>CM025793.1:52596192-54035323 GCA_014635995.1 Sarcophaga peregrina | reverse complement strand
GGTCGTCATCGGAATCAGATGAATTTATTTATGAATTATTGAAGTTTGTAGTTCATTGGTTCTCCATTTCAATTTTTGTCTTTTAAAAAATTTAACGTAAAGTTAAAAGTGTTACCACATTCACCAAAAACAAGAAAGGGTGTTCAAAATTTCCATATCAAAAAATTAAAAATTTTTCTATTAATCACAATTTTCTATTATCACAAAATGAACAAAAAAACATCAATAATGTATTTAAGTCTAGTAAAACAAAAATATAAATATCATATTTTATGTATAATTAAAGTTTACTGTATACAATTTTAAAAACATATTTTCATATATTTTAATTTTCTTACATACATAAAACGGCGGCTGAATTTAAGCCGAATCAAGC
Source organism: Sarcophaga peregrina (assembly GCA_014635995.1). NCBI lineage: Eukaryota > Metazoa > Arthropoda > Insecta > Diptera > Sarcophagidae > Sarcophaga > Sarcophaga peregrina. Next base: position 54,034,947 of record CM025793.1, on the reverse strand, counting down.
CGAATAAATTTTCGGCGGCGGCGGCTTTTAAATTTTGTCGGCGGCTCGGCTTAGCCGGCTGTCAGCCGATCGGCGCAGGTCTCTGACGTAGAGTCACATAAGTTTCCCAAATGTTGGCTGCACCTAGCATCGACGGAACACGGAATATGAATATAGAATCCGTTATCCCAAAGGTGGTGTAATCGGTATTTATTCCCGCAAAGGTAAAATTCTGGCATTAATCATAAAAAATAAATTCTACTCTACGCGGACACGGAGTGATTCGTTTCGAAATCTACAAACGCTGTTTGAGCGGCATATGAAACTAGTTGCAGTCATGATAACAGGTGCTCGTAGATCTACATAATCTAGGCATTATTTGCTAAGAAAGCAACTGACTACGATGATGGCAATAAACCTATGTTCAAATAACACAGATGTTATCATCACGACCTAAACGTATATAGTATATAGGTGATCTGGATTTTTCCAATTAGGGTAGTTTGCCGTTCACATGGCACATTTCACTACCTAATGTGAGGTAAGCCCCCCATTGTCATGATCCATTGGTGGTGGGTTTGAACCACCACGAGCTCCGGATGAAACCGGCGAGTTCCTCAAACGTTATGTCATCCAAAAATCGATAACGTCTGTTCTGAAGTACAGTTCATTTGCATAAAAGTTGTTGTTGGATTTTTCTATTTACTATAGGATCATCGAGCCCTCTTTCGGCCATACTTTTGTAACAAAAATATCGGATAGATCTCCTTATAATAATAGTAAACATTATCCAAGTGTGCAAATCAAATGTCAAGGATGCCAAATTTTTAAAGAACAATTAAATCTCACATTGCCTCTTGGACTATCGGTTTACTGAAGTGTTATGTAGAGTGAAAATTTGCCTATTAATGCTGTGCAAAGCTAGCATCAGAGTGAAGCAGTCGTTAGATTCTTAGAGAGTATGTACAGTGTATACCATTCATAAAATGTAGAATTTAACTAGAGGAATTCACGCAGCAGTTACTCATTTATTAAGTTCTGAATATGGGAACTTTTAAATTAGCTGAAGTGTTTGGAAATGTTGGTTCATGGCAGTGGTCTGCAAAAGAGCAAACAAATTATCGTTCAGAAACTTTATTTATTTGCAATAGAAAAATTGTGTAATAAACTTCTGTCAAAACCCGCTTTGCATGTATTTATGCAGAATAAAACTTGCATTAAACCGTATCAGAGATCATCTTAGGACCTAATAGCAACAATAATGGAATTCTGACATACGTCTGCATTAGGGATGCCAATCGGGAAATTCCGAAACCCGAAACCCCGGGAATGATTTTTAAAAACTTGTCTCGGGATTTTTCGAGATTTTCGGGATTCTGAATTCATATGTATTTTGACCCTACAAAAGTTCCTACAAATAAAATTCTATGTTACTTGACTTCGAAAATAGCCTTCTCAGATGAGGAAAACCCCACTTCCATTTCTAAAAAGTTGTTTGATGCCATCGAAGAATGCAAACGAATTAATAGAGTAACTGATTTAGATACTCAACTGTCCAAAGAAAGAGATTCATTTACATCAGGAAGTGGTAGAGGTGGTAGAGGTGAATATTTATAAGCTTGGAACTATTTTTTTGTAAGAGATGTTTGACCCGCCGTTTGATCCTTGGTCACACGTCTAATAAGCCAACACATTACCTACTAGAGTATGGCGACTAGGAATGATCAGAATTTATTGATTCGTAATTTTGATTATAATTTTATAAATAAATTGCAGATTATGTATAAAAGGTAATACAAACGGACCTAATACGGATAATTTAAACTAACTGAGGTTACCTAAATATTAACCACCCGGCAATGGAGTAGGAGTACTTGTTAATCGCATACATTAGCACCAATTCCTCTGGGTCTCTCCAACATCAACTTAAGTTAACCTTAACCAAGCCTTTTGTCGTCTAAATAAATTAGCCACAGTCCTTTTAATTGCCCTCTACTGAAGTTATGTAGTCAAACATTAAGAATCTTCTGACAAATTCCTTCATTAATGGCTTTTGGATTGTCTACAAACTGGTTTAATTCGCAAAATTAAAAATAAAGTTTTTAGGGGATATTATTTACGAATACCCTACATACATACATACATACATACATAATAGGTCATTACAAACCGTCAGTCAGGATTACGACCCAGCTTCTCGTGTTAATTTTTATACATGAGTGGTAGGACCTACAGTTTAAAATCAATTTCAAACGATAAATTTTTGCAAAGCTATTGATGCCAATTTTATTTATTCTCAGAGTTTTTGCCAGAAATCTAGTGAGAAGTCACCGTTGATATATTTTCATTTTTTCGTTTTGATGTCTGACCTGGGGTTAGGAACTTTCGCCTTTACGTCTAATAAACCGACACACTACTTATTAGAGTATAACGGCTTATCTTTTTACGGATATGTTACGGCATAGAAAACATAAAAAAATTATGTATCTTACGACATGGGAAATGTGTCCAGATTTTAAGTGGGCCATACTTTATATATTTATGTCTACATACATTGCATATGTATAAGACTATGTACGAATGTTTGTAAATGCTTACTTGTACAATAATATTGTACATCAAATCGTATTGGAAATATTAATTTACGCAGATGTGTACGCAGTACATACAGTGGATGCCATTTAAAATTTCTTTCATTTCTTGTTGATTTAATAATTTTTTTTTAATTTGCAAGCATGGATTATTAACAAAAAATTAATTTTAATAAAAAAAAAAATAATCAATTTTTAGTTTTGATCATTTAGTTTAGTGTTCAATGCTCACCTTTTTATTTTGATCAAGCTTGTAACGAGATGAGATGACCAGAAGTTCACAATGTTTCAAGTGATAGGAATTTGGTTGGAATCTCCGTTTTAACCGGTGGCTCATTGAGATCCTTCTGAAAATAAATATGATACGTATTAGAATATTTATTATACCTTAATTTAGTTGTAGTACTACTACGTTTAATTTTATTTTTCCGTCTTTGAATTTTTTCTATATAACAACTAGAGGCAATTCCCCACAATTGTAGGACCGCAATAGTTTGCAATTTGTCTATACTATGTGTACCATATATCGAATAGCTTCAATTCAATTTGTGATGATATGTGATATGTGGCTCTGATAGAATTGTCAAGGTTTACGCCGAGTTAATTTATGAGCTAGTGAAGTCGCCGAAGTCTAGTAGGTTTTATCACGGGCACAGAGAGATTAGGTCGCTGACGGGGATCTTGAACAGATCCCAGCCGGACTATTGCGGGGCAAGTTGCGATAAGGAGGAGTTGGATACTATCGAACAGCTCCTCCGTAACTGCCCAGCCCTTGGTAGGTTGAGGTTGAAGACCATTGGCAGGGCCTTCTTGGGAGCTTGAATGCAGTGTCGAGATGCCGACATCAAGGCTCTCCACAGATTCATTAGTAACTTGGGCTGGTTTATAGGTGCTAGGACTTAATCGGTGTAGTCGCGCTCTCCCACCCTTTTTGTTGTATGTGATCTGTGTGATTCCTCCGCTTCCAACTCCACACACCCCCCTTCCCTTTCCAACATTCCCCTCTATTATACTTCCCTTTTTTAGGATGTTGCACAATGAGTCAAATCGACCTCCGGTTACTGTACTTGTCTTGATTGACAGGTACATGACCTCTAACGCAACCTAACCAAAGTTGACCCATTAAAAGAGACCCCCCGTTAGCTTAAACTTAAATATTTCGAACAAAACGAAATATGAAATATTTCTTTCGGTGACTTGCAGTCAGTAGTACTCTGAGAATAAAATTCCCATGAAAATTTCATCAATTTCTGTAAGTTCCGCCACTGGCTGGTAAAATTAACATAATGGGTGATATCAGAAGCTACGTTGCCAGTGAGTCTGAATATGAGAGAATTATGTTGTCCCTAACATCATCGGCAAAGACTTTAAGTTCCATTTATTTATAGTAAAATATGCTTCTTTTGTCAAAATATTTTTGGCCTAATAAATCAGGATTAGAACCTAGCTGTTCCTGTCATACAAGTTGTGTGCAGAGACCTGCGCCGATCGGCTGACAGCCGGCTAAGCCGAGCCGCCGACAAAATTTAAAAGCCGCCGCCGCCGAAAATTTATTCGGCTCGATTCGGCTTGAATTCAGCCGCCGTTTTATGAATGTAAGAAAATTAAAATATATGAAAATATTACATAATTGGCCATTACAACCCTTCAGTCAGGATTACAATCTAGCTTCTCACACCACTTATGTTGTATGCGTTAATTTTATATATGAGTGGCGGGACCTACAGTTTAAAGTCGACTCCGAACGACAGATTTTTGAGAAGCTTTTCATGGCAATTTTTACTCTCAGAGTCTTTGCCAGAAATCTGCTGAGAGGAAGTTGCCGAAGAAATATTTTTTCGTTTTGATGTCCGACCTAGGATACGAACCCGGGCCTTTTGTCTAATAAGCCAACACACTACCCACCAGACCACGGCGACTTCAATTATATATAAAATATGATATTTATATTTTTGTTTTACTTGACTTAAATACATTATTGAAGTTTTTTTTTTGTTCATTTTGTGATATATTAATAGAAAAATTTTTAATTTTTTGATATGGAAATTTTGAACACCCTTTCTTGTTTTTGGTGAATGTGGTAACACTTTTAACTTTACGTTAAATTTGTTAAAAGACAAAAACATGAAATGGAGAACCAAAGAACTACAAATTTCAGTAATTTAAATGTGTTAAATTCGTCTGATTCCGATGACGACCTTGCAATTTTTAATGGTACTGATTTCCCAAAACAATAATTGGAACTCCAATTTCAATTATCTTTTAGCCAAATTTTTTTGGAAAATATTATTTTGAATATTTATTTCGGATAATTGTTTAGTAAGTGTTATAAAATGCGAAATAATTTCAGGTTTGGAGTTTCTGCGTCGACATCAAACCTCTGTAACCATTTACGTGCTCATGGTATTGACGTAAAATCAAAAAAATTTTAAAATTCGGATGCGAAAATAAAATCCTTATTTTCAGGAAGTTCTAAAAATGCAGATTCAAAAATGCAAATTCTTATTCTGCTTATGCAAATGTGCTGCAGAGATCTAAGGCCCTTTAAAATAGTAGAGCAACCAGGACCATTTTATTTATGTCATTTCGGATAACAGCAGACCAGTGTTGCCACCTTATGTGTAATTACACATATTGTGTGTAATTTTTGATTCTGCGTGTAGCATGCGTGTAATTAGCTTCGTGTGTAATTTTACTTTTTGTTCTAATTTTTTCTTTAGTCGCTAGCTTTTAATAATCGATTTGCTAGCAATGATTATTTAGTAAATTTACTGCAGTTTTTGGCAAAACCTCTGAGAGTAAATAAAATTGCCATGAAAAGACTCTCAAAAATCTACCATTTGGAGTCAATTTTAAAACTGTTGGCCCCAACAATCATATAAAAATAACGCACACACATAAGTGGTGTGAGAAGCTAATGTTTCATACATGGATTTGCATGTCTTTTTTGTTCTTTAAATCAATGTTGGAAATGTTGTATGCATATTATTTAAATAAATAAAAGCGCCGCCGAAACTTTATCATATTTCGGCTGACAGCCGACTTAAAGCCGCCGCCGAAACTTTTCAACTTAAGCCGCCGCCGCCGACAAATTTGCTCGGCGCAGGTCTCTGGTTGTGTGTGTTAATTTTATTCATTTAACGACAGTTATGTTTTTTCACATTTATTCACTTCGAGATATCAGAGCTGACATTTGAACTCAAGAGCTCTCTTATACGCACTACCTAAAATTGAAAAACAAAAGCAAAAGGGAACGAAATATTTATTTGCAAAGACAAATAAATTCCTACCATTAACTCCTTAAAAGCTATTTAATCAAATAGTTACACTAGGTGCTCGCATTATAAGCACTAATTTTGGTATGTTTTAACATCATATTGATCGGTGGAATATTAGCTGATTTGTTCCTGTATACGAGAAACTTAACGTATCGCTACAAGACATAGTCTAGAGGAGCCGAATAGCATAATTGGATTCATGTATTGAATGTCCAGCAATAAACGAACATAGGCAGGAAAATGTGAGAGATAACATTCTTTCGAGTATAAATTCATGCATATTTGGTCATTATAATTCTTCAGCCAGGTTTACGACCTAGCTCCTCACACTACTTATTTTGTGTGTGTTAATTTGATCCATAAGTCACGGGACACCTACTGTTTAAAGTCAACTTCGAACGACAAATCTCGTAAACAACATGGCAATTTTATTTAACTCTCAGAGCTTTTACCAGAAATCTACTGGAGAGGAAGTCGCCAAAGATATATTTTTTCACATTTTGTTTTGCTGAAGTTACCTATCCTGAGATAGGAATCGTGGTCTCACGCCTAATAAGCCATTGTTGGCCCTCTATATTTGGTAGATGGTATCATGCGAAAAAAGACTATCTAAAGATTCTGCAAACCCATCCGAATTTTAAAGACAAATGTGCTTATCCCGAATAAGCAATTATTTTTCAACAGGATGGTGATCCGAATGACAAAGTAAAAATTGTAAAGATATGGGGGGGGAAACATAATTTTCAATTGATGGAATGGCCAGCACAAAGTCCCGACCTCTGATTGAAAATCTTTGGCCATTCGTGAAAATCCGGCTCGGACAGTACGAAACAGCCCCAACAAACATGGTCAAACTTTGGGATCGTATAAATGCGAAATGGAATCGAATTCCGAAAGATGTTATTGCTCATTTGGTAGAAAGCATCTCAAACCGCGTAAATCAAACTATTTCTAATAACGGTCTATCGACAAAATATTGAAATTGGGTTAGTTTCTTGAATTTTCTTGAAACGTGCAAAATTGAGTTTATGTGGGCTTTTTTTTGGTTTTTTCATTCAAACTCATTGAATTCATTTCATTAATTATTGTTTTTTACTGCTATTTGTTAAGAATAAAATAAAGAATTAAAATTAATTTTTTTTTTTTTGTATTTGCTTTTATGGTTTTGTTTTTGCGGATGACGAAACTCAGTATTGTGAACATGCACTCACTTCTGCTCGTCACTGTATGTATTAGAGTTCCATCTTTTTCCTTTCCAACAAGATCTAAATTTTGGAAATCGGGTCAGAAATGTTTCAATAATCGAGAAATTTGTGCGTAAGATTCAAAAAAAATGGTTTTTGTCAAATAAAAAAAATTTGGATGGTTCGTGAAATATAAAAAAAATAGTTTTTAGATCTACTCAACAAAACTCATTACCTACACTATGTCATTAGTCGGGTGTTTTTAATTTTTTTTTTTATTTTGTTGCATAGTGTAATTATTACTTTGCCCCTTGATTCATTGATTGAATATCAAAAAAGTTTTGTTTGGTTTCTCTACTTAATTTTTCTCTTTGTGTCCTTTTTTCTTATCAAAGACTGTTTTTTTGTTTTTTGTAAATTGCATGCCACTTATTTACTATATCCAAGCATACATAAGTATGTATGTATATACATGTATTATATACACATATACAAATGTATGTATGTATATACATACATATTTATTGAAATTTATATAAAATAGTTTAATGATAAACACAATTAAGTTTTTCGAATGCATTAGTGTTTACACACAAAAAAGTTTTCCTTTGTTTTTTAATTTTTCTTTAAATTGCGTCCTTAGGAAATAGAAATCGGGACTAAATAAAGAGAGGCACTTTCGAACTTAGTTCTTATGAAATGAAAAGAAAATATAAGAATTAAGATTTCATATGTACGTTTAAAATTTAATTCTTTAAAAATAATTTTTTTAATTTAAAATTTTTTATTTTATTTTAAGAAATTTTTTTTTATTTTTAAAATTAAATCGAATAATATTTAAATGTACACACACACATACACGTCCTCCAAGTGTACATATGTTTTATTTTTTACAAAATGGTGAATGCATTACATTGCGTGTTAATTCTAACAGCAACGACAGTATCCTTATAGCTTTTGATTGTAACTTTTTGCCACTCACTTCACTAGTTACCTGTTTTACATTTTTAATACATAAAAGTCTATCCTATTCCCTAGCAATCGGTTCTCAATTATGTACATGTATCTGGTATCATTATAAAATTAAATAAACGCATGAAGTCTCCATAGTCCCGAAGTGTATTGACTTATTAGACGTGAGGCTTAAGCCAAGACCCCCAGGTCAGACATCTCCAACAAAACGAAGTATGAAAAAAACATTTCTTTGGCGACTTCATCTGTGACAGTAAATTAATTGCAATTTAAAGTTTCTCAAAAATATGTATATCGTTCGGAATCGACTTTAACCCTTAAGTGCGCGATTTCTTCATTTTCCACTATTTTTTTTTTTTGTGCACTAAAAAATTTTATTTATAAAAAAATTTAAAAAAATTCTTAAAAAAAATTATTGCCTTTATTAAGACACAGAGCTATGCCATATTTGTCACACTTAATTTTTGTAAAACCTTTGCAATTTGGAAATTTACATTTCATTTTAAAGTCCAAAGTAACAGGCCTGTGTCCATATTTATCTTGTCGTACTTCCTAAGTTGGAAGTATTTGAGCTTGTAAGTTTAGTCTTAATTTGCTATGCCACAGTGCTTGGCCTTCTTCCACGCTTGGGGGCACCTCAGTTCGAAAATATGCTTGTTTCAGAATATCAAAATCCTGAGTTCCATTTTGTAAGCCTACCAAGCACAAACCATTGTTAAATCTAGCAATTGGTAAAATATTTTTATATATCATTTTCGACATTTTACTTTAATTTTATAACGTCCTGTTAGGCTGTTTAACAGAGCTCGCCGCCCATATGACGATTGTATTCTTTGATTACATTTGAACATTTTTCTTCAATTGTTTTTTCAGTTTTCGGTTATAATTTCTCAAAGGAGTTTCTGACTGCGTCCGAGCAAACTATGAAATATTTATTATCCTACCAAATGAGAGAAGGTATATCCACGTTATCCAGAGTTGTAAATGTAAACAGTAAATTCCCTCATTGGCCAAATGAACCATTAGCGGTATGGCAGTGTAATATTTGTCATTGTATAACTTGTAATTTTCGCTTTTAGGAAGAATACATGATAAGCGCAATACAATATTTGATCTGGCACCTAGATCAGGTTCACTATTAGGCCGATCAGCGTCGTTTTCTTGTCCGGAATATCTTTCAAAGTTTTAGGCAAATCCAAAAAACCCGGCTAAAACAAAAAAGTTTAAATCCCAACAGGTGTTCAACTTTGCCAATGATAAAAATGTACAAACCAACGATATCTACTAAAATTTTTTTCAAGTTCAGATAAGCAGATGTTGTAAGACAGTGTTAAACAAATAGGCCCTTTGTACATTAGGGCATTTTTGCATTTTTGTACCTAAAATATATTTTTTTTTTTATTAAAAAACGGGTTTTTTGCCGAATGGCAACAGTACGAATTCAAGGGTTAAATTGTAGGTCTCAGTACTCAGGCATAATGTTTACATTTTTACACACACAACATAAGCGGTGTGAGAAGCTAGGTCGTAATCGTGACTGAATGCATGATCAATTATGTCTATATGTATGTATGCATGTAAAATAATTTTATAAATGATTACTTGTGAAATTATATTCATATTGTCATACTTATACAATTAGAATCGATTTGCTTTTAGGAACAATACATGATGAGCGCAATACAATATTTGATGTGGCACCTAGATCAGGTTCACTATTAGGCCGATCTGCGTTATTTTCTTGTCCGGAATATCATTCAAAGTATGAATAATTTTTATTTTTGTTAATTTACGTATTTTTGTTACATTTTGCCATGTTGTTTTTATATTATATTTTCAATGATATATAATTCTGATATACAAAATATTTTTATTATCAAGAGAAAATCGCGATTTTTCCCGTGACTTTTCGGAATTTTTGAATACCGAATTATCCTGAAATATCCTGGGGTTTTAAAAAATCGATCCCGTTTGGCATCCCTAGTCCTAACGTACATAATTGCGTTTTTGTACCTATAATATCAGTTTGCATTTAAGGGATAAATTGTAGGTCCCAGTACTCTTATATAAAATTTACGTACACAACATTAGCGGTGTGAGAAGCTAGGTCGTAATCGTGACTGAATGCATGATCAATTATGTATGTATGTATGTATGCATGTAAAATAATTTCATAAATTATTACTTGTGGTGTTATATTCATATTGTCTTATAAAATTAGAATCGATTTAAAGTATTAAGTCCCCCATTCGAAAGTGTAACCGGGAGTGATTACACTATCATTCCATCAGTAAAAGTTTATATGGTTCATGAACAGCAAAATTGACAAAATTGGTGCATAAATTATCTTACCTTGTATCCATTATTGTCGCTTTTAGATACTACCATACCATACGCATTGCTCCCTTTTTATATAGGATATCTTTATAATTTTTTCCCAATCCCGATGCTAAATGTTGGAATGTTGTTCGTTGTCAGTAAGAACAGTTCCCTGGCTAAGACTTTGTAAACTTTCAGATATTTCCTTTTGCATTAAAGCTCCAAGTATGTTTTCTGATAATTTATTCTCCTCATCATGGAATCTGCGTACCAAACTTGAAGCGAGTTCTACTCTGTTCAAATATTCTTTGAGTCTATTGCGCCCCTTCAGAAAGTATACTGTTCAGAAGTAACCTATGGATAGTAATTGATATTTAGACCGAATAGCTTAACTAAAAAAACGTAAATTTATTCAACATTCATTCATTCAACGGTCATTACAACTCTACAGTCAGTATAACGACCAACCTTCTCACACCCTTTTGTTGTGTTGTGTGTGTTAATATATTACACCAGCAACGGGACCTACAGTTTAAAGTAGACTTCGACTGACAGATTTTTGAGAAATTTTTTATGGCAAATTTATTTACTCTCAGAATTTTTGCCAGAATTCTGCTGAAATGCAGTCGCCGAAGATCAACCTGGGGTTTGAACCGCAGCTTTACATCTTATAAGCGAATATACTACATAATAGACTAGGGCGATTTCAACGTACAGCTGTGTAAAACTAAATAAGAATGAAATTTAAATCAATTCTTAAACAATCTTTACTTAATTGGCCATTGCAACCGTTTAGTTTCTCAGACCACTCACGGTGTGTGTGTTTATTTTATTTACTTTAATGGTGAGTTCAGCGTTCCTACCTGTTTATTGGTCATGGTTTAAAAACCAGTTAGGCAACGAATTACTCGAATGGAATTCGGATAAACTAGATACATAACAGAGATCAGCAATAAATCGTTTTTTTCGCTGCTCATAAACACTCATGAAATTTTTAATATACGGGCGTACAACGTTGACATCAAACTCATACCATTCATAAGCCCACTCATTTAGATTCATAAATTTAGAAAAATATTTATAAATGATTCGAGTGACTCTAGGCAAAAAAGACAGATCAGCGAGCAGAGGAGATACACAACCTTCTAGTGATTATTTCAATGTTCATACGCAAATCATACTTATTTTATGAATCGTGTATATGTTGAGTTATGGAGAGTCGAAATCAACAACATCATACGTGTTGTTAAGTATGAGTGTGATGAGTAATTTAAACTTTGAATAAGAGTAGGTAGAGGTTCCATGATATTAAAATAAGTATGAATGCGTATAAGTATCAGAAATAATGAATATGATTCGATTCTTCTCATTTTTTGAACACTTATTGTTGATATCTGGTACGTAAACAGTCCCTCGAATTGTAAGAATATTACAGGACACATGCATACACTTCTGCTGCTGTAAGTATTAATTTATGCATGAGAAAATATGCGTATGCGTATGCATATTGTATGTATGTACGTATGTATGTATGTACGTGAATAATGCTTTAATATTAACTCAAACACTTACAACGCATGTAACGCATGTTTATATGAACAATATGAGGAATACATATACTTTTACAATATTAAAATAGTATATACAATAAAAACTCCATACATACATACACGCAAATACATTTAAATAAGTATTATTGCATATACTTTTATCTATGTATGTATACACAATACATACATACTTACATATCTATGTATATACAATTTTATTGTATACATATCCATACACATGCACAGCATACACAATATACGCACATAAAATTCATAAATGCATGCCAATTGAAGCCCATTTTTGTTTGTCCTCCTATGCATTTGTGTGTGTTTTTTTTTTTTTTTTTTTTTTTTTTTTTTTTGTCTTGAGCCGGAGGTGGTAAATCTTCTGAAGATACTTTTGTTCCAACAAAAGCATGCACGATTCACCATCCTTGGTGCCTACGTACTAAAACCCACCCCCTACACACACATCAACCACTCTCCCCCCGCGGGACTGCCGTAAGGTATTACTTCGCGGGGGGCTGGTTAGCTCGAAAGCTTTATCACTTTATATCAAATTTCGTCTTCGTTCCTCCAACCTTCGGAGTACTATCATTACTTCGGCCATTTTCTGGCTATATTGGGTCCATAGCGTCGTAGAATTCAACAGCTCCTCCATGAGCCGGTTTGGTCCTAATCTAGTTTCTCCGGGCCATCTAAACCTGGGGCAGCATGTTAGAATATGCTCCGCATCTTCCTCTTCGTCTACACAGTTTGGGCATATAGGGGAAGTATCATGTCCAAATCTGTGCAGGTACTTCCTAAAACATCCATGACCAGTTAGGAACTGGGTCGCGTAATAATTCAGCTCGCAATGTTTATTCTCCATCCAAGGGGTTATAGAAGGGACAAGCTGAAATGTCCATCTACCCTTTAAACTGCTCTCCCATCGTGACTGCCATTTGAGCATGGAAGTCATTCTTTCCTCCGCTTTTATAGCCGCTGTTCGTCCTGGACTCTCAAGACGACGGAAGTATATCCGCCTCATCTCATCCGCCAATATGTCTATTGGTATTGTTTTTGCCAATACAAATACCGCTTCATCAGACACTGTCCTGAAGCCACTTATCCGTCTAATCGCGCTTAGACGATACACCGAGGACAGTATTCTCCTTGTCGACCCCACGGAGAGTGCCTCCGACCATATGGGGCAAGCATATAGCATTATCGACGATACTACCGCTGAAATTATCCTCCTCTTGAATGGACCTGGTCCTCCAATATTTGGCATCATCCTCGTCAGTGCTCCCTGGGTTACAGATGCCTTTTCGCCGATGTATTTTACGTGCTCCTTGAAGTTCAACCTGTCGTCAATAATCACTCCCAGGTATTTTATTGCCCTCTTTGATTCGACTTCTGTGCCTCCAACGATCACTTTCATCTTCTCCACTATCTTCCGGCCGCTTATCAAAACGGCTTCCGTTTTATGTGCAGCAAGTGTTAAACCTGCCTCATCCAGCCATACACTAACATTTCGAATCGCTGTGTTAGTTTTCTCCTCTATATCCTGTACCGTCTTAGCTACCGAGACTATTGCAATGTCATCTGCAAAGCCTACAATTGTAGTCCCGTTTGGCAATCGCAGTCGAAGTACTCCATCATACATTATGTTCCATAGTAGTGGGCCAAGTACAGAGCCCTGGGGGACACCCGCTGTCACTACGTATTCCTGCTCTCCTTCATCCGTTAGATATATTACCTTCCTGTCCTGAAAGTAATTGTTCAAAATCTCCATTAAGTATGGCGGCGTACCCATGTTAAAGAGGGCTCTCATAATCCGCCCCCAATTCGCTGAGTTGAACGCGTTTTTAATGTCAAGTGTGACAACCGCGCAGTATTCCTTGGTGCCAAATCTCCATCTTTCGCCCTCTATTGCTTCTCTTGCAATGTCGACTACCCTCCTGATCGCGTCAACAGTGGACCGTCCTTTTCTAAATCCGTATTGCAGGTCCGAGAGAGCTCCTCTTGCCTCGGCACGCGTCAGTAATCGGTCGTATATGATCCTCTCCAGTATTTTTCCCATTGTGTCAAGTAGACAGATGGGCCGATATGACGATGGTTCCCCTGGTGGTTTACCAGGTTTTGGAATGAGAACCAATTTCTGCTTCTTCCATCTACGTGGAAAAACACCCTCGACGAAGCACTTATGGAACACCTTGGCGAACATATCAGGTCTGTACCGGATAGCCGCCTTAAGTGCCCTATTCGGGATTCCATCTGGCCCCGGTGTTTTCCTATCTCCTATTCCATTGCATGCTGCGAGTACCTCCTCTCTTGTTACCTCAGGAATGGTATGATTGGCTTCCGTATCCCTACTTATGAAAGTGTAGGGCTGGCCTCGTGGGAATAATGTACTAATAATTCCCCGTAGCAAAACTGGGCAGCCTAGTTTAGGCTGTTGCTGAGCGCCGATTCTCTTGCAGACGACTCTGTAAGCCGTCCCAAAAGGATTTATGTCAGCTTCTTGGCATATCCGCTGAAAGGATAGTTTCTTGCTCCTTTTAATGGCTCTTCTAAGTTGATGCCTAAGATCCTCATATGAAGCACGTTCGGCTTCCCATGTTGCTCTTCCTCTTGTACGCTGGGCCCTTCTTCTCGCCCTAAAGCATGCCGACCGCAGATTTCGAATTTCGTCATTCCACCAGTAGCAGGGGGAGCGTCCCCTACACACAGTCCTCCTAGGCATAGCAGCATCACATGCAGTGTTGAGCATTTCGCATATATCGCTCACTAATTCCTCGGCCGTGCTGCCAGTCGTATGAAAAGACGACAACAGCAATTTATACGTCTCCTCGTCAAAGCGGGTGTCCTTCCATTTAGGTCCCGTAAATTTCGACAATCCATCTCCTCTCGTGTTGCGCCCAGTAACCGTCATCATGATTGCCTGATGGTCACTATTCGTGAAGTCCTCAGTTAGTTTCCACGCGGTCCGCGAAACAAGACTATTGCTCACAAACGATAAATCTATTATCGAGCTCGATCCAGCTCTCCTAAATGTGCTTCCTCTTCCATCATTCATCAGCGCCACAGGAAGGGAAGCGACCGTTTCCAAGAGGCAGCGACCCCTGGTGTTAGTATATCTACTACCCCATTCGGTCGCCCAAGCATTAAAATCTCCTGCAATAATGGCGGGAGTATTCAGGCGCACGTGTGACGCCATCCTGTCCAGCATGTGTTGGAATTCCTCTATTGACCATCTCGGGGGGGCGTAACAGCTATAGACGAAAACTCCCTTTATCCTGGCCATAACGAAACCAATGTCCTGCGCATAGGTTTGCTGGAAGGGTAATGAACCACAGATCCATATAGCCGCAGTACTGGATCCGTCCGTGATCCAAGTACTATTCTTCGGTACCCTATAAGGTTCGCTTATGATGGCGACATCAATATTCTCCTCCTTTACCCTCTGGATCAATAGGTCCTGGGCTGCTTCACAGTGGTTCAGATTAATTTGTATTAACCTCATCTTCTAGAACGTGATTTAAGTGCGCTCAAAAATTGTGGGCACTTTCCGCTCCCCGCGATATGGTTGGCAGATTTGGGATCGCCCACTTTGCAGAACATGCAAAGAGGTTCCCTTTCACAGTTTTTCGCAATATGCCCCTCCTGTCCGCATCTACGGCAAGTTCCCGAGCGGTCAACTTTACTCGTGCATTGACGGGCCATATGTCCAAACTGCAAGCACCGGAAGCATTTCGTCGGAATGTTCCTCTCGCGAATCCTGCATATTACCCAGCCGATCCTAATTCTTCCTTCCTTTAGAAGAATCGCTGCAGCGTCTGCGTTAAGGCTTACTGTGGCAGTTTGCGTCCCACCATATGCCCTCCTAAGGGTAATTACGTCGGGCTTACCCAAAGCCTCGAGGCCTGGAATCTTCCGTATAGCCTCGCATACATCCTCCTTCTCCGTGATCTCGTCGATGTCCTTGATCTCGATCGTCCTCATATCCTTTAGAGTTCGGACAGACGCGCTTTCTCCTAAGAGCTCTCCAATGGCTCCCCTAAAGTCCTCCGTGTGTTCTCCATTCCTGCGGAGCTGGAGTAGTAGACCACCCTTGACGGTTCTTCGAATTCTGGTCACATTTTCTCCCAATTCACTAAGCTTGGGGTCCGTTTTGACTTTCCTTAGGATGTCTGCATACGACGTGTTATCCTTCGTCGCTATCACGATCGCATCCGGCTTCGTTTTCTTCTCCTGTGGTTTCTTATTTCTCCTTTTTCTCTTTGTGACCTTCTGCCATCCTGGTTCCTTATTTACTACATTAATATCCTCCCGCCGGCTCAAGGTCACCTCTGTAGCTTCCCTCGCTGGAGCCCTTGGTGCAGGATTCGGAATTCTCCTCTTTGCCGCAGGAATTTCGTAAGTCTCCTCATGTTTCCTCTTCGCCTCCTGGTTCCTCAACAAAGGCGATGTTTGTGTAGCAGAACTGCTACTGTTAGTCGTCTTTGTAGTTTGCCCCTGCAGCTCGCTTGCGTACAGGTCATATAGGGTTTTGATCGAGTCAATCGCATCCCTCATCGGTTGGTGGATTGATCTCCTTTTCCCATCCTCTAGCATCTCAATCAAACTCTTAATTTGGTCCCCGAGTTGACCAAAAACACCACCGGCAGATGGTATCGTGTCGCCTCGCGATCTTTCCTGCCCCGATCCCGCATTTACTGGGGATCTGCATTTGTGTGTGTGTGTATGTGCGTATGGCTGCCTGTCGGCGTGCCAGCCTGCTTGTCTGTCAGTCTGTCTGTCCATCTGTGTATGTCTGTCTGTCCAACCGCATTATATAAAATAAATTTACACTAAAATATATGCGTGTCCATAAAGTATTGCATCATGAGATCTGCCATCATCATTGCATAATATTAAATATCCCCAATGTCCTATACAGTTAACTTTCAAATACACATTGCACACATATGTATTCATATTCACACACACACACACACACTCACACGCTCTAACTCATTGAATTTACATGCCTGTAAAAGTATCAATTGATGCCGAATAACAAAATTATTTAAAGGACGAAAGTGCGATTAAAAAAATCAAATTTCTTCGTTGAACATCCTTATGTTTGTGGCAATCAGTGGAATATTTTCGCCTTATATGAAACCCAGGTACTATCTGAAAATGCTAATCCAGAGGATTTTCATACTCCTGGTTATCAATTTCTCTGCCTTTTTAATATCAATAGCGGTCTGTAGTAGTAGTGTACCAATGGCGGGAACCACTAGGCATGTACACACATAATTGGTCATTGCAACCCTTGAGTTAAGATTACGATCTACTTTCTCACACCCCTTAAGTGAGGTGTATAAATTGGACACTTGAATGTCCGGGACCACAGTTTAAAGTCTACTCCGAACGGCAGATTTCGGCATTTATGATGCAGAATTTAACTGCCTTTGGCTTGAATTAATTGGCTTGAATATTATGTCTTTTGCATTTCGGGTTTGTATACAGAAATCCAAACTGGTTTCGATTCTCTTTGCGATTCCATCTGTAGAATCCTTGATGGTTGTTGCCTTGTCTTTGTTATTGCAAGTGATTTCAATCTTCCTAACTCTTCTTGACGTTACCATTTGAGTCACATTACTCCAAAGGGACAATATGCAGCATTACCTTGTGCATCAGTAAATGAACAAACTCACATATCGTGTATTAAAGGCCACTAAAACAATAACCTCGACTTACTTCTCACTTCTTATGCTAAAAAGTACCTGAACCTCTTGGAAATACTGTTCACTGCCTCTATTTCTGCTTCTTTTTCATTCTCCGGACTTCGTGGCGTTTCACTCCCAGCTACAAAACAACCCGTTAGGTTATCGAGTTTTTTCAGAGATCTCATAACACGGGTTATTATAAATGGGATCCAGAATATCGCAAGGTTCCCTTCTAGCTATATTATAAAGTTAGATGCTCTTGATGTTCTGGCCATGAAAAGTCAGTGTGATGTTGAGAAGTTCATCGGTTCTTATGATACTTCATCTAATCTCCCTACTATTTACTTCACTGACAACCGATCGAGAATAGAATACAACTCTCGTCTATGGGGCGGGGTCACAAAGTAAATTTTGGGGCTTTCTAACAACGAGCATGACTGGGCGAACTACAACGGAACGAAATAAAAGAACGAAAATCGTTTAGCTTTACGTAACACCTGTGTTTCTCGCAGGACATATCCGTTTGTTGTCGATTGGCCATTGCATTGTAGATAGAATTCGTTCGTTAGCCGGACTACACGTATGTTAAAATTTGAAGGATCAAAGCTTTACCGCTCTGTCCTCCTTCCCATAATCTATTTTCTTAATTCCAACACAATGCACTACATGGGTAGTGGCCATTCCCTGAGTGTTGGTCTTATAACAAAAGAATAATTTGTACAATTGTCATCCGACTCAAAACTTTTTGCCCTCTAGGTTTGCAATAGACAGGTTTAGAAACTATTGGAAGAATTGCAAACATGACCTTAGAGAATGACATTGGCCAGGTCATCACTGTTAACAGTGAGCACTATAACTCGATGATGATGTGTGTCCCAAAGCTCATGCCATATTCGATACAAAAGCTCCAAAAACAAATCAATGCACTTGTTCCCGTAATCAATGAATAAGTAAAAAATATGGCAACAAAAATAATGGGTTTGTTTATAAGATCGATGAATAAACAAAAATAATAGCAACAATATCAGTATAAAAAATATAAGGGATAAAGATGTAAACAACCAACAACAAAAGTGCAGAGGACAAAGCAGTGTAAAAAAGGGGAACAACAATAATGAAAACAAGTCGTTTATATTTTTCGTTATTTCCCGAAGGCCGTCATGCTCCTTTGAGAGCATTCATTACACTATTGATCCAGTGATATAAAAGGCAAAAGAAATCTGCTGAGAGGAAGTCTCCGAAGAAATATTTTTCAAATTTCGTTTTGATGTCTGATCTGCGGTTTAAACCATGTCCTTACGTCTAATAAGACACACTTTGTTGCATTTAAATTTAAAAATAGTACGTGTTTAACACGTTGACTGCCGACTACGAGATAACTCGTAGATTGCGATCGCCAAATTACGAGTTATCTCGTACTCATATACCTATATGAGTATATACTTCTAAACGCTTCACGATTTTGCGTGTCATCCGTACTCGCCAATGAGAAAAAATCAAATTGTCGATTTTTGGTAAGTTTTCTGAAAATTTCCGCGGCAGTCAACGTGTTAAAGACTAGAAATTGATGTTCCAAATTTGTATCATGCTGCAAGGATCCAATTCATATTCCCCAAAGACAACACAACAGTTTACAAAATATGAACGTGTTTTGAAGCATACATTAATTTAAAAAATAAACTCCAAACCATTACACAGGAGTCGGCATGTTACTGTCTTAAAGGCGGGTCTTGGATAGTATTCTTCAACCATAAAGAAAACATCTTTTGATTCATCAGACCACAATATATTGTGCCACCTTTTTACTGCCATGCATACATACATAATTGGTCATTAGAACCCATCAGTCAGGATTATTGACCTAGTTTCTCACACCACTTATGTTGTGTGTGTTAATTTTATACATGAGTAGCGGGACCTACAGTTTAAAGTAGACTCCGAACGACAGATTTTATGAGAATCCTTTTTCATGGCAATCTTATTTACTCTCAGAGTTTTTGCCAGAAAACTGCTGAGAGGAAATCACCGAAAAAATCCTTTTGTATTTTGTTTTGATGTCTGGCCTGGCACTCGAACTCTGGCTTTTATGTCTAATAAGCCAACACACTACCTACTAGACCACGGCGACTTCAACTGCCATGTGCCGTGCTATTATTATTCAATACCGGAACTGTATACGACTAATGTGAGTGAATGACTCTAAATCATCCTTCGTTGGAATTAATTCTTGGATAAGGCATTTGTTTTCTCCAGCAAATGGTCACCCTAAAATTATATGGGGTTCTAGGCCTTCCCAGTATAGTTGCTCAAAGAAACTTTAAAGAAATTTGCCGTAAAGTGTTGATAATTTGAAAAGTTCAACTAGAGTTTTAAAACTCTGTTTAATAGCCATCAATGCAATACTTGAACAAGCACACACAGTAGTTACGCATATCCGTACAAAAGGAGAAAAAAAAACTACGTGATGTGATGTTTTTAAAATTCAATTCAACTTAAATTTTAGAATAAATTTAAACACAATACACGAGTACATACAGATATGCATACATTCAGATATGAAATAACCAGATACATAACTGTACATACGTATGTATGTATATATATATAGATAAAATACATACATATATAAGAATCTATTTTACTTTACTTAATACATACATACGCATATACATATGCACATATGTACATACATATGTATGATGGACTTTCATAATGAGTATGATTGGTTATGCATTAAAAATATTTGGCCGATAATTTTACGCTGTAACATCTTAGCATCACACTTATTTCTTATTGTCTTGTAATTAATTTAAACGGCTCTTTGAACCTAATTTTACAACAACAAACTACATCGCATTAGTATGAGTATCATATTCCTTGGTCGTCTATTCAAGGAAAAATTCATTCAAATACGTTTAACAGAAAACTGCATGAAGTGCGTGGTAAAACGTTTGATAAAGGCTTACAATGTTACATCTTAGGCTACTGTACAACAAAATAATACGAAAGAGAAGAATCTGAAGCTATTCCAATCTGACTTCAGCTAATTTACCGGACTTATACGTCTTTTTATTAATTCAGGCATCATTTAATAAATAACTCGACTAATGTTTTACTCATTGGATATAATTTTTACGTGGTGGGTTCCAAGCCCTACGCACAACCCGAATTTAACGTCCAGGGGATTGGACCTCGCTGCACACATTAGTTAACATCTAGGGGGTGCTAGAATGCCATCCAGGAGGGTCACGAGGAGGCTGCGTGTCAACTTGAATACAGCAAGACAAGGATCGCCCTGGTGGTCGCCATGTTTGCCACAGTCAGAAATTTTGCCTTGTTTGCATGCATTCCATCCCTCCATTACCTCTCCGAACCTTTTCATACCGTGCGAGGTTTCAGAAAAGGCGATCCCTTATCATGTGACCTCTTCAATTTCGTCATGGAGAGTGTTCTGCGAAAGGCGGGAGTGCATCGTAATGGCACTATTTTTCAAAAAAGTGTCCAGTTGCTTGCGTACGCTGATGACATTGACATCATAGGGCGTGCCAAACGAGATGTCACTGCTGCCTTTAGTGCTATTGAACGGGAGTCTAAAAAGATGGGTCAAAACTAAGTATATGTTATCGACAAGTAGAGCCGTGCGGCGTATTTATTCTCAAATTACGGCCGATAACTATACTTTTGATACAGTCAAGGAATTCATTTACCTTGGCTCCGCCGTTACCACCGAAAATGATGTCAGTCTGGAGATCAAGCGCAGGATTACTCTTGCCAATAGGTGATATTATGGTCTCAATAGGCAATTGAGTAGCAGAGACCTCTCTCGCAAGACGAAACTAATACTCTACAAGACGCTCATCATACCCGTGCTTCTTTATGGCGCAGAAGCATGGACCCTATTAAGAACTGATGCAGCTGCCTTGAGAGTATTCGAGAGAAAAGTCCAACGTAAGATCTTCGGTCCAGTGCGAATTGGCGATGATTTTCGCATCCGATTTAACAGGGAGCTGTATGAGCTCCTCAACGACATGGACGTTGTACAGGGTATTAATATCCAGCGGTGCGCTGGCTCGGTCATGTCGTTCGAATGGAGGAGGATGCTCCGGCGAGACGAGTATTTGATGCGGAGATCTGCGGAAGTCGGCGAAGAGGACGAGCTTGTATCCGTTGGAAGGGCCAAATCGAGGAAGCCCTGTCATCGATTGGTGTGACCAATTGGCGTAGGCGCGCAAGAAGCAGAGGCGCCTGGAAGGATGTGTTGCGGCAGGCCGAAATCCGTTAATCGGGTTGTTATGGCCAATTAAGTAAGTAAGTAATGCTTTACTCAAAATTTAATAAGAAAAGCTTGGAAATAGCTTTAAATATTGATCTCAGGAGTAAACCTATGCTTTCTTTAAGAGCATAACTGATCATTACAGCCATTCAGTTATTTTATACATGAGTGTCTGGACCTGCAGTTTAAAGTCCACACCGAACGACATTTAGTTTTTTGAGTAACTCCCGTCTAATATATCAACACAGTGCATCTTAGACTGTGGCTACTTCAAGCACTTAGTTGCGTTAATTGTAAAGCACCCGATTTCTTATTCCAAAACAACACGTTTGTGCCAAAATGCATCCTAAGCACAAAATTGATTTGCTTTCGAATATAACGAGCAATTTTTTTTTGGCTAATTAAGTTTTCAGTAGCAAGACACTGTTCAAGAATTGCCACTGCCTACTGAAAGTTGTACTGTTTGGTGCAGTATACGGGCCTGAGACGTAATTGTACGGTACTTTTTCAATAGCGGTGAAAATCCCAATGTTACATTCAAATGGAGCAAATTACATTCAAATGGAGCAAACAGTATAGTAGATAGTGTGTTGGCTTATTAGACTGAAGGTCCGAGTTAAAACCCTAGATCAAACATCAAAACGAAAATATAAAAATATTTCTTCGGTGACTTCCTCTCAGCAGATTTCTGCCAAAAACTCTGAAAGTAAATATAATTGCCAGGAAAAAATCTGTCGTTCGGAGTGGACTTTAAACTGTAGGTCCTGCCTCTCATGTATAAAGTTAACGCACCCAACTTAAGTGGTGTGAGAAGCTAGGTCGTAATTCTGACTGAAGTAGAGCTGCGACGTAAAGCTGTCCATCTGAGAAACATGGATTTTCTAAATTAAGTCCAGAAACTTGCAAGGACTGACCTTGACTTCATTAATCGTCATTGCAAATGCTAGGCAAATAGGAAATTGCAGACACTTGAAATCGAATGGCCTCTCAGATGTGATCATAGGAATACATGGCAGTAGTACATCAGTTCCATTAAACTTTCCAGTTATAATGGTCGCCTTGATAAGATTGTTCATCATTTGTTTAATTGTTAGTCGAGTGTCATTACAAAGTCGTTTTAGATACCGTTTTTTAACTCCAAGTCATGTGGTGAAAAGCCTGGTAAATCTAACGAATTTAAAAATTCGATCCTCAATATTTGAAACTGTATCAATCGAGTTATAAGTTCTTAAATCCCCACCGATCTTGTTGAGAATACTGCAGTTGATGGAATTAACGTCAATATTTTTGGATGCCAGTAACGCACGTTCACATAACCATTGGATATTTTTATAATTTTGCACGATATTGGGAAATACACAATTTTCTTTTTTTTTATTAAACCAGCACTCAGGGGATGACCCCTACTCATGCAGTACATTGTGTAGGTTTCTTGGAAAGGTGGAAAGACGGAAGATGCGAACGGTAAGGAAACGAGTTGCTACTGGTAATTATAAAATGGCCAGTGTTATACCTTCCATACCATTAGACAGTCTACAGCAATTGTCCCCAAGGAAGCCCGCAGTTTCTCATTCCACTTGTGTTGTATGTGTTAATTTTATACAAAAGTGGCGGGACCTACAGTTTAAAGTCGACTCCGAACGACAGATTTTTGAAAAACTTTTCAAGAAGAGAAAGAGAAGAAATCGCCGAAAAAATACTTTTTTGTATTTTTTTCTATTTTGATGTCTGATCTGGGACTCGAACCCTGGCTTTATGTCTAATAAGCCAGCACACTACCTACTAGACCACGGCGACCCCAAATTTATTAATTCTTCTTTGGATTGTGTCATTCTGCAAAAGTCTGATGAAAATTTTATATACTTTGGACCCATTGGAATTGTTGCATTACCTAAATCAAGCAATTGCTTGGAAAAAGTTGAAACTGAAGCATCACGATGCAACTGAACAGGAATATTGGTAGGTTATTTTAGAATGTTAACATGTTGCCAAAGGTATGATAATTATAGACATGCGTTTAGCTCATCAGCTGGCGTTGATCCCAAAAAATGGGATTCTAGCTATTATAGTTTTTCAGATGTACTGATTTTCGTATTTACTTTATATGGGAGGTGCCACACCCACTATTGCTAGGGCGCTCATTTTTGTTCAAAATAATTACATTGCAACTGTAGTTACTTGTACACAATTTAAGGTATCTTGCTGTTATAGTTTTTCCAATATACCCATTTTATTATCTTACAATAGCAGGTAATATTGCATATATGGGCGTGGCACCTCGATCATTTGAAATATCAACATAAAAAGTAGCCTATAACTCCTTCCAGGAAGATACTGTAAATTTTTTTGTTTTTTTTTTTTTGTAGCGTGTGAGGTAGGGTTCAAAATGCCTTGGCACTTGCAGTGATCGTCATCAGCTGCGTCGAGTGGTGCTTCCACTAAAACAATCCCTCCTCCTTCTGGGGATACTCCCTTTCCGGGACGGCTATCTGCATTACTTTGGGAAGGACCTAGAACGACGTCCACCTAAGGACCGTTGTCTACTCTCCCACGTCTGGATATGCCACGTCATGCTATTGGCTCGTCTTCTCATGTATCATTCCGTTGTATTGTATCAAGGTCCAACTTCTTTCTGCGGAGTACATATTCGACGTATCTTCCCACAGCCTTCCATTTCATCTCACTTTCGAATATTGCGTTCACAATGGTGTCGGGTATAAATTCACCAATTTATTCCATCAACATGTTCTTCTCGTCTTGCAATTTAATGCAATGAAAGAATGTGTGTTCAAAGTCGTTACTCATTTCCTCGCAATAAATGCAGCCAGAATCAGTCACATTGCCCATACGGTACAGGTATTTTCGAAAATAACCATGACCAGAGAGAAACTGGGTCAGAAAATAGTTAGTTTCCCCAAAGGTTCTCCGTATCCATGCCTCTATAGATGGAATAAGTTTATAAGTCCATCTTCCGCATGTTTCCTCGTTCCATTTACTTTGCCATCGCCGTAGTGTTTGAGATCTGAGATCTGCGCTACTAATGGGAAGATTTTCCCTCTTCGTTCTCCAAGATTTACTTCGCTCAAATGCCTGCAGGTCAATAGGTATCTCACCGGCTAGCACTAGGACTGCGGCGCCCGATACTGTGCGGTATGCCGAGGCAACTCTTAATGCCGCTGTTCGCAGCACAGCTGCTAATATTTTCCGCTTAGATGGAATCTCCAGCGCATCTCCCCATATCTCGCTTCCGTACAGCAATATCGAGTTCGTCGCCGCCGTAATCAATTTTCGTTTGGCCTGTGTGGGTCCGCCAATATTTGGCTGCTTAGCATGCCCGTTAGTTTCGCTAAGATACTGTAAAATAACGTTCAAACATACATACAAACAAACACACATTCATTTTTATATATATAGATACTCTCCGTATTCTCGTTAATCTTGGGTTGAGATGATTTCTTCCTTTTTCTTTCTTCATATTTCCAGAACTACTTACATATACGATTACTTACGTATCTTTAAACTTTTTAAAATTTTTCAATGTAGTCTTTATACAATAGATCATTGATGGAAAGAAAACACGATAATTTTTGATTTTTGTTAGAATTCATTTGGTTTCGTTTTTATTAAATAATAAAAAAAAATAAAAGAAAAATAATTTCTTTGTTAAACATTTCTTCTTACTTCGTTCCTTCTTCTAATGTTAATTTTTTATTTTTAATTTTTTGTTTTTAATAATAATGTTGGCATTAAAAACTAATTTTTAAAGTTAAAATTTAAAACTTAAAATATTAAACTACAAAGCAAAAGACCTGAAAATCTCAAAAACACGTAAACAATAATAAAGTAAAATTATTTTTTAATTTAATAATTAATAAATAAAAATAAATTCAATGTGAATGATTAGAATAAAAATTGGAATTAAAAAATAATTTTTTTTTTTTTTTTGATATTTCATAAGGCAAACTGAGGACTTTTTTCTTTTTTTTATATTTATGAAAACAAAAATAAAATAATTTTTAAATTAACAAATGATTTAGAAAATAAATGACTTTTTCTTTGCTATTTATTTTTAAATTTAAAATAATTTCTCTTGTTTTTTCATTATTATTATTATTATTGAGTTTATACAATATGGATTGGATTAGGTATGTATACATACATATATGAACTAAATTAAAACTAAATTTATAAATTTATTGTAATTTTTTTTATTTATTTATTTAATTTTGTTTTTAATCATAATTTTATATCACAATAGAAAAAAGAATTTGTTTTTAAATTTCTTTTTGGGATTTTTAAATTTGTTTTTTTTTTAATTTTTTCCTTTGTTTTATTTTCTAATTTATTTAAATAATTTTATAATTTTACTTAAAAATATATTTATTTTTTAATAATAATATAATATGAAAAAAAACAAACAAGTAAACAATATAATATAAATACTCGTACATGTACATACGTTCGTTCATACGTCTTTAATTGTAAAAAAGAATTTTTTTAAACAAATTCAAATTATTTAAAATAAAATTAGAAAATTAATATTTTAATTAAAACTAATTTATGACAATTTCTTCTTTTTTAATTTGTATTTTATAATTTTATTTTGTTTTTTTTTTAAGTAATTTTAAACAGATTTTCTTTTTTCATTTAATTTATTTTTTTTATTTATTTTATAATAAATATTTACAAAAAAATTCCTTTTCAAAGAATTTGCGAGTATGTCTCGGTTCATGTATTTGGTTTTGTTTTTTTTTTTTTAGTTAACGAAAGAAGAAGTAAAAAAATAATACAGAATTCGATATTTAGGGCTATCAAGTTCAATATACAGATTTTCCAAAGTAACAACAAAAAGAAAATATTTTAAGATTCGTTTTCATATGCCTTTAAACGTCTAGACTTTCAATAATAGAAGCCTAAAGGAATTTTCAAAGTTACCCCGATTTTCGTGAGGTGCCAACTAAACCAGTCCACCCGGACATAACAAAAATCAAGCAATCTCTGACATCATGAAGAGACCGACCATTTTGAAAAATATTTTGTTCATTTTTATGAAATTTATCCGTAGAATGACAGTCCATTTTTATTCATCGAATATCTTTTCACGTTTATTATTTAGTTCAACCGAGTTTACAATTTCACACTGCTTGAGCGGCATGTGACATTAAACGTTTGCAAAAACATTTCATAGCATTATAAATAAACGTAACTGATCAAATTTGCATAAGCGTTGCAAAATTGTAACTTCAAACTTCATTGTATAGTTGTTGTGAAGAAGCAGAGAACACCAAACGTATTTTGACATTCTTCAAACTTACGTCTACCTATGTACATATATGCGCTGAGTTTGATGCATTATTTGATGTGTTTGGCGGGAAACTTAAAGTTAAAACGAAATTACTTGTATTGTCCGAAGAAGTTTCAGCTCATTAATGGAGCTTTATATTCCATTTTTTTTTTATTTTATTCGGATCATAGATATTCAAATAAACTTACTTTCAAAAACTATTGCAAATAGGGAGTTTTGATATTTTAAATGAAGATACAACAGTTCACAGGAGTTTAAAACTTCAATGCAACATAGATTCCTATATATAAGATGGCATTATCTGGGCCTTTTTTATTCCTTTAGAAGTTGTAACGCTGTCTATTAACAATTAATATCAGGTGGTCCATCTAACGGTTTAAATTTCAATCATTGGATATTTCGAATCTGGCAATACTTTTGTCATTCTATTCTGTCACAAATTTGAGTATATTATTACTACTGAACGTAATGAATCGATTTACGCTTAAGCGACGATGAAATTTATTAAAAATTTATTTCGAAAATAAAAGGTAATTGGCCAGAAATTGCACGAAAATTTTATACAAAATTTGGTCGTACGTAAGGACCGACAATGCCCGGTATGCATATATATTTACATCATTGGTCATTACAACCCTTCAGTCAGGATTATTGACCTAGTGTCTCACGCCACTTATGTTCTGTGTGTTAATTTTAAAGTCGACTCTGAACGACAGATTTTTGAGAAACTTTTCTTGGCAATTTTATTTACTCTTAGAGTTTTTGCCAGAAATCAGCTGAGAGGAAATCGTCGAAGAAATATTTTCATATTTTCGTTTTGATGTCTGGCCTGGGGTTTGAGCTCAGGCCTTCAGTCTAATAAGTCAACACACACCTACTAGAATATGACGACGTAACTTTATAGCTAAACTTCATGAAACTGGGTTCTTTCTTGATGAGCCAAGACAGGAGCGCGGTCGTACAGCGAGTACACCCGAACATATCAATCCCGAGCCTGTTGTCAAGGATATAACGTTTCACGAACCAGTTTGAAATATTACGGTATGAAGCTTTACAAAGTCCAATTAGTTCAAGAGTTGAAGCCACATGAGCATTTGTATCCTTTTTGCTTCGCTGGATGGACCAACGATAAAGTGCACGAGGTTGTCGATTTTAACAAAAAAAATAATAATAATCGCCTCAGGTGAAGCTCATTTCCATCTTCGTAAGTACGTTAATAAGAAAAATTACAGCATTTGCATCTCAGAAAACCCACAAATTGTTTTACAGAAGACAATGGGCCCATTACGGGGGACTATTATTGGCATACATTTCTTTGAAAATGAGGATAGCAAAATCATTACGCTCAATAGAGATACTTATGGCACCGATATTTTCATAGTATTGATATGAACGATGTTTAGCTTGAAGTTGCAAGTTGCCATACATCTTATGCCACTTATTGCGTCAAACGTTTGATGGAAGTTTAATTAACCGAAATAATGATGCTAATTGGCCACCAAGAAGCTGCGATTTAACATCATTGGAGTATTTTCTGTGAAGCGCTGGTAAAGTAAAGTGTTATGCTGGCAAACCAGAAACAATTGAGGTTTTGAAGGCCAACATTATTAATGACATTGCCGAGATATTCTTGGAAAAGTGCATGAAAATTTTGGCCGATCGAATCACTGTTCGGACCAGTCGCGGCAGCCATATAAATGAAATAATATTCTTCTTCTAAGCGGAACAATTAGACTTTACAAGAAAAAAAAAAATAAATTTTGAAACCGTTTTTGTTTTATTGAATTTTCAAATTGAAATTTTTAAATGGCCCACCCTTTATATTTTCGCTTAATACTCGGTCTAAGCTGAAGAAACAGTGATTTTTAAATCGTTTGTATTTTTCGGAAAATAAAATTAGTTTTTCAAGGTCTAGACTAAAATGATGTCTACTGTAAATCTAAAATTTCGGGTCTTTCAAAATTAGTTTGTATTCTTTAAATAGCTATTAAAAAAACGTTAAAGTATTTGAAATTTAGACCAGAATATATGCTTTAAAACGCAAAGACTGCTCTATGTATGTATGTATATAAAGTCACTACCCGCCGAATATCTAAATATTAAAAATAAAAATGCCAAGTAAAAATATCAGCCTCCACCCCTTGGTTACTTTACTAACTAAACTTACAAGAGTTTTAGAAAATAATTTATAATTTTTATGAATTTTTAAATACAAAATATTTGAAATTAAATTCGTTTCGGTTGCTATTGTATTTTTTAAATACACGCATATACGTACATAAATAATCAGATGAAGAAACTTATACATACAGACAGACAAATTCAACAACAACAAAAAAAAAATAAAAATAAAAAGAGTAGAAGAAAAATAACAAAAAAAAAAAATAAAATTTTTAAAAACATAAAAAACAGGCTTTAAAGCAGGCATTTTATATGCAGCAGCACACAACTAACTGACTGGCATTTAAAGTAACAACAACAGCAACAACAACAGATAAAAAAA
The DNA here is from genome assembly GCA_014635995.1 of Sarcophaga peregrina. NCBI lineage: Eukaryota > Metazoa > Arthropoda > Insecta > Diptera > Sarcophagidae > Sarcophaga > Sarcophaga peregrina. The sequence continues at coordinate 54,005,294 of CM025793.1, read as the reverse complement.
AAAAACAAGTTGAATAGACCAGTCGTCAGTGGACGTTATCGATATCATACATTTTAACTCTTAACTCCACATTCATTCTTTTGCAAGTATTTCTCTCATTACTTCTCTTTATCTTCCTCTCTTTGTTGGAGCTCTTTAAAAACACAGCGGGAACAATTAGAACTTGGAAATCCTTCTCAAAGGCCTTATTTTGATAATATTTTATGAGTATTTTGGGAGTATTTTCTGAGTATTTTGTGAGTGTTTTAGTTATAGAACAGGCCTCAAAAACTAAGGCCTTGCACTTATTGACCTAATCATAACCCAGCAAACAATCTGGTTTGGGTTTAATGTGCAAGCGAATTCATTTACTTTATATTGAAAATGATTTCAAAGAAATACAGCTTTCTGCGCTTGTGCTATAAACACATTCGATGCGCCAAATGCTTCGTAGCAACCTATTCAAAATACAATACAGCACGTTCCTCTTGCTTATCTATAAACGGGTAAGGGTAGTAAATGCAATAAGATACATGAAATAGAGGTTTTAAGGTTTACTTTTTCATGCACTTTTAAATGGAAAAGTGTTTCGCAAAAGAATATAATCTATAGACTGAACAAAGCTTAAAAGTGTGAGATAAATCACATGTAGTTGGCAAAAGGCTTTTAAATTGCGTAATACGCTGTTCAGATATGCAGTTTTATTGCGTTAATCTCAATAAACGCAATAATTAAGCTCAATATTTCATATAAAGTCGTAGTCGCCGTAGTCTATTAGGCAGTGTATCGGCTTATTAGGCATTAGGCCAGGGTTCAAAACCCAGGTCAGACATCAAAACGAAATAGATAGAAAATATTTCTTCGGCGACTGACTCTCAGCAGATTTATAGCAAAAACTCTGCGAGTAAATAAAATTGCCAATCTCAATGGGTCAATTTCGACCTCCGGGTACTGTGCTTGTCTTGACTGACAGGTGCACGTCCTCTAACCTAAACTAACCTAACCTAAATAAAATTGCCATGAAAAGTTTCTCAACCATCTGTCGTTCAGAGTCGACTTTAAACTGCAGGGCCCGCCACTCACGTATAAAATTAACGAACACTACATAAGTGGTGTGAGAAGCAAAGTCGTAATCCTAACTATTTCATATAAAGTTTCAATTAATTATTGCGCAATAAATACGCAAATTGTTAGAATATTGGGTAAAACTTAAAATGTATGACTGTCATACGTGTGTTTACAATTTACCGTGCACTTTCAGTTGATATTTGACAACTCAAATGTCAACAACGACAAACAAACGTTTATTTCATGCGATTTTCAAGTAAATTTCTGCGTGATATCTGTCAACTAAAAACCAAAAAGAATATTTTAAGAAGAATGGAACTTCGTTTTGTCACATATTTTTCATTACTTTCAATAGAATGTTGTTGTTTTGAAATATTAACCAGTGCTTAGCTTTAATAAGAATTTAAATTTCAATTAAAATTTCACAATTTGTGAACATTTGTCGTTATTGTTCGTTGGGATATATTAATGCTTATAAATATGTATAACGTACGTGTATGCATATCTATTATAAATGTGTGCATGTGTTCGTGAGTATTATCAAACAGTTGTTGCTGTTCTTCGCTTTTCCATTTTTTATCGATTACGTTCTAGTCTTCGTCTCTCGGCAGTGCATTATATACAACAGCAATGACGTTCAAACATACCTACTCCAATACACATCCACACACAAATACAAATTTTCTCAAATCCTCTATCTGTGTGTGTCTGTTTCTCTCTCTCTTTCTCTCCTCCTTTCTTTGTAATTCTCTTAAGCAAATGTAGCCATGTGCATTCGCAACGATAAAGATAAAAACAAAAACAAAATGAAGACAGTGAAGTAAAAAATACGAGACACAGTTGTTTAACGATAAGCATGCATTGCAAAGTTCATAGAACATTTTATGGTTTTCATCATCGATCCACCGGACAAGCTATTGTTAATAAATTTCACACCAATTTTATTGTCGAGGTTAGGTATGAAACGCAGGTGTAATTTGTAGGGTGGCAACATTTTTATGCGGTACTTCTTCACGAACGATGAAAACCGCAAAGTAACAGTCAAAAAGGAATCAAGGAATCGTGCAATTATTACGCAGAGTTTTTATTCTGTTCAAGACTGTGTCACATGTCACACGGCCCACAAACCTATTAAAAAGAGCGTTTAATCATGTGATTTGAGCCAACTAAGCTATATTTTGTAGCGATGCGTTCAGTCTCTCAAATACCAGGCAGTTAGAAAACCAACCCAGACAGGGAACATAAGGAGTGCGTACAAAAAAAAACTGGTCTTACACTTTTCGTTATAGAAATAAAACTAAGTGGCGGATTTTTTTCGTTTTATATTTCAATTAAAGTAAATAAGATTTGAATTCCTTTTCCGTATAAAAATTTTTTCTGACCAAGGTCTCAGAGCATCCATCTTAATGAGCCACTTTTCTACCAGACATGTTAGGGTGTTTTAGAAAAATATGTATTATTTTACTTGCTTTGTTTTGGTCGGCAAATCCTTTTTTTCTTCCACTTACACGCCTTCTCTCAATACTCAAAGACTCCTTATATTGTGTTATTCTTTTCTTAAAAACTGTTTTTTGATTAACACCTTCGAACATAGCAATCGTCTTTTGCAAGCGACACTGTTTTTCATTAAAAATTTCAATTATTTTCTTACGACATTCTTGTTGGGTGGCCATTTTCAAAAAACTAATTTTGCTATTGCAATGAAATTTAGCACGTGGATTTTGAAACAGATGACTAACAAAAACTATGTAACGGTATTCAGTTAGTTAGTTATAAGCTTAAAAGTAGGCCCATTTTTTTCGTGCGCACTCCTTAGCAGATGGTGAGATACCACCCAAGATGTTGATGAAAGTTTACGAATGAAATGCCTATGGAAGGCAACATACACATTAAATACTCTTTATTAAGTGGGTGGCAGGCTTTCAGTTATCGCCCCAAATAAATATTTCGGTTTTGAAAATTTGTCAATTTATCGATTGGATTTTATTTTTTACAAACTGTTCTCTCTTCTCTTCTTGTCTTCTTACTTCCTTCCTTTTATCATCGGGATTTTACAATATCATTATCATCAGGCAGATGATATCGTTTTGACAGATACGAATAATGAGAATACCTACTTCTGATCGAGGTTTCTTAATAATCTTCGTTGAACAAATTGAACTGCTATCTAGGAATTCTTTTTAAAATTCTAGTAACAACAATTTCTTGTATGCCTATAGGGCTTTAATTTTGTTGACTCGTGAGATTTTTAAAGAAAAATTTGTATTCCTACTTCGTGAGTCATTATTCGAATTTTTACAAGCCTTAATTGCAATAATGCAAGTGTACCAACCTGGCCAATTTCATCTTGGACTATTTAACCCTATGCGAATACTTTATTAACTAACTGCCATAGCACAGACACAGGAAATGCCACATTCACTAGGGCAGCTTAGCATGAATTACACTTTCGAATTACGCAATGAATTCTACGAAAGCAAAATTTTTTCTTTAATGTAAAGAAGTAAGTTTTATTTATAAATTCAAATTAATTTTCCACTTAATTTTGTTGCTCAGTGTATATTTAAATGAAATTATTGGTATTTTCGCCCGCGCCCGTTCTGTGTTACATTTTTTATTTTCTTTTTGTTCAAGTAACGTATAATGAGTACCAGCAAAGAAAATTTAAAAGAAGGAAATAAACAAAACAAAAAAAGAAGGAAAAAAAATAAATTCATACTGGCTTACAGTAATCGACAAAAGGTACGTACGTATATGTACTTTGTTGTTGTCGTTGTTGTTGTTGTCTCTCTATAGAAAAAATTACAAAAACGTTCGTTTGATTGCTAAAGATGGGTTTGCTGTAGTATAGTAAGCTTTCGCTCCACTGTAGCGTGTCTAAAGTGCCAGTTAGTCAATGTGACTAAATGGCGTCATGTTTTTCGTTCTGTCTTTCTCGTGGATTTAAGCTTAAATAAATGTGTGCGTGTGTGTGTTTATGTGTATGTGTATGTATGATATAAAATAAAATTTTTTTTTTTTGTTTTGTTTTTATACTCGTTGTTGCCTTATTCTCTGCTCGCATGCTTTTCAGTAACTGTTTTTCTGTTTTCTGCTTTAAATACGTTGTATTCGTCTTCGTTATATTGTATCCACGTTTTTGCTGTTACTGGACTTTTGTTTTTGTTCTATTGTTGTTGTTGTTGTCTTTGTTTTTGTTATTGTATATTTAGTTTTACTTTTAAAACACGATATTGTTGTTGCGACTTATACTATTGTTGTTGTTGTTGGCGTTGCTGTATATCTTTACAAACGAAAGCTATGAAGTTTCTTCTGTTGAATCGAAAAGGAATCAGACTGTTTATGTAAACATGCACGTATGCCTGCCCAACGAACATTTCTATTTAAACTTGGATTTGAACATACATACATACGTACAAAGCTGATACAAAATGCTTCAACTGATAATATGATGAGGTTCTGAACGTTTTTTATATTTGCAATGTGTTGTTTGTTACATTATCTGCCTCATGGTGACCTTTAACTTAACACAATACAGGATGCCTGTTATGTATTGTAACCAACTTCAAGTTGTTATAATTTTGTAAACCGCTCGTCTGACAGTTGACAGATTTATTCCAGTGGCAGTTCATTGTACTATTGACAAGCTTACAAAAGCATTTTGATCTATTGAATTCAAAAAAAGGTTATTCGTGATGGAATTCAAGCGTGATGTGTGATTGCTTCATATTTGGCTGGAAAACCACAGGTGGCTATCGTTAGTGCCCTCCAGCATTTAAATGTGAATAAATCTTTTGTTTCTCGTAGCATTTCTCGTTACCGTAATACTGGCAGAGTTACATCGCTTCAAAAAAGTGGACGAAAATTAACCGTAACAACACCAGAAATTATCCGAAAAGTGAAGGCCAGATTTGATCGAAATCCACGCCGCAGCGGTAGAAAAATTGCTCGTGAGCTGAACATATCGTGAGAACGGATGCAAAACATATTGAAAAATAAGCTTGGACTAAAGCCATTGAAGTTCTAAAAAGTACAAGATCTCATCGATGGACAAAAAAAGTTAGACTGGAAAGAGCCAAGGAGTTATTTCGCTTGCAAGAAAGTGGCCAGTTACCGAATTTAGTTTTCTCCGATGAGAAGCCATTCCAAATTGAGCAGTTTATGAACAAACAAAATGATCGGGTTTACTTGCCAAAGAGGTTACCTGAGAATTTACACCTGCGATTAGCCACCATAACTCAAGCCGATGACCATGGACATTCCAACAGGACTCAGCACCACCGCACTTAGCATGTGTCAACCAAGAATGGCTCAAAAGGGAGTTCCCTCGCTTCATTTCTACCGCACAATGGCCACCAAAATCTCCAGCTCTCAAACCGTTGGACTCTTTGGATCTCAATCCGTTGGGCATTTTGGAGAGTAAGGTTCTCACTAAAAAATACCAAAGTGCCGATCATTTCAAGAAGGCGCTTCGCCGGGAATGGGCCAAAATACCGCAGGTCCACTTTCTTGCAGCCTGTGATGACTTTTTCAGCCGTTTAAAGGCCATAATTCTTACCAAAGGTGGCCAATTCGAACAAATCTAAACTGATTCTAAAATTTTATGTGATCTCCAACATTTTTTTCTTTTGAACAATAAAATTAAAAAAATAAAAAAATATAGCGCTTTACTTTGTTGCATTATATAGCAGCCACCCTTTTTGTACATACTACATATGTATGTGTTTGTGATTGAAATATAACCTAAAAAAAGAAAGAATAATTCCACAGAACATAGTCGTCTAGACTTGCATTCGTTGCAATGTTCTAAAAAGTTTGATGACACAGTCAACATTAAATGAACGTTATGATAAGCATCTTCTCCTAAAAATCGGTTGTCGTAAGCCCTCTTAAATAATTCGTTTTTTTAATTAAAATTTTTTTCCAATGACATTTGAATAGAATTTTATTAGCAAAAAATTGTTCGTTGGGTGTACTATAAAGAATGAAATAGTATGTACATGTGTCATGGCTATACTATATGTGACTGCGTTTGTCTCTGGCTCCAGCTTTAACGTTTTTGTTGCGATGTTTTGCTCTTCGTAACACACTGGTCGGTGCTTTTGTAAAATTTTGTATTTGTTTTTCATAGAATAATACCAACAACAACAACTACAACTGCAACATTTACGAATAGAACATTAAAAGAAAGAATCGAGAATTTTTTTAATTTAGAAGAATGCGAGGGGAAATTCTATACTCGGCGGCAGTGGTAGGGAATATGCAAATAAAAATGTGAAGGAAAGTAATTTTCATTGAAAATCAATTTTTTTTTCTTGGTTTTTAAATTTTGAAAAGAAAAATTAAATCAGAAAACTTTGATCATAACAAAACGAGTGTTTCAAGCTTGAGCGAAATGATTCATCTTGGATTTCCGGAAATATAGACGGAATATATTACAAATTAAAATAAATTTCGGATTAGAGATCACACAAAATCATAATTCTGTTCGATAATTTTATTGTAGTTATCGGAGACACAGCCATAACAATTGCTAAGAATAAAATGCTAAGAAAGACTAACGATTAACACAGAAATGACGGAAATAAACTTACATACTACAACGTATTTGGTGTAGCTGTAGCATAATATTCCAGGACATAAGACATAAGCAGAAAAGGAGAATGTCCTTGTTTACATCCTGGTTTTAACATTTATTTTCTGACATTTAAAGTCTTGCATATACTGATCGTAAAAAGAGATACAAGTTTTCATTTGCAGTCTTTCGATGACAGGTTATGCAGTCTACCCTAACAAAAGCAACTTCTGGAGTGAACAATTATCTGGAAACAGAATGAATCACAATAGATTTACATCTCAACCTTAGACTGACTTGATTGCTGGTTCAATGTCTCTAATAAATAAGTTCACTTAGTTTAATTCTTATCAGTGTTGAAGAATTCAATACTTTAGTACTTTTATCGGTACTTTTCGATTACAAAAATACTGCGTAACTTTGAGTACGTTTTTTATCACATATTCTATGTTTTGCGTTTTTCTATGCGTTCGCAAAATGTTCAATATAACGCTGAAGGTGGAATTAGTCTTTAGCCCCGGTTAGCCAAACGTATACGGAATGTATGTTAGTTTCCTTGTATTAAGTAAAAATTAATATTTTTTACAAATGTACCAATTGATGCAAAAAATGTACTCTTTGCATGGTTTTTTTACCTAAATAAAAATTTCAATTTTGCAACACTGATTCTTATCAATTATCAAAGGTTATTTGTATTTGAATTTACTACATTGGTAACCCTATCAACGTCTTATGGTCTAGCAATTCTAATACTAGTAGTTTAATTAAGTTTAATATTTAAAAAGAAGTAAAATTTTGTCTTAGGGCCGAGTCATATAGACTCCGTCATAAGTTGTACTTTGACGTATTTAACTGACAGCAAAGCAACAACGTATCGTACATTGAATTTGTTTACACCAAAGAAAATCAAAAGCAAAAATCAAAACAAACCAGTCGAAAGATGTCAAAGTATTGAACATACACTCAGCCACAAACGTATACGTACGGTTAAAAAATTGCTGAAATCCGTTTTCGTTGAAAATCTTTATAATTGTCTGACAACTTTCCTCGATTTTAAGACGGCCTTTTGCATTGGTTCAGAAATTTGGGAAATTTGTTAATCGTATGTATACTTTTGTGGGCGTGTGTACATCAAAAGTTAAATGTTGCTCAATTTAAAGCACTGCATTAACCGAGAAATACAGAATGAAACAAACTAGTTGGAATAAAACAAAGGTTAACTGACTCATCCTTTTAGAAAAGTTCTGCAGAAAGTTAAGAAAATATTGTTGAACGTTAACTTTTAATGATTTTCGTTCAACTCAATATCAAAATGATCTGAAGATAATCCAATATATATTGAGGTTTCATACGTCCTTTGGCTGATATGCCTGATTTTAAGCGACCTTCTAACTTAAACAAAAATACATACACGGAATTAAAACGATTGCTTATAAATTTTCTAAAATTTTTAATGGAATTTAAAGAGTAAATACCGATTTAAATTTGAATATGGCCGACATGCAATGGTCACTACTTGGCTTGCGAAATAAATTATAAACACAGTCGTTATTAGTTAAACGAATAAGGAGAGTTTAAAGATTACTTTTTAAAAAAAAATGTGATTATTTTCTAAGTTATTATTACCTCGCCAATGTAATTAGGAACGTGACCTATTTAATTAATATTTTCAACTTGAAAAACTTAATGTTTGTTGAAAAGTGTGTGAAATCATATCGTTCCTTTGTTGCAACATAGTCATATCTCAAAAAAACTTGAACTTGGCAAAATGCGATTTAAGTTTTCAAGACATAAGTCCTATGATCTAATTGCCGCAAACACTTTTTGCTATAACTTCGGGTCAGCTTGGGATATAAAACTGATTTTTTTTTCAACTTGTACAGAAGGTTTAAAAGAGTAGTTTTGCTTAAGTAACTATAAATTTTTAATTTTTTGAGATATGACTATGTTGCAATAAAGGAACGATATGTATACTTTAAAGAATAAGAAACTTTGTGTGCTTCACAAAACTCCAAACCATTGAAATGAAAGCTACTTAATGAGAACTTTTTAAAATATAAGTTACTTTGTAGGACCACTTACGATGAAACCCACTCTGGTCATCTAAAACATGAAATTGGACATCCAATAATATGTCCGGCAGAATTGCATACAAGAAAGCACGAATCCCCGAAAATAAATTAAGAAACGCAAGCAAATGTTATGTTGTTTTATAAATATCCACACTTCTGACATTGTATACTCTGAGGTGTAAACTCCAAGTTTAACTAACCAATATGATGGTAAGACGTCTTCGATTGGAGGCTTAATTTATGATTTTATGGAATAATCAACATAAACATAAAAATACTTTCGAACATATTATGGCACTGTATTATGGGAATGTCCAAAACCCACTCTGGAGCTAGCCCCTACTCATGCAGTGAAAAATAGGTTATGATGAAAGATGAAAGAGCAAATAGAGTTTGTGGATATTAGATTAAACCCTATTTTCATTATATATAAAAGGAAGGTAGAGCCTATGTTGGGCACCCAACTATCATTAATAAATACCTTCAGGGCGTCATATAATACACGGGAGTTGTATTCCACTTTCAGGCGGATGTATGTAAGTGGTATTAACAGTAAGAAATTCAATTGGAGTGAACTATATCTTACACCGTGTTAAGAAACCTTAAATTTCTTTATATTTGCGTTACGACACTTTGGACGACATGTGTACTTCATTGTAAATGTTTTAAAGTTTATAGCTTTTGAAATTTATTTACTGCGGAGAGACGATGAGGCGCTTGAAAGTTGTGTTTGGCACTTTAGGAATTTACTGATTCCAGCGAATATCACATTGAGTTTACAGGCCTAGAACATGATGAGCATCTCACTACCCAATATTGACACTACCATAGCTTCAGATGACGTAAAATTACTTCTGCTGTGCTTGTATGTCAATTAAAAAAACGTTTGGTTTTTCACTCATTAAAGTCGACCTCCCATTCATTTGACGAATCGGCCAACCATCAAAAGAATATGAATTAAAAATATTACTGTCCTCATGTCTGCAAAACAGTAGATAGGATTAGAGGTCAGATGAAGATGATCGTTAATCATCAAATATTAAATATGTTGAGTTCGAGATCGAACAGAAACAAGTGGTAGCCCTGAGTCAAGCCTGAATGGATCCTATTAATAACAACCCGTAGGAAATTATTTTCAAATAGTAGGCAGAAGTACATATTTTCAAAGACAAATGCATGAAACTGAATTAAAACTGAAGGATAATTTTTTCCAAAAACATATTCAAGTTCTCTCTCTTATCTTTTTCATTTTAAGTTTGAATAAAACACCTCTTACATATTTATCTACATCTGAGATAATTCGCTATTAACTTTATTAGCTGAGATATACATTTAGAACGTTTTAGATAACGTGGTTGCTTTAGATTTTCAACATTTTTGGGATTAGAACTTTTGACAAAATACTTCATCATGTCCTAAAGACCAATTAGCCGAACGTTTACGTAATGTAACGCCACAACAATGCATATGTTTATTGAAATTATGTTACAGTTCGATAAGGAATGATGAGTTAAATCGCTATTAGTAGCTGAGATATACATTGGAAAAGATAACGTGGTTGTTCTAGATTTTCTGCATTTGTGTACATTGGCGTGACCTTAAGGATCAGAACTGTAGACAAAATACTTCTATACATCCAAAGGTTCAATTAGCCGAACGCTTACGTAACGTAACGGCACATACATATGTACGTTTGAAAACAATGCACATGTTTATTGAAATTACTTTACGGTTTGAAAATTGTTCTCATTGCTTTCCATTAAACATTTGTTTAATTCTCTCTAAGGAGTAAATGTATAGGGTTGCGAATAATAGAGCAATGGCCTGTGATACTAATACGAAATCATACAGTCTATAACGGGAATCTCTCTTAAGTAGCAATAAAACAAGAACTGTTAAAAATATTTAAAAGGATAATAAAATTTCATATCGTTCTTGTTTGTTTCTTTTATTATTATTTTCTGTTTCTCTCTCTCTCTCTCCGTCTCACTCTCTCTTCTAATAGTTTCCTTACATTTATATTCTCCTTTAGACATATGAAATCATAGTTAGTCACTTCATTCATTGTTGTTGTTGTTTTTTGTTACATTTCAGGGTCTGTTTGTTTTCCGTTCGATATAACAACAATCAGCGAAAGCGAAGCTAGCGACAACAACAAAATGGTAAGGTTGCATGCACGCATGCAAGTATAAACAATCAGATTCGCCTATGGAAAGTCAGTTGCACTCTACACATGTTTTCGTTCAGTGAGTGAGTGTAGCGAGCGACGAGCGAATGCGAGAATGTTGTTATGGGTACATGCTTGCGGGTGTTTGTGTAGGGTGAATGAGTGTCTAGGTGTGTGTGTATGCCAGCACAGTGTGTAATGCAAGTGTCTTTCGCAAGCAACCAAACAAAAATGCTAATGCCCTCTAACAAACAAAAACAAAACGAAAAAAAAGTTAACGAAAATTTGTTTTTGTATTGTTTTGTTTCGTATACGAATTGTAAGATTTTTGTAATTTTTTTTCTCTTCTGTTTTTTGTTACCTGTTTCTTGCTTTCTTGTTGTTGTTATGCGAGTGTGTTTTAGAGTGTTTTGTTTTTTTGTTTTCCTTGTCTTTCAAACATTTCTTAGTAATATTTTCTTCTTCTTCTTCAATAATGTAAAAAAATTGTTTTTTTGTTTTTCGTTTCTTTTTTACTAAATTTTCTTTTTTTTTTTTTTTTTTTTCTTTTAATAAATCATGTCCTCCATTTTTATTTGTAACATTTTTGTTTTACTTACATTCTTTAAAACAGAAAACAAAAACAAAAAAAAAAGAACAAAAATTTATTGCAAGAGAATCGAATTTTGGGAATTCATACCAAAAATTTTCGTCTTTGTTTCACAGTCAAACTGTACTACATGCTGAACTGGAATGGCCGACCGGAGACTAGATCACTAGACTAGTTTCACTAGTTTCGCACTAGACTGGACTCGCCGTAGAAATGTTCCTTGAATTGGTCTTCTGTTTCGTTTCTTTGCCAAAAGGCAGTGTTTTTAGTGTCGTCTCTTGGCGCCAAAGATGTTCGTGGTAATGATGATGTTACAGACGACTTTGTTGTTGTTGTTGTTGTTGATTTAATTGTTAGTTTTTGTAAAATCTCTACGCGGCGCTCGCGATCGTCACTGTTAGTCAGAAATAGTTTCATAATGTCTATGACAATGGCTTGAAGTTGACCAGCTTCACACCTGTGGATTGGTTGAAGATTATGTTTTTGCATTTGAGCACATCATCTTACGAGCCATAGGCCCAGATTTAGTTTCACTAGTTTCGGTAATTTCATAATGACATCGATGCCCTTGGAAGACAGTTGTGTGCAGCCATACAAGTCGATTGTTTTCAAATTGGCCAACTCTTCAGCGAGCGTTTGGAGGCCTTTGTCGGTTATACGTGAGCATTGGCCGATATTCAGATGTTCCAGTTCGGTTAAAGCCTTGGCAATTTTGAGCATTCCTTGATCGGTGATTTGGCATTGATTAAGTGAAAGCGATCGTAGGACGGTAAAGGCCTTGGGCTATGTGGTTCAAAGCCTGATCGCTGATTTTGTCACAGAAACTAACATCCAGAGAGGTAATGACACTGCCGCCCTCGGTGAGATAGGCCATGCCAATGTCGGATATGTTGTCGCAGGAACGTAAATTAAGATGCTCTAGTTCGGGCATACGTGCCAAATGCTTGAGACCACTGTCGGTTATGGAAACGCAGAAACTCAAGTTGATCGATCTTAAGGACGTTAAACCTTGTGCTATGTGACCCAAAGCCTCGTCACTGAGGCGCTGGCAATCCTGTAGGCCCAAGTATTCTAATCCGAGGTTGCCCTCGGCGGTGTTTTTATTAAGGCCGGCTAGATGACCAATACCCTGATCACTTATATGCCAGCAGGAACGTAAATTGAGGTTTTTCAGTTTCTTAAGGCCCCACGCTATCAACAGCAGGCCCGTGTTGGTAATATTACAGCAACCGCCCAGTTCCAAGGTTTCCAGATTCTTAAGGATGCTGAGCTATGCGGCCAAGACTAGTATCGGTTATTTGTTTACACAATGAGAGATCCAGCACTTTTAAATTGGGCAAGTCCACCGAAAAGGCGTGGCCTAAATTTACATCGGCCACATTGAAGCAACCACTAAGATTGAGCGACGTCAAAGCGGGCACACCCAAGACCAAATCCTTTAAAGATCTTCTCAATGACAGAATCTGTACTTTCTTAATGCCACGCTTAACCAGGCAATTGAATAAACTAGGGCTGGAACGTTTCAAGTGGAGCTTGGCCTTCTACGCCCTTCCATATGCTCTTCGAATAGGCCACATCCCTCCAAGTGGTACATACCTGAGCTGCTCGACCTAAATCCCTTACGGCCAGTTGGTCAAAAATCATTTCCAATACCTCCGGAAAGAGATTTGTTATGTGCAGGCCCTCTGCGGGTGGTGGACTATCAGGGGAAGCTGGCCTCTGTTGCAAATGATGATGGTGATGATGATGTTGCGCATGTGCTGCTGCTGCTGCTGCCGCCGCCGCAGCGGCTGCAGCTGCATGCTGTAGATACAACGCGGGTGGCAATGTTTGCAACTGCGGTCGATGGTGCAGTGCATAGGGGGTAAAACGCAGCAGATGATGTGCACTCCGTGTGAGACCGGGCAATTCAGTCTGTTGATAAATATGGTCTTCCATGCTCCACGCTGCAGCTGCCAATTGTGTGGCTGTATGAATACTACTGCCCCCACCGCCTCCAGCACCGCCACCATGATAGCTAGTCAAAGCAGCGGCAGTTTGTAAAGACAATGTCGTCTGATGATGGAAGGGTAGAATTTCAGTATTAGTTGCCATACTTAAAAGGATTAATTTAGTTTTGTATGTGTTCGTCTGTGTGTGTGTGACGGGGGGGATTGTAAATTAATTTAAACGCCTTAAAGCGTTTTTAATTTCTTTTTTTCGGAATTTCAAACACTTTGATTTTTGTAAAAATTCCTGTTTTAATACATTTTTAATCAAATTTTTTTTTTTGTTTTTTTTTTTTTTCTTTCTTTCTCTTTCTATTTAATAAAACATTCCTTTTGTATTGCTATTGAATTTATTTTTACGAAATAAATCACTTTCTTTGAATTGTTGTTGTTGATAATTTTATGCACTTTTGTTGGTTGGTTAAAGTTAAAAACGAGAAGGTTAAACGTCCGTCTAGTTGTAAATATTTTGCCGTCTGTTTACAGAATTCTTGGTATTCTTTTTTTAAAACAATTTTTAACGGTTTGTGTTTTTTTCCCGTATTCAGCAGAATATCCCACAATACCGTTCCGTTCAACAACGTATCACTAACTAAACTCATGTTTCATTTGCTTGAGTATATAACTTGTATTACCCGAGTGTTGTTATTGTGCTGCCGGCACACACACATACGCAATGTTAAGAGAGAGAAATACAAAAATGTTGCTTTTATCTGCCAGATTAATTCAGCCATTTCTCCGAGCATTCAGGTAAGAGAATGACATCGGGTTCGTATGATTTTTGTTGTTGTTGTGGCAGTTCTTTATTTAAGAGACCGACAAGAAACAGAACGGAAAACTGATGTGATGTGATGTAAATGGTGACAGTGATAGAAGGAAGAAAATAATATTTTGCACAGAAATTCTAACGGTCTTCCATGTGTTTGCTTTGGGTCTTTGCTGTTGCTGTTGTTGTTTTTTTGTTATATTTTTAACCCCTTCTGAAGGTAACAGAATAGAAGAATAACGTTTAAACGTTTTTAAATTGAAACTCTGAAGTTATTTCTGATCATACAGTAGTCGCTCACAAATTAGAACCGCTTTGTTTTTGAGGCAATTCTAATTTCCGTATTATTCTAATAAAAAATAAAGAATTAAACAGATTTCCTTTCAAAAACTTAAATAAAGCACATTAAATGTTTTTATTCACGTTTATTTGATAAAAACATGAAAGAAAACAATTTTGGTGGTTCCCTTTACAGTTTTTGCAGAATAGAAAAAATTGGGGATTTCTTGTGTTAAAATAGCAAAAGAAATAAAAAACGCTCAGAAGTTAGTATAATGTATTGCAAGCACTGATCCTAGTTTCTGGAAATCTAATAATTTGTGAGCTTCTACTGTAACTATCTTGTCCCCTTCAAAGTAACACCCTTCAGATATAATACACTAATGTCAGTGTTTTTTCCAATCCGCGAAACACTTCTGAAACGCGCTTATTGGTATCGCCAACAGCTCTTGTTTCGATTTTGCTTTTATCCTAATTTTGCTTATATTCTCAATCGTAGCAAAATGCTTTCCTTTCATCAGTGTCTTTAGTCTTGGGAAGAGGAAAAAGACAGCGGGGGCTAAGTTTGGTGAATACGGTGGTTGAGGCATGATTACGGTTTTGTTTTTGTAAAAAAACTCAAGCACAAGCATCGATGTGTGAGTTGGTGCGTTATCAAGGTACAAAATCCATGATTGGCTTTTCCACAATTCTGTGCATGTCTGATGAATTTCTTCGAGCATAATTTCATGGCAGTACGAAGTTGTGGTAAGAATTCATTATGCAGCACGATTCTACAATCGATTAAAAAACAGTGAGCAAAACCTTCACATTTGACCGAATTTAATGTCCTTTTTTCGGTTTTGGCTCTTCTGGACGCTTCTATTGGGATGATTGGGCTTTGGTTTTAATGTCATAGCCAAAGCATCCTCATTGACATCTTCTCGACCTTCCTTAAGCCAGTTATACCACGTTTGAACTTGTGATCTGCTCATAGTAGACTCACCAAACGCCGCAGTTAACATTTCAAATGCGTTTTAATTTAATTTTTTACACAAAACTTATGTCACGTTAAAACAGTATCAACTAACTTTTGATACAACCCTGTGTAGTAGAACAACCTTGTTTTTGTTTTTAATTCAACGGATGATTATTATTACTGGTCAACGAGTAAAGTTTAAAAACAGAATTTATTGAAAACGTATTGTATTGTTTTAGTCTTCTTTTGAATTGTTTTATTGTCATTAATAAAGTTATTTTGGAAAATATATAAAAACCCTTTGTGAACGTTTACTGAATATTACCAATAATCAACGTCGAAGCACCAATCTCCTGATACTTAATACAGCTACTTTGATTCATTTTGTCGAATAGTAAAAAATCGAAGTCGAAATTGAAGTCGCTGTAGTCTAGTAGGTAGTGCGTGGGTTAATTGACGGAAAGCCCGGGTTCGTATCCCAGTTCAGACGTCAAAACGAAATATGAAAAAAAATATTTCTTCGGCGATTTCCTCTCCTTTTCTTTCCGATAAAACTGACATGAAAAAATTTCTCAATGTCGCTTGGAATGGACTTTAAACTGTAGGTCCAGCCATTCACGTATAAAATTAATGCACACAACACATGCACATGGTGTGAGAAGCTAGGCCGTAATCCTGACCTTAAGGCTGTTATGGCCAATTATGTATGTGTAAAAAATCGAAGAACATACCAAAACACGACTAACCTTTTTATCTATCAAAAACAGACTGACAATCCAAAGAGGTCCTCGCTAGGTTGGGTTCGCTTTCAGGGGGCGATTTGATAGTTGGTTCTGACCCCTCAGTCTGCCATCTCTATGGCCTCATCGATGGGAAGGGCATAGGTGTTGGGGTAACGGATCGGGTTGTTCTGTTTCTAGACAGTAAGAGAACAGATTGGCTTGGTTAAGGCCAGCTTAAAGTTGGTTGTTGGTTTTATAACGGGGCCCTGCGAGATTAGGTCGCTGACCGGGATCTGGAGCAGACCCCAGCCGGACTGTTGCAGGGTATGTTACGATGAGGAGGAGTTAGAGACTATCGAACACCTCCTCTGTAACTGCCCTTGGTAGATAGAGGTTGAGGACCCTTGGCAGGGCCTTCTTTGAGAGCTTGTGTTTTATGACAAGAGCCGACATCAAGGCTCCACAGATTAGCAGCTTGGGCTGGTTAAGAGGGGCTAGGGCTCCATAAGTGTAGTCACGCTCTCACCTTCTTTCGTTTGTGTCTGTTTCTTTCTGTGTGATTCCTTTCTTACTATTCCCTCTATTTCTTTCTCTCTCTAAGGACATTGTACAATGGGTCAATTTCGACCTTTGGATACTGTTCTTGTCTTAACTGACAAGTACACGTTCTCTAACCTAACCTATCCAAAGTGGCTAATATCACCGACATATGTGTATAACAGCATAACAGAAAAAAATGCGAAAATCTAACATACGTAGTTCACTAAATTTGAAAATAACTGTTATTTTTTTTTTATCACACCTTGTATACCTGAACGGAGGTAATTAATTCATTATAAATTAAAATCTATTGATTCATGTTACTAGGCAGAGTCTCGATAATCTCTGATGACTCATTCAGGCCACTCTTCTTTTATGTGGAATAAAACAATGAGGATATTTTTTAAAACATTTTCCCAATCATTAACTCATAAAACTAGGCAATTTGTTTTCCCGACTACTAATTGCTTTTAATATAAAATATTTAGTACCATTTGTTCTGTCCTTTGAAATAGTAAAGAGGTAAACTATCATAAATTTAAGCCATAAATCTTAGTATTTATGATCGGTTTTTTGCGTTAAAAGATAATCGTGGTCACAAGCAGGTAAATGGTGTGATCTGTTATTAGATTTTTTCCTTACATTTTTAATCTGCTCAGATTGATACCTGCAAGTTGATAAAATAACGTGTAATTTCTTCATTACATATCAACGTTTTATGTTTTTTATTTTAAAGATATTGAAATTTTTTAAAAACAACAGAAAATAATTTAGGAATGACAACGTGCGTGTGTTCGTTTCTAATGTTTCTCTTTAGAATTTGGAAATAATTTCACAATACGGGGCACAACGGGATTTAAATTTGGTGGTTGGAATGGATGACAAAGCTGCCTAGGAGTTCATTTGTTATTAGAATTATTATCTTACTCAAAACAGCCTAGATCCTTACAAGCCTAGTTCATTTACACTATTTAACCAAATTGTGTTTCTATTTGTTCAAGTAATTAAATTTATTAGCAGAGCTATACGATTTGAGAGCATGATCAGAACGTAGGTCTTAGCCCCGTTAGAGGTTTTCGTGTGAAGTTTTCTTAAGTCGTTTTGAAGTCGCCATGGTATAGTAGGTAGTGAAAACCAAAATATGAAAATATTTCTTCAGCGACTTCCTCTCAGCAGACTCTGAGAGTATAATTCGCCATTAAAAAGCTTCTCAAAAATTCTGTCGCTCGGAGTCGTCTTTAAACTGTAGATGCCGCCACTTATGTATAAAATTAACGCACACATCACGAGTGGTGTGAGAAGCTAGGACATTTTACAGTGGGTCAATTCAATTTCGGGTACTATACTTTTTACTGTTGAACAAGTACATGTCCTCTAACCTAACCTAACATTTCTTAAGTCACACCTGTATGCGAAAAATTCACAAACCACAACGGACAATTATGACTTTATTTATGCGTCAGAGTAACGGAAAATTAGACTTTTAAGATGCCCTCTATCCATAAAAGCTGCGGGAAACATTACCCTACAAAAAAATTTTCACAATTACCGAGTGTTTTTCGAAAGTTATCGCTTTTTATTTTCGTTTGATATTCAATATCAGACTATAGTTTCTATTGATAACAGTACTTTACTAATGTTTTTTCTTGCGATATCTTTTTGTATGAAATCTTATCAAAAGCAAAAGAGAACATACTCGATTAATCTCCATTATAATGTATTTCAAAGTGAGAAAATAAAACAATGTGAAGACAACAAAAATATCGGGGGGATTTTGTAGAAATACTTTGCAGATATCTTTTAAGAATTATCGCAACAAACAAAAATAAGAAAGTTATATTCGTCCAAACCATATCATATTGTTACGTTTTTACCTTTTAAAAACGGTTTAAAATATTAGCTCGTAGATTGGAAATAAAATAAAAATAAATTTGTGTTTAATTATAATTAAGATTCTTTATTATTTGCACAATTTTGTGTGCCACTGTTCACAATTTTATGCAAACAACAACAAATATTATTCCTCTATTTATACCTTTTGCATAAACAATAACAATTACTAGACAATTATTCAACAGGCTACATTTATTATTGTAGTATTGTTTGTGTAGTTTTGTTTACTCGTTTATCATTTTTTTATGCTGATCTTTATTATTATATTAAGCAGTACAATAATTTGTAAACAGGTTTGTTTACTGTATTGTTTTTATTTGTAACTTAAGCCTTATAAAAGCAAAACAGCAGTATTTAGATCTTTCGTAACAATATGATACCATGCACCACAAAGTGTTGTTTCTTCATTTTTGATCATAAGTCAGCTACGAAGAACTATGACATGAAAATTCTTGTTAATGTTACTCAAGGACACATGCATTTCCTACTCTGTGACGTATTTGATAGGACAGCAGACAGACTGTCGATGATATTTCGAACAAGGCGGTAGGTAACTAACTACAGTCAATCGCGAAATTAAACAATGTTGTGTGCACAAGACATATAAAATTGCATTTTTCTCAAGTTTGTTTAAACTTTTTATTTCTGGGGAGAAACCTTTTTTTACACTTCTGATATTCATATGGCAATACCGAAAATGTAGCTTCAGTAGTAAAATATGCTCTTACAACAGAAAGCATAGTTCCGTTACTTCACAGACAAACGAGTGCTGTTGTATAAATTGAATAAATGAGAAATTCAGTGCACTCGTAAAATCAAGAGCAACAGAAAAGAGTACACTACAGTAATGCATTCGGTGAAGAGTAAGGTAGCAAAATGTCTTGTGCACACCTCTAGTTTATAGTTAGTTTAATAAATTAATAAAACTAAAAAGGCTCTACTCTCCTCGTTTATATAATAAAACATGCTCCCACTGTCTTTAAAAACTTTTAAGTCTTTTACAGTCTTTTGGAAAGAACAATAAAACACATCTGTAGTTATGACACTATCACTGAAAACAGTAAAAAATATTTTAAAAGACATCAAGGAAACAATATCTTGAATATTAACGACTTACAAATCAATTATAAAATAAAAGGTGTTTTTAGTGAGAGTTTTAAGCGTAAAAGAACAACACTTTATAATTATGACAACTTATTAAAAATAATTTTAAAAGTCTTTCCAAGGTCGCATGCAAACTTTGTAGAATGTATCAACCATTCGAAGAGTGCAAAAAGAATTTTTAAAAAATGAGTCGACGTACTGGTCGTTATGTGTGTGAAAATAAATTTAAATTTAACTAGGAATGACAAAAACCAAACATTTTAACAGAGCTAATGTTAAAGTTAACAGAGCAATGTTAAGTGGTTAACAGAAAATAGTCAAGGAAGAAATCACCCAAATATACGATGTCAGAGAATGGAACACCTATTCCATTCATTTAAAATTGTGCTCTACACATTCCTGAGTGGAACAGCAGCTTTGGTAATTCGGTAATTCTTTTGAAAATTAAAAAACATCGACAATAAATTTATTAGATTGTCTGGGTAGGATGATGGATATTATGGAAAAATGGGACTTGCTGCATATATCCCACTATATACAAATTGTAGCCTAAGGTGTTCCTAATAAAACGGAATAACTTGTATCTCCCAAATAATTTTGGAACGTGAAATATGGGGGTTCAAATATTGCCTATCTTAACAGTGTCTGGGTGGGATAAGGGTTGATCGATATTGTTGAAAAATGGGACTTGCTGCACATATCCCACTGTACACCAATTTTAGCCTAAGGTGTCCCTAATAAAACGTAATAAGTCGTATCTTCCAACTAATTTTGGAACTTGAGATATCGGGCTTCAAATATTGCCTATGTTTACAGTGCCTGGGTGGGATGAGGATCAGAGACCTGCGCCGATCGGCTGACAGACGGCTAAGCCGAGCCGCCGACAAAATTTAAAAGCCGCCGCCGCCGAAAATTTATTCGGCTTAAATTCAGCCGGCATTTTATGTATGTAAGAAAATTAAAATACATGAAAATATGTTTTTAATATTGTGTACAATAAATTTTAATTATATATAAAAAATGATATTTATATGTTTTTGTTCTACTTGATTTAAACACATTATTGAAGTTTTTTTGTTCATTTTGTGATATGTTAATAGAAAAATTTTTAATTTTTTGATATGTTCTTGTTTTTGGTGAATGTGGTAACACTTTTAACTTTACATTAAATTTTTTAAAAGGCAAAAAATTAAAATGGTGAAACAAAAAATTACAAATTTCTTTCAAAATTTAAATAATAATTTAAATGAGTTAAATTCATCTGATTCCGATGACGACCTTGTTATTTTTATGGTATTGACAATGACATAAACGAATACGAAAAAATACTAGCCACGAAAACAAAAGTTAAAGAAACATCCCAAATCCTTTTTGGCACAATTTTGGTTAAATGGTTATTGGAAATAAGATCCATACATAATTGGTGATTACAACCCTTCAGTCAGAATTATTGGCCTAGTTTCTGGAAATAAACCGGTGGTAAAAAAGTATCATATGTGTAAAGTTTACTTTGATGAGTCCCCCGTGCGTTTGAAGGGGTAGGTACATACATATATTATTTCTATCCAGGAATTAAATTTATAGATAATTAAAAGGAGATTTTCCCAAAACAATAATTGAAAATCCTATATCAGTTAGCTTTTAGCCAAATTTTTTGAGAAATTTTATTTTGATTAATTATTTCTGATAATTGTTTTTTGTAAGTGTTATAAAATGCGAAATAACTTCAGGTTTGGAGTTTCTACGTCGACATCAAACCTCAGTAATCATTTACGTGCTAACGTATTGACGTAAAATCAAAAAATTTTTAAAGTTCGAATGCCAAAGCAAAATCCATATTGTCAGGAAGTTCTAAAAATGCAGATTCCAAAAATTTGCCTGAAGGTTCAATTAGTGGTGACTTAACCATAACCATATAAATCAGCTGTTTTAACCAAATTTATAGACATCACTGTTTTCGATTATAGGGGACTTACCATAATGCCATAGTCATAACGATAACCATATGTACCAATTGAATTTTGGTTTCTTGCTATAACCATAAAAGCTGTTTGCTGAATTTACTTACATGTATACACATTTTTTTGTTTACTTTTGTACTTTTGAAAAACAAATATGTGCAATCAACGTAAACAGCTGTTTATGGCCATGGCAGCACTTATTGCTGCTAATAGTAAATTTACGGTTATGGATTATATTACGACTACAGCGTTATGGTAAAGTCACGACTAATTGAACCTTAAGGCCCTTTAGCATAGTGGAGCAACCAGTGTCATTTTATTTATGTCATTTAGGATCACAGCAGACATAAAGGCGCCGCTGAAACTTTACCATATTTCGGCTACCAGCCGACTTAAAGCCGCCGCCGAAACTTTTAAAATTTAGCCGCCGCCGCCGGCAAATTTGCTCGGCGCAGGTCTCTAATGAGGATCATCGATATTGTGGAAAAATGCGACTTGCTGTACATATCCCATGTTCCATTCTATGATATCGTATATTTGGGTGATTTATTCCTTGACTATTTTCTGTTAACCACTTAACATTGCTCTGTTAACTTTAACATTAGCTCTGTTAAAATTTTCGATTTTTGTCATTGCTAATTAAATTTAAATTTATTTTCACACACATCCGGTCGTTATCCTGAAAACTTTGCTGATGTAAACGAGACTGGCGTCCAAAACTTGAAAATATCAATCCGTCATCGAATCTTCTCAAAAATTTCAAACTATACTCAGCACTACACAGTGCCGTAGTCTAGTACGTAGGGAGGCCACGATTCAAACTTCAGATCAGACGTCTCGTAGTCCTAGCAGAAGGATTGTAATGATCAATTATGTATCAATGCGCAGTGAAATGTGACATAAAGCCTCATGCGTACAAAATTTTGCTTTCTCAGGAGGCCGTGGAAAGCCGTGGACATTTATTCAATGAGTAGCAGCAATTCAATTTTTGATAAAATATCCTCTTCACCGACAAAGCGCATGCAGCCTATCTATTTATTACAACATCGACTTTCAGAACAAATTATCGTAAAAAATTCTGATGTCAAACGGGTAACAAAATCATGCGATTTAATGTAGTGCGATATTTTGCTTGATTTCCATGATTATGTGAAATCAATCGAAATAATTCCTGAGCCCAAATACAAAATCCAATCTGTCATCGATGAGGTAAAGCTACACCTCTGTCAATTACATCCATTACGAGTGACCAATTGATTCGGCTCGGGGAACAAATTTCTTTTGAAATGTGTACGGCGCAACCATTACGGTCAATCGAGGCTGCTATCGCACCATGATAACCGATTTTTATGTAACCCCTCTTCATCATATTGATGTTAACGATTTTAGGTTTTACCAGGATAGTGCAACTTGCCGCAAGCGAATAATTGCATCAAACTTTTGATGCCCATTTAATTAGCCGAAATAGTGATGTCAATTCGCTATGAACTAGCAGATTCAACCATATGAAGAAATAACATTACATTTCTAACCGAAACTATAGTACTTCACATTTGCATATTTAAATTTAAACTTTTAAATTGCCCACCCTATACTATCTTCGAAACATAATGTAACAATGAAGTGTGACTGATCGCTGACAAAATTTCTTGTAATGAAAACATCAAAAATGATATTCGACACCAATTTACGATTGGTTGCTTGAATAGGATATTCTCAAAATAAAAGTTTGATTAACTTTTTATGGAATTTCAACATTTGCAAATATGTATGCTTTAAAACGATTGTAGTTACAAATGAGTATTTCCGTCTATCATTTCTACAGCGTTTGTCCCTGTGGAATTTTGCGGATACATTGCATCGTAATAAATTTGTAATCAAATCTGACTTTCAAGAGGCGTGATTTTCGATTTGTAAAAACCCCACGACTACTAAACAAAAACCAACAGCAGAGCATTTCTAACTCAAGCAAATATGTTGAAGGGCCTCAATAGAGTAGTAATTATGAAATTACACCTTTCCACAGCACAGGTATAAGAATCGAAATCATTTAGAGACCATAGCACATAATAACAACAAAAAAAGAGACAAAAATAACGAATCAAGAAGAATGTACGGCCATTTAAAGATCCTTAAAGGCGTCAAAAAACACTCAAATACAATACATTCATACAAGTAACCACCCTGCCGGCAACTCAACTAACTTTTAATGCATTATAAGTTAACTTTTTCTCAGCTAGTTGTGGTTGACTCTTAGATTATTTTGAATGGGACCAACTGACTATTTTAACATGGTGGTGTCATTGGCAGTAGTCAATTGTCCGACTCTGCATAACTTTTCAACTAACTTAAAATCAGTTATATAATAGTTAGTTTAAAGTTAGCTAATTTTTGACTAACTTAAAGTCAGTTATGTAATAGTTACTTTAAAGTTAGCTAGTTCAAAGATAGCTTAAAGTTGACTAATTTTTAAGTAACTTAAAGTCAGACATTAAAATATAAAAATTTATATAAACTTCGAAAAAAACACAACTATTGAAAACATTTTAATTTTTTAAGTGTTTTATTTATTTTATATAATAAAAAGAAACAAAATATACACTCATATAGTTATAAAAAACAAAACAATTAATAACTTCATTTACTTATAATTAAATTCAAATATATTCTAAATTAATTTTTTCTTTTATTTTTAATACATTCTGCGTGAATGTGGCGTTTTTTGAATATTTTCAATGCATTTCTGACGTTTTTTTTCTGCATCATCAGACCCAATCGATCGACAAGCATCTATTTAAAATATAAGTAATTAGAAAAATACATTTCTTTTTAATGTATTGCTTACCTATTAAGGCTTGAAAGAAAGCGTGGAAATCTTTTAACCGCTTTTTTTCCATGCACTCCCTCAACATTAACTTCCATGCATACAGTGATCGAAATAACATCCGTGAGTGTATTTTGTAACCGCCCTTTTAATAAAGTCTTTATCACATTTACCTGATCAAAAAAATATTGTTATTTGAAAATACTAACACATATAAACATCTTATTAATGAAAAGTAATATATTTAATAAAATTTAAATGTGTTTAATATGATTTTACTTACTGTTCATTTCTTTAAACTTTTCTTGAAGAAGTTCTTTAATATTTGTACATCCTTGGCAACAATTCTTTCCCTTGTTATCTATAAATACATTATTTACTAATTATAACATGTACAATTAAATTAATACTTACATTCAATTACAATTATCTGAACTATTATTTTTTAATTTATTTAAAAATTTATTTTTTTCTTTTTTAAAAAGTCTTTTTAAATTTCTTCTACTGAAATCACTCATTTTACACAATAAAACCCTGCCAGCAATTTTGTAGTCGACTACGAAAGTAATCGACTTTAAGTTAACTTTTGTAGACTGACTATAAGCTAACTACAATTCAATGCAGCACTTCCTTAGAATTCGGAATTCGACTACGAAAATAGCACACTTTTAGGTAACTTTTTTAGACTAACTATAAGCTGACTATAATGTAATGCAGAACTCACCCAAATACGAAACGTTTATTTATTATTGAGAGCTTCTTGTTTGTGAGATTTGTTTTCTCTCTGTTCTCTCTTTTACCAGATCAGACTTTCTATAAGTTTGTTTTTAGACTAATTATAAGCTAACTACAATGTTATGCAGAATTTCCCCATAATTTAAAATTTTCATGCTATTTCTGATAATATTGTTTTTTCGATTGCACCTTTTTCTGAACTATTTTTAGATTAACTAATAGTTAATTGAAATGTTATGCAGAATTTATTCAAAATGAACCCGTTATTTTTTTATTCTCTTTTTTACAGTTTGAATTCTTTTACATTGTGAAATTAAAAATTATATAATTTTTATTGTGTAAAATGAGTGATTTCAGTAGAAGAAATTTAAAAAGACTTTTTAAAAAAGAAAAAAATAAATTTTTAAATAAATTAAAAAATAATAGTTCAGATAATTGTAATTGAATGTAAGTATTAATTTAATTGTACATGTTATAATTAGTAAATAATGTATTTATAGATAACAAGGGAAAGAATTGTTGCCAAGGATGTACAAATATTAAAGAACTTCTTCAAGAAAAGTTTAAAGAAATGAACAGTAAGTAAAATCATATTAAACACATTTAAATTTTATTAAATATATTACTTTTCATTAATAAGATGTTTATATGTGTTAGTATTTTCAAATAACAATATTTTTTTGATCAGGTAAATGTGATAAAGACTTTATTAAAAGGGCGGTTACAAAATACACTCACGGATGTTATTTCGATCACTGTATGCATGGAAGTTAATGTTGAGGGAGTGCATGGAAAAAAAGCGGTTAAAAGATTTCCACGCTTTCTTTCAAGCCTTAATAGGTAAGCAATACATTAAAAAGAAATGTATTTTTCTAATTACTTATATTTTAAATAGATGCTTGTCGATCGATTGGGTCTGATGATGCAGAAAAAAACGTCAGAAATGCATTGAAAATATTCAAAAAACGCCACATTCACGCAGAATGTATTAAAAATAAAAGAAAAAATTAATTTA
The DNA here is from genome assembly GCA_014635995.1 of Sarcophaga peregrina. Taxonomy (NCBI): domain Eukaryota; kingdom Metazoa; phylum Arthropoda; class Insecta; order Diptera; family Sarcophagidae; genus Sarcophaga; species Sarcophaga peregrina. The sequence goes on along the minus strand of CM025793.1, from coordinate 53,979,059 downwards.
GAATATATTTGAATTTAATTATAAGTAAATGAAGTTATTAATTGTTTTGTTTTTTATAACTATATGAGTGTATATTTTGTTTCTTTTTATTATATAAAATAAATAAAACACTTAAAAAATTAAAATGTTTTCAATAGTTGTGTTTTTTTCGAAGTTTATATAAATTTTTATATTTTAATGTCTGACTTTAAGTTACTTAAAAATTAGTCAACTTTAAGCTATCTTTGAACTAGCTAACTTTAAAGTAACTATTACATAACTGACTTTAAGTTAGTCAAAAATTAGCTAACTTTAAACTAACTATTATATAACTGATTTTAAGTTAGTTGAAAAGTTATGCAGAGTCGGACAATTGACTACTGCCAATGACACCACCATGTTAAAATAGTCAGTTGGTCCCATTCAAAATAATCTAAGAGTCAACCACAACTAGCTGAGAAAAAGTTAACTTATAATGCATTAAAAGTTAGTTGAGTTGCCGGCAGGGAAATTATATAATTTTTACAACTATAATATCACTTAAAAGCACGCACAGAACTGATTTTAATTTCACAATGTAAAAGAATTCAAACTGTAAAAAAAGAGAATAAAAAAATAACGGGTTCATTTTGAATAAATTCTGCATAACATTTCAATTAACTATTAGTTAATCTAAAAATAGTTCAGAAAAAGGTGCAATCGAAAAAACAATATTATCAGAAATAGCATGAAAATTTTAAATTATGGGGAAATTCTGCATAACATTGTAGTTAGCTTATAATTAGTCTAAAAACAAACTTATAGAAAGTCTGATCTGGTAAAAGAGAGAACAGAGAGAAAACATGCATACACAGTACCTACCCTGCCAGCAATTTTGTAGTCGACTACGAAAGTAATCGACTTTAAGTTAACTTTTGTAGACTGACTATAAGCTAACTACAATTCAATGCAGCACTTCCTTAGAATTCGGAATTCGACTACGAAAATAGCACACTTTTAGGTAACTTTTTTAGACTAACTATAAGCTGACTATAATGTAATGCAGAACTCACCCAAATACGAAACGTTTATTTATTATTGAGAGCTTCTTGTTTGTGAGATTTGTTTTCTCTCTGTTCTCTCTTTTACCAGATCAGACTTTCTATAAGTTTGTTTTTAGACTAATTATAAGCTAACTACAATGTTATGCAGAATTTCCCCATAATTTAAAATTTTCATGCTATTTCTGATAATATTGTTTTTTCGATTGCACCTTTTTCTGAACTATTTTTAGATTAACTAATAGTTAATTGAAATGTTATGCAGAATTTATTCAAAATGAACCCGTTATTTTTTTATTCTCTTTTTTTACAGTTTGAATTCTTTTACATTGTGAAATTAAAAATTATATAATTTTTATTGTGTAAAATGAGTGATTTCAGTAGAAGAAATTTAAAAAGACTTTTTAAAAAAGAAAAAAATAAATTTTTAAATAAATTAAAAAATAATAGTTCAGATAATTGTAATTGAATGTAAGTATTAATTTAATTGTACATGTTATAATTAGTAAATAATGTATTTATAGATAACAAGGGAAAGAATTGTTGCCAAGGATGTACAAATATTAAAGAACTTCTTCAAGAAAAGTTTAAAGAAATGAACAGTAAGTAAAATCATATTAAACACATTTAAATTTTATTAAATATATTACTTTTCATTAATAAGATGTTTATATGTGTTAGTATTTTCAAATAACAATATTTTTTTGATCAGGTAAATGTGATAAAGACTTTATTAAAAGGGCGGTTACAAAATACACTCACGGATGTTATTTCGATCACTGTATGCATGGAAGTTAATGTTGAGGGAGTGCATGGAAAAAAAGCGGTTAAAAGATTTCCACGCTTTCTTTCAAGCCTTAATAGGTAAGCAATACATTAAAAAGAAATGTATTTTTCTAATTACTTATATTTTAAATAGATGCTTGTCGATCGATTGGGTCTGATGATGCAGAAAAAAACGTCAGAAATGCATTGAAAATATTCAAAAAACGCCACATTCACGCAGAATGTATTAAAAATAAAAGAAAAAATTAATTTAGAATATATTTGAATTTAATTATAAGTAAATGAAGTTATTAATTGTTTTGTTTTTTATAACTATATGAGTGTATATTTTGTTTCTTTTTATTATATAAAATAAATAAAACACTTAAAAAATTAAAATGTTTTCAATAGTTGTGTTTTTTTCGAAGTTTATATAAATTTTTATATTTTAATGTCTGACTTTAAGTTACTTAAAAATTAGTCAACTTTAAGCTATCTTTGAACTAGCTAACTTTAAAGTAACTATTACATAACTGACTTTAAGTTAGTCAAAAATTAGCTAACTTTAAACTAACTATTATATAACTGATTTTAAGTTAGTTGAAAAGTTATGCAGAGTCGGACAATTGACTACTGCCAATGACACCACCATGTTAAAATAGTCAGTTGGTCCCATTCAAAATAATCTAAGAGTCAACCACAACTAGCTGAGAAAAAGTTAACTTATAATGCATTAAAAGTTAGTTGAGTTGCCGGCAGGGTATGTATGTACGTTTATTCACATCTATGTATGAACGTATGTGTGTATTGCCTGCGTATTGCCTCTGAACACATTGATTATTTGTTTAAACGGTACCCCTACAAAGTCTGTGATCTTACGTTGTGAAGTTGTTTGCTTTTGAAATTCTGAGAAATTCCTGAAGAAAACAAAACAAAAAAAAAATAATAATTACAAAAACAACAGAAAAAATTAAATAAAAAGTGTTCAAATAACAACAACACAAGGGACCGATACTATAGGGCTTATGTACACAATAAATATGAACACACAGACGCACCGAATCCTGATACATAATAAGTGTGTGTGCACAAAATAAATAAAATCAAAAACACAACAGAAACAACAAAAACAATAATAATAATGAATAAACCAGTGTATAGAGAATATAATCAGTGTTGCCATTACATTAAAAAGTTTAAATTTGTGTTTTCTTTTCTACCAAAAAAATGTGCATTTTATTAAGATAAAATACAATTTTGCGTTTGTTTCTTAAAAATGTTTCGCCCCCTAAAATGGTGGTATGTTTTATTCTAAATAATTCGTACTTGCCAATGGTGGAAAGCATTGCATTTTATGCCCTGTATAAATCAAGAGTGCAGATAATGCCCTGTAAAGCAGATGACTTCTGTTTATTTATAAGGCTACCAGATGATATTTAAAAAAAGTCGCCTAGTATTGTTATCCAATGTGAAGTTAATTTTTTCATTGTTTTGTTAAGTAACATTAAGAAAACATTACATTATTAAAGCTACATGGTCCGTAATATAAAAAAATTGCATTCAATGTTAGAACAGTGTTAAAATGCTTTTTTTTTTGTTGTTATAAAAAATAAAGTTGAAAAACTAGCGATCTGGCAGCACTTTTTTCATATTTACATTTATTATTGTAGGTTAGGTTAGGTTAGAGGACGTGTACTTGTCAATTCGGACAAGTACAGTACTGGGTGGTCGAATTGACCCATTGTACTACGTCCTAGCTTCTCACACCACTTATGTTGTGTGCGTTAATTTTATACATGAGTGGCGGGACCTACAGTTTAAAGTCGACTCCGAACAACACATTTTTTGAGAAGCATTCCATGGCAATTTTTTACTCTCAGAGTTTTTGCCAGAAATCTGCGGAGAGGAAGTCACCGAAAAATTATTTTCAAATTTTAGTTTTGATGTCTAACCTGGGATTCGAACTTGGGTCTTTCGTCTAATAAGCCAACACACTACCTACTAGACAACGGCGACCTCTAATTATTGAAAGCAAATCAAAAAATACAAAATATTTTTAGATCTAAAACCTTTTTCATGAAAAAAATATAAATATGGATATTGTTGCATCTATTTTATTTGTGAAAATTGAAATAAATCAGTTATTAGATTCATCTTCGTCATTTGATGAAGAAGAATTACTGTATTCATTACATACATACATAGTCGACAGCCACCGTGGCAGATACAGGGCATACCCTTTTTTAAATATTTGTATTATGTTTTCTCAAATAAAAAATGTCATTACGACAGGGTTGGTCAAGAATTTTTTAATGCACCTTGTAAGAGGGTGACATTTTCTTTGTAGAAAAGAAAACACCATAAGCAACATTTTTAAAATAATTTAAGTAAAGACGAGTTTTTTATTTTATTTTTATCAACCTATTCCTTGCAGACAATCAAGTAATATTACAATATATTAATCCTTAATACTTAATTTTTACATTATTTTTTATAACATTATTCGATAAGGCAAATCAATAAGCAATTCAATTTATTAAATTCGTTAGTTGACATAGTTTCTCACAACACTTATGTTGTGTGTGTTAATTTTATACATAAATGGCAAGAACTAAAGTTTAAAATCGACTCCAAACGACAGATTCTCTTGAGAAACTTTTCAGGGCAGCTTTTGTTTTTAAATTCAGAGTTCTTGCCAGAAATCTGCTGAGAAGAAATCGCTGAAGAACCATTTTTGTATTTTGTTTTGATGTTTGACCTGGTCCTCGAACCCTGGCTTTACGTCTAATAAGCCAACACACTACCTACTAAACTGCGGCGGCTTCAAGTAGAAGTCCTAAATCCAGGAAGTTATCTACAAGCTCAAGCTCGTGTCCATCAAAAGCATAGAATCGGATTCTTTCTTACAAATCTCATGGGTCTTTCTGAAGAAATTTCTGATCGGAAATTTGGCCAAAACTTAGGAAAATTTTTACGTCATACATTAGGATGCTGGAATAGTGAATCATATCAGCTAGGTCGTTAATAAACAATGAAAACAGAAGTGGTCCAAGATGGTTACCCTGAGCTACACCAGAAAGGACATCAATACTTCTGGAGCAGCAGTTTTAAAAAGTACGGTTTGTAAATCCATTTTAGAAACTTTAATAAATTGCGAGTGAGCAGTTTGCACAGCCCAGTTGACCGCCATGGATCGGGAAATTTTCAAGTAATAGATTACAATAATTTCAAACAGTTGCTGAAGAAGCATGTTAGTATTTTTACCAAGCCAGGTTAAAATCAGAGAATAACGGTCAGAGTAAAGCACAAAGTCGGCATTGACCGAGAGATATATGACAGAGATTTTGTCAATGAGATGGAAAGGAGCAGGGTAAATAAGCCATATTCCTGTCCTTGGAATTTGTTTGAAATACTAGTCAAGAAGAGAGATGAAAGAACTAACTACAGAAAAAAGGGAAAACAGGACAGAAACGAATTGTTGACACGCTCGTAACGCTATCTTGAACACATTAGGCTACATAAAACTTGCAAATTAATTGCTAGCAGTTAAGGTTATTGAGGAGAACACAACAAAACAGTCAAAGTGGAATATATGATTTATAAGTACCAACTTAACTAAAACTTTTCATCGACTATCCACAGCTGGATCAAAGCTCAGTATGAAGAAATTTTCCGTATTCAAAGGAAGGATGAAAGATTTAAGTTACCTTGCCACGGCAGATAATATCACCACGAATGAAGATAAAGTGTGTGAAGTGAAGTGTGAAGTGTAGGAATAGCCATGTTGTCGACATCTTCTACAGTTTCGTAGTTTATGGGAGTGTGCTGCCAATGAAATCAAAACCAGATCAAGAAAAATATTCTCAAGGAACGTCGTTTCGAACAGTCCAAATGCTGTTATGTGCCGCACCATTTTTGTTTTTTTTCATACTCAATCCCAAGGGAAAAGTTTGTGCTGGAACCGATGCAAGCAGATAAGTTATAACATAGAACAGGAAAGTCATGTAAACAGACAACAACAAAATGCACCCATCGTACGGTACATAGGATTACACAAATAAATACGTATGATATTATAAAAAGAGGACAAAAATTCAACAACAAAACTCAAAAATTAATTTCGTTAGATGGATCGATCAGAAATAAATTAATTAATTTATTGTAATAATCCACGATAAATAAATATATTGTAGAATATATGCTATCTAATGCCAGTTCTATTAGCTGTATATATACATAGCAGTAATCGATAGATACAAATCCACAATTGCGATATTACTATAAATTTTGTTAAAAAAAAAGAAACCTTGGAAGGCATCAAAAAAAAAAAATTGCCCACAATGGCAACACTGAAATTATATACGCAATATACCTAAACGCAAACACATCGACCAAAAAGTAAAATTTAACATCCATACTCACACTCCCACGCTTACACATCTAAAACATCCGCAGGGAAAAATATTTTATAGACGATAAGGATGGGAGAATGATATTGGATCTGTTTTGTTTGTTTCTGAGCTTGCTTTAATTTAACTTTTCTATTCTTTACTCTCTATTTGTGATTTCTTATTTCTCTTTGAATTTGTGTGTACACCAGTGTTTAAAAATTCAGTACTTTTTTAGAACTTTTCCATTTGGAAAATACCACAGTACCCCCGTGACGCTTTTAACACTTTTTTATTATAACATACTGCACGGTTTGCACTAATATAATCTCACTTCTCGTTATTCAAGTGGTTCATAATGCTCGTCTGATTCTGAGACTCATAATGCTCTTTTCTTCCGTGCTTGAGGTGTGGGTCGACTAATTGCTTGTAATTCATTTTGTGTAATTTTCAGTGGCACGACCTATTAGAAATTGGTCATATCAACTTGGAAATCTTCGTCGGCTCATGCGCAACAACTTAGCTAAAGATCATAACATGATTAAATGCACAGTTTACGATTTAATTCAATTTAATTAATTTTCAGTGGCGCCACTTATGGGATGTTGGTCATACCCACTTAGAAACCTTCATCGGTTCATGCGCAACAACATAGCTAAAGATCATAACATGATTAAATACACAGTTTACGATTTAATTGATTTAAAGTAATTTTCACTGGCGCCACCTGCCGGAAATTAGTCATATTAACTTAGAAACCTACCCCGACGCTTGCGCAACAACTTTTCTGAAGATCATAACATGATCAAATGCATAGTTTACGATTATATAAGGTACATACAAACAAACATTCATTTTTATATATAAAGTCTATGGGAGGGCGTGTCGCCCACTATAGCCAATATGCCTATTTTGTTCAAATATACGTCAAAGTCATCCATACAAAATTTGAGGACTTTAGCTGTTGCAGTTTATGAGATATGCAATATTAAATATTTATTGGGTATGAGGGCGTGGCACCATGCCTACTTGAAATTTTAAAATAAAATATTGCCTATAGTGCCTTCCAGACATACAGCAAGGTACGGCCAAAAGTACTAGAAAATCGGTTAAGCCGTTTAGCCGTCTATAAACTTCAAACAAACTCAAAGACAAATAAACACACATTCATGTTTACATACAAATGTATAAGATAAAAAAAAATATTTTCATAAAGTACCATTTGGTGCAAAAAATTACTTTTCAATTATAGTTCAGTACTATTTGCAACCCTATATGATTAAAATTAAAAAATTACAAATAAATTAAATAAAAGAAACAAAAAAAAAAACCTGCAAAAAATATAAATTTTAAAAAATATTAAAAATATTGAAAAGTATTTAAAATATAAAAATAACAAATTTAAAAAAATTTAAAAAAAAAACATTTGAACACATACATACATACACTGTATGTGATCACTAAAAACCTTTTACGCAAAACCTTAAGAACATGTAAAGTTTTCTTCTTAAATCTTTAACTGGCTTGTCTGCAATCAAATAACATTGTAATCACCATAACATTACTCTGTAAACAGTCGTGTTAGTATTTTTCTTATCAGAAAAAAAAAAAAAACAACACCCTCTATCTTTCTCTTTCTTGCAAACCACTTCGGTACACACCATTAGTTTTGCAAGCATAGTAAGAAATTCATTTTACTGTGTTTGGTTTACGAATAATTATGAAACTCACCTGTTAACAACTGCTCAACCCACATCATTTTCTTTATTGTTACAATGCTTTCCAAACACACACGCATGAATGCATGAATCTACGCGCAAAAAAATAAAAACATTTTTTCATATTTAAGGCCATGCACAACATAACAACATACAACAAAACATATATTTTTTTTTTGTTTCGGTTTAAACCGGTTACTCTGCATTTGTACTCCAGCAAGGGAGTTTTCTAATTTTATTACACATTACAACCTCTTTTTGTTGTTGTTGTTTTAATTTTCACATGCAAGACCTTGCACTAACACCATTACACTTCACTTCCCTGATTTTTTGGTAATTTTCTTCTAATGTACACCACTTACTGATGTACGCCATTTTTGAAAAAACCCATGATTTTTATGAAAACTATAAAGGAAAATAAATTTTATTGAAACCATCGTATTACGTTAATTAACATTCACACCCGTTTCTTTTTCACACAATATATTGTTTTATTAGCAAAGCTTATAATTTTTTTTATAATTTAATCAAACTTTAATTTATTTTACATTCAATTTTCAACCAGGACATATTTTTTCGCACACCTTTTCACTACACAACACAAAAACTACAACTACCGGCTGTCGGCTTTGTAGTTCTATTCAAAGCAATTGAATCACTTAACATAATAGTCAATAACCTGACGATTACAAGCCATTAACAACAACAATCAGAACATACATCATCTTTAAATGAAATTGAGTGCACACATATGTTCTCCTTTACTTTTAAAAAGTAAAAAAAAAACTTAACATTAAGAACCACCAATGCAAAGCACTATGAGAATTATAAAACAATAACAAAACAAACACAAACGCAACAGATCGGTCGCCTGTTGCCTTTGCTTTCCTTATTTAAGAAAAAAAAAAGATTATAAGAAGAGAACAAAACATTTCATAAAAACTTCACGAAATGTTAACCAAATTACAGCACAGGTCAACATGCCTGCTAATTTCTAAAGGTTTTATTGTAGCAAATATGAAGAGTAAAGAAATCAATGTTATTTCTGTTTGTCGCCAAACAATGTTAAGTAGATACCTTGCATTCAACACATCCACCCAACAACATCCGTCCTCTCTGTTCATTATTTACCAATGCATGCATAACACCCGAAAGAATAATTTTGTAGGAAACCGAATGGTATATTAAATAACGAGTTGGCAAGGGAGCAGAAGAGTAGTATTCATGTCCATAAATGTTAACAGAAATTGTAGCAAAACCAAAACAATAAAATTGTTCTTGTAAAATATCATAGAATCCATCAATAGATTCATGTTGTTTCTTCTTTTTGTGTCAAGACTTTTAACATACATATGTATGGGTAAACCGTTTAACGAGCAAAGAATTAACACTCTTTCGTCTCTCAACAATCGAAGTAGCATTTTCGCATGAAGCCGAATGCATTGAAAGTTTTTTTACGCGCTATTCTTACATTGTATAAAATATGGTTAATGTGCTAGAAGACCATTTCGTATTTTGAGTGAATGCATGAATAACAAAGCGAAGGAATTTGTGTGTGCATGAAGTCGGAATGCATTGAAAGTTTTGTTGCTGCTGTTTTTTGTACATGCATTGCATTAAACTTGAAAATTGTGGGTGAAGAACATTAGGATATTGAATGAATAACAATTGAAGAAGCATAAAAGAGAATGCATGACTGTTTTTCTCAGTCACATTGTATGAAAATGCCTAATGAATGAATAATAATCCTATGCTTGCCCAGTAAAACTATATAATTTGGGAGTAGAGTAGAAATAGGTTGTTCTTCTGTTTTGGTTTCTTATTGATAAAGACATAATAAGAGAAACAGAAAAATATCATGAGTGTTTTGTGTTGTTTGTTTTTGTTTTCTTTCGATTGTTATGCATGTATTTGAAGTCAATGAACAAAGAGGAAAGAGTGTTGTCTGATCTCATGCAAAGCAGAATGCAAAAAAAGTCTTCTTAACATTGATTGGCGACAAACAAAAATAATTTTGATTGACAAATACAATGCCTTTAGAAATTAGCAGGCATGTTGACTTGTGCTGTAATTTGGTTAACATTTCGTGAAATTTTTATGAAATGTTCTGTTCTCTTCTTATAGTCTTTTTTTAAAATAAGGAGAGTAAAGGTAACAGGCAAATAACCTTTCGTGTTTGTGTTTGTTTTGTTGTTGCTTTATAATTATTAAAGTGTTTTGCATTGGTGGTTAAGTTGTTAAGTCTTTTGGTGGTAATTTGTTAACATTTTATGAATTTTATTGTGGGAGACATTCTTTATTTGTTTTTACTTTTTAAAAGTAAAGGAGAGCATATGCACTGAATATTATGTAAAGATTATTTTTGTTCTGATTGTTGTTGTTATTGGATTTTAAACGTCATGTTATTCTTTGAAGAGAACTACAAAGCCGACAGCCGGTAGTAGTAGTTTTTGTGTTATGTTGTGAAAAGGTGTGCGAAAAAATATGTCCGGTTGAAAATTTAATGTAAAATAAATTAAATTTTGATTAAATGATAAAAAAATGAAAAGTTTTGCTAGTAAAATAATATATTGTGTGATTGTTAATTAACGTAATATGATGATTTCAATAAAAATTATTTTCGTTTATAATTTTCATAAAAATTATTGGGTTTTTTAAAAAATGGCGTACATTAGTAAGTAATGTACCTTAGAAAAAAATTGGCAAAAAATGAGTGAAGTGAAGTGTAATGGTGTTAGTGCAAGGTCTTGCATTTGAAAATTAAAACAACAACAACAAAAAGAGGTTGTAATGTGTAATAAAATTAGAAAACTCCCTTGCTGGAGTACAAAAGCAAAGTAACCGGTTTAAACCGAAACAAAAAAAAAAAATATATGTTATGTTGTATGTTGTTATGTTGTGCATGGCCTTACATATGAAAAAATGTTTTTTTTTTGCGCGTAGATTCATGCATATATTTCTAATGTGTGCGTGCGTGTGTGTTTGGAAAGCATTGTAACAATGAAGAGAATGAAGAGTATTGAGTGGGTGAGCAGTTGTTAACAGGTGAGTTTCATAACTACTTGTAAACCAAACACAATAATATGAATTTGTTACCATGCTTGTAAAACCAATGGTGTGTACCATCGTGGTTTGGAAGAAAGAGAAAGATAGAGGGTGTTGTGTTTTTTTTTTTTTGATAAGAAAAATACTAACACTACTGTTTACAGAGTAATGTTATGATGATTACAATGTTATTTGATTGCAGACAAGCCAATTAAAGATTTAAGAAGAAAACTTTACATGTTCTTAAGGTTTTGTAAGTGTTCAAATGTTTTTTTTTTTAATTTTATTAAACTTGTCATCTTTATATCTTAAATACTTTTCAATATTTTTAATATTTTTTAAATTTTATATTTTTTGTACTTTTTTTATTGTTTCTTTAATTTAATTAATTTGTTTATTTCTAACTTTTTTCCTTTTATGAATACATATGCAAATTTAATATTTATTGACCACCAACAAAATACATACAATATTATATATATCAGTGCTGTGAAGTCGCCGTAGTCTAGTAGTTTATTACACGTAAAAGCCCGTGTCCGTATCCCAGGCCAGGCATCAAAAGGAAATATGAAAATAAAAAACATTTCTTCGGCGATTTCCTCTCTCAGCAGGTTTCTGGCAAAAACTCTAGGAATAAATAAAAGTTTCTCAAAAAATCTATTGTTCGGACTCAACTTTAAACTGTAGGTCCCGCCACTTACGTATAAAATTAACGCTCATGAGTGGTGTAATCCTGACCGAAGTGTTGTAACGGCCAATTATGTATGGACAGGTGTCCCTCGTATAACGAGGCGGTTACGTTCCAGGAAAATTCCGCGTTATGTAATTTGCGTTATAGAAGACTTAGCTTTCATATAAATTTAAGGGTTATGTTCCAATAAACTTTTTCCGAAATAACATGTATACTAAATTAAAGATGTATGTAGGTTTATAATTCAAAAACTATATTTATACTTTATTTGAAAAAAATTAAAAAACATTCGGAAAACATAAATACATAATCACTAGCCTGTGTCACTTACTTCGAACATCATATTATGTCGACATAGTAAGCGTGTAACTTTTGTTTAACGTTCTTCCAGTGATTGTGCGATTGTGAAATCAGTTATCAGCCTCTGTTTGCTTTTTTCTAACTGTTTTTCGATTTCGTAATAAGACCCTAGTAATAAGGCACATTATACAAGTCGAAATCTCGCGTTGCAATGAAACTTTTTTTATATCGAAAACGCGTTGTAGAAGTACCGCGTCATACGAGGGATACCTCTATTTATCGGTGCTTGTATGCGTCTGTCAGAGGAGAAATATAATTCTTTTCCTCGTTCTACTACTTTCCGAAACAGCTGTTTTTTGTCTTGCATATACCGTTAGTTTTTCTTTTCCGTTTCGTACGAGTATTAAGAATATAAAAATATTTTTTTTCCAAAAAGTACCATTTAATACTAAAAAGTACTCTTTCAGTTATATTTCAGTACCATTTCAAATTGCAACACTGGCGTAAACTATATAGTACAATAAGTATTACTCATTCATGCTTATGTGTAAACACTCGCGCTCTTGTCACATTGATGAAACAGATTTATAAAAAGGCTGAAGGAATTTACGTAAATTACCACGCAAGCATCTTCAAAACAATACGTTGTAGAAAAGTATTGCTGTTGTAATAGAAATCGACAATTGTTTTGTGAACGTATCTTTTTATTAAGGTCTTGTTTCTATAAGACAAACGATTTCAAATGAAATGATGGGTAGTTGTATGAGTAGATCAATGTATAGTTAAGAATATGGAATATTTTATTTGAAAATTTAAAATTTCGTATTTGATTGTCTATTCGAATATTAAAAAAAGGAAGAAATAAAGATTTGAAAATTATTCCCAAAATACTGTTCGTCGGCTCTTCAATGTTCCTCCAGGAACCTAACAATGTGATTCAATTCCCTCTTTTCTTTTCATTTCATTCATTTTCTTTCTTCACAAAAAAAACAATACCTAAGGGATTCAAATTCTTTTGTATTCCTGTTTGCCTGTTTGTCAAATTATCAAAAATTCCTTTGAATACCTTTGCCGCAATTCTTCCCTTCGTATTCTTCATAATAATACTTGAATACACTCATAAATACTTATGCGTTCAAATGAGTGTTGCGCCTCTCTTTTAAAGGAATTTATTTTATTTTTTTTCCAATAGCCGACCATACTTGTGCCTTAAAAACAACCCTCCGCAATGCAATTTCTCGTCGTACAATTTCTCGTCAAGCATCAGCTTTTAGGCTCTGATCGTATTGTATGTACATCTTATAGGTAGTCTAGGATGCAAGGAAAGTATGCGCATATTGCTTGAATGTGTGTGCCTCTGTGTGTATGGATATTAACGAGTGATTTAGTCATGGGCATCGATCTGCTTTCATTTTATGACCCTCGTTAAACGTATACAAAAAAAAAAAGAATTCCTTGAAACTCAATCTACCTGCTGCAAGAACAAGTTTTTCTTGCCTGCCATAGTCATGTGATTGTTGTTGTTGCTGCTGTTATCGTTTCTAAATAAAAACTTGAGCGAACATAAATGATAAAGAAAGAGAGAAAAAGGAAAAAATCCTAATCTTTTCAGAGAAGAATCATAATCGATAACGTTGTTGTACAACAATTTCAAATAATTCGTAAAATACAAGAAAAATAATAGAATAAAAACCGTTGGAGACTTATAGGTTCCTTTACATGTGTGAAACAAACGATGTTCGATAATTCGTTAGTTATGGTCGGTTAGTATCAATATCATGATCATAACGATTATGATGATGGTCGCTAGGATTGAGCACAGTTTTTACTCACTTTCTGCCGACTTTTGCTAGGAAATATTAGCTGCTCTTTAGATTATTGTTTTATAACGCACGCAATTATCTCTTCCCTGCGTGACACACTTTACTCACTCGCAATTATTCTCGAGTGATTAGGAATTTCAAATTTGTAATATTTAAAAAATTATAGAAAACTGCAGATAAATTGAAAGTAATTCGATTTTGTAGACACAGTCTGTCAGGAAATTGGAAACAGAATTATGGAACAGTTAGGAATTGAGTGAGGTAGCCGTGGTCTAGTGGGTAGTGTGTTGGCTTATTTGACGAAAGACACGAGTTCGAATCCCAGGTCAGACATCAAAACGAAAATTTGAAAATAATTTTTCGGTGACTTCCTCTCAGCAGATTTCTGGCAAAAACTCTGAGAGTAAATAAACTTGCCATGAGAAGTTTCTCAAAAAATGTGTCGTTCGGAGTCGACTTTAAACTGTAGGTCCCGCCACTCATGTATAAAATTATCGCACACAACATAAGTGGTGTGAGAAGCTAGGACGTAGTCCAATGGGTCAATTCGACCACCGAGTACTGTACTTGTCAGAATTGACAAGTACACGTCCTCTAACCTAACCTAACCTAGGAATTGAGTCTATACTTCAACTGGTTCAGGGATGAAAGCCATTTCTGTATTAATGGGTACGTACATACATACATAACTGGTCATTACAACCCTTCAGTCAGGATTATTGACCTAGCTTCTCACACTACTTATGTTGTGTGTATTAATTTTATACATAAGTGGCGGGACCTACAGTTTAAAGTCTACTCCGAATGACAGATTTTTGAGAAACTTTTGGTAAGTTTATTTACTCTTAAAGTTTTTGCCAGAAATCTGCTGAGAAGAAATCAACATATATAAAGTTACATAGCTTTGACTTAATAATTAGGTAATGTATTTTAGATATTTATTGGGATCTAATTTTGGTTCATATTTGGTTCAAATGCTGCTAATAACTAACCTTATAATTTTTCCAAAACATTCCTTTATGTCTATAAAAAAGTTGTTCTCTTTCCATATCATCTAAATTTTTTACTTGACTATTAAAACAATCAAAAAATGTTTTAAGAACATATGTATAAGACTAACATGAAATATTTTTTAGTGTAACCATACATAATATCCAATAACATAGCTTTCGCTGACATGTGTGCTCGTCGCAGTCTGATAGACGACTAAATAAAAGAGGATAAGAAATGTGTGTGAATTCTCTCTGCACAATTGTTCTATGAAATAGTAAGCCCTGCTTAAAAGGGAGCTTGTATATGGTGAATACGGACTATATAGTATATTTTTATTATTTTGTTTTGATGTCTAGCCTGGGACTCGAACCCTGGCTTTTACGTCTAATAAGCCAACACACTACCTACTAGCCTCCATTTCTTTTTCAATTTTTTTTCTATGATTTCATTAGCTTTTGAAATAAATTGTCAATATTTCGTTGTTTTCGCACTTGTTGTAAGTAGTGTGTTGGCTTATTAGAGATGTAGCCGCGGTTCAAAATACGAAAAATACGAAAAAATATTTCTTCGGCGACTTTCTCTCTGCAGATTTATGGCAAAAATTTATGAGAGTAAATAAAAATTGCAATGGAAAGCTTCCTCAAAAATCAGTCGTTCTGAGTCGACTTTGAACTGTAGGTTGCAAGAGGAAGAAGAACTGGACTTGGTTAACATGTGGATTCAATAAGGCAGCATATGTCACATGACTTGTAATGCCATTATACGTTTGAGTTTATATTGAGCAGTTATTTCTGATTTCTGATTATGATTTCTGTCTCGGTTCTCTACGGTACTACAAGATTTGTAATTGATGAAAACGCCAAAAATGTTTTAAAAATAATGCCAAAAATAGAGTTCATGGATGGGTCAGTTACAGCGTAGAAGCAGCTAAACATTAAATAATTTTCAATAATAAATTGTGGCGATTCATTTATCGCCACCAAATAAGTATTTCTTTCACTTTTCCAGATTTTCCGATTGTTGTTTTAAGAATCACCAATTATTTCAAATATTACAAACTAACGGAGCTTTTGGTTTTAAATCGTGAGTTCGGGTTTACGAGCAGGCCCTTCTGTTTGTCTCAGGATGCTAATGCTAACGGTAGGTACTCCGTTGAACTGCAATTCACTTATAATACTCACGGAATCTTATCAATTGCAAGGGATATTGAAAGTCAGCAATTATAGAAGTTCCATAAAATTTTCTTTCTTTTATTTTCAAATAATGTTCACCAGTCCCAAATCTATCATAATATGTTAGAGACTCGTATTATTCTTTACAAACAATAGTAGAATTTGTGTTTACAAATTTCCAGAATTGAGCTTTAAAAATAAATAAACTTGCATGCAATTGTTATACCACATCAGGCTTCCTTTGTTTCAGTAGACGATTCGTAATCCTTTGCATGGGCACTTCAATTAGCATCATCATAATAAAGGCGGACGCTATCGATAAAACGATGACGGCTACAAAATCACCTCCTGAACCGACTTCAGTAAAGTTGGTGGGTTCATTGCGTAATCCATACAGGGCCACAACAATAACCGGGGCCAGCATATAAATGCTGAAACAGAATTTATTGAGAAACAAAAATACACGCGCACTCAACAAGGTGTTAAGATAACCACCACGACCGCAGACACACATGATGATGATGCCACCAATGCAAAGTGCGAAAAATAATTTGCCCGCAGACATAATGGTTGCCACTGCCCAGGTGGGTGCTGAACGCCAGTAACTCATAAAATTCGTTGTCGCATACAAGACAAGGCAAAGAAGCCAAAATGTTTTACGGGCAAAAGGGCCAACAAACTGTTCGTTGTGGCTTTGTTGATGCTGACTGTGGTGATGGTGATGATTATGATGATGTCGCTGATATTGGTGTTGATGTTGTTGTCCTTCCTGTAGGTGAGTCTCTGTCCTTATATCAGGATACTGTTGTTCTTCGTTGTCATCCTGTTGCTGTTGCCCATGTTGATGTTGTTGTTGCTGTTGCTGTTTGGTATGTTGATATTGATGACGTTGTTGTAGTGTGTGCATTAACCAACCCATTGTGGCGCCACCCAAATAGGGTGGTATACGTACCCACGGTTTAACATACAACTGATTGAGGGTACTGTAGATAACATCGATCCTATCAAGTAAATGTTAAAGAATGGACAAGTGAGTGAATGAATGAATGAATGAATGAACGATTGAATGGATGAATCAGTAAACATACAGAGGAACAAGTCAATGAGTGCATGAAATGAAAATGTTTTGGTTAAAACTGTTGGTCCCCCCAGATTGATGGTTTTGTTTATTTGTTTGCCTGTTGGCCGGTATGGTTTGGTTTGATTGTGGATTCTCTGTTGGTTGGGTTAGTTGTGTGTATGATTTTAATTTTTTTTTTTTTGGTAAAAATGTGGCTTAAAGGTTAAAAAGTAAACAATGGAAAGAAATAACAATTTGTTAACTTTTTTTGTTGTGTTCTTGTTTTTGTTGTTACTAATATCAGCCATATATGTTACATCTAAATATCCACGTGTGAATATGTATACATGTATGTATGGATGTTTGTTAAATAAAATTGCAACCTACAAATGCACCACTTACTCAAATGTTATTCCATTGGCAAAATTAGACAACCATCCGCCGACCACAAATCCCAGTGCTAATGTGACAAATACTATTTTGGCAGCAATTGGCTTTTTAACATATACAAACAACAAACCGTTGAAAAAAATAAAATATTGAATTTCACATGCCAAATACCAGGTCCACGAGCAACAAATGCTATTCATGTCCAACAAATTATGTATGTAAAGAAGATTATACCACCAGTTGCTGTAAAATGGAAGAAAATAAAAATAAAAATGAAAAAGGTTTTCAATAAAATTCAATTAAAAAACAAAAAATAAAACGACCTTATTGGATTTATTCTTTTTTGGAAAATTCAAAACAAAAATTAATTCCAAAACAAAAGTGCGATTTTTAATGCAATATTACCATACATAGGACCATTATAACAATTTGTTTTTCATTATTATAAGTAGACAATATGGTAGAAGCGAGCGTTAGGCTAAAGGGAGGATAATCGTACCGATAACTTTAAAAGTTAAGTTTAAAATTGAACTTCGATATGGCAACTTCAAATATAATTAAAATGAGCCTAGACAACAAAAAAAAAACGAAGCCCGTCGTTGCCATATTTTTTTTTTTTTTAAACCTGGCTTTAATTTATTTGTAAGTTGTAATAATAAAAATTAGTTAAAGGTAACTTTACAGTTCGTTTTAACTAAAGATACCTTTAACTAAACCCAAGTTTAACGGCATGTTGTAATAATGGCCCGTACTCTGTCTTGATATAAATTCTTGAGGTTACCTTTTACCAAAGCACCTTAAATTATGCTAAAGTTTTACAGTCAAACGAATAATCGACATTAGTGGTGAGAGAAGCTAGGTTGCAATCCTGACTAAGAGGTTGTACTGCTGACTTTGAGAGAGGTAAAATATATATTGCTCCTTTATTGCAACATAGTCATATCTTAAA
This sequence comes from Sarcophaga peregrina, assembly GCA_014635995.1. Lineage (NCBI taxonomy): Eukaryota > Metazoa > Arthropoda > Insecta > Diptera > Sarcophagidae > Sarcophaga > Sarcophaga peregrina. Next base: position 53,960,746 of record CM025793.1, on the reverse strand, counting down.
AAATTAAAAATTTGTAGTTAATTAAGCAAAACTGCTCTTTTAGATCTTCTGTACATGTTGAAAAAAAAAATCAGTTTATATCCCAAGATGAATCGAAGTTATAACAAAAAGTGTTTGCGGCAATTAGATCGTAGGACTTATGTCTTGAAAACTTAAATCGCATTTTGCCAAGTTCAAGTTTTTTTGAGATATGACTACGTTGCAATAAAGGAGCGATATATTCTCCTTGCATACCTCAACCATACATAATTGGTCATTAGAACCCTTCAGTCAGAATTATTAATCTAGTTTCTCACACTACTTATGTTGTGTGTGTTAATTTTGTACATAAGTGGCGGGACCTACAGTTTAAAGTCGACTCCGAACGACAGATTTTTGAGAAACTTTTCATGGCAATTTTATTTTTACTCTCAGAGTTTTTGCCAGAAATCTGCTGAGAAGAAATCGCCGAAAAAATACTTTTTGTATTTTTATTTTGATGTCTTGCGTACCTCAACCATGCTTTTCTTTATTGCGAGACATATGTCTAACGTCATTCCAGAAATAGTTCGCAGTTTGCAGCACTGCATCAATTGCTCTTCAACATGTTCTATTAAGCGCACTACCGAAGCGTCTGTCAATATTGTAAGTTGAATTTAAAGCGTGAGCTCTATTTACTACCAATTTTAATTCGCCGCATGTGTTTGTTTCGAAACGATAGATATGTAGATATGCGTCAACAGCATTCATAAAACGAATATGTATACAAGTCTAACAAAAATGAATTTTCACCTTAAAGAAATTTATAATTTTTGTGTTATTTCATTAAAAAAACTTATTCTTATTTTAAAACAAAAATATTTTTTAACTTATTCATATTATTAATACTCTTCACAAAGGTTTTCAACAAAAAAAAATTTCACTTTGATCAAAAAATCAGATATAATTTAGTAAAAACCATTAATACTCAAATATTTCATTGTCAAAAAACTCTTTTCAAAACGTAGAAATAATTGTGGTTTATTTTCCTCTATGAAGCCGAATTTTGTTGCAATTTTTTTAAATTCGTTTTCAAAATATCTAAATATTATTACGGGTCTATTCTACACCTTTACTCGAGATGCAACCCCAAACCATGGTCAGCAAAATTTCTAAATTTCACAGTTGGTATTATATTTCAGTTTTCTAACGCCTTTAACGTCTCTTGCCAGACTTTTATTGGTCCATCGTTATAGTGTAACATTATTTTGGTCTCATCGCAGAATATTACGCCGTCCCAATAAGTCACAGGTTGGGAAATATTGGTCATAGCAAATGAAAACCATCTTTGTTTCTTTACTGTGGAAAGTAGTAGTTTTTACGGTCTGATCTCGAAGAATATTTGTCTTTTAACAAGACCTGCCGAACAGTTTTGTTGAAAACAACAACATCACATTCTTTTCTAAGCTCCATCGAAGAGTCCTAGTTGAAATTTTTGGGTCCTGGACAACTTTTCTTATAATTAAGCTCTCTATGCGATCGTTAAATTTGGTCGTGGGACGTCCTTCACGTTTTAGTTCTAACCTACCCTCTTTTTCAGCATAATTACATTCTAAATGGATCTTCTTGATACCGAAAATCTCTCTGACAGCTCCTGAGCACTTGTGCCCAAACAGTGTACGACAAACACAAAAAATTGACATGCATACTGTGCTCCATTGGTATACATGATTTTTGAAACTGTAAAGAAAATAGATGTACATCAAAATTAACGGTATTATACCGCTAATTATCTAATATTTACAATAACTATATTGTGAAAAGGGTTTTTTGACAATGAAATATTTGAGTACTAGTGGTTTTTAATAAGTTATTTCTTATTTTTTGATCAAAATAAATTTTTTTTTTGTTGTAAATCTTAGTAAATAGTAGAGGTGTGCACAAGACATTCTGCTAACTTACCCTTCACCGAATCCAATACCATAGTGTACTCTTTTCTGTAGCTGTTGATTTTACGAGTCCACTGAAATGTGTATTTCTCATTTATTCAATGTATACAACAGCACTCGTTTGCCTGTGAAGTAACAGAACTTTGATTTGTGTTGTAAGAGCATATTTTACTACTGAAGCTACATTTTCAGTATTGCCATATGAATATCAGAAGTGTAAAAAAAGTTTTATCCCAGAAATAAAAAGTTTAAAAAAGTTACTAGCAATACTAAAACGTCGACGAAGATGTTCGGTTGCCGCGAGCAAGAGAAGAAATGCATGTTGGGACCTTATGAAGTGTACAATATTTTTGTTGCACTTTTCCCACAACTCTCTTTTATGCTGTTGTACAAGGGTTTACGAGTGCAGTTGTTTTTTTTTTTGTACTCTATCTTTGCTTCGCACTTATTTATATTTGGAGCTGCAATCAATATTCGGGCTTGAGAAAAATGCAATTTTATATGTCTTGTGCACACCTCTAGTAAATAGTACTAATAATATGAATAAATTAATTTGGTTTTAAAATAAAAATAACTTTTTTTTAATGAAATAACACAAAAAATTATAAATTTCTTTAATGTGAAAACTCATTCTTGACGTACTGTATTTGGCATTGGAATTGTGTATGCGTAGCTTTGAAGTTGTTCATGCAGTTTTTGTCTTATTAATATTCGATTCAAGCCTAGTTTAAGATCAGGTAGTATTGGCCACTCCCAAATTCTAGTAATTTCACTCATAAACTTTTCACCCTATCTTTGTTGTGTACTAGTTTTATGTACGAGTAATGAGACCAATCAGTTTAACATCGACTCCGAACGGCAGATATACTATCAGACCTTTTGCCATAAGAGTCGCCAACACAAACATTTTGTTTCTCAAATTTCCCTCTCTTTTATATTGAGTTATGAAATGTCAAATTCTCTTCTAGAGAGTCAAATGCGCAAATATAGCGCCAATATTTTCGTTGTGTATGTTACGAAAGTTGTCTCAGATGACATAAGTCGTCGGTAAATCCCTAGGATTTTTAAGCAGTATTAAGTCAGCCCTTAAATGGCAAGGAAATTATATTGTCGATTGAAGGAAAGTATCAAAGACAAAATACATCTTTGCCTGACACCAATGGTAATCTGAAATGAATCCGACTATTTACTGTTGTATTATATCCTCCATTTAAAATTCGCGTACTTAGAACGTACTTAATTAAAAATTTTCATGAGCAGTCTACACCTTTCACTGTAGTCTAGTAGATAGTGTGATGGCTTATTAGACATGATGCCACGGTTCAAACCCCAGGTCAGACATATCCAAACAAGCGAAACATGAATAAACAGTTCTTCGGCGACTTTCCCTTAGCAGATTTCTGGCAAAAGCTTTGGGGGTAAATAAAAACTGTCACGAAAGATTTCTCAAACAAATGTGGCACTCGAAATTGACTTCAAACTTGTAGGTCCTGCCACTTATGGATAAAATTAACACACACAACATAAGTGGTGTGAGCTAGGTCGTAATCCTGACTGAAGGTGTGTAATGACCAATTATGTATGTTATGTTATATATTTAATGGCTTTCCAGTATTCTTTAAAGACAATTTTCAGAAGTGCGGAACTTATAACGTGGATCCAAAACTGTTCTCTCTGTGTCCTTGAAATGTGGCAATAATTGCATTGGATATTCGGACACACAATCTGCGCGGTATTGGAAATCCTGGCAGTCACTATTTACTTGTTGATGTAACTTCAGCGAATTTAATGTCATGATTAAATACAGTACCGTATGGAATTCCAACGGTGGTATTTAGTCGGTTTTTGGGGTTTTTATACTAGAGTGGCCATCAATAACTTGTATTGTATTTTTGATTTATCATAATTGGTTAATTGTAGTCAAGTTTAATTGATAAATGACAAGGATAACTATGTTTAACAATTGTTATGATTCTTGCGTTTCTGTCAATAGAATTCACTTATGAATTTGAAAAATTTGATTAAAAAAATTGATTTTCGTTTTGTAAAGCAAGTACAAAAATTAAAAATAAATTTTCATTAATTACTAAAAACCCGCACAACTCTTTCAAGCTGCAGGCACAGAGCAATGTGAATGAATACTTACGTTTTACAATAGAAGCCACTATTTCCGGCTAAACGAAATGGTGAATAAATGTTTAGGAAATCCGAGACCACTGTACTCAAGATCATCGTTATAATCATTACCGGTGTTAAACTAAATCGTTTAATAAAAATTAACAAGAATTTAAATTAAAATTCCATTCGAAAAGAAAGAAAAATTAATTTGAAACTTACCGCATATAGCGTTGCACCAAAGAACGCATGAACATTTTGAAAATGCCCCACCACGATGAACAGGATATTTGTTGCAGCAGTTTTGTATTTGATAAGAAATTGTAGACCAACAGAAAGGAACTGAAAGTATTAAAAAAAATTATTAAAATATCGGAAGAAGGTAGGAGGACAATAAAACCTCATTATAAAGAAAATATCGACGTAAAAACAGGCCTGCAAAACTGGCTGTAGTGGGAAGGTTTCCAATTTGGCGAATATGAAGGGCGTATTTGAAATGGCAAAGAGTGAATAGTAATACACATGAAATACCGTTATCCACAAACACACAATGGAACGCATGCCGGCCATTACGGTGATGAATGATGAATTGGAATTTGAATTCTCCAAACTCATAACGGTTTTAAAGTTAACGGAGAATCGAAAGCACATTAAAAGCTCTTCCCATAAATAAGTTTTTCGCTGTTGAGTCATGTGATGGTCAATGTTAACACTAATGTCGTCCGTTTGCCTAACATCAGTTTGTCTTTTCGATAGGGCAACATGTTGCAAGTTTAAATTGTTCCGTTGTTTGTATACTAAATCGGAAACAATTCCCAAAATATTTGTTGTTACGAATATGATACTGCAAAGAACAAAAAGTAAAACAACAATAAACAACTTTTATTAACAGTGGATAGAGTTCGAGTCATAATCGAAAATATATGTTTACAGTTAAATATGACATACGGATACACTTACATGATTAACAGACTACCAGTCATCGTAAAATATTTCCAACGAAAACGGGGAGCTTTTACTTCCAATGCTTTCAATTTCAATTTAAAATTCCGTTGCATTCGAAAATATTCTCCTTGAAAATACTTATCCGCATAAGAACTGATTTTCGTAAGACTGCAACTTTTTGGCAAACACAAGCCCAAATGAATGAGATTCTGAAATCAATCCATACAACAGACTTTTTTGGGAACAAAAACAAAAAAAAAACAGGAAGAAACAAATTTAAATGCTCACCTCAAATGGTAATTTCAAATCAATATAGAATGGCGTTGTAAAATTCAAGTAGACAATCACAAATTGCATTGGAAACGGGCTGGTTGCATTGAAAATCGGTGGCTTAGAACGTGATAAGCTAATGGTAAATGGTTGATTGAGATCGTCACACAAGTCGGGTGTACCAAACCAGAAGTAATTACCCCAAGTGAATGTTTTTGGAGCGGAGCCAAATGAATCCACAACTGTTAAAACATAAAAATTTTTTAAAATTTTTAAAAATCTATTTTCAACTTGGCGGAGAAATTTTTAAGATTATTTATGTGGAATATACACTTTTTTAATGTGGTAAACATATATAGGCTTTCCGATTTTTATTAGTATAAGAAAAAACAATGATGATGTAGTTTCTAGCTTCCTTAAATTCTTGTGATACAGACATATACATAACATAATTGGTCTTCATCACCCTTTAGTCAGGATGACGACATAGTTCCCCTAACCACTTAATAAGTCCACGCACACACTATATAGGAGCAGTAGAAAAAATATTATCGACCTTTTTACATCACAATCAAGTGCAATAAACTTGAGGCAAACAAAATCTAACAGCTCTTATCTAGTGAAGATGAAACTGATTTTTGGAGATTTTAATTATTCTCTCTCGCAATGAACCTTATTCGACTTCGGTGCCTTGGAAAGTCAATTAGAATGCTATGAGTTTAAATCGAAGTTCTACCTTCGGACTAAATGGATTTGAAGCAATTAAAACTTTTTTTGAAGATTTACAACAGGCAGACATTTAAGTTATGTGTCGTACTGTCCAAGAAAGTCTTGTAGATACTAACCATTCTTTTGTCAGGGCACTGTAAACTTTAAATATACTTAATCAGATCGTATCATATCCAACAAGTATATTCTGTGATGATAAGAATAAATCAATAGGACAACTTCTTGAAACTTGTAACACACTAATGCATCCTAGGAGAAAACGCCTGAGAACTTACAAGGTGCTGGGCATGGAATTGTCATTGTTGACACCGAAGAGCATCCTAAAGTTTGAGGAGAGTGCAATTCTATGGCAGCTTTACACGACACGGATAGTTTACGATGATAGATAACTTTTAACTTTAGTGTACTTAGGTTAAGCTATGCAACAAAAAAGCAAAAAATTAAACACACTCGAGTAGCGACTTGGAGTGGGTCAACTCCTCATCGTTGTCACGCACCAGTTTGCGTCGAATTTGCGAAAAGATATCGGTATGACGCCTTACAAAGTTCAATTGGTTCAAGAGCTAAAGCCACATAAGCTTCTGTTTCGTTTTCGCTTCGCTAGATGGGCCGTACCCCTTGCAGAATCCCAGACTGATCTTTTCGTATCAGATTCAATACTCAGCTGACAAAGCCCGGAAGATTGTTGGACAGCTCAGCAGGTTAATGGCGAATATTAGAGGCCCACTACCGGCGAGACGGAGTTGGAAGCATCATTTTGCTCTATGGGAGCGAAATTTGGGCCGAAGCACTAGAGGTTAAGAAGCGAGAAAACTCACTGCTTTCGGTACAGAGAACGGCTGCACTGCGTATCGCGTCGGCATATCGTACAGTGTCCGCCCCAGCCGTACTTGTGACAGCAGGTACAATTTCTGTGGATCTGCTGGCAGTAGAGCGGATGGTGATTTATAAGATGAAATCGGTTGGAAATCACATAACCGGCCACTTCAGGGAAAACACCATTTCAGAATGGCAACGACGATGGAACGATGAAGATAGAGGAAGGTGTACGGCGAAATTTATCTCGGACATAAAGCCATGGATTGGTCGGAAATTTGGAGAAGTAAATTTCAAAGTTACGCAGATGCTAACGTGCGGATATTTTATGAAATGTCTGCACAGAATGGGCAAGACCGATTCCCCTTGCTGTATTTACGAGGAAGGGGAAGTAATTGATTATGCAGAACACACTGTGTTCGAATGCGCACGCTGGCAGAGCAATCGTTCTATACTGACGTCAACGATTGGAACGATCACGACCGCTAACATTGTCAGAGTTATGACGGCGAGTAGGGAGAATTAGGCCTCAGTGGTGAATTACGTGGAGCGCATCCTGAGACTGAAGAAGAGAAATCTGGAGGCTGCTGAACATATAGGCGAAATGCCAGTCGGGAACCTGGACTAAAGGAATAGTGGAGATACTTAGAAGTCTCCTCAACCTTCAATACGCAATCCGGACGCGGATATGAGCATGAAGATGGCCAAAATGCCCAAAAGGACTCCACTCCGAAGTAATATCACCGTATTTTCGGAGTGAGTACAACGGTCCGCGGGACGAGAAGGGAATTTAATGGGTGAGGGTCCCACACACGGAGGACGTGACGGGTTCCTCTATGGTGCGGTTAGGTACATTTGCCCCTACATGGTCCCATGGGTCAACGAGAAACTGCCTGATGAAACTGATGATGTCGATTATACCAAAAATTATCTTTTCGTCTTAAGCTCATTTTCATTTTGTGGATATGTTAATAAGCAAAATTGGCCAGAAAACCCAATACGCTCATTACAAGTGACTATTTGATGCTGCTTGTGAAGTGGAGTCATATTTGACCAATTTTTTTTTTGAAAAATTAAGAAGTCGCAATCATTACGGTTAATAGAGACACTTAACGCACCATAGTAACCGATTTTTTGTGCCCGCTCTTCATGGCATTGAACAATGTTTAGTTTCAACACGATGGTGCATCTTGCCACACATCTCATGCCACAATCGATTTATTGCGATAAACTTTTGATGCCGTTTAATTAGCCGAAATGGTGATGCCAAGAAGCTGCGATTAGACACTGTTGGAATATTTTCTTTGGGGCGTCATTAAAGAAAAGTATTATGTCGACAAGAGTGCCCTGGTAGTCTAGTGGGTAGTGTGCTAGACTATTAGCGTGAGGGTCGTGGGTTCGATTCCCACCAGAGGCTCTGGGCTGTGACACTACACCGGGCCTATGGTCGAAGTTACTCAGCTCGTATAAAATATAATTTGTAATTGTATTGTAATTAATAAATAAAGAAATAAATAAAATAATTATGTCTACAAACCAGAGACAAAAGGCCCCATACACTTGAAAAAGTTCATGAAAATTGGTTCGATCGAAAAAGGTAATGTGAGGCCAGCCGCGGTAACCTTATGAATGAAATAATATTCCGTTCTTAACCGGAACAATTATATTTCACAGCAATAATAAACCATTTTTGTTTTATTGCATTTTTTATATTTAATCTTTTAATAGGCCCACTCTTTATATTAAAAATAATATAATTTTCCACTATTGCACCAAATACATAAGAATTCAGGTCCAGCGTAGGAATTGAACTTTACTCAAATATGAAATACACCACAAGGAGGTTTAAATTTAAATTTACGCAGAGTAAAATTTCTTCTGTTTCTGTTTCATTCATGTTATTCACGCACTTCAAATCGCGGATATATGGTGACACAATGGATTTGGGCTGACAGAAGAAATAGTGGAAAGGAATTCATTCAATGGAAAATGTTTTACAATGTTTTTGTTATTTTTATGATTGAATAACAGACATTATTGACGAACATATCTGGTTTATAAATACATTTCGTTATAATTTTCGCATTTCATAAGAGATTTTCAAAAAATACTGGATTTTCTTCAAATGGCGGTTTTTATTTTTAGTTTTTTTTTAATTTTTTTTTTTTTGTTTTTTCTTGTTTAATTTATGCTTTCATTTTTATAACTTTTTTAATAATATTACTGAATGCATACTCTTCTCTTCATGCAATTGTAATTTATATTATTTTTATAAGAAAAAAAAACTTCTATATTTGAATTCAATTTCTTTAAATAGGGATATTCACTTAACATAGCAGAAAGGAAAATTTCATTTCACTTTTTGTTGTTTCTTTTCAAATTTTTTTTTTCATAAATCTTAAGTCAACACGCTAAATGGCTTTAAGTGATGTTGTTTTGCACTTGATCATGAAAATTTTATTCAATTCTCATTCAGCTGGAACTAAAATCCAAACTCGCTATTAAACACACACACACACACACACATGTTTAAATAACCATATTACCGCACCTTTTAATCCCCAAACTTCATTATTGGTGATTGCATTCAACATAATTTCAAGTTCTTTGCCACATTGTGTTTGATTTTCATAAACAGCTCCCAAACTGGCTATGCCAAAAAGGAAATTATGCTCAACCAGTTGTTGTTGCTGCTGATCACCACTGATCGACGTTATCACCTCCTTTCGTAAGATATTTTTCACAACATTTTCCGACTGCATCGTTGCAACAGCATTTAAAATACTCAAAACCACCACCGTGTGTAAAATAGCATTTGTGCGGCAATGCATTTTCACAAAAATTAACGATTGTTGTTGCCAAGTTAAAGCGCGAACACCAACTGACGTCCGATTGCCAGTCAAACAACCAGCCAACCAACCAACCAACCGCATCTGGACGCCAAGAAAATGAGAAAATGTTCAAAATATTGAAAATAGTTTTTCCAATAGAGCCGTTGCCACAAGAGAGATGGAATGTGAAATTGGAGTAGCGAAAGGGTTTCTTTCGAAAGTTTACTTATAAGAAAAACACAAACCAACACGCTACACTATCACATATCGCATATATACAGATGTATTGCATTAAGTTTGATAGTGTGGTATTAAGCGCAACCCATTAACGATAATAAACGTGGTAACAACCTCTGGCGTAGTTGCAATTTCAAATTGTACAATAATTGCAAGTTTTTGTTTTTGTTTTTTGTTGCTTTTCTTTTAGTTTAAAGTTTTAGCGCCAATACTTGTCCATAAGAATACGTACATACATACGCATTGTATGTATCGACAGTAAGTCCAATTTAATGGCAATTTGAAACATACAAAATATTTCAAATTGAGATCATGATACGTATTGTATTACGTATGACATATTAAAACTATAAATTGATCATATTGGATTTTTTATTGCCATATTGTTGCCATTAGGCGATATTGCCGCAAATGTAACACATTAAGATTGGGCCTTCAAACCTTATTTTATAGTCGTTGTATGTGTGAGTATTTTTTTTTTATCTAACGCGACTTTTGTTTACACATGCAGCTTATAGTAATGCTATTCTAAAATGGGCAATCCTGGACTAGGGGAGAATGTGAAATTGTGGTATCACAATTGACATTGAGTGTGGCCTAAGTATGTCCGCTCATGACTCCATCGAGGGCATTCAAGAATTGTTTTTACTCTTAAAATTGTTTTCTATGAGGAGCTTAACTCTATGATTCGCTGTCGGAAAGAACAGACGTGTTCAAAATTAAGCTCCGCTAATTTGTGAATTCATGCCATTTTTTTTTAACAGATTTATTACATAATTTATTTACTTTTGTTTTCTGAATTAATGTTGTGAATCCTAATAAAATCAAATTAATTTCTAACCTTATTAAACAACTATTTTTACGTTAAAAAAAAACATGATCCATTTTTTGCTAACTTCCACTAACTCTGAATAAAAATATTACATGGCGTCTGAGAATTCAGAGTCATGTATGGTATCTGATAATTTAAATTGATGATAATCTGGTAACTTAACTTGCTTTTTCACAATCTCTTTTCTTAATTACTTATTTAACCGGTAATTAAAATCCTTTAGACATATTTATGAATTAACTTCTCACACTACCTATGTTGTGCATATTCACTTCATCCAGGCATGGCTTGACCTGCAGTTTAAAGCCGATTTCAAACAACAGATTTTTAAGAAACTTTTGTATTTTTTTACCTATTATTTGAGTTTCGCTTTATGCAGTACGATCATACAGAACTGTCAATTTAACAATGCGGTTAAAAATGTATGCTATGTGCTGATGTTTAATATGTACAACCTCTATACTCAATGCAGGGGAACCAGTGTTGCAATTTTAGCACAATCAGTGCTAGATTTAGCATTATGTTTAGTGAAAATGCATATATTTTTACGAAAATTACGCTAAATGCTTTTGTAAATCCCGATCCCGAAATCCCGGTATATTTCGGGATAATTCGGGATCCTAAAATACAGAAAAATCATGGGAAAAATCGCGATTTTCTCTTAGTACAGATGTTGTCATTAAAATTTTTCTTAAAAATTTGTTTTTTCAAATTATATATAAAAGTTAACAACAAAAAAAAACAAAATTCATTTGGTCATAAAAAGGTACGGTTAAAGGAATACAGAAAAAAGAAAATAAGAAATAGAAATTCATAGTAAAAGAGGAAAAAACAGAAGTGTTAAGTTAATGTCCACTATGTCCACCATTATTTTTGACTACATTATTGAATCTGTTGGGAATAGAATCGATAACGTTACGGCAAGTTTTAACTGACCTGTTGTACTATATTTCTCGAACTTTTTGCCAGAGTTCAGTCTCATTTTGTTTATTTTCCTTTTTCAACCGATTCTTTTCATCTAAAAACAATTTTCCGTTGGGTTTAGAACCGGCGATTGCTCAAATTAGGAGGTGGATGTTGTTCTCGCGAAACCAAGAACTTGCTAATCTAATTTTTTTAATTGGAACTCTACGAGCTATTTTTCCTGGAAGCTTAATGTCACATTGACGACGCCACACAGTTTTTGTCGATATATGATTATCTATTTCAGCTCCTATAACTTTAGAAGACTCGCTTAGATACATTGCAACCGCTCGTAATAGCTCTAGTTTTCCTCACTCCACGTTTTTCTACGATTTTTTGAGGCCTGAGGGCATTAAAAACGAGCTCATCAGCTACAAATTTATACGATTATTTCTGTCCTCGAAGCTTTGCAATGATCCTTCTCTGGTTCAATATACAATGTTGCGTTCTACCCATCAGTTGATAATATTAGCATAAAACCGAAGTCTAGTTACCTCAATATTAAATTTATTTTTCATAACATACCTTAAAATGTTAATTTAATATAAATTGTAATTGATTAAAAAAGAACATAATTTTATGAACACATTGTTAACTCAAATGAAGTAAACTGAAGTAAATAAGATTTATTTTCGGAAAAAACAAAAATATATACATATGTGTATGCAATAAATAGTTTTGTTACATTTATAAAGTTTAGCAATTTTTTTTTATTCCGTAGAACATTTTAGCACTATGTTTTTCATGTTTTAGCATATTTTGAAATTCATTTTCTGGCAACACTGAGGGGAACAGAATGGTTCGGGCTGTCTTGGTTATATCGGGTATATCGATACTGGAGTACACGCGTATTTGCAGGTTATGCTGCCTGGATTTGACAAAGGATGTGTAACTGCATCACCATTGCTAAACACAATCCGCATTCCCAGCATTTATTTAGTGGGCAACTTTCTTCTCGTTATAGAAATGGTATGCACGCTAATATTCTATCGTATTAAGGCGGAGAGTAAGAAGGCAGATATCGTTTGCATGCTAAGTATTGGTTCGAGGTATATGTGAACAGCAATAGACAATCTCACTCTCACTTCATGCCAAATAATTTATGCTTAGAGGTTTTGCTAGCGGACTACTAAGAAATAAATTTTTTTAACTACGTAAATCATGCTACAGCTAATCATAGTACGACAATATGACCTAAAATTAGAATCGCTTATGAAAACTTTGTTGTTTTTTTTTTTTTTGAGGCATAGTCACTCCTCAAAAAGTGGATTGGCCTGACCTTTCTTAATTATTGATGTCAGCCTAATATCTCTTTTAGTCGGGGTTCAGGAGGCTACCTGCATTTATTACCTTGATTTAGTATTGAAGTCTTTTAAACTTAAAAATTTGAATTGCATGGTATTGTCATGTATTTTATTCACTTCGTTACTCTCCGTCAAAGAACGTACATACGTAACAATCTTTAAACTTAGGCTAATTCAAGGTGTAATTTAAAAATTTTTTTAAAAGTCAATTTCAACTTTGAATATTGAATTGAATTTAAATTTAATAGTAACTTTATTTTGGTTAACATCCATTTATATTTTAATTTAATTTAACTTGAGGTTCATCTTTACTGCGTATTCGACGTAATAATAAAAAACCAACATTCTACAGAAGATTATTACTTAGTACTGGCAGTCTTCCAGACAGACTGGGCTACTTTCCCATCAAATCCCTATTTGTCATATCTTGCAAAGTTTTAGGATGATCATATTATAGGATTTCAATTAAAAAATAATTTTAAACAATTAAACTTATAAACTTTCCGCTACAAATAATTAATAATTAATTGAATATCTCACTGCCTACAAAATAATTCACATATTAACGAGGCTGTTTTTACAATGATGATTAAAATCTGAAAATAATTCGTAAAGTCATCATGGAATATGATTGCCGAAAACGTTAAATTAAACTTTAATTTTTTCACAGCGTTGTCAACTATAAATCTTCAAAAAGCACCAAATTCTTTAAAAAAACGCGCAATTTCGACAAAAAAGCACAAAAACATTATAATATTTATTTTAATTTTATCAGCATATATAATTGGTCATTACAACCTTTCAGTCTGGGTTATTGACCTAGTTCTCACACCACTTATGTTTTTGTGCGTTAATTTTATACATGAGTGACGGGACCTCCTACAGTTTAAAGTCGACTCCGAACGACTGATTTTTGAGAAACTTTTCATGGCAATTTTTATTTACTTTACTCTCAGAGTTTTTAGTCCGAAATCTGCTCAGATTGAATCGCCAAAGAAATGGGGGTCGAACCCTGGCTTTACGTCTAAGAAGCCAACACACTACCTATTAGACTATGGCGACTTCATCACCAATTTATATAATCAGTAAAAAAAATGTATGAATTTACAATTTAATACAAAAGTCTATCGTCTAGCCTATAGTCTACTCTAGCCTATAGTCTAATCTATAGACTTTTAGAATAGTTTACAGGCTAATTTTAAGTCTATGTATATACTAATTCGATTTATTAAGACTGTAGTTTTACATGTAAATAAAAGTATTTATGGTGAAAGTTAACATACATTAAACATAATTTTTTTAGACTTATAAAATGTAAATGATTTTACCTTCGAAAATGTATCAACGTAAAAAAGAATTATTGTTAAATATCTTCGCCCAAAATTGTTTTTAATTTCCAAAAGGACAAATTGATTTCTTTATTTTTTTTTTAATTTTTGATCTGGTGTCACTGACATGAAAAGAAACGCACTAAAAAAAGTACTAGGAACAGTGCTAAAAGCACTGAGTTGACAACGCTGTTTTTTCACCCAGTATTAAAAGAGGTGTGGTAAACTAAAAATAAATTGTTTCGTTTTAATCAATGAACGATCTGGCGACCACAGTACACAGTATTTAACCTACAACTCTCTGCATGTGACTGCCTTTATGTCTGCGAACTTTAGACCCCCAATCAACATGTCGCACAAACAGCGACAAATGCAAGCGACATCATCTTCATTAGCATTGAGAAATTGTTTTTGTTTATATTTTTTCTAGAATTGATTGCTTCTTTATGGAATTTAAAGAATTATGAAGTCAGTGAACTATACAAGTGAAAACCCAACAGCCAACATCCTTGAATTCCGTCAACAGTTTGGTGTAATTATTAAACAAAAAAGGGTTTACTTCCTCAATTTGCGGTTTCGCGAAAATCAGAGGCGAAATAAATTAATTTCTTCCTGGATTTTGCTGATCGTTATTGTTGTTGTTTCTGGGGAGCTGATTTATTATTTGTTTATATATTCACAGACAACACATGTGCACTTTATGGACTATGGATCATGCAGGTTTTTTCATCCATTTGCGCATTTCAATATCGCTTAAGCGGAAGGTGATAAACTTTATTTATCCATACTCACATACCATGTGTACGTATGTACATATGTGTCCGTAGTATATGCAATATATTAAATATTGCGGTTTATTTTCTAGACAACGATTTGATGATAAAAAATTTCTTTGTAATAATTTTTAATAAAAATTTAAAATACGCCGAATTATTGTTAATTGAATTGGCGAAATAATGATTCATTAAATTCAATACTACGTACGAGTAATGGAAGGTAAATTAATGTTTGTAAATAAACCATAAACGTTGTTATATGTATGTTATCATAGAAAAAATAATTAACAAAAACTGTCTGTCTGTCTGTCTTTTATTGGTGTAATACAATTTTATCTATAAAAAAAACTTTTCGTTTTATAAGTATGATTGGATCATGATATTAGAGAGACAAGATTTATTTACAAAAAAAAATAAACTACTTTGGTTGTTTTGTAAGTGCTCGACTTAGTATAGTTTAAGTTTGCGTCAAAAATAGACACTAGTTCAGAAAAAACCTCCATCTAATGACTCCACCAAGCCTTTAACCGTGACCAACTTCAAAATTTTGAATGATATCAGCAATACTAATTCCCTAGCCAGCACTTGGCATGTATTTCGAATATTCATTCTTATTGTCATCAGGATTTACATTTTGGTCTTGACACAATCTCTTTCAGAATCAGTGAACCTTCAAATTGTCAAAATACTGGTTACCACTTACTTAATTGGCCATTAATAACCCGTTTAACAGATTTCGGCCTGCCTTAACACATCGTTCCAGAAGCCTCTGCTTCTTGCGCATCTACGCCAGTTGGTCACACCAATCAATTACAGGGCTTCTTCGCAAACAAAGTCGTTCTCTTCCCCGACTTCCGTAGATTCCGGCATCAAATACCCTTCTCGCCGGAGCATCCTCTTCCATTCGAACTACATGGCCGAACCAGCGCAACCGCTTATTGATAATACGCTGCACAACGTCTATGTCGTTGATGAGTACATACAGCTCACTGTTGAACAGGATGCGGAAATCATCGCCAATTCTTACTGGACCAAAGATTTTACGTAGGACTTTTCTCTAAAATACTCTCAATGCTGTTGCATTAGTGTTTCATAAAGAAGCATTTGAAGCATGAGCACCTTGTTAGGGTATTAGTTTTGTCGTACGAGAAAGGTCGCTCAATTACCTATTGATACCATCGTAGCACCTTTTGGCAAGATTAATACTGGAATTGGTCTCCAGACCGACACAATTCTTGTTGACTTGGCTATGTCGAAAGAATAGTTAACGGCAGGTCCATATTTGTCGATAATATATACTTTGTTTAGTGGTCTAGTAGGTACTGTGCTGGCTTGTTAGACGTAAAGCCAGGGTTCGAGTCCCAGGACAGACATCAAAATTAAATACAAAAAGTATTTTTTCGCCGATTTCGTCTCAGCAGACACACAAAATAAGTAATGTGAGAAACTAGGTCGATAATCCTGACTGAAGGGTTGTAATGACCAATTACGTATGTATACTTTGTTTTGACCTCATTTACTGCCAGGCCCATTTTAGTAGACTCTCGTTTAATAGCACTAAAGGCAGCAATAACATCTCGTTTGGTATGCCCTGGGATGTCAGTGTAGCCAGCCTACGCAGAATACTCCTCAGGTTAGTTTCTTGTAGTCTAATGTACGACTCAGATTTCCCCTATACCCAACGAAAGTTTTAATTGCCTCAAACGAACTTGGTCGGGAGATGGCGGAGAGATGCCAACCAAAAGTTGTAATTATAAACGCAATATATTGTTGCAATCTATGTCCATTGAGACGGCTGTTTATTGAAAGTACAATCTTTCAAAGAGATGGCAGAGCGGTAGAGTATTCAAGATATCAAGACAGTGGTATTTTACCAGGGGTTATGGGAGAGTTTTTGCATTTTCTGTGTTTCGTTTCGTTGAGCATACTTTTCCAAATATTCGCTCTCACTCAACAGAACCCCGTTAGTGGCTCCCCTCCTCGCAAGTTCGCCCACTTGCTCATTACCGTGTATTTTCACTTGACCTAGGACCAAACTGAAAATATCCTTACTTTGGGATCGTATGGTCGTAGTACTAAATTATCTCAACATGACAATAAAAATACTAACAAAATATACTTCTTGGTACCAGGTCGAACCTATAAGTGATAGTAGTAGAATCGCTGTCGATGTAGGTAGCGTAGCATAAGACATGTATAGACTGCATCGAATTGTTGATGATCCAAATAGGCAAATTTTACTGCTATTGGATGATGAGAGAGTCCCATCGGACTTCTTGTATCCATATAAACAATAATAAAATATTACCAATGGTTTTAATACAATATTTAACTTCGATATCGATTTTAGGACGATTTTCCTTGCTTTATCGACAATTTCGATTACTGGCAATACGGAGCGTGCTACATTGTTGATATCCACGAAACCAATTATGTTTAGAATTACATGAAGACCTATTTTCAACCACTGAGT
Organism: Sarcophaga peregrina; assembly: GCA_014635995.1. Lineage (NCBI taxonomy): Eukaryota > Metazoa > Arthropoda > Insecta > Diptera > Sarcophagidae > Sarcophaga > Sarcophaga peregrina. The sequence goes on along the minus strand of CM025793.1, from coordinate 53,943,220 downwards.
CAAGGTTATGTTTTTTTCCCTTTTAAATAAAAGAATAATATGTAGTAAGGAAGAGATTTTTGACATTTGACGATAGTAAAAAGCGTTTTATTGATAGCACTTTCAAACATTATATCGTAATTAAAGGGCTACGATAACCAGTTCATCAGTAGATAATCTAGACTGTGTCAGTGGGTAGTGTGTTTGGCTTGATTAGACCAAAAAGCCCGGGTTCGAATCCAAGTCGGACATCAAAACGAAAAAATATTTCTCGTCGAACTATTCCTCCTCTCAGCAGATTTCTGGCAAAGGACTCTGAGAAGTAAAAATTGCCTAATGCAAGCTTCTTAAAAATCTGTCGTTCGGAGTCGACTTTAAAATATAGGTCCCATGCCACTCATGTAATAAAATTCGCACCAGCATAATGGTGTGAGAAGCTAGGTCGTAATCCTGACTGAAGGGTTGTAATGACCAATTATGTATGTATCAGAGATTAGTAATGAATTGTTTTTCCGCTCATTGCATGAGTCCAATTTTGAGTATGAGTGAATCAACAGAATTGAAATTCAACTATTCTGATTCATTCGTACTCGGTACAACATTGATTTATAAATATAAGTAGCTATGAGTATGAGTACAACGTTGACATCAAACTCATAACATTCGAAATGTGTTTGATTCATATGCCTACTCATTCTGATTCATAAATTTAGAAAAAATACTTATAAGTCATTCGAGAGGCTCGAATCATTTATCAAAATTTGCAGCCTTTGTTGTTGTTGGATATACAAACAAAGAAGAAAGGAAAGACAAAGACAACAAGCAAAGCATACACACAATCTTCTTGTGAGTATAGTAGTCTTCATACGCGAATCATACTAATTTTGTGCTTCGTGTAAATTTTAAGTAGAAACGAGTCGAAGTCAATAACATCAGGCGTATTGTTAAGTATGAATACGACGAGTACTTCCAACTTTGAGTATGAGTAGTATGAGTATGATATCAAGTATTAAAGCGTATCAAAAATTGTGAGTATGATACTCATCGTTTTGAATACTCGTTGCTGATCTCTGGTATGTATGCATGTATGATTGTAAACGAAGAAGCTCAATTATTTTTTGATCTCTTCAGGAGAATTTTAAATTTACTGTTGAGGAAATGATTACAGAATTTTTCTGTCGATACTCGTATTCAACCATAGGTGAGATAGATTCATGCATGATTAAGAAATGTGAGACAGCCACATTATAACGATATTAAAACGATCTTTTTTTTTTTGAATTTTATTTTATTTTCTAATATTTTGAATTGAAAATCTATTGTGATTTCCTTTCTTAATGCAGAATTGCATGAAAATTAAATTCTAATTAATATTACAATGGTCGTAATCCCTGGGCTAATCGTTATCCTTGCTACTTAAAAAATAATCATACATATTCACAAACGTACATGTGTATGTATGTATGTATATGTTTATGTATGTTGGTATGTATGTATATATTTACAAATTATTAATTGTAGTGTATGTATGAATTAAATTAAATATTTCATTTCCTTTAAAGAGGAATCGATTGATTGTTTGTTTGTTTGTTTTGTTCGATTGATTGATTGATTGTTGAATTCAACTTAAAATTAATGACTTAGAAAACTAAAATAATGTAAACGTTATAAGGTAGAGTACAATACAAATAAAATAATGTATGAGTAGAGCTAAATACGACAACATGATAATCGCTTGGATTGTATGAATATAATGATCACAATATGCAAAATGTACAAAAAATATTATGTGTTCACTTTTCTTTTCTTTTTTTTTGTTTTTAAGCTTAAAATTATTTTTATAATGAAGATAGTATTGTAGAACAGCATCTCTTTTAGGCGTCTTTCACTTTGACACTCTGACCTCGTCTTAGTATCAACGATGACCAATTGCAGAAGGGCATCTCAAAGGCCAACGAGAATATAATCGACGCCAAATAAGTAATAATCGAAAAGCCGGAACAAATTACGCACTATTAGAAAGACAAAAAACAAAGCATAAATAATTTAATAAAATTATTGAGATTTTAAAAAGTCATTTTAAACTAAAATAAAAAAGAAATAGGAAAAAATCAATCAAAATTGTTTGCTTTAAATTACTAAAAAAAAAATCTTTAACAAATTCTAATAATTCCAACCAAATTCCTACAAAAGTGAGTAGAACTCATCATTATTACAGTGGAAATTAAGTCATCTCTTATCCATAACAAACTCATTCGCAGGTAAACAAAAAAAATTAGAACTATAGGTTATCCTTTCATAAATTCCACAAGAACGGAATAGGTCAACGTTATTTTCTGTATTTCAAATTATAATACAATATTAGCCCTCATATAATATCCAAATTGTTTTTTCTAATCGATATAACTTTACCACGACTTTCAGAGCTTGCCGGCATAATTTTACATCAGAGAAGTGAAGTCAAATCAATTGTTTTAGTGGTAATACCCAAGAATGATAAACTAAAGATTACGCCATCACGCACACAAAATTAAAACTTTCTGCGCATGTTGAATCAATGACGTCACGAAAATTGTTTTCCTATTGGTTAATGATAATGTAAGTTATATTGCAGGTCTGCCAACTACTTTCGCGTAGTGCATACACTTTTCAGAAGAAATGTTCATTTTCACATATTAAAAAGACTTGGAAACCTTTAAAATAGCCCAACAACGTCATCTAACTGAAAATCATGCGCAAGGCGTAACGTTTAGTTTATCTTTCTTGGTAAAACCTATCAGTGACCGACTGATGAGAGTAATATATCTAAATCGAAATGCCAGTAGCTAATAAATATAGTAAGACCCCGCTTAACGTTGTCTCAGTATTACACGGTAGCATTGGGATTCACCTAAATCGCAGAATGTATTGATACTTGTATGTGTGCAAATGAAACGGCCATGCACCAACCAAAAGCGGTGTACTATATAGCGACGTTATATTCTCTCTGTTTTTAACGGTCTTTTCTTAGTCTGTCCAGAATAAAGATTCCAAGGGTATTATTTAAATTGGCAATGTATTTACATATATACGGTAAGTTGCCTCGCTAAACGCTGTTTCCTTTTGCACTGGAACTTATTGGAACGTAATCCCCACGTTAAACGGGATCTTACTGTATATTGTTTTATTCATTTACATTGCTTTTCATTCTGATTTGTTTTTCATTGCAATAACCCTTTGTTTGCACGACTCTAAAAAAACGCAGTGCTTAAGACTTTTAGGCGCCTTTTTGTACATTGAAAGTACTTTGTAATGTCTTGAGGTTGCAGGACAGAAGTATACACTTTGATCCACTCGCAAAATTGCATTGTTCTTTGTTCGCCATTTACTGTTGTATGGATGTAGTCTAGAGGGTATTGCGTTGGCTTATTAGACGTAAGGCTATGGTTCGAACCGGAGGCGTCAAAACGAAATACGAAAACATGTTTCTTCGGAGACTTCTTCTCAGCAGATTTCTGGCAAAAACTCTGAGTATAAATAAAATTATCATGAGAAAGTTTTTCAAAAATCTATCGTACGGAATTGACTTTAAATTGTAGGAACCACCCGCCACCCATGGATAAAATTAACACACACATATAAGTGGTGTGAGTAGCTAGGTCGGAATCCTGACTATACGGCTACATATGTACTTATCTTCATGCTTTGACCTAACACATCTGATACTAAAGTACATGATGCCAAAATAATATTGAATAAATTATAATCTTTAATCTTATACTTTATCTTAGCTCCACTTGTTATAGAATATGGATCTTAAAGGATGTGATATGGGATCCTACAAAATCCTAATCTTCACTGCTTAGCTTTCATTTGACCAAATTTCATACTCCGATCCAAAATCCATCTGCGAAAAATTCCTACGGACTGCATGAGGTACAAATCTTCAAGATGCATTTATTTCCAATAATTTCTAATACATATCCCACTGTGTCCATGGTGTGAATATGTCTCAGATGAATTTAATAGATTTGGAATACAATACCGGATAATACTCATACTATCATTTATTGTATGAATTTAATATGGGTACCACGGCAATAACTTTGCACCAGAAAACACGAACTTTATAGACCAACATTCAGAAGATAACCCCTATTCATGCAGTGCTTTGTGTTGAAATACAGGGAAAATAGGTTTCTACAGGAGAAAGAAAAGAGCGGACTAGTTGCGACATTGTTTCATAACCCTCCGCATTTTTTCGAGAATTATTTTGTTGTAATAATTCCAACTTTCTTTTTTCTATGGCGAGTAACCACATATAATGTCAGATAAACAATCAGCAATCACCTAGAATCACTCGAAGGAATCGAACCCACGGCCTCGACGCTTGAAGTTTACCACACTCCCAACTAAGCCATCGGGGCACACAGATTGTACCGTAACTTAAGAAAAATATATCGTTAAAAAAGGAAGAGGGACAAGGTAATGTTATGGATCACACAGAACATTTATAGTTAAACCCTATAAGGACGCATTAATTAATACCGAAAACTCTACGGTAACTACTCACCAACATAAATGGATCGGCATGTGTACTGACACTGGTTAAGCCGAAAAAGAGTGCTATCACAAGTGGATTTAATAAATAAATCGCATATGAAAGCCTATTTAAATGCTGAAATGGTTTAGATTCCAAAAATCTTGACCAACAAGTACGACGACCAGTGGCACTGCCAATAATCATCCAACAAATGCTGATCGAAAATAGGAAACGACCCACGACAAATAATGTAATTGCCATCAGGTAACACATATCACGCTTGACGGTCGAATAGATGCAAATGAAGAATGTCAACAGAGAAAGATTCCACAAGGATTTCTCTTGACCGGCGCTTAAATCGAAGTCACGTTTTTTATGCTCCAAGAAATACCAGCCCGCTGCGGCACCCACTATATAGGGCAAGGCACGTACAAAAGGGCTGATGTAGATTTCGGTGCCCGTTGCAAAAAAGGTGTCGAACGATAGCTGGAAGTTAATGTTGAGGCCAATGCTAAAAGACCATATGAGATTGGCACTCAACAGTCCCACGGTAAGTGTTTTGGCCAATTTCGGATGTCTGAAAAGAGGAAAAGAATGATTTTAGATTCGTTTGTGTACGTAGCAATTATACTTACTTGGCATAAGTGAATAACAGGATGGTAGCTATAACGAAATACTGCATTTCACAAGCCAAAGACCAGGTCCAGTTAAGACACATATCCTTATGATCGAATAAGTTCTGTATGAAGAATATGTTGCGCCACCAATAATTGGCACAATTTTCATCAAATCGTTCATTGATATGGTAGACTGAGACTTTGCTAATATAGGCATACAATAGGTCAACTGCGCCCATAACCACAAGATAAAGGGGACCAAGTCTATTGAGAAGTACACAAAATAATGACGCGAATTAAAAACGGATTAATGGGAGTCTGAATACATGTACGAACCTTAGATAACGATGGAAGAACATTTTCGAGAATTGTTTTAGGTTCTGAAGGAATGAATTTTTACGTATCGTTTCCAGTTTCTCAGAATTCCTTAAGAAGTTATAAGTTTGCAAGAAACCACTGGAAAAAACAAGGATTATTAATAGTAAATAGTTAGCGAAAGCATACAAACATAGCTCGACAAACCTGACAGTGAAGAATACATCCACTAAAACCGGTGCTGAGCTTACGTACTGAAAGAATACTTTTTCAGCATAGGAGATCAGAAAAGTTTTATTATTGACCGTGAAGTACATGTACCAGACCACATGGAATACCAGAATCCATAGAGCACATACAGAACGTAAGCCGTTAATGACGGGAATTTCACTTGGTTTCGATTCCTTGGTAGAGAAGAGTTTCGACCAATTTTCCTGGATATCGAAACACATAATAAAGCTGCGTACTCTAGGGTAATTGTTCAAATTAATATCGATTATGTTTGGAACAGTTGTTGCATCTGCTTCCTCCTCTAGGGCATCAATATTATCGAATTTTTTCTCGTCTTCTTGAGTTTTATTACGTAAATGTGATGCCAATAAGATCATGGCCAATATAAAAGATACGGTAACACTGATCAGCTTAAAACTTTCACGTTCGAAATAATTTTCGGGCATTTTTAAATCCTTCATATAAAGCACTTCCGGTTGTATATCGTAGATGTCATTCTCCACAAATAAACCCTGGCTAACGTAATCAGCCATTAATTGTTGAATTTCATTGGATTGACAAGTTGTAGGCAAGCACAACCCAATGTGAATGATTTGTTCAGACATCAGTTTAATCTCCACTTGCCAGGGTGAATTGTGACTCAAATATATCACACGATAATCCATATCAAAAGGTGCTATTTCTTTAATAATACCCAATTTCATAACTCTGGGATAATTTTCCGATAATGTGATACCCACAGGGCGGCGTACCGCACCACAAGCCTCTTGACTGCCGAACCAGAAATTTTGACCAAAGACAAATCCAGCGGGTTTTGAACCCGATGCATCCAAAGCTAAACACAAAGTAAAATACAAAGAAAATTTTATTGCAAAGCCTCTTAAATGTACAAAAATTCAAACGTACCTTTCATAGCCCATGGCTCCTTTCTTAAAATGCCTCTTTGTATACTTCTCAGATGTCTGTAGCATTCTTGATTAACACTACTGACATTCACTGTTTTTGCTAAGCCATATATTATAGAGGATTTCACCAAATGCGTTTCATACGAGGGTGTTATCAAATCATAATCAACACCATCTTCTTCTTCTACCAACTCATTTATTGCTGTTATCGATTCTGTAATAACGGTATTATTCGTATCTTCCAATATGTCATAATGGCTCAAGAGAGTGTTATTGCTCGGCAAATAGTAGCTGCTGGCATTTTTGTGATTTCCCCGTGAAATATCCACACTATTGAGTATGACTAGTACAGCCAATGGAATTAAAAGTTTCCATCTTACATTTACCATGATCGCAGGCAATTCACGAGAATCTAAAATTAATGAATTTAATTAATTATAAACAAATTAAACATTTTCGTATTTTAATTTAACATTTTTTTGAAAAATAAAATTCCCCACTTTATTAATGGCACATGTCGTGCACATTTAATTCTAATTATCGGAAGAAATTAATCTTTAGAATTGCGTGTAATTACTATCGAATATATTGCGAGTATGTGCCAACAGTTTCTGATTTATATGCCGATACGAAACGCAAGTGACATAATACAACAATTATAATACAATTAAGTCCGTCTGAACTTCTCAGAACCTAATCGAAAGTTATCGCTTAAACATGACTCTGTTACTGGATGACAATTGTTTTAAAAAATTTGAAATGTTTTAAAACTTTTGGTAGTAATAAATTCTTGAAATATGTTGCACAGTTTATACAGTGACCGTCAAAAGCAAGTGCACACCGTGAATAAAATTCTAACAATCATTAAATTAAAATTTTAATACTTAAGGAAACTATTTCGAAATTATTTGTAATTCTTTTTTTGTTTCAATTTTAAAAACTAGCAATGAAATAATTTTAAAATAAAAATAACGATAATTTATTAACGTATATATTTTTTTAATGTACACTTTCTTTTGACGCTTACTGTATTTCAAAGAAGTACTTATGACCACAATATATTAACTTAAACTCATTATTAGAATATTTTAGTGATTATTTTATGGCCTCCAATAACGATTATCTGAACTTCAACAGTTGATAACGACCTATATTATTGAAACTACACCTTTTAAATTAATTGCAATTAAGTTTCTCACACCACTTATGTTGCGTGTGTCTTAATTTTTTATCCATGAGCAACGAGAAATGCAGCATAAAGCTGACACCAAACAACCGAACTATTTGAGAAACTTTTCATGCCAATTTAATTTACTCTGCCTGCATACTTCGTTTTATTGGAGATGTCTGACCTGGAGCTTGCACCGAGTCCTTAAGTCTAATAAGCCAACATACTACCTACTAGATTACGGTGATTCAACACGTGATAGCAATAAAATTATTTTTCTAAAATGGCTTCTGGTAACGATCTAAATGTGATTCAAGACGGTCCAACGAATTCCAAAAAACTTACTGTTTGGCATATTTCGTTGGCAACGAATTCTACTAGGACATCATTGTATACTGCGTGCATTATAGGTCCTGCCACTCATTTATAAAATTAACTCACACAACATAAGTAGTGAGAGAAACTAGGTCGTAATCCTAGCTGAAGGCTTTTAGCGACCAAATATGTATGTGTGTATTATGTAGGAGAATACTTAGTTAAGGATATATATAGAGTTATATAGACTTGGTATCAAAAACATTAATGTTTGCAGCACTCAATACAGCTTGATAATGGAATGCAATATAAAATACAAAATTATGTGTCCAAATGGAAGACGAATAAGTCACTATAATATTGAAAAAGTCAAGATATTAGGAACTAACACGATTAGTTTTACGATCTTCATGTTTTCAAAGTGCAAATGCGCTGGAAGATATTACTCTAAGGATTTTATTAGTCATCAAAAAAATATTTGTAGGTTTCAGAAAGCCACCTAGAACAGTTCGCAACGTGCCCGTGGATCGTAGAGACAAAATGTCGTTCTGTTTTGTTTTATTTACACGAAAAATAATAGTTCTATAAGTAGTTAGGTTTAAGGACGTTTACGATCAATGAAACAAGTAGAAATTTCAACCAAAAGAAGAAAATTAAACCGGGATATCTGATTCCAACTAAACATACATAATTGGGCATTACAACTTTTAAGTCAGGATTATGACCTAGTTTCTTACACTACTTATGTTAATTTTATACATGAGTACCGGTTCGGTTCCGAACGACAGATGTTTGAAATACTTTTCATGGTAATTTTATTTATTCTTAGAGTTTTTGCTAGAAATCTGGTGAGAGTATGTTGCCGAAAAAATATTTTTTTTATTTCGTTGTATTGGAAATAGGTTTTGAACCATGGCCTCACGTTTAATAAGCCAACACACTACATACTAGATTAAGGTCATTTCAGACAACGACATAAAGCAAATATGTCATCGTACCAATTTCCTTTTTGTCTTTGTCTGAAGTTATGTCATCGTACCAAATTTGAGAGAGGGTATCAGGTTACAGTCATTACAAGAGCCCAGTAGGTGCATTGGCACCAGAGATCAGCAACGAACCGTTTTTCTGCTACTCATAAGCACTCATACAATTTTGAGTATGAATGAATCAACAAAATTGAAATTCAACTACTCTGATTCATTCGTACTCGCTAGAACATTGATTTATAAGTAGAGGTTACAATGAGTATGAGTACAATGTTGACATCAAACTCACAACATTCGAAATGTATTTGATTCATACGCCTACTCATTCTGATTCATAAATTTAGAAAAATACTTATAAGTAATTCGAGTGGCTCGAATCATTCATCAAAATTTACAGCCTTTGTTGTTGTCGGATATACAAACAAAGAAGAAAGGAAAGACAAAGACAAAGACAAAGACAACAAGCAAAGCATACACACAATCTTCTTGTGAGTAAAGCAGTGTTCATACGCGAATCATACTTATTTTGTGCTTCGTGTAAATTTTAAGTAGAGACTAGTCGAAGTCAATAACATCATGCGTATTGTTAAGTATGAATACAGTGAGTACTTCCAACTTTGAGTATGAGTAGTATGAGTATCATATTAAAATAAGTATGAATGCGTATAAGTATCTGAAATTATAAGTATGACTCGAACCTACCCATCTTTTTGAATACTTATTGTTGATCTCCGATTAGTACCTCCATCTATTATAATTCCGGATACAAAATCCTATTTCTTCTATTCCTAGCCTTAACTTTTTGTACGGAAAACAATGACAATATAAAGAAAAAACCATGAGCTGGTAATTTGCACCAGTAAGCCTTTTTATTATCACATGGTATTCGATATCAGTTACACATTAGTTAAACTGTTTAAAATTGGATTTGTAGCTATCAAATATCTTTGAAAATGTGAGTATAATACAATTTTTCTTAAATGATTTCGAGGAAACCTAACATACAGTATCGGGCAAAACTACTGATAGAATGTTGTTCCATGTGACGTAAAAGGTTGTCTTTATTTTTGCAGCTACATACATACATAATTTGTAATTACTTCAGTTAGGATTACGACCTAGCTTCTCACATCATTTATGTTGTGTGCGTTAATTTTATACGTGAGTGGCTGGACGTATAGTTTAAAGTCGACTACGAACGATAGATTTTTTAAAAGCACTTCATGGTAATTTTATTTACTCTCAGAGTTTTCGCCAGAAATCAGATGAGAGGCAGTCGCCGAGGAAACACTTTTTTTTATATTTCGTTTTGATGTCTGACCTGGGATACGAACCCTGGCTTTGCGTCTAATAAGACAACACACTACCTACTAGACTATGGTGACTACAGATATTGCGTAATATTTGACTATCTCCAATATCCCAAAGATTTCCTTTAGGATTGAAATTAAAGACTTGCGCTGCTCACTTTATTCCACTCTTTCTTTGTATATTACGGGTCATTATCCTACAGATTTATTAATTAATCAAATAAGAACTTAAACTCAGTTATAGTGACACATAAAATTTTCTTAATTTTGATTTCTAAAAATAAATATCGTATCCATCGCATTTGCAATGTAAACTCGAAGATCGTAAAATGAGACGTATTTTGTTTTTTATTTAATTGAGTTTACATTGAAAAAGAAAAATTTAATCTTTTCACAACAAACACATCACTTTATGATGATGAATAGCCCCGCTTTATTAAAATTTAATTTATTTTTAATTTAAAATTTATTTTTAAATAAGCTCTGCTTAAAGCAAAGCAATCTTTTATTTTACAAGAAATCAAAACCAAACAAAAAAAAAACGATAAAAAATGAGGTTTTTATTAAAATTTTTTTTTTTCATAAAATCATAAAACTGACAACAATACTACGGTATAACATTAACAATACATTTTATGAATGCATGGGTTTGTTAAAAAACAATAATTTGTGGTAAATCTTGACTGCATTTTGGGAAAAAAACCTAAAGGTCAAATATGTTAAATAAGAAAAGTTTCCATGCCTATTTCAATTTATAATTTCTAGAATAATCAAGTTGAGTTATTATTATTATAATTTGTTGTTTCTTTTTAAAACTGCCGCATTTGAGCCCTTGTATAAGTATTTCAAAACTGATTTTAACAACTGATTGCAGGCACATGTAAGCAACAAACATGCATTTTCATTTAGCAAGATGAAACTACAGAAAATAAAAAAAATCTCAAGCTGAAACTAAAACGATAACTGCAATTACTTACTGACCCAAAGCTAGTGCTACCTACTGCCTGAGATGGCCAACATTAAATGTGAATTGAAAGACAAACGATGGCTTTGTTAGTTTGTAGGTGTTTGCAATTAATATTAGCAACTCGAAAGACGTATTTTACCAAAATCACTTGCCTAAAAACTACAATCATTTGAATTCTATTATAAATAATGCGTGTGTGTAGTGTGTTAAATTTACAACGAATTAAAATACTCGCATACAATCATCTATGCAGACACTACTACTAATCATACTGGATACTATACACCACCAGTCACTATTGTAGTTTAAATTGACCTTGAAATTTGAAAGAGATAAAAAAGACGAAGAAAAAAAAAAACAAATATAGACCACCAATAAATCCCAAACAATAACAACAAAAATATTTACAACCGAATTTAAAACGAAAAATATGGAACAAACCATAGTTTATCGTTTCATACATAATTTTTAAAAAATTATTAAAAAAAAAATAAATACACCATAAAACAGAAAAAAATTATCACCTTTTCATTCATTCATTTAAAGATTTTTGTTTTAATTTTTGTTTTTTTTTAATTTAATTTATACAATAATTAATAAAAAAAAGAGAAGAAAAAAAGTACACATTCAAACACAATTTTGTGCAAATTTATTCATAAAGAAATGATTTCATTTTCAAATCGAAATAAATCGAATAATAATTCGATTATTTTGCATACGATTATTAATTTAACACACTAAAGTTGACCTAAATAGTAAATTATACATGGATGTTATTATTATTATTTTTGTTTTAATAACCAAGTATCCTGTTCTCAATTTCGAAATACCCTATAGGCAATGAGATGGCACATTTGATGCATTGCAATATTTTACAATCGATAATTTATAGCAACGAGATTATGAAATAGATTTCGAAGAAAATATCAGCTCTTTGTAGTTGTACTTGTAAAATTTAAAGAAAATTTATATGATTTAAAAATAAATGCAGCATAAACTAAAAGCCGCTAAATAAATTGGACAATAACTTTCAAAAATATTGTACAAATCAAGTAAATATAGATTGATATTTGAAAGTTATGCTATGTTCAGACATGCACTTTTATTAAGTCAATATTAGATTTATTGATTAATATATTTTAAGTGTTTAGACATAAAAATATACTCAGTTTAGCTGCTTACTCAATATTCATATGACAGCTGGTAACAAAACAGCTGATTGTTTCAACAACATTGTTTTTGTTTGTCGTTGTTGATACTTGAACTGTCAAATATCAATAGAAAGTGTTCGGAAAATTTTAATATGCTCACTGAACGGCACTTATGACAGTGCAGTATTTCAAGTTTTAATCAATATTATAACAATTTATGAATTTATTGAGTAATTATTAATTGACATTTTATTTGAAATATTGAGATCAATATTGTCGTTTATTGCGGTTTGCTCAATATAATTGCATATCTGAACATAGTATTAGAATCTGTTAAGGTTGCAGTAAGTATAAGTTTGAAAGAAAGAAAGCCGTAACAATTACAATGCAACAAATTTTTCATTAAGTGCTTCCTAACTTTCAATTTAAATCAAACAAAATATGTATCTACATATATGGGACAATATCAAATTTATTTATTTGAAAGACATATTGAAATGGATAATTTTATATGACCCTAGCGCATAAATCAGGTTGAATTTGATCGAATGCATGGGCATTCGATATTGTAAATCGCTCGTTCTCTTTTTGGGATATTTAAGATCGCCAAATATTACGTAATGCTTGCAGAAATAAAAACAACCTTTTTCATCTTAAAATTTTATTGCACAACATTCTAGCAAATACAATTTCATTCTTTAGTTTTGTCCGATACGTTAGGGTTCTGGGAATCCATTTACGAAAAATCGTATTACAATCACATTTTCAAAGATATTTGATTGCTGCAAATCCAAGTAAAAACAATATAAATAATGTGTTACTGATATCGAATACCATGTGACAGTAATGTGGCTTATGGTGTTTTCTTTTCTACCAAAAAATGTGCATTTTATTAATGCAAAATACACTTTTATGTTTGTTTCTTAAAAATGTTTCGCCCTCTAAAAGGGTGGTACGTTTTATTCTAAATAATTCGCCCTTGCCAATGGTGGAGGGCATTGCCTTTTATGCCCTGTGTAAAACGAAAGTGCTGATAATGCCCTGTTAAGCAGATGACTTTTATTTATTTATAGGGCTACCAGATGATATTTTTAGGGTTACCAGATGAAAATTAAAAACAGTCGCCTGGTATTGTTATCCAATTTGAAGTTAATTTTTTCATTATTTTGTTAAGTAACCTTAAGGAAACATTATATAATTAAAACTACATGGTCCGTAATAAAAAAAATTGCATTCAAGGTTAGAACAGTGTTAAAATGTATTTTTTTGTTTGTTATAAAACAAAGCTCTCAAAAAATAAAGTTGAAAAATTAGCGATCTGGCAACACGTTTTTCATATTTACATTAATTATTGAAAACAAATCAAAAAATACAACATATTTTTAGATCTAAAACCTTTTTTATGAAAAAAATATAAATATAGATATTGCTGCATCTATTTTATTTGCAAAAATTGAAATAGATCAGTAATTAGATTCATCTTCGTCATCTGAAAACTCTCAAAAGAAAAAGTCTAACAGTCACTCGCTATAGGTGATCAGTTCTCATAATCTTCATTAGAGGTGACCATACCTTAAAAAGGCTAGTGCAGAGAATTCAATATGACAAAAGCTGTGTGACCCGTAGAGCCGTTCTGTTGAAAACACATGTCCTTGGTGTAAAGATCATCCAATTCAGACCAAAAGAAGTCGACCTATAGTGCTGGCTTTGATATTGATAGTCCGGCCAATGTCATTCTTAAAGAAATATGAACCAAAGACACCGACAGTTCAAAATCTGAATTGCAATCGGTCTAAATTCGACAATTTTATTTGTTCATCTTGATAAAATACTTCTATTATACAGTATTTCCTCGATTTGCGTCGTAGAATGTTCCGGAAAAAGCCAACGTAAATCGAAACGACAAAATTCGAATTTCAAAGATCTCATACTATTTGATGCATTTATTTATGTACATTTTACAAAAACAAAAACGAAAAAAAATTAAATTTTTATTCTCTGTCTGGAATTTTTTTTAAAGAGGGATTTCCCTGATTTTGTTTACAAACAACAGCGGCGACATAAATCGAATCACGACGCAAATCGAAGTTGAAGGGAACAAAATTTTTGACGACGTTAATCGAAACAACTTAAATCGAGGGAATACTGTATACACATTATGTGGCATACTTTATCCGAGTATATAAAGTTTGACAAAACAGACTGAATAAATGACAACTAATGTGATAAATGTAGCTTCAGGAAGATGGCCGTTATCAACTGTCAAAGATCAGAAGTTTTTGTTGTAAGACCCAATCGTTACTCGTCCATTGTATAAAATCGTGAATCTTAACCACAATATTAATTGGCCTGTTCCGTGTAGCAAAAACGTAACAAAACTAATGCAAAAAGAGAGTTTTGTAAAGAGTGAGAAGAATAAATAGAAGTGATAGTGACATGTTAAATGTCGCAATAGACAGATTCTGTTTAAAAACGGGTGATTTTTAAGCTTAGGTTTTAGAAATTTGGAAAAGAATTATGCTCCATCCATAAGTTTTAATTTGGGTATACTTTTTCAAGCATATCGGCTTAATTCTAACTGTATTTTGTCTATTAGAAATGGAATTGTGGTTAGCATATCCATAAAATGGATGTTTTCATTTCCACATATACAAAAATGCACTGAAAAGTCTAAACATCACCCTTCAAATCAATATTTTTTCTTTTCAGAAAATTGTAAAGCAATTTCGTAAGCTGTAACCGGTAAACAAGTTTTATGTTTATATTGTTACGTAAGACTTTATCGTTTTAACTACAGTATTTAATGAGTTTTTAACATGTAAACAAACTAGTTCAACACAACTACTCAACAACTGATAGATCAGCGCTGATTAAGCCCAATAGGCATTGATTCGTTTGTAAACAATGCAATTATAGTAGTACCCCGTATTGAGGTCATAGGAATTTAAATGAATGCTAATAACCATGAATAATTAAACTGTCTGGTCCTAACTTTGGAAAAAATCTAAGATACTCCTATTCTGTAGAATCGATAGGTTTAGATTGACAAATACAACACCTGGAGGTCAAGTTGCCCCTTTATAGTACATGCTAAAGGTGAGAGGATAATAAGGGAGATAGGGAAAGAGGAGAGGATGTAGGGAAGTGAGCTATTGAATCTCTAACTTCTTCAAACATCGTGCAAAAGTCTTGAAATAAATTTAAAAAATGAGGATATCAAAGGGTACACTTAGAGATGAACGGAATACTATTCAAACACACTGTAGTTGCTGATTTCAAGAAGAATTTAGAGAGGAAGGAGAAGAGATTAATCCTTGACGGTTATTATGTTTGACCAAATTTCGCTTATGTTTTCAACAACGTTATTTGATGATAAACGCTTGCAGTCAGTACACAATTCTGCATAAAATTAACACACACAACATAAGTGGTGTGAGAAACTGCGGGCTTCTTGGGGACGATTGCTGTAGACTGTCTAATGGTGAAGGTATAGTACTGGCAATTTTATAGTTAACAGCAGCAACTCGTTTCCTTACCGTTGGCATCTTCCTTCTTCTCTTTACACCTCTCCTAAAAACCTGCACAATACACTGCATGAGTAGGGGTCATCCCCTGAGTGCTATTTTTATAAAAAAAAAATCGTCTATTCGACGAAGAGTAACCTTACTGTACAAAAATGACCTTCCAGGATGAAAAAAATGGGTGCCTCGGGTACGTTTAAAAACTACAAGCTTTCGTGATGAAACAAAATTACTTTTAAAAAGAGTGAAATTTGGCCATACATAAAAGAATTGTATGATAAAGAGTAAATTAGTTTCGTTGATTCGACGAACAGTAACCAATTAGAGTGAAAGTGTTCGTCGATTCAACGAAGAGTAGTCTTAATGTACAAAATAGAAGAGTAACCGTCTAGGTTTAAAAAGCTTGAAGAACACGGAAACTAAATAATTTCATATTTTGGGCTATTGAACAAGACAAGAGAAGACATTGTGAGATACTAAAGTACAGCAAAACAGTGAAAGTGGATAAGAAATACAGGCAGACTCACTCACTGCGAGTAAGAAACACCAGACACAGAACAATAATAATAAGTTTTGCAACAGGGACTTCCAAACTTTGAGAGTTGAAGATGGCCATCAAATTAATTGTCATTTATTCAGTCTTTTTTGACAAATTAACAAGAAGGCAACGACGTGTGTTGGCTAAATGGAAAAGACTCATTTCGGACTAAAAACGTCACTATTTGCTGTGGATTTTGGGCATGCAATGCCGTCTGCTCATGCCACATTGCGTTTTGAGTGCATGTTATGTGTCGTGTTATATCTACAGAAAAAAAAAACAGAACATGTTACAATACCCATGGAAAACCTTACAGTCCCGCACTTGCTGCACCCAATCTATACGGGTATGTTGTTTATTTCATGCGTTTTAACTAAAACGCGAATAATTGGTAGGTTTGGCTTTTATTTTTGCCCTAAACCGGTTGTTGCAAAATTGAAATACTTTGAATTGATAAGAAACGAGTACAACAATCAACCCTATTTCGTAATTTCATTTTGACAGTTTTTTTTTAGTTTTTTTGATGAACATTTCGAACATGATGATGAATTTTTAATAAAATCTTAAAGAGTTTTAATTCGATCTTAATTAGTCAATTAAAAAATAGCAAAAAAAAAGCAATTTAAACCTTGAAAAACCAAACTTGAGAAAGTAATTCAGGTGGAAAATGATAGGAAAGTGCACACAGTAAATAAATATTTTATTACGGAGATAAACAGAGACAGTACAGTATAGTATAGTAATTAACAAGAAACGGATTTATTGTTTTAACACAAAATCAATTTAACAATTAACAGTTGACAGATGACAGTTGACTGTTGACAATTGTCAATTTCCTTTATTTTATGGATTTTTTTTTTTGTATTTATTCCTTTATTTATTTTAAATATTAGAATTTCTCTAAATATTATTGAAGTGCCTGGAAACTAAAAATCACACATTTTTCTTACTTCATTTGTTAAATAAACGAATTCTAATGAATTTACAATTCAGGTTTTTTTTATTATTATTTATTGTTTAACTCATAAATATGCATGAGTGTTTGTATGCACAACTATTATTATGATGATGTCTGGTAATTATTCTATAAATAATTTAATTCGATTGAATATTAAAATCCAGATAAATAGGTCGAAGACATTGCAATCCAAAATTTCTTCATCGCTTTGTTTTATTATCGTTCAAGACAAGCTTACAGAACGCTAAAAGCAATTTATGCTTCAATGCTTTCAATTCATACTTCATTTGATACACAAACTTTGAAATCAAAACAGCTTTTTAGGTAATTAAACTTATAAGTCACATTTAAATTATTTAAAGCTTTTAACGTCTCTTTTGTTAGAATATAAATTCAAAGAAATTACGATCATTTACAGTGTTTATCTTATTTTTATCTAGTGATGTAGAGCAGCAGTTATAATGGGTCCACAGAAAATATTTCCATGCAATGATAGACAACCCAACATGTCATATTAAACGAAATACGAAACCAAAAATCCATCGCAGTCTAGTAGATACTGTGTTGGTTTATTAGACGTGAGGCCATGGTTCACACCTCAGGTCACAACGGGCCAGTATGCGTGCTCAAGTGAGCATCAAGGCCACCACTCTAACCTAACCAAATCTTAGGTCGATTATCTCCAACAAAACGAAGTTACAAACATATTTCCTCGGCGAAAAGTCTAGTAGGCAGTGTGTTGTCTTTGCGACTATTCTATTTCTATATTTCTTCGGCGACTTTCTCTCAGCAAAATTGCGGTGAAAAGTTTCTCAAAAATCTGTCGACATAAAACTGTAGGTCCCGCTACTCATATATGTTAAATTAACACACACCGTTTAAGTAATGTGAAAAACTAGGTCGTAATTCCGTTTAATCGTATTTGTAACGATCAATTATGAATGCATGCCTATTCCTATTGCCAACTTCGAGAGCTCTATTTTCTGATCACATATCGATAAGGTCCCAAAGACTTGAATAGTATACAGGAGAGGCGATCTCCGAGGGATAATTTGTTACTAAGAATCAAAATTTGTAAGAAAACTGTACTCTTTGACGAATTGTATGACATTTCGACGCCTCCGTTCTATAACATTCTAAGTCGAACAAGTATGTTTTGAGTTATGAGCTTTCAAAGTTTTTACGCGCCATAATTTTTTTTCTATAACTTCGAAACGGATTGCCGCATCTTAACCAAATTTTGACAGTATTTAAGTTAGAGAACGTGGAATTTAAAAATGCAAGAACATTAAAAGTGTACTTAGAACGTTATAGAATGGAAGCATCAATTTTATTTATGGAATCATAATATAAGCTTCTCTTTCTGTTCTATCTAAATTTCTATCCATGGATTTAGGCATGCACTGTCTAAAGACCTTGGCTAGAAAATTTTATTGATTCATCTTAAGCATTGTTTAACAAACTCTTCAATCAGGAAAGAGTTTCTAATCCATAAAGAAATATCGATAGGTTGACATGGTTAAAAATGTTAATTTTTATATGGATTTCCTAATTCTTCCATTTAATCTCGTACGTATATTGGTCGCCGTAGTCTAGTAAGTAGCGTGTTGACTTATTAGACATAAGCCCAGGGTTCAAACCACAGACCAGACATGAAAAATTATTTCTTCGGCAACTTCCGTACAAAAAGTTGAGGCCATTACGTAGAAATAGGGTTTTGAATCCGAAAATATTATAGATGGAGGTACCAATGCGTGGGATTAAGTCACCGTACCGACTTGCTTTTTGCTTTTGTCTGAAGTTACCTGAGTCTAGTAGGTAGCTTATAATAAGCCAACACATTACGTACTACGTGAAATCACGGTTCAAACCCCAGGTCAAACATCTTTAGCCAATCGGAAATATAAAATAAATATCTCTTCGGCGACTTCCTCTTAGCAGATAAAAAGTTTCTCAAAAGTCTGTCGTTTGGTCCCGCCATGCATGGATAAAATTAACACACACAATATAAGTGTAAGAAGTTAGGTCGTATTCCTAGCGTAAGGTTTATAATGACCGATTATGTATGTATGTATGTGTATGGAACAAAATATTTCTTCGGGCAGTATAGTGGTAAAAGCTCTGAGCATAAATAAAATTGTGATGAAAATTTTCGCAAATATAACTTTCGAACTTCATGTTTAATTGGAGGTTCCTTTACTCTGGGATAAAATTCATACACACGCCATGTTTGGGAGTGACAATCTTTAGAACGAACGTATAAAAATCGCTTTATATTGCACAATTTGTGAATCACTGACATCAAGAATTAATTCACATGCGTGATGGTTTCCATTTTTTTCCCCCAATTTTATTGACGCATGCACTATCGATTGATTATGAAATATTTGACATGACAAAGTGTCTCTCTAAGATATAATTGATCTATGAAGGTTAAAAATTATTGTTTTTTTTTAATATTTAATCAATTTGTTTTGACAGTAATTAAGGTAAGGAATAATATTAAAAACAACACAATTCATGTTAAACCATAAAAAAAATCTCTCTACCATGCCTACCATGGCATGGTAGGTACCAGTCATTAGGACTTATGGATCACATCGTCTATGCGGTATAAATTATGTTTCATGCGTTTCTAATGTAATACGAATACAATGTGAATGAATATGTATTATGGATATCGATTTATCTCAATCGTAATTGATTTTCAATGTCATTAACAATTCAACAATGATCAACAATACGTATGTATGTGTGTATAATTTATTTATCGAATATATTTAATAAGTAAGTGTGATAAAATTGAAATGATTTTTATTTATTTTTTTTTCTTTCTTTCACTTTTTTTTTCTTAATGAATTTAAGAAATTGTATTTCAATGGCAATCGTATTTGCAGTAAAACATTATTGAGATACACACGAGTAGATATTAATGTATGTTCTTAGACTAGAAATAAATTGATTTATTTATAGTAAATAAATGTTGTTTTTAGAGAAGTTTTTACTATAAAGAAAATACAATTTATTTGAAAAGAAATTATTTTTGTACAACAAAATGATAAGAAATTAATATTTTGTTTATGACTTGCCATAAAATTCAATTGAAATATAAGAAAAAGGTTTTTAATTTTTTATTAAAATTATATTTTTCAAACACCAAAATACAGTCAAAGAAAAAAGTCTACATGCACCAGATGTAAACTTTCTTTCGTGATTGTAAGCTAAGGACTAAGGCTTTGGTTAAGGATTTCAAACAATAAAGCATGGATAGTGAATGTCTAAATTTGTGGGCATAAATTTAGATGAATTGCACATACAGTCAAAAGAAAAAATCTACATACAACAATGTATGTAGCTGGAAATTTTTCCCCATTAATTTCTATGTTATACTCTTCTCATATTCGTGTTGTTTTTGAAATATTGTTGATTATGAATGCCTCAACGATGCTATAACATTTTTTGTACACGCACTGGAGATCCAATCTCAGTATAATGCCAGTTCAATTCCCCTTTACGTATAGGCATTATAATATAGTTCCAATAAAAATGCCAAAAATTTTTTCAAGAGCACAGTTTTCTGACAAATTTTCATACCTACTAAACAAATTATTCCTAGGAAATTACCTCGCCTTTATAATACCCAATTCGTTATGATCGAACTCCTCAATTTGATAAGAGGGATATGGAACTACTTATTTCTGTGAAACTCTATGTTCTAAGCACGTGGAACTCACAGATAATGACATTTGCTAAAACTGACTTCTGACAGACAAATACTTCCCTACAATTATAGAACTATCAGAAGAGAACATACATAATTGGTCTTTACAACCCTTCAGTCGGGATTACGCCCTAGATTCTCACACCACTTATGTGTCTTCATTTTATCCAGGAATGGGGAGACCTACAGTTTACAGTCGATTCCAAACGACAGATTTATAAGAAGTTTATTATGACAATTTCATTTATTCTCAACGTTTTTGCTGAGAGGAAGTTGCCGTAAAAATATTTTTTCGTATTCCAAGCAAAATGCAACCAAAAAAAAAAAAATCAAATACTGTGAGAGGAAACTTTCTACAACTTTCCTCACTGTTGTAGAAAGTTTCTTTGATACAACTTTTCTCACTGTTGTAGAAAGTTTTTGTGCTACAACTTTCCTCACTGCCTCTCACAGTATTTGATTTTCTTTTTCAAGCATTTTGCTTGAAATACGAAACTGCAATAAGGAATTTACGAATTTTACTTTTCATCCCGTTTAAGGACCCCTAATGCCAAAGAAAAAAATATTCTATTGTAGTTTTTATATTTATTTTATATACGGCTGTATAGGAGCTGCATTAACAGCAGTATATACACTAGTTTTGTTACCTAACCTAACCTAACCTAACCTAAGATTGAAGATATCTAACCTGACACCTATCGCACTATGACTTTTATGAAACTGCTGTTCACGGTATTGATGTAAGCGATGTTTTTTGGTTCCAACATAATGGTGCAACTTTTTTTTTTATAAAACTAGCACTCAGGGCATGACCTCTACTCATGCGGTGCATTGTGCAGGTTTTTTAGGAAAGGTGAAAAGAGAGAGGGAAGATGCGAACGGTAAGAAAAGGAGTTGCTGCTGGTGACTTGCTACACCTCTTATGCAACAATTGATTTATTACGTCAAACGTCTGATGGCTGTTTAAATAGCCGAAATGGTGATGTCAATTGGCCGCCAAGAAGCTACGATTTCACACCGTTGAACTATTTTCTGAAGGGCGCAGTTTAAGAAAAGTGTTATGCTGACAAACCAGAGGGCATGAGCTTTTGATGTCCAACATTCGTGATGCCATAGCCGGGATACGACCCCAAACACTCGAAAAAGTGCACGAAATTTGGTCCGTTCTAATGAGATTCTGTTAGGCCAGCCGTAATTGGCATATGAATGAAATAAAATTCTATTTTTTACCGGAATAGTTGTACTTTACAGCACAAAAATAAATTTGGCAATATTTTGAACCAATTGATTTTAATTTAAACTTTTAAATCACCCATCCTATATTTAACACTCTCACAGACCAAGATGGTGTAACATTCTCAACATAAGAAATTCATTTTTAATTGATTCCCATTCAACAATTGAAATTCAATACTTTGTTGAGATCATTACTGGAATAAATTTCGCACATCAATTATGGTTTTTATTCTATTCCTTTACTGTCAGTGAAAAATTGTTTTGTTAAAAAGTTCTCTTTAAACAATAACTTTTAAAAATAATTTATCATATGTCGACATTTTTAGAACATTAAAATATCGCACGTACATTAGAATAATTTTTTAAAATCTTTCTTTCTTTCTTTGTAAAATTTTAAATAAATATTCATATTATTCTATTATAACAAATGACTGTGATATTTTATAAATTATTCTTATTATTTATCATTCAGTTAATTTGTTTTCTTTACTTCAACTCATTCACAACGAACAAATATCCGTCATATATTTAAATGTTTTGTTTTCTTTTGGGGGGAAAACCACTGTCAGTTAAGATTTGTTAACAAATAGAACAAATAAGGCATATATTATCACACAAAGAAAACGATATATTTTTATGACAGGTTTTCCCAGGAAATTCCCAGTTTTCAATTTTCATACATACGTAGTATTTACCATGCAATTTTCTTTCAGTGAATCAATAAACAAAAGCAAAAAAATTTACAAATTTCACAAATTTTTTGCAATTAAAAAGCCGCAAAAATAAAACTCTTAATAAACATACACACATACATACCATACAATACTAACCTAAATTTAAAAAAAAAAATAAACTTTATTATGTTCCTCTCTTAATATTATTTACAAGTATTGTCGTCTATTTATATACGTTTTTCACTCTTTCTCTTTGTCCACCATATGATCTCTTTGATCAATAATCAGTCAATAGCATCACCACGTACTAAACCAGCGGCACAGATAAAAACCAAAACAATGAAAAATCAAAAAAAAAAAAAAAAATAAAAATTCACTCCAAATTTAAAATACTGCTCATAACGACTTTAAGTTGCGTAATAAATTTGTTTTTATTTTTTTTTTTTTTAACAGCCAAACAATTTCGAGTTTTCATTAACGACCTTACAACCGATGCAGTAAGATGGATTGTGCCCAACTGATCATTGATTAGACAGCAGCAAAGAAATTCAAAATCCATGTTGTAGTGGAATGTATAAGCCGGGGGCCAAAAGAAAACTAAATAAAAATAAACAACAAAAGCAACAACAAACAATATCGCCCTACCAATCGTATACACTGGCAAACAAAAGTGTGCTGTGAAGTTTCGATAAAAACATTTTTTTTTTCGTAAATCCAGCACTCAGTGGATGGCCCCTACTCAAGCAGTGCATTGTGCACGTTTTTTTTTTTAGGAAAGGTGAAAAGAGGGAAGATGCGAACGGCAAGGAAACGAGTTGCTGGTAGATGACTATAAAATGGCCAGTGCTATACCTTCACCATTAGACAGTCTAAAGCAATCGTCCCCAAGAAGCCCGCAGTTTCTCACACTACTTATGTTTTGTGTGTTAATTTTATACGTAAGTGGAGGGACCTACAGTTTAAAGTCAATTCCGAACGACAGGTCTTTTTTTTTGAGAAACTTTTCATGGCAATTTTATTTACTCTCAGAGTTTTTGCCAGAAATCTGCTCAGAAGAAATCGCCGAAAAAAATACTTTTTTTTGTATTTTTTTATTTTGATGTCTGGGCTGAGACTCGAACCTTGGCTTTACGTCTAATAAATATCGAAATAATATGTACTAGACTTTTAGATATGTTTACTTATTATTCCATAGAAATCTCTATATTCGATATTCGTGAACTTCAGACATCTGGTTTGAAAACTTTCTTTCTGTTTACGCATTATTAATTATTGCATAGGAATATACATACATACATATATAGACGATATTCGAGAACTTCAGACATCTGGCGTAAGCCTTTCTATTAAGGTTTAGGTAAGTACACAAAAGGTATTCGTCTGGGAAAACGGAAAGTAAAGAAGTTAAGAATTAAAAGAATTATTTTACGTGAGTTTGGACGCACACATATCCCTAACAAACCCATAATAAATCTAACGGCAACGTAATGTCGGGTGGCGTAAGCTTAAATACTCAAAGAAACCCATAATATTTGTTCTATCAAGGCCACACATCTGCAGAAAAGGTCTCCGAACCTCCTCATTTCTACATACATATATACATACATAATTGGTCATTATAACACCTCAGTTAGGATTACGACATAGCTTCTCACAACACTTCTGTTGTGTGTGTTAATTTTATATATGGATAGTGGGCAATCCCACTTATTTCTGCCAGAAATCTGCTGAGATCGAAGGAATATTTATTCATATATTGTTTTATTGGAAATGTCTGGTCTGGGGGTTGAACTCCTTTTGTCTAAGGAGCCAACATACTACCTACTAGACTACAGCGACTATATACAGCGATTTCTATATACTTACTTACTTAATTCGCCATTACAACTCTTTAGTCAGGATTACAATCTAGCTTCTTACACCACCCATGTTGGGTGTTGTAATTTTAATCTCGACTGACGGAATCTACAGTTTAAAATCGACTCCGAACGACGGAGAAAAGAAACATTTCACTGCGATTTTATTTTACTCTCAAAATTTTTATCAGGAGAGTGCTAAGAGGATGTCGCCGAAAGATGTTTTTTTCATAATTATGTTGTTAGAACTGTCTGAACTAGAGTTTGAATTATGGACTCTCGATTAACAAGCCACCACACTAAGTACTAGACTACGGCGACTCTGCAAAAATCTCTCTAAGATCTACTCCAGTTACCCTTAAGCGAATTAACATCTGAATTCCGTATGGGGTCCAGTATCACGATGAAATATTAGAGCTCTAGTTACGAAATAGGTCTACCTTAGTCGGTAGGTGACCAAAAGTTTCTAGCCACAAAACATTTTGTTTTATCATCCTTACGCGACCGTTTCTTCTTACGAACCTACTAAATTTAGAATAAAATTTTATAGAATTTTATTTACTTGTCCTTGCTGTATACATACCCAAAGTTTGTCTATATTTTTTGAGGATTTTTTTTCGGTTTTAATCAAGGATTAATCTTACAATTTGAAGATTAAGAGCTAAATTGATTATTATTCGGTGTTAGTCTGCTACCTTTATAAAATTATGTTCGCCACAGTAAATTTTAACAGCTTTATTGTACAAAAACAACAATAACAATAAAAAAATATATTAAAAAAATTTTAACAAGTTGGTAACCAACGGATTTTAAACTGTCCATAAATACGAGAAAAAGAGATGAAAATAAACAAAAAAAATAAGTTTTAAAGCAGCCACAGTGTGGTCATTTGATGAAAAAACTACTCACAAAATATTAAATCCTACGACAAATTAATAAGAGTCTTAAACAGACTCTTTAAATTTTAATACAACAAGGCGTGTGTGGTCAGCTCACATCTTTTCCTATTTTTTGGCGGCCTGTATTGGGTGATGTGCACACCAATTACATGTGGTTTCAACCCCTACTCTTCGCCGGCTGATGCCACATTGGTTATTCTCCACGAACGGTTTGAGGGCATGGTCAACTCATATGGATGAAAAATCGTACGTTTAATCTTGTTGTTCTTGTGGTTATCAAAAGCCCATAAAAAGTCATAAACCACAGTGGGCCTCAAAACTAATACATCAAATATGCCATTTATCAAATTTTAACTGATTTGTGCACCAGATTTGTGGTAAATTTTACATTTCGTACAAATTTGCGACAATATTTAAGTTAGAGAACGAAGAATTTAAAAGTGCATGTACTTAGACCGTTATAGAATAGAGGCGTCGATATGTATGCAGGTATGAGAAAATAATTTGAAGTCGTTTCATATAATGAAACGTATAGTGGAAGGCATTATCAAATCGCATACAGTCCATCGTAGAAAACCTTATCTGTAAAACACAATACTGGACTGCTCAGAGGTTATGAACAATTTGCAAGCTGATAAGGTAGTAAAGATTAATCGAAAACAAACTAAATGCAATAGAAAAAACCCAGAAATGGAAGACTACTTTAACTACTAATACCAAATGAATGCAAAAATTATTACTGAATTACATTTAAAATATCACCGAGATATTACGCTGTTAGCAGTTTCGATGACAGACTAGACCTGTCCCATCAGGATTACTGCAGAAGTTGCCATGTTATGGACGAAACGGAATCGGTACAACGCCTTTTATAGGAATGCCGTGCACTTCAGGACAGACGTCATCGGATTTTGGGCGACAGAATGGTGCCACTGAGAAAACTGATCGGATTCATCCAGAATTCGGGGTAGGTCAAACCCAACACTAACGAATAATGACAAGGAGCTTACCTCACACTGGGTAGCACAAAGGGCCATTTTAACCGCCGAGTGAACTAGCTACCAGCTAATCCAACCTAACATTTTAAATAATGAAAATATCAATACATTTTTTAAACAACAATTTTCTGTTTTGTTTTTGTACATAATGCCAGTGTTTTAAGGCCTTTAAACGTATTTCAATGTCTGTTTTCTTATTAATTTTTTAATCTATTTTTAATAAAAATTGAAAAATCAAAAAACAAAAACAAAATTCCCAAAAAACAACACAGGTCAACAATCCATTCATGCAAACCTAAGTTACCAAATAACTTTATTCGAAACCAAGATCAAATCCGAAAACCAAAATCAAACCAAAACGATTGGCAACAACAATCTCGTAAACAAAAGTCAAAAGTTTATATGAAACAATAGTGAGAGTGACAGTGAGGGTAAAAACATTAAAATTATGATCATGATCATGATCATGATCACTCGTTTTGGTAATATTTTCAGGCAAAGACGAAAAAAGTGATTTTTTTTTAAATTAAAAAGAGAGTAACATCGTATGCACATGTAAGTATGTAAGTATATATGTATGTATGTATGTATGCATGTATGTTTTTAGGTTAATTCGATTTGTATTGATTCAAATGCAGAAGAAGTAGAAGAAGAAAAACGAAATGATTAATAACAAGAAATGTTTAAAAAATAAACACAATACATACATACATACATACTCGCGTATAAATAAATGTCATGTAACATCTTGAAGATCTTAAAAAAAGCAAAAATTATTTGGTTTATGACAGTTTGCGGCAGTAATAAACTGCACAGTGGGTTATTTTAGAGAGTGAATTATGCAATTAAATGTCAACAAATTACCGGTAATTTCAAACTGAAATTGTTTGTAGGAGTGTAATAAACCATGTATTGTTTTAAAAAAAAAATTTATTTCAATTTCATCTAAAGTCTGGTAAAATTATGCACAATTTATGATTGTGTTTATTGTGCAAAAAAACAAAAAAAAAGCAATACAAAACTAATTTTTAAATGCAATGATTTTATGTGAATATAAAACAAATATTATTTAATAATTAAAAATAAACACAAATGCGACAATATATTTTCTGTTGTTTACTTGTTTTTGTAACTTTTTCTATTATTTTTACGGCTTAAATTCTGGCAAAGACTCTGAGAGTAAAAATTGCCATGAAAAGCTTCTCAAAAATCTGTCGTTCGGAGTCGACTTTAAACTGTAGGTCCCGCCACTCATGTATAAAATTAACGCACACAACATAAGTGGTGTGAGAAGCTATGTCGTAATACTGACTGAAGGGTTGTAATGGCCTATTATGTATGTATGATTTTGCCAGAAATCTAGTGAGAGGAAAGTCGCCGAAGAAATATTTTTTGTTTTTTTGGTTTTGATGTCTGGCCTGGGGCTTGAACCCTGTCTTTACGGCTATTAAGCCAAACACACAAAATATGTATGTCGATAAATTTAACGCTTCATATAGTTGAGAAGCTTGGTCGTAATCCTAACTGAAGGGTTAAAATAAATGACCAATTATGTATGATAGTTTGGAATCAGACTTTTTGTAAGTTTATTAGGGAGAAAGTGATTTGAAATTTAAAAATTTTATGTACAAAGATTTGTATGCAGACTTTTTATACCGACTGTATACACAAATTTTTTAAAAGTTATATAGAATTTTGATTTATCACTTATTTTGATGAATATTTACCATATTTATTAGAATACATTTATTGTGAATAAAAATTTTTGCATATTTTTTAAATAATTTTGTATTCCATTTTGTATGAATTTTTATATTTCATAGTATTTTCTTGTTTCACCCCATTGACAAAACTATTTCCACATCGATTTTTTTTTTTGTTTTTAATTTAATTTTTTTTTTATGTTTGGCTGTTGATTTGCTAATTTAAATTTAAATGTGAAGAGGGCAAATAAAAAAGAAAAGATAAACAAATAATATACATACATATGTATATACATATAGATGACCTTGACTTATATCTTCTCTGTTTTTGATATATTTTACAATAAAAAAATCGCGAATTAATGGCAAATATTTGAATAATTAAGAAAAAAAAAACGTTTTAAAAGTAAGTCAAAAACTTTGAATCTGTTTGGGCCCTTTTTGCACCCAGTTAAACCTTCCATTAAAGAAACCATTTAAGGTAATAATTGTTATTATTTTAAAAGAAAAATGCCAAACAGTAAACAATTTATTTTTTATTTTCTTATTTTATTTGTATGCGTTTATTTTATAATTTTTTTATTGCTTTTTTAAGGCTCTTTGTATTTTTATTTTAATTGTAAGGCAAGAGACTCTATGATAAAGTTAAATTACTTTAAAGATGGGTTTCCTGTTTAATCAAAATAACACTTAACAATCGGCATTTTTTACATGTGCAACCACAGTTGTGTGCAAATTGTTAGCCTATTTTCAGTTATTATTTTACAAATTAGTTTTGGATACAATACAAACGCTAAAATAAAATATTAAAAAAAATTCTTTTCATTTCTCTAAATGTGAGAAAATTTTTTTTTAAATTTTAATTTTTCTTATAAATAATTAATTGAGTTTAAATTTTGATTCACAAAATATGTGAAATGTTTAATTTATTAATTTAATTTTTTATTCCATATTTTATGTTACGTACATGCTAGGGATGCCAAACGTAATCGATTTTTAAAAATCGCGGGATTCGGGATTTTATAAATCCCGATCCCGAAATCCCAGGATAATTCAGAATCCAAAAATCTCGACAGATCACGGGAAAAATCGCGATTTTCTCTTAATATTATAAACATTTCGTTAACAAAATCATTTGTATTCCAATTATTAAAACACCAAAACAAAAAGTAACTAAAAGCCTAAATTAACAAAAATAAAAATTATTAATACATATGCGCAAATGCATTAGTTTTAAGAAAATTATTTGAATTCCAACAAAAAGATTAAAGCATTTAACATATGATCTGATAGGCTTGAACGAAAACACTTCATGCAATCAATATTTGTTGGTAAAATAGTTCCAAGATAGCTATATGCAGCTAAATATTCACCTCTACCACCTCCTGATGAAAATAAATCTATTTCTTTGGACTGTTGAGTATCTAAATTAGTTACCCTATTAATTCGTTTTATAGGGCGTTTGTATTCTTCGATTGCATCAAATAACTTTTTATCAATGGCAGTAGGGTTTTCCTCATCTGAGAAGGCTATTATCGAAATCACGTGATATAGAATTTTTTTTCAGGACCTTTTGTAGGGTCAAAATACATATGAATTCACAATCTCGAAAATTCCAAAAAATCCCGGCTCAAGTATTTAAAGATCCCGGGATTCGGGATTTTGTAATTTCCGAAAATCCCGGTATTTTGAGATTCGGGATTTCCCGATTGGCATCTCTATAGTACATACATACATATTATTGGTCATTACAACCTTTCAGCCAGAATTAGGACCACCTATGTTGTGTACTTTAATTTTATTTACAAGTGGCGGGGCCTACAGTTTAAAGTCTACCCCGAATGACAGATTTTTAATAAACTTTTCATGGCAATTGTAAGTTCTCTCAGAATTTTTGCCAAAAATCTAATGAAAGAAAGTCACTGAAAGAAATATTTTTTCATATTCCGTTTTGTTGGACATATCTGCCCTGGGCTTTGAACCGTGGGCTCACCGCTAGACTAGGGTATCTTCATTCTGAATTATGAAACCACATTTTACTAAATATGAAATGTTTTTAAGACTAATTTGTGTCAAAAATTTTAAGAAGTACAAATAAACCTTAACCATACGAAAACTTTTAAGACGGCTTAGTCCATTTTGAAGGTGAATGTTAAAAGTTTTAATTGAATTCAAATGAGTTTAAATCTCTGATTTTACCGTTCTGTTAAATTCTCTTTTTCTATTCATACTGTATTTTGGAATACAGGAGTCGTATTAGGAGGCGAAAGAAGGAAGAGAGGGGTAGGTAGAGGGCAACAATTTTTATTTTTATATCTCGAGAAAACTTCTTGTTCTTGAGAATAATTTCATTATAATTTTCACTTTCTTTTTACTATTTAAATTAATTATATAGAGTATATCCAAAGTCTCTGGTGGGAATCGAGCATGGCCTCGACAATTGAATTTCCATCGAACTGGATACTTAAAACAGAACGAAAATTGCATGAAAATTCTTTCAATCTTGCCTACAAAAGTATACGTCAGCCGGTATGTTCATCATAATTTCTTAAAAATAAATCAAATTTTTTTAAATTATTTTCTTAATAATGCTATTACGGTACGATATTACTTACATCTGTTATATTAAAAATGTTTCCACAGAATTCACTTTAAATCTGTAATTGTCAATTATTATTTCTTTGTGCTTAAACGCACTTCCTTTACACTTCAAAACAAAGAAACAAACAAAAAACAGAAATAAAACTAAAATTCAAGGACACTTTTACTTAAAATTATTATTTTTTTGTAAATTTTACTCTCTTCAAGTAAATTTATTTCGAATTCAATTTATTTTTATTTTCTTTTTTAAATTTTCGTTTTTTAACT
Organism: Sarcophaga peregrina; assembly: GCA_014635995.1. Classification (NCBI taxonomy): domain Eukaryota; kingdom Metazoa; phylum Arthropoda; class Insecta; order Diptera; family Sarcophagidae; genus Sarcophaga; species Sarcophaga peregrina. The sequence goes on along the minus strand of CM025793.1, from coordinate 53,911,782 downwards.
CAAATCAAGTGAAAAAAAAATCGTTTTCTCGTAACTTTTATAAACTCTCACTCACACCTTCTTTTCCGTTTGTCGATCGCAGTGGAAAAAAATTTCAATTGTCTGCGACGCGAGATTTACGGAACTATATGGAGCTCTCTCTAAGCGATTTAAGTAGACACACGTTAATTCGAATTTTTTTTTTTGCTGTTTTGCTCTTTTTTTTATTATTTTTTGTAAGTTTTTTTTATGTTTGTAAATAAAAAAAAAGTACAAGCTTAACTACAACTACAGTATCTTTTTTTTTTTCTTTTCTTTATTTTTAGATCACGTCTCCCGAATTTTTGTATTAAATGCGTTTGGGACGTCAAGCGTTGTATTTCTTCTCTTATGCTGAATTTTATCCGTATGGGTGTGTAAATTGTAGTGTTTTTTTTTTTCTTTATTTAATTCAACTTTTAACTTTTGTTTAGGGTTTTATTATTTATTTAAATTTTTTTTTTATTCGTATTTTTCGAACAACTACTTAACTTAACGATGTCTGGCGAGCAAATGTGTGCGACTGCATAAATACGTAAAGTTTTTATTAATTTTGGTCCACCATCTTCATTATCATCATCATCACATTTAATGTTAAACCAAAAAAAAAAAACACAAAAAAAATATGAAAATTAAACTTCACACACCGAATTATTAAAAAGGTAAACAGAGACGCACTGTAAACGATCATCCAGTCCCTCATCCCAGCAACAGAGAGGCTCTCCGACTTAAATACTGTAACAGAGCAATTGATGATTGATTGGCTGCAGCAGTGTTTGATTGCCGGTATACAGCGACTGTATGGTTCCCCTTCATGCTCATGTATACAATCTTTAATTCATTCTTTCATGCATCTTTTTTTACCTTTACTTAATAATTTAATTCTATTTTTTACTGTGCTAACGACAACAGAAGATATTTCCAAGGTTTACAGGGTATTTCACGTTCAGGTTTACTTTCGAAAAGCAAGAAATTTAAAATTAAAAAGATTTTACGGGATCCCACTAGTTTGTTGGTGTATTTATTAAAAAGGTATTACAAGACAGGCAAAACGGTAAAAACGAAAGACAAGAATGTGTAATTTAAATGTAAGTTTGAATTGGTGGGTAGATTGAAGGAAATGGTCCCAGCATGGCCTCATTGCACAGGCTCTTGTGTTCTGTTATTTGTCATACCTAATCAGCTCAAAGGCGTCCGAGTGCCTTATTAAGGCAACAATTATGATCAGTTCACGGCTGTTAAGACTTTACAAGCTTAAATGGAGTAGCCTGATTATATTGTCTACTTTGTCACTACTTCTTATATTACATACTTTAGCTTTCTCCTATAACTCAATTTTTAGCGGCTCGAAAGGTTTAGGGGTCTCCAAGTTAACCGCATGTGATTTTCAATTTCAATTGCGCAAGCATCACCTCTTTTTACAGTTCAAAATGCTTTTAAACCTTGCCGCTCTTCGAACCACAGATGTAATTACTTACTGCATTGCAGTCAATGAAAATATTAATATCGACGACCCAGATCAAACATTCCCTAATCGCATGCAGATCCAATTGGAAAACCCTGACTATTCAGGTAAACAAATGGCACTTGAGTCTGGTTTCTAGTCTGCAATATATCTTCCCCTCGAGTTTGATACAGTCTGTGTAGCGAATAGCTCTCAGAAGCACCTGTGCCAAGGTTCCGTTCAACTAGTATTGACGATGCAGTACCTTGGTAATATTTATGCAGTTTGTATGGTTAAATCCGCGGTTTTTTATAGCGCGGTTTTCATACAACACGGTATGCACTCACTGCTTTAGAGGAGGGTTGGTTGTATTTATATATTAACGGATTCGTAATTCTCTGTTCGATATATCTATCACCAATCAGCACATAGATTGTCCATGTTCTCAAAAATATATTGGTAATATACCAATTCTAAGGTTTATATTATTAGATGTCTATGGCCTGCTAAAGACAGCAAAAGAACAGGTTGGCTACTGGACCTGTTTAAGGTTATTTAAGACCCCAGCCGGTCTATTGCAGGGTATATTGTTATGAGGAGGTAACTGCCCGGCCCTTTGTAAGTTGAGGTTGAGAACCCTTGGCAGGGGGTTCTTTTAGTGTTTGAATTCTGTGACGAGAGCTGACGTCAAGGCTCTCCATAGATTCCGTAGTAGCTTGAGATGGTTGAAAATTGCTAGGGCTTTATCAGTGCAGACGCGTTCTCCCTTTTTTGTTATTGTTTTGTCTGCGTAATTCCTTCTCTTCCCATTCTCCCTTTCCTACTTGCTCTACACTTTCTTATCCCCTCTATTATCCTTCCTTTTTAAGGACGTTGTACAATGGGTCAATTCGACCTCCGGGTACTGTATTTATCTAAATTTTACACGTCCTCTAACCTAATATACCAATTCACACACCATGTCTAGAGACAAAAGTTCTCAGTTCACTGGACACAACATGGGATTGTTTCAAATATGTCGTAGAATACGTTATAACTATTTTCGCCATGCAGCAAATCTTTCGAGTTCTTTATAGCATCCTGCACTCTTTATCTAAAGATATGGCGCGCACCACTACTGAAGTATTTTAGCAATTGTCTTAGAACACTCCAATAGATCCATTCACTCTTGAATTAATTTAGAAATTATGTCAGGCAGTATTTTTACCTTAATTTCCAATCCAAGATAATATTTCCCACTCTCACGTTTCCAGGGCTATGATCAAAGCATATTCTTTCTACTGCTCTCCGACCATATTGGATATTTGATAATGCATCGATTGATGATGCGGAACAAACACATTTTCTTTCATTGTGAGAGGCGGAATTTAGAAAGAACGAATTTTGAGACCTAAGTCGGCGTCGGTGCAGTCGATATACTGCTGGACAGCGAAGAAAATAGGCATAGCATAGGAAGTTACACTGAAGTCTTGCTGAAATCTAAGAAACTTTAGTTGGATAAGAGGATTGTAATAGATGTTTAACACATTTACAGATCTCGTTGCGCAACCCAAACGCGGATATGAATATAACGGAATGGCTCCACTTCGAAGTAATTCTACAGTAGTTCGGAGGCACAAAGAGTCCATAAGAGGAGGGGGAGATGTAATGAATGAGATCCCCACACACCGGATATAGTGACGACTTATCCCGTAGTGTGGTTAGGTACATTTACTCCAACTCACCGTAAAAAACTGCTCTCCGACGCAATATATTGGAATTCTGCACAGCATTGAATAAATGCCAATGTGTTCTAATTACGTATACCTAGTTGAACATATTCCTTCAGCTTTCAGCAATATATCCCTACGTTTCTTAGAAGAGAATCGATCCTTCCGGTCAAACAGTAAGCGGATCCTAGAATTGTGTAGTGGTATCGGGTCGAATAAGATTCGTTTAATGTTAATGCATAACCCGAGAAAATGTACTTTGCCATATAAGAGCTTTTCATTGTAATGTGTGTAACTTTTATCTAGAGCCGTTTCTTCTAATCTAATTCATATTTAGTCGTCGAGTTTTCTTACCTTCATCATTTTATTTGCTGTCAGCTGTCTGCTATCTGATCTTAAATAAGAATGGACGAAAAGCCTTTAGAGTTACATTATATCCTATAATAAATAGTAGGTTTAGGAGTGGAAAATACAGTCAACAACATGGGTTTATACTAAGTGAAAGAGGACCGGAAATCTACCTATCTACCGATTGCATCATGAAATATTTCATTAAACCCCCAGGAAAGTTGATAGTCACAAAAAGGTCTCAGGATTCCTGAATCGTTTCCATCTTTCTGGCATCTACTAACGTTTTAGTTTGAACATGGGGTTTTTGATAAAAAGTTTATTATTTTCGAAACGTTATCAGTAGTCCAAAAGTTCACAGTACATTCTTATGTAGACTTTATTCTAACAGAGTATTCGCTAATATTCAATGAATAAATTTTGACATCTAAAACTTGAATTCGGTGTCGGGAGCCGACATCAAGGCTCTCCATATAGATTCATTAGTAGCTTAGGCTGGTTGAGACGTGCTATGACTTCATCAGTGTAGTCGCGCTTTCCCACCCTTTTTGTTGCGTCTGTCTGGTCTGTGTGATTCCTCCGCTGGTCTTTTGTTAGAAGATTTTATCACATAGTATTGGTCCCGTACCGCCTCCTGGTTATTTTAGGATAAAATGGCGATTTTTCACTTTTCATCACCTTTACCCACCCCATGCTGCCACATCAAAAATGCTGAGTTGAATGATGTGAGTTCATTCTATTCCTCCCACACAAGAGATCTGACTAAAACATGCCTTTTGTGAATACCATCAGACCAACCATGGTTGGTCTGCCCCATTGGGTACTGGCCATGACGTGAGGGAAACCCACAACAAGTCCCCTCCACTTTGGGTGATAAAGTAAGTATAAAGATCTTGATATGGTGTCGAACGTGGCCGATTTCACCTAGAGTTTTGGGGTGGTTCACAATGGGTAACACAATGCGCCAGTGAACTAACTTGGCTCTGAATGGCAAGGTACCCAAAAAACCTGACTTTAAAAACGATCTCTTTTTCTCAACTGTTTTTCTGAAGTCTTTCTCGGAAGATCTTGCTCTTTTACCGAATTTTGTAAAACTTTAAGAAATTCCTTTGGCATCGACGATAACTGCTCCTGTTTGGTTGTGAGGTTGAAAGGTCTATCATCATCTATCATCTTATTGACGACGTTAATCTTACAGGTTGGTCTTGCGTTGGATTAACAAAAAGCAGCACTAAGCGGAGTTGTTTTTGTCCCGTATGTAACCAAATATGTGCTGATAGTAAGTAGTAGCACAGATGTGATATGGAGAAGCAAAGCCCACGATTGAAACGCAATTCCATCAAAACGGAATATGAAAAATGTTTTCTTCGCCAACTTACTGGAAAAAACTTTGAGAGGAAATAATAAAAACGATAAAGTTTCTTAAAAATCCGTCGTTCGGAATCGACTATACAGTAAGTAAGTAATAAGAAGTTGTAGGTTTCGCTATTCATGTAAAAATACACACAAAATTAAGGTTAAGAAAGAACGTGAAGGTAGTAGGTAGATTAACGACGACCAACAATGCTAAAAAATGTCAAACGTTAAAAAATCGAAAATTTACAGCTAAATCAAAATAAAAAAATAGCTGCAAAAATCGGAATCGACTATAAAGAAAGATTACCGACCAACAATGCTAAAAAAATATCAAATGTTAAATCGAACATTTATTTAAAGCTAAAAATAAAAAAATCTAAATCTAGCTGCAAATGGTTAACAACACTGCCTACCAATTTTAATTACGTACTATTTGATGCAAAAAAGTACTTTCTCAGTTACAATTTCAGTACCTTTGCAACCACTTTTGGTTGTTTGTTGGTGGTTGTTGGAAAAAATTCGTTTTTGTTCGTTAAAAAAATTAAACGTTACTTTTTATAATTCGCACATGCTTTTTCCGTTTCCGGTTAATATAAGTAAAACTAAGCACCTGCGTTTTTGAATGGCGCCGTTAATGCCATGTGTGTGTTTGTGTGTGTTATGGTTGTTGGCTGTGGCAGCGCCTGGGTTTGTGGCGTGGGTGAGGTTGTGGTTTGGGTGTGTGTGCTGTGTTTGTGTGTTGTGTATGGTTGTTGGCTGTGGCAACGCCTGGGTTTGTGGCGTGGGTGAGGTTGAGGTTTGGGTGTGTGTGTGGGTTGAGGTTGTGAGGTGGGTGGGTGGGGATGAATGAACAAAAAATTGTTGGGGACGGACGACGACTATCCGGACCGGGAACTCCGGAACCGACCGGGAAAATAAAAAACTTTTTTCTTTTTTTGGAAGTTGGTTGTGGTGAGTTTCTAGTGTGGTGAGTTTTTACTAAGTGTGGTGAAATTTATCCGGTGTGGTGAATAAAATTGAAACTCACCAAAGTGCCGTTATTCGAAATGGTACTGTATTATCACAAACCAATGTACTACATATTGTGAATAGGGCGGTGTGTGTCTAGAATGACTATTTTTCATATCTGTTAGCGGAGGCATTCACCGACATGTTTGTGTTACCATATAACACTAATATTATCAGCGACCTGGTTGTGTTTGGAATAAGGGAATATTTCTAATCTCGTGTTAGGTAGCGTTGCCATTGTGTCTTTTATTTAAAGATTTAAAAACATTATTGAAAACTGCATACATTAAATTAAATTTAAATTATTTAATTTTTTTTAACGAATTTCTATTGAATATTTTCTTTCTTTCTCCAAAAACGTACAAATTGGAAATTTTCTGTCGAATCTGTCCAGATTGTTTTTTTGTCTTGTTGTTAGTGTCAATCACATGTTAATGATATGGCATCTCAGTGACCGCGTTGCCAACAATTTATTAACAAATAGTACACTTTTCTACAACCTTGCCAGTAATTAACAAATATGGCGACTCGTATCAAGTGTTTTTCTACCTGCTGACTGGGGAAAATTCATTTTTATTAAAAAAATTTGCAATAAAATAAATTTCTAATCGGAACAAATATATACACTTTAAATTGCTTAACGATTATTGCATTTATTTAATTGAATTAAATAAAAAATATCCTGCAATTTCACTAATAAATCGCTTTGAATAAAAATCTGTGAAAAGAAAAAAATTTTTTTGCGATAAAAATCGATTGTTCCAATATTTCTTCATATACGTCGTCGTCTGTCTCAAATCTCTTTGCTAACGAAAAACAACAAACTCGCTCACTCCAGTCCAGTCAGTCGTTTACTATATGTGCGCGAAAGTGCATGGAACACAACAACACGAGAAAGAAGTGGGTGAAGTGATGATACAGAAAATAATTTAAAATATGGCATAAAAATTTTGCAAAAAATTAAGAGAAAGAAAAAAACTCCGTATTTATTTCCAATTATAGTATATTTTATTGTTGTATAAAAATTATCAGTGAAAAGTTTTTCGTACATGAATGATATCAAAAGCTGTATAATTAAAAGTGAAAATAAATGCTAATTATTTTGTTTAAATATAAAATGAATGAATAAAATCAAGGAAAACTAATATGATGTTCTAATCAAAAGTGTAAATAACGTGAATTTTTTTATGAATTCATGTTCATGTGGTTGTTTAATCAAAACGAAGCAAATAAAATAATTTTATTCAAGGGAATTACACAAAACAAAATATTGTAATGAAAACATAATAAAATGAAATATTTTATTTGATTTTTTATTAAGTTTAATGTGCTGTGTGTCCACTTCAAATAAAATTAAACAACAACGAACGTCCTTTATTCATCCCCAAGGTTTTGTTGTTATATTGTGTATGTGTGCGCTTGGGGTTTTTTGTTTTGTTAGTTTAGCTTTATGTTATTGTTTTCAATGTACAAATAAAAGCAACAAAAGAAAAATATAAAATAAAAGAATGGAGAGAACAAACACGTAAAACAAATGAGAGAGAGAGTAGGGAAATATACAATAATACAATAATAATATATAAAAGTGAGAATGGATGTGAATGTGTGTGAAAATATATAACGGAATTTAGCGTGTCATTTAAACATTATTATCATCAACACAATAATAAACATCATATGAATACAGCCGTTCCTGCTGACTTGACAGAACCTTGAAAGAATTTTGACGTTTTCCTATGACTGTCAGTCAGTCATTTCCATGAGGATTATATTTCTAAAACATTAAAAAAAGCATTGAAGTTGGTTTTTTTTTAATACAATAAGAAACAAACACAAACTTTATGTTTCTTATTTTGAAAGAACAGCTACAACAAACAAAGGCTATACAAATATAATCGTAAAGATTTCAATGGTGATTTTTGCTGTAGTAGTCAACAGCCGATAATACACCACAATTTTAACCTGAAAACAATGCGGCAAATAACAACAAATTCTATTAGAATTTGTTATTAATAACCTTTTTTTATATCGACGTCTCCATTCTATAACGTTCTAAGCGCACTTAGAACGTTTTTAATACTGTCAAAATTTTGTTAAGATGAGCCGATCCGTTCAGAATTTATAGAGAAAAGTCTAATTAGAATACACATAATTCAAAACACACTTTTCGACTTAGAATATTATAGAACGGAGGCGTCGATATAATAAATTCACATTAAATTAATCGCTAAAATATTGAGTATAACTAACTGAACCTAACGTTGTCACCAAGTTATTTGGAGACAGGGTTAAACATTTTCGCTCGAATAACGATGGAAGTCGGGCGTTTTTGACATCTGACTGTTTGCGATATGCATGCTTTTCATCACAATATGTCTCTTGAGCAAACCAGCCATGCCTTTTTCTTCCCTCAAGCATGCAATGACGGATACATACATAATACATTATTGGTCATTAGAACCCATCAGTCGGGATTATTGACCTAGTTTCTCACACCACTTATGTTATGTGTGTTAATTTTAAACATGAGTAGCGAGACCTACAGTTTTAAAGTCGACTCCGAACGACAGATTTTATGAGAAACTTTTCATGACAATTTTATTTGCTCTCAGAGTTTTTGCCAGAAATCTGCTGAGAGGAAATCGCCGATAACATACTTTTTGTATTTTTGTTTTGATGTCTGGCCTGGGACTCAAACCCTGGCTATTACGTCTAATAAGCCAGCACACTACCTACTAGACCACGGCGACTTCAACGACGGATAGTTTCGAGTAATAATCTCTAAACAATGTCTGTTCACAGAGTTTCACAGAACAAAATTGTCTACTTATCTAAAGTATTTAGTGTTACTCATTTGCAGTGGTTATTCATGTCCAAATGATGATCATTTTGGCTATATACAGAGATATACGTATACATAATTGTCCATTACAAACCCTTCAGACAGGATTACGGCCTAGCTTCTCACACCACTTATGATGCGTTAATTTTATAGGTGAGTGGCGGAACCTACCTAATAAGCCGACACTACCTGCTAGACTACGGTGACTGACTATATTCTTAATTTATTTAGGATACGAATACAAACCATAAATTATTCCGTCTCTGTCTAAAAAGGAAAGACAAATACTTTTAGAATCCAAAAATTTGACAGCTTTGTCTACTAATCGATTATTCAGTATTCACCATTGTTGATAATAATACTCGGAATCATGGTATAAGAAATATAGAAGGTAGTTTCATTCTCTCTTTATTTTAAAGAAAACGTCATAATCCAAAAAATAAAGAGAATAAAACGACATTCAATATTTCTTATACCATGACTCGAGATTTGGAGATTATATTCGTTGATACTTATGCCAAGCTGAATATAATTTTTAATTAAAACGTAATATGTATAAATTTTCTTAATTTTAAATAGCCCAGAATATTATTTTTTAAAATTCATTTCTGATTCCTAAACACTGGGTTTTTAAATTATTATTTATCTTTATCCTAACTAACTTAGCAGTACTGTTTAGATGTATCATAACCGTATGTAATATTCTTTTTAAATCTAGTTTTTTTTTTGGACATTAAACAATTAAAATAAAAGCATTCAAGATTATGGGTATTTTGTGTAAAACATAAACATTTAAGTAAAAAAAAATGTAATAAAAAGTGAAATGCATAAATCAAAAAATTGAATCTAGAATTTGAATATATTTCTTTCTGCATGTAAAATACATTTCTTCGATATCAATACATATTTTCGTACTGCCATATATACTCGTATTTTTAAACGATGATAAAAATTTGCTTTTTTTTATCCCATATTTTTAGGGCAAAGTACGAAATTATTTTCTTTTTATTTTATATACTGTTTTTTCTTATATATGTATGCATATCATAACGAGCTTTTTGGTTGCAATTTTTTAAATATATATTTATATATATACATACATATGTATGTATATAAAATATAAATCTTTTAATTGTATCAATAATTATGATGTTTATTATTGTAGATTTTGATGACGGTTGCATTAAATTTAAATTATTTTTATTATTGACATGCTAGGTATTAATAAATCCTATGATAAATACGTATCATATACGCTAATTCAATTAATACAATAATCGAAATTTTTATTTGAATTATAACACAACGAAAATAATATGAATATTCCTTCAATATTTTGTTTAATCAAAAAATGCGATAATATTTGTAATGCAATATTGAAAACATAAATAATAACAATAATAATAATAACAAATAAATAAAGGAAACTTATAAAGTAAACACATTTCTAATGAATTGATAATTTATAAAGAACGTCAAGTACTTTCCTAAAATAAAATAATTCGTATGCGGGTCAAAAGAAAAAAATTGACAGAGTTTGTTTTGGATTTCATTATTTTTTTTTTCTTTATAATATTTTCTTTTGTGTTTTTGTACCAACTTATTTTTCTTTTTCTTCTCCTTGTACTTTAGACCACGATTGGTAACTAACGCACACAGTCATTTCCTTTTTAAATGGCCTACTCCAGGTGCGTGCAAAAAGACATTCCTTGCTAAAGTTCTTAAAGAAAAAAAGAAAAAACAAAAACAAAAAATAACCAACAATATATATTATACTGCCGCCTCACTTTATTTTCAACGACTTGCTGTTGTGCTGTAAACGTTTGGTGTTTTTTTTTTATATTAAAACAACTAACTTCCTGTAAACTTATATACCAACAACGACTGTAATAATCAAATAACAAGAAATCCTCTTGAAAAAGCTAAGAACAGTTTTTACGAAGCCAAAATATCAGTATCATTTTGACTGAATATTAACCAACTGGGTGTTTCTACTTCTTCTACGACTTTGGAACAAACGACACTTAAAGTTGCAAGTAAAAATAAACAACAAAAAGAAAAAAAGGTAAAACAATAACAATAAAAATAAAATACTCGATCCATCCATATAATCAGGCAAAAAGCCAACTAAATAAAATAAAACTGTATAATACCAACAACAACAATCGCAACAACAACAAACAAATTATTGAGTCAGTCAGTCAGTCAACTTATACAAAAAGAATATACACAAACAAAAACTATATGGAAAAAGAAGTTTTTACATCCAGTCAACCCAACTTAACGAAAAACTATCAAACTATCTAACGTCCTACTTATTATCATAAAAATAAAATAGAAAAACAAAATAGCATACACATATACGTATTTACAGATATACTATTATACATTTGTATACGGAGAGAAGGGAGAGAAAACAGAAAAAAAAAGGAAATACTACTGAAATTAAATAGTATTTATTTCTATATATCTATGTACATGGATTTGTGGTAGTCGTCTCGTCTCGTCTCGTCTTGGTCGCGTTTATACCACCACACAACCTAAAAGTGCCAGAAATTGTTTGTGTGAAATTTTATTACGTGTTCGTGTCTACTTGTTTTCCAACTGTTCGAGATTATTGTGACTTCTTTAGCTTATCAAGCCAACAACGATAACAACAACAACAAAAGGAAAAGCAAAAAAGAATCAACCAACAAAGCAACTATAAACCACCCACTCAGTGGGGTAGCCTGTTTCCTTTCTTATCATAGATTTATGCCTTGCAAATCTAATACGTGTACTTCATTTACACAAATAATTTCCACTTTTAATAACTACTTCGATTAATGGTTGGTTGGCGGCATAGCAAGCAGTAAAGTACGATAGTAGTGGTAGAAGTTGCTTTAATTTCTTACGGCTACTTTACCACCAGCGTCTCCTTGAACACACACACACACACACACACACACGCTTTTTGTTCCCCAACACTCTTCGTCTACATCATCAAACTGTGTTTGTTTAATACTCAAAATGTCAACGGATAAGATCAAAGTTGCTGTCAGGGTGCGACCTTTCAATCGCCGTGGTAAGTATTTCTCTTACTACTTTATGATTTCTATCAAAATTTTACGTATGTATACTATTTAAGCTTTTCATTTCACATAAAATGTATGTATATCGTATCTACTATCTGTTATATCGTATTTACGTTCTAATTGTTAAATGTTAAAAATTGAATTAATTAAAGTACGTAGAATATTAGACTTTTTGCAAACACTCAAACACAATTGAAAAAAATGACAATTCTAGACTTTACACGAAAAGTGATTTCAGAAAGTTAAATTATTATTGTATCACTGTTTTTTCAAATTAAATTTGAGTAATACCCTAGTGAGCAACTACTTTATCATGTCACCGATAAAAGAGAAATGACTCAATTTGGTTAATTTGGCAAGTGGCTAAAAGGAAATTCGTTATTACCTCTATTATATAAAGTCATTAAATGTTTTTGGAAAATTGTGTGAGAAATAATTGTGCTTTGGGTTTTGAATATTTGAATTGCAAATTTTTATGCCATTAAGTTGCAGTATTACATTTTCCTTATTCTTATTGAGTTCTATTCATTTTGAGACTGTTTAAGAGACCGCAAAAAGAGAATATTTTTCCATGCTGGTCGCAAAAAGTTTTGTAATATTGACTCTTCTCCAGCTTCCTTTGCATTTCTTGATTAATATTTTCTCAAAAACCTTTAATAACAACTTGATCTGAATATTATTATTCTCAGGCGAAGTCTTCAACTCCTGCTAATAAACGTTGAATTCCTTTTTCGTAATCTAGATCAATTCAATTAATGCCTCGCATAGTACAGGCTCCACTAACTATTTCTAATCCTATTCCTAAGGCATACACAGTTTTATACAAAACTAATGCACGAAAATGTGTTCATTAGAACCTAGTTCAATAAAAAATTGGGCACTCTGAAGGAGTTAAAATATATATAAATATATGTATGTGTATAGTAATATTCACTATCCTTGAGCAACAAAACTAAGACAAATATTCTACTTAATTGACACCCATTTAAAGATATTTAATATTTTATTGTTTATCCCTTATTTTTTAAAACTGCAGCATATCTGCGTTGCATTGACTGACTCAATTAAGTTACAAATTTGAATTTGCCATGCCTTTTCATGCGATTTCTATCTCTTGGAAAAGGCCAACTTTGTTTTTGCAAGTATTTCGTAAAATTTGTCGAGATCCAATATCCCATAGATTTTCAATGTAATTGAGATCAAGGAATAATGCTGACCGCTTTATTCAATTGATCTTATTACTGACAAATCACGCTTCTACATAGTATGTTTCGGGTCATTATCCTACTGATATATATCCTTCTGTGCATGTGGTAGCTTAACATTTAGTAATGCGTTTTTGTACATAAAATGATCCATTATGTCCCTTAACTTATGGATGCCCTACCACGCTTAGGAATATAAATATTCACGTTTCTAGGTATAAACAAAAGATGTTTTGAAACATTGCAGGAAAAATCTAATCCGGATCCCACAGTCAGGGAAATATTTCTTAATTTGCACCCCAAGAGACACAAATTTAGCTATAGTGCCATTCCTCTTGATCCTCGATAATTCGATGTCAAAAATAATGTCATCATCAATGCGTTGATCTAATCCAAATAAACAGTATTGTGACTTCAGGTCCTGCCTTTTAAATGTTCCACGCTTCAAAAGCAAGATTGGGTCATTTATCCCATAACTTTTCAGATGAGGGTTGCTGCCAACACCTGGTAAGGCTATTGAACACGCTATTCCCATCCTTAAGTAGTCTAGACCTATAGAGCACCCTCTTCGCCCCGATATAAAATATTGGATTTGTTGTTCATGGGAATTCAAAAAGTTAAAAATTAACTCAGCTCTAACTTTGATATTACTGCTATTCCACTGACAACGGTGGACGTTAATGTCACGTTTCCTGATATCTACTATCGTCATGTCACTATTATTGAAAGAGTTAAGCGGAATTAGTTTATCCAAAAAATCAAAATTTTCACTTTGTCCATGATATGTGGAACAATCAATTCATAATCCGTAACGCTTAATACTTCAACCTTATTCAAGTAGATTCAAAGTCTTTGAATCATTAACGTTTTTCTTGCTAAGACGTATGGTGTTTGCCTTCACAAAATAGGGTTAAAGGACCTGTTACCAATCACGAACCAGAAGTCCCTGCCTTCGTTGCCCTTACAAGCCATAGGTAGCTAATAGGTAGTGAGTTGGCTTATTAGACGAGTAATCCGGATTGAACGATTGTAATAACCAATTATGTATGTATACATTGTCTTGTGTCTAGGTTTTGTTCTAATGAGAGAGGGTTGAAAGGAAAGATGCACAAACTTGTCACGCTTGGCAATCAAATTAATAGAAGTAAACATTATATATTTAAATTAGTGAGAACCTGATTTCTGATTAGTGTTTGTGCTTATTGCCTTTTTCGAAAAATGCCCATTTTTGTTATTTTAAATAAGTTAAAATGTTTCTATTAACAATATCGAACTGGTAATCGTATTGTTGTTTTTTTTTTTTTTTTTTTTTTTTTATTTTTGTTTTCTAACAACAAGATCACCTTGCTATTATACATTTTAATTTTTATTGTATGAAAACCAATAAAAAAAAAGACGCGAAAATTCGGTAAAGACTTTTGGGCAAGAGTAATCCTCTAACGTTAGCTGGTTTACAGTTACCAATTAGTGAAATATAATTTTATCAGGCAACGTATAACACAAAAAAAATCAGAATATTTTCTTTAACATTAAATGATTTTTAATACAATCAATTAAATAAAATTTTTTATTAAATAAACTTAAAAGTTTATTTCAATTTTAGTTATATTGTATCTACCGTTGAACACGTTACGTAAGGAAAATATTGATAAAAAGAAATATGTTTGTATGTATGTATATACTCGGAGAATAATTAAAAGTATTTTCACTAACTATGTTTACAAATTCGAAACTGAATTAGAAAAACAAACAAATTTCAAATGGATTTATAATTGTAACATTAAAACACACCACGTACATATGTATGTATGTATGTATTTTGCTATAAAAACTTATGTGCGTGAATGTATTTGTAAACCATATTTTTTTTTTATGAATTATATACGGAGAGAGAACCCAGTATATTTCATAACGTCATTCATAAGTAGTAGCAAAAGCAAAAAAAAAATTTTTTTTTATATAACTAGAAAAAATACAATAACAATTACTATTAAGGAAATATACTCATTCATACTCGTCATAAATTTATTGTATTTTTTAGCCGAAACCAAATTAAAAATTATACAAAAAAAAAAAAAAAATACGTTACAAATGTCTACTATTATGTATGAGTGAGTAACTTATTAAAGTTAAATCATAAAATAAAATTTTTATTGTTTTAAATTTTTTTTTTTTTTTTTTGATTTTCTTCTTTTTTATATAAAAACAATGAAAAACAATTGCTAAACCAAAACGCAAAAAAATAAAAAGTAAAAAAAAACTGATTTTACACAACAATTGCAAAAAAGTATGAGGCAAATAAAGATTTATTTTCCTTTTTTTTAATATTTTTTCATTACCATATAACGCAAACATTTAAAACAAACCATAAAAAAAAAGCAAAAAACAAAAAGGAACGAATAAATGAAAACAAACAATTGAATAAATACACCCAAATAAAGTAACAAGAAAAAGAAATACTACTAACAAAGGGGGTGGCCGGCGAGTTAGCGAAAATGCGCTAATTAACACTGACTTTTTGCGTTGTCTTTTCATTGTTTCGTTGAGAGCATAAAGTTTAAAGATTCCAAAACACACGTAAACTATGTGGCCAGTATTTGATGTATCACATGAATAGGTAATAAAAATGAAAGTGATTTAATAATAGTTTTGCATATTTTACTTTAGAACTTTATGTTAAATTATGCATCTTTAGAATTTCATCTTGATGTATTTTGCATATAATGTGGTATACCCATTCGGTATTAGATTGACAATTTTTAGTTTAGTTAGGATTGTTAGGATACCACAAAACCGCTTGCTAAAAATATAAAACCAACATTTTCTGAACTATTAGAGAGTATTGCAAATCGGATTAAAAGTAATCTAAGAAAACGTGCTGATAATGTGGTATACCATATAAAGACAATATGATAATAGGGTACCACATTAGCAGCCCATAGTTTATTCTTCATACATACATACATACATAATTGGTCAATACAACCCTTCAGTCAGGATTATAGACCTAGTTTCTCACACTACTTATGTTGTGTGTGTTAATTTTATATATAAGTGGCGGGACCTACAGTTTAAAGTCAACTCCGAACGACAGATTTTTTGAGAAACTTTTCATGGCAATTTTATTTACTCTCAGAGTTTTTGCCAGGAATCTGATGAGAAGAAATCGCCGAAAAATTATTTTTTGTATTTTATTGTGATGTCTGGCCTGGGGCTTGAAGCCTGGCTTTACGTCTAACTAGCCAGCACACTACCTACTAGACCAAAAAAAAAATTAATGGCTGTTTCGAATTAGTAGAAGCATTCTCTATAGAAACAGAGTTGTGATTTTGACAAGGAAATGTAATCGATAGAGTTAACCTCACCCTCACTTGGAATCTGACATTTCGGTTTTGTCTGCATTCCAGACATACGTATTACTTATACTCTTTACGTCCCTCTCTGTCTCTATCTCTTTCTTTTCTGAATATTTCATCTTCTGCTTTTATACCCCCAGGACGATCACAATGGTGAAGTTTCTACATGTGTTCATAATGGCACACATCCTAGGACAACTGGAAATTTTCCCGAGTTCGTTTCTAACATTGTTACTCTTCCACTATGTATCTGAGCAATTTAATTTCGAATAAATTTTCAAAAATATCTTCATCTTCAATATCATCATTTCTTCTATTGTGTTGTAAAGTTGTATAGACTGCACCAAATGTTAACACATGTATAACTCTCTTTATATCCTTTTCTACCCTTTCCATTCAGCTTTCTGCAATTTTTTTTTGTAAGGTGCTGTGTTACACTGTAGCAAATTAGATGACTTAAGCTATACCTCAATAGTTTGACTTGTGCTTAATGCAGTTATTTATATACAATTTGAAAAATTATGAAATATAGGCTGTAATTGCATAGCTTCTTTTCTAATTATGTTAGTACCAAGTATGTATTTTAATCTTTAACATGTGAAGTTTAATATACAGTTTTAACACTAATGTCCAAGAAGTCGCCGTGGTCTAGTAGGTAGTGTGTTGCCTTATTAGATGAGGGACCTCGGTTCAAACCCCTACAGGCCACTCATCTTCAACTAAACGAAATATTACTTCGGCGACTTCCTCTCGGCAGATTTCCGGCACAAACTCTGAGAGCAAATAAAATTGCCATGAAAGGTTAGGTTAGAGGACGGAGGTCGAATTGATCCGGGTCAGTTGGGAGAGCACAACTACACCGATGAAGTCTTACCACCTATCAACCAGCCTAAGCCACTAATGACTCTGTGTAGAGCCTTGATGTCGGCTCTCGACACTGAATTCAATCTCCCAAAGAAGGCCCTGCCAAGGGTCCTCAATCGACCAAGAGCTGGGCAGTTACAGAGGAGGTGTTTGATAGTCTGCAAATCCTCCTCATCGCAACATGCCGTGCAATATTCAGTGATCTAATCTCGCAGTGTCTCGTGATAAAACCGACAAACAACCTTAAGCTGACCTTATCCAAGCCCAGCAGCCAACCCGCTCTCTTACTGTTTACAGCAGTCCATAGACACTAAGAGAAAAGTTTCTCAAAAATCTGTCGTTCGGAGTCGACTTTAAACTGTAGGTCCCACCACTTATGTATAAAAATAGCGCGCACAACATAAGAGGCGTGAGAAACTACGTCGTAATCCTGACTAAAGGGTTGTAATGATCAATTATTTGTGAATGTATCTTCAAGAATGACTTGCAAATATAAAAAAACAGGTCATTGACCACATAATCCAGCTTATTTGCGTTATTTTTATATTGTTAGTTTAGAAAAAAGGCTCCATACTACAATACCAACCTATACCATATTGCTCCTTTAGTAAAACGATTGAGGATTTGTTTAAGGTATTAAGGTATTGTAAAATAATAAGATTCCAATTAATTTTCTATATAGAGTGATATTAATTTTTCGACTTGTCTTGAACTTCGTTTTCTTATTATATTATTTAAACAACGATATTTTGCAATATTTTATTGTCATTGCTAATTGGCCAGCCCCTTTAAACACATGCCACAACTCTTCTATGTATGTGTAGTTCTCTCTGTATATGTAGATTTTAAATGTGGTTGGTTTGCGAGCTTAACTGACAAAATGAAATGACTCATTTTGATAAGCAAACTGAGTTGTGAATATATTTCTGATGAACTTTTATTTCTTTTTTTTCTTAAACAACATTGTGTGTGATGACTCCTCTACTTGGACTAATATAGCCGCATGAAAACGGGGGGGAGGGGGATACATACAAATGTTAATGAACGAGAGAATATAAAAAAAGACAGATAAGCCATACTCCTCATAGGTTTAGCCAAAACGAGTATATACTAAAGAAGAAAAGAATAAAGATGAGTTCGAGACACGCTAAAACCTTTAATAAGAAAAAATAACTTTTATTCGTACAGTATTCCCCCGATTTACGTCGTAGAATATTCCGAAAAAAGACGACGTAAATCGAATTTCGAATACCTCATACTATTAGAAGCATTTGTTTATTTTACAAAAAAAAAAAAAACTAAAACGATTAAATTTTTATTCTATGTATTAAATTTTTTAAAGAGGGTATTCCCCTGATTTTGTTTATAAACAACAGAGGCGACGTAAATCGAAGTTGAAGGGAATACAATTTTTGGCGACGTTAATCGAAGCAATGTAAATCGAGGGAATACTGTACCTTTTTTTGCAAAGCAAACAAGAAAAAAACAATCTTTAAACTTGAAAGGTATCTGATCATGTTTCAAATCACTGCTTGCAAACTTTATAAAATCACAAATGATGTTGTCATACTGTCCACTTGAATAAATATTTGTGTGATTTTCTAGTACATTTGAAAATATATTGAATTTGAATGGAGAAGGCTAATGTAATGTTTTTATTGGTTTTATTATTACGGTTTTCGAATTTCGATTTAATAATAGATTAACGACAATACAAAAATATTTCATTCCATAATCCATAATTTAAATATCGTTATAGGCTGGTTATTATTTAATATTTAATGTACATACGTATAAATACATAATTGGTCATTACAACGCTTCAATCAGGATTTCGACTTAGCTTCCCACACCATTTATATTGTGTGAGTTAATTTTTATACATGAGTGGCGAGACCTACAGATTAAAGTCGACTCCGAACGACAGATTATTGAAAAGCTGTTCATGGCAATTTCTCTCAGAGTTTTCGCCAAAAATCTGCTGAGAGGAAATCGCCGAAGAAATATTTTATATTCATATAGTGTTGAACAAAATATTAGGGACACTTAAATTTTTCAATATATTCTTATATTTTTATTTACTTTTCTATAAATATTACAATGTATATATGTACATTAAATTAAACGTATTCTAATAGTTTAACTAATAAAATAATAATAAATGACTACTTCTGCCAGATTCTTAAAAAAAATAATAGGGCACTTTATGTTATGCTAATAATATGTATATTTTGTTAAACATTACCATCATTTCCAGATATTTTTTTCAATATTTGGTTGAAGTACTTTTCATTTCTATTACATCGTGACAACGACGATTCATAGATTCCACAAGATTCTCATAGACGTCAGGAGGAATTGAATACTGTCGCTACTGAATTTTTTTTCCCACAATTCCTGTTTATTTTTTGATTTTTTAGGACTGCCCAGAGGTGTTCAATTGGGTTTAAGTCTGGTGATTGGAATGTCCACTCCATTACAGTCACCTCATTCTATTGAAATCACAATTTGATGTTTCCATCGGAATGCTTCGGATCATTGTCTTGCATAAGTTCCCATAACATAGGTTGCCTTGCATTGTGATAGGGTTGACACTTAGGGAATTTTTATTGAGATCAATAATAATTGTTTTTCACAACAATTTGTTTTTGAATAGAACGAAGAAAGTGACCTAGGTTTATCTTTAAGTAAAAACTAATAGTTTTTGAAAAATAATAAATAAAAAATAATTTAAAAAGGTCTATTGTCAATTCGGGTTTCATTTAATTCATAATCAGTTAAATCTTCATCTAATTAGCCTTTTTCTCATTTAAAAAATTTTTTAAATAAAATTTGTCAATAATTTTTGACAGCTTTTGAGTAAGTTTAAAGCACCAACGCTGGCAGTTTAACCGTGTAAATAAAAGTAAGAATAAGTAAACTCAAGACGACTTTTTAAACTACAGTCGAACTTCCATAATTTGAACTTCTATTACTTGAATTTTCTATAAGGTTTAAGTACAGCAACAACATATTGAGGAGAAATACTATCAGGTATGGCTTCTATAACTTGAATTTTCTATAAGCTGAAGTTTTTTTTTTTCTGGCTAAAGTGAATCAATTTATAGAAGTTCGACTGTATTTAAATCGTTGATTTAAAACCCAAAAATGGCCGCTAATCAACTAGACTAGAAAGTAGTTTGGTGAACACGGTTTTTGGAGCTGACACATTGTCACTTACATATTTTTTTTTTTTTCATAATATTACAAGTCGTGTAGCATGTAGTACCATCTTGTAGGAATCACGTGTCAACGAAATTCAATTCTTCCATTTTGTTCAAATAATGTCGGGCAAGTATCGTTCTCTATCATGCTCTAATGATTGTAATATTTTTAAATTTAAAAATGTTAAGTATTGTACATTGTTTAAAAGCTTTTTTAATAATCTATAAATCCACGTTTTTTAATATTTCCATTTAAGTAGCTAATGTTCTTAATTGTATTTAATTTCAGAATTGATTCTGTAGATTAAATTTAATAAATAAATAAATAATATTTTCATTAAAGTGGAAAAATCGGCATTAGAATAATCTCATATCTAGTGTCCAATTATATTTTTGAGTCACTGTACATGAAATTTTTTTTTTTTGTTGAATTGATGAACAAGTTGTCTAAGTTCAAAATATGAACAAACTTTGTTTTTATTAGTTCATATTATCGTGAGTGTGCTGTATATCCATTGAAGTGGGAAAATCGGCATTAGAATAATCTCATACCTAGTGTCCAATTATCTATACGTTTGGGTCACTGTATGTGGAAAATCTACTTTTTTTATACAAAATATATATTAAGAGTGTTGACTTGCTAAAAGAGAAGTCTAAGTTCAAACCTGTGCTCTGACATTAAAAAAAACCAATAGCATATTTCTTTCAGCAACACCCTCTCTGCAGATTTCTTTTAGAAGCTCTGTGAATAACCTAACCAATTACCATTAAAAAGCTTTTCAAATCTATCATTCCAAGTCGACTTTAATCGTAGGTTTCACCATTCATGGGTTATGTAAACATATACAATACGGGTCGTGGAAAAAGCTAGATCCTGATCTAGACATTGTTTCCAGTATGAGAATGATTCGATTATTACTAATATTGAGTGTGAATGAAAACATTTTGACATACTATGTATATGTACATATACATGCGAGTATATGTTACAATTTCTTAAAACCATCATGTAAAAGTGAAACAAAGAATTCATTCATTATGGCAGACAGTTAAGCAGCAGCACCAGACAATTCAAATAGAAAAGATCACTTTTTTAATGTAACTGGGTTAAGTTGGGAAACTTTTGTTGAAACTGTTTTAAACGATGAATTCGTTTTGAAAAAGAAATTCTCATTAAACTAGAGAAAAAAAAATAATAATAAATGTTTTGTTGTGTATGTATGTATGTGTGTACATATATTTTCATTTTTTCTTTCATTTCTTTTGTTTGTGGCAATTATAATTTTTGAGCAAATAAAAAAAGAAACTTTTGTTTTAAACAAAAGAAATTTAACTGAATGTACTTTGTGTTATGCATGCATTGGATGAAATATGAAGTCCGGGGGATATTAAAAGATTTCTTTTATTTCTACACGAATATATACCATCAGTTACATTACATACAATATAAAATCTAACTTTTACTCTTTTTCTATGTTTATTTTTATGAAAATATTCATTCTTACATACAAACATACATACATACATACATACATACATTTGTAAATATTTTATAACGATGGGGGAATTTCAGTACAAAGCACTCGGGATTTTATAATAAATATTTAGATTCCTCTAACAATAGCAAAGTAAGCAAAAAAAAAAACAGAAACAAAGTAAAATTCTTTTTTGTTTTTTCTATATCAACAGCTTTATAGTATAGAAGTAAAGTAAAGTAAAGTTATTTTATATAGTTCTTCTATTTACACAATTTATTTTCTTGTATTTATAATTGAACTAAAGGTCTTATGATTTACTTTAGTCTTTATCATATATTCGAAAGAGACTCGAACCCTGGCTTTAAGTCTAATAAATATCGAAATAATACGAACGACAGATTTTTGAGAAGCTTTTCATGGCAATATTTACTCTTACAGTCTTTGCCAGAAATTTGTTGAGAGGAAGTCACCGAAGAAATATTTTTCGTTTTGATGTCTGACCTGGGATTCGAACCCGGGCCTTTTTTCTAATAAGCCAACACACTACCCACTAGACTACGGCGACTACAACTCAGCGATAACATGAATGTTAATTTTAAAAGGTGCTAATGTTATGGGAAAACCCCTGTAGCCTTTAACATAATCATACAAAAAAAGTTTAATTAAGCCAACGGCATGATCTTGGTGACCTAACTGAAGTTGGCTAAGCGAGTAATTACTCACCCGGTAAACATTTTTGAAAACAAAGTCAAAAATATGGTACGAATCCAGTTCATAATTTGTAATTATACGCCAAAAATAAATCGAATAAATGTAATACTTATCAGAGATCAGCAATGAATTGTTTTTTCGCTATTCATAAGTACTCATGTAGTTTTGAATATGAGTGATTCAAAAGTATTGAAATTTAACTACTCTGATTCATTTGTACTCGCTACAACATTGATTTATAAGTACAGATTGCAATAAGTATGAGTATAACGTTGACATCAAACTCACAACGTTCGAAAGATGTTTGATTCATACCCATACTCATCATTCGGATTCATAAATCAACAACATCGTGCATATTGATAAGTATGAGTACGATGAGTATTTTAAACTTTGTATAAGTAGTATGAGTATGATATTAAAATAAGTATGAATGCGTATAAGTATCTGAAATTATAAGTATGACTCGAATCTACTACTCATCGTTCTGAATGCTTATTGCTGATCTAAATAAATACATAAGCTTCATCGTTGAAGAACAGTTTGCTCAAAACGATAAAATGCTTTTTGGTGTAGTATCTGCGGAAAAATATCTACCTATATTGTGAATTGTCAGTTTGCTTTAATTGTTGCATACATTGTATATCCTATGGATAGAGGTGTAAATCCAAATCCAAAATACGCTATTATGAGTTGCAATATGGGCCCTGTTCTGAGAATGCCGAAGAAGAATCGACAAATTCATGTTATGCAACAATCTTTCTCGAACAGAAGCAATATTTTCGACAATACGTTCATTGCAATTGTGAACAAGCTTTACCAAATCTGTAACTCTTTCATTATTTTCAAATCCTCAAAATAAGTCCTTCTGGGTTATATTGTCGTTCTCAAGCAACTCACTTGGTTTCACCCAGTGTGAGGTAGTAAGTACCCTTGTCATGACTTGTTACTGGTGAGGTTAGTGCTGACGGCTGCTTTGGCACTCACATAAAAGCTGTTACAACGATTCACTTTCCTCCATATCATGACAGCTTCTGTAGTAATCCTGGGAGATCATTGTGCAAAGTACACTATGACTGTCTAATTAAGTTGACCACTCCTTCATTCATTGCGGTATGTTCGAAGATCAGCTCCATTAATTTAAAACCTTACAGCTTGCGGCGTCATCAATATGCCTTTATGTTTTTTCACTGTACATCCATACCTTCGAGCTGTTTGTATATATTGCATTTTTCAACTTACCGCTTACTAACCATTCTTTTTCTTCTTCTGTAAGTATATTTCCGGTATTCCAACACAATTCACTGCGTCAATAGGGGACATCTATTGATCAAATGTTTTTATTTTAATTAATTAATGAAGTCACCGTAGTCTAGTAGGTGGTGTATTGTCTCATTAGACGTGAAGCCACGGTTTAAATTCCTTGTCAGGTATATTTAACAAAACGAAATATGAACAAATAGTGCTTCGGCGACTCCCTCTCAGCATACTTATTTATTTAATTGGCCATTAACAACCCGATTAACGGATTTCGGTCTGCCGCAACACATCCTTCCAGGCGCCTCTACTTCTTGCACGCCTACGTCAGTCGGTTACACGAATCTATGACAGGGCTTCCTAGATTTGATCCTTCCAAAGGATACAAAGTCATCCTCTTCGCCGACTTCCGCAGATCCCCGCATCAAATACCCGTCTCGCCGTATCATCCTCCTGCATTCGAACGACATTGCCGAGCCAACGCAGCCGTTGGATATTAATACGCTGTACAAAAAGATGGTGTGTGTCGACTTGTTTTCCATGGATCTTTTCCAGGATTTGGTGTAGTGTGATGATGGTGGACTTGCCAGTGTTTTGACGAGAGGCGGCAGTCATTTACAGAATACGCCTGTAGGAACCTTATATGCGACAAGGAGAAGAAAGCTTATAGCCTTGTAGTTGCCTGAATATTTCTGGCAAAAAGTCTAAGAGAAAATTATCCTGAAAAGTTTCTCAAAAAATGTATCGTTCGGAGTCGACAACATGTCAGTCATGTACAACATTAATACATACACAAGATAGGTAGGGAAATATGATAAGTCGTAGTTCTGACTGAAGGGTACATTAGTACATTAACACGGAATATTTTTTGTACTCATTTCAAATTTTTTAAGGAGGAAATTGTCAAAAGTTATAGTTCTTATGATAATAAATAAAAAGAATTTCTTTTTAAGCTGCAATGCAAAGTCGCACGAAACTGTAGTGGCATTTGTTTTTAAATATTTATGACATCCATATGTATGTAGTATATGTAGTACTTTTGCGCATTTTTTTTTCTCATATTCTCTCTTTATTGTATACCGCTGTGAAAGCTGCTTTGTTGCATTTTAAAAATGTGTATATAATTTAATTTATTTTATTTTATTTTCTTATTAGCCTTATTTTGTTTGTGTTTTTTTTTTTCTTGTGCCTTTTCTTTTTATTTATTATCTCAATTATTGTTATGTATGTATGTGTGTATATTTCTTACATGCCCTACATACTATTAGTTTAACTAATAACATACATTTTACAACAATATCTGCTGTACATACAATATAAAAATAGACAATAAGAAATAACTTTGGAATGAACCACCACCACCAGCCAAGTGATTGATGATTACGACATTTCATTATCAGAAAAAAAAACAAAACAAAACAAAATAACTCAAATCGTCAAATATTTGAGAAAAAATCGTCAAAGACGTTCATTGAAATCGTAAAAAAAATAAATAAATAAATTGGAAAGTTTTAAAAACAAAAACATACAAAGTCAACATTAAGCATCAATAATATTGCATCATCTATACCCATGGGTGGTGTAAATATTAGGGAGTCATAAGATCATAACGTTATGGGCATGTAAATTCAGTGATGTTCGCTAGAACTGACACATTTTTCAGTGCCTTGATTTCTTAAGACGTTGCAATAAATACTTCACTTCATCTCATCTACTTACCATTTACACCATTTATAACTGACCGAGAATGAAATACAACTTTCATGTATGGGACTACTTTAAAGCTTCTCGAACGTTTACAGAAGAGCCCGCAGTAGTTCCTTAATCACAATAGTGTTTAATTTATGCTCCATTAATTCATTGGAGCATCATTGGAATGTGGCTTGTGCTTCACTGTTCTATCGCTACGACAACGGATATTGCTGGAGCGAAATAAGGGGGCTTGTTTAAGAAAATCATGTATTTCTACGTAACGCTCGTCTTCCTTGGCCAATACATCCGTAAGTGGTCGATTGCCAGTGTATCGCATACTGCATTACAGACAAAGATCATTTGTCCGATGGACTAGTCGTATGTGGAAAAAAATATTCAAACTCCGTTTCCACAAACACAGCTCCATCTTTCCTAGTTTCAAACACATTGCCATCTCCTGAGTGTTGGTCATATGAAAAAAAAGCACTTGCCTTTGTTCTTCCGATAGTAATATTAGAAGCTACAATAGAATTTTTAGAATTGTTTGGAACGGCATATGATAATTTATTATAAACTACGATGCTTTTAAGGCGGCGTATTAAATACAGAAAAATCATCGCTGATATTCGAAAATAACTTAATAATATGATACTTTACTCTTTGTTATTAATAGCATAAATTTCCAACAGTAACAACTGCAAAACAAATACAAAGCTTAAGGAGGCTTTTTATGTACTAAAGTAAAGAAAATAATGAACATTTTTAATTATTAAAAATCGTCAAAATATGAGCATAAATCGCCATGTCGTCAATATGATATTTTTGGAGCACAAAATCGTAAAATCTCGCAGTCGTGGACTCAACTCAAAATTTTTTTATTTTTCAAGTTTATATGCTTAAACTATGTAGAATACACTTGTTTATTTATAAAAAAAAAATATATCCGAGTATTTTTTTTTTTTTTTGTTGTTAACTATTACTAAAAATGGTCCAAAGATTTTGTTTTTAACTATTTTTAATTAAATCAAAAATCGATTTCTGAAAAATGAAAATTTTAAGTTTTGGGTGTGCGATACATTCATAGCCAATGAATATAACGGATATAAGAGTTTAATTATTTAAAAGTGTTGTAAATAACCGAAACAACTAAGATACGATATATCATTACCACCTATAGTAGGTAGTGCACGCTATAAATATAATGTGAACAAACAGTCACGCAAACGATAACGAAACGATATATGAAAGATAAGTGAGTAAGTGTATAAAGCTACTGTCACTAAATGTTAACTGTTAGTGGCAGACTACACGCGTTTAATTGACAACAAGAGAAATGTGTGCCTTTGTGATTATAATTTTATTATAAACACGTTAGCGGTGGTGGTGGTGTGTTGTTTCGTCCTTATTTTTTTATAATCTTTTATGTTTCACAAATTGATTTTTTTAATTGTATTTAAAAGTGACGAGATAATTACTTTGATTAGCAAAATTTATCTGTCATCTGGCATATCTTTGATAAAATATCGTAATATGGTTGCATAATTTGATATTGATAGCTAGATTTTGTGTTAATGATAATTAAAATACGCCATTTAACAATCGTATAATCAGTTGGATTTGATATCAAAGGAAGTAACTCGTTTTTAAATGATCGGTTAGGTTAGAGGACGTGCACCTGTCGGTCAAGACAAGCACAGTACCCGGAGGTCGAAATTGACCCATTGTATAAGAAATAAATCATCGGTAATAATAAAGAAAATAAAAAAACCAATTTCTCATCTATTAATATCAAAGTCATGGGTATTGAATTAATTACTTGCCGATACTATTTTCAAGAAATTGCTTTCAATAGTTGTGCACTCTCTACTTAGCAATCTAACTGAAGGGATTATTTTTATCCATCAGTTTAAGAATTCAATATCGACAATAGTATTGTTTAGCTATCAGTTGTTATCGTTTAGTTATCGTACTACATCGATCTATTATTTCAGTGCGAATATTATGCTTGCAACTTTGCTAGAATCTGTTATTATGCATCTAAATTTTCTAGCTTTTAAAGTATGGGAGCAATTATAAATAAGTTTTTATCTTTTCTGTATATTTTCTGTTTTAATTGCGATTCCATATCTTTTTTCCTCCTTTTGTTTTATCCTCCCTTTTTACCTCTTCTTCTTTTCCCATCTACTTCACTATTCTCTCTGTTAATGTTTTAGGATATATTTACAATGGGTAATTTTGACCTCTGGACGTTGTACTTGTCCCAACGGCAAGTGCACGTCCTAATCTATCCTACGACCCCTTGCAAGAATCCTATCAATAGTGGAAGACAACTGTAACATTGAGTAACATTTTTCATAAACAAAACTAAGCGTTGTAGGCAGTAGTTATCACTCGCTTCACTATCCTCTCTGTCTCTGTTTTAGAACGTATTTACAATGGATAATTTTGACTTCTGGGTGTTGTACTTGTCCCAACGGCAAGTGCACGTCCTTAAACCTAACCCATCCTTGCAAGAAAGGTATGGACACCCTCATTCCTATCAATATTGGTAGACATCTGTAACATTGAGTAACATTTTTCATAAACAAAACTATGCTTTATAGACAGTGGTTATCACTCGCTTCAAACTTTAAGGTGAATTCCAAGATATATTAATACAGGTAGTGGTATCAACACAGCTGAGTGTTTATTTTTTGTTGCTGTATTGTCGTTTACATGTCAGCAACAAAGCGTAAAGTTTGTTTAAGTTTGTATTTTAAATGTAATTGTTGTTAATTTTACTTATCAGGCTTTTACTTAGGCGAAAGAGGCAAAGCGAATTAGGTCTCAAACGGTGTTTGTTTATGGCAGTTTTTAGCTCAGTGCTAAGAATGATGGGTCTTGACGATTCATAGTTCAACGGAAATGACAAGCAAAAGTTTTCTTTTGTCAGATTCACAAACTAAATTTCTTTTGATAGAAATGATCAAATATTAAAATATTATAAGGAAGGAAATATATGTCTAAGTCTCCCATAGTTAACATTTTTTAGTAAATGCCGTAAGTTCTAAGGATTATTAATCAAAAGTTAACATTTCGTAATGAACAATGAAAAATTTATAATTTTCATAATATAATTTTTCTATAGTTTAAAATCGATTATACTCAAACCGAGGGGGAATTTCTTTTCTCACTACATATTAAGTCTTTAGTCTGAAATCGATCATATTCCAAAACCAAAGAGAATTTTTTTTTTCACACTTTGATATAAAATGTTTTTATTTAGAATTTGGAACATTGGCAATTACATTAAAAGTTTATACTTTTTTTATGAAATGCCAAAGTAAGTCTATACGTATGTATATACCTTTACGTATGAATATTTAGGACATTGCCATCAACAACATCCATTTGGAAGAATTCATACAAACTGTTTCTGCTTTGTAGCAATTCTATGGAAATATTATTTTTATTTATGCGTCACAATAATCTCCTCACTGCTACATATTTTTGTATGTTATGGGCTTAGCAAAGCAACTAACGGTGGCTAATAACAGATCCATGTCCAAGAATATTACAGATTGGGTGTAACAATACTTTTTTATATTCCACAGAATATTTGGCGATATTAATTTGGAAATTGCTATATGACACGATATGGCGGCATAATACCACAACTTTTACCAACTGGGGGGGTTTTTTTCCTTTTCACTTTTTTTTTTTTTTTTTTGTGAATAGTATGTACGAACACGGTTGAAATGAAAATAAAAATGAAACCACTGAAACTAAGTTATAATTTAATAATAAATAAAAATGGTTTACAAACAAACTAATAATGTTTAGACTTAATAATAAGAACTATAAAGTGTAACAATAAGCCCAAAGGAGACAACAGAGTATTGCAGAGAGTAATGTTTATTTAAACAATTGCGAGACTTATTAAGGAAAATTTTCTCGTTTTCCAAGCTAACATTTTTTTCTATAGAAAACTGTTTTCTTTAAAAAAAAATAACACATCTTTTAAAGTCACCTTGTAATATAACTGTCTGTTCTGCTCTATAACAATAAGTTGTAGTTTCTTTTCATATTGTTTTTATGTTTCTATTTTATTTATTTTATTTTTTCAAATCTTCATTCTCTTTTTTTTCACTTTAACTACTTTGAATATGTTTTTATTTCCCCCTTGTTTTTATTGTTTAAAACATGGATATGAAAATAGAAATAGCATCGTACTAGACCACGAACATCATTATCATTATTTTGATGAAACTCCTTAACTAACTTTTTAACTATTCAGCCATTCAACCATCAGTCAGTCTTGTATTGTTGTTATTTCGTTTGAAATAAAACAGAAAAATATTTGTTTAAATTTAGATGATAATAAAATGCTTTAACAAGAAAAACCTGAAGTTTTACGTTTTATTGTAAAAGAAAATAAATGACAAATGAAAACAAAACAAAATCATTACAAATAGCAGATTCATTTCTTTTTACCATCTCCATCACTACTCATTGATTCTAGTATCGTCATCAATACACCCCACAGTCATATTTATTAGGTTATAAAATAGAAAAGAACACAATATAAATCCGTATAACTTTCAACTTTTGATTGAAAAATAAATTTTTTTTCATAGGAGACAACGTACACGTAGTTCAAGTTTTAATGCTCACAATGTAAATAAATTATTTTCTTAAATAAAAATAGCAATTCACTATCACTAAAGGCTTACAATACAGGAGCCATCTTTGGAAATCTTTATGAAACACTGATTCCATTTGTTTTGTTAATAATTAGAGAAATATGAAATAATTTCGAAAGTTTATTTAATTTTAAGTTCATCGAAAGAAAGAATGTCTAAGTGGATATTAACAATCTAAATTAATTGTACTTGTTTTAATTAATATTTCATTTCAGCTTTTCTTTTATAAAAATTCTAATATGTTTTCTCTTTTTCAGAACTCGAATTAGGCACAAAATGTATAGTGGAAATGGAAAAACAGCAGACTATTCTGCACAATCCACCCGCAATAGACAAGATCGAAAGGTATGTCTGATGCATAATTCAAGTTGCTGGAATTAATATTTCCATTAAACGCACTATTTTATTATTGTTACAGCCGGAAACCCCCAAAGACATTTGCATTTGATCATTGTTTTTATTCGCTTAATCCGAACGATGAAAATTTTGCCTCACAAGAGACTGTTTTTGATTGTGTGGGACGTGATATATTGGATAATGCATTTCAAGGTTATAATGCATGCATATTTGCCTATGGACAAACAGGTATGGTATTGTATGCCTATTGAATACACAATAAAGAAGACATTATTTTATTTAATTAAAATTCTTTTGTTTATAAATTATGTTTTTGATCGTTACAATCTAAAATGCTATTTACTACTCTACAATAGGTTCTGGCAAATCGTATACGATGATGGGTTCACAAGAATCTAAAGGTATTATCCCTCGTTTGTGTGATAATTTATTTTCGGCCATTTCAAATAAATCTACTCAAGAACTAATGTACAAAGTGGAAGTTTCCTATATGGAAATCTACAATGAAAAAGTCCATGATCTCTTAGATCCTAAGCCAAACAAACAGTCACTTAAAGTGCGCGAACATAATGTATTAGGGCCCTACGTTGATGGTTTATCACAGCTGGCAGTTGCATCATATCAAGACATTGACAACCTAATGACTGAAGGCAATAAATCTCGTACTGTAGCTGCTACAAATATGAATGCAGAATCATCAAGATCTCATGCTGTGTTCTCAGTAGTGCTGACACAGATACTAACCGATCAGGCTACCGGTGTGACGGGAGAAAAAGTCTCGCGTATGTCCTTAGTTGATTTGGCCGGTTCAGAAAGGGCTGTTAAAACAGGTGCTGTGGGTGATCGCCTAAAAGAAGGCTCTAATATTAACAAGTAAGGTTCCTTAGTGTTTTTTTGTATTGAAACAACAACAACAGTTTTTATTACCATTTATTTACAGGTCTCTTACTACCTTGGGTTTAGTAATTTCAAAACTTGCGGATCAATCAAATGGTAAAAAGAGCGGCGGTGATAAGTTTGTGCCCTACCGTGATTCAGTGCTAACATGGCTTTTAAAAGACAACTTAGGCGGTAATTCGCGCACAGTAATGGTGGCTACAATTTCGCCTTCAGCTGATAATTTTGAAGAAACTTTGTCAACTTTACGATATGCTGATCGTGCTAAACGTATTGTTAACCATGCCGTGGTCAATGAAGATCCTAATGCACGAATAATACGCGAACTTCGCCATGAAGTAGAGACTCTAAGAAATATGCTTAAACATGCCACCGGATCTCCGGTGGGCGACATCAATGATAAACTAGCAGAAAGTGAAAATTTAATGAAACAAATCTCCCAAACTTGGGAAGAGAAATTAGTGAAAACAGAACGCATACAAAATGAACGGCAGCAGGCCTTGGAAAAGATGGGCATTAGTGTGCAAGCTAGTGGTATAATGGTTGAGAAGAATAAATACTATTTAGTTAATTTAAATGCAGATCCGTCCCTAAATGAGTTGTTAGTTTACTATCTCAAAGAACGTACTTTAATCGGTGGTCACACCATCAGTGGTCCTCAACCAGATATCCAGTTGTCTGGTTTGGGTATTCAGCCTGAACATTGTGTTATTACCATAGAAGATGGTGGACTTTTTTTGGAACCCTTTCCAGGAGCCCGTTGTTTTGTTAATGGCTATGCAGCTGTGGAAAAAACACCTTTAGCAAATGGTGATCGCATCTTGTGGGGTAATCATCACTTTTTCCGTGTAAATTGCCCGAAATCGGCCAATGCTAATATGAATTCGGAACCCCAAACACCAGCTCAACTGATAGATTATAATTTTGCACGCGATGAAATTATGCAAAACGAATTAAGTAATGATCCCATACAAACAGCTATTGCCAGGCTGGAACGGCAACATGAAGAAGATAAGCAGGTGGCATTGGAAAAACAAAGACAAGTAAATTCATTTTTTTTTTTTTTTTTAATTATCTAAACAAAATCACTGACAATTTACATTTTTTCAGGAATATGAACGCCAATTTCAACAATTGCGTAATATTTTATCGCCAAGCACACCTTATGCCCCATATACACCATATGATCCTTTGCGTTTAGGTAAAATTACCCCCAATACACCCACCTCACAGATGCGTGTGGAGAAATGGGCTCAAGAACGCGACGAAATGTTTAAGCGTTCTTTAGGCCAATTGAAAAATGACATTATGAGAGCGAATGCTTTAGTACAAGAAGCCAATTTTCTTGCCGAAGAAATGGAAAAGAAAACGAAATTTTCGGTTACTTTGCAAATTCCACCAGCCAATTTAAGTCCAAATAGAAGGGTATGAACATAATTTTAATTTTTAATGTGTTTATGTTCTAATTGTATTAATAATTAATCTTTCAGCGCGGTGCATTTGTAAGTGAACCAGCCATTCTCGTGAAACGTTTAAACTCAGGCAGTCAAATTTGGAGCATGGAAAAACTGGAAAATAAACTTATCGATATGAGAGAAATGTATCAGGAACATAAAGAACGTGTTTTAAATGGATTGGTAATTAAATTATATTATTCTTATTAATTTAAAAATAATAACCACTAATCTTCGAAATTTGAAATTCGAAATATTTGAAGAATCTTAGAAAATTTGCAAATTTAAATAAAAAAAAAGAAATATAAGTAGTACTAAATTCAATTTGATCGTCTGTTATAAAAAAGTAAATAGTTTTTTAAAAGCAATTAGCTTTATCGATATCAACATCGTTTTAGTTAACTATCCTGGCCATGGACTTTAAAAATCTTTTGACTTTCCTTGATTAACTTAATTAATTTTATTATCAATTGTTTCCAACTTAATTTAGTATTTTTTTTACAAGTCTACACATGAATACATAACGTTTTTATTACTAACGTATCCTTCTATTTCATTGTTCTGTACTCATTTAATTGCTATACAAAAGCCTCTCATTGAAACCTTCTCAGATGAGGAAGAATCGGACGAGGTAATTTTATTAAAAAAAAAATATATTTCCCACAATTCCTTAGGTGACTCTCATAAGTTGTTTTGAAAGATCAACTAACATAATAATATTAATTCTATTTAACATTAATTAATTGTATTGTATTAATTGCAGGAAAGTGAAAACTCAAAAACATTGGATCCCTTCTATGAATCGCAGGAGAATCACAATTTAATTGGCGTCGCCAATATTTTCTTGGAAGTTTTGTTTCATGATGTTAAATTAGATTATCATACGCCTATTATAAGTCAACAAGGGGAAGTTGCTGGACGACTTCAAGTCGAAATTCAACGTATTGCTGGTCAAATGCCACAAGATCGTATGTGTGAATCGATATCAGAATCGTCATCAGATTCGAGGGATGATTATGAGGATACTCCTGATCCCATGGCAAATCAAATAACATGCCGTGTAACTATTAAGTGTGCCTCTGGCTTGCCATTATCTTTGTCAAATTTTGTTTTTTGCCAATACACATTTTGGGGTCATCAGGAAACCGTGGTGCCCGTTATTAATGCCGAAACTACGCCAAGAGATCAAAATATGATATTTAAATTTGATCATACGAAGGATTTTACTGTGACTATTAACGAAGAATTCCTAGAGCATTGTATTGAAGGTGCCCTTTCCATAGAAGTGTGGGGTCATCGTAGTGCCGGCTTTTCCAAATCCAAGGGATGGGAAGTGGAGCAGCAGCAAGCCAAAGCACGTTCATTAGTAGATCGTTGGGCAGAACTGTCTCGTAAAATCGAATTGTGGGTGGAAATTCATGAACTTAACGATAATGGCGATTACGCCCCGGTAGAGGTTACTAATCCAACTGAAGTGCTTACCGGTGGCATATACCAGTTGCGCCAAGGACAACAGCGACGTGTACATGTACGCGTCAAACCTGTTCAAAATTCTGGCACTCTGCCCATAATTTGCCAATCTATAGTGAACATTGCTATTGGTAGTGTAACTGTACGCTCCCGTCTGCAACGAGCACTGGATTCTTACCAAGAGGAAGACCTTACAATTTTAAGAGAAAAATGGAGCGAGGCTCTAGGCCGAAGGCGGCAATATTTAGATCAACAAATCCAAAAACTCATTAAAAAGGAAGAAAAGACAGAGGAAGAACGAGAGCGTGAATTAAGCTTAGTCCATCAATGGGTATCACTCACTGAAGAACGTAATGCTGTTCTGGTACCGGCTCCTGGTTCAGGTATACCAGGAGCGCCTGCATCGTGGAATCCACCTTCTGGCATGGAGCCTCATGTACCAGTTTTATTCCTTAATCTAAACGCCGATGATCTCTCAGCTCAAAATACGAATGATGAATTTTCCATAGCTGGCTTAAATTCTATACTTTCCAAAGAACACGGCCACAAATTCTATACATTACAAATTCTCCAGCACTTGGACAAAGATGTATGTGCAATATCCAGTTGGGATTCATCAATGCATGACAGCCCTGCCTTAAATAGGGTGACTGAAGCAAACGAACGAGTTTATCTCATATTACGCACAACAGTTCGTCTATCCCATCCAGCACCAATGGATTTAGTATTGCGAAAACGCCTCTGTATTAATATTAAAAAGGGCCCTAGCATAACAGATCGCTTAAAGAAATTCCGCTTAGTGAGAATAGAAAATAATATATCCAGCACTGGTGTTACCTATGAGGTAGTATCGAATATACCCAAAGCTTCCGAAGAACTAGAAGATCGTGAGTCCCTGGCTCAATTAGCAGCCAGCGGTGATGACTGTTCTGCCAGTGACGGAGAAACCTATATAGGTACGAGCCATAACCACTATTAATTTGTACATCCGCCTTTTTTTGGTGTCCTTATATATAGAATTAATTTTTCTAAAAAATAATTATGACTGCCTTCTGAGGGTTACATTTTTTGAAGGTTAATTTTTTAATCTTTACATATATAAAATTATTTCGTAGAGTGTATAGATGTGTTCGAAAAAGACTCGAAAAAGTAAATTACAAATAAAGGATAATGTACGATTATAATAAAAATAATACAATGCAGGAATGTTCGGTTATAACGAATAACTTTCTTCACTGAAGTATTCCCATTAAGAAACAGGACTCTCTCAATAAATCTCTCCCATTTTTTATTATCAATTCTTTGATTTCTTTCAGTTTCATTATTCTAGTTAGTTTTCTAACTAAGCTAGAGATTAATCTACTGAAGTAAGTTAATTAAAGAAATTGAAGCAAAGCAACGAAGTGATAAGAAGATGACGGAAATAGTTTGTGATAGACCTATACATATTAACGCACATTAATAGTGATCACATATTTTTTTTTTTTTTTTTAATAATGAGCTTTAGTTACAGTGTTTAATTTTTTTAACATACCAATATGTACAACCTTCCTTTTATAAATTGAAAGATAGTAAAATTACCATCAGAAAATTTAACTCTTAGGGTCCCTTGTTGTAATTTTGAATGATGATGTACCAAAATAAGTGCTTGATGTACGAATTCCTAGTGGTTAGGGCTTCGTCTTAATATGTTTTTTCTACAATTTCGCGAGTTCATATTATTTATGTGTTTAATTTATTTTTTGCAGAAAAATATACCCGTGGTGTTTCTGCTGTAGAAAGTATTCTAACATTAGATCGCTTGAGACAAAATGTTGCTGTCAAAGAACTAGAAACCGCTCATGGCCAACCGCTAACTATGCGTAAAACATGTAGTGTACCAAACTTTTCACAGGTACGTAAACAATATATTCTAAATATTTCTACTTATTTTGTAATTTGTCTAAATGTAGTCGCAGAATTGTTTAACTTTCTGCTGTCTATGCTTAAACACAATTTATTAAAATGTAAGAAAGCAAATTTCAACACAATTTTATAAATAATTAATATGGAATATAATAATTCTTTCTATCTTTAATTGGTAAAATATGGTTATTTTCTAAAAAGAACTGTTTTAACTCTGATTTTGATTTACTAAAACTCTAAATTTGTTTATTCTTAAATAATTCTTTCTCTCACTTCTTTTATGCTTTCACCACGTTAACGAAAATTATAACAAAAATATCTTAAATGTGTATTTTGTGCTCACCTTGAAAAATTGGTTTTAAAAATAAAAATTTTGTATTCACCACCTAACTAAAAACAAACAAACAAAAAAAAATAACAATAATGTCTTAACTGTCAATCTTATTAAAAACAAATTAAACAAAATTCACCACCAATTCACCATTAACAATAACCAACTAATAACAAAAACAAAATATATATATTTTGATACACATTAATATTGTTAAACGATAAAAAAAAATTCCCAACATAAATAATATATCAAAAAACAAACAATCGCACCATATTTATTAACGATTATGATTATGATATTAAAAAGGCGGTTAAAGAAACACCAAATCCCGGAACAGTAAGTACACACATAAAAAAAATTAACTCCGTAACAAAAGAACGATCAGCTTAACAAATTAACAATAATTAATGTGTTCTTTTTATGGTGTATTATTTCATAAAATTTTTAAATATTTATACTTTCTTTCCTAATAATTAAAGTTTCTTATCTTTAGTAAATTTTGAAAATTATGTTTAAAAATTTCCCATTAATAAGTATTTTACTACCACATTTCGCCAATTCATTTCTTTTAAACTGCCGGTTTAAATGACTGTTGAAGCTATTGTTAAAATGTTTATAGATTTTAAATTCCAATTAAATTAAATTTAATTTTTGAAAATTGTCAAAAGAAATTTGTTTTGACAAGTCTAGTTTTGAGTTATGTTTTGGTGATACTGAAACGAAACTGTCTGTCTGCCAAATACTAATAAAATTCATGAGCAAAAGAATTAATGCAGTAATTGCTTCTAAATCAGATATCACACATTATTGAAATATAGTCAAAGATATTTATTTTTTCTTTTTTTGATATAAAAAATACTTGAACTCTTTCTTTTTTAAAATTAACATCATCTGCTGATGTGT
Organism: Sarcophaga peregrina; assembly: GCA_014635995.1. NCBI lineage: Eukaryota > Metazoa > Arthropoda > Insecta > Diptera > Sarcophagidae > Sarcophaga > Sarcophaga peregrina. The sequence continues at coordinate 53,874,215 of CM025793.1, read as the reverse complement.
AGGTGTTACTTATTTTCTTGAACTACATTTTCTTTAAAAAAATTTATTATTCTGTGAAAAAGTTAGTCAGTTAAAAAACTAATACCTAAGGTATGAAGCCTAATGGTTATGACAGTATGTATATTCACAATTATATATTATAAAAACATTTTTCTCCGTTTCTAAAATAATTGGGTTAAAAGATCATCAATGTCGGCTATTGCAGGCCAATGATTATAAAACTGTTTTTATTACCCAGACAATATGTTTTCTTGTATTCCTTTGGTTTTTTATAGAAAGAAGAATCTCCAAACGATTTTGACTAATGTCCAATATTCTAACTCGAAAATACCAACACGCCTCAGACAATTAATGATAATCATTTGTCAAAGCTTAGTGTCCATCCATTATTATAAAATTATTTCGTATTGTTTTAGATATTAATCCATAAAAAATGGAATTTCTTGCCATACATTTTAAGTTTTAACTTCTTACTATTACGGTTTTATTCATAAACCATTTCGAGATACTTAAGTGCTAAATCAAGAATCATACATTTTTTCTATTTCTGTTATCTCTATAACATGTTTTTTTTGGTCGCTAAAATCTTTCTGTGGTTAGAAAGAGTTAAAAAGAAGCTATACGACTGCAAATATCTTTATATTTGTGAGTTTTATTGTAACATATTGCGAAATCCCCTGCAACATGGAAAAACTTATAGATAATTTAATTTAATGGTTTCGCTAACTATTAAATACTAATGGAGATTTTTTTATAAAAATTTCTGATTGCGAAATAAGAAGTTTTGTAATCCTTTTCTTTACGAATGATTTATTTATATATATTCACACATAACGTATGTATTAGAGGTGAGCACAAGACATTCTGCCAGCTTACTCTTCACCGAATGCAATACTGTAGTGTACTCTTTTCTGTTGCTCTTGATTTTACGAGTGCACTATGTATTCCTCATTAATTCAATGTATGCAACAGCACTCGTTTGCCTGTGAAGTAACGGAACTATGCTTTGTGTTATAAGAGTATATTTTACTACTGAAGCTACATTATCAGTATTGCCATATGAATATCAGTAGTGTAAAAAAGTTTTTTCCCCAGAAATAAAAAGTTTAAAAAAGTTACTGGCGATGCAGGCATCGAGGAAGATGTTCGGTTGCCAAGAGCAAAAAAAGAAATGCATGTTGTGACTCTATGAAGAGTACAATATTTTTGTAGCACTCTTCACACAACTCTCTTTTATACTGGTGTACAATGGTTTACAATTGCAGTCGTTCTTTTGTACTCTATCTTTGCCTCACACTTATTTATATTTGCAACTACAATCAATATTCGGTCTTGAGAAAAATGCAATAGTGTGCAATTTTATATGTCTTGTGCACACCTCTAGTATGTATGTTCGTTCAAAATTCCTTAAAAAAGAAATAAGGTATGATAGATATTTAATATCTATTTCATAAATTCCTACTGTCCAGTTGGAGAAATAAGGCTCGGATGGCTATTTCCGAATTCTTATCCTAAAGAAGGATTAATAAGATAAATTGAATTTCAAATAAGATGGTTATTTTAACATCTGTTACATTCATAGTCATGGACTTATCCTTGTGTATAACAATAAATACATTGAGTATGAGTATTTCTGTTGATTAAAAAAATTAACTTAGCTTATTAATGTAAATTTGTAAGGGTTTGGTAAAAAAAAAAACTTGCAGAAACTGGTTTTTCGAAATGATTTCGAAAAAGAAAATTTGTTAAATCAATACTAATTCAAGCTCTAATTAGGAGTTACAAAAATTTGATATATTTTTTAATTTAAAAGTACTTAACAACCCCATTCGACATTACCGAAATGTCCAAATATAAGATTAGATATTTAATGAAATAGTACACCTTACCGGTTATATATTTTCAATGCAATTTCAGTAAAGCTATTATTAATTCAATATAAATTTAACTTTTAGATATTTATGCAAATCATTATGTGTGCGTTAATGTTAATTTTATACTTTTATAATTTATTATAATTATTATTATTTTCTATTACTCGTTCATTTATAGATACCACCCTAATATTAAGTTTTGTAACTTTAAAAAATATTAAATTCTTGGTTCTAAAAACTATTGAGTTTAATATTGTATTTGTAAATTGTTCAAAACTTACTGATTAGGGTAGTATATTATATACATTAATGTCGTATCAAAGATAGCATTTGATTAATTTAAAACTAAAATTATTTAAACAGATTATGCGCTTTGATGCTTCTATGGAATCTTTATTGAATGTTGGCCGTTCTGAATCATTTGTGGACTTGAATCAATCGTTAGGTTCAAAGTTCTTACCGCAGCAAGGTATTATCAGTTTGAAGATTTATTGTAACTAAAGAAATATAATAATTGCTAATCATTTTTAGCTCAAACTACACCAAGCGGAATGCGAGATTTCGGTACACGTACACGTCACAGTTTTGGCGGCAAAGGTAGCAATGATGAGTCTCCTGGCAAAGCATTTGGCATAGGTAAGTTTCAAATTTTTAATATATTTTTAAAATCTTTGCTACATTTTATATCTTATTTTTTTAAAAATCTAATGTGCCAACTTAATATCACAAAACATTTTTATAATTTTTAAACATTTTATGGCATTGAATTTTTTTCAATAATAGGCATTAACTATTTAGTTAACTTATTTATAAACATATTCTTAACTCGAGTGAAAATTCAATTTCATAACAGAATTTCCTTAAAGTATTGAAATCTAGTTTAAAAAAAATTGAATTTAAAACTTAAAAAAACGTATTTTGAAAGTTAAAATATATAAATATTTGGGAATTATATTGAGTATATTGAAGTTTAGTAGCCTTTGATAACACATCTTAATTAGATGTAGATATTTCCTCATAATCCATTACCAAAATTTATTTCCTAAATAGAGTTCCTTCTTAAAAAAAAACCGTTCAAAGAAAACGATTTGTTGTCTTCTCTTTTACAAGCACATCAAGAATTCATGTTATTTTTCTAAAACACATTTTTAAGTTTCTTTTTTCTTGAGTCATAAAACCATTACACCTCCAACACGTTTACTTCACATTAATTTGTTTTAAGAAATATAACAAAAAACAAAAGTATTAATTAAACGCTTAAGCTTATTTTATCTGTCTTAAATATAAACGAAGCATAACTTTTTTTTGGATAATTGACAATAAATTAATATTTTGCAACTCTTTTAGAACACAGCTAGAGCTCCGATACGAAATAAACAAGTGCAGCTTTACATGCATTTAGCTTTACTTTTTGTATTGAATGTCTTTCATTTATATTTTTTTTTAATACAACTAAAGCTGTGGAAAGAAGAATCATTTCAAATTTATCTCACGACACATAAAAGCAAATATTCGTTTCGCTCTCAATTTCTCTCTCTCTCTCTATCTCTGACTTTCTAAGAACATTCCTCACACAATCAATCACTCGATCGTGCAATGATGATCATTCATAAAATTTTGATTACACTTCAGTTTGGTCCTTTATTTAATTTATTACTTATTTATTATGCTTAATTTTCTGGTCACTAACTGCGGAAATTAAAGAAAAATTGATTTTGTAATAGTTTTTTTCTTTTTTTTTTTCTTCTTGTTTACATAAAAATGTGGAAATAACAAAATCTACATTAGAATAGAAACCGCCGTAGTCTAGTAGACAACCTATTGGCTTATTAGACGTGAGGTTTCGGTTCAAACTCCAGGTCAGAAGACATCTCCAACTAATAAAGACAATATGAAAAATTATTTCTTAGGCGACTTCCTCTCAGAGGACTATTGGCAAAAACTTTAAGGGCCATTATTACAACTTGCCGTTAATTAAGGGAAGGATTTTGACGGGCAAATAAATAGTTTTTCATTATTATAAGTACACAATATGGTAGAAGTGAGCGTTAAGCTAAAGGGAGGATCATCTTACCGGTAATTTTTAAAGTTAAGTTTATGTTTGAACTTGCCATATTATATATTATTTTCAATATGGTAACTTCAAATATAAACAAAATTTGCGTTTAAAAAAAACTTCTATAATTGAGCAGTGTTATCGACATTGCACCGGCACTGCCATATTTTTGGAAAAAATAACTTTTTTATCTGTAACATCTCTGCAACTGCCCAGCCCTTGGTAGGTTAAAGTTGAGGACCCTTGGCAGGGCCTTCTTTGAGAGCTTGAGTTCTGTGTCGAGAGCCGACAACAAGATTCATTAGCAGCTTGGGCTGGTTGAGAGGTGCTAGGGCTTAATAAGTGTAGTCGCGCTCTCACCCTCTTTTGTTTTGTGTCTGTTTCTTTCCGTGTAATTCCCCCATTTTCCATTCTCCCTGCCCTTACCTACATTCCTGTATCCTCTATTTTCTTCCTCCCCTAAGGACAATTTACATTAGGTCAATTTCGACCTCAGGGTACTGTGCTTGTCTTGTCCTACAGGTGCACGTATTCTAACCTAACCTAACCTATCTGTAAGTTGTAATAACGATAAGAAGTTGAAGGTAACTTTACAGTTCTAAAGATACTTTTAACTAAATCCAAGTTAACGGCAAGTTGTAATAGTGGCCCTAAGAGTGAATAAAATTTCCATGAAAAGTATCTTAAAAACCTATCGTTCGGAGTCGACTATAAACTGTAGGTCCCACCACTTATGGATAAAATTAACACACACACAGCATAAGTGGTGTGAGAAACTAGATGATAATCTAGTCATAATGTATTTATGTATAAGGGGGAAAATTATTAAAATAATTTATTATAATAAACATGTATTGTATGAAAAATGCGGCGGAAAATATTTTACACGACTCAATTAAAATTTGAGAGTAATAGATTGTTATAAGAATGAATGAAATATTTATTTACAATATATCCTTATACGCTGACTATTTCTAAATTGATTGTTTTCGAAAAATACAATTTAATTCAACCGATGAGACTGAACCAACAACTATTTGAAAACGAACACTTACAATCTATATATCACATCTAAATTTTTTTTTAATTAAATTAAACAGATAAATAATTCAAAACCAGAAAATCAAATATAATGAATGTCTATGTGCTTTAAAAAAAAAAATTATGTTCTCAAGTATTTATGTTCAGTGTTAAATTAAGAAACAAAAAATTCTTAATTTTTGTTTATCTCTTGAACACAAACACTTGAGATTATAAAAATCATACTTTTTTAGTTTTGTGTTCTTGTTTTAACTGTATAAATTTATGAAAGTTTAGTTTTCTTTACCTTTAGTAACTTTATTATAAGTTTTCGAACTTGATTTCAAGTACATTTATTTTTTTTTATACAACGTCTTATGTTTATTATTATTTCCCCACATTTTTAAGCAACGCTAAAAAATAATTTTAAACAATTTTGTTAAATAATATTTGTTATTATATGTTAATTTTTAATCAATCTTATATATGCGCCACAACAGGCTCCTATTTGTCAGGTAATAATAATGGAACCGTTAATATATGCATTAAAATTTAAAAAAAAAAACAAAAAATTAAGACCGTAATTTATTAGAAAAGCAATTTGTTCTTTTATTTAAAAAAAAAAAAAAATAAAGTCTGAAATTGTGTTGAATTGGCACATGAATGTAAATTTGTTAAGATTGCCATAATCAGAAAACTTATCGTTAATTTCTACGTTCCTTAAAAAAACAAAAACGCTCGCTCGTTCGTTCTCGTACGTTTATTATTAATTTCTTACACACTTGATTAACAATTATGTATTCTGTTTTATTTGATAAACAACAACAACAAAAAATAAAAAAAAAAACATTTCAACTGTGTTCACACAATGTACTCTTGCGATAGTTAAAAAAAAAAAACGAAATTTTCATTTGAAACAGTCTACTACCTTGACAATAAAACTTATATTAACAACCACATAAGCTCAAATTTTGTCTAATAATTTCATAAATTTCAACTTCAAGGACATTTAGATTTGTAACATGACATTTGTACTCGTAACAAACGTTTAAATTTGTTTAATTGTTATTTACATTAAAAATATTTTCTTTTTAATTCTGTTTTTTTATTATTATTATTATTATTCTGTCTACGCAAATACTCTCACTCTCTCTCTCTCTACTTTCTGTCTTTTGATTTAGATCCCCGTTTTATGTTAACGTTTTTTTTTTTTATTTTTAATTTTTATTTTTTTTTTATGAACAAATGTTTGTATTGTGTTGTATTGTGTTTAATCAACAGTCATAAAATCTCATTGGTAATGTTCGCCTCGTCTATTTGTCATATGAAAAGCAAACTCAAATTCATATCGAAGAAAAATAATCATCATACCATCCCCATCACTAGATTTGCTGAAAAGTATTTCCATTGCTCTAATGTATTACATAGAATTATTTACATACATACATATTTATTGTTAATAATAATAATAATGAATACAAGATTATCCAAATTAATACAAAATAAAAATAAAATAAATTCTTATAAGTATTATCGATAGAGGGAATGCGTAATAAAAATTTGGATGATCCTGTAAATGCTTAAAGATTAGTTGTTGATCTAGATGTTGTGTAAGTTTAATGTTTAATTCACATTCATTAGTTCATCTGTCAACATCATTACATCATAAATTAAATTTACCACTCTAATTTAAGTTAAAAAAAATTCACTCTGCTGTCAAAATGTATTCAGTGGTAAGGAATTTTTAAAAGGCAACTTAGGAGTTCTAACAAATTTTAAAAATTATAAATTGACTTTGAATATTGTAAAAAACCACAACAATTAACTGAAAATGTAATCGATAACAATAGGGTGGGCGAATTGGAAGTTTAAATTTAAAAACAAACGGTTTGGAATTTTACCAATTTTTTTTTTTTTTTTTTGTTTAGAAATGAAATATTATTTCATACACATGGCTGCCGAGGTTGGCCTCACAGTACCTCATTCGATCAGACCTATATTTTTACTTTTCTTTAACGATGCCCCTCAGAAAATAGTCCAACAATGTCAAATTGCAGCTTCCTGACGGACAATTGACATCACCATTTTGGCTAATTAAACGAACTTCAAATGTTTGACACAATAAATTAATTAATTGTTCATTTACAAAGAATCATGGGCTAACGATGGCTCAGCTCCAAAAGCAGTATTAAACAGTCGCTCGTAATGGCGGCATTGACTTCTGTAAGACCACGTGTAGGTTCTCTATAATCCAAATACTGCAATTTTATTTATCAACGCACCCACCAAGATGAAAAAGAACTTTATCCGAAGAGAAGATTCTCTTTTGGCGAGATCGACATCAACGTGTCGTTTCTCGTTGGCCCATCTAGCTAAGCGTAAATCGCTTCATTAATTCATAATATCGACGATTCATAATATCGATGCCTCCATTCTAAGTACACTTAGAACGTTTTTAATGTTTTTACATTTTTAAATTCTACGTTCTTTAACTTAAATACTGTCAAAATTTGGTTAAAATGCGTCCAGCCGTTCCGAAGTTGTAGGGAAACATCTACTTAGAATTCACATACAGTCTTATGGCGCGTGAAAATTTTGAGAGCCCATAATTCAAAACACACTTTTTCGGCTTAGAATTTATAGAACGCAGGTGTCGATATACTGAATTTAAACCGATAGATGGCCTACCCTATATAAACATTTGAATTTAATTTACACAGAAAGAAATATGGTAGAATATTATAGTCAACTTTTAGGTTAAAATTATTAAATCCTAATTGGCATCGATTTAATTTTAATATTTATTTGAAATTATAAATTTTTTAAAGCAATTTACTTACAATGTGTACTTTTTGCTGATTTGTCTACTATATATTCAAAAATATGTACAATATACAATATTCTCCAGAAATTATTAAATTTTCTTTTAAATAATTAAACCTAGTTATTGTGGTGACGGTTGTATTATAAAAATTAGTTCTGTGATGGCAGTTTGTTTGAGAAGCTAATGATATGAACTAAGACTTTACTTTATTACAATAAAATAGTTGGAGTGGTAAATTATCATTTTGCATAATGGCGTTCTTAGAGCACTAAAAGGCATAAAAAACTATTTTTATTTTATTTTAAATTACAAATAGCACTATTGCTTTGCCTTACTTAGTTAATCAGAAATAATGATTATGAAAATACACATAAATTTTTTAGTTTTGTTTTAGTTTAGACTATTTGTTGTTCTTCTATTTACCAAAAACAAATTAAAAAACTTTTTAGATGAATAGTTATTAAAATATATTTAATCATTCTAATATTTCTTCTAAAATATAATGGAATGCAGCTCGTCCAACATTTTTGAATTTGAATTTAAATTCAAATTTTAGACCTCAACCAACAAAACGTAGGTGTAAACAATAACAACTAAAAAGGCTGTCGTCCTATATTATTTACATTAATAGCATAGAAGCATATTAAACTATTATTTGATATTAATAACGTTTACAATTTTTTATATTTCAATAGCATCTCCGGCTACTAGCAAATTGATGGGTATGCGTATGACGACATTACATGAGGAACCTTTAGGTGGCCATCGTTCTCTAGCCGAAGAAGCTGAAGATAGCTACAGTGATTCTGAATATGCTAATGAATATGAACAGGAAAAGAATCAACGAAACAACTTACAAACACCACGTGCACGTCTTACCTCATCAAAAACCATGGACTCATTTATGGACGTTAGCACACATTCAAACAGCAGTTATCTCAGTTATACATCAAATGCTAACTCAAATTTAAAGCATTTAACTGGCTTAGCTACACCCAGCATGAGTTCATCAACCTCGAGCGGCTATGGTTCACAAGTAAGTATTAAATCTTAGCAAATAAATTGTGAAAACATTTTTAAATGGATAATATCAACATCACTTAAATAGGCTGTTTCCTGCACCAATTTGACAAACGATGACATTGTCTCAATGCGTTCCATGAGCATTGATGAAACACCAGGTGAGCTTAAGATTGATTTTATAATTGCATTAATAAATAATCTATGATTTGGATATGTTTGTTTTTGTTACAGATTTCGATCGTATTAATTCAAATTCACCACCAAACCGTCAAACACATAGAGTAAATCCATTCCTCAAAGATATGCCAAAGTCTTCAAATAATCTTAAACATATGGAAACAATACCCACATCTACTGAAAATCAACAACAGCAACAACAACCACAACCAATGTCACAAAATCGCCATGAACTAATAACACAGCTGCCAACAAAAATTATCAATAATCCTCTACCAATCGAAAATAAACAAGACCAACAACAACAACATGTTGAAATTGAGAATATCAATAATCAAATAGAGGAGCCACGAACACAGCATTTGAAAAATGATCTCAACAATGAAAGACAAATTGCCGCAACAGAGAATGAAAATGATCAAACAACTAAGAAAAATATTGTCAATAATAACGAAACAAATTCGAATAGCATTGACGCAAGCTCAAATTCAGACAATCAAAATGGCAACGAAATTATTGAGGAAGGCACTGGTATTGTTAAAACATCTCTGCCAGCGGGCAAAGTAGTGAGAAGAAAAAAGACTCCACCACAGCAGGGTGGTAATGGTAATGGCAATGGTAACGATTTAATGTCATCTAGCGTTACAAATACAACGACAATTAATAATAACAATAATCGTTCAAATGCAATGCATCGTGCTTCATTAGCTAAAATGGAAGGTTTATTAACGAACTCCAATGATCACCTTAATGTTTCAACAATGTCAACAAGCATGGAAATTGAGGGTAAGTTCATAAGTTGTTATCCTAACATTAAAAAGATTTATTTATATCGCCGGCACATATGTATGTACGTTGAAAATTCCGTTCTTTGTATGTCTCGAGAACTCCCATGCTTAACATCTGCAAAATAAAACATGAGTTCAGTAGTTACTAGATTACTAGGCAATGATTACAGTATAAATAGAACAAAAGAATATGATATGATATGTTTTGTATCTTAACGCTTTTGAGAACAACACATCGTGCTTGGAGAATGCTGCCCTGCCTATACAATCACATTTTCGCTAATATGCTTTTAATGTGTACTTCGTAGTTAGAAGAAATTTTCGATCTAATCCGATTTACGAATATTTAAATGGGTTGACAACTAAATGGTTTTGAAAACAAATGGATCATGTTCCCAAATGATTTTTCTAAATTTGTAAGACAATGTCGCTCCAACACATTTGTTTATTAACTTTTATAATTTAAGTTTTACAGTTTTGATCTTTTTCCTTAATCTATGATAATTTCATTTAGCCTTCAAATTTAGGGAAAAGTAATATCCATCTTAGAATACTTATTACCATTATCCCAAAAGAAAAATAGAAAATATGTACGATGAAACATATTAATCATCGCGTAGCAAACACTGAGAAGACGCCATAGTCTAGTAGGTAGTGTTGTGGCTCATTAGATTTGAAAGCACGGTTCAAATCCGAGATCAGACATCTCCAAATAAACGTAATATTAAGAAATATTTCTTAGGTGACTTTCTTTCAGAGTAAATAAAATTGGAATGAAAAGTTTATCAAAAAGTCTGTCGTTCAGAGTCGGCTTAAGCTATAGATCCCGCCACTCATCTATATTAAATAAACACTCACATAAGAGGTTTGAGAAGCTAGGTCATAATCCTGATTGAATGGTTGTAATAACTAATTACATATGCCTAGAAAATACTCATGGATAAGCGATTCTCTTAATTTATACGTAGAACATATTATGTTGCATGCAATAGATGAATTGTACAGCTTGCCTAATGTTTGTCCTACACTGCCTATGTATATTTTATAATGTATATTTAACAACTTTCTTCTTTTGTATTTCCGTAGACGATAAACACGTTGACGTTACTCTGCCCGATTGGGTTGTTGTTGGTGAATCAGTTTTAATCAGACCATACAATACAAGTGGTATCATCAGTTATGTAGGCACAACACATTTCCAAAAAGGTACTTGGATTGGCGTTGAACTAGATACTCCTACGGGTAAAAACGATGGCAGTGTTCAGGGTATTCAATATTTCCAATGTAAACCTAAACATGGCATGTTTGTAAGATTTGATAAGTTGATCTTGGATAAACGCGGCAAAGCCATGAGAGCTTATAGAGCTGAAAAATCAAGTAAAGGTAAGAAAGTTTATTAAAATTCTTGTTATTTTATTACTTAAATAATGGATTTAATTAATGAAAAATATTAATAAAAAAAAAAATAGAAATATCCTTACCACGATCAAAAAGCCGCGGAGAGTCCTTGAGTGCTTTGAGTGGCTCGGGAGGGCGTAAATGATTATTTCCGAAATGTTCGCATCAAATGCAGCGTTGGGCTAATTGTAGGCAATCCACATTAGTAACCACTACTATTAACAGAAATAGCAATAATACGACCACGCTCATGAACAACCAACCCTCAAACAACCCAACAAATGGAATACCTGTGCCAAATCAAAGGATTTTACCTAAAACTGAAACAACAACAACAACTAAATCAGCAACAACAACAGTTATGGACAACAATATTTTCACCAAACAACGCACATGTTCTGCAATGCGCTTAACATCATCATCCGGACGTAATAGTTCCAATACACATATAAACACTGATGCGAATACGATTAATACGAAAAAATATAACAGACGCTCAACGGCATTTTAAATCAATGGATAGTGATAGACTTTAAAAAACTGCTTCTAATAATAAAATGTCGTTAGATGCTTCTACCCTACCCCCAATATTGCAAATAATAACTATTCTACTCCCTCATTACAATAATAACACCAACTACAAATGATAATGATAAACTAACAACACAAAAAAAACAAAAAACATTTTAAATGTTAACATAAAACAAAAAAAGAAAAAAGAAACAAAACTTAAATGAAATTCTACACAAAATCAACTTTAAATTTCAAAAAACTTAATTTTTTTGCTTTTAAAGAAAAAATTTACTTCCTCCTACTCTTTTTTTTTTTAGTTGTAACATTTAAATGATCAGACTAAAGTAATATTACATATTATAAGTATGTATGTTAAAAGCATTTGGATGCATAAATATTAATTAAATTGTAGATTATAAATTAAATAGCTTAGAAGCCGATGACGACAACACATCAATTTAGATCTTAAATGTCCCCATTCCGTTTTTAGAACTTTTTATATTTTAAGTTTTCAATTCCAAGACAATTTTTTTCTTTTTTTTTTTTTGTGAATGATACTAAAACTTTGAAAAAAAAAAAACAATTTGATTTTGATCAGTTAGTGGACACATCAATTTGTTACTAATTATTGGAAAATAAGACCTGATTCGTCAATTTTGAATTGGTATATGTACCAAGTATATTTGTAACAATTCATGATATAAATATTTATTAGCTGACAATCTAAATAAAAGAAATTTCTGTAGCCGTAGTATGAAATATCGAAAAATCTCTCTAAACTTATGCCATATCTAGGCATGTTTGTATCCCAAAAGAAGCAGTTACAGGGTATTCTTTCTGATTTTTCTAATACTTTTGTATGCCTTTGCGATCATTTATAATAGTTTATGACTGATTTATATCCTATCAATAATGTCTCCATTTCAATGGATTTGCTTTAACTGTAATCTCGTTGACATTTCAATTTAATGCAGGACTCAGGAAATTTTTCAATAAATTAGTTTCTGTCTTATATTGTTAAAACATTTTTGGTATGTGGAATAACTAATAGAATCCATGTAAAATCTTCTTTTAAAATACATTAAAAAACTGGTTAGACACGCATATCCTTCTTGAGGCCGTGACTGACGTACCAGATTTAAATGACATGTCTGTTCAAAAGTATGATAGCATGTGTGTGGCAGATTTTTTTGACATTTTTTTGTTTTTTAAAAATTTCTTAAACTGATATTTTCTGTGCGATCAGAGTAGTACAAAAAGATTGCTAATCATTTGGTTATCGTATTGTATTGCATTTGTTTGTCGTATACGTAATAATATAATTAAAAAATATATATATTATCCATCTGATTTTTTATTTCTTTTTTTGAAACAATCACACAGCTTGGTAGGATAACCAGCCGCGGCCTTTAAAAGATAGAAAATTTTAAATTACATTCCTTATAAAAATGTTTTCAGTAAATTAAAATTTATAAAAATTAAATAACATTCCAAAGGAGTTATTAAAATAATTGATTTACTTTCAACGATTAAAAATGACGGCTTAAATAAATTAACAATTACTTCAGTATACTGAAAATACTTGATCCTATACTAAAGATTGTACGGATATTTTAAAAAGTTTTAGTATCATTACAGAAAAAAAAAATTATTGAATAGAGAGAATTCATTAATTTTGTAACTGCAATACACTTTTTTTTTCTTGGAACTGATTAATGATTGTTTATAAAAAATATTTTAGGTATTGGTATGTACTTTTTTATTTCTCAAAGTTCTATATAATTTCCTTAGTAAAATTTTTCTATACACATACTTTAAATTAAGTCATAAAAAGTTTTAGACAAAAAAGAAAAAAAATAGTGCATTAATGCGTTATATTATAAAAAAAAAATAAATACTTTATTTGTAATTTTTTTTTTCATGTGATTCTTTTAATGTTATTCTAATTTTTTTATTTTTTTTTTGTCATGTTTAAAATCTATTCCAATTTTATATATATGTATGTATACTATACACAGTAAACAAAAACAAACATAAAAGAAAAAATAAGAAATTTTTTAAAATAAAATTTTTATTTAAGCAACGAATAGCCAAACAAGTATTCTTCTACTTGTGTATGTTTACTATTTTATTGATAAAAAAAAAAAAAACAAAAACAAAAAACATCTAAAAAATATATATTTTATAAATCCTGATTTATTATTTTGTAAGACGAATATTATTTTTTTTATTTTATTTTTATTATTATTTCCTCAACATGTGTAGTATTTTTTTTTTTTTAGTAAGTAATTTAATTTTCCGAATGTTTATAAATCCTATATATTTATATAATTTTGTATAATTAATAAATATAATAATACCTTAGAGTATGTATTTGTATACTTTATATGTGATGTATTTATAAAACAAACAAACAAGCAAAACCAAAAACAAAAAGAAAAGAAAAATAATATATACATACTATATTTTAATTATCGTCATGCAATAGTGAAAAAATGTTTTAATCGTTAATAAAATTGAACATTTCTTTCAAGTGCAATACTGTTTTTTTTTTTTATTTTATTTTGTTAGCCTTTTTTTAAAATTATATTTTTTTTTTAATTAATTTTTTCTTTTTTAATATCTCTGCTGATATTGATCTACATACAATGCTTAAATTAATGTGTAATACTTTTAACTCTTAACTTTTATGCATATATTAATAATAAATACAAATACATAAAATAAATTAGTTTTTAAGTATTAGTATCAGCTCATAAAGTCGATTCAGTCAAAACTTAAATGAACCCCATATATTATTAATACAAAAAAAAAAGAAACAAGAAAAAGGAAATTAATCAATCGATGGTATTGAAGATTTTAAGTATTAATTATACATATGAAATAATAACATAAAACGATAGTATATAGATAAGCAATAATAGCACTCGTATGTTTAGATTTTAGTAGAATATCCGTAAAAATGCGAAATGACTAGTAAAAGCTGCCGGAAAAAGAAATTTAGTTTTGCTAAGTTTACCTTTTAAATAACTTCAATTACATCTAAAGAAATATTTTACGAAAGTTTTGTCAAATTCTCCGAAACATTCAACATTTAATTGGAAATTTTTTTAAATTATTCAAATATAAATTATTTCAATTATTGTGATTGATAGTAAAAGTACATATAAGTACAGGACAACTCTTTCCTAAAATATGCTGAGTGGTGAGGGAGTCAATAGAAAAATTTAATTTCCATATTTCTTTTCCTTTTATTCCGAAAAGCAACTTTTTGAAATAATATCCAACGTTCTATATTCATTTGTAGCAGAATCTTTACCGAAAAGAAATATATTTGCGTTTTTAAACATTATTTCTTTAATTTTTATTGATTCACTTGTGAAATTTAATATTGACTTAACTAACGTAATGCCACTCAGTAATATTTCAAATTGATTCTAAAAAACTTAAAAAGTTTTTCAAAAGCAAAAACAAAAAAAATTCCTTTTTAATATCAAATGAAAGTTTTTTTTCGAACAGCTTAAGAAAAAGTTATCAAGAGTATAATAAAAAAAAAGAAATTTATCAGGATTATGTAGTATTATATATACATGAAAAAAAATGAAATTTAAAAAAAAATAATATTCCGACCCTTTAACGAAATTTAATCTCCAAAAATACAAAATAATACAAACGCGTATACACATTAATTATACAAAATTTTAAAATACAAATTTGTATTTTAAATAATCTAAAGAAATATAAAAAGAATAATTTATTAACAAACATTATTTCATAAAAATAATAACATTTATTTAAATAAATATACAAAATTTAAAAGAAAATTTAAAATGAAATGAAAAGAAAAGTATAAATAAACAAACAAAACTAACTAAAATAACTTATATTTATATTATACAACAAACAAACTTTAAATTATTAAATAAATAAAAACAAAAACAATATTTAACTGTTCTACGTAAGTATCCATCCAGTTTAAACAGACCGAGTTGATAATTAATGAAATTATGAAAACAATTATTAAGAATAATACGAATAAAAATAATCAATAATGGCAAATTTTAATTGCAATATTAAAACAACAACAATAATAATAACTAAAAAAAAAAACTAAATAATACAAGATAAAATAAAACATATTCTACAATTAAGCATTTATTTGTAAACTTTAAAGGAACTATGTATGTACGTTTAAAACAAGTTTCGGTAAATATTTGTTCCGTCTTATCAGAACTGAAGCACACACTGAAATTATCAAAGCTCATCAAAGTAATAGCAATCGAATTATTTAATACCAGAGAGCAATTCATGAAATTAAATAAATCATAAATTTTTATTTAAAAATGGGATAATCTGCTATGCGGCATCGCTTGTCTTATGCATTTAATTTCAAACTACACAATAAGCAATAATTGAATATTTATTTGTTTTTTTGGAAATCTTTCTATCAGTTCAACTATACTTTTGGAATGCGTATAGCATGTAAGCAGGCATTAGTCTTGGATTTTGTAATTTTAAAAGTAGCTACAGACGAAAACAAAGCTAATGCCAGTTGGTAATTAGAAAGGCTTTAGTTATTTCTTATCATACTTTTAAGATTTTAAATGAACTCTTAATTTCATAAAACCGAATTTTCCATTTATATTTACTATAAGGATCTGGGTGATTAGTGGTATTTTTACTTCGAAAATCCAAAAATATTATTAATTGTTCAGTCCTTTCAATTACTTGTTTCCAGCTAAGCAGATAACTTTTTTGTCGTATGGCTTCTCCTTAAAAACTTATGAACATATAGTTGTAGGGAGGAACGTTACTAATGCAGTTCTACTTTGTTTTGTTTTGTTGTAAATTACATTAAAATTTTTAAATATTGAAACCTTCACTTCAATTCTGAATCTTTACAAAAACATTCCAATGATGTCAAGTGCTATAAAAGTATTACAACCAAGAGAACAATTTTGCCTTACAACCGTTTAAAATGCTTTCTCAATTTTTTTTTTATTTTAGCATGCAATGTGTTATAGTACCTATTAAAAGATACAAAGTCTAGACAACATCTTATTGATTCCATATTAGGAGTTATTTTTAATTTTCATATCGCCGGCTGTAATAATTTCTTTCTCCATAGCAATAGGAAAAAGTATGCTTAGACAATGAATTACAAATAGGCTTTAGTTATTGTTATTAAAGTTTCTCTACAAAAAATAAAATAATTCGCGTAAAGCCTTTAAAGTTTCGCAAATAATGCAAATTCATAATAAATTTTTATTTTTTTTTTATAAATTTAAGCAATTTTCTTAAAAAATAAAAGAACCTTTTAAATATCCGTTAAAATAAAATATTATTTTTTGAAGAAACAACCAAAGATAAATTCCATTTATAAAATTATTCTTCAAACGATACAAACAAAAAAAAAATAAATAAAATAAAAAACAAGAAAAAAATCTTTAACTTCAAAACGTCCAAAAGAAAAATAATTTTTTTAAAAAGAAAAATGTAATAAAAACGTTATAAACAATTCTTGATATTTTTTATATATACATACATATGAAAAAAAAATAAATTATATTTTATTTAAAATAAAATTACAAGAAAATATTAATAAAAAAAAAAAAACAAACCAAAAACAAAAATAATAAAATAAAAAATGTTGTGAAAATCTTTTAAAAATTAAAAACAAAAAAAAATACAGAGAATAAAAATTGTGTAAAACTTAATTCAAATCAAACAAACTATTTGAGTTCAAAACGGAAAAATAAACAAATGTCCACTTAATAATTATTTTTTTTCTGTTTGAATTTCTTGTAAAAACCAAACCAAATCAACTGTTTGATTCTTAAAAAACGAAAATAAAAACAAAAAAAAATATTTAAAATAATTATTAATGCAGTAACAAACCAAAAAAAAAAAACAACACAACATATTAAAACAAAAATAAATACGAAAAGAAAAACGCAATAAAACAAAATATTTAAAATAATTTAAAATACATGCACAAATTTTTATCTTAAAAATTTAATGTAAAAAAAGTATGAAAATTATGAAAAAATTAAATCATGTTGTTTCTAAATTTTAGAGCTTAAAATTTACTGAAAAAAAAAACAAAAACAAAAATAATATTCAATATTCCTTCCTTCCCTTAATCCATATAAGCTCCTCACCTCTCCTATCGCTCTTTCAACCAAACATATTGAATGAATATTTATGAATATCGTAAATAGTTGTATTACAAAAAATTTAGATTTAGATTCATTCAAAAATATCTTCCCTAACTCCCTCCATCTATCCATTCATTTCATTCTGTCTCTCGCTCTTTCTTTATACTTGAAATACTTGATGCATGGCATGAAAGGAAATTAATGAAAATGATATTAAAGCTTCTAACTCTCAAGCTTCTTAAACACTTAAATGCAGCACCTGGCGTACCTAAATAATAAAAAAAAATTAACAATTATATATAATAAATAATACAATGAAAATCAGTGAAATATTAAATAATATTATAAAAATTATATTAAAAATGATTAAAACAAAAAACAAAAAGAAATACAGAAATACAATAAAATTAAAATGAAAATAAAGAGAAATCAATAAATTAACAACTACATACATACATACGTATAGATACTTATAAAAATTATCATCTGTATATCGTCTTTTATTTACGACAATATTGGCAATTATATTTCAGGTTCATTAACAACAACAAAAAAAATAAAAATTAAATAAACTGAATCCCAACAATAAGAAATCGTTTTGTATCGGAAGTTGCTGTGTGCTCTCCTTATTGAAGTACAAAAAAAAAAATAATTTTTGCAGATCATCTACAGGAAAATTTGGTAAGAAAATTATTTGTAACAAATGTTAATTGGTTATGTCAAGTATTTTAAGCATATTGTTACGAAAATGGAAATGTTTTGCATTTACATTGTTTAACATTAAAATTATAAACAAAAGCTACAAAAATAATGAAATTGTTTACATGATAAACAAAAATCTACCAACAAAACTTACTTACTTACTTACAAAACTTGCCGTTACAATTCTTCCTACCTAGCTTCTCACACCACCTACGTTGTGTGCGTTAATTTTATACTTGAGTGGCGGCATCTACAGTTTAAAGTCGATTCCGAAGGACAGATTTTTAAGAAGCTTTTCAAGGCAATTTTATTTACTTCCAGAAGTTTGCCAGAAATCTGCTGAGAAGGGTTTGAATTCAGGCCTCTCGTCTAATAAGCCACAACCTACTAGACTACGGCGAAAGAAAGAAGGGTTTTTTTAACGCGCATCCAACTGTATATACAATTTGTCCAAGGACGATCATCCATGTCCTTTTTTTAAGGATATTCTGTTAAAAAAGCGGTGTTGTTAGTACTAATAATGTTAAATTCACATATTTTAAACTTTGGTCGATTTAATTAAATACGGGTTTCAGTTTTTTTTTTTTTTTTTAATATTCGCGCCATTCTTATGCTACCCATATGGTACATGTTGGTAAGGAAACAGATTCTCAAAATAACAAATCTTGCAAAAATATTATCTTTTCAAACTGATCCAGCTCACAAGAAGTCAAAGCTGGGGCTCAAATATGTCATTTTAATAAGTCCAAGGTTCATTTTCAGGAGGGTACATCGAACAATTTTTTTTTGGTGAGTCGCTCTAATGTACATACGATGATGTATAATGACAACAATGTGACACATTAATATTTGGTGAAAATGTTGCAGATAAGTACATACATACATAATTGGTCATTACAACCCTTCAGTCAGGATTATTGACCTAGTTTCTCACACTACTTATGTTGTGTGTGTTAATTTCATACATAAGTGGCGGGACCTATAGTTTAAAGTCGACTCCGAACGACAGATTTTTGAGAAACCTTTCGTGGCAATTTTATTTACTCTCAGAGTTTTTGCCAGAAATCGCCGAAGTAATACTTTTTGTATTTTCTTTTAATGTCTAGCCTGGGACTCGATCCCTGGCTTTACGTCTAATAAGCCAGCACACTACCTACTAGACCACGGCGACTTCAAGTATAAGTAGCGGCGCTTTCTATATCATAGCAAAATTGTACGAAAGGACTCACATGCACATTAGTCTTAGCTCAGCCTTAGGTGAACTCAGCTTGTTGGCTGTGATTTTATTCTTCTTAGGAACATTGAATAAAAGAAGAAATTTCTTTAATTTTCCCATCCGTCAGATATATTTCACAACGAAAGGCAAAAACTATATAGGTTTAATATGTCACTAGAATCATATAGCACAGACGGGAAGATACAATTCTTAACAGGCGATTTAATACGCTCAAATTTACTAATGGCCCATTTGACCTTATTTCTGGTAACGATTTCTTCTACGTTCGGCATCATGTCAGCATTACAGGCAGAATCCACACAATTTAGATCAACAATTAACGGGATGGAATGGAGCACTTAAATTAAAACAACTGGAATTAACAGAGTTTTTGCCAGCTAATCAGGGTATTGGTCTACTGCATCAAAATCTAGGATAATAGGCTTGTTGAACAGCATCGCTGATTAGAAAAAACATGAACTTATTAACATGCATTGATTGAAGTGTGGAATTATAGCGATGCGGTCCCACTTTTCCTTAAGAGGTGATGCTAGATTTTTCCAGAATGGATGATTTTTTTTTTTTTTTTTTTTTTTTTTTTTTTTTTTTCAACACTTTATTTACAATCTATCCCTTTGGGATAATAAGCAAATTTGATACAATATTTATTTCACATATTTGTTGGACTCCATTGAGACCAACAACGTACATACTTATGCAAATTTGATCTATAAATTAATAGTAGTTTAGTATATACATATTTACATATTTATAATTAGAAAAATTGATACATATTATTATTATTATTTAATTAATTTCGAA
This sequence comes from Sarcophaga peregrina, assembly GCA_014635995.1. Taxonomy (NCBI): domain Eukaryota; kingdom Metazoa; phylum Arthropoda; class Insecta; order Diptera; family Sarcophagidae; genus Sarcophaga; species Sarcophaga peregrina. The sequence goes on along the minus strand of CM025793.1, from coordinate 53,853,644 downwards.
ATGGCAAATCCAGTATGTGGTGTCTCTTCAGTCGATTTATTTCGTTGGTGTCATCAAGTAGAGCAATAGCTAATGGATTGTCGTGATGAATTAGCCTGCATAAATAATTTTCACTGAACCTTCTTATTTCGTCTATTACCTTTGGAATGGAAAGGTCATTGTGAATTGAAAAATTTGATACAAACCATGGAGCGTTGACAATGAGTCTCAGAGTTTTTGACTGGTAACGTTGAAGTATTTCAATATTCAAATTGCTGGCCGTTCCCCAAAGTTGAATTCCATAGGTCCAAACTAGTTTTAAGATAGTTTTGTAAATCAGTACTTTATTTCTTAAACTCAAACGAGATTTTGGGCCTAATAGCCAGAATAGACGTTTCGTTTTTATATTTAACTGTTGTTTTTTCATTTTGATATGAGTCTTCCAAGTTAACCTTCGGTCAATATGCATTCCTAAATATTTCACGCAGTCACTCTGAGGGATAGGATTATTGTTTAGACGTATCTCAGGGCAGTTACCTCGTCGTAATGAAAATGTGACATGTGTTGATTTTTCGCTGTTGATTTTGATGTTCCATTTGTTTAGCCAAGTTTCAATTGCATTCAGTTCATTTTGAAGCTGAGCTGATGCAGAGTTTGGACAAACATCGGCCGTTAAAATAGCAGTATCATCTGCATCTGTTGCAATTAAAGCGCATTCGCTAATTGGAATGTCTGAGGTGAAGATTGTGTACAGTATTGGTCCAAGTACGCTACCCTGGGGAACACCTGCTTGAATATCGCATATTTGGGAAAACGCGCTGTTTATTTTTACATAAAAGTTTCTTCTAGTTAGGTACGATTTCAAGAGCAAATAAAATGGGGTTGGAAGTAATTTTTTCAGTTTGAAATATAACCCATCATGCCATACTTTATCAAAGGCCTGCTGTACATCCAGAAAAACTCCTGAACAATATTTTTTGTTTTCCAATGTATCTCTTATAAATTCAACAATACGATGGCATTGTTCTGGAGTACCATGTTTTTTCCTAAAACCAAATTGGTGATCAGGAATGATGTTGTTCTTTTCCAAAACTGGCAATAATCTCTTCACAAATATTTTTTCAAATATTTTGGAGAATATAGGTAGTAAACTTATGGGTCTATAGGATGCAAGATTTCCTTCAGGTTTGTTCGGTTTATTTACCATTATTATCTCCGCGCACTTCCATTGCGAGGGAAAGTAAGTCAGCCTTAACATAGAGTTATAGACAAATGTTAAATATAAGATAGCCTTTTTTGGGAGAGCTTGAATTACTTTTCCACTTATGCTGTCATAACCAGGGGACTTTTTGCAGTTAAGTTTTTTTATTTCCTCTTTTACTTCAGTTGGAGATACATGCCTTATTGGCCAATCCATGGGGCAAGAGCTATCTAGAAATCCATTTATTTCATCAGTAAAAGGGTTAGGATTTGGGTAAGGTTGAAAAGTATTTTGTAGATGACGAGCAAATGCTTCTGCCTTGCTTTTATCGGTTTTGCACCATACATTGCTACTATCTTTCACCGGAGCATTTCTTTTTGTTGGTCTTTTTATATATTTGGTGGCATTCCACAATGAGAATTCATTATCATTTATATTATTGGTATTCAAATTACTAAGATAGGTACCAATCTGTTCATTTTTCATAATATAAAGAGCAATTTTCAGATCTTTAACAGCTTTATTGAAAATGCGTTTGTCGTTAGGATTTCTGCTATTTTGCCATCTTTTTCTAAGCCTTCTCTTTACTAATAAAAGCTGCCTGATTTCAGATGTTAACAAAATTTGGTTATAATTACGTTGAATCGGTGATTTTGGAGTTGATAAAAATCCTGCTTTATGAATTACATAATTAAGCCTTTCAATGGCATCATCAATTTCTGTAGGAGCTTTTAGAGATATATTAAGATTTATATTTCTTTCAATCCATGTAGCAAATGAATTTAGATCAGTTCTACCATTTATGATAGTTTTTGTTGTATCTTGCTCAAGAGTAGTATTAAATGTGGCTATGAGAGGTGTGTGGTCAGAGCTGAGTTCATCAATATTTGCAATGTCAAGAAGTTGACTAGAAATTCCAGAGAAAACAGCAAAATCTAGGACATCAGGTATTTTTCTAGTATCTGTAGGCCAATATGTTGGATTACCGGTTGATAGGACAGAGTAATTATTATTAATTATACATTTGTAAAGCTCGCTACCCTTAGGATTAACTATTCTTGAACCCCACCAGGGGTGTTTGGCATTAAAATCACCTGCAACGAAAAATCTGTGGCCCAATTTATAAAAAAAGTTTTGAAAAGCAGGCAATTTAACCGAAAATCGAGGAGGAAAATAAATAGCACAAAACGAAATATTATTTTGATCACACATGACTTTGATACAAGCAGCTTGAAGATATGGCTCTCTTACTAAATCCAAGAGTTCATATTTTATTGTTGATTTTATTAAAATTGCAGCCCCAGCGTGTGCTCTATCATCAGGGTGATTTGCTGTTATCAATTCATATCCTCTTATTTTAAAGAAGGATCTGGTAGTAAAATGTGTCTCTGACACTAACATTATGTCAATATAATGCAATTTAAGAAATAATTGTAGTTCATTTGTGTGGTTGGAAAGCCCATTAGCATTCCATATTGCAATATTTAAATTTAATTGCATAGTTTGGCAATCAAAACCGTCATCATATTTAATAGTTTGTTAGTTAACTCAATTTGGTTTTGTATTAAGTGCTCTAACTTTTCAAATGAACTTTTCTGATCACTTTTAAGTATTTCAGAGTAAGATTTGTTATTCTGATTTGTGTTCATGTTTGATTCAAATGTGCTGTTGTTTAAGTAGGGATACTCTTCGTTGTTATAGTTATAAGTAGCGGTGGGACGTTTAAAATTTATTTTTTGTTGCACTTTTTTCTTTAGAAGCTGTTTATATACAATGCAGCCTCTGTAGCTTTGCTGTTCGACAAGCTGATTCGCTGATTAGAAAAAACATGAACTTATTAACATGCATTGATTGAAGTGTGGAATTATAGCGATGCGGTCCCACTTTTCCTTAAGAGGTGATGCTAGATTTTTCTAGAATGGATGATCTGAAAGAATTAAATTTATTTATAAATATAAGAACTAGCATTGCTCGGTTTTGTATATTATTTTTCATAATTTGTCCCTTTAATTGGCTTACATGTACCATATATCCCCACACAAATATTCATCAAAATGCCATTTAAAGTAAAATGGAATCACAAAAAACAATCATCAATAAAAATCATTATTTAAACCGTTACATGCTAAGTGTCTAAACTTAATTATCACAATATTTTTATTTATAGTCACGTGCTAAACATATACCTGTTAATTGATTGTGCAAATTAAACAATAAAAAACTAATTTCACTTAAACTCTTTCTTTGAAGAACAAGATTCTGTTTCAAATGCAAAGTAAATTCATATTTTGAATGGACATTTATAATGTTTATGAATACTAATAATAAATCCTAGATACTAGAGCTGCACACAAGACATTCTGCTAGCTTACCTTTCATCGAATGCATTACTGTAGTGTACTCTTTTGATCTTGATTTTACGAGTGCACTGAAATGTGTATTTCTCTTTTATTCAATGTATACAACAGTACTCGTTTGCCTGTGAAGTAACGAAACTATGCTTTGTGTTTTACTACTGAAACTATATTTTCAGTATTGCCATATGAATATTAGTAGTGTAAAAAAAGGTTTTTCCCCAGAAATAAAAAGCTTAAAAAGATTACTGGCAATGCTGGTGTCGACGAAGATCTTCGGTTGCCGAGAGCAAAAAAAGAAATGCATGCTGTGGCACTATGAAGACTACAATATTTTTGTTGCATTCTTCACATAACTCTCTTTTATACTGTTGTACAATGGTTTACGAGTGCTGTTGTTTTTTTGTAGACTATCTTTGCTTCACATTTTTTATATTTGCAGCCACAATCAATATTCGGTCTTCAGAAAAATGCAATATGTAGTGTTCAATTTTATATGTCTTGTGCACACCTCTACTATATACATACATACATACATCAGTCAGAATTATGACCTAGCTTTTCACATCACTTATGTGTGAGTTAATTTTAATTACTCTCAGAGTTTTTCCCACAAATCTGCTGAGAGGAAGTTGCCGAAGAAATATTTTGATATTTTCGTTCTGATGTCTGACCTGAGGTTTGAACCGTGGCCTTACGTCTAATCAGCCAACACACTACCAATACAAGCCTACATAACTCACGAATGATATCCAGCAAGTGACTCCTACATACCTGGGAGCTCGATTTTTTTATTTTTTTTATTTTAAAGGTTCTCTTTCTTATTTTTCTTTATACGTTAATTCTGCCAATGATGAATGTCGAAATTGCTCTTCTAGGAACCATAGGGCCTCATAGACGTATAAGAAATGACATCTGACGTTGAAATGATTCTGCATGCAATTGTAAAAAACTGTTCTCTTCACTGAAGAGTACATGTTTATTTGCGTATGTAAGCGACCACATAGACGTATGAGAAATAACATTCCTCAGATACCAGGCGAACAGAACTGTGTAGGAACTGATTTTCTTACAAATGATTTTAGTTTTATGGTAATAACTTCGTTCAAGGAGTTGCAAAGAAAACTGTGTACCATGGGTTCGAGAAGAACTTTGGCTATTTTCTGATACCATATTCACGCCCTTAATGCCACGCCCTCTTTTGATTTTGAGATGCAATTGTAGAAAACTGTTCTCTGCACTGAAGAGTTAACGTTTATTTACCGTATGTAAACGACCGCATGTCGTATAACAAATCTGACCTGGATATTTTATCAGCGACATTTTTTCCTCAGATACCAGGCGAACAGAACTGTGTGGGAGGTGATTTTCTTACAAATGATTTTGGTTTTATAGCTATAACTTTGTTGTTTCAAGGAGTTGCAAAGAAAACTGTGTACCATGGATTAGAGAAGAACTTTGGCTTTTTCCTGATAATAAATTCACGCCCCTAATGCCACGCCCTCTTTTGATTTTGAGATGCAATTGTAAAGAACTGATTTCTTAACTGAAGAGTACCCGTACATGTGTGTAAAAGACTGAATGGTAAGTATAAAATCGACATCTGACGTCGAAATGTTGTTAGTGACATTTAATGTTCGATCTATTTGAAAATCGCAAATTAATCAATAACAAATCATAAATTTATTTAAAAAAAAAATATTCTTGGTACGTAAAACATCAAAGAGGAAAATAAAAAACTAAAAAAAATATTTTCAAGCTTTTTTTATTATTGTAATAGAAAAATGCACATGATTAAAAAGAAAAGAATATATTTTTTCTATATCCTCGTCGAAAATGCAAAAGTACGTAACATCACTTTTTCTAATTTTAGAGGAGAAGCACGTTACGTTATTAAAAAAAAACATACTTCATATGGTACGTCATTTTGAATGATTGATATAAAAACGTTATTTTTGGTCGCAAAAATCGAAAAATTAGTAGAGATATGTTACATAAGAATTAAGAATTAAATAATCAATCAAAAACTCGATTTTGATTTTTTTCATGATATGTACTTTTGGATTTTCGACGAAGATATGCTGTGCTACTATTCTAATATCGTAAAATAAAAATGTTAAAAATAAATTAAAATATTTACAATATGGACACAGTAATTAATATGAAGAAAAATTGCATTTTTTGTTTTGTAGTTTCAATTTATATTTTATTTCGGATCCTTTATAAATTAAGTACATACTTCATAAGGATGGCTTAATATTGAAAAAACGTAACTCGATATTCTACGAAATTGTTCTTTTAGTGTTTACTGGTAGACCACCTTAGAAGTTATATTTGAAGAATTGTAATAATTTGTTAACAAGTTTTTTTATATTAAGCCATAGATAGGTGTATATAGAGAGATACTAAATATTTAATAATTTTTATCTTAGTTAAATAATTACCATAAAGATTTAAAAAATAGGTGCTTGTAGAAAATTGACAATATATTTCATAGTTTTGTATGATTTTTGTTTTTTTTTTTATTATTTTATTAAGCAATTACATAAAATATTCTTTATTATTCTATGGGCTTTCTTAAAGAATGTTTAAAAAATATACCAGATATGTTTAGGAGCATTCAAATATAATAATGAATTACATCTTTAATGCAAGTGCAAAATGTTTCCCTTTGCTGCAAAAGCCGGGTAATAATTATGAAACAAAAATTTTAGATTTTATTAAATACGTATGCATATAGAACAAATTTTCATAATATAATTATCCAAGAGCATGTTTTACATTTCGATACGATTGGAATTTCTATTTTTACATTCAAGTTTTATTGTGTTATGTTAAATGGACGGATTTATTGATTTAAATTAAAGAAACTAAACTTGTACTAGGAATTAACCTATGTATTATTAAAACCCATTCAAAAAAATAACTCATTCATACTAAAAAAAAAAACTATGTAACACCGATTTGGGTTTGGGAATTCAAATAATTTTCCTATATTTTATTTAAAATTTGTGTAATTTCGTTGTTTTTTTTTATTAAACCAGCACTCAGGGGATAACCCCTACTCATGCAGTGCATTGTGCAGGTTTATGAAAGGTGGAAAGAGGGAAGATGCAAACGGTAAGGAAACGAGTTGCTACTGGTGACTATAAAATGCCCAGTGCTATACCTTCACCATTAGACGGTCTACAGCAATCGTCCCCAAGAAGCCCGCAGTTTCTCACACCACATATGTTGTGTGTGTTAATTTTATACAGCAGTGGCGGGACCTACAGTTTAATGTCAATTCCAAACGACTGATTTTTGAGAAACTTTTCAAGAAGAGAAAGAGAAGAAATCGCCGAAAAAATACTTTTTGTATTTTTTATTTTGATTTTTAACTGATCCTAAGACATTAAATTGTTTTTATTGCAATAAAGGATTGATATTTAGATTCCTATTAACTTTACACAGCAGAATTCAACTTTTCCATTTAAATCTTTAATTTTATGTTGAATTTGCTTGCAGTATAATTTGGAGTGTTTTTTAATTAGTCGCGAAACATTAGTAATTATTAATTAATAACGATATTGTAAAATAAAGAAGACCTTTCGATACATGCAGTAACTTATATTTTCTTGCCATACGATGACTCTTTATGAAAAAAGATAACCACATACATATTCTTCCAACATAAGAGAGGATTTAGCTGTAATATTGATATTTACAATCCTTCTCACATGTTGTTTGTGTTAATTACGCTCTTGAGTGTGGCAGGAGTAAACTGTTGCTGTTGATTCCGAATGACTTTTTGAATAATTATTTTTGGGAGACTTTTCGACGGCAATTTTTTAATTTGTTCTCAAAGCTTTTTTTTCCTATTTCGTTCCGTTGAACGGTGACCTCACGTCTAATTAGTCAACACACTGCCTTCTAGACTACAACGACTTAATCTTCCAGTTATAAGAAACCTACAGAGATGCAAATTGAATTTGAAAATCCATTTTACAGCACAATCAAACAGCGTGTCAAATTCAATTTCAACATATTTTCAGTTTTCACTGAATCTGTAGGACTTTTCATATTCATATCAACTTAACTGCAAGCATTTTGTTTAAGCTCGCATAAATTGTAACGTAACACTTCTCAAAAGAAACGTAATGTTTTTGCATCGAAAATGATTTTTTTGGAAATTTCAATCGGTTTTGTCTTAACATTAAAAAAAAAAGATTTAAAATAAAATATTTTATCAAAATTTTTAAACTGTACATATTACAGACAGATATCAACTTGATCTGTCTAATCACTTGATCTCACTTCCTATACTTTCCTATACATTGAAAACAATTTCGTCAATTAATATGTAAACTGCTTAAGGCCCATAGTATTTTGAATAAATTTGTTTAAATTTGTGTTTTCTTTTATATGTACTTATGGTTTTTTTTTTTAATATTGGTGCATTTTTATTTTTATATTTATTTTGTATACATTTTAAAGCATATTAAAATATATTTATTTATTTTCTTCTTTCTTCATTTTATAATGTTTTATTACAAATATTTCTATAAATTTAGTGTTTGTACAACCAAGAATATAAAAAATATTTATATTTCTAGCTTAAATACAATATTTGTTATTTTGTATGACCTTGTATGTTGTATTTGTAATGATTTAAATTGCTTTAAAACTATACGTATATGTATATATAACTATAGGAAGCTTGTTTAATGTCTTGCATTATCATTTATTTTATTTGATATTTTTTTTTTTTTTGATTTTTTCTTTAGTACAAATATTATTTTAGTGTAGTAGAGTGTTAGTAATGGAATGCTTTTAAAGCGTTTTGATATCTAGAATTTAAGTATTGCATTTTGAATAAAAATTACTTCCTTGTATATAAGTTCATTTAATAATGCTCGAAAACAGTACGCTTTTTTCGGCAATCGAAGATGAATTGGATTAACAAAAAATTAAACTAAAATGTGATGTAACTTAGTGATGTTTTGAGATTTATTTTTAAGACGGATAAGTTTTAAGAGGAACATTTTAAAATCTAAAACGTAAGCTTTGTGGTGTAAATTCATGTATGTAAATATGTCGGTAATGTTTCACAGATAGATTCAATAAAAACTTTACAATAATACAGTAGATATTTGATAAGCATTTCAGTTACTTAAAATACTTTGTAAAAACAAGATATCATCACCTTGAATCGTTACAAATAATTACCGCAAATTTAAGAAATTTGTTTCACCAAAACTTTTGGATCAGGATTCCTATCAATTTACAAGTGTACAAATTTAAATTCTTTCATTAAGATTCTCTTTCATTTCAATTAATATCGTTAAGAAAATATTTCTCTTAAATACAAATTTCTTCTTATAAATAATGATCATAAAGAAAATGTCATTCTATTTGCTTAGGAGTAGTTGTTTGTATAAAGTAAATAACTTTTTTTTCAATTAATTAAATAATACATATATATACGTACATATAATGACTATATCAGATATTTCATCGTATAAGGAAAACAAAAAATATAAAGGAAATATGGAAGTAAACTTAGGGCAACAATTAATTTGTTATTATATACAATATCTCTATAATAATATCTGTTTTAATTTGAATTTAGAATTGACAAAAGTTTCTGCCTGCTCTCAAAAACTGAGATCTCATGTTTATAATTGTGGTAATATCGATTCGTCACGGTGATCGATTACCCAACTTTGAGTCTTACTATACGGATCACAAGGTGAAACTTTAACATAATCGCCCTGATGCAAACCTCGATGATCCAAACACATGCCGGTGTTAAGATGTCTTATGCGGTTATTAGCGTATTGCCACTTTTCATTTAAATCGTCATTCTCGAAACAAGTCGTCATTACAATAAGATATGGCGGTGAGTCACTATGCTGTACGGTTGCACAACTTAATTCGTTACGCAAAACGTTATTGTTTGTAAAAGAGAAGAATTGTGTCTTGGCAATTTCCCGGCTGCAAGTGTAAATACCAAGATTGTAAGGTTTTTCATTGTTCTGTTGTAAATCGTCCAGACATAAATTCGAATTTAGAGAACGAACTCTGTAAATGAAATAATAAAAAAAACATTTAAAAACCTGTAATTGCGTAATTGTGTAAATTGACTCACTTTCCATAAGCTTTAACATTTTTCGTTGGTACAAACTTTTCTGGATAAATATTTTCCAAATACCAATCGAAATTCTTACAACGTAACTTTTTACGTAACATAACTCTGTGGGTAACATCGCCAATATCAGGATGAAATTTCAAATCCGGACGATTTAAAAAGAAAATATTTATGTAATCATCCATCCAGACTAATGCCATGCGTGCAGTGTTAATACCGTGCGTATCACGATTATTCGGGAATCTATAAAAATGTTTCAATTTTGCAATTTATTTTGTATGCCACTAGATTCTATAGAAACTGATAACATACTTGTAAGGATGGAAATCACGGAATATATGCCCCACTCTAGAACAGGGTATAGTTTCAATTGTGCCACCGCACTGCCAAATTCTGAAAGACATTTCTAAATTTTCTCCACCCCAGCCATCCATCTGAAATCAACGAAAAGATGAAAAACATGTAGGCAAATATATTCAAAATTTATTTTAAAAGTAACTGGCGACTACAATACCTGTTCGTCATAACTGCCAACTTCCCAGAAATAACTGCGATCAATGGCAAAAAGACCACCAGCCATGGTGGGACTGTATGTTGGACACACATCTAAATCCTTTTCTTTACATTCACGTTGCTGCCTCTTGCGCTCCCTATTCGAAACGGTAATCCAATCAAAGTGTCCAGACCATTGGAAGCCGCCAACTTGAAACGATTTATAGCCATTTGTATTATACTTAAAGTCCTGAGCATCAATTACATCAATAATGGGAACTAAAACACTAGTACGAGATTCCTTAATACGCTGTAGCAGCGGTTCACACCAGCCAATATTGCCCTCACAGTGAGCATCTAAAAATATTAACACATCACCGGTGGCAACACGTGCTCCAGCTAAACGAGCTCTAATCAAACCCAACCTGTTCAAATACAGAAACAGAGACAAAACAAATATTTTGTAAGACCATACGGAATACTACGAATAAATTATAGTGAAAGATATTAAAAAAGCAAATTAAAATGAATAGAAGGTTGAAAAAACTCATAAAAAAACTATACCAGAGTTGGTTGGCATGTTGCTGTATTTGTTTCTTTTTCACTTTTCTCGGTTATTATATGTATGTAGTGTTACTTATTCACACTTTTCTTTTATTTTTTTTTTATTATTTTCTAAACATACTTTTAGCCACGAATCATAGTCTTGTTTTGTTTGTTTCTTTTTTTTTTTTTTTTTGAATGATCACACTTTGAAATAAAATTTATTTTATTTTTAAATAAACACAGACTAGTTAGGTTTGTCTTGTTTGGAGAACAAATGTACGCTCAAGTGTACATCGGTTTTATTTAATTAAATTGTAATTGATATTTATTTTGTAATACCATTGATTTTTTGTTTTTGTTTTTTTTTTATATATACGTCGAATGGTATAAAATAAACTACGATAATAAAATTTCTGGCATGAGAATAAAATCGATTGTAATTTTTTAATTCAGTAATAACTTAACTTCAACAAAAAAAAAAAAAAGCAAAAAACTGCATGCATTAGTAACTGCATTGCATAGACAAATGATTACTTAACTCTAGAAGGTGTTTTCATTCATATTAATAGCACCTCGAAGCAATTTTGAATGAAAACTATTAAATAAGAAATGATACTTTTATATCGTTGGAAATTTATGGTTCGGAAATTCGAGATGAAAGAACGAAATTAACAGAAGACAAATTTTAAATGGCTAAGCTGGGCAGCCCTCGAGTGGAAATAATTTAAAATTCTGAATTTTCTGATAATTCTTTTGTGTCAAACAAAACATGTATTAACATGACATGGATTGTGCATATCTATTCGTTTATCCATATACAAACTATATCTTGAAAAATAAACAAAACATAATTTGTTGTTGCATTTCATATTGTTTTCTTAAATGTAACAAGTCAAAACATGCAGTCCCTAAGCAAAAAGACGTAATTTTGAATATTTAGTGTCTGAATCCCATAAGTACATTCATTAGTCATTATAATCCCTCAGTCAGCATTACGACCTAGATTCTCAAACCACTTTTGTTGTGTGTGTTAAAGCCGACATCGACTTTATGCGTTATTTTTTTACATGATTAGGTCCTGTCGTTCGGATTCGACTTTAAACCGTAGGTCCCGCGACTTATGTATAAAATTAAAGCATACAACATAAGTGGTATAAGAAGCTAGGCCGTAATCGTGACTAAAGAGTTGTAGTGACCAACAATGTATGTACATATCGCTCCTTTATTGCAACATAGTCATATCTCAAAAAATTAAAAATTTGTAGTTACTTAAGCAAAACTACTCTTTTAGACCTTCTGTACATGTTGAAAAAAATCAGTTTTATATCCCAAGCTGAACCGAAGTTATGGCCAAAAGTGTTTGAGGCAATTAGATCACAGGGCTTATGTATTGAAAATTAAAACGCATTTTACCAAGTTCACGTTTTTTCAGATATGACTATGTTGCAATAAAGGAGCGATATGTATGAAGTTCCCGTTGACTCCAAGCAACAGATTTTATTAAGACACTTTTCATTACAATTTTTATTTACTCTCAAGAGTTTTTTCCAGAAATCTGCTAAGGAGTCGTCGCCGAAAAAATACTTATTCATATTTGTTTTGTTAGAAACGTCTGACTTGGGATTTGATCTCGGACATTACGTTTAATAAGCCAATACACCACCTACTAGACTAAGGCGACTTTTGTATGAATTCATTACTAATAATAAATATGGTTACTCTTACATTGCCCCCATATTTTAAGATCAGTTTAGAAAAAATAAACATATTAAAAGCCATTTTGTGAACGTTTATTTCTGAATAAATTAAAAGAAAAAAATTAATTGAAAAAAATATTTAGTGGTGCAAAAACGAGGAAGGGCCTCGAAAAAATTAGATAGACTCTCACGTTCGAAAATAAACGCTATGGCTAAACTCTATTACGTTCAATAAAGAATAACTATTTTGTGTATGCAAAATATTCTCTACAAATATGTAAAAAAAAAAAGAAATAAATTGTTAAACAGCTTAAGCAATGTATGTACGTGTTTCGGTGATCGATTATTAAAATATATTGATCGAAACTAAATACGAAATGTTAAATTTTACTTTTTTTCTCGATATAAATTTATGAAGTCCCACTATTCAGCTTCCAATATCAAGAAAATCAAAAGAAGTTGAAACAAAATTTTCGAATTAAACTGCACGATAGGTGAAATACAGGTAAAATCAGAAATTAAATCATGAAACCATAATAGAACGAGTCCGAAACAACGAAGGAAAAAATTCTTCATCTCCAAACAGTATTACTCAGAGCGGTGATAAACATACAGGAACAGCAGCAGTGAAAGTCGTATGGATGTTTTTGGCATTTTGAACAGAGATAAAATTTATAAAATGATAAAATCCAAAGTCATGGATAGGCGAAATTATAAAAATTTATTCAAATAAAAAAATATGAATGTGAGATTTTAAATTAAAATATGCATTAATTCTTCTATTTGAATGCTAAAACAATTTTTAAACAATATTTTATAATACTATTCTAAATTCTCCCAACAAAGTAACTTTGATATTTAAATGAATTGAGTTGAAATGAAATGTTTAAAATAAAACATGAACAGAAAACGTGTCTTGACTGCCTTACTGCTAAAGCCACTCCAACCAAAATCTTAAAAAAAAAAACATTTTTATATGAATATTGAACCACAAATTAAAAAAAAAAGAAAAAAAAACTGTTTAGGCTTACAATTCTTTTTTTTCAGTTTTTATTTTATTTTATTTATGCAAATCATAAAAAAGAAGGTCACAGACAGATTTCAAGTTTTTGTTGTTTTTTTTCTCGTTTGTTATGAAACACATACAGAAATACAAACGCACTTAAGGTGTAATAAAGGTTTGGGAGTCTAAAATTTTTAACTAAAAACTAAACGAATGATGAAGAAGATGCCGTTCTGCGTCATATGAAAGCTTACTATAATACAGATTGGAATGCTATTTTCCTAAAAGTACGGTTAGTGTTTTTTATTTTTAATAAAAATATCTGAAAGTCTGTTTAAAGATAGAGGACATCTAGTAGTTAGACTTAAATTTCAATTGAGAGAAAAACAATTTTGAAATTATTGTAATTGAAATCAAGAAATGTTGTTATAACACTTAATAATAATGATAATATTTTATCATCATGTTTTATCACTTTGCATAAAATTTCTAAAATAAAGAAGTTTGGAATTCAAAAAGAAAACAAAAAAAAAAAAAAACTACAACAAATAAAAATAATTATTATAAAGCAATATTGTGTGCATACTGTTTAAAATTATTCAATTGAATATTCTAAAATGTCAAATGCAGCTACATAAATTCGTATTTTCTACGCAAATAAATAGAATTTGGAGTGGAACGTTTAACGTTGAAATTAAACGTGGAAATTAAAAAAATTCTAATGATAAAAATTCTTTTAACAAATAGTTTTTTTTTCTTTTCTCAACTTTTTTTTTATAATGGGTGATTTTTTAAGAGCTATAGGAAATTAAAAAAAAACACATAAAATTCAGAAAAATGCATGAAATCTTTATTGAATCGATAGCACGGTCCATATAATTTAGTGTTTGAAGATTATTTCATGCAAATGTTGTTGACCGCGACTGCGCCTCAAATGGTCCATCCGTTTAGTCGAATTTTGGCATACCAATGCGTCAATTGAAGCGGGCTTGTCTGTATAGACATGAGCCTCACAAAAAATAGTTTAAAGTTGTTAAATCGCACGATCTAGGCGGCCAATTGACCGGTCCCGAACGTGAAATAAAATGTTCACTGAACTTGCCTCTCAATAAGTCCATTGTTACGCATGCTGTGTTGCATATGGCACCGTCTTGTTGAACCCACATGTCATGCAAGTCAAGCTCTTGCATTTTGAGCAAAAAAAAAAACTTGGATATCATCTCACGGAAGCGCTCACCATTCACAGTTACGTTACGATTCGCAGCATATTTGAAGAAATACGGTCCAATGATGCCACTAGCCCATAACAGCTTTTCACTCCAAAATCAACAATTCTGCTTATTTACGTATCCATTGAGCCAAAAAACGGCTTCTTCACTGAACAAAATTTTTCGATAAAGAAGTGGATTCAATTCTTGCACCAGCTGTATTTTGAAAAACTTCGCACCTAAATTCTTTCGCAAAATTTTCCAAGTTTTTTAGCAACAGATGCCCAATTGCTGCGAACGGTGACGAATCGATATTTGATGGTCATCATTAACTCTGGCCGATACAGCTGCGATATTTTCTTCAGTTCGCACTCTACGTAAGTGTGTTGGCAGTTTAATGTCCAACAATGTAAATTTGATGCGAGATTTAGTCACAATAGCCCGAATAGCCGCTTCAGTGGGTCGATTAAACTGACCACAAAATGGAAGAAGCACGCGATAAACTTTCTTAACAGAGCACGCATTTTGATAATAAAATTCAATGATGTGCAAGCGTTGTTCGTTTGTAAGACGATTCATGCTTAAATTATAGACTAAACTGAAAATGTTTAACAGTGAAACAACACACGAAACGTGCGTGAGCTGTTTAAACCAGTGTTGTCAAAAAGACAATAGCTAAAAAATCACCCGTTATTATATACTGATGTCTTGAAAAGATATATTTAAAATATTGATATAATGTTCTTGCTGAATTATATTCATATTCAAATAAGCATATAATATATATACACACATACACTAGAAAGCAGTTTATATTTGGATTCTTACTCGTCATTTGATATTTAATCTAGAAATGTTCTATAAAGTTCTTATGGTATTAAAAACGAATTAATTAAAAAGTAAAGAAAAAAACTTTGGAATACAGCAACAATACAATTCAGTGTCTTTAATTCTCTGTATTAAATGTTTTATAAATTAACAGTCAATTCCGTTTCAATTCGATACAGATTAGAAATGAAAAAATAATATTTTAAAGTATTGAACTGAAAGAGTATATTAGGAGAAAAGAATAAAAATAATGTAAATATAATTGATTACTTGAAATTGTTTAGTTCACATAAAAAATTTAATAAATCTCAATAATGCCATCAATCTTTTATGACAATAATGTATTTTTGGATTGATTTTGAATTGGTTTTAGCATTGTATAATTAAAATTAAAAAAGGTACGTAAATTTAAAATCTGGAACTAAATTTTAAAGATAAACTCATTAAAAACAGCTCAATGGCGCCATATTTTCCGATAGTTACTGGGTCCATTCTACTACTTCTCTATAATGTATGTTAAATAATGTTGCTTTTTTTTGCTTGTTATCTATGTATGTTTTGTTATCTTCTACCTTTTTGAAGCTAGTACATTTCATGTTATTCGTTATGTTATATATTCTGTCATCTTTTGATTGATTTCTTTTTCTACAATTTATTTAGAAATCTTTTAAAGTTTTCCATCGAATGAAAAATGGCTACATCCGATAGGAAGCAAATTTGAAATACTTCAGGACTTCAGTACATATATAGCAGTGTACATAGCCAATAATTATTTCGGATGGCCTACTGCAAGAACATATATTAAAAATGAAATCCGCAGGCGTAAGTAAATCTGGATCGATTATATCTAGTCAAATAAAATAGATAGGCATTGAACTTGAAATGGCAGGGCCACTGAAGGCTCGGTTAAGAAGGTCAAAATCAAAGTGATATCTTCTAAGATTCCAACCAATGATGGAGTTCAATTAAAGACTAAAGTACACATATGCATCAGTTTTTATTCAATAAATGATTCAACATTTGAAAAAATTCTTAATTTTGCAAAATCCTAAGTTAAACTTATTGTGAAATTAAAATGGGTAAACAAATTTTCAAAAACTTACCGATTTTTAAGTCGAACAACTGAAACTTTGCCTGATGGTATACGTGTTCGTATATAGTAGTCTAATTTCCCTCCTAACTCCTCATTTGTACTGCCATCGTCCACCAAAATAATCTGCTTTAAGAGACGACCAGCACATGTATTCAATGTACTGTGTACGGTACGTAACAATACCGAATAGGGTTCATTGTAGAATATTATTATGACACTTGTTGTTGGCAGACTGTCTACGTTAAAATGTTGTTTGGCACAAAGAGGATGGCGAAAATCGTCTAAGGTGCGATTGTATGACATGTGTTCACTTAACTCCTCGTTAAGAGCGATTTTTTTGTAAATTTCATCGCCAAGTATTTTAGCTGAACCCTCTAAGTAGGCAGCTTCGCCCAAGTCTCCTAGACCAGGTTCTTGTTTCGCCAAGTCTCGTTGTATGCTTAATTCGTAAGGTGAACTGTAGTCTATTGATTCCGGTTTCTGCAATGCTGGCACAGGTCGAGGTATTTCATTATCATTGTTATCGCTGCTATCTTTATCGATATGGTTTAAGGAATTTTGTTTTAATGCGGCTCTTTCAAATGGCGATGAAAGACTGGAATCCTCATCGATTTGTAAGACTTTTATGTAGACAATAAATACTAAGGCCACCAATGAAAAGGTAATAATTTTACCATAAAAGGAACGAAAACGAGGCAGCATTTTTGGAACTTTAAAAACGTAATTTTTCTCTTTCTTTTCCTTTCCTTTTTCTTTCTTTGGCTGTTTCTAGAACTTATTCTTTAAATAACGAATTGTGTGTCGTGGACATTCATTAGCATGGGTTGCTACAGCATTAAGTGCAAACGAACTCATACGTACAAGTGGCAAATGGGAAGGGAATATCTTAATCAGTCATTTAAGCTCTCCTCGGGCAGTGTTGGTTTGTGGAACATGTAAATGTGAAGTTTTGTTGTTGTAGAAAATGTGTCAAGAAAACCACTTTCGTTTTTTTTTTTTGTTGTTACTAATTTTCCTCTTAAAATCGCCGAATAGGAAATAATGAAGAACGATGGCACAGTTTAAAGATTCAAAAGAAATTTGAAACACACTCACATACACACGCACACGTTTCTTATTAAAACATAAAAGTCAGGTTTTAATTTCTAAACAGTAAAGTTTTTAAAGAAAGAAAAAAAGAGTTTTTTCTCTTTTGGTTCGTCCGCGTGTCACCACCGTCAACAGTTTGTTTCGTTTTAATAGCCCGTCTTAAACTGTTAGTTGAGCGCTATGATTCTTCTACAGACTGCTTTTTCATTTTAGCCATCTTCGTTTACGTTATCAATGAATATGAATAGAAAAAAAAATATATAAAACGTCACTTAAAAAGCACACCAACAACAAAAATACAAAAAGCCAAAAACTTGCTCCATAAAAACTTTAACCAGCTACGAAAAAGAGACGGACAGCCAGACAGACAACCAGTTACCGTCAGGTTAATTTTAATTCACAGGCCAGCCAGCTTTTGTTGAACGTAAACTGTTGCTTCAGCTGTTGCTTTACTCTTTTCTTGGACTTGTAATAAACAAAACAACAACTTTTTAATTTCAACTATTTGCCACAAAACTTTCAGTAGTTTTTTCAATTGTTGGCATTTAATTTTGTTATAAATTCATAACACTAACTAAAGGTAAATTAAACATTCGAATTTTCTTTATTTACTTTTAATGGATGCAAAACAACACATACACACTCGCAATAAAAAATTCTATTCTCTCAACTACAGAGTTGTAAAATATAAGTATTCAATTGCAAACTAAAGTCGATAAGGCAGTGTTTCTTATTGTCCAACCGCAGTTGCATTTTTCGGTATTTATTACATTACATTCATCACTTTATGTGTAAATAATGAAGAAATTTATTTGACATTTTGAAAAATTATAATTTATACACATAAAAAACTTCTAAAATTTAAATATTAAATTGAGAATACGTAATAAATAAATATTCCTCTTTAAATGCAGAAAAAACAAAATAAATTTGTAGGTTTAAGACACAGCATGTACAATTTATTTTTGACTAAACAGATAAGCGTATGAAAGGGCTGTGGAGGGGGAGCTTAGAGCCCTTCGGGGACGCTCCACTCCTGGCATCAATGATCGAGTTGGATCTTTGACGGATATTTTGTTGTCTTGTTATAGAGATACTTGTCCTCTCACATACCCGTGTAAGAGGAGCCAGCCAGCCTGGTGGAATGCGGAACTCCAGAGACTCCGCTGTTGTACTAGGAGACTCTTTAATAAGGCTAAGAGGTCGCGCAGGGATGTGGACTGGTCTGCATATAGATCCAGTTTTAATGACTATAACGGGCAATAAAGCGCTCAAAGAGAACCACCTGGATGAGTTTCTGCACTAGTATCGAGGATGTTGCTGATGTGGCTCATTTCCGTAGGATGCTTTCGAAGGATCCCAAAGTTCTAGGCTTCGTCCAAAAGAACGATGGCATGTACTGAATATTGAGTACTCATTTTCCTGATTGTGAGGATCTAGGAAGCTATCCGTTGGGTGTAGCTGATCCCTTCTGTGATGCTGGCATTACGCCGATTTTGAAAGATATCATTACCAGGGATAAGGTTAAATTGGCTATTAGTAGCTTTGAGCCGTTCAAGTCGCCTGGTCCGGATGGTATCTTTCAGGCTCTGCTTCAGCATGCTGGTGATATATTACACGAATATCTGGTGGACGAATATCTGTCTCCGGTGGTGTGATATACCTGAGGGTTGGAAAGATGTGCTCGTGGTGTTTATACCAAACGCTGGTAAAACCAGTAGTATCGGCCCTAAGGATTATAGATCGATATCACTCTCATCCTTTCTCTTGAAAGCTTTGAAGAGACCCCTCCCCCATACTATCCCCTTTTTTGTGACTCTTGGTGGCTAATTTTGGTCTGAGGCTCCTTGAAAGTAGGGGCTTTAGGGTTGAGCTATATGCCTACGATGCTATTCTTGTAGGCGGTAAATTTTTGCTAACCCTGGGGGAACTGATGGTGTCTGCTCTTGGAATTGTATCCTCTTGGGCGACAAAATGTGACTTATATGTCAAGCGGTGTACAGCGCGTAGTGCCATACGCCTGAGGGAATCGGGTTGTTGGAAACAGCGCTCGATAGGGCACTCCAGAGTTGTGAATACCGTCTTTCCTGACGGAAGGTATAGACTTTTGGAAAAAGTCACTGATTATATTGTGCCTGAGGCTATGTTCCTACCTGGTTTGAGAATACTCATACCGGATAGGGCACAATGGAATGGTAAGGTACTCCAGGGGCAGAGTGGTATACTCATCTTCACAGATGGGTCTAAGTTAGGTGGATGTACAGGTGCTGGGGTTGTCTGTAGGGAACTCGGTCTTGAACTCCACTTCAGATTGAATAATGACTGCAGCGTTTGTCAGGCGGGGATTTTCGCAATACTGAAGGCTATTGAGGCCATAGCTGGTGGCCCATCTTCGGATTCGGAATCTTACATGATCTTCGTTGACAGTCAGGCTGCCCTTAAGACCATTGCGTCGGTCTGGTGCAAATCACGGCTCGTTCACGAGTGCAGAATCGTTGAGGAGTTTTGGACCAGACCGTATCCGTCTATGCTGAGTTCCGGGTCACAGCGGAATACTGGGCAATGAGACGGCGGATGCCTTCGCTAGGTTAGGTTCGCTTTCAGGTGGTGATTTGACAGTTGGTTCTGACCCCTCTATGGCCTCATCGACGGATGGTCAGGAGGGAAGAGCAGAGGCGTTGGGGGGAACGGATCGGGTTGTTCTGTTTCTATGCGTCTATGGCCTGCTGTGGACAGCAGAGTGGCTGCTGGTCTTGGTTAAGGCCAGTTTAAGGTTGGTTGTCGGTTTTATCACGGGGCACTGCGAGATTAGGTCTTTGACGGGGATCTGGAACAGATTCCAGACGGGCTATTGCAGGGTATGTTACTATGAGGAGGAGTTAGAGACTGTCGAACATCTCCTCTGCAACTGACTAGCCCTTGGTAGGTTGAGGTTAAGGACCCTTGGCAGGGCCTTCTTAGAGAGTTTGAGTTCTGTGTCGAGAGCCGACATCAATGCTCTCCACAGATTCATTAGCAGCTTTGACTGGTTGAGAGGGGGCTTCGTAAGTGTAGTCGTATTAGCTCTTATTTGAAGTCCAGATGCTATTCCCAATCCTAAAAAGTATTGATTAGACCAATTTGACCCAATTGAACCCCTGAACGGAGTTTACCGAATAATTGTGTAGTAGAAGCTCATGTGATATGTTATCCGGCCATAGAAGCTGACCATATACACAGCAGATTTTCTTCCTCTTTTTGTCTTCGCAACTACTCGAAAGTCGTTGACCAGATGATTAAGACCAATGCGTGAAGTTCAATCAGACTTCTCGTGCGTCACTTAAATAATTTTGACCAAGTTTGATGCGCAATTATAGAAAGTTCGGTGGTAGTGCCAGAATTTGTTGATCTGAATCTTTAAGAGGCTTGCAAGGCCTTGAATCTGTTCCGAAATATCCATTGCAATGGAAATCTTTTCGTTAAGTGAAAGTGTGCTAATACATCACTTTCCCAAAAATCATCACAGCAATTCGTTTAGCCGATACTGTAGCTTGAAAGATAATCCTGTAGTTTTTTGGAATAAATTTTGAATATGGGAATATATTTCCATGCATCCAGCATTCACTTTTCAGGAGTTCCAAGAGTTGCTTTGTTTTTGTTCGAACAATTACCGGGCAGTACGAATGTAGGTGTCGGAGAGGTTCATTTAGCAAAAACAAATTCAGAAACTACTCGACGATATTTACTTTTTCCTCAAAATGTTCGAGTAGTTTAGACTTTTATGGTTCAATGATTGTCACTGAGTACGAGTTTATGCATATTTTAGTTTTAATTACAGATTAGTAGTACTTAAAAAATATTTATCCGTCAATATTTACGGGCATTTTGTATGTTGTGATGATAAAATATGCTTTCTGCCTTCTTTTATCGTCTCAAATGTTGCAAACCACAGAACTCTGATCCAAAGATCTAAACCTTATGTATAATACTCAAAATTTTGATTTTTAATTGACATTTGATTTTTAATTGAGCTTTGACTTCTGTGGCCATCGTTTCTAATCTAGACGTTGTTAACAGATAACTGGGCGATAATCACGCTCAAACCAAACGATATGCCAGCATTTACTTCACTTCTTTAAAGTTTTCATAAATTTTTACCACATTCAGTACATTTTTAATGTGAATATTTCGACAATTCCAGAATGTTCTTGTTAACGGTCGATCTGAACTTACAATGAAAGTATAGATCGCGCTAAAGCACACATTTTTTAATACGTCGAACACACACAGGATAACCATTATTAATTAATCTCTTTGTAGAAAATCTAGGGGAAGTCGCCGTAGTCCAGTAGATCGTGTGTTGTCTTATTAGATGTGAAACCATGGTTCTAAACCCGGGACAGACATTGTCAACAAAGCGAAATCTGAAAAATATTTCTACGGCGACATCCTCTCAGGAGATTTTTGGCAAATACATATTCTGAAAAATTGCCATGAAAAGTTTCTCACTAAAATCTATCGTTCGGAGGCGACTTTAAACTGTGGCGGGACCTACTCACGCAGCAAAATGGTGTAAGAAGGTTTAGGTTAGAGAACGTCTAATTGCTATTAAAACAAATACAGCACTCGGGGGTCAAGTTGAGCCATTGTACTACTACGTAAAGGAGAGAGAGAGAAATAAGGAGTTAACACAGACCACAAACATCATCACAAGCCCTAGTACTTCGCATCCAGCTCAAACTAATAATGAATCTAAGAAAAGCCTTAATGTCGGCACTCGACAAAAAATTCAAACCCTCGAAGAAGGCCCTGCTAAAGGTCCAAAAGTGCTGTGAGAAGCTAGGTCGTAATCCTGACTGAAGGGTTGTAGTGACCCAATTACGATGAGTAAATGCAGGAAAATGAAATTCCTGAGGGGAGAAGGAAAAAATACTATTTCTGAACATTTGATTTAAAAACGTTCTACAGAAACACTAACTCACATGTGAAGACTGAAATCTTTCTGTAATGCTATTAACATTTCAAGTAACAATCGAAAGCTCTTCCATTAGAAATTAAAAACGCTTAAACATAATGCCGATACACTATAAATATGGAATATCAGTTCTTATTTTTGCTTTTGCAAAATTTAATACTTTTAATATACTCGTACATACATACATAGCTACTAAAGCAAATTAAAATAAAAATACTCTACATAAGGGCCTAAAACATTATAATTATGTGAGAATGTATAAGGTTTATACAAATATATCCACACACTTCAATGTTTCGTTTTGTTTTGTTTTTTGTTCGCTTTAAATATGTTCAAATTAACAAGTTGCAACGAAGCGTTTCATATGATAGTATAAATCAGAATACTGTTGACATTCGGGGTGTCACCCTCGAGTTACACATCTCTTTCATTTGCTTCCATCCTGTGTCGCTTCACACACATTTCCAACTGAGAGTGGCGGTTTTCCTTCAGAGATATTTGGGTTGTTTGTCTGTACATATTTTTTTATTCCCAATATTTTTGAAAATTTTTTTTCCTTTGTATCGTACTTGTGCTTGTGTGTGTACGTACGTCTTGTATTTTTGGACATCGAAATGTTGTTGTTGGCGTTGTAGCTGTTGTTTAAAAGACCTTTGGTTCGTATAACGAATTCTCGCTTGTCATTCAATTGTATTTTGTAAAAATCTGGCCAAGTGTATCGAGCAACAGGAGCACAACACGATGGGCACAATGAAGACGTTTAGAAGTTTACAATTTATTTAAAATATTGTCTACGCTTTAAGCATCCTCATTTCATGCATTCTCGGACGATGGTGCATTTTCGAAAAGGGGAACTCATCATCATGTTATTTACTGACAAATTGTCTTAAATATTTCAAATAATTTTCGTTTCGTTTTGGCAAAACTCTTGATGTTGATGTGTACATATGTATAGTACACATACATACAATAATTGCAAACATTTTCAATTTGAATTATCATTTTAAGTTTATTTCTTAATTTTTTTGGTTTTAGTTTTATTTATTGTTTGTGATTTTTCTTATTCTGTTAGACGAAAATCATTTAATCGTTAAATCAACAATAAAGTAGAGAGTATGTTCTGTATTTGAAATGAGGTGCAATGATTGTAATATAATTAAACAAATAAGGCGTGCAAATGAAATTATTATTACGAGTATTATATACGAATACTTTATAATATGCAGTATAGTTGTGCAAGTGCATCAACATTTTTATGGGTATTCACAGTTTGGAGATGAAATGGATTATTGCCTGGGTTCTTAGATCCCATGCAGTATTGTGGACTACACAAATTATATCTACACGTGGAACCAGCTATAATATGGCTCAAACGAATTGATGTAAACACTCATGGAAAATTCTTTAGTCCACCAAGTACATCACACCTAAAAAATTTACAATATATAATCTAGTAGGTAATGTGTCGACTTATTAGGCATGAGGCCACGGTTCAAATCCCAAGTCAGACATCTCCAGCAAAACGAAATTTGAAAAAATATTTCTTCGGCGACTTCCCCTCAACCGATTTCCGACAAAAACTCTGAGAGTGAATAAAAAAAAAATTACCATGAAAAAGTTCTCCAAATAAAAGTAACACAAACAACATAATCCTGACTGAAGATGTAGGTATGTAGTAGGGATGCCAATCGGGAATGGTTTTTTAAAATCCCGGGATTCGGGATTTTTCAAAAAATCCCGGAATCCCTATTTCGGGATCCCGGGATTTTCGGGAATTCTGAATCCCGAACAAAAATTCCTGAAATTTCTCACTTTTAACACAAAAACGGATTTTTTTCTTATATAATGTTTATTTAAAAGTTTTTTAAGTGAAAAATACTTAAAACAAACAACATATTTCACTTTTATTAACAAAAATTAGTTATTTATAAGTAATTTCATAAATTATATTTGAGGACCTACATAAATATTATGTAAAAAATAAAGACAAATAATATAATATTAACAATATTTATCAGTGTACATTAGAATTAACAAAAATTAATTTTCATTTAAAATTAAAAATTCATAAATCACATTTGGAGATCTACATACATATAATGTAAAATATAAAGCAAATACATATTGTTACGAAAGTGGAAATGGTGTTGTTAAAATTATAAACAAAAGCTCCAAAAACAACACTATATACTTGATCAATGAATGAGTAAAAAATATAGCAACAAAAACAAAGCGCTTGTTTACAAGATCAAGAATAAGGGATAAAAGTTGTAAATAACCAACAAACAAATGAAGAAAACAAAGAAGTAAACAAGCAACAACAACGTGCAGTATGAAATAGCGGATAGACAAATAAACCAACAACAAATAATCTGCCTGGACGAATGTAAACAAGAAACAACATATTTAAAAAGAGGTTGTTTAAATTGTTCAGAGTTTGAGTTGAATCAGTCGTGTATAACGACGTTAAGTTGGTTGAAGTGATAAATCAATCGATTGTGTGAAGTCACGAGATCGAGCTATAATTCGGTTAGACTTGTGTGGAGACAAGTTTCGTCTGAAGGAAAAAGTTGTTAGTGTTGTGCTTACAAAAAGGTTGTGAGCGAAGAATAACTAACAAGTGTTGTTGCTTACAAACACATATTGCGAAAATTATCGTTGTATACGTGGAATAAGTTCGAACAGTGGCACAAAAGTTGTGCAGATAATAAAGAATTGATTAAAATTAAACACAAATTTATTTTTATTTTATTTGCAATCTACGAACTCGTATTTTTAAAGTTTTTAAAATGCAAAAACGTAACAATATATTAATATTTGTTAGTCTACATTAGAAAAGGACATAAAAAATATTAGTATGACAAAATAAATAGAACGAAAACGGGATTTTCAAATCCCGAAAATCCCGGGATTTAAAATTAAAAAATCCCGGGTTTCGGGTTTTTTAAATCCCGAAAATCCCGGGAATTTCGGGAATCGGGAATTCCCGTTTGGCATCTCTAGTATGTAGGTATATATTGTTACATGTTTATTATTATTTTAGGGCTGGAAACTTCTAGAACTTGTTGATTTGTTGTTATTTTTTGTTCTATATAGTTTTGTTATAGAAATTTAATTCTCTTTTGTCCCTATTCTCGGAATTTCTATATATCGCTTCCTTAAATAATTTAAATTTAAATGTTCATCAAAATTATTCGTTTAAAGAACCTACCTGACACCAACGCCAAGTTATTCAATATATGCCTATCCAATACACATACTACATACATACTTTCATCGCCAGACCTCTAAATATTGTATATTTCAGCTTTGTTTGAACGATGTTTGCTTTCAGCACGATGGTGAAACTTGTCTCAATCGATTTATTGCGTCAAAAGTTTAATGGGCGTTTAATTAATGGGGATGTCAATTGGACGCCAAGAAGTTGCGATTTGGCACTGTTGGAATATTTTCTGTGGTACGTCGTTAAGGAAAAGCGTTAAGCCGATAAAGCAGAGATAATTGAGCATTTGAAGTTCAACATTCGTGATGCCATTGCCGTGGTACCACCGGCTACATTCGAAAAAGTGCACGAAAATTGGTCTGATCGATTGAGGTACTGCGAGGTCAACAGCGCCAGTTATATGAATGAAATAATAATCCATTTACCTCCCAATAAAAAAAATAAATTTCATAAACTTTCAAAACGATTTTGTTTTATTGCATTTTTAAATTTCAACTTTTAAATGACAATGAAAATATCAAAATATCTGGAAGTTGTCAGACCCAAATTCTACATAAAATAATCATTTTTAAATAAATAAAAATGTAACAATACTGAAGTCGCCGTGGTCTAGCAGGTAGTGTGTTGACTTATTAGACGTAAAAGCCAGGGTTCGAGTCACAGGCCAGATATCAAAATAAAATACAAAAAGTATTTTTTCGGCGATATCCTCTCAGCAATTTTCTGGCAAATACTCTGAGAGTAAATAAAATAGTCATGAAGTTTCTCAAAAAATCTGTCGTTCGGAGTCGACTTTAAACTGTAGGGCCCGCTACTCATGTATAAAATGAACACACACAACATAAGTGGTGTGAGAAACTAGGTCTATAATCCTGACTGATGGGTTCTAATGACCAATTATGTATGTATGTAACAATACAAAACGTATTTTTACACAAAGACCTACTTTTACATTACCTTCCAGGCTGAAACATCCTCTTTAACAGGATGCACACAACAAAAACAGTATGAGTTCGGAAAACAGTTCACATTACAGTTTTCTGTTATTGTAATTTGATCTTTGTTCCTATTCTCGTTATTATTGCATGTTTTTCGTGTTCTCTATCCATGAATATTTCCTATAAAATTATATTTATTAATATTTTTTACATATTTATTATATATTTATAAATTAGTTTGGGTTCATTTTGTGGGTTTATACCTACGATTGTTATGAATTACAGACACAAAGAGAAAAATTTTGTAATTAACTGGCAATTTAATTGAGGTCATTGAACAATACCAACAACAAACAATTGCCTTTAATTATGCACCATTCAATTAGACACATTTAACAAGCTTACCCATTAACCACACCATCTCTACTACTATCGTGCCACTTTTAGTCTCTTTCCAATTGCTTGCTGAACGTGCAAATACGATTACATAGTCTAGTTGACGTGTAACAACAGCAGGTACACATACTTGAGAGACCAACATACGAACGCAGAAGTAGTTGATGATTACGCGACCAACAAATGGTTAACATAAGAAACTTTTCGAAAAAGAAGGCGTTCCATTTGTTGGTTAAACATTCGACAAGACACGCTACTTGTGATACCTACTTGTGGTTTTAATTTTACTCTTTTTCACTCTTTTTATGTTGTTCTTATTGTTGTTTGTTATTGTTATTATTGTTTATTATTGATCAGTCTATTATAGGTTAGAAATAATTTGTAATTGACTCAGTCAACTCTTTCTGTTTCTGGTATTTTGTCCTACACCGGTAGCCCCTAAAAGGTCAGATGGTCAAGTTCACATGACACGAACTGTAAACGGATTCAATGAATATTTTTAAATAAATAAGGAAATGCCTGGCATGTCCGTGTGAGCGTGTATTGGTGTGTAATAATAGTAATTTCCGTTTTAAAATAAAAAATTTAAATATTTTCCTACAACAAAAACCCCATAAGAAATTTATTTATCAATTAAATATTTCATAATACGAGTGAGTGGCTAATAAATTATGTACATACGCATTGTAAATTAATAAACAAACATTTAAATATAAAGGAATGTAGAAGGCCTTTTAAAGGCCCCAATTTGAAGAAACTAAAAATATGAATCTTTTTATTTCTTTTGTAAGAAATTCCATAAAAAAGAAGTACAATTTAAAGCAGTAAACAGAGAGAGAGATTGTTCAAATACGTTACAAACTGTTGGAATTGTAAGGCAATGGTTAGGTTAGGTTAGAGGACGTGCACCTGTCGGTCAAGACAAACACAGTACCCGGAGGTCGAAATTGACCCATTGTACATTGTCTTGAGGGGAGGAAGGAAATAGAGGATATAGGAAGGTAGGGAAGGAGAGGGAGTATGGGAAACGGAGGAATTACATGTAAAGAAACAGACAACCAGCCCAAGCTGCTAATGAATCTGTGGAGAGCCTTAATGTCGGATCTCGACACAGAACTCAAGTTCTCAAAGAATGCCCTGCCTAGGGTCCTTAACCTCAACCTACCAAGGGCTGAGCAGTTGCAGAGGAGATGTTCGACAGTCTCCAACTCTTCCTCATCGCAACATACCCTGCAATAGTCCGTCAGCGACCTAATCTAGCAGTGCCCCATGATAAATCCGACAACCAACCTTAAGCTAGTCTTAAGCACTGTCCTCTTGCTGCCCACAGCAGGTCATAGACGCCTAGAAACAGAACAACCCGATCCGTTGTAAGGCAAACATATCGCAAAATTGTGTTTGCTTTCCATGCTTACAATAAGAGTCCAACTAAGGCCTCTTTAATAAAGCGTGAGAAGCGATAGAGTGGCAGAGATGAACTTAATTTGAAAAGTTGACAGGTAAGGTTTCAAATTTAAGCTATATAAGTGCAGCAATTGACAGCCTTACTGAGGAATACCTATCTTCTTATGTGGATCAACATGTAGCTAGAACTCCATATGAAAACAAAAACGCTATGAGATACGAAAAAGCAGGCTACGGCAAATACCTACCAATTTGAATTGCAAGAATGTAACCGAAAGTGATTTGACTGCAGCATAGAAATGTAAATGTCGTTGGACAAGGCATCATTGTCTACGGCGAGCGCTATACATAGTTGGATCACTACCAAATTCTATTTGTATGAATAACAACGACATGTGGCTTGGACATAATGGCCCAAGGTGCATATAGCTCATGCTTTTTGGCGATCCTGCACGACTGATTTGAAAACACGGTCATATCACTTAGAGATGATTTGAGATGGCCACCGTGATTGCGCAGTTTTGACCCCGTTATTCTTTTTCTTGTTCATGCAATCGTTAAAATTCAGCTTGATTTATGAGCCTGAGTTATGTAAAATTGTATATTTCGGAAACGCTCCACACAGAGAATCCATGATAGACATTTAAAGGACGATAAATTCCTCACATAATGTTATCAATAGGTTTGGTTTTTCAAACAAATATAAAATTTCTATTTCTCACCTGCAATTTGTTTTAGTTATAATTTAAAGATAGAAAGAGAACTCAAATAATGAATAACCTGTTCATCCTTAAATGTTTTATTATAAAATCAAGTATTTCTAATGATATCTAACTAAATCAATAAAATTTCAGTTATAGAATGTATGTATATAAAATAAGGTCCTTAAAATTCAAGGCCTAGTTTGTCACTTTACAAAACATTAAAGCTTCATATAACTTTACTTTTGGAGCCTTAAAATGAACAACTTACCGGCGACTTTTTTAACTGGGCAACTTCTAGAACTTTTTTTCTGTTCGCTGATCTAAAGTACTACTCATTCATTCCCTCGTACCGCAACAAATTTCTAGACTTTAAAGCAATGCTCTTGCATGAGTAGAGGCCATCCTACACTTGTATAAAAAGTCTTGGATGTTTTTTTCCAAACTTTGGAAATCATCGAACACAGTTTGAGCATACTTTGGGACAGAGGACGTCACCATCTGATACATTGTTTATTATCCTTAATTGGCAACCAACGGACATGTGGGCGACATGACTGAGGGCCACTAGAGCATGGAAGAAAAGAAATTATGTTTATGCTAAAAAGTTCTATATAATTAATGGGAATATATCGATGGACTACACGATGCTCGAAACCGATTTGATACCTGATAATCCTTTGCACCTCTCAGAAAAAATTCCGAGAAATTCAACGCTTCATCCTTTAATGGGTTTCTGGACAAGGGAAATTGGAGGTAACATCAAAAACTAACGCACTTGAAAAGACTGTTGTTGGTGCTCCACTGCAGAGAAGCCAATTAATTGTCTCTTAAAAACAAAATGGGATTATGATTTCACGTGTATATATAACAGACAAATCTGATCCGATATGGATGTGTACAGCACAAAATATTTGCGTTAAGTCTGACTGGAACCCATCTAAAGAATTTTTTAACAGTATTAGCCAAACACACCGGCGTGATGCTGGCGCTGGTGTTCTGTCATCTGTATCTATGGGTAATGTAAATATTGAGGAGGCGGATGCTTTTGATGTTCTGGGCATGAGAATTAGTTGTGATGCTCGTTGGAACGATCACATTTTTCGAGTGTCAAAGGAAGCATTCAAGTGCGTTGGTTTTTTGAAACGGTGCAGAAAATACTTCACTCCATCCGACCTTCTTACAAGTACAACTCTCATGTATGGGCCGGTGCTCATTAACGACAGTAGGGTATCCAACTCTATTAATTCGTTGGAGCATCGTCGCAATGTGGCGTGTGTTTCATTGTTCTATCGGTACTATAATGGGAGGTGTTCTCGAGAGATTAGGGGCTTGGTTCCTGATAATCACATATTTTTACGGGGTACTAGAGCTTCTCGCAGAGCACATTCTTTTGTGGTTGATTGTCTAGTGAATCGCACAATTACAGGGAGAATTCATTTTTGCCCGCACTGCTCGCTTGTGGAATGATCTTCCTGCGAAGATTTTTTCCGTCAATTACGATATTGGTAAGTTTCTTTCCACCTTCCTATAACCTATTTTCCTAAACCTGCACAATGCACTGCATGAGTAGAGGCCATCCCCTGAGTGTTAGAGCTGGGAATGCCTTACAACAAATTTTGCAGAAACAGAAAACAATGAGGAAGAATATGAGATCACAAAACAGCATCTCCGCCATTTTTTTTGGCAGAACATGTGTAGCCAAACGTGATTTGGATAAAATACATACATAGTATGTATGTACATACACACTTATATTCATAAAACTATCACAATGACTGAAAGTTGCCAACCAGAAATTATTATTTAGTAATGACATTGGGAACACCGACAGTACAAAGGAACCATGTAGAACCTAAGCAAGCTGCATATGCATACATACAATAATTGGTCATTACAACCCTTTAATCAGGATTACGACATAACTTCTCACACCGCATATGCCGTATTTGTTAATTTTTATACATTAGTGGTGGGACCTACTCCGAACTACAAATTTATTTGTATTTGTATTTATTGGATTTGAATTTCTGATACAGCAAGACATAATATATTATAATTTAAAGTACCGGAATCTGACAAGTTATGCCTATTACAGACTTATAAATTATATACAGTGCTGCTCAAAAAAAGTTTACTATGTACATATATCTAAATCTCTTATGCAAAGTAACTGTACTTTGTTTACTGACCTCTTATGAATAAAATTCCATTACAATTCAAAAATTTTAAGTGTCACTCTTCCTTAAGTAATTGCAGGTATAGATTTGGTTGTGATGTTAGATCGTGGTGAATCCATTTTATTAAACAGCACTGTATGCGTATAAAAAAAAAGAAAGAAAAAATTAATTAAATTAAAAAAATTAATATAAAAAAAAATAAAATAGAATATTTATAACTGACATTTACAGCAGATTACGTTTGATAAAATTTATAAAGTAAATCTTTAAATTTATTTGCGTTCCTAATAACTTGCACGTTTGGAGGCAGTTGGTTCCAGAAATAATGAAATAATATGAAAAATTGTCTCTCAGATGCTGCATCCCGATGAGGAATCTGCAAAATACTATTTCCTCTTAAAGACCTCATGAATCTTAACCATTTCGGAAGATATTCTGGGTGCTCTGATGTAATAATTTTGTGTAGAAAAACTTTTCATGATAATTTTAGTTTCTGCCAGAAATCTGGTGAGAAAAAGTCGCCAAGGATATATTTTTCCTTATATATTTAAAAAAAGTAAGTTTTTATTAAAAAAAAAATAAAACCTGGGTATTATTTTCAATTAATTTCGGCCAAATGAAAAATTATATTCACAATAAAATGCAATTACAAATGATTTGGAAACGGTTTTTAAAACGGGTTTTTAAGGAAATCAAAGAAAAATTTTAATTTTCAATCGAAAGTCAAACAAAGGTATTGATTCATTGCAAACACACACATAGGTATATACACAGATATTTTGCACAAATGTTACGTTATGTATTGTGTGTGTGTGTGTGTGTGTTTGCATTTGCAATTGTGCCTCATTTTAATTTCATTGCATTTAATTTCTTTTCAATTTCAATTTAATTTGATTCCTTTTTTTTTAATATAAATTGGTCACTTAAACAAGTCCACCACAATTGCTTGTTTATTAATGAGCGGGCGTGACAACTTTCCTTGTCTTTTGTTCGTTTGTTTGTTTGTTTATTTATTTGTATGTTTGGCTGTTTATTTGTAAATGCGGACAATTTTTGATCATTATAAAGCGAATCAAGCAGAACGCAATTAAGGCGACAATACTGTGTGCACACATGTACACTTTGAAACTTACTATCTTGGGAGAGTAAATGAGAGATAGAGACAGGGAGACAGAGAGAGAGAAAGGAAAAAACAGAAGAAATACAAACACAAATAATGATTCATGACTAACTAACTACATACTACAGCAACTCGTGTAATTAGCCACAAGAAAAATAAACATTAAATAAACTCAACCACATAAGTTTACATACGTACAATCATACTCTCTTCTCTTTATGCGTGTGCTGTGCACAGTAGCAACTGTAACAACAACAATACCAAGAAAAACTTGTTTCAATTCTCATTGGCATGCGCCATATTGAATAATAAACATGTGCACAAGGAGGAGTTTAAAATACAGAAAAAACGCTCTCTCTTATCATTCGTCGTATGAAATAATGGTGGTTGTTGGCTGAAAAAATACCACCGTCGTGTACGTGTAAGTAAACACTGATAAGGTGGCAGCCCGTCGTAAACCCTCAAAACAAAAGAGAAATAAAGGCGAGTGTGAGTTTTTCAATAACACAATACACGAATAGCGAGTGTGAGTTTGTCAATAGCTGCTGCTGCTGCCTGTAGTATGTGGTGTGTTCTAAGCACCGGATAAACGAGCAACTACAACGTTTAGTGTGTTAAAAACCTTTAAACGGTTCACTGGTTCGTGTGTATAGCTTACGTGAGTGTTTGTTTGTTCATAAACAAACAATAGCAAGAAATTTTTTATTGAAAAAAAATTTAAAATAATAATGCATTCGGTAGTGAAGAATTAGAAAAAAATATTTAAAAACAACAATATCAACTGAAAAAATAACAAAAATATTAATTGTTTATTAAAATAAAAAAAAAACAGAAAAAATTATAACGAAAACTATGGATAATTCTAGCCAAAATATAGGCTCTGTAACGCCTACGAAATTAACAAAATATCCAACACCCTTTACAATTGAAAGTCTAATTGCGAACCATCATCACCAGCAGCAAGCATCCGCCAATAAATCCACTGACGATTCCATGTCATCGGTCGACGTTTCGGAGGAATTGAGTGCCCGTGCCATGGTTGCATCTTCAGCCTTGGGACTAACTAACTTTCCCTTGTACAATCCCTGGCTTCATGGTTATTTTGCACAAAACCACGATCGAATTACGCAATTTTTCGCCAACAACGGCGAATACAATATGCCTTTAAATCTACTCTCAAAAGAACCACCGCCAAGTGCCAATGCCAGTACAACAGCACCGCAGACCTTAAATCTTTCAAAGTCCCCCAGTGTTAATGATACGGAAAATTCTTTCCAATCACGTTTATTTTTAAATCCTAATTTCGGTTTAAGTATTGTCTCAGCCGCCGCTAATAATAGTTCAGCTTTAAATCCCAATTCCTGTACACCCGTCACAATTAATGAAGCTTTACTGCAGCACGACTTAAATTCAAGCCAAAGACTTGCTGAAATAATGGCCGCTAGTGGCTGTTTAGCTGATAATGTTCAGAACCTTAGCACGGCCAATCGTTTTGCCCATAATATGGGTAAAGTGTTAACAGATGTCGTCGCCTTAAACTCTGCCGTACAACCAAATTTATTCAGCCAACAACATTTAACCGCATCCAATACTACACAAGAATCCCTATCGAATGCTAGTGTTAAAAATCATTCGGAGGCATCTCTGGATGTTTCAGGCCTTGATGAAGATTACGACTGCAGCGGGGATTCGTGTAGCGACATTAGCTTGACAATGTCACCTCAGAATTACCGGAATGATACGGATAAAAACCGAGGTGAGTATTGGACCGAAAATACTTTTTGTCGTTGTAAAATTTTAGTATTCGAAAATCAAGAATTATTCCTTTAAAGTAAATTTGGACAGATGATTATAATCATTATTGCCAGACTTTATTCCCGTTTGCAACAACTATAAACGGGAAATATTAAAGCATTTCCAATGCTGTAAAGTTTTAGTATGACCACATTCAGGGCTACAGGCTACCGGCTACAATCTATCAAAAACAGAACACATGTCTTCATATGCAAATAGTACACTAACCAATAGTACACTAACAAATAGTACACTAACCAAAGTTTAAGCTGTAAACAAAAGCAAATTTATTGGCTACAATGAACAGATGACATACATAATTGGTCATTACAGCCCTTCAGTCAGGATTATTAACCAAGTTTCTTATACCATTTATGCTGTGTGCCTTAATTTTATTCATAATTGGCGGAACCTACAGTTTAAAGTCGACTCCGAAAGACAGATTTTTTTTGAGAAACTTTTCATATCAGGTTTATTTGCTCTCAGGTTTATTTACTTCAGAGAAATCTACTGAGAGGAAAATCGCCGAAGAAACGATTTTTGTACTCAAACCCTGGCTTTACGTCTAATACCTATTAGACTGCGGCGACTTCAAAATGTACAGATTAGTGCTGCTAATACAATACGTACATGACAGTGAGGTTTTAAAATCGTGATGCAAAATATTCTAGAATGCTGTATAGGAGTTATTATTGTATAATGTTTCAATGTATCTAAGCTACAGATCAGCTGTTCATACATGTCAGTGAGATTTTAAAAACATGATGTGCAAAATATTCTAGAGCGCTATATAGGAGTTATTATTGTATTACGTTCCAATGTGTCAAAGCTACAGATCAGCTGTTTATTTGTCGCTGTCGTTTTTAAAATAGTTTAGCAGCTGGCTACTTGGCAACCTTCGTTGACAGCGCAATTAGTGAGAGCATGAGGCGGTGGTCGTTAGCCATGACATTGTTTACCGCTTTTCACTTATCATACAGTGTTAAGACTACGCTAAAAGCTTCCTGATTAACGTATCCTAATCTATTATCCTAGTATCCTAGTCTATTACATTACACTGGCAGTATGGTCTGCGTAATGCCGATCGTATAATTAAATATAAATTAAAATAAATAAATAAAAATTGGATTTACCTCACAAAAAACAGACTATAGTCAGCTTGCAAGTATTAAGCGAGTAATTCTTCAATGCTTATAAACAATATATATTTATAAAGCGAACTGTGTGGTTTACGGAAAAATAAATGTTCCCAGTCTTTTGCCAGAAAAGTTAAAAACTAAGGTGATTTTAAAGCATATAAAGTTCAAAAAGTGCCTGTTTAAAGAGCAAAAGTATAAAAAAAGCAAGAAGAGTATTGCCTTAAAGAAACGAGTGCTATTTGATGGACAATAAGACATACACATTGATTGAATAACATTTCACAGCTTTCTAATTAAGAATACTATGTTGTGAATTCAAGGAGAAAAAATTAAAGCAAAATTTATTGTACAATATGTTAGTATGACAAACAATTCGCTCATGCGGCAAAATGCGCACTTATCCCATTACTAACCGCTCTACTGACAACGATATTTATGCCACTGAGCGTACGAAAAAAAAAATTGTTACCATTATTACCAAAAAACCAATTCAGTGGAACCAAACAAGCAATGCTATTTAGAGGTCGCTTTAAGCTAAATTCCGATCCCGAAATCCCGGGATATTTCGGGATCCAAAAATCCCGAAAAATCACGGGAAGAATCGCGATTTTCTCTAAATAATAAAAACATTTTGTTAACAAACTCATTTGTATTCCAATTATAGATATCAGAATTATGTCATTAAAAATAAAATATAAAAACAGCAGGACAAAATGTAACAAAAAAGCGTAAATTAACAAAAATAAAAATTATTCATATGTAGTTTTAATAAAATTATTTGAATTCCAACAAAAAAATTAAACCATCTAACATGTGATCTGATAGACTTGAACAAATTTTGTTGTCAACATACCCTGCCGTTTAAAAACACTTCTCGCAATCAACATTTGTTGGTAAAATAGTTCCAAGATATCTGTATGCAGCTTGTAAATATTCACCTCTGCCACCTCCTGATCTAAATAAATCTATTTCTTTGGACAGTTGAGAGTATCTAAATAAGTTACCATATTAATTCGTTTTATAGGCCTTTTGCATTCTTCGATCCCATCAAATAATTTTTTATCAATGGAAGTAGGGTTTTCCTCATCTGAAATGCTATTATCGAAGTCAAGTGATATAGAATTTTTTTCAGGACCTTTTGTAGGGTCAAAATACATATGAATTCACAAAAATACCGGGACAAGCTTTTAAAAATTCCGGTATTCGGAATGTGAATCCCGAAAATTCCGGGGTTTCGGGATTTCCTGATTGGTATCCCTAGTAGGTAGTGGTTGGGATATTAGACGATATACCACGGTTCAAACCCCAGGTCAGATATCTCCAACAATACAAAATGTGGAAAAATATTTCTTCGGCAACTTCCTCTCAGCAAATTGAAGACAAATACACTGAGAGTAAATGAATTCTGTAGTTCGTAGTTGCTTTTCTTTAGGTTCTGCCACTCATGTATAAAATAAATACACACAATTATGACCGATTATGTTTGTGTCCAATAGGGATTTTCAAACTTTAACTGACGACATTGGTCATTTTGTTAAGGCAACATTTTTCGAATTAGTTGCCAAATTATCATAGACCACAATAGATAAAGGCGTGTGCCCGCTGAATTAAAGCATCGAAAAATCAAACTAAATAGTCGACACATGAGATGCAATGAGATATAAGAGCATCCATGCAAGATAGTTATCTTTCTATAGTTCTTTGAAACGGCGAGCACTATAGATCGATGATCACCAACTTCTTTTGATCTGGACACCAACGCCATGTAGTTTCAACATGATGGCTCAAAGTGTCACACAGTTTATGCTACATTCGATATTCGATTTGGGGGTATGATCATCTCCTGTGGAGGTGATATAAACTGATCACCTACATCGTTCAATTTGACATCGTTAGACTTTTTCTTGAAGGATTTTCTTAATTCATAGGTATATGCAAATAAGTTACCAATCACTGCGATCTTGACGCCAATATAACCCATATCATCTGTCAAATTTAAAATTAATCATTTTGGACGCACTCCACTCAGAGAAGTCGTGGCAGACATTTAAATGATATTATATACCACACATAATGGGTTCAGTAAGTCTTTAAAACACATAGCAAATGTCGATGATATCTCGTATAGTCTAGGTTTATTTAAACTCAGGGTTGGACGAACTTAAAAAAGATGCTATAAAAACAAATTAAACAATGTCGCCCTGCTGATAGTTGTTGGGCATTAATAAAAAATGTTTAATAAATTGTAGACTCTTTACATGAACCTTCTAACGGTACCTTCACGGTAGCGCTCACCATTCACAGTTACGTTACGATTCGCAGCATATTTGAAGAAGTACGGTCCAATGATGCCACCAGCCCCATAAACCGCACCAAACTATGACTTTTTCTGGATGCATTGGTAGCTTTTGCAATGCATCTGGCTGATTTTCACTCCAAAATCGACAATTCTGCTTTTTTACGTATCCATTAAGCCACAAATGACTTTCATCACTGAACACAATTTTTCGATAAAGTAGTGGATTCACCAAAAATTCTGCATTGCGGCTTCAATTCTTGAACCAACCGTATTTTAAAAGGCTTCACACCTAATTCCTTTCGCAAAATTTTCCACGTTGTTGAGCAACAGAGGCCTAATTGCTGCGAACGGCAACGAATCGATATTTGATGGTCATCATTAACACTGGCCGATATAGCTGCGATATTTTCTTCAGTTCGCACTCTACGTACTCGTGTGTTGGTGTTTTAATGTTCAACAATGTAAATTTGGTACGAAATTTAGTTAGAATAGCCCGAATAGCCGCTTCAGTGGGTCTATTAAACTGACCATAAAATATAAGAAGCACGCGAAGAACTTTCTTAACAGAGCACTCATTTTGATAATAAAATTCGATGATTTGCAAGTGTTGTTCGTTTGTAAAACGATTCATGGTTAAATTATAGACCAAACTGAAGATGTTTACCAGTGAAATAAACCGCGAAACGTGTTTAAACCAGTGTTGCCAAAAAGATAATATCTAAAAAATCAGCCTTTAGTACCGCAGATCGCCTAATAATTACTCATGCGAAGACGAATCCCTTCATAGTGTCGTCAGAATAGCGGAAACATGTTATGGAGGAGCACAACATAATCATTTTAACAAAATTCATCGGTTGCCCAACATAAGCCTATGATATCAGTTTAAAGTCGACCCGGAGCGACAGATTTTTGAGAAATTTTTTAATGGCGATTTAATTTTACTCTCAGAGTTTTTGCCAGAAATCTTTTGAGAAGTTGAGAGTCGCCGCAGAAAAAATTTTTCATATTTCATTTTGTTTGAGATATCTGACTTGAGGTTTGAACCGTGGGCTCACGTCTAATAAGTCAAGACTTGGGGTAGAGACGAGATGATTCGCCATGATGAGTACAAAATTATACTAGTATCTTCAGGTCAGCGGCCTTTCAACTTTTAATTTTGGAAGTTAATTTTAATATTTTCCGGATATCACAGACGTACTTTAACTATACACACTTTAAAATCTATTTAACTTTGACTTGCGTCATCACTCAATTTTAGTCGTTTCAGACGTTTAAGTGATTTTTGTTTTATCGCCAGCAAAGGATGCAACCAGAAATCAGCAACGAGTATTCAAAACACTAAGTAGATTCAAGTCATACTTATAATTTCTGATACTTATACGCATTCATACTTATTTTAATATGATACTCATACTACTCATCCTCATAGTTGAAGCACTAACAATAGGCATTATGCTACTGACTTCTACTCGTCTCTACTTAACATTTACACGAAGCACAAAATAAGTATGATTCGAGTAGAAGCACTGCACTACTCACAAGAAGATTGTGTGTATGCTTTGCTTGTTGTCTTTGTCTTTCCTTTCTTCTTTGTTTGTATATGCAATAACAACAAAGGCTGTACATTTTGATGAATGATTCGAATCACTTAAAAGTATTATAAGTATTTTTCTAAATTTATGAATCAGAATGAGTAAGTTGTAAGTTTGATATCAATGTTCTACTCATACTCATTGTAACCTGTACTTATAAATCAATGTCGTAGCAAGTACGAATGAATCAGAGTAGTTATTTTCAATTCTGTTGATTCACTCATACTCAAAATTGCATGAGTACTTATGAGTATCAGAAAAACGATTTATTGGATGCAACATAACAGTTGCAGTACATTCTACAAGTGCAGACCCTTAAAGACAAAAAATTAAAACAAAAATCAAGTTTTTATGAGGTCTAAGCCGAATTGTTGTAAGAAGGAATGACAAGACAGACATTTACAACAAAGATTTCAAAAAAATCGGCTTAGACTTTTGGTTGGTGGTAATGTTGCAATCATTTAAATGTTTAATAAAAAAGCTGGTATTTCTTCCAAGTTAATTGAGGATAAGTTCAAAACGCACTTTTTTTGAAAAACAACAAAAGACCTACTAATGCTCCCGACCACGCCATCAATTTTATCAACAAAGCCGATAAAGCCGGTGATCAATCCATTGATCAGAACGTTATTGTTGGATTAAGGAAATATTTTTTTCGACGAAGTGAACAAATTATAAAAGGCAATTCTCCACTTTGGAAATATAGACTTGTAGAGATAACTCATTTCAATATTTAAGCTATCTTAAGCTGTTAACTGCATAAATGACTATGAAAATTTGTGAAGATATTTTGTAAATCTGATCTTTTGTTAGACTTTTCAAGCTCCTTATTAAAATAGGACTACTTTGTAGTGCAAGTAGCAGTAAGTCGAGATATTATTGTAAAGGGATAGACCAGATATATTATTCTACTTATTTTTATTGCATATAACATCGTATTGTGTTTAGTTGTCTTAATTATAAGTTGCCATTTAGGCAAAGAATACTGTTCCGTTTCTAGTTTTTTCTAGAATCGTTTGTTTCCGGTGGATATGTGAATAATTTGTTTACTCTTATCTATTAGATTTTTTAATAAATTTTTTATTTCCAAAAATTTAACAACACTCTAGGAGAACTACTATGCTATTAATTTTATTTATTTCTTTACTACAAAGCTTAAACTGCCTAGTGTTTTTTTCGATTTGGCAATTTCTAAGAATTGTAGTTGATTTGTTTTAATTTCTCCTTCTTTCCATGTTGTTTTGCTATTGTAATTTGATCTTTGCGGTTTTGTCAATGCTTAGTGTCTATTCTACCCTTGCAATAATAATTAAAAAATAATTTGTCGAATTATTTTCTGTGTATACTCATTTGAGGACTTAAACATTGGAATTGTTTTAAGTTTTTGGAAATCTTAATCGTTTCAAATAAAGACAAATATCGTTACTTTTATATATTTTGATTAAAATTATTTTTAACAGATAGCTAAAGCTGTAGGCGCTTTGGTATTGGATAGATAATCTATTCCCAAACCCAAGCTTTATATTGCATCC
This sequence comes from Sarcophaga peregrina, assembly GCA_014635995.1. NCBI lineage: Eukaryota > Metazoa > Arthropoda > Insecta > Diptera > Sarcophagidae > Sarcophaga > Sarcophaga peregrina. The sequence continues at coordinate 53,812,752 of CM025793.1, read as the reverse complement.
ATCCGAAAAGCTTTCGGCATTTCAATTTGAAAACCGGAAATTTTTGTCATAATAAAAGCGTACAAAGATCATTTCTCCCAACACTTGACTTCATTAAAAATAAAATCATCATTAGTAATGATGCGTATCAAATGATTGTGACATTTTTTGAAAACTGTTTCAATTAAAATATTTGGATTTCAAATTTTCACTACAAACGCTTCACTTGTCATGAATTATTTAAGGGCGCAAACAGCAAAACAACACCACAAACTACACCGCGGATAACAGGCAAATATTCTCACTTAATCACAGACAAACGATAACGTCTTAAGCATGTGATTTTATTTTTGTTTTATTTCCTTTGAATGTATCATTTACTGATTTTGCTTCGCACTTACACGCTTGACTTCAAAATCCAGTCAGAGAGAGATTTATATTCAATTGTCTCTCATAATCTCAGGAAGATAGACACACACACACATACACATCATACAATAAACCAACCACTAAATTCAGTCGAATAATAATTTTGGTACCAGGAATACACAGAATGAATGGTGGACAGACAGAAAAGTAGTCATAAATGAAAATATTTTCAACCATATTGTTGATGAAGGCTCTACTCTAGACGAAAAGAGAATGCTCCTCCAACCAACCGTCAACCCCGTAGTTTTGTAAATTAAACAATACGAGCAATAGAGAAACAGTCGTAAATAAATAACGACTGTTGTCAGTAAGTCGTGTCGATTAAATTGTGGTTTAAATAATCAGTGCACAGTGGGCAAATTAGTCTGCTTTGCTTCAAAATTCAGAAAGAAAAAGTAGACTAACTTTTCATATGTAAACGAAAAAGTGAAATCTAAATTAAAAAGTTTGCAATGCAAATAAAAATTTTCTTTAAATTAAAAATAAAATAAAATTGTTCAACATATTAAGCTTACAATTATTGCTTTGAAATTTCGCTTTTAAATGCTATAATTTTGTTAAATTTGAAAGGAGCATGTGCGTATGGTATAAGTCAACAACACTTGAGCCTTGGATTTGACTTACTTACTTACTTGCTTAATTGGGCATAACAACCCGATTAACGAATTTCGGCCTGCCGCAACACATCCATCCAGACGCCTCTGCTTCTTGCTTTCCTACGCCAGTTGGTCACACCAATCGATGAAATGGCTTCCTCGATTTGGTCCTTCCAACGGATACAAGGTCGTTCTCTTCGCCGACTTCCGCAAATCCCCGCATCAAATACTTGTCTCGCCGGGGCATCCTCCACCATTCGAACGACATGACCGAGCCAGCGCAGTAGCTGGATATTAATACGCTGTACAACGCCCATGTCGTTGAGGAGCTCATACAGCTCACTGTTGAATCGGATGCGAAAATCATCGCCAACTCGCACTGGACCGAAGATTTTACGTAGGACTTTTCTCTCGAATACTCTGAAGGCAACTGCACCAGTTCTTAATAGGGTCCATGCTTCTGCGTCATAAAGAAGCACGGGTGGGATGAGCGTCTTGTAGAGTGTTAGTTTCGTCTTACGAGAGGGGTCTCTGCTACTCAATTGCCTATTGGATTTGACTTGCAATAGTGAATAACATCAGAATTTTTATTGTTATATCAATCCTTCAACGATTGTTTATTGTAACAAAATAGAAGTAAATAAAAACAGAATGTCTAGAGATAATGTCTAATGTAGTGTTTGTTGTAATGCCCTTGACCTATACATATTTTTTATTTTCTCAATCTAAACAGGCTATCTTCCATAGTCCTGTTGTTTTGGCAAAGTTAAGCAGTTCTGATATCACATTGCTTCAGGCTTCAAGTCTGTACTCTGACGATACCTCCACATATTACTGAATCTACATATTGGACTTGAATCCATTATATCACTACAATCCTTCAACCTGGATTACGTGCAAGCTTCTCACCCACATTGTGTGTTAATTTTATCCACGAGTGACGAGATTTATAGTTTAAAGTCTCGGAGGTGACGAATGTTTTTAAGAATATTTTCATGTCAATTTTATTTACTCTCAGAATTTTTGTCAAATGACTGCTGAAAAGAAGTCGCAGAGCATATAATTCGTTTTGTTTAAGATGTCTGAGCCAGGGATTGAACCTCGGTCTCTCGTCTAATAAGACAACCATTAACTGTTATACAACGGCGACTTCAATCTATACCTGTTCCAAAATAAATATTCTTTGAGCCTACCATTACTGGTAAAATATAGGCTATCAAAGTATCAGTATTGAAGAACTCATGTTTTTATTTTCGCCAATTAACTTTGAATCAATAGATGCATAATTAAGTAAATAAATCTTATTGCAATAAAACAATCTTTTAATTTTTTCTTTTTTAAAAATTTAAAGAAAATTGAAGTTAAATATTTTTTTGAACTTCAGTCCCACTGTATACAATAAATAAGTGCGCGTGTTGGGGTGTGTATGTGGGGGGGGGGGGGGTGTGGAGTCCTGGTGTAGTGTCAGTTATGAATATTTAATATGTTTACAGTAGCAAAAACAACAATAATAATAAATTTGATTTGGCTTTTAAATTGTTTTCTTGGCATTACAATAACAGCAACGACAACAACTAAAGTATTTGATATTTATGATGATGATGACGATGATGACGTTTTTTTCAATTGTTGTGGCTTTTTACTCATTGTAAATGAATTTTTTTTTTTAAGATATTTTATGCATTATTACTGTTGTTGTTGGCGTAAAAAATCATATTCATTCCAATTTAAAGTGATTTTTTATGCTTATCAATTTTGTTGTTGTTGTTGGTGTTGTTGCTGTTATTATAATTGTTGTAGTGGTTGTCACTGTTTAGAATCCTGTTTGATTTGTTTATGTCGTGTGTGCAAGTGAATGAATTAGTTCTGTCCATTTCGCCCTTTTTCTTTTGCTTTCCTCCTTTCTCCTCCTCAAAAGAAACGTTAAAGCAGTCAACGTACATAATTTTTACATTTAATCTACATCATCTTCATGGTTCGTTCTTGGCATGAATGAAAATATTTTTTTTTCCTTTTCTTCACATCTAAAATATTAATTACATCTGCATCTGTATGTGTATGTATTAGTGGTGATTTAAGCAACTCTAATTTTCCTTGGCCCTCTAAGCACAACGGTTTAGATGGATAAGTGGTAGAGTGGTGGTGGTGGTGATGATGGCGTTAAGTGTTGCAAGTGTCAAGAATGTCAGTGATTTTTGTGATAAGCATTTACAAGAGTTAAAAATAAAGTTTTTTTCCCCCTTAATTTGTTTGATTGGCATTAAACATTGTATTTTTACTTTTGAAATGCTTTTTATGCTAATTTCGCCACAATATCTATTTATGTTTTTCTATTCTTATTTCGCTAATAATTAATTATGACAGTGAAATTTTTAAATGTTTTAAATGAAAATGCCAGTGCCACTAAGTGTGTTGGATGGCAAGGATGGTAGAACTAAGGATAACAACATCACTTAGATACATTTTACAACTTTTGCGCATCTGTGAGCAATGACGTTGCATCAATTGCAATCTTAGTTAAATTATAACTTGATATACATATGGATTTGAATTACAAATAAGACATTATCTATTAGAACAAAGAATAGTTTTGCAATAGAATAACGATTCGATGCAAAGCCCAATAGATTAGCTATACGTGACAAAGCACATCTCCACAGAGAGATTTTGAAAAACAAATTCAAAAAAACAAAAATTGTTAGCATTGGGTGATACTATGTTAAAAATATTAACCATTACAATACACGAAATATTCTTTTACAATTTCATTTTGCCCGAGACGCTTTGTCGTATGCGGCAGGTAACTCTTCCGAATATAGAAATAAACCTCATAATACACAGCATATGTTTAATGCCTACATATTGTTGACGACAGGCTATCGAAAATATAAGACGCACGTTTATAGCAACTCAATTATAATGACGTTCATGCCGCTACAGGACTATGTTACAACTTTTGCCGCTGTCGCCAAATTGGTCTGATTACTACTTTTTTAATTGGTAATGTAATATGAAATGTTAAACAAAGAAGAGCTTAGAAATGCAGAGTTTTATTGAACAGTAATGGAAATTCGCTAACATGAATGCATTGTTCTAATAAATACTTATATTAACAATTAAATGGTTTTTAACATAAGAGTCGATTACACGGTGCGATAGTGAAAATACACCCGAGTAACTACATAGTGTACGTTGTTCAGTTAGTTGAGTAGAACTCAAACTCGGACCCTCCAAACTTTTTTTTTTTTTGACAAAAAAATCGTTTTTTTTTACTTTACGTACAAATTTCTGGATTACACACTTCGACCCGATTTCCAAAATTTAAATCTTGTTGGAAAGTGTAGAGATGGACCTTTAAAATGCTCTACATATATATATATATTCATCGACTTAATATGCTATGAGATTTGATGTGGTAAACTTGGAAAATTTGAATTTATTTAATTTTTTTCAAATTTGTTCATTCATAGCAGCAAACTTTAAAAAAAAATTTTTTAAAAAAAGTGATGAGCCATCATTTGATCAAATCGGATAAAAATTGCCGTAGTTATTATTTAAAGAGTCTAACAGTCTAGTGATATTTTTTATTTATGTCATCTTATCAAATGAACTTTTAGTTCAAAAATTTTCAGAATTTTTGATGAATCTTGATTGTTTATCACAAACTGTGTCAATTTCACGCTTGACCAGAAGGTGGACAATTTTTGCGCACTGGAAATAATAATATTTGTAAAAAACATAAACATTAGCAAACTTCTGGTGGTCGCTTATACATGAAATTGACACAGTTTGCACAGTTTGCAAACATACATAATTGGTCATTATAACCCTTCAGTCAGCCCTAGTTTCTCACATTACTTATATAGTGTGTGTTAATTGTATACATAAGTGGCAGGACCTATAGTTTAAAGTTGACTCCGAACGACAGAGTTTTGAGAAACTTTTCATGATAAATTTATTTACTATTAGAGTTTTTGCCAGAAATCTGGTGAGAGGAAATCACTGAAGAAATACTTTTCGTATTGACGTCTGGCCTGAGGCTCGAACCCTGGCTTTACTCTAATTGGCCAACACGCTACTTATTAGACTACGGCGACTTCGTAATAAACAATATAGATATGAGTTTATCGTTTTCAAGGTCCATTTCTCCCCTTTCCAACAAGATTTAAATTTTGGAAATCGGGCCAGAAAAAACACAAATTTTGTCAAATAAAAAAATTTTAACGGTTCGAGAAATATAACAAAAATATTTTTGAAATACACTATGTCACTAGCCGGGTGTATATAACTTTTTTTTATTTTGGTGCACAGTGTTATTTGCAAATTAATAATTGCTTTTAAGCAGGCGTCTTTTTTTTTATAAAAACTATGATTTTCTGCACATCATTGAAATGTAATCGTAATTCATTTCACAGAATGGCAACTCATGTAATTGAGACTTGTAAAATAAAAATCGCATTTATTAACAAAAAAAAAGGTTAAAAGATAACAAGATTTTAAATTTTAAATAAAAAATCCTATGCTTCTTGTCTCGCTATCCATAGCCGTTACTAATTTAGTAGCCTATTCACTTCTGTAATAATTCTCTTGGTACAAATTTCGTATTGCTCTCTTCGACGGCTTAAGTCTTATTCCTATCAATTTTTTCAAAAATTTGCATAGTCTAATTTATACAATTGAAAGCTCTAGGCTGCATTGGAATACTGCTTACAACCTCCTTCAGGATTATGACCAATTTTCTCGCACCACCTATGTTCTGTTTGTTAATTTTACCCATAAGTGGGCGGCATCTGTTTAAAGTCGACTCCCAATGATAGATTTTTTTGAGACACTGTCTTATTTTACATTCAGAGTTTATGCCAGAAATATGGTGGGGCGGAAATCGCTGAAGTATATCTTATTTGTTCATGGTTCGTTTTGTTTGAGATGGCTGAACTGAGATTTAAACCGCGTACTCACGACTAATAAGCCAATACTCTACCTAGTGGACTATGGCGACAACAACATATACAGAATGTGCTTTTACACTGTTACCTATAGCATTATAGAAAAGAATGCTTCATCTAAGTTCGTATAGTTTCAAATTTAAAGAAAATATTAATTATGTTTTGGCATTATTATGTGTTGGTAGTTTAGAAACAATAGAAAAAATAAGAGATTTTTTATCCTTAAAGGGGAAAATATTTATTGAAAAGAAAGACTTACTATCAAGAGGCCATATTAGTCAATATTATCATGGCAAAATTTAAGAATAAGCCCAATATAAATACTTGTAATAGGTGGAGAAAACCTCAAAAAAAAAAAAAAAAGACAACAGGATAGTGAAATTATGTTGCGTTCTCCAATATATTGTCTTGCAATTTAAATCTTGCGTTGAACATTATAACTTACATATCTAGTACTGCCTAGTATTGTCGTTAAAGCTAATATGAACAAGTTTAGTTATTAAATCACAAAATCCCACATATTGTGTTGCAGGGCTCTCTAACACCTACTGAATCACTAGAGATACACAGCCCGACAAAAGTATACATACGAATCACAAATTTTGGATATTTCTTGTAAAAAGGACTAATGAAAAAATAATGGTGCAAAGGATTAGAAAAAATTTTAACGAAAATGGATTGATTGATTGATTGATCATGTGTATACTTTTGATCTTATATCGATCAAAAGTAATTTTCAAAAACCTTAATTTAAAAAGTAAAATAAAAACGCAAAACGTGTAAAAGTCTTATGGAGAACATATTTAGAAATCAGGAGGCAGTAAAACATAGTGGAGGATTTCAAACTACTACTAAAAACCTTGCGTACTAAGTTATACTCGTGTTAGTACTAATGCAAATACAAAATACAGACGAATTGAATTGATTATTAATCGACTACGTATATTGCTTATATGTTTTGACTACCTTTTTACCTCAAAAGTATAATGCGTTTGTGCAAAACCGTACTCTAAGAATTTGCTTTACACTCACGAAAACATTAGCAAACCATTTTATTTCAATTATTATTCTTGCAGCATACCAAAATTCCGATAGTGAAGACTGTTCTGACGACGATGGTAATTCCGCCGGCAATAAAGATTCGAGCAATAGTAATAGTCAAAATTCAAAATCCCGCCGGAGAAGAACTGCTTTTACATCGGAACAGCTATTGGAACTGGAAAGAGAATTTCATGCCAAAAAATATTTAAGTCTGACAGAACGAAGTCAAATTGCGACCAGCCTAAAATTAAGTGAAGTTCAAGTATGTCTTGCTTTAACTTTTCTCAATTCCTTGATTATTAATTTTCATAAATTTCCCTTGTCATTTCAGGTGAAAATTTGGTTTCAAAATCGTCGTGCGAAATGGAAACGCGTCAAGGCTGGCCTCTCTTCACACGGTTTGGGTCGTAACGGTGCTTCGGGTACGAAAATTGTTGTACCCATTCCTGTCCATGTCAATCGTTTTGCTGTGCGTTCACAACACCAACAAATGGAGAAAATGTGTCTGAGTGGCCCCAAGCCAGATTTACGCAAAAAGATTACCTCCAATACAACAAGTGGCTTTGAAAAGTTCAGCGGTAGTTTAAGTGTCACGAACACACCCAATACGGTAAATAATACACCTGCGGCGGCACTAATGGCAGCGGCGGCAGCCAATCTGACAGCCGCCACCAGTGCTGTAAATAGTACACTGGCTTTGGCACGTAGCAGTATCTATTAATAAATGATTTACGAGTACTTACTTATGTATAGTTTATACGAAATATACGAAAATATTTATTTATTATTTCTAAATTAAATTTTAAATAAATTCTGAACATTTTTTTTTTTTTAACAAATTTATTTCATTGTATCGTATTGTAATAGATTTTAAGTGTTGTTTCTTTATTTCTATTTTCTATGCTTTTCTTCGATTTTTTTTCTCTTTTTGTTTATTTTTATGTTGATTTTCACTTGTCTTTAGTGTTTAAGTATTAGAAATTTTAAAAATTTAAATTGAAATTAAGAAAACAAATACACTCGATTGTAAATATTCAAATATAAAATAAAATAAAAAAAAAATCAACATAAAATACCATAAAATTGAATTGAATTGAACACAACAACAAAATACATACAAATTATAAACAAACTTAAATAATTTTTGTTTAATTTCTTACAGGTAGAATTTTTATCAAGGGTTCATGTTGCCTATGGGTGGTATTCCTTCTGATAATTTTGGCAATAAAATTTAAAATTTTCTTACGTATTAAGAAAATAAACAAAGACCTATAGAGAATGAAAGAATTTTAGTTATTATTACTCTACGCTTTTGCTGACATAAAAAATCTAAATTAATAAATCATCTGTTTAGATGGGCCCGAAATTAGTTATAAAGGGTCCGCCAAATAACTTTTTTTCTGAAAATGCTTTAGAAAGAACTACAGAATATTTTCTCAAATTTCTTTTTTTATTTGAAGTACAATCCTTCCAGTTAATAATGGAAAATAATTTCATCCAAATGGCTGCCTGGGCTGACCATGTAGTAACCTACACGATCGGTCCAATTTTTAAGCACATTATCGATTGTGTGCAGCTGTATTTCAACAATGGCTTCACGAATATTATCCTTTAAAGCGTCAATTGTTTCTGGCTTGTCGGCGTAACACTTATATTTGACGGCACTCCACAAATAATAGTCAAACGGTGTTAAATCGCAGCTCCGAGGTGGCCAAATGACATCAGTTCTGCGACTGATAATGTGATCTTCAAAACAGGGCGCAAAACATCGTCCTGTTGAAACCAAATATTGCCAATATCCTCCTCTTCAAATTTTGTGAACTAAGATTCGTTCAACAAATGGCCCAATTATGCCTCCGCACCAAACAGTGACTCGTTTTTGGTGGGCCTTTTCAATGCATGCGTTCGGATTTTTTGTGCCCCAAATGCGATAATTAAGCTTGTTTGCATATCCGCCAAGGTTATAATGAGCTTCATCTGTAAAGATGATTTTTTGCCAAAATCGGCATTTTCTGCAAGCCGATCGCAGGCCCACTTAGCGAAGCGAAAACGCATTGGATGGTCAATATTCGTTCAACGGACGGATAAAACTTATTATCTGTCAAATCAGACATTAGCTAAGTGTTACCGTTCACGAAATAAGCACTAGTTGAAAAAAAAATCGTTAGATAGCGGACCCGATAGTAAAGCCGATGATAAAACTGAATAAGCATGCACAGAGGAGAAGACCAACAGAGCTGAATCTCTAAGATCCCAGAAGTCAGCTGAATGCAGCAAGATAAACATTCTTGTGCCACGAGCAACCGAGTAACTAGCGGAAATAGAAAAAAGTTTAAAACGATGGCTACCATGGTATATTTGTACATACATTTATAGAGGAACCTTCAAATATGAAGATTTTGAAATTTTTGTAGCGCACTAAACAAGTTTGGTTCTAGAGTCCACTATAGCAGACTGTATATTGAAATTGCTTGGAACAATCACAATCTACCAAACTCCAGGGTTCTTTCCCAGCACTAAAATGATTCAAAGAGGAACCCAACAAGGCTGAAAAATACCTCCCTCCTATGAAATCTGTGGTAAAAGAATTTCTAGTAACGTTGGAAAAGGTTGGCTATGAGTTAATCGCTTATAAGAACGAAGTGGTTCTTACCATTTTTTTTATCATTAGCGACATTACTCTTGCCATAGTTAGACGAGTAGGTATCTAATAGCGTCTAGCACGTACAGGGTGGCTGATATCTATTGCAATCAACGTCAGGTTGTTATAATTTGTAAACCGCTCGTTTGAAAGCTGACAGATTTATTCCAGTGACAGTTCATTTTATTATTTACAAGCTTACAAAAGCATTTTGATCTATTGCATTCAGAAGAAAATGTTATTCGTGATGCAATTCAAGCGTGATGGTGTGATTGCTTTTTATTTAACTGGTAAACCACAGGTGGCTATCGTTAGAGCCCTCCAGCATTTAAATGTGAATAAATCTTTTATTTCTCGTACCATTGCTCGTTAGCATGATACTGACAGTGTTGCACCGCGTCCAAAAAGTGGACGAAAAAAACGGTAACAACACCAGAAACGATCCGAAAAGTGAAGGCCAGATTTGATGAAATCCACACCATTGTGGTAGAAAAATGCGAGAACGGATGTAACACATATTGAAAAATGAGCTTGGACTAAAGCCATTAAATTTCAAAAAGATGTAAGAGCTCATCGATGGACAAAAAAAGTTAGACTGGAAAGAGCCAAGGAGTTACTTCGCTTGCACGAAAGTGCCCAGTTACCGAATTTGGTTTTCTTCGATGAGAAGCCAGGAATGGACCAAAATAACGCAGAGCCACTTTCATGCAGCCTGTGATGGCTTTGTCGGCAGTTTGAAGACAATAATTCGTACCAAAGGTGGGCAATTCGAACAAATCTAAACTGATTCTAAAATTTTATGTTATTTCCAACATTTTTTGCTTTTGAGCAATAAAATTAAAAATATATAGCGCTTTACTTTGTTGCGTTATATATCAGCCACCCTGTAAGTCCGGTGAAACGAAAATTGTACTTTTCACCAGAAAAAACAAAGCATCAGTGTATAGGTGTATAGATGAATCTTGGAGACTTTGATGAGCCGAACTTCTTTGGAAAGAAGCTATTCTGCAAAACACAAGATACTCAGTAGAATGTTAAAACCTCTATTGCCTTTGGGAAGGATCTAGATCCTTAGACCAAAGATTACTTACTGAAGCGTCGCAGCTGGGTTCAAATTTCTATTAGCATATGGATGTCTTGTATGTTGCGAATTTCTCTACGAGGCATATAACCTCAGCATGATTCGAATACATCATTGCATACTACGGCGCTATGACGATTTTGCAACTCTTCGCTGAGCCTTTACTTTTGGGGGCGGCTGGGCGATAGCACCGATCGAATAGTGTTCACTTGAGAACATTAACGGAATTAAAAATTTTTGGAAATATTGATTACATCACTGTTTCACATGACTTCTTAAAGGAATTCAGAGTAACCATTTTGAATAGTGAGAAAGGGGAAATTTCATTTACCAAGCATTCCATACAGACCGTCATTGATGGCTTAATGATGCACGATGCACTGTCAAGTGAGACCTTTTTACGATTCTGTTATGCGGTCACACTATAGTAAATATTGAGAAGGTCAAGCATACTTTCGCATAGCCAGGTATTCGTTAGGGTCCTAGGTACAGGAAGTGGAATTCTACGAAAATGAAGAGCGGATAAATTGGCCAGAAAATGCTGCAACCACCGGAACTTTCCAATAAATTTTCTATATTTGGAAATCAGATTGGGGACCTACGAGCATAAGGCTAAGATATTATATCGGATTCCGTTATTTCCGTATAGACAACTAATAATATAGATAACGGTGGCATAATTTATTTAAAATGAGAAGGGGAGGTCCACTGAAACCTCGTAAGAGCACTGCCAGTGCCATAAATGCCGTTATTGCTGGATATTCCAACTCCCATTGGAGTTGGTCATATAAACAATAAGTTTAGCAGAAGTTACAAAGACGAGAAGAAGAAACAGTCCATAGGCAAATGAAGAAAGCAGTTGATGTCACTTATCTGTTTAGTGTGAACATTGGAAAGCTAAGCTAAGGCTTTGTCTTCACCGCCACTTGTACCAACCTACCTACTCAAAAAAAAAAAAAAAAGATATCGACCTTAAACGATTGGCATTAACGAATTTTTCTCTCGTTTTAAAATCAAACATTTTCAAAAAAATTTAAAAAAGCAAAATAAAATATTTTACTTTGGCATACGAGTGAGTATTTTTCAATGCCATAAATTACGTTGCACTATGGGTGGCTGTCATAATTTGTCATAAGGCAAGTTAACGCCCAATTTCATAATTTTACCGTACAATATATCGTATTTAATATTAAGGGATTTTTTTTTTAAGATTACATCGCTTCAGTTTTGTAAATGATCGAATACGAGTACGTATAGCTGGTTTAGGAAATTCAAATTTTCTGTGCAATGAAAGAAGAGTGAATTTCAAAATAAGTTTCCGTTTTGATTTATTGGTTTTGCCCGGTAATTTTGTAGGAAATGCGAAATGGCAAACGAATATGAATAACGGCTTTTTAATAAATTCTTAAAAAAAAATGTGAATAAAAAATGTTTGAATAGAGTTTAAAGACAAAATTAAAAAAGGACAGTTGGGTGACAAAATTAGAAAACCGTTGCGCATTATAGGGTCTATTCTAATTTGTGATATTAAATCGATTGGGAATCTTACAAGAATACTGCATAAGTAAGCTTTTTTTTATTTTAATAAAAAGCTGGATAAATTTTTAAAATTATATTTGACGTTTGAACGCGATCAGGAAATGGTAATGAAATCTGAAATGTAAATTCAGGTACTATTGTGTCTACATTTGAAGAATAATTGCTCAAATATTTTAGCAGCCAAGATCATAATATTTAGCACGCACGGCCTATTTTTGAATATAAAGCAAACCAGTAATGAACGCAAATATCATTCATAAATAGTAGAATCCTTACTTTGTATATTAAAAAGCACGATTAATTTTCATTTAAAGTGTGATTACTTTAAGAAGGAATCTGAAAGATATCATAAACATAAGTTAGAATTATGCAAATCGTTCCACAATTGTTATCACAATTTGCAATACACAAAGTCACAAAAAAAAAAATAATTTTCCAAAACAATTGTCAGGTCCATTCGGATCTGTTGTAATAATTTAATACCGATTAATATTGATGCGCTTGATACACATGAAAAACAATTCATTTGTATACGCCTGATATCTCTGATGTATATATCGCATTGTATATGTAATATATCGAGAAGAAGCATCACTGTTATATCGATTTTCCTCAAAATAAGGTTTTTATTCTAAGAAAATGGAAATATAATAAATTTGCATATTATTGAGCAGAAATAGTGGATTACCACCATCAAACGGTTTTTTTTATGAAAGGATACTATAATCAGGATGCTGTTCGTTATCAGTAAGAATAATTTTCGACCTATTGCTTGATAAATATCCACATGGTTCAATCTGTAATGCATTTAAGTCGCATAGGTTCCAAATATGTGATCAACGATTTTTTCTTATTAACAGTATGACTGGTAACTGGGGTTGAATCGATTTCTTTTCAAAAATAAAAATCTCTTAAATCTGCTACGCCTGAATAATATTATTCCCTTCACATTTGTTACCCAGTCTTGTTGTGAACAATTTCCTAAAATCATAGAGTTTACTGGTACTGTCTAGGGGACAGTGTGAGAAGGAACTATAGTTGTTAGGCTTGTCTTCCATTAACCTAACTATAGTCTCCATGACACTGGTCCTTTCCATCTATGGAATGGACTTAACTCCAATCTCATTGACACAATGGTTATACCAATGCAAACTCGTCTCTGTGACTTATGTAACTCTATTCTTGCAGATTTCAAGACTGCAGTTACTTATCAATATTAATCTATAAAAACTATCGAATTGTTTTGATAAGGTGTATCGAGTATTTTTAAACCACTATAACACAACAACGTTATTATTGCGATGCTCTAAATCAGGGATTGTGCAGAAAGAATTCCCACTCATTTCTTATGCTCTTTGATTTAGTCGTCGATCAGACTGCGACAAGAACACATGTAAGTGGATGCCATAATTTTTTTTTTTAGGTTCACACTCAAAAAATATTTTGTGTTTAAAAATCCTTTTTTTTAACTCAAAGTCTTATATGTTCTTAAAACACCTTTTGATTGTTTTAACAGTTTTTTAAAGACATAAAACATATTTTGGAAAAATTAAAACGTTGGTGATTAGCAAGAAAGGAAATTTACGAATTAAAATTCAAAATCTAGTAAATATCTAAAAAACATTATCTAATGATTAAGTCAAAGATGTATAACTATATGTATGTTGATGAAATGAAAACCAAAATAGGATATACTACTAACATTTTTCTATGACTGTCAGTTCTCAATTTATTTCCTCTCTCTTACTCACTAATACACAAACAAAAAAATTTTTGGTAACCCCTGCTCTAAATTTAAAAGAAAATTCTGAATTATGAAATACAATCGCTTAAGAGGAAGTAAAAGTTGCGTAGTTGAAAAAGCGCTGGGCCATACTCTTGACTGCTTATTAGTTTTTTTTCGTTTGTTTCTTTTTTTTTAAGAAATAAAAATAAGTAAAAATCTAAAAGGTAATGCCGAATGGATTATTGCTCGAATTAAACGAAAAATCACTTAAAAATCCATAAATTTCGTAAACAACAATTAATGAAAAAAAAAAATTAATTTGAAACTACTGCCGCTATAGCTACAACATCTATTATTGTTGTTGTGGTTGTATAAAAAGTTTCCCAACGAATACATTTGCAGAGAAACGGATGTGGTTTGCGGAACGATGCGACTTGAGAAGGAAAAAAAACCAAAACGGGGGCCAACAATTTAAATAAATAGCAAAGCAGGCCTTCGTTAAAAAGACATCATTGTCGTAAATAATTATTTTTTCTTTTTCTTTCATTTCAAATTTGGTTTTTTTTCCCCGTATTTTTCAGTTATTAAATCTCTAAACATTGAGTAAAACATTAACAAGCCATAAGCGGCAACAAATTATCCACAAAGTGTTGCAAAGAGAGGCCTTTTTAGTGTGCCATATAAATAAAAGTATAAAATTATACGGATTTGTTTCTTTCTTTTGAGGGGCGTGTCATGGAACATAATAGCTCGTCGTTCGCAATACGACATACGACGCGTAATGTTTGTTCATCGTTTGCCCAGCAGTACGTACGTATGTACGTATGAACATTCGATTCGAGTGTGTATGAGAATGACTGTGAATTGTTTTCAATTTAAACACGACGTCTATTCAGCTGAGGGTTGCTCGATTCGGTTTATTTAGCACCGAATTAATGTTTTGCTGCTCTCGTTTCCTTTACGATTTTTGGAAAAAAGGAAAAATACTCCGTTCCGTTGATATTTAGCTGCTCATTTCGCTATTACGTTCGTCATTTGTGTTGTGCGACAGTGTTTATGTATTTGAGGGAAATTATTTCATACAAATAAACAATTTGTCGCATTTATTCAAAAGTTACTTGTCAACAAAAAAAAAAAACTAAGAAAATTCAACAACAAAACAAACGTAATCACTATTAATATGTACATCCAACCCCTCTCTAGTATTTCTTAAGCTGAAACTTAAGCCATACAAGTAAGTACGAGAGCGTTCTCTATACATATGGGAGATATGGTGGCAAGGCAAAAAAATAAATTTGCAGCGATTCAAAAACTTTTTTTTTATTATTCAAATCAAGATAAGGTGAGACTGTAAAAACGTAGGTGTCTGTGTCTATACCTACTGTCGGGTATTCCTCAGCCTGGTAGTGTTATAAAGACGTAGGTTTTAACCCAATCAGATTTCACTAGACTCATTCTGGCAAATTCTAAGTCGCTAAATTTCCTTCGTTTGAAGTTCCAAAGTACTGTGAAATGAAGTCGTCGTAGTCTAGTAGGTAGTGTGTTGGCTTATTAGACATGAAGCCACGGTTTAAAACCTATGTCAAACAACAAAACGAAATATAAACAAATATTTCGTCGAGGACTTCCCCTCAGCAAATTTCTTGCAAAAACTCTGAGAAAAAATAAAATTGACATGAAAAGTTGGACCCGCCAACTCATGTATGAAATTAATACACACACAACATAAGTGGTAATTCTGACTGAAGGATTGTAATGAACAATTAAGCATGTATGTATGTATGTAAGTGAAATGTGTAGTGTGAAATGGTACAAAAGATATTCGGTGGTATACTCGTTATTTAAGTTTTTGTAGAAGACGTTGCGAGGTGTTCCCTCAGTTACCAATGTTGTGTTATAACTGGTGTGAGACTCCTAAGTTGAATTCTAGTTAAGTCTAATGCAAATTTTTGATTTGCCCAAAATAATTTCTGGTCAGACTCGTTCACTCTCTATACAAGTTTATTACATATCTCATCTTTTCTTCGCAAATAAGTAAAGTCTGCGTGAGATTTTTTGTTTGTCCCCCTACAATGTACAATACAATACAATACATTGTAGGGGGTAATTACAGTGAATTCGTTTAAGTTTACTGTTGTACCAGACTTTCCAAGAGCTGCAGCTAATTTGTTAGCTTTAATCTCCCCGTGTCCAGAAAACTACATGAGGTTAAGCGTTGAGTGTCTCGCCATCTCTACCCGAGACATCCGACATTTTTAGACAGCAATGACTAAATGAAGTAAATGATTCCATAAAATTTAAAATGTAACGAATTGAACTACGTGTAGGTTTTAAAATTCGATGACTATCCGTAACAAAGAATAAGACAATCATCGGAATGTATTACACCTGCGCTAAACTTGGAATTGATGGAAATAGAAGCGATTTGAAACTGTCATTTTCCCCTGTTAGACAGACAAATGAATTTAAAAATGCAAGAAAAGAAGAACGATTTAATTTTTTTACCAAAATTTATTTTCTTTCTGTGAAGAATAATTGTTCCGCTTAGAAATGGAATATTATTTCATTCATTGATAGAACCAAATTTCGAGTGTATGGAGTCGTATCTCAGCAATGGCATGAAGAATCTTGCCTTCTAATGTTCAATTATTTTGGCACGAGATATGTGTGTAAGTTGTACCGGAGTTAAACTGGTAGTAATCGATTTGATTACGAGGTCTGAGCGGAGACTTAATTCTGGTACCACGGGAGCCGAGAGCCCCTGGAACCTCGGTGCAGGCTGGCTATTGGTGTGGCCCCTTTTGTGAGCATCGTGGTGGCTGTGATTTAGACCCAAATTGCGGGAAGAGTCTAGTTAATGGGCTCGGTGTGAAGTTGCATTTTTCAACCTGGTGTCGCCAAATACATGGCTTCGAATTGGTACTCAGGTGTAACAGTCTGCTGCATTCGGGGGCGTTGGTAGACGCATTGTATTTCATCCTTTGCGAAGAGCACCATGGGATTAGATCCATGGGGACAGGAACCTACGTAAAACCCATCGTCGTTGTATCATCCTGTTGAAACCAAACATCGTTCACAGCAATTCGATGAAGAGCGAGTACAAAAAAATCGGTTATGATGGTGCGATAGGTGTATCAAGGCTCGAATATAAGCCATATATGTATGCCTCCGCTCCACATGCCGCATCAAACAGTTACTCGTAAATGGCTTCTGCAAGACCACGTGTAAGCCCCAAATACTGGAATTGTGTTTATTAACGTACCCATCAAGAAAAACGATTTTTTTTTTTTGACAATTTCGACATAATCGTGTGGTTTCGCATTGTTCCAATAAATCCCAATGGATGTAATATACTGAATTTTGTGTCAGAAAACAATGACAATGACAAGTGTTGCCGCCGTTGGTTCAAATTTAAACCCATTAATGGCCCACCCGATATTTGAAAAATTCTGACACAAACTGCAACAAATTCAAACATTTGAAATGCATAGCAAAACCACTTACAGAACTTTTTCAATTTTAGATTGGGAATCACTGTACATGTACGAAAGTTGCAATTAAAAATTAACTGATGTCAGTCAGTGTTATTAAACGATTTGTACAATATCTTGTGTTTATCCATTAGGAAGCCAATAAGTCAAATGTACTCTATTGTCACCGTCAGCGTTAGCGTCAGAATCATTGTCATTATCATCACCACCAGTACGAATATTAACGTAATACGATAAATGTACGTATACCAGTAATGGCAGCAACATTAGGGGTTGTTGGAATAGATGAATGCATGTTTTCCACAATTACAACAGCAACAGCAACAACAACCGTAATTTGCCAAATGTGAGAGAATGTCACCTTTTTTTTCCAAGCCATTAAAAGAAAAGTAGGCAGAAAATCTGTTGAAGAGGCGTGACGCGTGAGACACCTGGAGTGAATATTGTTTAGTTCAATACGCGTAAGTATGTATGTGTCTGCCTGTACAGTACGAATAAATAAAAATTGCTTGCAGTCGTACAAATTAGAAAGAGTAGCAGCGAGAATAGCAGTGAGTAAGTAACAATTCCAATTTTATTGTAAGCTAAGTTAAGAGAATTTCAACTCTGTTTCTCTGCCTTTTAATTTTATTTGTTATTGTGTTTTTGTTTTGTTTGTTACGAAAGTAGTTTCGTTTGTCACAATTTGGACCATTAAATTGTTGCAATTAGTTCCAGCAGTGTTTTACTTTCATTTGCCACAGTTTTCGTTTGAAGTTTTGTTGATTCTGGAAATTGGTTTTGAAGCGTTAAGAATCCGGTATGAGTGAACGTTTTTAAATGTAATCTTAACAAGTCCTTTATCCGTTCAATAGATGTCCTGTCCATTAACCTTAAAAGCCCTTGACAATAATAAATTAAATACACATACACATACCTACACAAAATTGCATTCATAATAATTATGAATATGTATGTGAATGAGAGGTACATGATTACGTTCATATGTGCTACATATATTGTTTGAATTTTCTTATTTTTTCTTTGTTAGCAGTCTGCCTTCAATAAATCATAACGCCTTAAGGAAAGTATGCTGAAAAGCTAGGCAGTGTGTATTGATTTCGAAAAAAATAATATTTATGTATGCGGTAATTGAAGCAATGGTTTTATTCAAATTTATTAGCAATCAAATTCACTTCTAATTATCAAAATCTAGACTTGTTTTCTCTTGAACTAGTTTTTTTTTGCTTCTTAACACATTGACTGCCAACTACAAGATAACTCGTAGATTGTATTCCCTTCTAGGATGACAGCTACGAGTTATCTCGTACTCACTAAACCTAAACTAAACCAAATGGTAATTTTTCGACAGTTTTCTGAAAATTGCCGTGTAAATCAACGTTTTAAAGAAACAAACGACTATCACAAAACATCTCCCACTTCTTCGTATCGTTTATTAGGCTTTCCTTTATTAAATCACATTTTTACAGTGAATCTATTTTAAACCACAACATGGTAGTTGGCTTTGAGAGCAAGATCACGATTAAGGGATATGATTAAGGGATTATGACTAGAAATTAACCTGAGAAATCTATTAAACCACATTCGCAATCACAGTAAGAGGCTGCAATAATAATAAGCACAACAGCTTATTTGTTTCGACTGTTAAATTTAACATTGAGTATAGCTACTGTAATAGAAAACGTTGTAGTGGATCAAATATTTCTAAATACAATTGAAACTAGAGTATATGCTACTACCACAAATCGAATTTTACATAGTGATTTGAACCTTAATTCTCACAAAGTTCAGATTGTATACGAAATGTAATCAAAGCCCATTAGCAACGTCAAAGACTGTTTAAATTTTATTCAAGAACAATTAGTTTTACTGAAAAATTCACTTCCTCGGACGAAGCTTATCTCCACTTAAATTGTTAATTTAAGAAATAAAACTACATCAATATGCACAAAAATCTTTACATTCTGCTCTTTTGTGCCCAGATTATTCGAAAGTGTCCACATTCTTTGAAGTCACCGTAGGTAGTGTGCTGGCTTATTAGACGTAAAGCCAGGGTTCGAGTCCCAAGCCAAACATCAAAACAAAATACAAAAAGTATTTTTTCGGCGATTTCTTCTCTGCATATTTCTGGCAAAAACTCTGAAAGCAAATAAAATTGCCATGAGAAGTTTCTTAATAAAAATATATCGTTCGGAGTCGACTATAAACTGCAGGTCTCGCCACTCATGTATAAAACTAAAGCACACATCATAAGTAGTGTGAGAATCTAGGTCAATAATCCTGACTGAAGGATTGTAATGACCAATTATGTATGTAAGTGTGTATCCACATTCTTATGTTTGTGTCCAATAAGTTGATCGTTTTGATATTACTTTCATGTTGATGGATGCCGTTTGGATTGCAAAATTAAATTCTCAAGCCTCTTACTAGCTCCAATCGTTGCTGATCAAGATATCTTGAATTAAGCCAATCATGTTTATCATAAAGTCTTTCATTGTCTGATAAATATTGAATTTAACTTTAAGACCAATAATATTATAATCGGGCCTTTCAGTTTATAGCACACGACAGTTTATACCACACGACAGTTTATACCACACGACAGTTTATACCACTAGACACATTTTTTTAAGGCATTTTACCAATAATAAGGCTGAAAATGCACTGGTAAAGTCAACCAATAAAGCCAGTCTCAGTTAGATACTAAGTATAACGTTCAAAAATTGATTCCCTAGTTTCCAATTGAATTTTAACTAGTTTTAAACATTTTCGTCGCTGCAGTCCATTCTATAGTATACTGTGGATGCTCAGTAGCTAATATGCGTTAGCTTCTCTGGATGACTAGATAATAATAGCTCAAATCAAGTACTAGCCATTCAAAAATACTGATAAAGATAAGAAGTTTGGAGATCATTGAATTAAAGACAACTATTCCGAACAGGGTGGGGAAATTGTAAAACCTTATTGTCAACGACTCTCAACAAATTTTTACAGATGCCTTCCTCGAAACTGAATTCAGATGTGGCTTGAGGTATTTCGTTTCATGTATATTATCGATAATGCCATCGGACTATTGCAGCGCCTTGTTGCCGGAAGTATTAGAAATACGAGTTGCTTCGATGATTATTGAATTGAATAAATATCTCCAAGTGAGAGAGAGAGAGATTAGCGGTCTTTCATATAGCTGTAAAAGGACGACAAAAATCTCCAAGCCTAAGATTGTTAAGACTATTAACTCTGCATGGGCAGAAGATGGAAGCACTTATCCTTTGACGATCGAGTTAAATCAACTGACATGGCGGTGCAGAGATTGGTTTCAGAATTTTGAAGATTGATTTGTATGTCATTATGACTGTGTCACACTGACGTAAGTGTGTCTAGCTTTTTTATGGACTGTTTCTTTCAGGTGCATACATTCCTATCATAATTTTTCGAATGCAATTGAAAATATTTGACTAAATTGGCACAGTTTTTACTTAGGTTACGTTAGGTTAGGTTGGAGTGGTTGCTCTGATATCATAAAGCTCACTTGAGCATGCATGGCGGCCCGTTGTGATGCTACGGGTGAACGCAGCCCCTGTACTAACCAAGAAGTTGGTCAGCGCAAGGGCTGCACAACAAAAGCACGACTACCCCGCACTAGGAAACCTGCCAGAAAGTTTGATGAACGAAGCTATATCCTTGATATCAATAGATCATAGTTCCGTTAAGCTAACAAGCAATGGGGAGTCAAATAACCTATATCTACACCTAACAAGAGACGGGCACTGGGAAAGAAAGTGAATAACAGTTTCCTCTTCCTCAGTGGAGCAGCATCCACGGCAGAAGTCGTTAAAGAGAGCCTCATTCTCTCAGCGTGTCTACCCATGATGCAATGACCCGTAAGCACGGGCACTATAGTCGAGATGACATCCATCCTGGGCCAGGTGAGTCTAGCGGTGGAGCAGGACTCATTAACCCAGGATAGATTGGCGTCCCGAAGGAACCTCCGCGCAATGGTCAACTTGACCGAGGCAAGTGGCATACCGAAGAAGAGGATTCCGGAAGGAGCGCAGCAGCTCTGGCGAGCTCGTCGGTCCTATAGTTTCCCGGAATTTCACTGTGCCCGGGGACCCACACCAGAGAGACACTGGTGAAGCGCCCCGAGACAAGGTCGAGACAGCGACGACATTCCCTAACGAACCTAGAGTTAATCACGAAACTTGACAGAGATCTTATCGCGGCCTGAGTTCGACGCGACTAAAATGAGCTTCGTTGACGAGGATCCATTGAGCGGCCCGGTAAATTGCCATCACCTCCGCCTGAAACACGCTACAGTAGTCTGGCAGACAGAGAGATATATTCAGGCCCGGTTTCCCAGAGTAGACACCACTTTTTTACGTAATAACTGTAAAAATAGAAACAAATAGAAACTAAATCTGTCAGAAGGATTGAATCGGCATTGGAAAAGAAGGCTGCGATTAAAAGAACCTGCATCTCAGACATCTATTCGCTTTCATTCATTACACAAATAGTTCTTTCAGACAATATAACTCTTTGAAGTATTGGATGAAATCTACATACATACGTATTTAAGTTTACAAAACAATATTTTTTATTACATAAATACTATATGTGTAGTATTGAATTGTACATGTACTGTAGTGTGTATTGTAAGTACTTTAATGATACTTATTTATTATTTACTACATAAATATTCATAAAGTTAAAAAAAAATTTAAATAAAAAAGTGCCGAAATTATTTTACGACGATGATTATGATTGTTGTAATAAATTAAACAATCCAGACATCCGGACACCCGTTTTAAAATACATCCATACGTTATTGAATTTCTTTTCTTAGAGGCGGCCATCTCTATTTTCAGTCAATACTCGTAAATGTACTAGCAAATGTGTGACTGCTGACTACTGGTTAAATACGGGTATTAAGTATGTATTAAGTAATAAAAAAAAAAACAAAAACAAATAAATTAATAATGAAAGGTAATACATAGGGCCTCTTTTGTTGTAAATACCACAACTATGCCATAAAATCAAACTCTGTCGATGTAATGATTGTTTTTGTTTAACAAATGGTTTCCGTGACAAAAATCAAATGTGAATTGTTTTTCACAATCAATCGAACTTATTCCTTAAAATTAAATTTTTTTTTTTTTTGAAGAAATTCAATCAATAAACTATAATCGAGATAACAAAAACAAATAAGAGAATGAATATTTATGAAACAAAAATAAACAAAAAAACAAAAGGAATAATTACAAGAATAAAATATTTTTTAGTTTGAAAAGTGATGTCGGCTTTCGAAAGATTTTCCACGATCATTATCATTTTTGAAATGCCGACATATGGACATGATACACGGTTTTTTGACCACTACACCATACGTACATACAATACGATTATATCTGTCTGTAATGTCAAAACATGAATAAATAAATAATTTCAAAATGATACGACAACGAATTAAGAATTTTATTATAAATATTACAGTGTTTATACATTATGATTATACTTATTTCGAAAGTAATCTACAGTATAGTACGGTAGAACACATAAATGAACATTCAAGCAGCCAATTGACCATTTAGTTCATCGTTATAAGCATGTTATTAATATCTGATTCAACCCCTACACCATTTTCATCATAAGACGTATAATTCCCTTTTGATGGTGACGTGTTACAAAAACTATGTATCAGCCGTTTAGCCGTCCTATTCAAGGCTTTAAAAATGCGTATGTGTAATGGAAAAAGCAATAAAAACAGGGTTTGTACTAACCTGACTCTTTAATGTTCTTAACATCTTTCCAAGATAAGATTAGAAAATATAAAGACCTACACACACGATTGACAAGGTTTTAGACTCCGATGTTGGTGAATGAGATCCAGTACGCTTGATGGAATGGTTTAAACTTAATAGCTGGTGCTCGTAACGCAATACTTTTATTGCATTAAATTTAAGAATTACCTTTAACCCAGATATTCCTATTGCATGATCATGATAATTTTAAAATTTATATTTTTTTCTATAATATTCAGTAATTCAATAAGTAAATAATGCGATCACATAATCTCCCACGAGGTATTGATGAGTACTGAGTATTCAACAAAAAAACGGTACTTTGATAAACGTGGCGTATCATGTAATCAAGAATACACTGGTGTGCTATATATCTATAGGTCATTGGGCATATCTGGGTTAAATAGTCAACAAAAATAGCTAAAGAGCTACATGTCTAGCACTTGTAAGGGTGCATATCTATGACAACACCACTTATGACAGTGTACTCCTCTAAGCCAATTATGGAATTTAATCAAACACAGAAAAAGGTTACGGGCAGGAACTTTAACCTCATTACCTGTGAAAACTGTCATTTCAAGATATGCGCTATAATCGAATGCAATAGCACAACGTAAAGGGAATTTTTAACCGAAGGATATTTGAAGAAGTGGGATCTTTGAATGCGACTCCACAGACGAAATGCAAAATATTTTTATCATTTCAACTATGACGGAAGAAGACGTTAGTGCAACCCTATCCAAGCTCATGATCAAAAAGAAAGACTTATCTTGTTCACTGACAAATGATGTTAAGTTAAGTCCACAACGTTTCAATGTACTGTAACTGCAAACACCCTACAACCCGAGGAAGGCTAGTGTTAAATTCAAATCGAGTACGGATAAGGTCAGAACAGGGAATGGTTTTTGTAGGACTACCAATTATTGTCATCCATACTATGTAGTATAGGGTAATACTAACTGTAATCGAAGAATACATTCAGTGGAGTCCTTATGGCACGTATAAGAAGTGCAATATTAAAAGTTACAATGAATGCAGATAGTACATACTTGAGATGAGCGATCCAGTGATTTTTGAAGAACGTTGTTCTCAGTGAACATGATTTGTTAATCCCCTGGATATAGTTGGTAGTTTCAAAGTTTGTGTAAAAATATACATAAAAATGCTTGTAATAAATGAATAATCTATTTTAGACTTTAACTAAATATTGTTCAAATTTTAATGAATAGAAAATATTATGTTTTTAATAGAGATTAAAATATTTGTTTCTAGAATTCCCTCCTTTAAGTGTTTAATTGCGTTATCGGCTACCATTTTACTGGCAATATTCCGCACTTCCTATAAAACTTTTTCTCATTTATGGCTGGACTTTTTGTGACTTAGAAATGTTTTTCTTTGATTGATGCCTAATACCTGCCAATTAGGCAATGTTCTGCGAAATTTCGTATATTGATTTCTTAGGATACGTACATACATACATATGTGTTAAATTATATTGACAAGAAAAATAGTTGAGCATTGCATATGGTATGATCAAATTTAATTTTGATGAAGAAGGTTATTTTTTCAGTCAAATAGTGTACTTTTCAGTCGAAACTAACCAACTATTTTGATTACAAGTTTATATTCTTTATATAAATCGTAAGAATGTGGTTTGATTTTTCAAACGAACAATGTTGTTGTAAAATAGAGTCATTAAGTCGTCCACCGAAGCAATTTGTATCTGCGTACCTACATAAAGTTTTACATTACGGCCAGCTCATTTGAGTACGTGCCTATAAGTCATGGGAATCTTTTGTGGCTTTCTTTTATTTCATCGGCTGTCGTCGGCTGGGTGAAAGGCTTATATTTGAGGGGGGAAAAAAATCCTCATTGAATGCATTTAATAAAAATGATCACCAACAGCAACAATATAATAATACGTAATAAAATATACAATAAACAAATAAAATAATAATGATACTCATAATGGTATGATATTGACAATGACAATAATATTTAATTAATTAATTCACAAAATACACAACGGCACACAACCCTTTTCTTTTCTACTCACAGATATGCCCATAAGAGAAGATTAATTTCAAATATCAATGGCCAGACTGCAAGCAATTCGATTAAATCTCATTAGAAATTCAAGGCAACTCCGTTTTCTTTCTTTTCATTTGTGTGTGCGTTATTTGTTTTATTTTTTTGGTTTTCTTTTTTAATTCTATAGAACTCCAGACAAGTGCTTGCAACTTAACGTAATACGTACTTGTATATTAACGTAGCATTTGTGGCAAAGAATGTCGAATGACGAATAGATTTCCAAAATCATTCATATTGTTGTTGTTGTTGTTAATTGCTTAAAACCTAGAAAATGTCTGTTATTAATCCAAATTGTTTCTACTTAAACGATCGAAAGTGTTTTTTTCGACTTACGGTCTGACGGTATTTCAAGTTTTTAAATTCGTTTTGGGGTCATGGGAGTTAATTTGTTTAAATTAAATGTTTAATTAATTATTTATTTTATTAAATTGAAGTACACTATGGGACCGAATCGATAAGTCGATTCTGAACACGAAATATGTATTAAATTACTCAATAATATAATTAAAGAATCTATTATTTTAAACAATTTCATGATAATTATATAAAATCGTTAACGCGGTTTAATTTTCTCTCTCTCTCTTTCTCTCTCTCTCTCCCTCTCTCTCCCTCTCTCTCTCTCTCTTCCCAAACAAATAATAACTGCATCGTACATTCTATCAATCTATTTCGATTGAAGTCAAGCAGAAGAGTTTAATACTATATCAGATTGAATGTTGCTTGGGTATAAACCATCGCAGTATCTCAATTTCTATAAGAATTTCGCAGGATCAAAGAACAAAACTCCTGGAACGGATGCTAAAATCAACCCTTAAGTTATTGCTCAACTATTTCTTTCTCTTGTGCTGAATTAATTTCACAAGGAACCTAAGGAAGCAAATCCATCAGAGTATGGAGACTAGAGATGAATGACTCTTCTAAGAATGATAAATAAAGCAACAGCATATATGATATGATCTGTAAGCGTTTTAAAAATTAAACTTACTTCCTATCGCCATTAACTATCTGGGCTTTACAACTTAAACTACTTAACAATGTTGGTAGAGTGGCGGTTCCCTCTCTATTTTCCATTTGCAGATTTTAAAAAAGCTTTGGAATATCTTGATTACAAAGTCACAACGCACTATTACACAAAAGTACATAAAAACTCGTCTCTCTAAAAGATTTCACATGCAACGTTTTATATAAAAATCAACAGAGCCATCCAATAAATGTAATTGTTTAAATTTGTCCTCGTTGTTATGACGATAACTGCTACAAACACAACCAATAGAGTTAAATGGCGTATGTTGACACAATTTTGGAACTTGGAAAACACAGAGGATGTAGATAAACTAGGTCACAAGCACCGCGAAATGAGAGCCAAAATGAAACTATTTAAGAAACCAAGCTGAAACCTCCAAACACAACGATATGAAAATAAAACTGTTCAAAGAACCCGCACTAAAAATCAAAAGATCGACAGTAATAACATAAAGCTAACGCGATTGAAGTCGCCGTGGTCTAGTGGGTAGTTTGTTGGATTATTAGACGAAAGGCCCGGGTTCGAATCCCAGGTCAGACATCAAAACGAAAAATATTCCTTCGGCGACTTCCTCTCAGCAGATTTCTGGCAAAGACAAAGAGAGTAAAAATTGCCATGAAAAGCTTCTCAAAAATCTGTCGTTCGGAGTCGACTTTAAACTGTAGGTCCCGCCACTCATGTATAAAATTAACAAACACAACATAAGTGGTGTGAGAAGCTAGGTCGTAATCCTGACTGAAAGGTTGTAATGGCCAATTATGTATGTTACATACGTTCTAAGAAGAATTTTGAAAAATTTTTTTAAAGTTGCTGTAGTCTAGTTTGTAGTGTGTTGGCTTATTATATATGATGCCACAGTTCAAATTCCAGGTCAGGCATCTCAAACAAAACGAAATATGAAAAATATTTCCTCGGTGACTTGCTCTCAGCAGATTTCTGGCAAAACTCTGAGAGCAAATAAAATTACCGTGAAAATACTCACGAAAATCTGTCGTTCAGAGTCGACTTTTAACTCTAGGTCACGCCTTGTTCCACTAGTTTTGGTTTACGTCCATACGAAGATGAATTGATATTTTTTAAGTCGTAATGGCGTATGAGGAGTATAAGAGCCTTTGAGTCATCACTTTAATGACAAGAAATCTATTTAATAGTACAGCAAGAAGTCGCCGCGATCTAATAGGTAGTGCGTTGACTTATTAGACGAAAGTCCCGAGTTCGAATCCCAGGTCAGACACCATAATTGAAATATGAATATATTTCTTCGGCGACTTCTTCTCCGCAGATTTCTGGCAAAAACTCTGAGAGTAAAATTTGTCATGAAAAGCTTCTCCAAAAATCTGCCGCTCGGAGTCGACTTTAAACTGTAGGTATCGCCATTAATGTATAAAATTAACGCACACAACACGAGTAGTGTGAGAAGCTAGGACGTTGCACAATGGGTCAATTCAACCTCCGAGTACTGTAATTATCTACATATTATTTATTACAAGATAAAGTAGGAACCAAATACGACCGCAATCGTAACGTAACCGTTTTTCGTATACGTTTTCTTTAGTAACTTCAGTTACGTTTTTCAGTTTTATTGCTGAAATCATTTTCATATCATCATCATCATATTAAATAAATTCAAATAATTTTTTTTAATTCCTTTTTTCTGTTGTCATTGACGCTGATGATGAAGTTTTGTCGTTCAATAATCATCATTGATCGCTGTCAAACATATACAGTGAGCGTCAAAAGAAAGTGCACCCAATGGATAAAATTGTAACAATCAACAAACTCCGCTTTTACTACTTAAGGAGAGTGCCAGAAAAAATTTGACAATATTTCGAAAATTTTTTGTATTTTTTTTTTTCGATTTTAAAAATTGGCAATAAAACCATTTTAACTTAAAAATAACTGAAATTTTTTAATGTACACATTTTTTTTAATGTACACATATTTTTTTAATTTACACTTTCTTTTGATGCTCACTGTATACATACTCGTGAGTGTATGGCTGAATGCGCGTGTATATTTTAAGTCTTCCAATTCTTGCAATTTCATATCAAACGCAGTGTATCATCCATCGTTAAATGAATTTTATGATGAATTTTATTATTTTTTTCTTTTGTTTTTGTTTATTTTTTTTTCGATTTATTTGTTTGATTTTCGATTACCTCGTTATATGCGTGGTTGTTGGACTTGTGGTTATGGACATATTGTGGACATGGACATGTTGTTTTAATTCAAACATTAATGAGCTGTAATGATTCAGTACGCGGTCTTCTTTCATGTCTGTGTGTGTAATTTCATTAAATGGTTCCCAATTGAATTTTAATTTGTAAAAAATCATGCACAATTCAATGATTTTTTTTTGTAATTTTTTAACAATAAATTCTTATTTATGTGAACATGTCTGGTGGGGTAGATCTGCCTCAATGAGTGGCTGTCTGTCTTTAAGTACATGTGTAAATATCCATATAAAATCGAAACATAAATACATACATACTACAATAAAGGATGATGTTAAACTAATAAAGTAATAATTGAACATCATGATGTCAGATTATAAGGCTATCATGATTTCCAAAAGAAATTTCAAAGTACTTTTCTTTACAAAAGCCGATGAAGTGTGCAGAAATCTGAATTAATATTGAAAAAAATTTGTAAAATTTTTTAAAAAAAAAAATTAAAACAATCTGTTAAGGACATGTTTGCTCATATATTTACAAGATAAAACACAGAACATAATGAAAATTCTAAAATTATGATTATTGTAATGCTCTTATGAAGATTTAAACAAATTATGAGTATTTCTTTCACTGTAATTTTTATATTTCATGATTTGAATCCCAGAAACGTGATCCGGGTATTAAGGAAAAGTGATCCAGCAGACAATATGAACTCTGAAATATGTACAATGATATCGTATACAACGTAAAAGTATAAAAATATTCTAATATGAGCTGAACTAAAGTGAAAATTTTTAAAATCTTACTTTTCGAATTTAGCAACCCTATAAGGCTATAACAAAAAGAGAATCTGCAAGTGAAGTTTTGTCTTGAGCTAGTTATCGAATTAAGGAAATTTATGACACTCGTGTAATAAAGAAAAATAAGAAATTGTTATAGTACTACGTCTAAAGGGTATCTCCGTCTAATCGTGTATGTAATTCTTAACAGGAAAGGTAAGAATCACTCATTTGACCATATTGCAAAATTTATAATTAGCAATTTTCTTCTAATCCTGCTGTGTGTATTTTCGTTCTTGATATCAATCCTGGCTTTGTCACTGTCACTGAAGTTTCACCTCGCTTAGTCCTTGGCCATTTTGCTTATTATTATTGTCTATTTGATTTCGTTCCATTTTAGGAGAATCGCAAATGAATCAGAGTGCGTTTCACTGCTAATTCATGCGGCACTTTAACATCGAGCTTATTTCTTTATTCAGTTTTCTTTAAATGCTTGATAACTGTTTGATTTGAATTAAGGTTTCATCAATTTTTTAGTGATCACTCGACCGATTTAGATATGTCGGTCATTACCTAGTTCCAGAACAACTCGGAGCAACTGAGAGTTCATGATGATATATGATAAGTCTCATAGAGACATCAAGGTGTAATTTTCTTCTCCATCATACGGCTAGACATGTACCTAATAGATGATGAACAGTAACTTTTCTTTCCCCGTCTTTTCTCATTTTCTGCATTGGTCAAAACTGCAGTAAAGACTCCAATAATCATACTGGGCGTAAATCTTTGGAATTTGGACTCGTATCCGAAGTCGTCCGTCTGACATTGACATAAACCATAACAGCTTCGTCAATTATATGATTGCACGTCTTTAAAGGAGTTACAATAGTAGAGAACTCACCGGAGAATTTCATAGTTGTTTGGCCAGTTCATACGCTCTACAATTATAGGAATGGCACTATGCTCAGATATATGAATATTATACCGTTCCGTTATTTCTATGGAGATCAACAATAGCGATTAACAGTTCGTTACATTAAATTTCTGTGATTTGATAGCCGCCTGGCTAAATATGGTAATATCCGTTCCGGAGATATTTTTGTCCATAAAAGTCCTCCTCTCTGCCGACATTTCTGTCTTGTTTCCCACCATATTAAGCATTCATAGGTTAAGATTGTAATATTTGTCAGCACTTTATTATAAGCGTGTTTAAAGAACATTCGATTTTCAAGGCAACTTTCTATAAAAAGTGCATCCCATTCTTGAGCTTAAAGTCTGCTCTATTCAATCTCCATGAGCAAAAAGGCGACAATTTGGACCTTTTAGTAAAGGCCAAGGCGGTAGTTTTTCCAGGGTTCCCATCCAAACCGCGACCTACTATAGAGCCGAAAAATTTAACATAAACTGTAAGAATTATTCTTCAGCAATAGCAAATTTTTTACCTATGCCAGCAGATCTTTTATTAGAAGACTGCATTGTAGGATGAAAGCACTCTACCTTGTGGAGTTTCTATCATTCTGGTAATGTACGAATTCCAGGAAAGTAGAACGCTTTGCAGATTTTTCGGTAAAACAATTCAACGTAATTCATCAGCATTTGAAAGAATGGTCAAACTGGTTAAAGCATCAACTATGTAAACTTCTACAGTTTGCTATCTGAGCAAAGGGAAATTGGTAATGGCTCCTTGATTTAGCGAGACTATTACTTGACTTTTATTCAGAATTAATGGACCATAATTGTCGCAATGGAATTCTTATTGTGCAAATAAACCAGAAACTACATGTTCAATTATATCTAATCGCAACAAGTCTATTTTGTATATGTTGGCTTATTAAACATAAGACCGCGGTTCAAAGTCCATGTCAGACATTAAAACACAAATATGAAAAATTTTCCTTCTGTGGCTTCATATCAGCAGGTTTCTGGCAAACGCTCTGAGAGTAAATAAAATTGGCATGAAAAGTTTCTCTAGGTATGAGAAGCTAAGTTGTAATCCAGACTGAAGTAATGGGTTATAATAATCAATTTTGTATGTATGTATGAAGTCGTCGTGGTCTAGTAGGCAGTGTGTTGGCTTATTAGACGTAAAAGCCAGGGTTCGAGTCCCAGGCCAGACATCAAAACAAAATACGAAGTATTTTTTCGGCGATTTCCTCTCAGCAGATTTCTGGCAAAAACTCTGAGAGTAAATAAAATAGCCATGAAATTTTTTTCATAAAATCTGTCGGAGTCGACTTTAAACTGTAGGTCTCGCTACTCATGTATAAAATTAATATACACAACATAAGTGGTGTGAGAAACTAGGTCAATAATCCTGACTGATGGGTTCTAATGACCAAATACGTACGTTACGTACGTATGTATACATGTAAAAACACTTCAAAACTCTTTCAAATGTAAAGTTTTCTTTTAGTTCTCAAGGAACAAGTTTATGTAATTGCTGCACCCGAAGGTAACGCAATGCGATAACACAGTTCGTCTTTTATTTTAAAGAAAATATAAAATGGCCATCGTCTTTAGATAGTTTTCGTTATTTTTAAAAGCTTATGGAGATACCGAATTCAGATATAAAAAAGGGTATATTGAATACCCTTATAAAAAATAATAAATAAATGAATGGATTTTAGTTGAATAAAAATCTAAAATTACGATAAGTAAACAGGCATTGGAATTTTGATAAATTTATGTAGCTGGATCTGAGTCTTATTTCATTTATTGAATAAGAATAAAGAATTTTGATTAAAATGCACATGCATTTAATTGATTTGAAGAGTTTTATTTTGTAGTTTTCAAAATCTCTAAATTATTATAGTTTCCACGTACAATCGAGCAGCCAATAGCCAATACAACTTGTGTGGGCATATGTGATAAATACCTGCCACAAATGACAGTTTTCTATTTTACGAGGACACCAAACAACACACTTCCCATCTTACAGACAACTCAAATGATTTAAACAGGCCATTTGCACACGTTTACACTTCAACATCGTCATCATTACACACCGGTGGAGCGTTTGTAACAAGGGTAACCTACCGGTGTGAAATTAGAAATCGTTCTCTAAACCAATTGAAATTGTTTTTAATATTCACTACGTGACCTCTGAAAAAGAAAAACGAAAACACAAATTCAGAAATAAGGATCTATTTCAATAATTTGTGGTAACGGAAGTGAAAAAAAATTTGCGGTTTATAGAGATGAAATAATGAAATTATCGATTGGATTTGGAACACCCGCTGAGATTTGAATGTCTAAGCAAGAGATTGTAATGTATTAACTGTGTGTTGTGTTAGACTTGGCAAAACTATTTTGAAATCAAATGAAATAGAAAAAAAAGAAGGAAAGGAAAACCATGACAATATTAAAACATGTATCACATGCTACTCTGGCTAGATTTCGTTCGTGTTTCTGAAACAATTTATGTTGAACAAAAATAAAAAAGAAAATAAAAAAAATCATACCAATAGTCGTAAATAAAAAACAAAAATAAACACCCAAAATACTGGAAATTGCTAACGGTTATGAGGGATTTTTAATTCATAGCCTACCCATACTCACAATGATTTCCGTTTTTGGCTTAATTTTAGTACAATTTGGTGACGTTGCGAAAAAAATAAAAAAAAGTAACAAGAACTCCCAAAAAAAAAAAAAATTATACAAAAAAAATGTCTTTTTTATCTTAAAACCAGCACAAAAAACTAGCAGTGAATACCGTTAACACACTGTCCCCCTGTTTGTATACTGTATTACCACATTCACACATAGTATGTAGCCACCATCCAACCCACTGTCACTTCACTTCTTTAACAACATCATTGTCATCGCCATCATCCTCATCGTTATCATCGTTTGTGGCTAAATTGTTAAAAAAAGAAGAAACAGTTACAATGTATTTTTGCGGTAAGTTACACCCACAAATACCGAAGGATATTAAACAATTTGCCACAGCAACTACAACAAACTTGCACAAACATTCTGCGTCTTTATTTCTCAATATGGTTGGGTGACTTTTAATATGAGAATTGGTCCATTATCCATATTTTCGCCCTCATTTCATTTTTATTCATTTCTTACGTTAAAGTACTTGTCAAAATAATGAATAAAAAAAATATAAAAAGTAAAAATATAAACATAAATGGGGATAGTGTAGATGACATGAACCATTGATCGCAACATCTTCTATGTATGCATGTCTATTATTCTGTATGAAATACCCATGATTCTATTGGGGAAAATACTGTAAAAGTAAGAGATGTGTTGTACATTAAAGTACTTGTAAAAAAAAGTAATAAAAAAAATTCGAACCACTCTCTATAAAATACTATCCATCTCGGAGAAGACTATAAAAATAAGAGATCCGTTGTTCGAGAAAACCTCAAAAAACCATTCTTCAAAGTTAATTTGCAATGCTAAATACTAATTCGTCTATAGGGCAATCTGGATCTAAACAAAGCACCAACAATTTGATATAACATTTTAAAAATCTTATTCTTTTGGCCAATGAATTATAAAAATTCATAAAAATCTCTAAACCAAATCACTGAAAATTCAGACTAGATTGTATCGGCATGTGTTGTCTAATAAAACACAGTTTCTCTCTAATTATGACCAATTTTTTTCTTAAACTGTCTAGCATCTAGACTCTAGATCCATCTCTGAATTAGGAATAAAGGATCTGCTTAAAATAGATTATTTCCTGTCAAACCCATTACACTCTCTTGAGTATTAATCCTAGGTTAGTCACCACTTACTTTCCATCTCCAGCCACTAATGAAATGGGCCAATTTTGTAGTGGATATTTAGTCCATGAGTCAAGATTTCTTCAAACGAATCTACCATTGCTGCGGCAGAATAAACTCAAAATATTTATTGTAATCCGCGAATTCACATAAAATATTCGTTCTTAGGAGATAATAACATTGCAACATTGTATTACTTTCCAATATTTCGCATATGGTCAAACAACCGTGCTGCTTACATCCAAAAAACCACTGAATAGAATAGATTATCATTACCTGCAAAGGCGGAAAGAATCAATGGTGGATTCAGTTTACAGACCCTACTGGAGCATAACTAATATAACACAACGGACATCAATAGCCAGCAATTATCATGTGAATAATTTCCAAAAACTTCAATAATTTCAAAAAAATAATAATAATCGTGTTACTATGGTTCACATTAATTTGATGATAAAAATCGCATTTGATTAATTTGTGAGAAAATTAAAAATATCACTACTACGGTGCAGTTCCCCAGCAACACAACATAACAACGAAGCATAATAAGAGCATAAATATATCGCATGTGTATGCAAAACAAAAGTGATGATTGCTCGTATTGCAAAATTCCTCCCAGCTCTTGATATTACTGCAGTTCCTTCCTACTTTTTGGTTTTTTTAAATTTGTCTTCATTTTTTTCCCCGCTTTCATTTTTGGAGTTGGGGGATGTTCGGTTTGAAGTCTTTACAACAACTCGGAAACAAACAAGTTTAAAGCACATAAAACGCCAAGATAACCCTGTAATGTCAATCTAGCGGTTTTTGAGGCATATTTACTTTAACTTCGAAAGTAAATAAGAAATTTGATACAATATCGGTGTCTTATTTTAGAAACAAGGAAGTAAGAATAAGTATTATGACCTTCATTTTTGTTTGACCTATTGATATAAATCAATAAAATGACTTGGAGGCGTCAAAATACTAATTTTAGAGAGCAAGATTATTGTTTATGCAGGTGTCCCTCGTATAACGCGGTAGTTACGTTCCAGGAAAATCCCGCGTTATAGAAGACTTAGGTTTCATAAAAATTTAAGGGTTATGTTCAAATAAATTCTTCCAAAATAAAATCAGTTCTAAATTAAAGATGGATGTACGTTTACAACTCAAAATCAATATTCATACTTTATTTAAAAAAATTAAAAAAAACATAATAAAAAAAAACAATCGGAAAACATAAATATTCAAGAGTCTGTGTGACTTACTACGAACATCATATTACGTCGAAATAGTGAGCGTATAACTTCATCAGGAGAAATTTCATCGGAATTTTGCGTCATTTGTTAAAAAAATATTTTGTTGGACGTTCTTCCAGTGATTGTGCGATTGTAAAATCAGTTATCAGCCCTTTTTTGCTTTTCTTTCTAACTGTTTTTCGATTTCGCAATAGGGCACTAGCAATAATACACTTTCTACAAGTCAAAATTTCGCGTTGTAATGAAACTGTTTTTTATTTTTTAAATTGCGTTAAACACAATAAAAACAAATTATAGTAACAAAAAAGCATTGAAAGACAATGAAAGTTAGGGAATAATAACAGTAAATAATCAAATATAAGGTGCTTGAAGCTACCAAAGCGAAAGTAAACGATGCATAAACTGAGCGATAAGAAACTTTATTTAATTTTATTGAAGTTGCCATAGTTTTAGCACGTAGTGTGTTAGCTTATTAGACGTAAAACCACGGTTCAAACTCCAGGTCAGACAAACAAAACGAAATATGAAAAAAATATTTCCTCGACCAATTCTTCTAAACAGATTTGTGACTAAAACAATGAGAGTAAAATAAAATTGCAGTGAAAAGTTTCTCAGAAATTTGTCGTTCGGGATTGAGTTTAAATTGTACATACCACGACTTGTGGATAAAATCAACACGCACATCATATGTGGCACAAGAAGCTAGGTTGCAATCCTGGCTAAAGGATTGTAATAACCAAATATGTATGTAACTTTATTAGAAAGTCCAGAGGTCTATATGCATCTTTAGAAATATATTAAATTAATATGACATCCAAATTTATATTATTTGAATTTTCGATTTGGGACATATCGCTCCTTTATTGCAACATAGTCATATCTCAAAAAAACTTGAACTTGGCAAAATGCGATTTAAGTTTTCAAGACATTAGTCCTATGATCTAATTGCCGCAAACACTATAACTTCGGTTCAGCTTGGAATATAAAACTGATCTTTTTTTCAACATGTACAGAAGGTCTAAAAGATCAGTTTTGCTTAAGTAACTACAAATTTTAAATTTTTTGAGATATGACTATGTTGCAATAAGGGGCGGTAGGTATCGTAGCGATTGTTAAAGGGTTAACGAATACAGACTACCATTTGGAGTCATAGCGCATCATTCAAACACCTTTATCTTGAATATATGACGACTCAAAG
This sequence comes from Sarcophaga peregrina, assembly GCA_014635995.1. Lineage (NCBI taxonomy): Eukaryota > Metazoa > Arthropoda > Insecta > Diptera > Sarcophagidae > Sarcophaga > Sarcophaga peregrina. The sequence goes on along the minus strand of CM025793.1, from coordinate 53,776,245 downwards.
ACAGGCAATAAATACGTTTTTTTTTTCATTTTTAGTATAAAATTCTAAAATTCTATACGTATTCTAAGAATATTCAAACATTTCTGGTAGATCAAAGTTTAATCGTGGTTTTTAACAGCACTTGTGCAGTAAACATGCACATAGTAAACGCACAAAGGCCGTTTGGGCTTTGTCATAATAAAAAACCTTATGCAGTGTCTTTCTTCTGTTGATTCTCTTCAATTTACCCTACGCTTATCGAACATTAGCTAGCGTTTTACATCGCAAGAGTTGGCATCACCGAATTATCGCTGTAGTTGCACTGACATTTTTTAGGTAAACGCCCACAACTTTGTGGAAACATATTTGTATGTATGTGCACGCTTTTGCCTGTAAGGCTGATGGACAATACAAGAACAACCAACTATACCCAGAGGCAGAAAAAGAAATATGTTCATAAAAAATCTAAACTAAGAAACACCATAATATTTGGATATAAAATTTGATTACACTCTTGTACATATCTACGTAAAAGGTATGTATGTATGTGTAAATAAGAAATTTGATAATAACTTATGGCAATTTCAAACTTGTACGAATTGACTATTACTTACCGCATACAAATAAACTTATTTTGAGTTGAATTTAACTGTTCACCAAACTTTACACTCCGTGTTTTACACCAACTCACTTTTTTCTTGTTGGTCCATCGAATATTTTATAAAAATCACACTCTAAATTTCCAAAAAAAAAAAAAAAAAACACTAAAATTGGCGGAAAAACGAATTACTGACTGAAAGTCGTTATGACATTTTAATTTTTTTTGTGATGGCACTATAAACAAATAATCGATAAACAAACCAAAAGTAAAGATCTATCGATGCAATAAAGTCAAGGTTTTTAAAAATATTATCAATCAAAAAAAAACTTTACCAAATGTTTCACCAGGTTACATTTAACATATTTAATGTAATATTTTAATGAATGTTATTTTTTTATTTTTAATAAATATTTACGTTATTTACACCATGTCATTACGACTTTGTGTAAATGAAATGATATTTATCGATATTACTCCTTTTCCAACAACTAAACATTTCGTGTTAAACCCAATCTGGCAACGTTCAATATTAAAAATATTTTTGGCTTAACAGCTGGCTCTTTATTTTCTATTGTTATTTTTTCACTTCTCATTTGTTTGTTATTTTTTAATCTGTTGTAACAATTGTTTTTGTAATTTACTCACTCAAATAATAAAACTGCAACAATTAATAAAAAAAATTTCGATTAAAACGAAAGGAACAACCAATAAATAAAAAAATAAAAAGAAATAACATTAAGTACGTCGTACTTAAAGAGGATAACAAAGAAAGAAATTTTATAATTCCATTGCTAGGAGGGCAAACTTCCAAAACATCCAATTGAATGAAGTATTTCCACGAATAGCGCATAAAACATTTAGTGTTTTAGAGTTCATAGAGTTCTGCAAAGCGTCAAACTTTTGGAAGAGAACTTTCTTGCACCAAAGACATTACATGGGTAATAATATAGCTAACGATTCTGACGATTTCGATGATTATGTGAGCGATGACAGTTCACAGGGTGGATTTAATGCCTCTGAGCAGATTCATATAGCCTACTCTATGCTGGCACATATTGTTCAACAAGAAACAAACGAAATGCCACCTGTGATACGTAAGACCCCAGATTTAAGAACATTTCGGGTAAGTTAGCTATTTTACCACGGCTTGGCGGCATGGCAGGACAGAATTGTATTTAAATTCTTTGTTTTTGTATTTGCCTATAGCATACCATGATGTACAAAGAGATTAAGGCACTCAGTGGCTTTCCAGCCAACAGTAAAAAACCAAATGAACGTTGGTGTTTGGCTCGAGGTCTAATGAAACGCGAAAATGGCTTGCCAGTTTGTCAACGTGGTGCATTTTCTGTCAACCAACAGAGACGTATTGCCAATTTTTTTGTGCCCAACAAAAAAGTTGATCGTCTCATGTCATTGGATTCAAAATTATACATTTGTAAATTTAATAATGATGGTTCGCTATTGATTACCGTCTCCCAAGATGGTACTGTACGAATATTTGATGCATCTAAAGGCACTTACCAACGAATTAAAAGACTTAGACTTCGAGACATCAACTGGACCATTCTAGATGTGGACTTTAGTCCCTGCGGACGTTTCTTTACATATTCCACTTGGGAAGATGCATGTGAGTGACAGTATTTCATAATTGTGTAGTAAGTCTTTATTCTTTTGTGAATGATTTTGAATTTTATTTAATTCGAATCATGTTCAGTAATTTTAATATGTATACCCCTAAGTGAGGACGAATGCAATTTCACAATATAGATAAAAGAAAAAAAGAAAGAAAGTAATGTCTTTAGATTTACACTAAACACTGATAATTGTGAGAGCTTAGATAAAAATTGTTATGACGATTTTTAAACTGATAAAGAAATAGATTACATTGAACAAACTAAAATTGATTTGAATACGTTAATTAAGATTAATATATGAGCACTTAATTGTTCATATTTAATAAGTTCGAATGCCTACTTTAAACTATTTTTGCATAAATCTGCATTAATAAGCAAACGAATTGCATAGTTTGCTATATAGTCAAACAAATTTAAAGCTAAAGTATCTTTATATATAACATGCACACAATACTATATTTATAAATACATATTTAATTATTTTTTTCTTTCTTCATTTATTTTCTTTTAGTTCATGTTATTCCGTTGGAAGGTGATGGTTCTGATTATCAAAATTATGATATTGGTACTGATCGGGAGCGTTCCGGAATGTTTTCAGTACGTTTTTCACCTTGTGATGGTGGTCGTACAATGGTTGGTGGCTGCACTGATGCCAAAATTGTTTTGTGCGATCGGGAAACTCGCCAATTGTCTTCAATACGTACCCAAAGTTCGTTTGTAGACATAAATGCCCTCAGCTACATTAGCGATCTAGATCCAAATTTAATTGTAAGTGGTTGCCATAATGGCTTAATTAAACTGTGGGACTTAAGATGTTCCACTGGCTATCGCACTGCCAAAGCTAGTAGTGTTTTTCTCGGACATTTTGATGGCATCACGTTTATAGATCCCCGAAATGATGGTCATTATATACTAAGTAATTCCAAAGATCAAAGTATAAAAATTTGGGACCTACGACAGCCTTCACCTACAAATAAAGTAAGCAATCACCCCAAAATTCCGCTAATCGATTGGGATTATCGTTTTGCGCAAGTGCCCAGAGAATGTAAGGATATAAATTATTATTAATAACTGAATTAATATCAATTATTACTTTCTCTCTCTCTCTCTCTCTCTCTCTCTCTCTCTCACTTTTTTCGTACAAAGACTACAATCCTACAAAGATTGTAGACGGTGATGTTAGTGTAATGACGTATCGCGGTCATCGTGTGAGTAAAACTCTTTTGCGTGCTAGATTTTCACCTGCTTTACAGACTGGTCAACGTTATATATACACTGGCTGTAGTACGGGTAGAATTATTAGTAAGTACGATCATTTGATTGAAAAGAACGACTAAGAAATACTAATTTTGTTTTGATTTTTTTTTTTAGTTTATGATGTTTTGACCGGTCATATTAAGGAGGCCATTGAAAGTCATCGCTATGTTATTCGTGATTTACATTGGCATCCTGTTCGAGCAGAAATCGTCTCCGGCTCTGTAAGTAAAATATATACGCTCGGTATTCCAATTGAAATAACACATACATCTTCTTACAGTTTGATGCTCAAGTAAACTTAAATATGTATAGGACTAATGCAAATCTAAAGAGAGTTAGTTCAGAAAAAATAGAAAAACCTTTACGTCGTTCCAGGCGCATAGCCAATCGAAAAGGTGAATTAAACGGAGAAGAAGATGAGGAAGATGATGAAATTGAATTTTAATAGTTAGTATATATATTTTCTTAAAATATTTTATAGAATAACGTACCATTTCAAAATATATAATATATTATAACACGACTTTAAATACCTTTCCCCATTATTAACTTACGATTTGTTAACAGTTTAATTATGTATGTATATGCAAGTGTATGAAATAGTTTAACAACAGTAATGTAAAACACAATCAAAACAAAACAACACAAACAGTTAAAATTTGTTAATTAGCATGAATTTTGCATAGGATCTTTTTTTTTTTTATTTTAAAATATAATTCTCAAAACTAACAATATGCAGCTTCTTTTGCATTATAAAACCACTAAACCTTCTTTTCAAGGTGTGAAATATTCAATAAATTTTTGTAATAGGGCTATGAATTTATGAGTTATATGTGATTTTTATTTTATTTCTATAATTTTTTTTTTTTAATTTTATTTTTAATATTGTTCTTTAAGTATGGTTTACAGCGATGTGCATTAGATTATTTCCAATAAAAATAGTTTCTTACAAATAAAAAGAAAAATTATTATTATTTTTTGTTTTATTAAAGAACTATTAAATGTTTTTGAAGATGCCGTTGTCTAGTAGGTATTATGTTGTTTAAATTTGCCATGAAAAGTTTCTCAAAAAAATCTTATGTTGTTCGGGGTCTCTCCACTCGTCTATAAAATAAATACACACAACGTGAGTGGTGTGAGAAGCCAATTAGTAATCCTTACTAAAAGGGTTGTAATAAGAGAATATATTGTTAATATCCTAATGAAAACCTTCATCTAGAAAAGGAGTACGCTTTTTATGATGTGGAAATCTGGACAGTGATTTCAGTAAAAAATGTCTTATAATTAAGGTTTAAACCTAAAATAAAAAACTAAAAATATGCGAAACCTTTACCTCAGAAGCGACTAGCATTACAAAACAGATTATTTTGCAACGTATTCGGTTTTTAATAATTTTTATTAAGTTTACATTTTCGTACACAATATAAATTAAATTTCACTTTACACAATTTTTTGTTCTTAACAATAATAATCTAAATTAACGGGAAAAATACAGAATGTTCTATACGATCTGGAAAGCATTTTTACGCTTCCAAGTTTTCACATATAATTTAGGTTGTTTTTGTTTCATTTTGCGGGCTTTTATCACTTCTTTAACATATTTTTTGTAGGTCTTCTTCGGTTGCTCCAGTTGAATATATTTGTTTAATACACATTTCCAAAGATTTGTTATACGTTCCTCATCATTCTCGTTTACTTGTACATCTAACTGAATGTCCTCGCTGAAGCCGTAGCCTTCAATTTGTGGTAGTATGGAGCCCTTAAAATCGTTTAAATTTACATTGCGGAATTTTTCTGCACAAAATGAAGAAATTCGGTAGATATTATATGAGTTGTGTAATTTTTCAATATCATCAAGTTCTAACTGTTGAACATTAACATTTTTAGTAAGTATGCTACTAGCATTCGAACTTACGTCTTTTGATTTAGTATGGGAGGCGGCTTCTTGATCATCTGTAGATTGTTTTTTGTTTTTCTTTTTTGACTTTTTCTTTTCAGTCCGCGTTTGTAGGTCTTCAATATTAGCTTTTGTTTCTTCATTGTCATTACTATTGTTTGATTCAATTTCAGATTTTTTGCTTTTCTTGTGTTTTTTCTTTTGTGGCTCATCTGTCATATCGATTTCGATAGTGGTTCCAACAGTTGATTGTGAGTCTTCAATAACAGTATCCAAAGTATCTTGTTGCTTCTTCTTCTTTCGCTTCGTTTTACCTTCTTGTGGCTGCTCCAATTCTTCTGCTTCTTGTTGCACAGGTACTTCCGATTTATTTTTAGATTTTTTTTTATTTTTCTTGGTCTTTTGTTCGGTGGATTCTATTATTTCCGAATTTATTGTTTCGTTTTCCGCTTGCTCTTCTTGTTTTGTATTTTTTTCCATTTTGTTCTTCGATTTCTTTTTACTTTTCTTGGGCTTTTTTTCTTCAATATCTTCAATATCGGCTTCAATTGCATCAATATTTATATAGGAGGGACACTCTGTTTCAACAATATCTTCACTTTTCGAGTCTTGACTTTTGTTTTTCTTGGATTTCTTCTTCTTTTTTTTAAGAACTTCAGCATCATCCATGTCTTCCGAACTATTTTTTCTTTTCTTCCTTGAAATTTCTTCTCCCTGAACCTGATCTGTGACGCCATTATATTCAGCACTGTCGCCCGTTGTCGCCGGTTGGAATACGCCATTTTGAAGTCCTTTTCTTTTCGCTTCCATTTTCATTTTAAAATAATCCGAAACTGATATTCCAGTTTGTAAAAAGTTGACATTGGACTCCGACCCAAATTGATTGTCATCTTCCTCAGGCTGTGAATTTACCTTGTTTGTCACTTCGCCTTCCTTTCTGCCAAAGATATTTGCCAAATCCTTTTCACTATATTGAGATAAATCTTTGCCCCTGGTAAACTTTTTATAATGAACACGGGCTCTGCTTTGTTTAGATTTTTCTTCCAAAGAAATGCCACTAATTTTCTCCTTGAGTTTTAACGCATTTTTTGATTTTACTTCATCGTTGACAGTGGTAGTTTGAAAACCAAATCCAATTCTTGGTGCCTCATCCTCGGATTCATCTCTTGAAACCTGTTTAGCTTGAGAAGCGTTCGAATTAACATTCTCTTCTTCACCGTTTAATGTATTGAGAAGACCACTAAAACTTTCTTCATGTTGCGTCCATTGGTCATCCCGACCAACGAAGCCGAAGCCTTTAGCATCGTTTTTATAACGCACTCTTAGAAAATCTTGGGTACCTGTTTCATCGCGGCCCAAACCTTTTCCCTTAGACCAACCCATTTTTTGCAATAGCTTCGTTCCAAAGCGGTCCTCATCTAAAACAAAAATTGCGTGTTAAATTAAAAATTAATTTTCAATATTAAAAATGGCACTCACCTTCATATAAAGGTTTTCCTCTGGGTGCCAAAACGTAACCTCTTCTAAATCTGGGTTCTGCTAACATTCTTAACAGAATTTATTTCATTAATAATAAAAATAAAGTAAAACACAATCGTAAAGCAACTCCACGTGCAACAAACGTTTGGTGAATAAGAAGAGACTTTCAGTTATAAAACATTATGGAATGAAACGAATGTAAATGACAAAAACAGTGGTGCTAACTTTCACTGTAAAAATCGTGCTAAATTGCAGAATTTAATTTAATTGCATTAAACTCTTTCAATGATGTTTAAGTATTTATGTGGTTGGCATTTTCAAAGTTTGCTTTGAAATGCCCTGATTTCGTTGAATAGAAGGGAAAAAGTAAAGTTTCATGTAGCCATTATATACAAATCAACATTTTGTTTTCTGAAAAGAGGTCTATGTTGACAACCAAATGTTACTAATGGAAAAAGAGGAGAAAAGGGTTAGATTTTGTTATTTACTTTTGCGTCTTGTTCCATTCTTCAAGCATTAACATTACAGCTATTGAATCTATTGATATAATATAATATTACAATATTAAATAAATTTAGTTCCCCTTTTTCTAATTTGTCGACTTGGCATCCCTATATTATCGTTCCTTTTGTTTTGCTTTATCATTCTGTTGCAAAAATAAAGCAAAATAAACATTTGATAAAAAAATAAAATAAATTTTTACACAGAGATAAGAGAAGGGGCAAAAATGGATAATACTCCAATTAATTTGGAAAATATTTTGGAACAGGCTCCCAATTGGACATTTGCTGGCGATTATACTCTATTCCAATGGATGACTCAAATATCTAAAGTATTATTTACGTTCTATAAAGAAATTTTAAAAAGAAAACATTTTATTAGTTCACTTACTCTAAATTTCTTCTTTAGAATTTAGAAACTAGAGCCACAAAAACTACGGAAGCTCTGGACAAACTCAACCATAATGTCAGGTCCACAAACATAGCATTGGATAATGTGGCAAATAGTTTAACTGCATTGCAGTTTGGTAATCAATTTGTCGAATGTAGAGTACAAGACGATGATGAAACGCTAAATAATACAAATGAGGCCAATAGTGAGAGCAATAAAAATGTAAGTCGTCTTAGTTCATATCTTGTATTGACATCCGTATTATAAACTATAAGCAATAATATCATGTTCAAAATCAGAAAAATCTAATTTCTATGAAGCTAGCAACTTATATGGAAAATTTGTAAAAAACCAGTTTGGGAAAGGCATCTACCTGCCTTCTTGTTGGATCTTGTGATATAAATGTTCTAGCACTAGTTGTCCCCATGTTAGATTTTCCAATTCCATCTATCATTGCTACCAAAGCATTATATCCGGTAGAGCTGCACTACCTAAGGAAGAGGTACAGTGCTATAGGTTTGTCGCCTTTTTCCAACATCGTTTACTTAGGCGGTGAGACAGAAGGTTCAGCCTTTTAATCCAATTTTAGAATTTTTACGATGCCTAAAAGTCAGTTAACTTATTTCAGGATTGTTTGTTAATTTTTATATCAAGGGATTGAAATGAAGTGAAATTGTCTCTTGAAGATTTGAAACATTTTTTTTTTGTAATTAGGTGGTAGGTAGGTTGAACCTAAACCTAAGATTATGGAATGGTTAGTGTTATTTTCATAAAATAACAAAAAGATGAAATTTGATCAATTTTGGACGGCATATTTATTCTTTGAATAAAACAAAAAGAATTAATTAACTTTTTTATATTTCAGCCCACAGAATGTGTACCTACATCAAAAGAAATGCTCAATACATTCCTGAATAATAACCTAAAAGTTTTAAGAAATTGTCATGAAAAATATTCCATAGATTTAGATGATTCCGATGATGAAGAAATTTATGGAAAATCTAAAGAAAAAACGTAAGTCTTGTAATAAATATCGTTCTTTAATGTTCTTATTTTTTATATTTTCGAATTTAATTGCGTAGATGCATTTATCAACCAATAAATCCTTACAACACCAGACCTTTACCGTACATATTTGGCTCCAAAGATTGGCAAGCAAATTGGCATGTAGGACTCTATGAAAATGAACAAGAAAATAATTATTCAGGCGATGAAATATCTGAAGCGTTTTCAGAGTCATCTTCTACATCGCGAGTAGAAGACAATGAATCGCTAGAATCAAATACGGAATGGGCTTCTAGTATCTCCATAGATAATGAAAATTTAAATACAAATATTGAAAACAGAAATGCATCGTCATTGCGAGGATCACAACCTATATATCCGGCAACACCTAGTGCACCTATCAATGCTGCAAAAGTAAATGTTGCAATTAGTGATTCGTCTTCACTTTCAACTCCATCATCGTCATTGGCCCAAAAACATATACAAAACCTAAGAGAAAATCTGTCAAAGGGATCTGAAAGTATAAATTCTATCGATTCAAAAAGTTCGCATAAATCATCTACTACAGTGCCATCAAAGGATAAAGATAATACTTTAACTGTTCGAACTCAACCTCCGCCTTTTGTGGATTTGTTTGCAGAACCACCAGAAGATCTCCAGTCTACAACATCCTCCTCGGTTTCATCAACACATAATGTGAAGAACTTCTCAGATGAATATCAAAAACCAGAACAAAATCAAAATAAAACAAATATTACAGAAAGGCCTTCTGCTTTGAGGAGTCATCCTGCGCCATTCGTGGATCTATTTGCTGAACCCCCAGCAGATTTACCACCCTCGACAACGTCATCTTCAGTTTCCTCAGGTCTCAATATTAAAAGAAAAACTGTTAACCTATTCGATGACGACGAACTAGAGGATGTTAAACAAAATGATTTGTTAGCAGATTTCAATAAAAAACCGGGACTTACAACAACTAAAACCAATGAAATTAAAACTTTACTGTCAGAAAAAACTGCGACAGATGACAAGCCATTTAAAATTTCGAAATCTTTATTTGAAGACAGCGATGAAGATGATTTCTTAAAAGAATTTGTAACTAAGCAACCCATTAAAACAGCACAGAAATCCACGCTAACCAAAACATTATTATTCGATAATGATCTTAATGAGTCATCTAACGATTTCACACCGGTTTTAAAACAAAAGAAACTCGATGAGGATAGTTTACCATCAAATGATTATAATACAAAACCAGAAAATACGTTCTCTGCTGTTGAAGATATCAGTTCATCTTCAAAAGTGATAAATAAAATGAATTTATTTAGTGATAGTGATGATCAACTGGATGATTTATTATTTAATAAGAATGATAAGCTAGATGTTGGTGATGTGGCACAAAATAAAATAAGTGAAAAAATTACAAATGCACCTTCAAATCAAGGAGATTCAGTTATTTCATCCTCGAAAGAAAGAACTAAAATAACAAATTTGTTTGATAGTATAGAAGCCAATGAGGATGATTTATTATTTGATAGAAAAATAAAACAAGTATCCACAAATGCTATTCAAAACTCTGAAAAGGAAACGGATTCCAACAGAATAAAAAATATAGCAAAGGACGGTGAAAACGTAAAGAATTCTCCCAATTTAGTTGACAATTTTGAACAAAAAATTGAAATTACTAATTCCAAGTCCGATAAATTTATTGAGAATTCAAAGAAATTTAATATATTCGATGATATAGACGATGAAGATGAAGATAATTTGTTTTCCACAAAACCAAAACAAACAATACCTAATGAAAATATGTTAAAATCTTCCGCAGTTGAGGGTGGCATTAAAGTTGTAAAATCATTAGAAAATCCTAATAATAAGGATGTTGTAGCTCCTAAAAATAATGTTGATGTAGAAAATGTTATGAAATCTTTAGAAAATACTTTAAGTAAGCCAGTCATAGCTCCAAGAAAAGATATTGTTGAGAAAAATGTTACAAAACCGTTGGAAAATATAATTCATAAGCCAGTTATAGTTACAAGGAAACATTTTGTCGAGGAAAATATAACGACGACGTCTACGGGCAGCGAAAGCTTAACTGAAACTGACATTGAGGTTCCAAAAGAGAGTAAAAGCCATGAGGAAGATGTTCCGGAAACATCATCAGAAGTCGAAATGAAATTGTCTTGCAATGAAGATATGCCCAAATCTCAATCAATAAGCCTTACTGACAATGAAACAAGTAAACCAGAATGCGAACCTGATAATAGTTCATTAAATAACCTAAAACCTTTAACTCCAGCGAGTAAATATGAATTCAATTCAGTTTTATTCATGGATGAACCTCCGGAAGATGATAGCGAGTTTTTCGAGTCCTTAACAAAAACACCGCAAACCAACAATGCGAATTACCATATCATAGATTTGGAAAACGACTTGTATGAACCTGAATTACCTAAAGTACCTGCAGTTGAGACAAATAATGTAGCAATTACTCCAGACAATAGGCAAGGGGCCGCATATACTGGACTGCAATTATTTAGCGATATACCTCCGGATGATGATAACAATTACGATAATGTTGGTCAAAGCAAACGGTTGCAGGGCATTTTCTACGATGATCTAAATGAAACAATGGAAGCCTTAAGTATAAGTGGTATGTCAAAAGCACCATCTATACTCAGTAATGAACCGGAACCTATTAAATGTGAACTAAATGCGGACAGTGATAAAAGAACTTTAAATCCTGATATAGAAAATCTTTCAAGGGAAACAACTAATAAAGTCTCAAAGTTCAAAGATTCCTTAGAATTCCCTAAAGATATTAAAGAAAAATCAGAAGATAAAGATGATGATGCTTCGTCTGATATACGTCCAGTTTCCAAATTGTTAATGCCGAATATAAATATAAATGTTCAAGCCCTATTACCTGGGGCTAAGAGTACATTACGTAAAAATAAGGACGAAAACACGAAATCTATGGAAGAAGATAACAATGAATTTGTTTATTCTGCTTCAAAAGTTTCTTTGGATGATGCTGCGCATGATGATAGTATTTCAGATGATAAAGAAAAAACACCAGCTTACGCTAAAACAGCTGAAACACAACATATTTTATCAAGTGTTACTAAAACCCGAGTTAGAGCTCCGGCAACAAGAAGACCATCAACACGTAAAGCTCGGCAAGAAAATTATCAGAAAAGTTTAATTGAAGAACAGGAAAATTCCGAAAATTCAAATGCTTTTCTTTCTTTAGAAATTTCTGGGAATAATACAACAGCGAAGGCAAGTGATAACGAACAATTATTCACCGCAGATAGCAAACAGCGTATATTATCTATAGTCCCTGAGTTAAACGCTACAAACGTACCAAAAACTGCAATAATTGAAACTGAAAATAATGAAATACCAAAGAAATTGGAAAGTTCACCATTAAGAAATGATGAACAAAAGAACAAAAATTCGAATTTTCTGAAACTTTTTGAAGACAAAGAGGATAATGATGACTTGTTTAGTAATATAATATCTTCAAAATCTACAAAGAGAGAAGAAATATCAAAGATCACTGTAGAGGAAAAAGTACCTGATATAATATCTCCACAAATTATCGATACAAATTCTGCAATTCAGAACATTGTAAACCCTGACGTCACAAAAGAAGTTGCACTATCAGTAACAGCAGAGGAGGGAGTCAAAGAAAAATCAAATAATTTCGGAGAAATATCGGCGTTATCTCCTACGACAATTGATAAAACGAAAACCGAACATTTAAATCCAATCTCAACAACAATCGTTACCTCTTCCTCGTTTTTCGATGATGACGATGATATGGATGACGATTTGTTTAAACCAACACTCCACAGAATAAATAATCGGGCAAAGCAACAAACTATAAGCCAAGCAAAATCTCAATTTAAATCATTTTTAGACAATGAAAGTGATGACGAACATGACGAAGTCAAACAGCAAACAAATATATCCACACAAACTGTAAGAAACACTCCAAACCCATCAGAAAACAAAGTTAAACAAGCAACAATTGAAAATAGTAAACAATTATTTGCCGATTCAGATACGGATAGCGATGATTTATTTGGAAAACTATCTACAACTAAAGCAGCCAATGTTACCAAAACTTCAGAGAAATTGTCATCTAAACCAACTACTCAGACTTCAAAAAATACACCGAAAACTTCTTTATTTAGCGATGAGAGTGATAATGATGATATTCTTAAAACTTCCGAAATTTCCATTAAAAAAACAGGATCAAAACGTTTTGACTCCGAAAATAAAACAAAGTTTGGTGCACAAACAAGTTCCAGCCTTTTCAGTGACATTGATAGTGATGAAGATGATTTATTTGGCGGTAGTGCTGGTGTTAAATCAACAACCACTGGTAAGTGATGTTAAATTATTTCTTAAATATGTACATTAGGTTATTATGTATGATAACATATTTATTAATGATAGGGCAATTTGTTATTATTGGCTTAGCCTATTTTACAGTGTTTTTATGAAGAAAGCAATAATTCTCTTAGAATTTAACCCGTAGAGAAACTAAAAAATATACTAGCGCGAGGAAATATGTGAATTCTATCTCTAAATGTTAGGAGTTACGAGAAATAAAACCCTTTACTATTAAAAAGTCATGCTATTGTTAAGCTAGGGAGGTGTATATGCAAATTTATCTGTTGAATTCATCTCAATGTGCCTTTGCAGAAAACATGCTGTAATTTTCTCAAAGGTAAATACACATCAACGCAATTAGTTTCACTGATTGTCCACAATCAAATCTCATTAACTGAATCTATTCGAAATCAGTTTTCCAGTTCGGTTATCATTTTTAATACACTAATACCCCGGTTTGCGTCGCCTCGTCTTGCGAAGTTGCGTCTTTTTAAAATTTCTGTGATTTCGAAGTTGCGTCGTTAGTGCTTCGATTTGCGTCGTTAATACGAAAATGTTTGTACAAAGCTAAAACAGAAAAAGGGAACAGAAAGTCTAATATAAATACGTACATACATATTTATGTATTTATGTTGTCTGATGGTTGCAAGTTGTAGGTCGTCAGTAAATTAAATATTTTTTATTGAAAAATCTATTTTTTCAGCAAAAATTATGAATCTCGAAACCAATTAAATGAAAATCAATACAAATGTATGGAAAACCGTGCTTCGTTTTGCATCGTTTCGGTTTGCGCCGCGTTTCTTCAGGCCCTATTAGCGACGCAAACCGGGGTATTAGTGTACAAATTAAAACCGTATTTTGAATAGAAATTTTCGGTTTATTTTAAAATTTTTTTCATTAAGCTCTATACGATGAGAGGGTATATGCATGACAAATGATATCTGATAAATGTATTGTGCATATACAGAAAAGTTTTACCGAGATAAGTTTTCAAATTTTCAAGTGTTTTATTTTAGTAAATTCTATCTATAGCAACTCCTTAACTACGTGCATTCCCAGCTTCATTTTAAATGCATTACAATGATCAAAACGTCCTCCTTACGGTGATATACTAGGTTTGCTCCTGGACTTAAATAAGGCCAGCAGGATTTTAGTTTTTGGTTCCATTACTGGGCACTGCGAGATAAGGATGCTGCCAAGGATGTGGACCAGTTCCCAGCCGGATTATGTTGCAATCAGAGGTTGGAAACTATCGAAAACCTCCTCTTCAGTGCAGGGGCTTCTTCGAATATTTTGACTCTCTACCGAGAGCCGACTTTAGGACGCTCCATAGACTCATAAATAGGTTGAGCTGGTTGAGAAGTGCTGGGGCAGCAAAGTTGTATTTGCGCTCTCTTGTGTGTTTATGGTCCATCTTCCTTTCCTAGCTATTCTTCCTTTCCAATTTCCCCATCTCCTGTACTATCCTCTCTCTCTTCCAGAATGAATTTTCAATGTTTTTTTTTACCTCTGGGCAATGTAATAGTTCCAATGACTAGTTCCAATGACTAATACACGTCCTCTAACCTTTCCTAACCTTTTAATGCTTTTGTTTTCATGGACGATATTTTCAGTTGAATAAATAGAGCCATGAGGATGCTTTTACGTTTTTCATTTCTTTAATCTTTTCTAATTTTCAAAATGTATTTTAGCCTCAGTTGAGCGCTCCTTATAAATGGTATTTAGTATTTAACATGTTGACTGCCACGGCAATTTTCAGAAAACTTGTCAAAAATGACCATTTGATTTAGTTTTTTAGTAAGTACGAAATAACACGTAGATTGCGTACCCTTCCGGTGGGTCAACGTGTTAAAATTACATAATTAAGAGGTATTTCGGGAACCTTTTGATTTCCTATCAATAAATATAGATACTTTCGTAAATTGTAGATACTTGCGTCCTGTCAAAATTTGTCAAAAGAAATATCATATTCGACTGTTGAACTTGAGCTACGTTTTGCTTCTAAATGAGATTAAAACACGATTTGCTTTTAGCAGGAGATATATAGTTTTTAAATATCGGATTTTTTGCTAAATAACATTTTCATTGTTTATACTAATATTTATTTGATTGATGGTCATTTTACTCGATCAGAATTTGAATCGAAGAAAAATTTAAAAAGGAATCAAATTCATTTTATATTTCAGCACCAAGTATTCCTAGCACTAAAGCATCAACAGTATCGAAACCAAATGTATTCGCAACAGATAAAACTGAAACTAAAATCAAAGCAGAACCAGAAATTTCGAAAACGTCGACAACAGTAGCTGATAATCCGTTAGCGGATTTATTATAAATTTTAAATTGTTTTTTTGTTTCTTAATTCGTTTGTTATTAATCGGTTTATGAACAAAATCAAATCGAAATTGTTATAATTGTTAAAATGAAGTAAAACAAATGAAAAGTGCATTGAAATTCGTATAACGAATTAAGTTTATTTTAAATAATTATTATGAGTACGAGTATTTACATAGATAATCCTAAACTTAATTTAAATAAAAATTATCATTCGTTGTATGGAATCAATTAAAATTTAAAATAATAACAAAAATAAAGCAAAAATCTAATTAATTTAATTCACGTGTTTAAATTAAAATTCCATTTAAATATGTTTCATTTAAATTTTTTTAATTATTTTTTAACATTTTTTTTAATTTAAGTTTTGTTTCATTTGTTGTAACCTATATAGTTGGTTCTTAACTTGAGTTAGTTTTTGATCTTTGGCTAACGTTTAATTTTTTATTGCAATCGTCTATAATATTACTTCAATTGAGTCTTAATAACATTCAAAAGAAAATTAAATTATAATGTCTATATAAGTGTGTGTACGTAGTTTGTAAATATAAAATATAATGACTTGATATTACACTCCCTCTATTTTTAGCACCTTAAATTACATACACTTTGTGTGTAACAAATTGAAAATTATTTGTTTCACAATGCCACATCACGATATTTGCGATAATCATCGGATTCATTACCTAAAGATAATTTGCTGTTGGCTGTTATATAGGGATTAGTGTAGTTAGCATAACCAAAGCCACCATAATATTGTAATTGCTGGGAGTTACGCCTTTGAAATTGTGGTCCAGCTACGTTAGCTGGCACCTGATATACTGAGGGATTAAGACTGCTCTGACTACCTGTTCTTCGATAGATATTCATGCTGCTATTGTAAGGCGGCTGCTGCTGTTGTTGTTGACGATGTTGCTGATGTTGTTGTATGTAGCCTAACATGGCTAAGTAGTATTGTTGTTGTTGGTTGTAGTTTTGCAGTAAATTATTACCGTATTGTGACAAATCATTTTGGACTTTAGTAATACCGTCGAGATTTTCTAACGATATACAGTTGCGAGCTAATTTAGTGGGGGGTTGTTTGCCATTCTGTTGGGCGTTGGCAGGCAAGGCCATTGGTTCCCGTTGCTGAGGCATTTGTCCTCTCTGCTGTGGTGGCGACGGTTGTTTAGGCTCAATAGAACAATAGATGGGATCATTTGACGTAGAACCGATCAAATAGGGAGTTTGTTGCTTTTGGCTGTCTTGTAAATTATTTTTTAAATCGTCTATGGTTATATTGAAATATTTTCCATTTTTTTCATCACTATTCTCTAGAACATAACGTGGATTGTAGAGGCCAGGCAAAGTACATCTAAGATCCATAAGGGATTGAGCACGGTTGCCTATAAATTAAAAAAAAAATTATGAGTAAATAAAGTATATTAAAAAAGATTTGAAATAAAAAAGAAAATAACTTAAAACTACCTGTTCTATTACCTCCGTTTGCTTGGTTAGCAAATTGCTGCAAATATGGTAAGGCAAACATACTTGCATTGAATTCGTTTTGCGAACCGAATGCATTAATACCCTGTGGCTGTGATCCATTTAGGCTTGCTTTAGCCGTTGGTTCGGTAACTTGAAATCCTGCATTCTCAAAAGCTGATTGTTGATTCTGTAAACGTTTACTGGATCTTCTTGAATCGGCTTTTGTTATGGGAACGCTAGGTGGTGGTGTTTGAAGTTGCAAGCGCGTGGCCAAATCTTGTAGTTGCGTGAGGACTTGAGATTCACGTCGCCACCTTAAACAGACGGAATAATTAAATGAATTAAAAATTTTTATAAATTAACGTACTGTTTCTATTACATAACATAACCGATTGGCCGTTTATAAAATAAAGAAGTTTAAAAGAAAATTTACTGATTCCGTCCCTATGTTACTGAAAATATTTTAAAATTTTACCATTCTCCCATCAGACTGAAAAACATTATATACCTATAATAAACCCTCTAAACCAATTGCCCTGACTAATTTCAGGATGCTGTTCGACGTCAATAAATGACAATTCCCTGTCTAACACATGATATGAAGCCATGTGTTTCTTTCTGGGAAGCATTAATACCTCACAGCTTACACGTATTTGTTCTCATATCCACAGAATCTATACAATGTGCTCGAGACAACCTCCATTCTGAATTAGTATAACTTTAGATTACTGTGGCCAGTCATAAGACCAGTTACCACCAATCTCATGTTATTCTGGTTTAGTCTAATAAAGAACTCAAATTTGTAGTTTCCAACAAAACTTTCAATTGCCTCAAACTAAGTTGATTTTAAAGAGTTTTTGATTCTCTTTCGTTGAGAATACCTTCCCAAACATTCGCTTTGAGTTTACAGAAGGTTTCTGACGTCATTAGCGAAATGGTAGCTCCTCTGCTTGCTCATTGCCGAGTATTCTCATATGATATTTTGCTTACCTATCGGATTCATACTATCCTTATTTAAATTTACTAGAGCTGAGTACTTGAATGACAGTGTGACTGTCAGATAGTGTAGCTATGTCCTACCTTTTGTGTCTGTTATCGAAATTGATTTGAGCTCATCTTTAGATGACATAAACTTTAGTTTGGAAGACACCCATAAGTGCTCTCATGAGCTTGAGAATATTGTGTTCAGGGTCCAAAAACTAGTGCAACTGTTAAAAGATCCGTCTCGGACCCAGCTGTATTCCACAAATAGTCCCCACTTTTAAAACAGTCTGCAGGTTACAGTCTCCAGGTTACTCCACTCTTACAAAACCATAGAGTCTACTGGTTCTGTCAGTTAAGGAGGGTGCTGTCAGTCAATCGATTCCTTACATATCGTTCCTTTATTGCAACATAGTCATATCTCAAAAAAACTGGAACTTGGAAAATGAGATTTAAGTTTTCAAGGCATAAGTCCTATGATTTAATTGCCGCAAGCACTTTTTGCTATAACTTCGATTCAGCTTGGGAGAGGAAACTGATTTTTTTTCAACATGTACAGAAGGTCTAAAAGAGCAGTTTTGCTTAAGTAACTAAAAATTTTTAATCTTTTGCGATATGAATATATTGGAATAAAGGAGCGATAAGTATATACTTAATTCGTCATTACAACGATTCGATCAGGGTTACTACTTAGCTCCTTATACCATTTATGTTGTGTGTGTTAATTTTACAATTTAAAGTCAGTTGCGGACGACAGATTTTTAGAAAAATTTTTCATAGCAATTTTATATACTCCAGAGTTTTTGCCATAAATCTGCTGAGAGCCAGTCGCCGAAGAAATATTTTTGTCATATCTCGTATTGTTGGAGATGTCTGACCTGTGATTTGAAGCGCGGCCTCACGTCTAAAAAGCCAACACATGACCTACTAGACTGCGACATCTTCGATACATTAGATCCCGCAATTCCACAAAGAATGTCATGATTGACTTGTTTTCATCAGCATAAGCATATAATACAAAGCTTTGGTCTTAACTACCATATGCAGTGCAGAACAAGTTCTCGTTGCCACTATTATGTCGAATTTATAAATCAAAAGTACACAGAAGTGCTTGAACATCTTATTTGGAGACGACCGGCAGTCTGTGATCAAACACACAAGTAGCGTAAAAATTTTATTAATTGAGCAGTGAAATGGAAAGATTTTGAACGTACAGCACTAAAACGATCATTTTGAAAATGATTGTCTAAGTGCTGGCTTGTGTTCTCACCGTTTACGAAGAAAGTTTATACGGCGTATTGTTTTGGTTGCTAGATGCTTAAACAAACCTAAGTCCAACTCCAACTTACAATGTCAAATTTATGGTACATCTATTTGAAAAGTATATAAGCCATCTATAGTAAAGTAATACTTTTCACTAAATCTTAAGAGTTTTCACAATAATTTTTCAAATGCAAATTAATTTTATGAGGCGGCAGTAAAATGGTTGCGAATATATTTCCGAAATATTAAAGTTATTTATGAGATTTTTCTAAGTAAAAAAGTAAAAGCATGTGAATGTTTTATAACACAAAAACAACACAAAAGTATAATAATTAAATTAAGGAAACGGATTTTTATAAACCTAATTTGTTTCATTAAAATATTTATGCAAAAAAAATATATTAACGGTTCTTGTACTATTAACAATGTCATTCGAAAAATATTGTGCTTAGACGAAATAATAGGGTGGACCATCTATCGGTTTAAATTTGCACGAATTTGGCAAAACTTGTGTCATTCTTTTTTGTCACAAAAATTCAGTACATTATCTCTCCTGAATACAATGAATCGATTTACGTTTGCGCAACGTTGGGATTTACTGGAATTGAAAGGATGCCGAGAAACTGCACGATTTATCGGTTTTGCCAAAAAATTCGTCTTTTAGAATAAAACTCATTTTCAACTTGGTAGGCAAGTTAATAAGCAAACTGCGCTACCATTACGATCAATAGAGACACCTCTCCCACCATGATTTTATTGTATCCCCTCTTTATGGTATTGATGTGAACGATGTATGGTTTCAATAGCTTAAGGCAATCTGCCCCACATCTCATGCCGATTTCAAACCTTTGATGGCTGCTTATTTAGCGAAAATGGTGATGTCAACCAACAAAGGGCTGTGATTTGACACCATTGGACTATTTTCTGTGGGGGCGCCGTTAAAGAAAAAGGTTTTGCGAAGAAACGAGGGATAATTGACCATTTGAAGGCCAACATTCGTAATGCTATTGCCGAGATTTGAGCCCATACACTCGAAAAACTGTACGAAAATTGGTCCAATCCAGCTGCGGTAGCCTTAGGAATAAAATAATATTCCATTTCTAACCGGAACCGGATTTGATGAAATTTCAAACCTTTAAATGACCCACCCTATATTATATAAAATAATAATAGAATACAAATTAAAGAAACGGTAATTATTTAACCTGCAGCAATAAAACAAAACTAAATTAAAACAAATGAAAGTGAAAAGAAGTTATACATCAACAGCTTTTAAAAAGCAAAAACCATTAACAAAATATTTTCAAACAAAATTATTTTCATTGTTTTTGTTTTTGTTGTTTTTTGTTTAATCTACATACATATTTTCAACAATAAAAAAAAAAACCAATAACAAATATACAAATATAATAATTATTTGTTTTTGGCATACCTTAGACCAGTTGGTATCACGCAAATCAAAGCAAAACAATTTATAACTAAACGCACCAAATATGCTATTAATTCGGTTAAACCATGAACGGATTGTAGACCCTGAAAGATACCAAAATAAATTAAAAACAAAATTAATTTTCTTTTTCGAATCAATGCAACTTACCCAATGCTGTGTGGTCATTATCATCACAAATATTAATTCCGGTATGGAGAGCACTCCAATAACCACGGACCAGGCAAATAGACCCCATGGCAGCCCCGTAACTAGACCATGTATTAAGATGGTTGTGGCCACAAATACCACAAAATATTGAGTGCATAATATGTAGGCCGAATAGGGCAAATCGCCTTTCGCTTCTAAAATCCATGACACTTCACATGAAAAGGCACCCAAATATACAATCTAAAGAAAAAATTTTTCAAAATAAACAAACAAGAATAATAAAAATAATATTTTTAAATTATATGCAACAAATGAAATATATACGTATACATATACCATAAATAATCATATATATTATTTCTAAAGCACTTTTTTTGTCGGTTGCAAATATCTCCCATACCACCGCCCCAAATTTAATGAACGATATCTCATTTTAAACCATAACACTAACACTAATGACGAAAAATAATTAGAAATTGATAAATTAATATTTTCATTGATAACAATTATATTTTATATAGAACTGCATGATAATACTGTTGTCATTGTGATTATATGTTTTAAAAATGACAACTAACGGTGCGAAATATTCGTAAGGGTCTTCTAGTTAAGATTAATTATGAAAGATTTAATTTTTAAATATCTTTCTATCTTATTTTATTGACCACTACAAACATTTAGTCAGAATAACAACCTAGCTTCTTACACTACCCATGTTAAGTTCATTTTATCCACAATTGGTGGGACCCAAATTTTAACATGGCTACAACATCCAACAATATGGGCTCAAAGATAATCTGGGTGTATAAAAAAACGATTAACAATTATTCCAGGCGTGGGATGGCACGCATTACATTGGTTCCTACTCATAATGGAGCGATTGGAAATAAGGAAGCGATTATTACGCATAATATGTAGTGCCAGAATATTACATACCATAAGCTTAGATAACCCCATCCTTTGCCATTCAGTACATTAAAGATCAAGCTGAGAAAGTTGGAGGAAAGTTCTCATCAACGATTGTGGAATAATGATATAGTAGGAAGAATTATAAAAATACATTAGATCGATCCTAATAAGGAGAGAACCGAGAGTATTTTAAAACTAAATAAGGACCACATGTTCACGCTGATTTGCTTATTTATAGAACGCTCCTCCTTACATACATATGTATACACCCAAGCCCTATGTCCATGGTGGAAAATAATAAATGCTCCGGTTTAGACATTGAAACAATGTAGCATTTTTTGTGTCATTGTCCCGTTTTCATAAAAGCAAGATCCCATCTCAGAGAAATGGACAAGAAGAAGTAACGGAAGTTTGCACAATAAGTAGAGACTTCATGCAGAAAGTATGGGGGTATTCCTAAGCTCACAACAAGCTTAAATGATCGCTTAGGTATAAGACAATTGATACCCTTGACTGGTATTCTCACTTTGAACCTAATTAGCTAGAACAAGAAATTTGAGGAGTCTCTTCATGGCAATTAGTTTATTCTTAGAGATTTTGCCAAAACACTCTTAATAGGAGTCCCCGATGCGAGATATCAAAGCTAATGTTTGGAAACTAGACTAGTTAGCCAACAAACTACGCTTTAGATATTACCGTTTTGACTACCAGCACGGTACGTACGATCGAACAAATTCGAAATAATCAACAACAGTTTAAGAAGCAAGTAATTTTTTTAGCTGCTTTCCTAAGCAATAGGACACAAAGATCTATTTTACATGTTGTAGAACCTGTCACCAATAACTTATTGATTTGTTCATCCATTAACATTGTTTTCATGTTCATAGAGTTGTTGAAATAAGATCCATCGAAAATATATGCACATGTCGATATATTCCAAGTTAGTGTTCTTGAGAATGCTATTATATAATGCACTCTAGGTGTTAGCGGGTGAGTTATATCTCCTAAGTATCTCAAAACTTGATCATCTTCACCTGGGCAGAAAATTAAAGTGGGAGGAAAACTTTAAAGTTAAAAAAATTCTCAACTTAGCGAAAATGCGATAACTTTTCGAAACGACTCAAAGTATGGTATCCAAATATCGTGGACTCAAATGCTGATGCATATCAAGCTATTGTAATTATTGCAATCTAATTAATAAGGATAATATGGTCTCGGTAATAATGTTTTGAAAACAATACCCAATTTTTAGAACGGCGATGTACGTAGTAAAGAACTGAATAGAGTAACATTTGGCTAAAAAAACCAAATGTGAAGAAAGTAGATTGAACACATAACACGTGATACGCATACTAACAAACGATTGAGTCCAGCTACCATGAGACGGAATAATCTAAAAGGTGCATGCTCGTGCAAATTCGTGGTATACAGTGGGTCAAGAACGGATCTTAGAATAGTAGTAAGAGTTTTTCTAATCAGAATGAAATATTCCCAGCCTATGAGGAAACTTGTGGATATCTTCTAAGCGGAAATGGTTATCATTGAAAAATGTGTATTGAAGTTGAATTAGCTAGGTATGCAAAATAAAGTTACTGTCTGCTGGGTACCAGGTCATATGGGAATTCTCGGCTGTAAGCAAGAAGATGCGCTTACGAATTGAAGAGCTTCCCATCCGTTGTTGGAACTATTTGGTAAGGTAGGCTCGACGAAAGGGAACAAAACCGTGGGACTTTAATGGCTCCCAGAAAGTGCTAGGCAGAAAACTATCCTGAAAAACTTCAGGGTCCTGAAGTTGTAGGAGACATTAAAAGGATACTCTATAAAAATTAGAGGAGAGGTCTTATTTGTACTTAAATCTATGTACATGTGTATGGATATGTGTAAATCTAAGAAAATTTAATATCAATTTTCTATGTTAAATGTATAAAGAACTACAGGAAATATATATGTACGTATATACAGTATTCCCTCGATTTACGTCGTAGAATGTTCCGGAAAAAGGTGACGGAAATCGAAACGACGTAAATCGAATTCCCCTGATTTGGTTTATAAAAACAGAGGCAACGTAAATCGAAGTTGAAGGGAACAAAATTTTTGACGTAGTTAATCGAAACAACGTAAATCGAGGGAATACTGTATTATACGATATTATATTATTGTTATTATTATTATTTTTTGTATTTAAAATCTTTTAATATCGAACAAAAGAATTTATTTTAAAAAAATAAAAAAAAAATTAAAACTTCTTGTTGAAGTGAAAACTTACCAAAAGTAAACCAGCAGCCACACAACAAATAATGAAAAGATTCGCTTTTATAAAACGCTCCATTATGTGATCATTCCAAAAATTCTTTAGACCGCCGACGCCGGCAACACCGCTGCCACCACTTTTATAAGTTTCACTAGATTTTTCAAAATTCATTATGAATTATTTGATTATATTTGTTGTTGTTTTAGGTGTTTGTAAATTTATTTATTTATTTATGTCGTTGTTGTTGTTGTTGTTATTGTAACTACTAGTCTAAATATCTTTCTTTATGCGTTTGTTACCAATTTGTTTCGCAAAGACAGCAATTAAAAGCGTTTTTTCTTCGTTTGTGTTTTTCTTCTTTTTTTGTTGTTTTTCTTTTTTAATTCAAGAATTTCTCAAAAACCGTTGAGGTTTTTAGAGCATTAGAAAATATTTTCAAGTTTTACTTTTTCAAATAATTTTTCAATTTTGATTTCTGCGTAGCAGCATTATTTAACAACAATAACAACATTTTCATCGAGTTTTATATTTTTTTTATTCGTTTTTATTTATGAAATTTTTTATTTTATTTTTGTATTTTGAAAGCATATACGAGTATGTATGTGTCTCTGAAATATGTTTGTTTGTTATTGCAATTTAAAATGTAGTTTCTTTTAGTTGTGAAGCCTCAAGAATGATTTCGTATGATCTGATGGTTTATTTTTTATTTTTTGTTTTTTTGCTTTCTGAGTTTTAGTTTTAAGCTGATTAAATTTTAGGCAAAAGCATTTATGTTGTGGTTGTCGTGGTGGTGGTGTTGGTGGTGATGATAAAAGTAGCACTAGTATCAGTGGTAGTGGTTTTAGCCATGAAGTTGTATTGAATTAGAAAAAAAAAGTAAAGCTGAAAGTATTAACAGAAACAAGTTCAAATTTTTTACAAATAAATTTATTTTTTTAACTTTTTTCAAAATTTTCTTTTTGATTCTAACATTGTAACACCATTACCCAATTTAATTTTTTTTTTTTATTCATTTATTATTTTTAAAATTTACACATACATTTAACTGCTGGAGATTTTTCATTAGACCAAGAATTATTAGATTAGAAAATGTATAAATTAATCATAACAAGAATATGAAGAAGACTTTAATAAGCAGGTACAAATGATTTCCATGGAAAAAGTAACTGACCGAAGCATTGCAATACTTTATGTAATGGATAGCTTTCAAAGTGTATGAACATAAGTATTATTATTTTTTATTTTTCTTATTTTACAATATGAAATTTTCAAAACAATGAAAGAAGACCTAAACTTCCATACAAAAAAATGTGGGTTTTTTTTTACATTCACACAAAGCCAAAATTCAGCATATGCTACGAGTGTATTTTAGAGTAGCATTTTTGTCTGGAACACCATTTAAGTTAAACCATCAGCGAATAATTTCGGAATCATAACAAATTGACAAAATTTTAAAGAGGGTTGTAAGTTCTAAGTGGTCTAGTATGCAGTGTGTTTGCTTATTAGAGGTAAAGCCAGGGTTCGAGTCCCAGGCCAGATATCAAAACAAAATACAAAACGTAATTCTTCGGCGATTTCCTCTCAGCAGATTTCTGGCAAAAGCTCTGAGAGTAAATAAAATTGCCATGAAAAGTTTCTCAAAAATCTGTCGTTCGGAGTCGACTTTAAACTGTAGTTCCCGCCACTTATGTATCAAATTAACACACATAACATAAGTAGTGTGAGAAACTAGGTCAATAATCCTAACTGAAGGGTTGTAATGACCAATTATGTATGTATGTATGTAAGTTCTAAAGGCTTGAGAGATTATTATTCATCCATATATTTTTTCTTTTTATTCACGAAAACACTACTGTATTCCATTTTTGTCTGGATTGAATGACCTGCAAACCAACGAAATGTGGCTACATGCCACCATAACTCATGCCACTTTGGATATTTTGCACGAGAGATTTGAGGGCATGGTCATCTTATATTTGAGTGATTGAAATCTTGCGATTTAGACTATTTCTTGTGGGGTTTTCTCAAGTTGCCTATGTATGCAAGTAAGCCATGAACTACAGATATTTTCAAAGCTAATATCTAAGCCATGCTAATATACATACATAATTGGCCATTACAATACTTCAGTCAGGATTATTGACCTAGTTTATTACACCACTTACGTTGTGTGTGTTAGTTTCATACATAAGTGATGGGACCTATAGTTTAAAGTCGACTCCGAACGACAGAATTTTTTGAGAAACTTTTCATGGCAATTTTATTTACTCTCAGAGCTTTTGCCAGAAATCTGCTGAAAGGAAATCGCCGAAGAAATACTTTTTGTATTTTGTTTTGATATCTGGCCTGGGACTCGAACCCTGCCTTTATGTCTGATAAGCCAACACACTACCTATTAGACTATGGCAGTGAAATTTGTTTTAATGCTCTTCACCCTGAGAAGCCGTGGCGGACATTTAAACGATATTACATTTCTCACACTATGATATCAATTTATTTTATTTAAATTTAAAGCTAGGAAGCACCTAAAAAAATACCCTAATTTTGTCCAATCAAATTTCCAAAAAGATGAAAAAAGTCTTAGCTTTTGATAAACAATACTTTAAGTAGCATGTTCTATCAAGGAATTATCTTAATATAGAATTTATTTTTTTCAATAAAAATTAATAGTTTTTAAACTATCTGAAATCATTTTTGATGTATTTTGATGAAATAGTTTTTTAATGTAATATTGTAAGTTACAAAAGAAACGAAATAAATAAAAAAAATATTTATTGTGTCACCTCCATTATTGCGTAATTACTTGTTGAGAACTTTGAATTTTAAAATTCCAATGGAAATCTTTTTTGTACCGACAACAACAAGATGTCTTAATATTTAATTTTGGTATCAAAGGTACTTTTTAAAGTCGACGATTACTCTAATACATAGATAATTAGAAACAACTTATGAACAATTATTAATTCGCAATATATTTTCATAAACTGGCTACACTTGACACAAAAGACAAATTACGAAAAATTTTTTAACTTCTTCTCTACTCTACCAAAGACAATTAATAATTTATGCCATAAACAGACGTTCAATGACCATTTGGCCACATAATCAAAAAAAAAAAAAAATAACAATGGCCGGATACATGCACCTTTTAAAAAAATTCAAAAAAAAACAAGAAAGAGAAATAATGAAATATTAAATATAGAATAGAATATTTACATAAAACTTCATATACTATGCTATGGCATATACCAACATATCGTGCGTATAAAAAATATCGGTTATTGAATCTTTATTTATCGTATGCATGTATGTGTTACTAAAGAAAGACAAAAAAAGTAATAAAATAACCGTTGTTCACATTTAAATGAATATGATTTTCATTAATGAAAATAAAATAAAACAAAAGACAAAACGTTTCTTGAAATAATAACAATAAAATATAAAAGAAACCATAAATAATTGCCCATAACTTTTTCATTTTGTCTCACTATTCCCGACACTGCCAATAAGCCAAACCGTCTGTTAATTTACTCTTTTTCTCTTCTTCAACCGTAAAACTTAAACTCAAAAGTAAATACAATTAAAATATTATCATTTAAATACTCAGCACATTCATATACATACATACATACATACTTCTGCTCTGAGAGATCAAAATTTCTGTTCCTATTTGCTATTGAAGTAGAGAATTGTCGTTTCGGAATCTTAATCCTAATATATATTATAAGTCTTTCTGTAAGTCTGTTTTTTTGTTTGTTTGTTGGTTTGTTTGAACGCCTGGGCCGATTTTCTTGAAATTTGGGATATAGATCGAACTTTTGTCGGTGGAGGATATAGGCTAGAAATTGAAAATTGGGACAAAGGGAGAAAAAATGGTAATTGGTTACTTTTTACGATTTAACTTGGTTAAGTTTCCCAAATAGCAATTGGAGGTTTTCCCTTTATAAAGTTAGACCAAAAGGGGCCCAAAAAAGGGGAAAGGGGCAGAAAACGGGAAAATTGAGTGCAGGTTATCCTAATATCCTAATTCTAATCCTAATATATATTATAAATTTTTCTGTAAGTCTGTTTTTTGTTTGTTCGTTGGTTTATTTGTTAGCCAATCACGCTCGAACACCTGGACCGATTTTCTTGAAATTTGGGATACACTTAGATCGAGCATTTGCCGGTGCAGTTTATAGGCTATAAATATTTTCTAAATTTTTACCAAAAGGAGCGAAAAATTGGGACAAAGGGAGAAAAATTGGTAACATGAAATTTTTTACGACTTAGGTTGGTTAAGTTTCCCAAATAGCTATTGGAGGTATTCCGTTTCTAAAGTTGGACCAAAAGGGGTTCAAACAGGAGGAAAGATTCCAAAAACGGATAAATTGAGTGCATAGCCAATCTCGCATGAACCAAATTTCTTGAAATTTTGGATATAGAACGAGCTTTTGTCGGTCCAGGTTATAGGCTATAAATCTTTTCAAAATTTTGACTAAATGGGGAGAAAAAATGGGACAAAGGGAGAAAAAATGGTAACAGGTAATATTTTACGACTTCGCTTGGTTAAGTTTCCCAAATAGCTATTGGAGGTATTCCGTTCCTAAAGTTGAACCAAAAGGGGTCCAAAAAGGAGAAAAGGGGCGAAAAAATAACCCGCGCAACGACGGTACTAGCGTGGCATTCGTGAAAAAACAATAACCTTATATTTGCTATCAAGAACCTGAGTATACAGAAATATAGTGCTTCTAAGCTTAAGTCGCAGCTACCCCCTTAACTCTAAAATACAGCGATTCGAAATTCGTTGTCATTGATTTAACTGTAAGTTTTAGGATAAATTTCCCTTATTATACAGTTATGATGTATACTGTAATCACCTTAGTGTTTACATAGGAACCGCTGATCTCTTATTGTGACTGCACTACGAGGGCAGATAGCAATTTAAACTATTTAAAAATTATTGAGAAAAATACCAACTAGATGGAACACAACCATATTTAAGAGGAGCTAAGAATTGATGTTATTATAGCTGAAATTAAAACGGTAATGCCGAGAGTGTTTGTAATTATTAGGGGACCTCCTGCATCACAGTTTACTAAGACCATGTACCAACAGTGATTGTTCTCGCGGAAAAATTAAAATATATAAAGAAATGGTAGATTTCCTTAAGACACTATATAATCTGCCTAAGAATATAGTAACAATGTATGGTGAAATACAGGCGAAACATGCAAATATCAAAAATCAGGGACTAGTGTAGTACAATTTAAAGCGCCAAAGTGAAAAGACAGCCAATAGTTAAGACTAAAAGAAAACAAATATAAAGAGAATGGTTGATACTGCCGGTAATATTGAAATATGTTATACTAAAACTAGTAGTAGCAGATTAATAGAGTGGTAACCAGGCCAAGGTAAAAAATCATTATCGGAAATGAAAATACAAAATTGTTGTGCTTACTGCGTTGTGTTTATTCTGTTTATTGTATAAGCCGCATACATCGCCAAACCTTTAAATCAAGGGAGAGAGAAAAAATAAGTTAAGAGCTTACAGTCATAGCAAAATATTAGTAATATACCCTATTTTGATTTTTGTTTCATCAACATACATAAAGTTATACATCTTTGACTTAATCATTAGGTAATGTTTTTTAGATATTTGCTTGATTTTGAATTTTGGTTGTAAAATTTCCTCTCTTGGTAATACATACATACATAATTGGTCATTACAACCCTTCAGTCAGGATTATTGACCTAGTTTCTCACACCAGTTTTGTTGTGTGCGTTAATTTCATACATGACTAGCGGGGCCTACAGTTTAAAGTCGATTCCGAACGACAGATTTTTGAGAAACTTTTCAAGGCAATTTTATTTACTCTCAGAGTTTTTACCAGAAATCTGCTGAGAGGAAATCGGCGAAGAAATACTTTTTGTATTTTATTTTGATATCCTGCTAATAATCGAAAAATATTTTTTGACTGTAAACATAAAGAAAATATTACAGCCTCCGCTATCATGTGTCCTCGTCGCAGTCTGATCGACGACAAAATAACAGAACATAAGCAATATGTGTGAATTCTCTCTGCACAATCGTGCTATGAAATGGTAATCCCTGCTTTAAATGCATTTCCTTAATATCGAACTAATGAAGAACACTGGTTAAAGTTAACTTGTTACACAATTCATTCTTTCATGCAATGGCTCACGCATTTTTTCGAGTTATTCTGCAGTTCCTTTTTTAATTACGATAATGATGGAAAATCTTTTAATATTGGAAACTTAATTTTAAAATGACTACTGAACATCCATCCAGCTATATTTCACAGGTATTAAAAAGATTTCTTTTAATTAAATAAGTCGTTTTTTTATTTGCATAAAATAGAAATTTTTAAAAGGCATTCTCAATCTCTAAGGAAATACCCGTAAATGAATCTTTATTGGAATTTAAAGACTCTGTTATAGCAGTGTAGTGCATAATGCACGATCGACTTTTACCGTTTAAAAATGTTATTTTATAATTTTTCCTATTTTCATTACAATACACACACACGTACGATACAATATTTTAATGATTATACTTTGTGTTATTCGAGTAACACGATGAAAAGTAAAGTTTTTTTTTCTCTCTTTTTCAGTTTCAATTTATTAAATACATACAGCGAAATGGAGAAAGGAAAGTTATCGCATAAAGAAAATAAATGTTAGAAAACGAATAAAAGAAACATTTTTTTTTCTTGTCTTATTGTTTATTCTACCAAAATGTTAATTCTACCAAATGGAAATGAAGGAAATACACAAAACAAAGAACAGTTACTAACAAACTGTCTAATACATGTTATTGTTATTGTTTTTTGATTTTATTTTCTTAAAGAGAAAAAGTGGAAATTAAACTAGAAAAAAAATACGATCTATTGATGTTATTTGTTTGTTTGTTTATTTTTAAATACAATAACAAACATTTACTAGGTAGGCATGAATTTCATAGTATTTGATCTTATAATACAGAGTCTTTGAGGTTCGGTTTTCTTTTCCAATTATGCTTTAATTTTTAACGTTTTTTTTTTACTTTTGGCATTGCCAACGCATGCATACATACTAGAGGTGAGCACAAGACATTCTGCTAGCTTACCCTTCACCAAATGCAATACTGTAGCGAACTCTTTTCTGTTGCTCTTGATTTTACGAGTGCACTGAAATGTGTATTTCTCATTTATTCAATGTATACAACATTACTCGTTTCCTGTGAAGTAACAGAACTATGCTTTGTGTTTTACTACTGAAGCTACATTTTCAGTATTGCCATATGAATATCAGTAGTGTAAAAAAGATTTTTCCCCAGAAATAAATAGTTTAAAAAAGTTACTGGCAATGCTGGCGTCGACGAAGATGTTCCGTTGCCGAGAGCAAAACAAGAAATGATTTTGTGACTCTATGCAGTGTACAATATTTTTGTTGCACTCTTCACACAACTCCATTTTATACTGTTGTCCAATGCTTTACGAGTGCAGTTGTTTTTTTGTACTCTATATTTGCTTCACACTTATTTATATTTGCAGTTACAATCAATATTCGGTCTTGAGAAAAATGTAATAGTGTGGAATTTTATATGTCTTCTGCACACCTCTAATACATACATAATTGGGCATTACTATCCTTCAGAGAGAATTACGACCTTGCTTCTCACACCACTTATGTTGTGTATTTGTATTTTATACATAATTGGCGAGCGACTCCGAACGATAGTTTTTGTTTCTGCTGGGAGGTTGTCGCCCAAGAAATATTTTTTTTCTGATTTTGTTTTGTTGGTGATGCCTGATAGCCAACACACTGCCTATTAGGCTACGGCGATTGTTTGCCACCATAGTTTTATTAAATGAATGTACTTACACTTAGGACCCGTGTAAAAATAATTATTATTCATTAAATAGTGGCAGGACTGGCAAAAGCATTAAGTCCGAAGAAGAACAATGTCCGAAAAATAAATTCAAACTTGAAAGATCCTATTTGTGTACCTTAATTGTAAACAATAAAAACCGGTATTCATTTGATTTTATTGGACATATGTATGACCGATTTTATTAACAAGAGCTTTTATGTTGAATGTTGAATTGTAATTAAAGCTTTGTAGTTCAAATAGTATTTATTATGAATAAATTTTATCAATTCTTCTAAAACATGTTAATTTAAAAGGCATTCAAAATGCCATTTAATGAAATCATAAATATTATCAAGAAACTATATATTTTTAACTATTATTATTGATTTTTTATTGAATACAGAGTTGATTAGGCTTTTCAAAACTAATTTAATATAATGTAGGACATTTCCATTCAATTGTTTAACTGTGTAATAACTTTAATTATTTTGTTTCAAATCTGCATAACAATGGAGTCGTACCGTCATGTTTCAATTTTTTTTTTAAACGAAACAATGCTCAGTTTAGAATCATTCAAACAGGAGTGCACACTTACAAAGTTCGTTGTATGAGCTTCACTCAGGTAAGCGTAAATAATAAAAAAATAGAAAACTGATCATAATCAAATGAAAGTGATTGACTTCCAATAAGGTTTACAATTCGTTTAGAGTCTAAACTATTAATAATTGGATTGTCTGAATGTCTTAATGAAATGGAAAACTGATCATAATCAAATAAAAGTGATTGACTGCCAATAAAGTTTACAATTCTTTTAGAGTTTATACTATTAATAATTGGATTGTCTGAAGAAAACAAAAGTTCATATTTTATTATTTTTAACCCAACGGAATAAGAATTGTATTTCATGTAGATAGTGAAGATTTAATCATTCTTCTCCTAGCACCAAACGTTTACTACCTGTTACCGCATTTGATAAAGAAAATTGATTATCTTAGTGTACTGTCAATATGGATACGAGTTTTCAAAAAAGCAGATTTCTGCAAAAAAAAAAAAAAAAAATCGGGAGACTAAATAGTATTGCCATAAAAAGTTTTTCTAAAAATCTGTCGTTCGAAGTCGGCTTTAAACAAAAGATGGATGGAAGACGGTAAACCTGACTGAAGGCTTATAAAGACCAATTGAGTATGTTAGGATGTGAGATTAAATGCATTTAAATTGTTTATGACTATTGCTTTAAAATTCTAAAAATACTTTTTAGATTATAACTTTAATAATTATGAAGAGATTTCCAAAAATCTATGTATTTACTATGTGTACCAACATTGATTGTTTTTAATTCTGTCCTTGAATATACATTTCATATTAAGGTATGGCAGTTTTTAAACTATAATTCAATTAATAAATTATTATAAACCTCCACTTAAAAGAATTTAAAACCATAAGAACTTAATAAATCTTTTATGACAATTTGTTATTTATTATTCATTATAAAGATACTTTGTAGGAAGTCTTTAAGATATTTTTCAATTTTAGCGGAGAGAAAAAAAAACAATTCATATGCGTGGGTTAACGCATCAAATGTTTTAACTCATGTTATAAAGATATTTGTTTACGCGCCATCTGAAACTATTAAGAAATAGAAACACTCCTTGTCTAAAGATGGGTCGTTCATAATAATTATTATAATCATAGTGGTAAAAGACTTTTAAAGCTGTCATTATTATTAAATTAATTATTTTACTACTACAGCTTAGCAATGAAATTAATATTGAATTGATTCATTTCAACTGCTAATGCAGTAGTAAGCACAGAAACTACATAAGGAACGACAAACTGCAGGCGATTTATTATTATTTAAAAGAGTTTTTATAAAAATAAAAAAAAAAATACTAAAATAAATATTGAAAAGCTGTTATCTACTGTAATATACAATACATACATAATTGGCCATTACAACCCTTCAGTCAGGATTATTAACCTAGTTTCTCACACTACTTATATTATGTGTGTTAATTTTATACATAAGTGGCGGGACCTGTCGACTCCGAACGACAGATTTTTGAGAAACTTTTCTTGGCAATTTTATTTTTATTCTCAGAGTTTTTGCCAGAAATCTACTGAGAAACAATCGCCGAAAAAATACTTTTTGTATTTTTATTTTGATGTCTGGCCGGGGACTCGAACCCAGGCTTTAAGTCTAATAAGCCAGCACACTACCTACTAGACCACGGCGATCACAAATAATATACAATAATTTATATAAAATTCTTTTCAATGAATAATGTTGTAGGATACCTAGCTTTGGTAATAATTAAAATTAATTTCCTAATAAAATAAAAAAATCTTTTAGCAACAATATTATGGATATCTTTTGCAATACACTTTCATTATACGTTTGTTTCTTATCACTTTATTCTTTTATATTTTCAATGGCATGCGAATTTAAATCTTCTTTTTTGTATTTCTTTTTCAAATCAATTATAAGTATTGTTGTGATTGTTACTTGTCGCTATATTTCAACTGAAATTTCGTAATTTCGTAGCATATAAAACGCAACATTTGCATATGAATAGCAGTATTCATACGGTTATTTAGAAAGTGATGGCTTTTCGCAACGTAAATTGCAATAATTGTAAACTTTAACCTTTAAAACTGGAAATGTTAATGAGGATTTCAATGAAACAAAAAAAAAAAAAATAACAATAATGTTGTCATAGTTTTAATCACTGCATTATATACTTTATACAATAATGAGTTGGCTCATTAGACGTTGTTCAAACCCCAGGCTAAACATCTCCAGCAAAACGAAATATTAAAGATATTTCTTCGGCGACTTCCTCTCAGCAGATTTGTGGGAAAAAACGCAGAGAGTAAATGAAACTGTCACGAAAAGTTTCTCAAAAATCTGTCATTCGAAGTCGACCTTGAACTGTAGGTACCGCCACTCCTAGGACATATTCATAAGCTAGGACATATGCCAGAAACTAGGACATAATCCTAACTGAAGATTTATAATGACCAATTAAAGAATTAAGTGAGTTTAGCTTGTAAAACTTGTATATAGAGTCAAAGTTTAAAAATCAGGTTTTATCAACTGCAAGTTTTTTTTATTTTCAATTAAGCGATTGTGGCAAAATTATCTTTAAAACAATCAAGGGAGTTGTTTAAAGTGAAAATTTTTGCATGAATTTGGGTAGCTGTATGTGTATAAACTAGAGACGTTCACAAGACATATAAAATTGCACACTATATGTTGCATTTTTCTCAAGACCGAATATTGATTGTAGGCTGCAAATATAAATAAGTGTGAAGCAAAGATAGAATACAAAAAAACAACTGCACTCGTAAACTATTGTACAGCAGTATAAAACAGAGTTGTGTGAAGAGTGCAACAAAAATATAGTACTCTTCATAGAGACGCAACATGCATTTCTTTTTTTGGTCTTGGCAACGAAACATCTTCGTCGACGCCAGCATTGCCAGTAACTTTTTTAAACTTTTTATTTCTGGGGAAAAACCTTTTTTACACTACTGATATTCATATGGTAATACTGAAAATGTAGATTCAGTAGTAAAACACAAAGCATAGTTCCGTTACTTCACAAACAAACGAGTACTGTTGTATACATTGAATAAATGAGAAATACACATTTCAGTGCACCCGTAAAATCAAGATCAACAGAAAAGAGTTCGCTACAGTATTGCATTCGGTAAAGGGTAAGCTAGCAGAATGTCTTGTGCACACCTCTAGTACAAACTTATTATCAAAATGATTAAAACCGATGTACGTATAATACTGTCTGTCATACAAAAAATTTAAAGGAAATATGTCCATGGAAGACGAATTAAAACCGAATTTTATATTGAAATGTTTGATATCGATAAGGTTTGGTAACTGTTTACTACTGCGCTGAATTTGTTGGTGATAGATAGTGGTCAGTGAAGATCACTATACATAAAACAATTTAGGATATGGCTGCATAGGATAGAGACAAGCTTGACCTACGTTAACCAAATTACAATATCGCATTTGTTGTTGTTCATTGAGTAGGTAACTTCACTAAATAAATAATAATTTTGTGAATTGCTTAGTTTCGATAATTAAAGTCTAATGTGAACTGTGTACTTATGTACGTATATTACATGTAAAATGCCATCCATTTTCGCAACACCCGCTTATACAGAAATACAAGTATTTCTAATGAGTAAATGAGAGTCTTTATGGCATGCCATAAAAGCCAATAAACTTTTAAACAATACAATTTATTTTTCGTATTTTGTATTTCGCGTAACAAACATTTCTATGTTATTGATATTGAGAATTGTCTGTCTTAGCCGTGTATGTATTTGTGTACGTATTTGACTGCGTCTAAAATAGTAACGAAGATGATTATAGTCCCAGTATCGTGGTAATAAGATTGTTGAATGATCGTAATGTTTTTTACTCTTTATATGAGCGATGACGTTATTAAAAATTGAAAAATGTTTGTTGGCATGCATGTAAAATTATTCGCTGTTGTTAATTTTCATTTTTTCTCCCTCTCTCTCTTCTATAACATCATGATCATAATGTTTGTTAACAATGATAATGATAATGATGGTTGAAAGAAAAATGAAATTTTGTTTAGGTGGTGCTGAGTGAGGATGGTTTTATTGTGTTTCAGTTGCGGGTTTAAGGCCAAATAATAAAAAAAAAACATGCAACTGCCGTCTACATAAAACGCCAAAATTTTAAATTGTAATTTGAAATACACATAGATTCATACGAAGAAAAAAAAACAATATAAAATTTAAACGGAATTAAATATATTGTAGTATGTATGTATGTATGTGTGTATAATAATATATGCTACCATCATGTCTGATTATAAAAATTAATGCCAATGACTTTGACACGGCAGTGTAAATCTTTTATCTGCAATGTTTTTAAGTTTCTACAGATTATTAACAAGAAAAATAAAAACATGAAGAAATGTTTTATAAATCCGATATAAAAATTGTAACGCAACAAATTTTCTCGTTCAAATCAGACATTTAGAAAACGGATGCACCTATTTGTATTTATTTTGGTGAATTTTTATTTTTTTTAATAATGTTGACTTCATAACAATATGGTCACCCTTATTTTTATTATCTGCTCTTAACATTTTTTACAGATCTATTTGAAGTCTTTAAAACAGTAACAAAGTACTGTATTGGCCAAGTTGTCTTGAAGAACTCATATTTTAAGAAAATTGCTCAAAATGAATTACTATTTAACTATTTAAACTTAATCTCTGAATAACTTTCGCAACGAAGTCATTGAGAGCTAGTTTTCAAATATTTTTTAAAATTTAAAATCTTTCTGTCAAGGCTAAGCGAGAAAAAAACGGTGAGGCTTGCGCAGCAAAACGACTTATGGATGAGGTATTGTCTTGCTCATGCCCATTCTACCCTATAACGTAGTTAAGTGTTAATTTTTTTATTACAAAACTCTATAAAAAATGTATACTCTAGCGAGACAATGCAACAATTTGTAACAGTTCATACAGTTCAAAAGATACGAAATGGATCGACACATCTGTTTCCCAGTTATAAGTCCGTTAGGAAATATGGAAAGCATTTTATTTAGACGTATTTGCGCCGATAACCGCTAGTTTAATGGCATATCTTTACAAAATGGGCATTACAACCAGAGACCGAAAATAACTGTTATTTTTGAATTTTTGATTAAAAAAATCAACCGCAAGGAAATGTCGGAGAACAGAACCAAGTATACCATTTTGATTGTCTTGGACCAAATTTTTATAAAATGCGATGCTTTTTAAAAACCTGATTTTTATTTTTTAGAAAAAAAAAAAATAAAAAATTATTCTTATTTTCTGACTTTTACGATAAAAGTTATAACAGTTATGGTCCCTGATTACAACAATTCAGTCAGGATTTCGGCTTATCTTCTCACACCACTCATTTTATATGCATTAATTTATACGTGAGTGGACGAGACCTAGAGTTCGACCGACAGATTTTTGAGAAACTTCTTCACGGCAAGTTTCATTTACTACTCACAGTTTTTGCCCAGTAATCTGCTGAGAGGAAATCGCCGATGAAATATTTTTTTTTTTTTCATATTTCGTTTTGATATTTCGTATTTGATCTGGTATACGAACCCGGGCTTTAGGTCTAATAGGCCAACATACTACCTACTAGACTACGGTGACTTCAATTTGAAATAAAGATCTGAACTAGATAAATATTTCAATATCATATTGATTTTTGTTAACAAAATAAATAAAAAAGAATTGAAAAATTTATTGTATAACAAGAACTACACAATAACAGCAATTATAAAGTATGTACTGCAATATGGTATTCAATAACAGCACAGGATCGATTGTAGATATGAATGCCAGAGTTTGAGCAGGCGAATGTAATTTCGCCTTAAAAATTTATCAAGAAAACTAGTCAAAATGATTATCTAAGTATTACATATTTACATACAAAATTGATCTTTACAATTTTCAGTCAGTAGCCTCTCCCATAACTTTTTTAAACTTTTTATTTCTGGGGAAAAACCTTTTTTTACACTACTGATATTCATATGGCAATACTGAAAATGTAGCTTCAGTAGTAAAATATGCTCTTACGACACAAAGCATAATTCCGTTACTCCACAGGCAAACGAGTGCTGTTGTATACATTGAATAAATGAGAAATACACATTTCAGTGCACTCGTAAAATCAAGAGCAACAGATAAGAGTACACTACAGTATTGCATTCGGTGAAGGGTAAGCTAGCTGAATGTCTTGTGCACACCTCTAGTTTAAAGAAAGTGATGTAAAGCGATACTATTGTGAAATGGTAATGAAAAATATAAATTCATCATGCAGAAGGTTTTCTTAATGTAAGAGGAATTAAGTAGAAAAAGAAAATTTATGCAGTTAATTATAATTTCCATATCTTTATTGCACCTAGTTAACATTCTAAATTGTGGAAAAACGATGGATTAATCCTTGATCAACACATTAATTGATCTTTTTCGGTATGATAAAATCGATTTTGTAACCGATTATTCCCTATTGAACCACTATTGTAATTAATCCTCCTTCTTGCTTAACTTTTACTACCCCCGTGGTTGATTAGTTATTCTAATTTTTAATTTATTTCATTTGAATCTTATTTGTTCAAGTTTGAATTGCAGGTTTTAAAAAAATTTTTGATGTGACTTTATTATGATTGGATGTGATGATTTCATATAGCGATTATAGCATAATAAGAAATATGAAGTGTAAGATAGATGATGAATGAGTATTTGATTCATTTTTATGCACGAATAATATTTAATTTGCGTATTTTTTGTTTTGCTTTACACCAAGATGTCTTCAGCTATTTATCATTATAATGCAAATTATTTACAATTTTTATTTGGCTGTTCATATAATTATTTATAAAAATTATGTTAATGAAATAGTCTTCAATAGGATCTATGAAATGTGTATGTATGTACTATGTTGTAAGATTTCTTTGTATACCTTTTGTTTTTTTGCTGCTTTTTTGATGTTTTTTATGGAGCAGATTTTAAATCCGGTGACCTTTAAATTTATTTTTTTTTATCTGCTTCTTTATTTATTTGATTAGGTTTTTGAATATAATTCTTTTGAGTTTTTATTTATTGTTTAATTTCTGTACGTTTATTAAACGTTTTAATAGGACTTAGTTCTGAAATTGAAGCATTAACAAAATAATAATAAGATCACTTAGTGAAATAGAAAGGGTTCCTATTAAGCAAAAATAAATATAAATTCAGTGTCTGAGAATTAAGATAAATGTTTACACATTTTTTAGGCTTAAAAAATTTTTTGTTCAATATTTCGTAAAATGCGACCAAAATGCGCAATGTAGACAAAATATATTGCGTTTTTTCTTTATTTTACAAATGACAAAAACAACAACAACCAGAAAACTTGCAACGTTTTTTTGTTTTTTTACAACATCTGTATGTTCAATTTCAACACTATGTACAATAAATACATACGTATGTACGTATATTCATTTATCAGGTAGTTTGTCAGTCAGGCGAATACAATACCATACGACACAATACCGCAG
Organism: Sarcophaga peregrina; assembly: GCA_014635995.1. Classification (NCBI taxonomy): domain Eukaryota; kingdom Metazoa; phylum Arthropoda; class Insecta; order Diptera; family Sarcophagidae; genus Sarcophaga; species Sarcophaga peregrina. The sequence continues at coordinate 53,736,352 of CM025793.1, read as the reverse complement.
CTTTATAAACATGCTTAAAAAAATTATACAAAAAAAAAAAAAAAAAATAGTAGAAGCAAAAAAAATAAATAAATTTTTTAACATTTAGTCATCAACGCCACCACTACCGTCATCATCATCATTATTAAGTTTGTGTGTGTTTCTTAAAATTATACTTTTTGTATTACTAGACTGTCATTATTATTGCCAACAAACCACCGCCAGAAAGACGTTTATGAATAAAAAAAAACATCGTATGCAAGTATACAGTTTAACCCTTTAAAACAATCTGTCTTGCAATTCCTCTTAACAAGGAAATCCGGAAAAGGGGCAAAAAAGTTTAATTGTGATTTAAGATTTGTTATTAAAGCGTTTTTTTTTTTTTTGAGCGTTTCCCATTCGTTTGCACTCGGTGTACTACTGTGTAATGTTTTATACCTTTTTAGCTCTTTACTTTATACTTTGGACACGCTAATAAGTAGTCATTTTCTATCCCCTTTCACACTTCTACACTGAGGACCAAAACGGCGGCTACAGCTTCAAAAAATCGGACATTGTGTTAGCACTCGAAAAAAAAAATATAACTTAAGGTGTGCACAATATGACTTAGACAGCTACTTGAACAGCATCTACAAAAAACAACATATTTTACATCAAATTATTCATTGAGGACGACTAGAACTTTGAATCTTAAACGGATGAAGTCCTGTTCAAGTACCTTAAGATTTTGCAGAGTATGTTATAATCTTTTAAAATTGTTATTCTTTTCAAAAAAGAAAACCTCTCGCAGGTAGTGTGGCATACAGGTATTCCCCGATTTAGGACCGAGATAGGTTTCTAGTCATCGGTTGTAAGTTGCAGAGATCAGCAACAAGTATTCAAAACGATGAGTAGATTCGAGTCATACTTATAATTTCTGATACTTATACGCATTCATACTTATGATACTCATTCTCAAAGTTGGAAGTACTCGTCGTATTCATACTTAACAATACACATGCTGTTATTGACTTTGACTCGTCCCTACTTAACGTTTACACGAAGAACAAACACTACGTACGAACACTATGCTCACAAAAATATTGTGTGTATGCTTTGCTTGTTGTTTTTGTCTCTCCTTTCTTCTTTGTTTGTATATGCAACAACAACAAAGGCTGTAAATTTTGATGAATGATTCGAGCCACTCGAATCACTTATAAGTATTATAAGTATTTTTCTAAATTCATGAATCAGAATGAGTAGGCGTATGAATCAAACATATTTCGAATGTTGTGAATCTGATGTCAACATTGTACTTATACTCATTGCTACTTATACTTATAAATCAATGTTGTAGCGAGTACGAATGAATCAGAGTAGTTGAATTTCAATTCTGTTGATTCATTCATGCTCAAAATTGCATGAGTGCTTATGAGTAGCGGAAAACCGATTCATTGCTCTGGTAAGTTGATTAAGTCGTAACTCGTACGTCGAATTTCATATAGAAACAATTTTTTATTTAATTTTTCGGATAATATAAAATTATTCACTTAAAAAATTCTAACTTAGCTAATGTAATGTATTATTTGTACTGAAATGTGTAGTCCGTATTTTTAATTCTTCTCATAGGGATTCCTCGCAACTACATATTTGTCTTCTTTAAGTATTTTTTTCTATGAAAAAAATTGGAAAAAATGGTCATAAGTGGGAATAGTCGTAAGTCGGGGACCGCCTGTATATGGTCAACCTGTAATATCTAGAGCTTAATTAAATTCTAGATCCTTGAGAAGTATTTAAGACATGTATAAATCTACGGCAGTCGGTGATTCAATGCTTGCATAACTTAAGGATGCTTTAAACATTGAATACCCCTCTTTTCTGCGTAGCTGGAAAGGCGAAGGCATATGTATATTACACAGATGATATTGCTGATAACAATTTAGTTCATACACTTGCAAAAGGGAAAGTTGGTGGAGATTTTTAAGAAAGTTTAGATAAATCTTACGATGTCAGTTTGGCTGAATCTTTAGAGAGCAGCATACTTATACTAATATTCTACAGGACGCTCTTACTCTCTGCGCATCTTTAAAGCGGTCAAATCTAAACGCTATTCAGCAGTGATGCAGCAACCTTGAAAATATTCGAGTCAAAAGTGCTACGTAAGATCTTTTCTCCAGTGCGAGATGGGTATTATTTTCGTATCTGATCTAACAGTGAGCTGTATGATCTCCTCAACGATATGGCCGTTGTGCAATGTATTAACATCCAGCGACTGCGTTGGCCCTATCGTTGGCCATATCGTTCCAATCGAAGGGGATACTCCAGTATGAAAAGTGTTTGATGTGGGGGTTTGTAGAAGTCGGTGAAGAGGGCAACCTTTTTTGAATTGGATGCAGCAAATCGAGGAAGTCCTGTATAGCAACAATTGGTGTGACCAATTGGTGAAGGTGCGTAGGAAGGAAATGCCCTTGGAATGATGTGTAAAGGCAGACTGAAATGCGTTAATCGGGTTGTTAATGTCCAATTAACTAAGTAAGTAAGCGAGACAGTGGCTTACATGAAAAACAGTAAAATTACAAAACCAAGTCTTCTACAAGAGGAAGCACAGAAACAACGATACTCGAGATATGGTTTTGTCATGTGGACATAATTTTTATCGAAAATTTCAAAATCAGAAAAAATTATGGTAACACAGGACATTAATTTGTTAGGGAATATTATCAGGGACCGTAACTGTTATAACTTTTATATTTTTAAAATAATTCTTATTTTGTGCCTTTTAGTTTTTCCAGCAGAAATAAAATTTATTTTATGATTTTTATTTTTTCGAGTAAAATAACAGTTAGTTATGACTTTTATTTTTTCGAGCAGAAATAAATGATATTTTTGTTTTAATTCATGATGAATTCATAATATTTTTCAAAAAATTCTTTAAAACAATTAAAGTAAATTATGTTAAAAAATTTTTAGAAATAAGTTTTGCAATAAATATTATGAATTTATCATGAAATAAAACAAAAATAACATTTATTTCTGTTCGAAAAAAAATATAAATCAGGTTTTTAAAAAGCATCGCATTTTATAAAAATTTGGTCCAAGATAATCAAAATGTATACTTGGTTCTGTTCTACGACATTTCCTAGCGGTTGCTTTTTTAATAAAAAATTCAAAAATAGCAGTTATTTTCGGTCCCTGAATATTATGAATATTCAATTAGTTCAATACTAATACTAATCGATTAATGACTAATTAAACTTATTAAAGCAATGCAATACTTTGTTTTAATTTGAAAAAAAAAAATGTGTGCAAGAACTACATTTTATAATTAAATACTATTCTATAATAAAGATATTTATTTGTTAATATCAAAAAACCACTATTCGAACAACAAAAGGTCACAGCAAACAGGCTTTAATTTTAGTGTTTTAAACTAGATTTTGATTGTCGTCATACAATTTCCTTATTACTATTAAGTTTCGCATGGTGAAAAAATTTAATAACCTTCCGTATCATATCGTTTCAGTTGCTTTCTACAGCTTTTAAGGGTTAAATAAAAAAAAGAAAAAAATTTATTGAGAACAGTTTCGCTTCTTATTATTCGAAAAATAAATTTCCTTAGATATGTTGACGTAGTAAGGTGTTTGAATGAATATTGAACTCTAAGACACTGACATGATAATTTTTGCACTAAACTAAAGATACAAACGAAAAAAAAAATCTCTTTTTTTAGAAATAAATTTCAAATTTTATTAATTGCTTGTGTTGTTTCTCATGTTCGTTTCTTTTATTGTTATGAACACTTTGCAGGTGAAAAAGTCGTACATTTTTTTTATTTCTTTAACCAAGACATATAATTTTAGAACTTGTTTGCACTGCTGGGATTTTTTTATCGCTTTTTTTTCTTCTATGGTTTAATATACAATTATAAATGCCTGCAGTAAGAAACTGAAAAACAAAACAGTTTTAAACTACTTTCGATTGTTTTCTTGGTTTTGTAACGGGTTTAATTAAAAAGCGAAATTTATTTTCAACAATTTTCATTTTATATTTTTTTTTTGTTTTTTTTTTTTTTTTGTTTGTTTTATTTTCTTGTTTCGTTTTCAAAAAGATTTATTATTCTACGGTGATGTTTTCTTTTATTTTATCGTAGTCGTCGTTTAAGTACATTTTTTATGTTTTTAACTTAAATTCCGTTGAATTGCATGCATGTCACATAATTAAAATTGAAACTATTAGCCGATGATCATTAGTAATATTAAACAGAATTAAAAAAATTACGTTTTTTTTTTGTTTTTGTACTGGTTTTGGACAAAAACAAACACTTTAAAAGTTAATCAAAATCACTAAATACGTTGATACGTTGTTACTTTTATTCGACTTGATTTAGATGCCTTTATTCTTTTTCTTGATTTTTTTTTTATTTTTTTTGTAATATTTTTTTAACACACTTATACACATACGCACTGTTATAAATATTTCTTAACGGTTTTATATCGTATCAAGCAAAGAACAGTTGGATAGCAAAGCAAAACCAGCGCTTACGATGTTAACAAGATTTTACGCACTTCACGTTGATGAATGCGATGCGAAATGTGAACTAAAAACGAAAGACTTAAGAAACAAGCGCAAGATAAAGCTAACCAACTCGTACAACGGTATTCACACGTTGCCGCTTTCTTACCAACTGAAAGCCAACCATTCACCTGGCCATTACTCAACTCAACTCAACTCTTCTGGTTAAACAAAAAAACCTTACCTGTCTGTATTGGTAAACTTTAGAGAACGAATGTTTAGAGAGATGTTTATAGACAAGATTAAAAGCTTTTTCTCTATTCTTTCGCTATTGTATAGGAGAAATAACACAAACATTTTGTTTTTTTTTTTTTAACTCAAATATAATATAAAAACTAAATAAAACAGTAATATATTCAAAAGCATTTAATCATTTCTATTGTTTGATAATTTTTTTCTTAAAAATATCTATTGCTTTCGATTACTGTTGTTCTCTGGCAAGTTCAAATGTTGCTGTTGATTTTATTTTTTAATATTATTATCCCAATTGATATTATTGTTCTCGTTATATACATACTACATACATAATATTAATAACGGTCCTATTTAAACAATTTTGTTATTTATTTTAACTTTTTCGGGATTTCATTTAAAAAAAAACAAAACAAAACACAACAAAAAGCAAAGTCTTTTTATTTTTTGTGGACTTTCTTTTGACTTTGAGCATTATTTTTCATATATTGCGTTACAATATCTTCAAATTTATGATGCATTAAATAGACAGTAGATACATGTACTATAAAGGTTAAATGAATGTACACATTATTAGGAACCAAACCAAAAATACATATAAAATCCACACAAAAGCAATTTTAATCTTAAACGATTATGTTGAAATTTCTAAAAGCAGCGATGAAAATTATTTCTTCATCGCCATAAAAACAAGTCTGAGAATATACTTTCAATTTTTTATAAATAAATACGATACTTTTATTCGGAAAAGTATAAATTGCTGATTCGGATGGGTCAAGGATTTAAGCAGTCCTTAAATATAAAGGTCAAGCCTTTTGAGTTATATTCAAAATGATAACCCTATCAAAGGACTAATATCTTGTGTTATCAACCCACACATTCATACTTAATTGGGAACTACAACCCTTCAGTCAGGATTACGGGCTAACTTCCCACATCACTCATATTATGTGCGTTATTTTTATACGTGAGTGGCGGGACCTACAGTTTAACGTCATCTCCCAACGACAGATTTTATGAAAGAAATCTGCTTAGAGGAAGTCGCCGAAGAAATATTTTTATTTTGATGTCTAACCTGGGATTTAAACTCGGGCCTTACGTCTAATAACCCAACACATTACCTACTAGACTACGTTATCAACCCACTCCTCGTAAAGGAAGGTGGGCAGCGAGACTTATTCCGGAAATAAAGCCATGGATCTGTCGGAAATTTGGAGAAGTAAATTATTACATTCCACAGATGCTATCGGGCCACGGATATTTTAGGAAATATCTGAACAGAATGGGCAAGACCACCTCCCCTTACTGCCTTTACAAGGAAGGGGAGGTAATAGATGATGCGGAACACACTATCTTCGAATGTGCCCGCTGGCAGAACTATGTCTCTGCACTGACGTCGATGATCGGAACGATAACGGCCGCTAACATTGTCGGGGTTATGATTGCGAGCAGAGAGAATTGGGCCTCAGTGGCGAAATACGTAAAGCGCATTCTGAGACTGAAGAAGAGAGATCTAGAGGCTGCGGAGCATGTGGGCACGACGGCATAGATGACACTAGCTCACGTGTCAAACGAGGTCCCAGTCGGGAGCTTGGATGGAAGGAATAGTGGAGACAATTAGAAGTCTCCCCAACCTTCATTACGCAGTCCGGACGCGGATGTGAGCATGAAGGCAGCCAAAGGATCAAAAGGACTCCACTCCGAAGTAATACCACCGTAGTTCCGGAGTGAACACAACAGTCCACGGTACGAGGAGGGATTTAGTGGGTGAGGGCCCCACACACGGAGGACGTGACGGATTCTTCTATGGTGTGGTTAGGTACATTTGCCCCTCCTCGGCGTAAAAAAAAAAAAAAAAAAAAAAAAATAACCTGTAAATCTCAAATTTTTGCTTTAGCAAACTTAGCACCTCGTATATACGATTTGGCATAAAAGTTATAAGCAGCGTAGTTGATAAATCAAACTAATTCAGGTAATTTTAGATGGGTCCAGGAATCATCTGGCCAAAGATATTTTAAATGAAATCCATATCTTAATGAAACTAACCGAGTGGCAAAGTAATGGCACTCCAGAATTATAGAATATGGCGAAATATGTAGTCGTCATAGTCAAGTAGGTAGTGTATTGGCTTATCAGATACGGACTTAAACCTAGCGCGTCCACCTCAATCAATACGAAATACATTTGAATGCATTGATCACCTCCATGAGGAAAACAAAATCAGACATTATTCCATCTACTTCTGACCGTACAGCCTTTATGGATGCCAATGTAGAAATACATACAAGGCAATACACGATATATGTATTTACAAAACAATAAAGAAAAATTTTTATTAGCTCATTTCAGCGACATCCGAGAAAATGATAAATTTTCATTTTACATTTCTGGAATGGTCGTTATGAGCTTTTAATTAATTGATGTTAACGATACTAATTAAAATAACTTTTTTTTTACATTTTCATGGCTAGAGACTTATGACGCAATAAATCTGTAACACAACAGATAAGTATGCACACGTCTTAAAAGCTAAATGTGGTAGAGTGAATTGAAGCATATGGAATAAGATTTGCTGACAACAATTGTATACAATTTTGTAGAAACTGCTAACAAGAACAGAATGTTAAATTATTTGCATATGATACATCAAGCATAAAACATTTGTAAGGAACAAATAACGTATTTGACAGAGATTGAGCGATTAAAGTGTTTGCCGCAACATGTTTAAACTAATCTTGCAAAGGTAAAATAACAAACAAGAAATCCAATACTGAAGTCGGAATTATTGCCACAACTTTTTAAATTCTATACAAAGTCATATTTTAAATGTATGAATGGAAATAATAGACACCAAATGATACAAAGATGTCTTGAAAACCTCTAAACTTAACAGAAAAAAAATTTAAAAAGGCATACAAGCCTAAGCGCATTTTATCAATTTGAAAAACTGTGTATGCAGTGCATACATAGTATGTTTTAACTGAAAACCTGCATTGCAACCTGCAACTGTGCACTCATACAGCATACCTAAACCGTAAATTACTGCAACCGTTCTTATACACAATAAAACTGATGAAAGTTTTTGACAGACGAAGCTCATCAAACTGAGTTATTACGCAAAACGGAAAACAAAACATGGCCAACATTTTAAATACGAATTTACGAAATTCATGCTTTGCAACTTGCATTTTGGAAATCCACCAATATTGTAAAAGTAGTGAAAATAGTTCGCTAGCTTTGCACTAAATTAAAGATTTACTTCGAAATCGATTTTAAACCCTTATTCCACGATACAAATTTGAAAACCCGATATTACACAGGTACTATAGAACCGACCTTTAAACCACCATAACCGACTTATCATGCAATAAAGAGTGTAATTAAAACATTGGCTTATGTTTATTTTAAAGCTTTTACGTCGAAACATTACATAAATACCATTTAGTCGTTCTTCATTTATTCGCTATAAGATACATATTTATGTTAACATTTCGAAACCATGGCAGATAATTATGGTTTTTTTATAGCAAACAGTATACAGGATAACACGAGTTTCTTCATCTATATTATATAACTGCTATTAGGGGACTTTGCAGATTCAGTAAATACAGAGCAAGACCTTTTTCTGAAGTCCTATATCTGCAATACACTGTACCTTGATCTCCTTAAACAAATGTATATACAATTATGAAGACCAGCCGAACATAAGTACCCTTGCTAGCTGGCAATTAAAATTTTGCAATTGTCAAAACGACAAACAATATAAAAATAATTTCAAAATATAACAATTTCTCTTTATGCTCAACAGAATTAATTTTTTTATTTCATTTTAAATATTATATACTAATGTACTCATTGTAAAAAACCGTAAAAAAATTAAAAGATCATTAAAAATGCTTAACATAAAACGAAAATTCTTCCCGACATATAAGGAAAACTGTTAACAATTCAATTCAATGTAATTTGTATTTATGGAATACTGGTTTTAATCCTACGAAACGATTTTTATTGTATATAATTAATAAGATGCAATGAATTTATGATTGAGTATCTGATGATTTCAAGAGACGTATAACGCGTTCTATTTCGGGAGCTGTATTACGTATTTTAGCCAAACATTCATAGGCACGGTTATTTTGTTTTGTTAGCAAACATCTGTTAACATAAAAATTATAAAAGAAAAAAAAAAAGAAAATTAATTAAACAAAATTATATTTATGGAGATTAGAGATGTTAAAATAAACTTACAATAAAGCAGCTCCGGTCAAATTTCCATTCGCATATAAATGCGTAATCCATTGCTCAGATATTGTATTGTTCAGAGGATCTTCTGGTAGTAAATAAATACGTGCTATAAGTAAGGCCTCCTTGAAATATTTCTTCTCCATTAACATTTCGATTGCATCTTGTTGCTGATGTATTGCAAGCATATATACGGCAGCTTGCAATGCATAACCTTCTTCTATTAATTGTTCCGCATAAGCTTGACAACATTTTTGCCAAAAACTACAAAATTAAAACGTTATGAAAATGCTTAGGAGGAAAAAAATGACGATTAAACCAACCTATACGAAATGCTTGGCGCTAACGATACATGCCACTCACAGAGTTGTTTTGATTGTATGCATTTAAGTATTTCCTCTTTAAGGTTACCATTTAACTGCGACATAAACAAACTTGAAATTCCTTTAATTTCACTGCCTTGATGGTTTTTTACTACATATGTACGTTATCAAAAACAAAAATATGTATAATATAGATAAAAATTTATATTGTTAGTTATTATTAAGCAAAAATTTTTTTATTTATTATTAATTACAATACAATTACAAATTATGTTCTAATTCTATACGAGCTGAGAAACTTCGACCATACGCTCGGTGTAGTGTCACAAACCAGAGCCTCTGGTGGGAATCGAACACACGACCCTCACGCTAATAGTCTAGCACACTACCCACTACACTAACAGGGCGCTCTAACCAAAAATTAAAATTTCCTTCTCTAATATAAAATAAACTAACATATCGGTTTAACGAACAGCTCACATCTCAATTATAAATATTTGGAAATAGCTCAGGATATTAGCGTGAGAGATAAAAGTACGATTCCCAATAGACGCTGGTTCGTTCAGCTCGTAAATAATCTACATATATAAAATATATCGGTTGGACCGATTTGCTTGAAATTTTAGCTGTACCTTCCTGTATGTCTGGAAGAACCTATAGGCTATATTTTATTTTAAAATTTCAATTAGGCGTGATGCCACGCCCACATACCCAATATCGCATATCTCATAAACTCCAACTGCTAAAGTCCTCCAATTTTGTATTGATGACTTTGATGTATATATGAACAAAATGGGCGGATTGGCTGTAGTGGGCGTGTCACCTCCCATAGTCTATATATATAAAAATTAATGTTTGTTTGTATGCACCTTATAGAATCGTAAACTATGTATTTGATCATGTTATGATCTTTAACAAAGTTGTTGCACATGAGCCGACGAAGATTGCTAAGTATGACCAATTTCCAATAGGTGGTGCCACTGAAAATTACTCAAAATGAATTAAATCTTAAACTGCCCATTCTTTAACAAAGTTGTTACGTATGAGTCGACTGAGATTGGTGCGATTAATTTCCGATAGATGGCGTCACTGAAAATTATTCAAAATGAGAAGTAACAAGCAATTAGTCGACCTACATCCGAAGCACGGAAGAAAAGAGCATTACGAGGCTCAAAATCAGACAAGCACTGTGACTGGAAAATCTTCGAGTATATGCCGCAAAGGCCCGTTCGCATAAACCACTTGAACAACGAGAAGTGAGATTATAAACTGATCGAATGCATACTACTCAGGCCCGTTCATCTGAATCATCAGGACAACGGGAAACAAAATCAATAAAATTATTCAAATTTAATTGGACATTTGTGCATTGTCTTCAAATGTGCTTCAAATTTATTTTAGTTGGGGCGCAGCAACAACTGCAGGGTACAGCTAGTTAAATATAATTACAAATAAATAAATAAGAAATACATTCGATGAGAAATTAATGACACAAGGGCTACAAACATCGTCGAAAACTTTTCCAACATAATCAATATGTGTAAGAGTAGTTGCATGGAAGTTTATTAATTATTCAGAAATTGCTAACGTTCTAGTACATCTGTTAATATACTTTCTAAATATTCATTAAAAATGAATCACATTTTGGAAAAAGCTGGAGCTTGCAAGACCCTGTACATAAAAATGAAATGAATTTTTAACATTATTACTTACATTCTTCTGCCAACAATTCTTTTGCCTCAGCTTTTGTACCATACAATTTAATACTGAGAGACTTATTTTCATTTGATTTCGATGATGACAATATTGAAAACATCAGTTCCAATGGATCTTTATTAATTTCCTTTGTGGTCAAATACAATAAAGTCAACGGATTCTAAAAAAAATAAAGGGTAATATATATGTAGAGAAAATAAATGCAGTGTGCAATTAACAAACCTTCATGTAAATAGATGTTTTATTAAGTGATGTATCTGACTTTTGAAAATGTAGTTTCTCTAGCATTGTTGAAACTTCTTCGGTATTAGAGCAACCGTTCTCCACTTTGACGTCAGAGACAACTTTATTTTCAACTATTTGCAGATTGTTTTCAGGAGTTTTAGCCACACGACGATTTAATTTCTTATCAACTGACTGCGATTTGGCGTCATTACGCGTTAAAGCCTTTGTAGCCCATTGTACGGTATCTAAAGTTCGGGGATTGGGGCGTTTTGATTTACTGGAACTGCTTTCTGTTTTTTCCACACGCATGTCGATGAATTCTAATGCAGCGCTTTTTCCCGAACAAATAATCACTTCTTCATCAGTAGGTAAGAAAAGGCCACAAGACATAGGGCAATGATAAGTTTTGATAAAACGTTCCGAATTGTTTTTATTCGATAAATCCCAGACTCGTACCGCACCATCAAAGCCACACGTTAAGAAGTGATTCTCATTACGATTGCTCCATTTAACACATGCGTTCGATGCTTTGGGTGCATTGATTTCGATTTTTCGTATGATATTTAGATCTGTAGTTTCATGGTTGAATTCTAAGATATGAACAACGTTGGCATTGGCCACGACGGCTAGCTTGTTTGTTGCTATGGGGCTCCAAGATATTTCGCTAATATACCGTGGTGCTAAGTCCAAAGATTTTTTAAATTCGTATTGGAAATATGTAGTGCCCACACGATTATACAAACGGAGTTGACCATTTTGGCTACCCACAAAAAGATAATTGTTGAGTACAGAAATGCAAGCAACGCTCTCGATATTCGGAATAACATAAGGATCTAAATTAAATGCAATGGTAAAAATATAAGAGCATATACATACATATAAGAGAATAAATACAAACTTTAAGGTAATTAAAAATTAAAAACACTGCAAAAAGAAAAAAAACCTTCTAACAAAACCTTTTTATTAATTATTCTGAAATAATGACTCTAAAGGTAGATGTTTTACGGATCTAGTATAAGAGTACAAAATTTTTTACTGAAAATAAAGAGGCTAGATAATGTGGATACCATGTCGAAATTGTCAAGAATGTCGGGTACATCTTGAGGAAATATGACGCTAAAGCAAATGAACTTGGAAATTATGGACAAAAAGCATCTGGCCAAAAATATAAAACCTTAATAAAACTATCAGAGTTATAGAGTATGACAATATACATAGATATCCGCCATAGTGGCTTATTAGATACGAGCTCAAATCTAGCTCGTACACATCGATCAAAAGGACTATGTCCTTTCAGCTGTCGTCTGGCAATAACTGTGAGGGTAAACAAATTTGACAAGAAAGGGTTCTCAAAAATCTGATCGTTAGGGGTCAACCTTAAAATTTAGGGCCTGGCGCCAACATATCAACATGGCTGATGTAAGAAACTAGGTCGTAATGACCAGTGAAGTAAGTAAGTAATGAATAATTATGTAACCGGTTGCCAATTTAACTTAAACTAGCCTAAATTTGTAAATTAGTTTGGATTAGTTCAGGAAATAAAATTACCTTGAAAAGTTTCTGAAAAAAATCTATCGTTCGGAGTCGACTTTAAACTGTAGGTGCCGCCACTCATGTATAAAATTAACACACACAACATAAGAGGTGTGAGAAATTAGGTATAATCCTGACTGAAGGGTATGTATGACCAATTATTTATGTATGTAAGATTTCAAATCCGACCGAACGTCAAATATTTTGTTTGTGTTAAATTCTTAGTTTTATCAAATAGAAACACACATTTCTGCAACAAATTTTATTTTATACTTTCTATAAACATACTTCTTTAATTTATCAAACAACAAGTACATGTGGTTTTTGGTATAAATTAAACATTCCTATGAATTTACCATGACTTGTGCCCAACCCTCAACTAGACAATTTCATTTTCATCAAGTTTCAGTAGATTTTGTTTTAATTTTAATTTTATTTTATTAGTCGTCGAGGTAACCATGTGAACAGAGCCTTCAAATTAAATCAATAACGTCGGAAATTTATCCAGAAAATATATTTTTTACTTTAAATGTGTTAGCAAAACAAATCTAAAAATTATTCTACATTGTCTCTCACAATGCATCCTTTTATTATGATACACGACTTTATGCCCATCTTTGTGGAGGAATATTCGAAATTGCATACGAATTACGAGCGAAATTTTTGTCGATACCTATTAAATCTTGCAATCGGTGATTCTCACGAAAGTGAAAAAGATAAAGTAAGCAAAAATGCCAAATCTTGTAATATGGAAGAGTATTTAAAAAATATCTTAAGAAAACGTCAGACAGATGAAAAACATGAGGCAAAACTTTTGATAACTGTCGACGAATTAGTCCCATACTTTTTAGAGGAGTGTGCAGAAAATTTTCTTCAAATTAACCCCTGTTTCGCAAACTATTTTCTACATTTGTTAATACGTGATGCTCATGATGGCTTGCAAATAAATGTGCCCTCAAACCGCCTCAGCATATGCAAAATTGAAAAATTTCTGGATAGAGCCTTGCTAAAGATAAAAAATTCGATAGATCCTACTCTTTGCCATATGAAAATGTCATATTATTTAAAGCAAAGCCATGAAATCAATCTGTACTTTGTTAAGGAAAAATACGAAATGGGTTACAATGAAAAGTTACAAGAGTTAATAAATGGCATATTACAGTACCCGGAAACAAGCACTGATAAACAGTTGGAGGATATGTTTGTCAAAATGCAAATTTTTATTTTAACCAATTATAATATTGGTTGTCCCTCAAACAATGTGGTAAGTGATAAAGAAAATTGAAATGAATTTAAATTCCAATCTAATACAAATTTAAACAAAGCTTTTAAAGCAATGCCGTCAAAGTTTAAATAGTATTTTGGGCAAAGGGGATTTACACAAATATGTGTTACGAAAAAAATACCATCGTTTGGAATACCTGCAAAAATTGGGAGCAACAGCTGCTGGTATTTTAATTTTTAATAACCAATCTGAACAATGCAAAAAGGAACATATACGCGACAGTAAGTTTGAGTATCGATTTATTTGTTCTTAGTACCTAATAAAGAAAATTGCCTTGAAAAGTATTTGCAGATTTAAAAATGGCACAATCGAATACTAAAGACTCTTTAGAGGAGGCCATTAATCGAATAGTATACTTAACAAAAATGGGTTTTAACGCAACGCAAAAACTATTAAAAATTAATATTAAAGAGAAAAATGTGTATTGTTTACAACCCTTTGCAAGAGTACGCGAAATAAATAAATTTGTTGTATTATTTGAAGGATATCGCTACAATCTTCTCCAATTAAGAGAAGTTTTTGAAAAAACCAAATATCTAATTGAAGTTGCTCAAAAGAAATTTAGTTGCGTTGTGGAAAAGCTAAATGAGATTTTAAAATATCGATCTGCTATAGAATCAAAGCTAATATTTGTAAGTATTCATTGTATTTTGTATGTTTGTTTAAATAAAAAAATGCGATGAAAATACAATTTCATTATTTGATTTTATTTTTCATGTTTCTTTTTGCAGCCCCATTTTGTCTATCTGTCCGAAGTGTGGACATCATTGCTTTTGTATTTAAATCACTTAGTTGAACTTAATAAAATCAAGGATCATATAGATGATTTCGTTAATGAAAAAATTGAAAATAAATTTAACCAACTATTAGAGCAACTTACCACTGAAGATAATTGGCTTAAGTTTCCCATTGTATATACTTTTAATGAACTAATGAGTTTTGAAAGCAAACAAGAAAGTCAAATAGATATATTAAAAGTTGTAAGTATAAAAAATCTTGCTGCCAACATAATACGTGGAAATAAATTTAAAATCTCTTATTACAGAAGCCATTCATTAAAGACTACTGTGCGCTAACGTTGGCTTTAACGAATGGTTTTTTGGTTCCATCCAACCTAGAAAAGAAACTGTGTGAGAATGCTGAACTTCGTTTTGGTTTTGCCAATATTGAGTACGCCAAATATGCCGAAATGTATTTTATGGATTTTACACAAGTTTTTAATAATGCCATCGTGACATCCAATGACTTGCTGTTGTTATTCCAATTAGATGAGGAAGTAATGCAACTTGATTTTAACTTGATACATGAAGCAAAAACAAAAACAAATACAATAGAAACGCAAACCGAAATGGTTGCGAAAAACTCTGTTTTACCACGTGATCATATCAAGACGACCTGGAATGCATGGGATTTTCATCGAGAATGTATTAAATTAGCTAATCTTAGACAAAAACAAACACATTCAGCTCAAACTAAATTAAGCTATGGCCTAAGAAATGCACAAAATCAAGCATATTCTAAAGTTAAATGTAAAGACACACAAATATAATAAAAAACATCTACCTTTCTTATTTGGATCGTCCTCGTAAACAGCAATACGTTCATTGCAGACAACATACAAGAATTTATCTTGCCAACTAATCGAATATATTGGTTTTCCGCAAATGGAATTAAAAGTTATTGGTTGTTTCGAAGATCCTTCTATAGTAATAATGCCAATCTAGAAAAAAATATTTTATTAAACAAAAAATTCGTATCCTTAGGTAGAATAATTAAAAACTCACACGACCCTCCATAGTACCATAGGCCACCTTTTTACAATCGGGACTCCATACCAAAGACATAACATTAGATTCGATACGCTGTACAAAGTTATCAATGCGCACAGTAGTTGGTGTCATTTTTGATATATCGATGATGCCTATGCGACGATCGGAGAAGCCTAAAGCAATTCTATTAAACAAAATTACGAATTAAAATAATTTAAATTAAGTGTAACACAAATTTTAACTCACTTGTTCATGTCATCTGGACACTCTCGCATGGCACCAATATTTGTGGAAACACAGCTATAGTTTAATTTTATTTTATTAAGTTTTATATCCTCCATTGAAACTTCACGATGTGATGATATACACCACAGAACATTGTGTTCGGGTAAACAAGCAAATGAAACCACGGACTTTTGAGACCAATGGCGTTTAATGTCTTTAAATTTGTACGTCCTAAAACCACATTGTTGAGATGATTTATTATTGGTTTGTGGTTGCATACACCATAGTTGTAATTCACCAGCTCTGGTGTTAACTACCAATGAGGTTGAAGAAATCCATGAAACTTCAATATGAGAGTCTTAAATAGAAATATAAACCGGTTATCAAAGAAAAAATTAAGAGTAAAATTATACTTTTGCCTGCATGAGAGCGCATTTTATGAGTATCACAAGTAGCTCCTGTAGTGGCGTTCCAAACGCAAAATGATCCATCATAACTCGTTGATGCTAGCAGAACATCATACATAATATTGGTATTTGATGATTTTGCGTCATCTTCGTTTGATAATTTTGATTTATCTTCTTCAATAACTTCTATATCCGATTCAGGTATTTGTTTTACTGGTGTTTTTTGTAATTTATCTTCTACTTTTTCTTGGGATTGACTGCTATGGATCTCAGCTTGACATATAATATTTTGTTGTTTATTGCGATGCATACCATCCACATCTACACTCTCTTCAGAGGAGGGTGTACGACATACTAAACGAACTATACTGCCATCAGATGATTCTTTATCGGAAGAACCGTCTTTCCCTTTAAGTTCCGCTTCATCATTGTCACTTTCACTACCACTATCACACGAGGACAAATCATCGCGACTTTTAGCGGTTGCTAGTTTACAGTCTTCTAAACTTACAACATGTTCGGGAGACATTTGCGGTTGTTCGTCTCTTAAGGCGTTAATTTCTTCCTTCAGACTTTGACAAGCCTCTGCGAAATCAAAGTTGGCAGTTGAACAGGACTCTTTTGGTTTTTCAACGCCTACGAAGTCCGAGAAATCATTTTTTGTCTTCAAATCGTTAGTGGGAGCCCCAAACTCATTATCTAAATAGTCATAGTCATAAATATCGAATATCTCATCTGCATCTATGGTAGCATCGGACCGGGTAAGCTTTACTGGTTTAGATTGCTGTTTTTGAACCACTTTTGGTTTAGAACTCTCCAGAGGTTTTAGAGCATTAGATGTGCATTCATCTGAGAAATCGATCCTATTCCAAGCCAACGATGTTATAGCAGCGTCATGTCCTCTTAGTGTATACAAAGTGGACATCTTTTGCAAATCACAAAGTAAAACTAATCCTCTTTTTGTTCCTACGGCAAAATGATTTTCATTATAGGGAGAACATTTCAACGATGTCATTTGGTGATTTCTTGGCGATACAAACATAGGCCGACGGTAAAATGAATTTGATGCCACACAATAAACCACAATGTCCTGATTGTCCACTGAAAGAACATTTCGATTACACATGTAACTAATGAGCACATCTCCTGTATGCTGAGGAGATGGTCCATTGCCCTCCATGTAACGCATATAAGCTAAATGCGCTTTATGCCCCAAAATAGCACAACCTTTATTAAAGTCCCATATTTGTACAGAATTATCCTGTAATAAGGCCGCAAATAACTTAGAAGGCTCCTGTCCTTTGACGCGTGTTGCACTATTGTCTTCATTCTCGTTTGGCGTGGCAGGGCCTGATTCGCTATTAACATCTCCACTAGTCGTTTGACCCCAATGAGGATCAACATCTAAACTTAGAATACCTTGTCGAGTATGAAAGCATTTTATTACCGGTGTTTTATTAGCGTCGCCGAGGTCATCGCTTACAGAACTTATAAAATTAATACTGCGAGATCCTGCATACAGGAAACCACCGTCCGGTGTACAAACACAACCATTGTTTAGATTCCACTGCGGAACCAAAGGTATTTTGATCATATTAAATATAAAATTCAATTGTTATTTCTATTTTAAACTATAATTTCAGACTTATTGCAGAATTAAAACACTTTTTGCTTCAATTCCTTGTTCTTCAATAAATCCTTTCGCTTCACGCGTTGTGTTGTTTTAAATACCGTTTATTGTTTTTATATTTACGCATGATGCCATACTAAGCAAAAACGATATAAGCAATCCAATTCTTAAATAAGCGTGTTTTGACTACAACTCGTCTACACTAAAAATACAGTTTAAAAATTACTTCAACTTATGAAATAATTGACAGTGGTGCCGGTTTTGGTTATTTATTGCTAACAAAAACTGGTTATTTTTTCTTTATTTATTTTGTTATAAAAAATGTGATTTAAATATTTGTTATATACTAAATATAATTTAAGTTTGAAATAATTAAAAAATGTGAATTTAAATTTGTATATTGTTTATCACTTAAGGGGTTAAGTTGTTATGTTTCCAAAATGTTGCCAGATTAAAATTGAACACCTGATTTTGACGTTCTGTGTGTTTTAGAACAAAACTCAATGTTTTTTTCAAATTCTTAGATAATTTTGTGATGTTCTTAGATTTTTTTTAAGGAAAATATGAATTTCTTTATAAAATATTAGTGAAATTGGTAAAATAAATTAAAAAAATCAAAAACTTCTATTTGCTAGAAGCATCTATACACAGTGTGGAATTTAAATTAGCCTCAGTAGTAATAACCAGATTGTCAGTAGCGTGAGAAACACAAACAAAATTTAGGACAATGTTTTATAGCAAATTCCTTAAATCGGTATTGTTTGGCATACCAATTGGTATAACATTTTTAGACTGTGTCGGTTATGTTGCACGGGTGGATGGTATGTAAACGAGATTTGAAGCATTTTCTTTTGTTCTTTTTATAAATTAACACAATCATTTTAGGTATATCAATGCAACCAGCCTTAAATCCAGATGCATCTCAAACTGACTACGTGTTTCTTTCACGATGGGCTGTGCGCAGCAATAATATACAACGTGGTGATATTGTCTCCTTGGTATCACCCAAAGATCCCACTCAAAAAATTATAAAACGGGTTGTGGGGTTGCAAGGTGACGTTGTGTCCACGTTGGGTTACAAACAAGAAATCGTTAGAGTGCCTGAAGGGCACTGCTGGGTAGAAGGTGATCATACGGGACATTCTCTAGATTCAAACACATTTGGTCCAGTGGCCTTAGGGCTTATGACGGCGCGGGCGGCTTTTATTATTTGGCCACCTGAAAGATGGCGTACTTTGCCAACGGAATTGCCAGGTAGACGAACGCCAATACAAATAGCTAAATCCAGTAACTATAACTAGGAAAACTTGCTAACTATAGAAAAGGAAATAGAGGAGGACTGATAATTAATTGGCCACCTTGTTTTGTCTTTTTATTTTTAAGTTCTCTTTAATGAAAAGTGACTGTTATCGAAAATAATTTAAAGGGTATTGTAAACTAAAAGGGGAAAACATTTACTTATCACCAACTGTTGTTGAAAAAACAATAAGATTTATTTAATTAATTGGTAGTTTATAGCCAAATATTAATGTTAATGCATAAAATAGAGTTCAAATAAAAATTTTACTATATTTTATTTTTTTAATATAATTATCGCTTTCCCTCTTCATTGTTAGCTTCATAATAGGAAAAAGCAATGCAAGCTCACAGTTAATTAATGAACAAATATCACATTTTTCAAATTTGTTTTCATATCGAAAAGATATCGTTTTAGATGATATCTTAATAATGAGGCGAAAAGTAACAACGAAGTTTTCGTGTATTAATACTCGACTGCAGGTAGAATGTGAGTTATTCATATTAAGACATTCCAATCTGAACTTGGCGTTTGTATATATTACTGCATTTATTTGGCAGTAATTACTGTCACTCCAGCTAGTAACGATTCAACTAGGATAATAAGAGTTTGAATGTTTTTAAACAGTTCATTGACATCATTTATGGAAAATACAACGTCGGGTGTATTAGCATAATTTCAATAGAGATGCACTTATTTAAATAAATTTTGTTGATACAAAATGATATTACGAATATGTAAGCGTACAAATTCTACTTTAAGTTGAAACAATTATAGGATCATTCGAAAAGATTATTATCATTTTAGAGAAATTAGTATCCTATTAATTGGTTGGATGTAAATAGTTTGTGGATTTCGTTCTTAAGAGTTAAGCTTTTATATTGCAATCTAAAATGTTACAACAGCTAAAAACTATAAGGTGAGTGGTTTTAGACATCCTTTTGATCTATCCTATGGTTATATTGCGTCTACTTTTAATTCTACATGGGTCTTTTTTTTTAATCAATGTGAGATGTTGGTTTTTTTCTAATTTAAATTGTTGTACTAAAGTCAACACTTAATTTTATTATTTACCAACTTTAATTGGCATTTTACAATCTTATAACTTTTTAAGAACTATTAGTACGTTTACGTATGTATATTTACATCAAATACTTAGAATCTATGCCCTGACAGTATCTAAAGACTTTAAACCATGATCGTGTAATATATCTAATGTTTGTTTCAAAGCTACACCTTCACGCACAATTTTGTACAGGCCTGGTGTGGCTAAATCTACTACAGTTGAAGCCGAACGTCTCTCCTCCGTAAGGCCAACTTGACCCGCGTCGAATATACCACCCAATTGTGGCCATAATACATCAAATTCTTTTATATTTAAACTGCTGCGTTCTGAAGATCTATTGGCACTTGTTAATGCAAGTGGTTGTTCATTGAAGCTTGCACACAATTTCTGTATAAATTCAAAATCGGGAATGCGTATACCAATTTTACTTGTTGTTGGATTTAAAAATGGATTACTCAAGTGCTTGGAACGTTCAATTACAATGGTAATTGGTCCCGGTAATAACTGCTGTAGCAAAGAATCGTTTAAATGATAGGCCTCACCATATTTACGTAGATCTTTTAAATCTTTAACACAAATAGCCACAGGCTTATGAAAATCACGACCTTTAATGTTGTAAAGTGCTTGTATGGCCTTTTCGTTGTTGGCATCACAGGCTAATCCGTAAACAGTATCGGTTGGCAAAGCAATAACAAGACCGGACCTCAAGCAACTCACAGCTTTGGTTATACTTTCAGCATCATCCACTTTATATATTGGTGAATTACAAAAACGATCTTTTTGAAGAGACTGCATTGTGGAAGCAGTTTTGTAATTAAAAGGTAATTTTAAAATTTTCTTTATAATTTTCGGCAAATTAGACATCAAGGCTTGGTAATCAGTCGAAGTACAGTAAAAATTGTTAATAGTTCTTGCAATAGAACTTAATCACGCCAGTTGTGACCACACAATTGATTAGCACATTTATAAAAGGTTGTCATAGGTTCATCGGCAGAACGCGTCTGCATTTGCATAAAATAGGCCTTCTTGTGCGAACAGGAAGGACACTCGGCATCTGTTGAATCTACATTCTCCCAGGCAGCTGCACCGCCCATAACATGATCGACTTCCTAAATTTCAAATTTCAATTAGCTTTTCCATGTTGTAACAATTTTATTTGTAAGAATTTTACCTTTAAACGAGGAAATGTTTTGGTTGAAGATTTTCTATTGACGTTGAAAATATAGGGGCAAGTATTACATGAAAAACGATGGCCAGTTGTACCCTGTTCTACCATTAATATGTTACTGCATTGAGGGCAGAACAACAACATATTTCACTTTTAAAACATTTGAACTCCGTCTTGACAAACTATACAATTAATACTATTATTTTTATACTAAAATTCAGAGAAGTGATTTGATATTAATCACTCAGTATTGTTGCTTCATTTAATGAAATAACACGTTTTCTTAAACAGCTGTTCAAGGAGTTGCCACATCACGAGAGAAAATCGCTGAATTTTTTAAGTAAGACTAATCTATTAGTGTGTTCATTTTTGTTCACACAAAAAAATTAAACGTTTTTCGAATAAAGCACCCCGTTACACCTTCAAAGTTTACTTTGACAAAGTCTTTTACATTTTATTTTTAACTCTGTTTCGCTTTATTCTCTTCAAAGTTTACTTTGACAAGTTCCTTGACGCCTTTTGCACATTCAAAGTACTTTTCAAAGAATTTTTATTTCGCTTTTGCTTAACTTTCGAACACTGTTCCAGAAAAGTTAATTTCGAATTAAAAAAAATCTAAGATGACGATGGTATGATTTAAAGATTTTGTTTCTATTGTAATAAAAATATTTGTATATATCTTTTTTACTTGTTTTATTAAATTAAAATTATGATAAAAAAAGATTCTTTTGTGGTTTTTTTTTATACTAAATGCTATAGAAAAAATCTGTAAATTTGTGAAAGGAATAATTCAAAAATGAAAATTTAAAAAAGAAAAAAATATATGCGATATTTTTGAATCGATTTAATTCATGCATAATTGGAAATGTGTGCGAAGTTCCTTTCTAGATCTTTTCCATTTCAATCAAAATGACTGCATACTGTTGTGTAGATGTTATTACAAATCCTATGCTCTAAATTTAACTCTTTTACAGTTCAGTTTTCTTGGCTTTACCACTGCGGTCGTAGCCCTTAAGTTCGTTTGTTGCATGTTTAGCAATATATTTGATGAAATCATCAACTTCACGGCCTTCATTGTAGGCTACAGGCTTGTTCTTAGCATCCTTGGGTAACCAGAACAATGTGGGGAAACCACGTACATTGAATTCTGGAGGAACATCGTTAGCAGTGGCATCCATTTTAACGAGAGCAACATCTTCATCTTGCAATTTTTCAGCAACTTCATCGTAAATGGGAGTCAACTTCTTGCAATGACCGCACCAAGGAGCATAGAATTCTACCAATGTGTCTTTGTCATTGTTAATGACTACGTCGTCAAAGTTTTTAGCAACAGCAACTTTGACAGGAGCATCATTACTTTCAGGAATGGGTTCAGACTTGATGTAGGGTTCCAATTCGCCTTCCAGCAACTTTTCAGCAAATTCACGCAAGTTGTCAACAGAGAATTCTTCTTTCAAAGCATATTTCAAGTTCTTAGCATCACGAGCCAAGATGACGGGTTTGTCACCAACAAAGTCATAGCCGTATTCATTCAATTCATGTTGGAAGTCATCCTTGGAAGAGATGGCAAAGTTGAGTTTGCCAACAAATTCCTTGGCTACTTTAAGTACACGGTTACGCCAGTAGTTGGTGCCCTTGGGATTCTTGGCGTAGTCAACAGCGTAGTAAGCAGTAATCAAAGGATTTTGGAAATCACGTACAGTATCTTGGGTACGGTGACCAACCAAACCATGGCTGCAAGCAGATTAACAATATTATTTTCTTGTTTTTTCTTAAATCAAACTTTTGCCACTTACAAATTTTCCTTAATGAAAGTTGTCAAATCAGATTCAGATGTACCATCGAATTTAACTGTTGAATCTTCGAATTTGTTGGCCAAATGTGGAGCGCGAACAAGAACGATTTTGTCGCTGTGTTAAAATAATATGCAAATAAATATTGTACATTAAAATGTAATATGTATACAACTTACGTTTCACCAGCCTTTTCCAATACAGCGCTATCGCTAGAATGACCAAAACGGTACTTTTCACGATTCTTATCAGCGAATTTCAAGAAGGTCTTGGCCAATTTGGAATCAATGTCTTTGAAGTAACCAAACATTGTGGTTTCTTTAGCTTGCAAGAATTTTTCATACTCTTCAACAGAACGAATTTCCTTTGAGGCTGGACCAACTTGGGCGCGCATATACTTAGCAATACCATTAGCTTCACGGGGACCATTGTAGTCCTGTGAGACTTCATCACCCTTGAAAATCTTCAACGTAGGGTAACCGCTGACCGAGAATTTGTTACAAGTTTCCTTACCAGCTTCGGTACAATCAACCTAAGAATAAAAAATATTTCTGAGTGCCTGGTTGGAATGTGTAATATTTTTCATCATACCTTAGCCAAAGTAATTGGAGGATCATCATCTTTGACAATTTCTGCAGCTTTGGCATATTCTGGTTTCAATCTTTTGCAGTGACCGCACCTAAAGTAAGTTAAAAAAAAACAAAATGTAGACATTAATATCTGTTCTATATATAAAATTACAGTCAGTATTAATGAATTAAAAATTTTTACTTAATATTTCCTTTAATATTAAATTTTCAGTCTAATAATTAAAACAGTGTTTTTTTTTTTTTTTGTTGGAAAATTTATGATTGTATGTAGCTGATAAAGTCAAAGCGAAATTTTGATAAGAATTTTTCTAAAGGCGCAACTTATTACACATTTTGCCGGAAATATAATTTGTAGCAAAACTAACGTAGCCTAGAACACGAACCCATAATAATATTAAAGGTATAGCATTTTATCCAATACTGATAACGAATACACGAACATTTCATAATTTTTGGAAACATAACAATCATGTTCAAAAAAAAAGAAAAAAGAATCTGTTATCAGTACGTAGGGAAAAAAATTGTATTGAATATGTTCCAATAAGTTCTAGCGCTAAACGAAACGCCGTTAAATGAGGCAACTTAATACGTACAAATGTAAATACATTGCGTCTTTGGAAAATACAGTTGGAATCTTTATTCTGGTCAGACTAACAAACGAGCGTAGTACCGCTTTTGGCTGCCGTGTGTATGGTCGTTTCATTTGCACACGTATGCAACAAGTGTGCGATTTAGGGAAATGCAGGGGTCTTACTGTATTATATACTTCTATAGTACAATATTCCCTCGATTTACGTTGTTTCGATTAACGTCGTCAAAAATGTTGTTCCCTTCAAACAAAATCAGGGTTATTCCCTCTTTAAAAAAAAATCACTACACAGAATAAAAATTTAATTATTTCAGTTTTTTTTTTGCAAAATGTACATAAACAAATGCATCTAATAGCATGAGTTATTTGAAATTTGATTTACGTCGTCTTTTTCCAGAACATTCTACGACGTAAATCGAGGGAACATTGTACTTACTATTTTTTCAATACCATACACATTTTTTTTTATTAATGAAATCGAAAAATACCAAATTAGGGAAATAGGAAAACACTGACGCAATATTTCCTAACTTTATATTAAACGAAGTGTGGAGAGACTTCTTGATGGCATTATGTGTGGAATATGAATAACATCGCTCAAATATTCTATTCTATTCTGGGTTAAAAACCTCAAAAATCTTTAATTTTCTTTGGCATAAAAATCAGGCTTATAGGAGTAAGACTCCCCACAAGAAAATCTCAATGAGGGCAAATCAAACGATTTTGGTAGCATGATCACATTACCTCAACATAAGGTAACCATGCTCTCAAAACTTCCGTGACATGAATTGTGTGGAACTTAATGCCATTCTGTTAAGATTAACCCAGTGCTTACCAGTGATAACATGGTGAACGTTGATTTCAAAATAAAAACCGATGACAGCGTTGTCAAGCTAAATTCCACATCAAACTGTAGTGTTCATTACGCGATCCTATATCTTTATGTCGTCGTGGTAAATTAGAAAAAAAAACAGACCGAATAAATGACAACTAATTTGAAAGATGTAGCTTCAACAAGATTGTCGTGTTCGAAAGTCTCTGTTGGAAAACTCTATACATCACTGATCCCGAATGATTACCGCACACAAATAAGAACGATTTTCTAGGCAGCAGATATTTAAAGCAAATTATACTTTTCGAAATCTTGATTAAAGCTTTAAAAAGTTGCTATGGTTCTAAACGTTACACACAAAAATAACACAATTTGAAAGATGTAGCTTCAACAAGATTGTCGTGTTCGAAAGTCTCTGTTGGAAAACTCTATACATCACTGATCCCGAAACAATGAGTTACGCACACAAATAAGAACGATTTTCTAGGCAGCAGATATTTAAAGCAAATTATACTTTTCGAAATCTTGATTAAAGCTTTAAAAAGTTGCTATGGTTCTAAACGTTACACACAAAAATAAATTCGATTTTATGTTCGCTCGTTAATCTATAAACCTACACTTTGCAAACTTTTATGATTATTTAAAAGCCGTAATAAATGTGATTCAGTTTTTTTAAGTAGGTTTATGAGACCTGAAAAATTACTAGACGGCCTATTAAATGTTGATATTTATAACCTCAATATGAAAAAACTATAACAAAGAAAACAACAGCTCGACAACGAAACACATTAAAATCCCCGTCAACGACCTAATCTCGCAGTGTCCACAGATAAAACCGACAACCAACCTGAAGCTGGCCGTAACCAAGCCCAGCAGCCACTCTGTCCTCTTGCTGTTCACAGCAGGCCATAGACGCCTAGAAACAGAACAACCCGATCCGTTCCCCCGACGCCTCTGCTCTTCGCTCCTGACCCAAGATATATAACCAAGTCAATCTTTTATTAGCATTATTTGAATTTAAAGAAACCTTTAACAAATAATGAGAATCTAGAACTCAATTACATACTTAAAAAATATGTTGTTTTTATAAATTTAAATAAACTTTATTACCGACCGTAATAAAAGATTACGATGATAAGAAAAATTAAACAACTCATTTCTTTCCCCCTATTATCGTTTACACATTACCAACAACAAATAGGAGATGAAGGAAAAGCAACACATTGTTTTTGTAGCTTATTAATTACGAAAGTGAGCACATAGAGAGTGAAAGAGAACATATAATAAAACGAAAGAATGTACAAAAAAGCCCCATCATGGCTACCGCTCTGAAAAGTTTATATAGAGAAATGAATATGAAGTTATGGAGAATGACGTGTAACATTTTTGTTCCACAACCAAATTATTATATCGAATTTCTTATAATTTCACGTGTAATGTTTAATAAAAATTTTTATTAAATACACTTACCAAGGAGCATAAAACATAACCAATGTGGTTTCATGTTGAGCCAAAGTCGAGGAGAAGTCATTGTCACCCAATTCCAGAACATCTTGTTCAGCAGCATTCACCAGGCCAACAATGGCCAAACAAAGAACAAAAATGGTTCTATACATTCTGCTTTAATATAATATGTTGTTTTTTTCTATCTTTTTATAAGAAAAAAACTTTCTTCGTTATAAATTATCACAATATTTTACAGCGGTTATCGATGAAAAACCGGCAAACCCGTTCACTGTTAATTTACAATTGATTTTTTGGTTCCCCAACAAACAAGGCCACGTCAGTTCATGAAAGTTCATTTCACAGTTGTAACAAAATAGGCACATAATTATGGTAGCAAATAAAGGTAACACTGTTTGCGGATACAACTCAAATTATAACATTTCCAATTGGAATAAAATTCACATAATTTTGTATTTAATTTTGATTAAATTTCCATGTGTGAGACGTATTTGTCAAGAAAATAACAGCAAATTACAGTGCCAGAAGTTTTCAGAGAACTAGTTTACAGACAATAGTTGTTATTGTTTAACGAAAATGGAAAATCTTATTGGATTGAATTGGCTTACAATTTCGTTTCAGTGTTTGAATAAGTGACTATGTTAGCTATTAAAAGACAAACATTGATGGTAAAACCTTCGTATTTCATGCATTAAACAATAACGAGAAAAACAACGATCTAGTTCATTTAAAAAAGCACAATATTGCGACACTCTTCCCTTTACATTATAATATGATCTGGCAACGCTTTTTATACATGGGAACAAAAAGCAATTGTCATTCTTTTGCAGTGATTTTGAAATTTTAACAATAAATAAGTAAATAAATAAATTAGTTTTGTAAAATGCTACAATTAAAGAAGAATTCAAGTATCCAAGATTTTGATGGTTATACGGTTATTATTCCCAGTATATGTGTGGGAAATGCAGCACAGTTAGCCTGTGACTTACTAATATCCTCAAAAAATCTTAAACGAGTAGGTTCCATTCGTCATCCCGCTCTTATACCAGTATATGGACCATCGGCATATCAGCATGAACCTCAAGAGAAAGTTGCAGCTTGTGAATTATACGAAAGCAAGGAAGATAAATTATTAGTTTTCCAATTTCGGTCACCTTTTATCTCCCGCCACATTGGCGACTTTCATACCGAGCTGACTAAAGTTGTGGAAAAAGCTGCAAAAGTTGTCATCCTTAGCGGTAGTTTTGGATTTGAAAAACGTATCATTGAATCCTGCCCCTACGAGTACAAAGCCAGTACAAACTTTAAAGAAGTTCATGAAGAGCAATTGAAAGAAGTGAAATGGAAAGAATTCCAGGGAGAAACAATTTTTGGTGGTGGAAATGCTTTGCAATTGTTTAACGTCTTGGAAGAGAAAAATATCCCAGTTATGCTGTTATTCCGCTATTTACTCGAGGGTGATAATTCCACAGATGCTTCTCTAATTATTAAGGAATTAAGTGAACTTTGCGATGGATTTTTGGGACTAAAGAGCGATAAGGGTGGAATTAAATTGACTGTACCAGTATCTTGGAAACTTTTGTTCGGCAATGATATACCAGAACTTATATTTTAAGAGTGGCCACCTACATCTTTATGTTTAACTGGGTATATAAAATACATTGAACAACAGTTGAAGGTATTTCGGTACTATTTTGGTAATATATTTTTTGTTAAATACAAATTCTTTGTAAATATATTATTAGATTATGATATCTATGCAATTGTCAAAATAATTTGTGAAAAATAAAACATTTGTATGAATTTGTAAAGGGACTAAAACATGTCTATACCCTCTGATAGATCTTTTCTGAAAGATCTTTTTCTACTTATATACAGCTGCCATTGCATTTCCTAAATTGCAAATATAATGAATTCTTTTAGAGCAATCTTAACGACAAATTAAATACAATCAAAATTGTCGTTGCAAATACAAATCTTTGTTGTCAAGCTAGCAATTGGTCCATAAGCTTTGTTATTATGTGTCCATCATTTTGCAAAATCCCGCCAGAAGTTGAGAGAGTTACGTACTCGTCAGTCTGGGGAGTTGTGTTTCTTGTCTGCAAACTAAGGTGGACGTCTTTCAAAGTTTGTTCTGCAACGAGGTGTAGAGGATTTATGTAAGAATTGTGTTGTGTTCTCACTGACAGTACCCTAGTTTTCTCTAGCAAGTAGTCCGTGCTGGTCATGGCGACTCACCCTGTTGCCTCTCCAGGGCATTGGTTTGTGCTGTACAGTACTATATATTGAGATCTACTTAGAAAGGAGTACCATGCAGGTACAGAATAAGTAAGTATGAATTTCATTATAAGTGGAAAGTATTACTTCCTTCGACTTACTCCATCTTGTGCAAGCACTTTGTGTCTTTACGACTTTATTTCTAGAGTTTAAATGTTTATGGATGTAGTTGACGTGTTTTACGATATACACCCTGGTATTGAATACGACCTTCAAGATCTTAGGGAACTGGGATGTCCTTTAATAGCACTGTTCAGATTCCGTTGTAGTTTTTGGTTCTGGAGGACGCCCCTCTGGGATACACTCATGCAGATGATCATGGATGACACAATAATTCCTATATTTATTTTGGTTTCTCCACGATGTACCGCATGAGAGTTGCATTATCGGGTCACGTGGTCTACGTCTGTAGTGAGCCAAGCTATTTCTATGTCGTGGTGCTATGCTCTTTTTTCTAAATCCATGTTGGTGGGTGATGCTACAGATCAGAGATGGAAGGAGGAGTGATGCTAAATCCTTGAGTCACACGAATTATTAATTTTCACAGGTTTATCTAAGTTAATGACAGATCACTTTTCATATATCCGGTATGACCAGTTGCCTAATATTGATATTTAAGAAAGCCATTAAGTATTCCATAAGGAGGTCAGCATATTTCGTTTTAGATCCTTAGTTTTTAATTTTGTTTATAAATTTTTTGTTTCCAGGGGAAAGCGTCGCATTATATTTCTTATAAGATTCCTCATATATATTCCACATACATGTAGCCATGTTAAGTCAGATTTGTCTGGTCATTTACTTATGTTGAATGTTTTGCAAACTACGTCAGAAACAACTTGCATCTCATTTACAGCCTTAGGTGTAGTGTACACATTCTCAAGGAATTTAATGACCGTTTTACTGCAAGTGAATATGAGTATGTTTCCACTCGAGATACTCTGATTGTACAGCGACATTTTCTTGATAAACTATTTGGAAAAAACGATGTCCCTATTATTAGTACTATTAGCATGATGAGTACCGAGTTAATTTAATTATTTATTTTGAAAAAACCTCAATGCTGATAATTAACTGGAAAAATTGCAAGTGGATTAATAATATGCGATAAGATAATAGGCAAAACAAAGTGAAACTTTCTAGCCTGTTTTAACATTAAGAAATGTTATCCTGTTCGTGTAGTGGAATTGGATGTGTTGTGTTCATTATGAGCTTGTACAACAAATTTGAAATTAGCGAATCACAATTGAGCAACAGAAAAGGAGTTGTGTCAAGATAGCCAGTGCCAAAATGTAAATGTTTCTAAATTCCTTATTTATGGCTCCAGTTTTCGTATAGACATATATTTACTATCTTTTGCATCATCCTTTTCAAACTGCTAAATTTGAGCTTCTTTGGAAGTCGAGTTAAATAGCTTGTCACACTAGATAAGGTACTTAGACTACTGTAAACCGGTTTTAATTATTATATTGTAATTAAAAGGAAACATTAAATGTTTATGAAATTAATCGATTACAATTTTTATTATACATCCGCAATGGATGAGATTATAAATTTGTTCGCCCACTTTAATGGAGAGCTATTTTTGTACGTCCATCATATCATTTATATTTGTGATTATGACTCTCGTTGCGGTATTGAAATTTGGTGGCATTGGAAAATTTTCGCTTTCATTATATGCTTGAATGCAATTAACTCTATGATAAGGATTATTCATACTACAGCTGTTAATGGACAGGTTCAACAGATAAGATGAATGGGAAACTGCAGCCCTGAGAGTATTGTTATTATTACCACAATGGTAATATTTTATGATAAAATTTTCAAAAAAATTACGTTTTTTTCTGTTTTTGCTTTTGGTAATGATTTAAAATCATTTTTATTCGTTCTTATTTTAATTTTTGGTTTTTTCTTCACAATCTCATAAATTATTTCTGGAGCACTTAAAGTCTATCAGTACTTAACATTAGCAGTAATATCATTTCAATAACTTAATACATTAATCAACATATACTATACATACAATTTATTATTAGTAAATATATAATATAAATACTTATATTCTACTCGAATTATATATTCTTATCAAATACGATATATCACACATCAGTGCGTCAAACACAAAACCAACTTTTCATTACAGTAAGTTGTTGATTATTAACGATTTTCATTTGTAGTGTAATTGTCTAAAGCATTAGGGGCCAAATTATTGGGCAATGTAGTGGTTGAACTTGAAACATCTTGATCATTCCAGGGCTGAACGGTTGCTTTTCCAAATATTACAAAGAAGGCATTGCAAACTAAATAAACACCGGCCGTTATAAAGAACACAGTGCGCCATTCATTTGGATCCTCCTCGTTGGTTACAATGGCACCCACAACTAGAGGTGCACAAATAGAGCACAAATTCGAAAGACCATTTGTAATACCCATCATTGGTCCAGCAAAGTTTGGTGATAAATCCATATGATTAACCAAATAGCCGCAGAAAGAGGCGGCATTAAAACCGACGCCAATGGTTAATAAGGCAATAGCTAAAGTTTTTTCATCTTCAGTCATGTAGCCCAAAGCAATAAGACAAACCATGGGCACCCATTGGCCAATGGAATTGAATAGCTTTCTTCCCACGGTTACTGTAATAAATCCACGATTTATTAACATGTCAGAAATGGGGCTAACGACTAGACACAACAACCACATAACGAAGTAAGGCAGAGCCGAAAGCAAAGCATTTGATTTTACATCTAAATGTAAAACGCTGCTCATGTAAGTGGGCATTTCGGTCAAAAGTGTATAGAAGCCCCAATGTAAAACCGCAATGAGCAGCAATTAAACCGTAGAAGGGTAGAGATGTAAACATTGCTTTCCAAGGTACATGCATGGCCTAAAAATAAATTACATTTTTATTTTTATTAGAAAAGCTAATATCAGGACACGTATCAATTTGAAAAATATATTTTTATTAAATTCTTTCTTTTTAATTAAATATTTAATTTTAACTATACATTATACACCATTTACATTTTATTTATTCATTTTTAATTTGACAAATAATTATTCTGATCACACAACACGAACATTTATTCTCAAGTTAAACGATTAACTAGAAATCAAACTTAGGCTTAGAAAATAAAATAAGAATTTAAATTATTTAAATTAAAAATTAAAATTCATTTTTGTTTTTATTTTATTTCGATAATAAAGTTTTCGATCCAAAGTTTTAAGAATTTTGAAATAGAAATGAAAATGGTGTTGGACATGTACATAAGATAAGTATTCATTTTTAATTATAATAAAATTTCAATTTTAATTTGTTTTTAGAATACTTACCCCACTATCTTGATCACTGCCAGTTAAAGCCTCAATATATTCACATTCTTCCTTTGAAATAATTTTAGTATCTCTTGGTGTGTCCGCACCGAATATCAAAAACAACACCGCCCATAGAATGCCGATTGCACCAGTAATATAGAATATGCCGGGCCATCCCAAACTCGATTCAAAAATACTACCGCTAAAGGCCAACAATGAAGCTGTGCCAAATTGGGCACCGGAATAAACAGATGTAGCTAAGAAACTTCTTTCGGAACGTGGAGCCCATTTTGCCAATAACGTATGAACACAGGGATACACTACACCCTGTGTAAATCCAATTAAAACTCTAAGAACACACACTACTTCCCAGCCAGCATTAGCAGCCAGTGGATTAAATGTGGTCAGAATCGAACAAATGATCGTAGAGCCACCCAAAACAATTTTGCCGCCAAAACGTTTAGCCAACATACTGGCGGGCATTTGGGCAACCACATAACCCCAGAAGAAACTGCTCAGAATTAAACTTTTCGTTGATGAATCCCAATCGTAATAGGGTTCGCCATTAGATGGTTGGGTCATAGGTACTATGGCTGCTGATATATTGACACGCAAGTAATAGCCGAAGGCCACGCCAAAGAACAAAAGTATGGCCTGCACATGACGTACTCCAAATAAGTTGGCTGTAAGTATATATGAAATTGAAATTTAAATTAAAATATTCGTTAAACAATAATTTATTATAAAATATTTTACAATTTGTTGTATAATCCCTTTTGTTTAAGGATTGTGTTGCTGTTACATATTTATATTTAGAAAATAGTAGAGGAGTTTTTTCGGTGATTAAATATCTAGTAAAAAGTACCATGACTATTTTTAAATAAGTATTGTTTTGTTTTTTTTTTATTAAATTTCAAAATATAAATAAATGTTGTTACTATTAATATTTAATCACCATCTCTATTCTAAATGTGGTGATTTCATTACAAAACTTTGATACGTTCTGAAATTATAAACGATTGCCAGCACAAGTTTTATTTGAAAATTATTCAAGGTTCCTTGACAGCAGACTGCGTGCAATTGCAGTTTATGCACCCTATAACTTATAAGACCTATTTGGGTCTGTTTTAAATGCAAACAATCATCTTCAATCATCATCAACAATCATCGGCTCATCTTAACTAAATTTTGACAGTATTTGTTTTAGAGAACGTTCTAAGTACATTTGGAAGTCGCCGTGATCTAGTAGGTAGTGTGTTGGCTTATTAGACGTAAAAGCCAGGGTTCGACCCCCAGGCCAGACGAACAAAAACATAATAAAAAAAGTATTTTTTCGGCGATTTCCTCTCAGCAGATTTCTGGTAAAAACTCTGGGAGTAAATAAAATTGCCATGAAAATTTTCTCAAAAAAATCTGTCGTTTGGAGTCGATTTTAAACTGTAGGTCCCATCACTTATGGATAAAAAAATTAACGCACACAATATAAGGGGTGTGAGAAGCTAGGTCAATAATCCTGACTGATGGGTTTTAATGACCAATTATGTATGTATGTATATATTATTTATTTTAAAACAATAAAATTGTAGTACAAATTTTTTCCATTTTTTCTCTCCTTTTTGGTCAAAATGAAAAGATTTATAGTCTACAACCTGCACCGACAAAAGCTCGATTCATATTCCAAATTTCAAGAAAATCGATGCAGGCGTTCAGAAGTGATTGACTAACAAACAAACAAAAAACAGACTTACAGAAATATTTATGATATATATTAGGATTATCGAATGTTTTTCGTCTTTTTTTTTTGAATAGAAAATATTTGTTGGACACAAACAATATATTATTTTAATGAATTCAATATAAAATTCATACTTTTGCAATTATTATTAAAAAATTTGAGAACTTTAATACATTTAAATTAAAAACTAGCTCAGGACTACGCAGAGCCGTTTGTTTACCAGAAGATTTTTCTATAAACCTCTGTGTCTGCGTTTAGGCTAATGGAAATAATTTCTGTTATTATTTCAAATCAATTTATATTCGTGGAAAAATTTTGAGTATTTTACTTAACATACTCTGAATACATGCAAAATATAATATACCATTATTGGTCATTACAATCTTTCTGCTCACGCTATTTGTGCTATATGTGTTGCAAAAAGAAATTTTGATAGAATCTAAACTAACTTCTTCAGGCTTTCATAGTTACATAAGGGTTGTAAAGAGCAATTATGTATGCGAGTGTGTGTGGATAAATTTTATTTTCAAAATTATCTCCAAGTGATTTAAGGCACTTATTTTCATATAACACAATAAGAATATGCAGTCACATGAACAATTTTAATTGTTTATTTAATGTTTTTAGAAACACTTCTGTTAATTGATTGAGATTGTGTCTTTTTTTTAAACCGGTATAGATCACGTATAAAAAATTTGTGTGGTATAGAGTCTTAAATTATAACCGGTAGAAAATTATTTAGAAACGCAAAAAAACCATTTCAACCGCCATATTATATTCATCGCAGCTTACTCTTTCCGATGCCGTATGTTGCTTACAGAATGTATTTATTTATACGGTTTTCAAAAATCGTGTATTTTCAATGTATGTTTGCAATTACTTGGCAATTGTAGAATTTTCATTTAGTTCTGTAGATATATTTGATAAAAACAAAAATATTTTAACTAAATTTAAAATTGCAAACCACTTTATGCTTTAAAATAAAAGCATAAGCGGTTTCTGTAAGATAAACAAGTGAAATCGCTTGTCTAAATGTTTATGTTTTGTTCACTATTTTTGTTTTCTTTAAAAGAAAAAAATTTGAATACGTTCGAATCTTTCTGTGATTTTTCACTCTACTCGTACGCTGGTGTCAAGGTAAGTCAACATTGATGGTTAACTGATAATATGTTGTAACTATTTCAATGTCTTATAGGGTGTATTAAGTATGTTGCAAACGTTAATGCAGCTGTCTGATTTGCATTGGTTGTTATTTATTTATTTTTGTTTAATTTTATTACAAATCGTGATAATGTATTAATCATTTTTTCTATATAGACTATGCATGTCCATCGTTTTTCCTTTTTAATTTTGTATTGTTTTGTTTTTCTTTTCATTATATTTTAAGTTTCCATTGTTAAATGCTAAATTAATTAAATAATTCAATTAAATTTATTGAATTAAATCTGGTATTTGATAACACGTAATGTAAATTTGATTTTATTTAAATTAAGGCATTAGTAGTAACACGTTTAACAGATTAAAACAATATCATCAACACCATTATAACAAAATAAAAAAAATATTTTAGACCTCCTTCAATGATCGAAAAACAACACAATATTTATGCGAAATGTTTAATATCAACAACTTCTTTTGTAAAATATTTACTTTGAACTGTAACCAAAAGGTATATCGTTTTTTAACTTTCTGTTTCGATTTATTTATTTATTGTTTTTTTTTTTTCTTATTTAACAATAACACTCACGTCTTTCGATTTCGTCGCTGTACGCATTTAATGTTTTAGAGGACTCAATATTTTTTGTTATTGTCATCTTTATTTATTTTCTAACTTGAGCCGGAGTGCCGATTTCTTTGTTAACCGATTTCCAAATTTGAACTAAATTGCTTTCATACTTTTCACGGCGTTTTTATTCATTATAAGTGGTTGGTATATACACGACAGGTATGTGAATATGTGTAGGCCTGCATCCAGGCATATCTATAATCGTACTACGTAAATGTATGTGTATTTGTCCATATATTGTTTGTTGAATTGAATAAACTGATTAACAAGCGTTACTCCGTTGTTGTTATTATTGTTTTATAAAGTGTTACCATTTAAACGTAGCACCTGATAACTTATTCTTTTTCTAATTGTTGTTGTTCTTGTATAATTTTGTTGAATATTTTATAATGGCTATTTGAAGAAGTGTTAAATGATTTTTTGTTTCATTATACATACACACACATTTGTTTATACACTATCGTTAGTTTACGCCATAGCCATAAGATCAGAATATTAAAAATCGATTAATTTTGTAGAATGGATAACGATTGGAAAGCCAGTATAACTTATTAAGATTTCAAATCAAATTTCATACATTGTCACTCAGTCGTTGACGTCAAAAAAGTTTTTAAATTTTTAGTGTTCAGATCAATATCTGATATTGAATGCCCAATATTTTATCTTCATACTTCTATATATTTTATTTTTAGTCCTTCCCCCCTCATTTAATTGTAAAGATCCATTAGGATTATGAATCGGCAAGTAATACTTCAATTCAAATTTTTATTTCAAGTATTCTACGTTTTAAATTCCTTTTATAGTTTTGCCAGTTTAACTTCTCTATTTTATTTCAAATAAGTATTCCAAATCATTCATAATTTCAAATTTTGATTTATTAATACCTCACATCAACAACAATTCTAAGTCAAGGTGAAGATCGAAGCGAAGCAACAAAGTAGATTGCAGACAAAATTTCGGAAATAATTCAGGATAATTGTATGTTTTATGAACTAAAATAGAATCAATTTTAAAAGTGACATTTGTTTTTGGATTATATACTCCAAAGGGAAACAGGGAATAAATTGTTGCATCAGGTTATGAAGTCTAGTCTGTAAGGCTAAGCTTTACTACAATAATAACACATTAACCAATCAAACATAAAATGGTTTTTCATTTTGCAATATCATTGATCTGAGAGAGATTTTGGTAACGTTTACATATTGTGCACATCATTAAGAAGAGATGTATAGCCGAAACCATTTAGACCAGGGACTGTTAACTGTTATAACTTTAATCGTATAAGTCAGAAAATAATTCTTATTTTTTGAATTTTATTATTTCGACCAGAAATGAAAGTTATTTTTTGATTTTTATTTTTTCGAGCAATAATAACTGCTATTTTTGACTTGTATTTTTTCGAGCAGAAATTATAGTTATTATATGACTTTTATTTTTTAGGATGGGAATAAAAGTTAATTTTGACTTATATTTTTTTGAGCGGAAATAAAAGTTATTTTTTGACTTTTATTTTTTCGAGCAGAAATAAAAGTTATTTTTGTTTTAATTCATGATGAATTAATAATGATATAAAACAAAAATAAGTTTTATTACTGCTCGAAAAAATAAAAGTCAAAAAAACTTTTATTTTTGCTCGAAAAAATAAAAACCAAAAAATAAGTTTTATTTTTTTCTAAAAAATAAAAATCAGGTTTTTAAAAAGCATCGCATTTTATAAAAATTTAGTCCAAGAAAATCAAAATGATATACTTGGTTCTGTTCTCCAACATTTCCTTGCGGTTGCTTTTTTACTCAAAAATTCAAAAATAACAGTTTTCGGTCCCTGATTTATACTCTTTTATATACCGAGCAATGTACTTTAATCGAACTTCGGAAAATATATTCTCGCATTTCCAATATTTTTATACGATTTTGCGCGAATTCCAGACCGTGATAGACGGCTTATTCTTTCTCCTCCGAGTCCGAGATATACTGCGAGAGGACCTGTAGCTATCAGGCATGCCTCCTTAGTAGGCAGTGTCACGCATAATATAGGTAAATATACAGTAGATTGAGAAAAATATCTGTTTCGTTTATCCTATCGAGCCGGCAGTTTTTTGTGTATTGAAAAAATTAAGCATAGTGTAGGATTTACCTCTAATTTCCAGCCTAATAGTAAAATGGGGAACCCATCTGTCATATTTGTCAATAGCTAAATAGTTTAAACATGTGAAAGTATGTGAACATAATTTTACCAAGCTGCACATCAGAATTGCTTATACCAAATTATGAAGACCGATAAGAATTTCGTAATTATTATGTAATTATTATAATATGTATTTCATCTGTTTTAAAGGTATTTTTTTACGACTTAGATTGGTTATGTTTCCCAAACAGCTATTGGAAGTGTTTCATTTATAAACGTGGCCAAAAAGGGGGAAGGAGCGAAAAACGGACAAATTGAATGTATTTATATTTAGGACTTAGACATACATACATAATTGGCCACTTCAGTCAGGATTACGACCTAGCTTCTCACACCTCTTATGTTGTGTGCATTAATTTTATACATGAGTGGCGGGACCTACAGTTTAAAGTCGACACCGAACGACACTTTTTTTTTTTAAACATTCCATGGCAATTGTTTACTCTCAGAGTTTTTGACAGAAATCTGTTGAGAGGAAGTCACCGAAAAATTATTTTCAAATTTTCGTTTTGATGTCTGACCTGGTATTCGAAGTCCGGTCTTTCGTCTAATAAGCCAACACACTACCTACTAGACCACAGCGACCTCTTCTATTAACTTAAATACTGTCAAAATTTGGTTAAGATGCGCCCATCCGTTTCGAAGTTATAGGGAAAAATTTATTAAGAATGAACATATGGTGCGTGAAAACTTTGAGCTCATAACTCAAAACACACTTTTTCGACTTAGAATGTTATAGAACGGATGCATCGATATATCATTTAAGGTGGAAGGTAATAACAATGGAAAGATGTTTGATATAATTGAAGATAATTTTCATTGAAATCACTAGAATTCATAGAAATATGACCAGATAAAAACTATTTTTTAAATAGCAACAAATTTTCTTTCAATATTGTGTTATGTAGGGTATATAAAATTTGTTTAAATTGATAACAGCAACTAATCTGTTATTGTACTATTGCTTAAACACTTATACGATATAAATATTAATTGTTAATATTACAATAATTCATAAGGGTGTTCCTTCCTGATAATAAATAAAATTAATTCCTTTTATCATCATTAAAATTAACTGAAAATTAACACATGATGATTGTTTAATAAAAACAAATTGAATGAATTATCAGCAAAACATATTTTTTTTTAGTATGAGTTATTTGTAACAACTTTATTGTCGTAGATCTAAACGGTTGTTTTGTTTAACAACACTTTGTTCTATACATAGGGGTTATTTTAATAAAGAATTGCTACTTCATCTTTTCTCGAGAATCACAGACTACCAGACTTTTCTAAAAACAAAAACAATAAAAAAGCATCTTTATGACTTTAGAAGAATTAGGAATTTTTAAGAGTAATTTAAACAAGAAATAAAACATTAAAAAATGCTTAAAGATTAAGATAGTTTAGTTTATCATCTCATTAAAAGCTAAAGTAAAGAAATAATAAAAAAAAATCAGTTTCTTTTTTCAAATAAATTATAACGAAATTAACTTGTATGAGCAGAAGAATTTTTTTTAATTGAATATGTCGCCTAGGCTTTGTACAATTTTATTTATATTAAAATGAATCTTCTTCGATTACTTAGTTATATTTAATGGTTGCATACATACATACATACAAAATTGGCCATTACAACCTTTCAGTCAGGATTGCGGCCTATCTTCTCACATCATTCATGTTGTGTGCGTTAATTTTATATGTGATTGGCGGGACCTACAGTTTATAACGTCGTCTCCGAACGATAGATTTTTGAGAAATTTTTTCATGGCAAATTTAGTTTATTTAGTCTCAGAGTTTTTGCCAAAAATCTGCTGAAAAAAATCACCCAAGATATATTTTTTTATATTTCGTTTTGATGTCTAACCTGGGATATGAACCCGGGCTTTACGTCTAATACCCCAGCACACGACCTACTAGGCTACGGCGACTAAATAGTTGCATTCATTATAATTATTATAATATGTTTTCTTATATAGAGATTATATGTAGATATATATTAATAATCCAAAATTGAAATTCAATTCAAAATTATTATCAAACTAGCAGATTGTACCCGGCGTTGCGCTGATTATAAACATAACAATAAATAAAAATTCGGTTTCGAAACCGGCTTCTTAAAAAAGGCAATTTTTCAAATTATTCGGAAACCGGTTTATCAAACAACCCAGTTTTTTTAATACTCTAAGTTCTAAATTCATGCATTTTGCCCGTTTTTGGCCCCTTTCCCCCTTTTTGGACCGCTTTTGGTTTAACTTCAGAAACGGAACACCTCCAATAGCTATTTGGGAAACTTAATCAAGCTAAATCGTAAAAAATATTTTTAAAACAATAAAATACAGCATTTTTGCACAGAAGTATTAATTTTTGCCCATTTTTTATCCCTTTGTCCCATTTTTCTCCCATTTTGGTCAAAATTCTAAAAAGATTTATAGCCCATAACCTGCACCGACGAAAGCTCGATCTATATCCCAGGTGTGATTGGCTAACAAACAAAAAAAAAAAACAGACTTACAGAAAGATTTATAATGTATATTATGATTACGAAAGCTATTTGGGAAATTTAACTAAGCTAAATCGTAAAAAATTACCTATTACCATTTTTTCCCCATATGTTCCATTTCCCCCCCCTTTTGGTCAAAATTTTAAAAAGATTTATAGCCTATAACCTGCGCGGACAAAACCTCGATCTATATCCCAAGTTTCAAGAAAATCGGTCCATACGTGATTGGCTAACGAACAAAAAAACAGACTTACAGAAAGATTTATAATATATATTAGGATTAGGATTAGTGGATTAGTCTAAATCTAATTACACAACATCGTGGATGTTTTCTAATTATAAAAATTAAATACCACAAAAACGAAATAGAAAATTTGTGTCGACTGAAAATCAAAATATTTAAATTGGACGATGTAAATTGAACTTTATATCTGGTCTCCAGCATTTTCGAACTTCAGTCATTCATTTTCTCAATAAATATAATTGAATTTTCTATCAACTAGATGTATTGTTCCATCCTTCCCTTACTAATTGTAAGTTTCAAGAGACCAAGGAAACTAATACAACTCTTCATTCAGGATTACAATCTAGCTTTTCACACCAATCATGTAGGGTGCGTTATTTTATACATAAGTGGCGGAGTCTACAGAGCAAAGTCAGCTCCGACCGACAGATTTTTGTGAAACTTTTCATGGCAATTTTATTTTACTCTCAAATTTTTTGTCAGAAATCTACTGAGGGGAAATCGCTGAAGAAATATTTTTTCATCTTTCGTTTTGTTTGAAATGTCTAAGCTGAGGTTTGAACTGTGGCCTCATGGCTAATAAGCCAATATACTATGTCATAAACTATGGCGAAATCTATACTATTGCCAGTATTAAACGCCTCGCTTCACAAATTTGGCTGCCGCACAAATCCTAACATTATTGAATGAACCCACAATGTAGTTGTTTTGATAAAAAGAAATAGTAAACTAACCTTGAAGTCGCCGTGGTCTAGTAGGTAGTGTGTTGCCGTATAGACGTAAAAGACAGGGTTCGAGTCCCAGGCCAGACATCAAAACAAAATACAAAAAGTATTTTTTCGGCGATTTCCTCTCAGCAGATTTCTGGCAAAAACTCTGAGAGTAAATAAAATAACCATGAAATGTTTCTCATAAAATCTGTCGTTCGGAGTCGACTTTAAACTGTAGGTCCCGCTACTCATGTATAAAATTAACACACACAACATAAGTGGTGTGAGAAACTAGGTCAATAATCCTGACTGATGGGTTCCAATGACCAATTATGTATGTAAACTAACCTATTAATTTTGTATAGCTTTATAATGGTCTGAAATTGTGATAATGATAATAGATTTGTAAGGATTTTCCAGCCGATTGCAGATGGTATATAATCGAGCAGTATTTTGGAAACAGTTGTATATTTGCTCTTCGCGTATGCCAATAACTATTTATACATACCCTTTTTACTTTGTTGATGACACTATTTTCTACAGATAACATGAGTAGCCCTAGGAACCTCACGGTATCTGTCCAAACATACCTTTCACCTAAAAACTAACTTATGGAGAATGCGGGATAATGAACAAAAGTATGTTTATGGAAAATTTATGTTATGAACATAAATTCCCAGGATTTCCGTGGTATACGGAATAAAAACAAAAATACAAAGTATTTTCTCTGCAACTTAAGTCAATAATTAACATTTCAAAATTATATTATTCGTACAGATAATTAGTTTACTTTTTTCGGAATACGAAATACACAATACAGCATTGCATTGAGCGTTCACAAACAAAATATGTATTCAATACAACATACACGATACAAAGTCATGTGAATTGGTCAAATTTATTTTTTAACTACTTTTTATCCTTGCTTTAAAATTCAATTTTCATTTTAACGTCATCATTATAGGGTTAATTTTTCAGTTAAACATTCCTCTAACTGCACTATCATATATGTATGTATATATCAGATGTTTAGAGCATTTCAACGATATAGCTTTTTTTTAAAGAAATATAAAAAATTTAAACAAATTGCATGTTTGAATAAAATGCAACTGGTCATTTCTAATTAATTATAAGAAATCTATAAATATTTAAATTAAAAAAGACTGACAGAATAAATTACTGAATAGTAGTATTTTATTTATAAATTCAATTTATTTAAAACTCGTTTTAATGTATAGTAAGTTATTGCGATAGAAAAAAAATGTTTTCATATTAAATTAATTTTAAATATTTTAGAATTATAAAGAAAACATTTGTATGTGAAATTAGAATGAATAAAATGACTTACAATAATTATTATTTATTTACATGTTTTTATGATACATTTTGCTTCTCCTTTCTCCTATCCTCCCTTTATTACCTCCTTTTTTTGGCAATTTCCCTATCTCCCTCACAATCCTCTTTTTTCCTCTTCTAGGACGAATTTACAATGGGATATTTTGACCTCTGGGTATTGAAATTGTCATTGAAATGAACCTAACCTTACCTACATATGTCAGCACATACCTAATGAGTGAAATTATGCACTTAATGCAATATTTAAGAAAATCCGTTATTTTAATTATGGAATTACTTTAACAAATTTCTTCAATTAATTCTAAAAAACTATGAGTTTAAATATTTAATTATATAACATTATTCGATAAAGAAAAATCAATTTAATTAAATCAATTTATTAAATTCGTTATACATTCTCCTGAAGTCGCCATGGTCTAGTAGGTACTGTTTTGGCTTCTTAGACGAAAGGCCCGAGTTCGAATCCCAGGTCAGACATCAAAACCAAAATATGTAAATACGTTTTCGGCGACTTCCTCTCAGCAGATTTCTGACAAAAACTCTGAGAAAAAATTGCCATGAAAAGCTTCTCAAAAAATATGTC
This sequence comes from Sarcophaga peregrina, assembly GCA_014635995.1. Classification (NCBI taxonomy): domain Eukaryota; kingdom Metazoa; phylum Arthropoda; class Insecta; order Diptera; family Sarcophagidae; genus Sarcophaga; species Sarcophaga peregrina. Next base: position 53,692,788 of record CM025793.1, on the reverse strand, counting down.
GTTCGGAGTCGATTTTACACTGTAGGTCCCACCACTTAGATATAAAATTAACTCGCATAACATGAGTGGTTTGAGAAGCTATGACGTTGTACAATGAGTCAATTCGACCTCCGGGTACTGTATTTGTCACAGTTGACAAGTACACGTTCTCTAACCTAACCTACACATTCTCCTTATTGAATCAGCATCAGCGTAGTTGGACCTAAAAAATTGTATTGATAATGGGGGAAAATGGCGTGGCGGACGGTGAGGAACATAAAACATTAAAACATTATGGATTTAAAAACTCGAATATTATAACAGTGTATTCCCCAGTGTTATTTACTCAGTGTTATCATCGCCTGCTTACAAATCTATTGATCGTACGATCATTAACCTCTTGTTAATGCTTTTATTCCCACTAGGTGGAGGTACTACCTGACTTTCCTGTGATGTTCTCCTTTTTCCATTTCCAGGTGGTGACGGGGGCTTCCTAACTTGAAATTTGAAAACCGTGAGGAACATAAATTGTCAACTCCATTGGACTTCAAACCTGGGCTTTTTAGTGGGACAAATAAGTAGGAATAGGTCTTTAGGTCATTATCCTAGGACTTGCTACAGCAGACTAATCACCGGTTTAGCTGAAGTTACAAAAATAGATTAAAGAAAAGGAAACAAGGCAAAATATGCATTGTAGAATCCATATACCCTCACGAGAGGTCCAAGAAGAAATGCTCTTATTTACCCATCATGTTTTCACTGAAAGTCGCCGTAGTCCAGTAGGTAGTGTGTTGGCTTATTAGACGTATAAGCCAGGGTTCGAGTCCCAGACAAGACATAGAATACAAAAAGTATATTTTCGGCGATTTCCTCTCAGCTGATTTCTGGCAAAAACTCTGAGAGTAAATAAAATTGCTATGAAATAAAATTATTCACTTAAAAAAATTCCGACTTAGCTAATGTAATGTATTATTTGTATTGAAATATGTATGTAAGAAGTCGCCGTAGTCTAGCAGTTAATGTGTTGGCTTATTAGACGTAAAGACAGGGTTCGAGCCCCAGACCAGGCATCACAACATAATACAAAAAAGTATTTCTTCGGCGATTTCCTCTCAGCAAATTTCTGGCAAAAACTCTGAGAGTAAACTTATGTATAAAATTAACACACACAACATAAGTGGTGTGAGAAACTAGGTCAATAATCCTGACTGGTGGGTTTTCACTTAAAATAATGGCAATATTATTTCATTCATTCGTATCCCAGGTCAGGCATCAAAACGAAATATGAAAAAAATATTTCTTCGGCAATTTCATCTCAGCAGATTTCTGGCAAAAACTCAGAGCAATTAAACCTGCCATGAAAAAGTTTCTCAAAAATCTATCGTTCGGTATTGACGTTAAACTGTAGGTTTCGCGACTCACGTGTATAATTAACGCACACGACATGAGCGGTATGAGAAGCTAGGCTGTAATTCTGACTGATGGGTTGTAATGGCCATTTATGTACATACATATGTAGGTATTATTTCATCCTGTTCTGAAGCTTTTGATTCCTATTAAGAGATTGAAAAAATTATGTACACTCGTACATGAATTGATATATTGAAAAAAGGTTAAATTTCCCATTTTATTATTTTTTATTTTTAAACGAAATATTTTGGAAGCGTTGAGATGACTTAAACCGCAAACTGATATAGAAATATAAGAGAGTTTAAAGGAAGGCCATTGAAATTATCTTGTTAAGCTCTTTGAGTTCAAATATGCTTTACGGTCTTATGAGTTTTTATGGAATTACGAAACATGCAATATTTTGTAATCCGATATAATTGGCATAAATTAATTGGTTAGATAGATAGATACATATGTATGTATGTAATTTATGACGTTAATAGATAAATTATTAAATAATGACAAAATTACTCAATTGTTGTACGCACATATTACAAGATGAATTACAAATTAAGCTAGACGGATGTCATCCATTTCAGAGTATTATATTGTATGTGCTCTAAATTTAAATATGAACATTTTCACGATCATTATAGACGTCTATAACGAACCTATAAAAATATTTTCCTATATCTAGATACCTGTGCAACAGGTACAAGCATAAGGCATTAATGTATCAAAATGGTTTACGTCATATACTTAAAAAGTACTTAAAAAGATTAATTTCTGCTCTATGGCATTTAGTACTACATACATATGCACATAACACAAGATATGATAATTTTTTTTCTACATTTTTGTTTTGCTTTCAGAATTTATCAAATCAATCAAAGAACAACCAAAAATAAATTTAAACTATTTAAGTAATAAAAATATAAAATAATTATTGAATTGATTTGATTAGATTTTCTATTGTCAAAACAAATGGCCTAAGGTCCAATTAATATAATTTTATTTAATTTATTCAATAACATTAAAAAATTCCAATTTATATTTTAATTTTATTAAATTGTGTGATTAAAAATAATGTAATTGAACACTATTTGTTGTGAGAATCGAACCTATATTCCACTTATACCTTCCTTATTCAAAGAGGTTTTTCTAAAAAGAATTACTTGCGATCCCAATTGTTCATGACATTACTAAACATAAAGTTTAGAATTGAAAATATATATTAACTGGAAGAGTACTTGTACCATATGCCTGCTTTAGACAGAAAACTAGAAATTTGAACCCGCCAAAGTCGTATTATTGCAGTCGTATAAGTCAATTTGGGTGAATAAATTCAATAAATCTGGATTTAACAAAGCAAAATACGATGTCCGAATACAGAATGTATTCAAGTATTTTAAGATATTCTTGGGGTTTGTTTTCAAACAAGTAAATAATATTGTGAATATTATTCTAGAGCTCAGACAGAAGTTATCTAGTGTTCACGATTCATTTACAGAAGAAACTGAAACAAACCATATTTTTGGGATCTGGGAACATTTAATCACTCCTTGAAATAGAAATGCGATTTTGATGTTTTTTCTCTTTTGAAATGAGAATTGTTAACAATTTCAGTGTTTGGACAATTTATTTTTAATAAAATTTTATTGTCGTTACGCCATATAGCACTATACTAAGTGTGGGGATATTGTGTGTTTCCAGGTATTTTGCTGAACCTTGATTTATTGAGCTTTAAAGAGACATCTGTATTTTACTTCAATCTAATTGCTATTATTTTATTATGCTTCTTTCATTTTTATTAAAAAATATCCTTCAGCCAATTTGGTGATTTGTCTACTTAGAATATCCTACATTGACGCCGCTGATCGCATGAGGTTGTGTAGAATCATAACATTTTCTAAATTCTTTCAAATTGTTTGTTTTTAAAGATCTGCGATACTGCACTGTTCTATATCTCACAGTCTTACAATAGTGATTATTTACTTGGCAATTGAAATGAAAATGAAAATTATAACTTTAAACTGTAGGTCCCGTCACTCATGTATAAAATTAACGCACACAACATAAGTGGTGTGAGAAGCTAGGACGTAGTACAATGGGTCAATTCGACCACCGAGTACTGTAATTGTCAGAATTGACAAGTACACGTCCTCTAACCTAACCTAATTCATTATATTTTTTCTCAAATCAAGCCTTAAGCCAAAAAAAAAAGAAAATAAAACACTGAATGAAGAAAATCGATTATCTGGTAGAGACAAGATTGATACAAAACGTTGTACAAAATATTTAATCCCTAGCAACACTTGAAACTTAATGTGTCGTATTAGTTACGATTAATCGGAAATTAAAAGCGATACCTGATTTGCAGTAAATTAGATTGTAATTAATTCAAATAATTTTAAATCGATTTACTTTAGGTATTTCAGTGCTCTTTAGTCTCTTATCATTCATCACCGCCAGTTATCAAGATGCACTGCCATAGGCACATGCCAAAATATTCGTGTGCTTGCTTGTCGCAAAAGGCTATACCACATTTAGATAAGCTTTTCTATCAGCAATCTTTTGTTGGTACCCAATTCTTTAGTGACATATTTTGATAGGTTTTAATAATACCATATGATGACTTAAACAGATTTCTTTGGACTTTCTTTACCGCTGGCAATAACTATTTTGAATGATAACAGTAGACTTTCTGATAGAAAAGAAATACTGCATTAAACTAATTAAAGCCGGATTAAAAACAAAATAAACAAGTTAAATTAAAACAAAAAAATTGAAGTGAATAAAAAGTGTTCATACTTTCAGTTTCATTTAATTTATTGTCAAAACCAATTAATTCTTAAATTGATTTTTATTCATAATCGATAAGTTTTGAAAACTATTGTGGATTTTTAGGTTTATTTATTTATTTTTTAAGAATTACAATACAATTACAAATTATATTATATTCATGTACGAGCTGAGTAACTTCGACCATATGCCCGGTGTAGTGTCACAGACCACAGCCTCTGGTGGGAATCGAACCCACGATCCTCACGCTAATAGTCTAGCGCACTACCCACTAGACTACCAGGGCGCTCAGGATTTTTAGGTTAAAAGATTATCTTACATTAAATTAAACTAAACGATCGTCTTAGTTTTTAGATCGTCCAACATGTAACATTAACGCCAAAAGGTTTAAAACTCCTATTGCCAACGTATATTCGTTTAGGTTTTTGAAACCTTAAAGTTTAATCATTACAATTCAAAATCTTCCTACGATTGGGGTAACTCAAAGGATTATCTATTCTTCTAATTAAAGTTAAGCATGGGATTGGAATCTTGAATAATCGTATCATGAGAGATTTTACCATCAGTTATAGCAGATTGAATTTATTCCTCTGTTTTAGGACAGGCTAAAACAACTTTAGACTTTTCCTGAATGAATATATCTTTGTTTACATTATAGATACAAAAGCATTCCAGGTTTGCTGTTTCCGTGTTTATTGCCAAAAAATATAAATGATTAGATGGAACAAAGTTCGCTACATTAAATGAGTACACATGAGCCTCCTTACTCAGTTTTCAGTGAGCCATTATCCATGTGAGTGGCCTTTCAGTCTTCTGAAAGCCTTGGTCATCATTTCATGGTGGAAAATACCAATACCAAATGGGTTTAATGGAGTGCTTGAACTTATGGGATACCTTAATAAAATATTGATAAATTTAATATCAGCACTACTTGGCAGTAAAGATATCGACAATTCCACCAAAATTGGGCGTAACAACCTTCCCCCTTCAAGTGATACCTTTAACCCTTAAACTTCTGAACCGATTTTAACCATTCTTTTTCTGTTCGAAAGTTTATCAGGTTTAGATGGTTTAAAAAAATTGGGTATAGCAAAAAATAGGCGTGGCAAATCTTTAAAATTGAATATTTATAGACATAGTGATTGTAGACTAATGCATTTTAGTGGTTAAGTTCGTAGAGTCGAAATCGATAAACTCACCAAAAATGGACATGGCAATCCTCCCCTTTTAAGAGATACCTATAAGTCGGCTAATTCGATGGTTTATAACTAGTATGTCTATTAGTTTTTGTTTTACTGAGATTACAAGAATTACAACTTCATCAGTGCTTTATGCAGCGTATTACAATAAGTATATAACGTGACCTGTTTTGGGCCGCAAAAAAATCAATTTTGGGCGGGACGAAGTTCGCCGGGCCAGTTATAATATATATATGTATATGCATATTTTGCTTGATATTCATGAAATTTCTAAAATATGTTGGGGTACCTATACTTTTGATATGCACTGTATACTTTTAAAACTTTTAAATTCGTATTACAAGTCCCAACAAATTGGTGTGACTGAAAATGAAAGTTCCTGTGAAAGTCGTAAATTTATTTTTGATAAAACTTTTTATTTATGTATGCGATTTATTGATTTGATTTACCAAAAGTTACTTTATTGCTTAAAGCAATGTAATATAATTTGTTTATCGAACAAAGATTAATTGTTCAACTATAAAAATTTTTTAGTTATCTAAACGAATCATTGTTTACTTTCATAATTTAAAGTCAATTTCTAAATATTTTGAATAGGAGTACAAACCAAGAATGATAAACTAAAGATTACGCCTTGCGCATGACTTCCCGTTAGATGACGTTGTTGTCCAAGTCTTTTTAATATGTGAAAATGAACATTTCTTCTGAAAAGTGTATGCACTACGCGAAAGTAGTTGGCAGCCCTGCAATATAACTTACATTATCATTAGCCAATAGGAAAACAATGAAAACAATTTTCGTGACGTCATTGATTCAACATGCGCAGAAAGTTTTAGTTTAGTCTGTGTGTGATGGCGTAACCTTTAGTTTATCATTCTTGGTACAAACTGGATCCAACTCCTTTATATGACTAAGAACGGGATAAATACAAATTTATCGATACTTTATACTTTGTTACCGCGGACAGTATTATTACAGAAGTACATTTAAAATATTCGATTAAAATAATTCGATAGAGAATATTTTGGTCCTCCAAATAAAAGATTTGTTTCTTTCATCAAGCCTGAAAATATTTTTGCACAATTGTTGTCCCTATCGGTGTGATTGTTTTTATTGTAAAATATTTTATTGCATATATTTTTTACATAGTGGGAAAGCTAGCATGAATTCAAGATTTTACGAGACCGAATTTTTCTAGTCATGAATATAGACCAGAACTGATTAAAGCACGACATTTTTTTGAGCCGATAAATGGATGTCTGTCTTTACTTGTTTAAGATTATTTAATGCGATTTTTAGACCGAAACTTTGTAGTTGATTCATTAATGAAATTCGGCATGTAGGCCTGCATAGAAGGTATTGCGGTGACTTCACATACACAAATAAAAATTTTTGGCAGGAAAAACCAGTGATCATCGCACGGTACTTTGCCCTCTGCAATTTTTTCGTAATTCCACATCACGTATTTACTTTTTATTTACGTATTCACACTACTAGTACAAGTTTGGCTAGACGATTAACAATTGGACGATGCGAACAAATCACATTACGTTCTGCGACTACCAAAATGTTTAGACAACTTTAATTTTTTTTTGAAAAAAAAGACTAAAATTCTTAAAGTAGGATAAGATAACATCTTTGTTTTATAACTAAAAAATCAAAACTGTAAACAGCTGATGTTTTGGTCTTAAATTGTATTATTTCCATTTGTTACTGTTTACACAATAATTATTAGGTGGTCAAGTGTAATTTTATGGAATATTTTCTAATTCTTTTGATTAAAACTCATAATCTTTGAAGATTTTTGGAACATTCTTTATTATAAAATATTGTTTTAAACAATTGTTCTCGAAGCTATAATTAAAGTACACACCATTTCCACGGGATGTAAAAAAGTTTTATTTTATTTATACTTTCTAATCAATATTTTGACTGAGACTGTTTTTTTGTTATTTCTTATCTGCTGAACACAATTTTATAATAATTATTGTAAATTAATCAAAATCAATAACAAAAAATTGTGTCATAAATTGTATCATAAAATATACAATTTATGTGGTTCTAGTTCTAGTACAGCATAAAGTAGGCTTAGAGACTGATTGGCAACAATTAGTGTGGCGTAAACTTGTATACATATTTACGCGTATATTGTCGGTATATATAATAAAAAAGATGTTTGAGAGCAATTTATTGCATGCAAGGTTTAAATTGAATATACTGTATTCCCTCGATTTACATCATAGAATGTTCCGAAAAAAGGCGATGTAAATCGAAACGACGTAAATCGAATTCCAAATAACTCTATCTATAACTACTATCAGATAAATTTATTTATGTACATTTTACAAAAACAAAAACTAAAATAATAAAATTTTTATTCGATGTATTGAATTTTTTTAAAGCGGGAATTCCCCAGAGTTTGTTTATAAACAACAGAGGCGACGTAAATCTAATGACGACGCAAATCGAAGTTGAAGGGAACAAAATTTTTGACGACGTTAATTGAAACAACGTAAATCGAGGGAATACTGTACTTAAGGATGATTAGACGGTCACACACGTCGTATGACACATTTTCTCTCTCACCTCAAGTGCGAATGTACTTATCGTATAAATTGGACTTTATGTAATTTGTGCTGATATTAAATAATTATCTGAGGGAAGAACAAGGAAAGGAACTTTAAAGATGAATTTTATTGGTATTGAACATTAAGAGGGTTAGTACGGAAAAAGGTGAAAATAAAGCCACATTACCGCGAAACTCTTACGTATCAATTAAGCTTGATTTGCTGATTTCAGTAATTAGAACATTTGTCTTCACATAAGTTGGAATTTATTATTGGAACATGTATAAATCAACAAAGTCGTCATAGTTTTGTATTTATTGTGTTAGTTTTTCAGATGCAAGTCTGCTTTTCAAACCCCAGCTCAGATATATCTGAGCAAATAAAATTGCCATGAAAAGTTTCTCAGAAATCTGTCGTTTGGAGTTGGCGTTAAACTGAATTTCCCGTCATTTACGTCCTCTTCTAAAAAAAAAAAGATTAAAATAAACAATCAACATATAATATAGTTCTTCATTAGTCTATCCTCGTTCGTTCAGCATTCCTCGTATTCAGTATTCAGTTTCAAATCTTTCATATGCAGTTAATGGCATTTAAAGTTAAATAAAATGTTTTTTAAAATTCATAAAAATATAAATTGAGAAAGAACATTAGATGCGTGGAGCCCAGAGGAGAGAGTAAATACCGCCTTAGCATAAGATGCTTAAAAAGTTAGTTGGCAACCAATGCTTCAGAACCTGTTATATCTAAATTGGAAGAAAGAGATTCTCAAAAAAATTTTAATTGCTTGGACTCGAAACAATGTACGGATCGTCTAAAATCGAATGCCTTATACCAATATAATTAATAGTTCTAATAATACAAAAAAAAAAAAAAATGTTATTCCCTTGGTAATGAACAAAAGCTATTTTCAATATAATTTTACAAATTGTAAAATGTAGATAATTTTTATTTTAAATTTGCCTCTTAGTAGGCTATCATAAAATAATTAGAATAAATTTTTATTGTTTAACATTCTTGAGAACTTGTCGCATTAAGGCTTTCTCGTTTATTAAATAAAATTATCATTTCATCTTACTAACAACTTTAGTAGTAAATAAATAGTTTTGTTTAACAATCTGATTGTAATTACAAGCAGATAAAATCTTTTAAGTTCAAGAAACTCAAGCAGACTATGAATCAACTTAAAAAACAAATATTTATTCATTATTCAAACTCATTTAAATTTTTAATTTAATAAATACATACACACATACATAATTGGTCATTACAACCCTTCAGTTAGGATTACGACCTAGCTTCTCATACCACTTTTATTGTATGCGCTAATTTTATACATTAGTGGTAGGACCTACAGTTTAAAGTTGACTCCAAACAACAGATTTTTGTGAAGTTTTTCATGGCAATTTTTTTACTCTCAAAGTAATTCTGTTGAGAGGAAATCGCCGAATAAATATTTTCATATTTTCGTTTTGATGTCTTATCTGGGATTTGAAATCGAGCCTTATGTATAATAAGCCAATACACTATCTATTAGACTAATGCGACTACATTTACATTTCTCGTTATGTATACCAACATCTAAATAGTTTCTACGCAAATGTTGCACATAAACAATACACCTACCCCCCGATTTATACTGAGGATAGGTTCCTTAGAAAACCGTGTAGAACGAAATCATAGACTTAAGTATGTACAACCTTGTAAATCGCAAAACAAACTAAAATAGGTATAGGCGTATATAAAAAATTGCTTAAATTTTTTTAGAGCTGTAGAAGCGTGTTCCTGTGGTCAGAATCTTTACGTGTCACCATAAAATATAAATAGATTGTATTAAGTGATGAAACTCATTGTTTCGCCGTCGCTTAGTTGCTAATGCTTTAGCTTATTAGACGTGAAGCCTAGATTCAAACCCCAGTTCAAGTATCTCCAACTAAACGAAATATGAAAAAATTGCTGGCAAAAACTCTGAGAGCACATAAAAGTGCCATGAAAACTATCTGTCGTTCGGGGTCGACTTTAAACTTTTGATCCCGCCATTCATGTTTTAAAACTAACGCACACAACGTAAGTGATGTGAGATACTAGTTCGTAGTTCTACTATGTATGGATGATGGAACTTATTTTCGGCTAAGTGAGTACATCAACAAGTCGCCGTGGTCTAGTAGGTAGTGAGTCCAGACATCAATAGAAAATACAAAAAGTAGTTTTTCGACGATTTCTGGCAAAAACTCTTAGAGTAAATAAAATTGCCATGAAAAGGTTCTCAAAAATCTGTCGTTCGGAGTCGACTTTAAACTTTAGGTCCCGCCACTTATGTATAAAATTAACACACACAACATAAGTAGTGTGAGAAACTAGATCCATAATCCTGACTGAAGTAATGACTGGTTTGTAATGACAAATTATGTATTGTGAGTACATCAACAAATAAAACTCCTTTATTATGTCTGAAGAGCTTGTTAGAGGCAGTTCACACGAATACACACTTGCATGATGAAGTTTGTGGACCGCTGGCATGGACCGTACTTATTCAATAGTGATAAAATTCGCTTACATCTTACACTTAATGTAGCAAACCACAGAACGATTACTTTTTCTTGTTGTTGTTAAACAAAAGCATATTACAGATTTCAAAACCCAAACGGTTAAAAATCATAATTTTTTAAAAAAAAAAATGCAGCCCTGAATCCGCTCTAGACTTTATTACTTAAGTGAAGTAGTAAGTGAATTAATTTTTAAAGAATAAAAATTTTAATTTTGCAGTATCAGACGTTTCTGAATAATAAAAATAATGATTAGATTTATTTGTCCTTGGATTTAAGTCCATTTAAATTGAAAATTAAAATACTGGAAGAATGTTTCTACGAAAAAAATATGTGATTATCTTGTCTGTAGGGTTTTTAAAATTTTTGTTTTTGCTTGAGTGCTCTTGAGATGTGAAGTGCAAAAACTATTCGCACTACCCTAATCAACTGATCAAAAAGGAAAAAAAAATTTATTTGAAATATAAACGATTTATTTAAAATTAATTTTGAATTCACTTATTGTGTATAAAAACTTTTCAGTGTTTTCGTTGTTATCGTTCTTTAACCGTTGATTACGATTATGATAACTATCGAAAAGTATTATAAATAATTATAGAAAATATTAATTTTCAAATGTTTTTTTCTGTTCTATTAAAATTTAAAATTTTTAAATTTAAACAAGAAAAACAGAGAGAGCCAACATCAAGGCTGTCCACAGATTCATTAGCAGCTTGGGCTGGTTGAGAGGTGCTAGGGCTTCATAAGTGTAGTCGCGCTCTCACCCTCTTTTGTTTTGTGTCTGTTTCATTCTGTGTAATTTTTCCGTTTCCCATTCTTCCTTCTCTTATCTACATTCCTATATCCTCTATTTCCTTCCTCCTCTAAGGACAATGTACAATGGGTCAATTTCGACCTGCGGGTACTGTACTTGTTTTAACCGACAAGTACACGTCCTCTAACCTAACCTAACCTAACAAAAAAAGAATTGTACTTTCGATAATAAGATAAGGACATTATTTTGTTTACAAAATGTATCAGAGATTACATAAAAGCATGAGTTGATTGTAGATGCTGTATTGCTGTAGTGATTAAGAGAAAATGCTGCCAAAATAAAAATTTTAATTTTGCAGTATCAGACGTTTCTGAATAATAAAAATAATGATTAGATTTATTTGTCCTTGGATTTAAGTCCATTTAAATTGAAAATTAAAATACTGGAAGAATGTTTCTACGAAAAAAATATGTGATTATCTTGTCTGTAGGGTTTTTAAAATTTTTGTTTTTGCTTGAGTGCTCTTGAGATGTGAAGTGCAAAAACTATTCGCACTACCCTAATCAACTGATCAAAAAGGAAAAAAAAATTTATTTGAAATATAAACGATTTATTTAAAATTAATTTTGAATTCACTTATTGTGTATAAAAACTTTTCAGTGTTTTCGTTGTTATCGTTCTTTAACCGTTGATTACGATTATGATAACTATCGAAAAGTATTATAAATAATTATAGAAAATATTAATTTTCAAATGTTTTTTTCTGTTCTATTAAAATTTAAAATTTTTAAATTTAAACAAGAAAAACAGAGAGAGCCAACATCAAGGCTGTCCACAGATTCATTAGCAGCTTGGGCTGGTTGAGAGGTGCTAGGGCTTCATAAGTGTAGTCGCGCTCTCACCCTCTTTTGTTTTGTGTCTGTTTCATTCTGTGTAATTTTTCCGTTTCCCATTCTTCCTTCTCTTATCTACATTCCTATATCCTCTATTTCCTTCCTCCTCTAAGGACAATGTACAATGGGTCAATTTCGACCTGCGGGTACTGTACTTGTTTTAACCGACAAGTACACGTCCTCTAACCTAACCTAACCTAACAAAAAAAAAAACAGGTAAATGGTTAGAAATACAAACTATTTTCATCAATAAAAAAAACCTTATTTGCCAGTTTATTTATCAATAGAAAATAACAGATTGGTGCAAAGGAAAACGTTGTCAAAAGAAAACTGTCGTATTATCAACCAGAATTGTACTTTCGATAATAAGATAAGGACATTATTTTGTTTACAAAATGTATCAGAGATTACATAAAAGCATGAGTTGATTGTAGATGCTGTATTGCTGTAGTGATTAAGAGAAAATGCTGCCAAAATAAAATTTTTAATTTGTTTGGACTAAATAATAAATCGCTACTGTAATATCCTGTTCTTATACGAAATCAATTAGCAATATAATGTACATATAGCTGATAATTTTAATACGTGGTTGTTGTTATTATCTTAAATATATTTAATAACCACAATAAATTTATACATATTGTTAAGAAAGTGGAAATAGTGTTGTTAAAATAATAAACAAAAGCTCCAAAAACAAAACAGCTCACTGTTCACGTGATCAATGATTAAGTAAAAAAATATAGCAACAAAAGTAAAGCGCTTGTTTACAAGATCGATGAAAAAACAAGAATTAGGGATAAAAGATGTAAATAACCAACAACAAAATGAAGCGAACAAACAACTAATCTGCCTGGACGAATGTAAATAAGAAACAACAAAAATTAAAAGAAGTTGTTTACATTTCTAGATTTTTCCCGAAGGCCGCCATCTGCCTTCGAGAGCATTCATCACACTGATGATCCAGTAATATAAAAGGCAAGATAAAGCGAGCAAGGATAAGTCTGAATTCAATCGTGTAAGACGACGTCTCGTTGGTTGCAGTGAGAACAAGGCGTATTTATATAAGTATATAAATGTATAAATACGCCATGAGTGAGAATTAAATCTATCGGGCTATAATTAAGGTAAAAACGTAACAATATAGTGGGTGACAAAACAATGGAAACTTTTTCAAAATTGCACTAAATATTAAAAATATTCTTAAGAAATTCGTAACATATTGATGCTGGTTATTAATAAAAAATGATTTCAATGCTGAATTTCAGCTAAAAAGAACCAATATGTAATAAAAAAAAATTATTAGAAAATTTTTTTAATCAAGAATTTTAAACACTTATCATTTTGGAGAAGAGTTCAACATTTCAATTCTTTTCTTTCCAATTTTGTCTGATTAGAACACAGAAATAAATTTTTGAAAAAGTTTCAATTGTTTTGTCACCCACTGTAAATGCACAAAAGTTCTATCCATACATAGAAAAGTGCGCACAATGTATGCGATATTAAATCATAATAAAATTATAAATAAATGATTAAACAGCACGAATGTATAAAACCTATAAACACGTGAATTTCCTATTAAAATGGAAATAAGCAATGTATTATTGGAACGGTCAGATAAGGAGTTTTTTGTTATTAAAAAAATTTAATTATATGTACTCGTGTCTTAAATTACCTTAAATTTTTTTCCCAATTGCTTATTTTATATTTTATTTGACTATCTACTGGAGCTTCCAATATCCCCAACTTTTTAGCATTCATTCTTGCTTCTTGAGGTTATAAGTACCCCAGCATGAAAATATTACATACAGTGACGAGCAGAGGTGAGTGCATGTTCACAATACTGAGTTTCGTCATCCACAAAAACAAAACCATGCAAGCAAATATAAAAAAAAAAATTAATTTTAATTCTTCATTTTATTCTTAACAAATAGCAGTAAAAAAACAATAATTAATGAAATGAATTCAATGAGTTTGAATGAAAAAACGAAAATAACCCACATAAACTCAATTTTGCACGTTTCAAGAAAATTCAAGAAACTAGCCCAATTTCAATATTTGGTCCATAGAAAGTTATTAGAAATAGCTTGATTTACGTGGTTTGAGATGCTTTCTACCAAATGATCAATAAGATCTTTCGGAATTCGATGCCATTTCGCATTTATACGATCCCAAAGTTTGACAATGCCTGATGAGGCTGTTTCGTGCTGTCCGAGCCGGATTTTCACGAATGGCCAAAAATTTTTAATTGGATTGAGGTCTGAACTTTGTGCGGATATTCCAGCAATTGAAAATTATGTTTCCCGTCCCATATCTTTACAATTTTTGCTGTGTGCTTCGGATCACCATCCTGTTGGAAAATAAATTCTAATTCGGGATAAGTACATTTGTCCATAAAATTCGGAAGATGGGCTTGCAGAATCTTTAGATAGTCTTTTTTCACATGATACCATCTACTAAATGTAGAGGGCCAACATGCCACCATATTAAGCATCCCCAAACCAAAATATTTTCATCGCTGTTTTTAACAGTTTGCTTCACATGGTTTCTTTGAACACGTTCCCTGGATCTGCGCTAGCAGAACTGTTTTCCATCTTACTGAAAGTGGTTACATTTGGACTCATCAGACTAGATAACACGTTTCCAATCACATGGAAAGCAGTACTGCTAGCGCAGATCCAGGGAACGTGTTCAAAGAAACCATGTGAAGCAAACTGTTAAAAACAGCGATGAAAATATTTTGGTTTGGGGATGCTTAATATGGTGGCATGTTGGCCCTCTACATTTAGTAGATGGTATCATGTGAAAAAAGACTATCTAAAGATTCAGCAAGCCCATCTTCCGAATTTTATGGACAAATGTACTTATCCCGAATAAGAATTTATTTTCCAACAGGATGGTGATCCGAAGCACACAGCAAAAATTGTAAAGATATGGGATGGGAAACATAATTTTCAATTGCTGGAATATCCGCACAAAGTTCAGACCTCAATCCAATTAAAAATTTTTGGCCATTCGTGAAAATCCGGCTCGGACAGCACGAAACAGCCTCATCAGGCATTGTCAAACTTTGGGATCGTATAAATGCGAAATGGCATCGAATTCCGAAAGATCTTATTGATCATTTGGTAGAAAGCATCTCAACCACGTAAATCAAGCTATTTCTAATAACTTTCTATGGACCAAATATTGAAATTGGGCTAGTTTCTTGAATTTTCTTGAAACGAGCAAAATTGAGTTTATGTGGGTTATTTTCGTTTTTTTATTCAAACTCATTGAATTCATTTCATTAATTATTGTTTTTTTACTGCTATTTGTTAAGAATAAAATGAAGAATTAAAATGAATCTTTTTTTTGTATTTGCTTGCATGGTTTTGTTTTTGTGGATGACGAAACTCAGTATTCTGAACATGCACTCACCTCTGCTCGTCACTGTATGTACATACATACTAGAGATGTGCACAAGACATTCTGCTAGCTTACTCTTCACCGAATGCATTACTGTAGTGCACTCTTTTCAGTTGCTCTTGATTTTACTAAAAAGTTTAAAAAAGTTACTGGCAATGCTAGCGTCGACGAAGACGTTCGGTTGCCGAGAGCAAAAATGAAATGCATGTTCTGACTCTATGAAGAGTACAATATTATTGCTGTACTCTTCACACAACTCTCTTTTATACTGTCGTACAATGGTTTACGAGTGCGGTTGTTTTTTTGTACTCTATCTTTGCTTCACACTTATTTATATTTGCAGTTACAATCAATATTCAGTCTTGAGAAAAATAGTGTGCAATTGTGTGCAATAGTGTACAATTTTATATGTCTTGTCAGGACTACCATCTAGCTTCTCACATCACTTATGTTGTCTGTGTTAATCTTAATCCTAATATCCTAAAAAAACTGGGTACTAAAACTGGGTTGTTTGATAAACCGGTTTCCGAATAATTTGAAAAATTGCATTTCTTAAGAAACTGGTTTCGAAACCGAATTTTTATTTATTGATATTTTTATAACCCGCGCAACGCCGGGTACAATCTGTTAGTTGTTTACATAAGTGACAGAACCTGTAGTTTAAAATCGAATCCAAACAACAGAATTTTGAGACATTTTATTAGCTCTCTGACTTTTTGTCAGAAATCTACTGAGCGAAAGTCGTCGAAGAATTATTTTTTTCATATTTCATTTTTGTTGGAGTTGTCAAGGTGGGTTTTGAACCGTGGCCTCACGTCCAATAAGCCAACATGCTAACTATTGGAATACAATGAAGATTCGTCTTAAATTGATAAAATTGAAATTAATTATTTGACACAATCAATCAAACTCACAGGTTAGTGCACGTCATAAGAAGGGTATACGAATACTGTTCGACCCCATCTATTGGGTCTTCCAACAGGTATTTCAAAACTTTGTCAACTAATAACAGTCGTTCGGTTGAGGCTTGTAATCTGTCAAATTAGTTGCCATTTATTTAGTCTGTTTTGTCAGAACACCATAGACGGATATAGCGTACAACCATACGTGCATATAAAAATTGTTCCATAAAAGTGAGTGCCCTCCCTGTCTGACCATAATTTTCATTTCTGATGTAATGGGTATGTGAACAAATAAAATTTAAAATTTGGGACGATACACATCTTCATGATATTCAAGAGCGTTTAATGCATCTAGAAACAATCACTGTTTTTTAGGCTGGAGGTGTGTATTGCCCATATTTCTTTGAGTACGACGGTGTTCAGAAGCTTGTTGTTAACAGCGAGTACTATAGGTCGATGACTATGATGAATACGTTACATAATGGAAACTGGTATCGTGCGATTTGACCTCATTTGACGAACTTTGATTTTTTTTCTTGGAATACACGCCTATGTTCATGCCGTTGATGGGGCTGGAAAATGTTTATGGAATGGAAAGATATTTTAAAAAAGTATGTTCAGTGAATGAGAAAATATGGAGAGGCAGGAACTTTACTCAAGTCTAATGGGTTTGAGGTAGTCTAAGCTTGGTACAACCCACAACTCATTTTAGTGAATTTTATATTCAAAGGAAAGGCTTTCAAAAGAGGGAAAGACGATTACAAAAGGAAATTGAATTTGAAAGGCCATATACAAGTCTCTACAATACATTGTTAAATTATTTGAGTGTGATTTTTAGTTAAATTGCGAAAGGAAATAATTCTGTTCCAACATTTGTTTAATAATTTAAAAGTTATTTCCTTAAATATAATCGAAATTGTTTATAGCGATTTCTAATTAACGCAACTTTCGTAGAAAATTAATTTAATTTATTAAGCAATAGCCTAATGACAAGAACAATATAATATTGGAATAGGTCAGTAATATTCCAGGATTCTGATTCTTATCATGGTTAATAAATTTTATAATTTCTTACTAAATTATTATCGTAATTTCGACTAAGCATTTATAAAGCAATTGCCTAATCTCTTAACGGCATATAATTTACAAGAGGCAAATAGTGGAATCAGTAAGAAAGTTACGGAGAGTTAAGCTGGGCTATGTATCACCTTACCTGTAAACATTGTACTTTTTAAAATAAATTATTGGATGAAACCAAACGCAATTATTTAATGCTCAGATTCCAGTCAGGGTAGGATGGAAAGTAATTGCACTATTACTAAATACTACTAAAATTAAAACTTAATTGAGCCCATTGTGTTACCGAATGCAACTGACACGTGCTGACTGACAAGTCTTGACGATTAGTATTGTGATTTCGTATTAAAGCAAGGCTCTATTACAATCAAGCTGAAAATCAGTCTGAAAGTTGAATAAAATCATTAATCGATTTAATATCAATTAGCGATAGCTACGTTAGACTTCAAAGCAAGGGTGACCCAAATGTCTCCACATTAATGAGCCATGAGAGTAGCATAGCGAGAGAGAAACCCTTACTGCTTACTATAAAAATTGATTGGTATACTTACTATCCAATTTAGGCTGGTGAGTCTGGCAAAGAAGTAAAATTATACTTCAGCCCAGGATTAGTCAGTATCCATTAAATACTTTTGCCAGATAGATAGTCTCACGGAAGTAAAATACTTACCCGTATTTGTGGCAAAAGTGTGTCCACCAAAATATGTGAATAGGCTACAGACCGTTTTTAATGTCCCTGTAACCAGGAATCAATATCAAATTCATACAAAACAGCTGAAAAAATCGATCAAGGCAGTCGAAGCAGATGCCGACCTGTTAAAATTTTAAGGTTTATATCCGTTTGAGGCCAGACTGTTAGTAGGTAGTGTATTGGTTTATTAGACGTAAGACCCGAACGTAAGGCCCCAGCTCAGACATCAAAATGAAAAAATTTCTCCGGGAACTTCCTCTTAGCAAATTTCTGGCAAAAACTCTAAGAGTAAATAAAATTGCCATGAAAAGTTTTTTAAAAATCTGTCGTTCGGAGTCGACTTTAAACTGTAGGTCCCGCCACTTACGTATAAAATTAACGCGAACAACATGAGTGGTGTGAGAAGCTAGTTCGTAATCCTAACTGAAGGGTTGTAATGACCAATTATGTATGAATGTACTATTTCCCTTATTCACGACGAATTCTGCGGCGCAATAGAATAGAGTTGTCCTCAGAGAGAATAATAGGCTAGCGTTGCAGGGCATTTAGTCGTTCGCGTAATTTGCATCGCAATAGATCGCCAAACTTTATCAATGATTATCTCATTGCATTAGCATAGAGCTCATGAAGTGCCTACCAATCGCCTAGTGGCTTTCTTGGTTTCTGTTAAAGAATTTTCCATTTAGACAACATAGTTCCAATATTTCGCATTTCAATCAAGGAGAGATTTCGATCCTCAGTATTACTCAACTCATAGGTAACATGCTATGCTAATAGTAAAGATAACAAATTGTTAATACTGATTAAATGTTAAAGAGAAACGCCTTTAATAGATATAAGAAATAAGTTTGGATGCACTGGCAGTCTAGGGGGACGGCGCTGGACTATTAGCACGATTAATAAATAAATATTATAAAGTTGGAATTAAAATGAAGACTTAACATGCTTCTTTCTTTAGAATATATTTTTCTAATGAAATCCAAAATTTTAATAAAGTTAAGACCTAATAACATTACAGGTATTCCCCGACTTAGGACCGAGATAGGTTCCCGGTCATCGGTCGTAAGTCGAATTTCATATAAAAAAAATTTTATAAATTTTTTGGGATGTTATAAAATTATTCACTTAAAAAAATTCCGACTTAGCTAACGTAATGTATTATTTGTACTGAAATATGTATGTAGGAAGTCGCCGTAGTCCAGCAGTTAGTGTGTTGGCTTATTAGCCGTAAAGCCAGGGTTCGAGCCCCAGGCCAGGCAGCAAAACAAAATACAAAAAAAGTATTTCTTCGGCGATTTCCTGTCAGCAA
Organism: Sarcophaga peregrina; assembly: GCA_014635995.1. Lineage (NCBI taxonomy): Eukaryota > Metazoa > Arthropoda > Insecta > Diptera > Sarcophagidae > Sarcophaga > Sarcophaga peregrina. The sequence goes on along the minus strand of CM025793.1, from coordinate 53,673,278 downwards.
ATTTCTGGCAAAAAATCTGAGAGTAAATAAAATTGGAGTCGACTTCAAACTGTAGCTCTCACCACTTATGTATAAAATTACCACACACAACATAAGCGGTGTGAGAAACTAGGTCAATAATTCTGACTGAAGGGTTGCAATGACCAATTATGTATGTACATGTATGTAAATAGAATTTTTTTTACTATATTTTTTTTTTAATTTTTCTCATATATTTTAGGGATTCCCCGCAGCTACATAAAAATTCGTCATCTCTAAGTAATGATCGTAAGTGCGAATAAGTCGTAAGTCGTGCGGTCGTAAGTCAGGGAGCATCCGTATATTCAAAAAATACCGGCGAAAATAAAACTGCAATGTGGAACAGTATAACAATTGTAAGCATGTGTTCGAATATTTATTTATTAATAATAATAAATTTCATTATTTTGTTTCTACTTTGTTATAAAAATTGTATTTAATACTATTCATTAGCTTTAAAAATGCTCCATTAAATGAATGTTTAAATTGCTTTCAATGATTTTAATCTATTTATATTTTTTTTGCAAAATTCTTTGCTCCTCCAATTTTTCATTGATGGCCGTAGGAATGCGTTTTGTACGAAATACCGTCCATAGAGAAATAATCCAACTCATAATAATTGTAGCATAAAGAATAGGGGGATATGCGTTTTTATTACCTACAGGTATATCAGCTTGTAATGATGATTTAACTTTCATATTAACCTTAACGAATTTCCAATTACAGAATTCATTCCATTTTTCGGATATTTGCGTATGACTGGCTGACCTTTTAATATTTGGCACTTGTTCGTTTAAACAGTATCGAGTGTTTTCCTCGATTTGTAATTCATCCTGTAATAGTTGTTGTTCATCCATGGGACAATTGATAAACATGGTTGGTGTGTTTATAACTACAGGTACAGAAGAACTGTGATTGTGTGAAAAAGTAAAATATTACATATAGACGGGGCTTATTTAGTTGCTAATATGTTTAGAATTATTTTATACTCTTACCTTTCGTCACTTGGAGCGTGATAGCGATAATGTATTGGTAATGTTATTATATCTGTAGTCTTTGGTACACCTTTTAAGAATACTTCGAAAGGCTTAGATTGTTCTGTCGGTTTTTCTATGTCAACAAATGAGGGGTAAATGACATCGATCTAAAAGTACATGTGCAAGTCATAAATTTTTGATTAAAGAGATAGCGAAAGTTGTTTATTATTTAATATAACAAAAAATGTCTTGATAATCATGAACTGTATGATACTGTCAACCAAAAATATTTTTATATTTAAGTTGCAATTTACGATAATTGGTAATTTACGATGTCATTTATACTAAAATTATAAAAAAATTGTAAGTATTCAATGAACGTCTTTGACGATTTTGAAGAGTTTTTTTTAAATATTTGACGATTTGATGCTTCATTTATCCAGCTATGTGTGTGAGGAATGTGGGGATTCACCACCATGTCCACTATGATGGACCATGCCACTATGCAATGAATCTATTGCAAGACGAGTTTTGTGAGCAATTAATTTTACGATATGAAATAATCCTCTGGACGCGAGATTATCAGACGTTACGAGGCTACTTTTTTTGGGCGCAAATCTGCCACAATTCCAGCCAGGGAAGACAATATTAAAATTATATAAAACACCTACGACGTGGCTGCAATAACATTTACATGCATTAGTCTTTAAAAACAAAATGGTAGACATTCAGTCGCCACGCTAAATATTTCGTTCACTTTTCCAAATTGTCTGCTCTTTTTTAAAGCTAAACGGTTTAAAAATCACCTCTTTAAAATACCTATGCAATTCTAAAAAAAAAAAAAAACAGGAGAAAAATAATAGTAACCGTGCTTTTATTAGACAAATCCTACAGGTGTTCTAAGAAAAAAAGTTTTATCTCATATAAAAATACAAATTTGACAGATGTGGTATAATATTAAATGAAAAAATGTTGTTTTTACTAACTTAAATAATTTTGAATATAATCTCTTGATACCTTTTATCGTTAAACACTTTTATTATATCACATCGTTATTAGATCTTCAAACGTGACAATTGCAGGGTAGTCTTTTTGTCGTTATGTGGTTATCTATATATGTATGTACATTAAAATTAAAAGTCAAATTTATTCCAGTCAGTTTTTCCCTTTACCTTAATGAAAGCATTTATTTTATACGAACTTGCAAGATTCTCTTCCAAAAATTCGCTTATTCATCTTTGCTTCTTTTCTTCTCATACGGGAAACAGCACCAGATGCATAAAACATTACTACGTTACAATTATTAGATTATTCTCCTTAGCTTACTATCATAAAAACACTAAAGTTAGGTCTAACAATTATCTGTAATCAACTCTTATTAGTTTTGTTTCGAGCATAGATTGACTAAAATTTAAAACGCTACTGATTGATTCATTAACGTAGAACTGTGCTCTTTCATCATCTAGTTCAAATGGAAATTTATTTAAATTTATATTTAGTCAGGTTTTTTTAATCTTTCGAAAATTTTTTGTTCATTTTTACCTTAAACACACTCCTCAAAATTATTTCGTGTATATGGTGTCTACATGGTAATCATAAGAGTGGTTTTTTCTATAGGAGCAGTGCTTACTTCCCTCCATTCCTGAATGACATTACATACATATGATGACTGTTCATTTCTTGTTCTACCTTTCAATGCATGAAAATGGGGTAGTTCCAGTAAAAGCTGATAATAATTCGTGGTTCTAATGCAAATCACATAGCATTAACAGCACTAATGTCAAGGTTTTTTTTTTAACTTCGACGTAAGGCTGTTCGAATAGGATTTTTATTATGTAATTTAGAATGTCAAACTCTAATAGCTCAATAACTGCAAATAGACATAGATACAGCTACGTTCATACTTATGACTTATCGACGAATCCATTCTATAACGTTTTAAGAACGTTTTTAATGTTTTTGCATTTTTAAATTCTACGTTCTCTAACTTAAATACTGTCAAAAATTGGTTAAAATGCTCCCATCCATTCCGAATTTATAGGGAAAAATCGACTTATATTACACATATAGACTTATGGCGCGTGAAAACTTTGCCAGTTCATAACTTAAAACACACTTTTTCGACTTAGAACGTTATAGAACGGAGGCGTCAATATGTGAATTTTGTGAAAATGTTGTTCTGTTAAATATAAGCTTAAGAAAAAAGTTTCCAAGATAAAAAATGTTTAAAACTTTACAACAAACATCTTCCTCTTACAACATTTCTTCATAAAATTAATACTTTTAAAGTTATAACGCAAGAAAGTTGAAGTTTATTGTTTCCTTTAAATTTAATCGGGCTTGAGACACGTCTTAAGGCCAACCAACAAATCTTATAATTTTACAGGATCATTTTGGGATGGGACTGTAATAAAATGGACAAATGGAATTCCATTTAGTTAAGGGTCACCCTAATAAGAACAATTGCTTACGTTATTATGATCTTTTATATTTATCGGTGTTATAATCATATCTAGGAAACTATAGTTAAATTATATACATATTGTTACGAAAATGGAAATGGTGTTACATTGTTTAACATTGAAATGATAAACAAAAGATACAAAAACAATGAACTTGTTTACATTATAAACCAGTAAACAAAAAAACATACCAACAACCCCAGTATAAGGGTGCCATGGTAGTCTAGGGGGAATTTTGTGCTAGACTAGGCTAGGCTGAGGGTCGTGGGTTCAATTTCCAGCAGAGACACTACACCGAGCATATGGTCAAGTTACTCCGCTCGTATATAATTAGAATATAATTTGTAATTGGGTTGTAATGGCCAATTATGTATGTATATAAAGGGGATAAACAAGTAAACAAAAAAAGGGAACAACAACACTGTAAGGACAAACGTAAACAAAATGCGCAAACAGCAATAACGTAAACAACATGTTTTCATTAATAGAGATTTCGGGAAGGCAAAGTTATTCTCCTTCAAGAGCATTCATCAGACTGTTTTCCCTGCGATATAAAAGGTAAGTGAAAACTGGCAACGCAGTCATGTAAAATTCAGTCAGATTTGTGTGAAGACGCGCTGCGTGTGAAAAGATCTTGCGAACAATTGTTATTATTTACGCAAAAGAGTGTAAAGAACAATAACAAAGTAAATTGTTGTTGTTTACATCCAGTTGTGAACAATAACACATAGAATTGTGCGAACAATAAAGAATTAATCTAAAACTAAACAGAAATTTATTTTTTTTATTTGCAATCTACGAACACATATTTTAAACGTTTTTTTTCGCCTTTTGACTAGAAATAGGAAAGTTAAAGCGTATTGAAGCTATTTAGCAATAAATAAATAAATTAATTTTTAAAAGTGATTTCTTTTTATTTATTCAGTAAAGAAAGAAATAATTAAAATGAATCGTGCATTTCAATTAAAATTTAGAAAATAAAGTAAATCTATGAATGAAATAGTCAAATAAATGCAATATTTAAAAATCACAACATTATACTCGAAACAAGAAGCAGAAAGAGAAAAATATAGCAAGATTGGACCAATTTTTGTATCAGTGACGAGTCAAACTACAGGAAGCAAGCTCCAAAGCTATATTAACCGCCGTAATGAGAGAGGTTCCAGTTGCTAGTAAACGTAACTTAACAAAATTATTATGTTTTACAAGACAACAACTAAGAATGGACAATCTGAGCAACGTGACTTGGAGATATTAAAGCAAGACACTTTATTTACGTATTCGATATATCCGGAAATATGCGCAAATCCTCTTAAAAGAATGTCACACCGATATGAGAAAGTAAGCATGTAATTACAGCAGTTTCAATTAAATACATAATTGATCATTACCACCCTTCAGTCAGGCTTACGATCTAGCTTCTTACACTACTTATGTTATGTGTGTTAATTTTATACATGAGTGTCGGAATCAACAGTTTAAAGTCTACTCCGAACGGCAGGTTTTTGAAAAACTTTTCATGGCAATTTTATTTACTCTGAGTTCTTGCTAGAAATCTGCCGAGAGGAATTTTGCGAAGAATTATTTTTCATATTTTTGTTTTTATTCCTGACCTGGGGTTTGAACCGTGGCCTTACGTCTAATAAATCATCAAACCACTTACTAGACTACGGCGGCTTCAATTTAGAATACGCTATAGAAAAGTATATTGGAACAATAGAATATCCCTTTTATAAGGATATTACAGAAGGTAGAGACAGCCTGGTAAAAATCAAAATCTCCTAAGCACATCGCTTCATGGTACGCAAGAATCTTCCTTGTTAGATGTAACTGACAAATTCTTAATAACCGGTCTCGAATGCTAACATCAGGGCTTCTCAGTAAAGCTTATACTTCTGCATACATAATTTGCATGTAAGTGAAGTTATTCCGAGTACTCGCTCAAAAATTATTGATTAGAGAGAATAAATAAACTTAAAGAAATATCCCTACTATCAGATTTAAATAATTAAATTTTACAATACGTAACGTAACCGCGGAAACCGAGAAGCCGCTAAAATGATAAATGTAACTACATGTTGTAAGTATAAATGTATTATATATAGAACAAATAACCTATGAATAAAGTTATGCTCTGGCCCGAATAGCTTTAAGCTATGCCAAAATTGGGGTTCTGAAGTACCACTTTATATGACGCTTTCATCTCTTTATTTTCCGCACAATGACCGCTAAAGTATTTTCTTTTAAATTTTAGCCAATCTACTTATCGTAATACCCTATATCATATAGGATTTAGAGGATAACAGTTGCAGGTATGTAGGTGGAAGACAAATGTAGAGAAGTCTCAACTTAGGACCAGTTTCTAGAACAGACCATAGGTTTAGATTTTTTCAGAAATTTATAGTCATTCACCTTATCGTATTATCAAACTAAAGATCCTGTGAAAATCAATTTTTGCTCAATTGAGGAAATATTCGTTCAGTTAAAATTGAATAAGTAAGTAAATCGATACATTTGCGTAGTGTGTGTTGTTACATAACATCACCGACAGTTAAGTTAGAGAAAAACAACTCCTGTGGCCAATCTCAAACAAATTACTTTGCTAATTTGAAATAATCTACGACCATAAAAATTATATTATTTAGGAACATTGTGGTTGGGTCACAAATGTGTGTAGAAATATGGACAGGACAAAAAGAATAGCACACATGGAAAGTTTTTTAAAAAAATTTAAGTTTGATATGGTATGTTAGAAAACACGATCCTTTCTTAAATGCCGAACAGTAATAATAAGTACCTTTTCCAGTCGTTTCAGATCATCCAGTTGATCTACACTGACATAGACTGCTGCTGGCAGCTGTTGTCGTAAAACATACTCACATTCCTTACCGACCAATGGATAATCAAATTGAACTGTGTATACGAGATTCCTAAGAATACAAAAGTAATTATAATAACAAAACAATAAAGAAGTGAATTATTGCTTACCGATGGAAACCGGTTTCCGTTAATTCTACACTAACTATGGGTGTCTGAATAACTTCATTATCTTCTTGTTGTCGCGTTGACACAATCGTTGAAATAAGGCAGAAAAAAATTAGAAACTTTCTCATTTTCAAATGTTTTTATTTTTCTTTACCCCATTTATTAGAAAATTAAGAAACATTTATAAACAAACTTTGTCCCAAACATATGGGCAAACATTTTTCAGATAATATTGGGACTAAAAATCAGCTGTGAATAGTGTTGCCGAATTGCAGTAAAAAATCACTACAATTGCAGTAATGCCTCAAAAACCGAAAAAATTGCCCATTTGTTTAATCGTTTAATATATTTGAGGACATTTCCTTTTCCCTTCGTTTCTGTGGATCAGGGAATGTGCCTTTGGAATTACTGAAGATTATTCAGTATAAGAAAATATTGTTAGTAATAAAAATATATTCCGCATACCGCTGTTTATTAGACATAGTCTTGGTTTATTAGAAGCGAGCCCATCATGGTACAAACCAAAGCTCAGACATCTCGAAACGAACAAAATATATAAAAAAAATTATTTCCTTCGACGAATTCCTTTTTGCACTCTTTTGACAAAAACTCTTCTGCTTGTAAATAACCCATAACAGTTGACGGCCTTGAAAAACAAAGCCTTTTGAAAGCATTGTACCGATATAACGCTTATTAGACGAGAGTTCCTGATACAAATCCCAGCTCAGACATCTTGTACAAAACTTTAAACTGTAGGTCCTGCCGAGAAAAACAACAATGATCAATTCCAAATCTGGAACCTAGCTATTGCAATAACTGATTTAAGGGGAGCACTTCTTTTTTAAATATAAAATCGGAATAAGCATAATTGTTGAGCTTGTATACAAAAAGTAGTTTTAGACTTCCAAGGTTAAATAAAAATATATATTAGAGTATAAATAGTTTAAAGCACAGTTATTGTGCTTTTTTAAATAGAAATATTTAATAAATTTATAAAATACATATAATCGTCTATCAGGCATAACAACATACAAATATAAAGTTGTGTTTTAAAAGTTCCTTATTTTAAATGCATAGCTCTGTAGATTTCCGAACCTTCCCGTGCTAGTTTATCAGCCATTTCATTGCCTTTTATACCTTTATGAGCTTTTACGTAATTCTACACAAATAAATAATAGAATATTATTAAAAAGTAGTTGATATACATATGCATACAAACTTACCCATTTGATTTCTATATTCTTATCTTGCAGCAAAGCGTCCAGTTCTTTGAATTCAACTACATTTTTAACAGGTTCTCCATTTCTCAGACGCCAATTTTTCGCTTTCCATCCTTTTACCCACAATGTAATGGAATTTATTAGAAATTGGGAATCTGTGCTTATACAGAGTTTAGTTATACCCAATCTTTTGGCTGTTTTAATGGCATAAATAGCAGCTTGTATTTCTCCAACATTGTTTGTAACTCTTCCAATAACTGGCTTCCCAACATTCCTTAAGGAGAGATAAATAGTTGACACTTAAATTCTTCTTTTATAAAATATTCTTACAGAACATGATTATCGCCAAAATAGACGCCATAACCAGCGCATGCATTCTTTTGGCCATTATTAAAACACGAACCATCTGTATAGACTATAACATAACCCTCAGAGTCTAGAAGAAATTCCATGTGTCCAATGTGCTTCAAGCCAACAGGTTCCCATATTATGGACTCATGTTTAGGAATTTTATTAGAAGAACTACTGTTATTATCTGAATCAGCTTTTCGTTTTCTATTCTCTGAAGTTTGGGGCAAACCCTCAACTTCAGCCAGAGCCATTAGCTATAATTGAAGAAATATAAAACCATATTCGACATGAAAACATAGCAATTATTTATAATATATACTACTGTACCAAATCTTCATCCGTTATAAAATCATCTCCATTACTTTCTGGCCATAAATCTTTTGATTCTTTGTTGACATCCTCCGCTTGCTTCTCTTGTGCTTTGTCAATTACAGCCGCGGTGTTATCTTCAGGTTTATACTGATCCCTTTTTGTTGGAAAGGAATGTTCTTTTAAATATGCATCTGCTTCTGAGTATGTTGGAAACTTTTTATATTTTGCACCTTTAAATCGTTTAATTTGTTCTTCGCAATTTTTCCTGTTACGAAAATAAATAAATATTGCGTTTAAATGGTTAACAAATTGTCTTTTCTGTACAAAATTATAGAAAATATAAGTCAACGAATTTCGGAACACGATTTCTAATATAAATAGGCACCGTAACAAAGTTTTAACAAGAGGACCTGATGGGGTGGATTTTACGATATAATTTTAATCAAATTCCTTGAGCACTGTAGAGCGGCAACTGTAAAGGGGATACTGCTAAAGACACCGAACAAACCTAAATTTATTTGTTACGTTATTTGAATAACGTAAATAAAATACTTCTTTATTTTTAAACTCTAGGTAAAATTTTTTTGAAAGAATAAAACAGTCCAATAATGATTGTGTTCTTTATTTAAGAGTTGTGGTTAGGTTTTATTGGAAGATTCGAGTACTATACCAGATGTACTCAATTTCCCTCAACATGCATCTTGATTGCCGTCCTGTTCTAAACCATGATTGTTCGAAGAACGCAAAACAAAGATACCCCTAACCGCAGGCTGCCTGAGGACACACAGAAAGCCAATATAACGCAACATTTATTTAATAATTTATGGTTACTATTGTTGACTGTTGCCTTTCCCTCAGTGCGGCATCAAGGATTTAGTGCAATATATATATAGACGTTTTGAAATTAATTTGGATTGACAAAAGGGAAACGATTTCATGGATTTTTAATGTGTTTTTTTTCAACATACCAGCTATTATAAATGCCAATTCTCCGGCCTACTGCTACAGCGTAAAACGACATTATGCGATTTATTTGTATATTATTAAATGCAATTTTTAATAAATGCATTTAACAACAATAACTAATCTAAGGCAACCAAATTTGTTAAGCACGTAAACAAAGGAAATTGAAAACAAACTGAAGAGTACAAAATAAAAACAGCTGTTTTTTGTCAAAATGACACAGGGTTGTAAACTAATGCATTAGGATCTGTGGTACTATATTTGTAATTATTAACAATTAATCAAAAAGTTTTAAGTAATAATTACAAAATAATAGACAAACTTAAAAATTATATTGTTTGCTTTACTTTATTTATTATTTTTCAATTAATATTTCTACAATATTTATAACTAAAAGTTGATAGGTTAGTACCTTTTTGCAGCAACTGTGTCAGTTTGTGATAAAACGGGAGTAAAGAAAATTTAACAACATAAAATCAGTTGAGTTGAGAAGAAAATTTTTAGTGGAAATTTTCATATATTTGCAGATGTCGTTTGCGTTAAAATTTGTGGTTAATAGATGGTGTTTGCGTTTAAATATTTATAACAGAAATTATTAATAATAAGAGTGTTTAATCTTATGCTCATGCTTATTCAAAGTATTAAAAAATGAAGCTTTAGTTAACGAAAATAAAAGTTATGTGGAAATAACAACAAATTGATTAAAACTCATCAGTCTCCAAAAAAACGAGTTGTTTTAATTGTATTTTTTACACATATGTATATGGATTTGTGTGATTTAATTTTCCTCATCTGTTTGTCTTGTTTATACGGAATCGCTGCTAAGACGTCGGTCGCGTAGATATTTTGTTCAGAGAGTGATTGCAATGTGAGAATGTGTTATTAAAATTCAATTCATATAGAAAAAACTCTCGTTTTTATTTTAAATATTCATACCAGAATATTAACGTGTTAATTAAATATTCAAAGACGTTATTTGTGTTCTATTCATTAAAAAAAAAAATTATGTAAATTTCGCTAAAATCGTAAAAAGAAAAATATTTTGAAATATCGCAATTGTTGTTTCTTTTAAAGCAAAGCCTTTAAAGGTGTTTGTGTATGTGGATGCGTTTGCAAGTACATCGATAAAAAACAAAATCAGAAAATACAAAATACTACACTAACAAAGTATACAGAACAGCGTTGTTGAGTGATATTATAGTTGCATTGCAGTTGGTTGCCCTCTCTCCAAATAATCTTATAACTTCGTCATTCATACTACCACCCCAAAGTTGTTTCTGGTTTTGTTTTATTGTTAATATTTTATATCCTTTTCGTGATTGTTTTGCTGTCGTTGAATTTGCCGCCGCCGCCGACGTTGCTGCCTTACTGCTGCTGCACGTGCTGTTTGTAGGGCAATGAATTTAACGGCTCTCCTTAATCGTACAAACAGTCAGAATTGTGACGATTGGATTTCTTCTGTACGATTATATAGGTGAGTAGTAAACAACATCTTAAAATGTTCTATTGGCGGTAGATATTACAATACTCAGATTGTATTATTGATAAAGTTTGTTTTATTAAGAGAAATATAGCAGCAACTATACTCGTTAAAGTTGTTTTGTTATTCCTATACTCTACTCCATCATAATTTCTTGCAGGTTTGTAATAACATTTGTTATTTATTGTACTAGAGAAGTCATTTTCGATTTATTCCAAAAGATGTGTGTACTAATACATAACATAGTAGGATAATAACGTATTCGTTATTAACCAGTTTTAGCTTTCTTACTGGCTGTCGATAACTGTTATCAATACTTTGTTGGATTTCCACACTTGAATGATTGATATCCATTCAATATTTGTTGGCTGATTTATCTATGGCTTCCTATTGACAAACAGATATAGATCTAGAAAGTAATAGCGAGATATATCACAATTAAGAAAAGGCCAACAGGTGAAACCCGGAATAAGTCGTAAATATTGTTTCGTAATATTGTTTCGATAACGTTTTTCAAATATTATACTAAAATTATCAGTAAAATATTAAGCGAGAGACAAATTTAAAAATATTTGTGTGAAGAATTTAATTTGAAAGTAAAGATTGTATAATTCGTTAATTTCCTAACAACGTAATTGTAGTTGATAATTGTAGCAATTGTAGTTGAAATTATTTGGCAAGAAAGAATACATACAGCAAAATTCTGTGAATATATAGAGCTCTATTTAATAGTGGAAGAAATATGATTTTTATTATTTCTTGTTAACAAATTCATTTATAACAGATCTAGATCCGATCGACACTTCACGATAGTTGAAAGTTTGTTATTCTGCATAGTAAAACAAATTCATTATTTTCTCAATAAGTTGGTTATTGGTACTTATTCTAATGCAAATAAGATTTTGCGTCCTCTTAACACCACTAATAATAACGCAATTTTTTGGACCTATTATTTTATGCAGGTATGTGCACTGCATGCAAAAGTTAATTCAGCCATTCTACTTTTTCCAATAAATCGGAATATTGGCTTCCAATGCTTCAAGAACAGTATAGGGAAGGCTAGATTTTATGATCAAATGAAACAAATTTTTCTATTAATTTATCAATTCAACAAAAAAGGCTTCATCACCAAAAACAATTTTTTAATAAAAGTGTTCAGTTTCAATTTCCAAAGAGCGTTTTAATAATCATGGAATTTGCGAAAACTGAAAAAACCATTTTTTAAGGAAACCTATCCGAGTGGGAACAAGATTAATTGAGATATACCACTAATAGGGAAGTCGGCAGAGTTCAGTAGGTAGTGTGAACTACGTAGCTTATTAAACGTAAGGCCACGGTTCGAACCCCATGTCAAACATCAAAACAAAATATGGAAAAATATTTCTTCGGTGACTTCCTCTCAGCAGACTTCTGACAAAAACTCTGTGAGTAAAAATTGTCGTTAAAAAGTTTCCCAAAAATCTTTAGTTTGAAGTCGACTTTAAATTGTAGGTCCCACCACTCATGTATAGCATCAACTCGCACAACATAAATGGTGTGAGAAGCTAGGTCGTAATCCTGACGGAAGGGTTGTAATTACCCATTATTTAAATATGTATGTATGTATGAATACCACTAATAGAATTTTTAAAGTAGATGTCCTGTTCTGTCATTTTTTGGAGAACTGCCCCTGATCCCCTCCAAAAGATTGATTTTAAATTTTTTTTCAAAGTTAGTTTTCTTGAAATCCACGATTATTTAGGTTCAGGTTAGAGAACGTGTACTTCTCAGATGAGACAAGTACAATTCCAGGTAGTCAAATTGACCTATTGTACGGAACGATTTAATCCACGATTATGGTTTGGCAAAAGTTATCCAATCGATTTTTTTGATACAGGTTCCTTTATTACATTTTCACATGAAGTGTCCATATTTATGTGTCTGCGCCAGTTATAGGATCTTCGTCCTCTCCTGCTAACTTACGATTTAAGAATGTCAATTATCTTCCGTCTGTAAAAAATTTGTGATTTTAAAGCCTGCCTGTTGTTAATTGCCAAAACTGTTATCCAAAACTATCCGAAAATATATTAGTAATCAAATTTTTTCTATACACATGTCTGATCATTTTAAAACACATAATAAAATAAGCAATTAATAAAATGAATTGAATGGAAAATATAGCAGATAGGTAAACAAAATGTATTTCAAAGTATGCATAATACATACATCATACAATTGTAAATACAGTCTAAAATATTTTAAAGAAAAGGAAACAATAGACAAAAAACGTGTTTCAATAGAAAATTAATTAAAACTGAATAATTGTTAATAAATATTTATTTTATATACACAATTAGACTGTGAGCAAGCTGAAAATAAGATAATAATATTTCAAATTTGCAAATTTTGCACATTTTCTTTGTTAATAATTTATTTATATTGTAAATCTGATTGTTAAAAAAATATTCACAAACTCATTTCAAATTAAGTAACATTCAATTTCTAAATATTGCGAAATACAAAACAAATATGTATGTATGTATAGAATCAAAAAATAAATGGAAAGTCTGCAATTCTTTGAATGTTTTATAGGAAAAAAAACTACAGCCGAAGTTGGCGAGGTAGTAAGCGATTTCAAGCTGAAAGTACCTAAGTGACCTAAGAGACCTAAGTGTCTCTATAGATTCATATTATCTGAGAAAGGTGTTACTATTTGCAAAGCCTATTGTAGTCTCAACACCCACTCTCAATCCGATTTTTATTTAATTAATTCCACAATAGAGCTCGGGGCTAATAAGGTCTGATTCGAATCCATTTTTTGCCAGTAAGACAGCGATCTCAAAGAGATTGAGATCTAGCAGAGCATTACAAATGCGAAACTAGTGCTTTTAGTACAGCTTAAAAGTAACACCTCTCAGTAGGTTCATCCTAAAGCGCGCTGATTTTACTTAAACATCAGATTAAAAGATACTTAGTGAATAGCTATGGTGATTTTTAAATAAGATCATAACTTCTCTACTTTTCTGTGGTTCAGACCTCTGTATTCAACATATTATCGTTGAATCGGATATGCTTCTTATAACAGTTGGGTGACCAATATCCTTGAGTTCTAGCGTTGACGTGAATTGCATTAAGTGCTTACTCATTATAGCACTTTTCTACACAAAAATATGCAGGGGAATTTGCATATATATGGCCTTAATGGTGGGAGTCGGATAGTTGCATATGGTGCTCGAGATAGACTTACGCTCAGAGATCCTGTGCAGTTGATTATAGCGACCTTCTAATTATGTTTAGATCACCAATAAGCGATGCATGTATAAAAGGTTCGATTTTAATGTATTATTAAAAGGAACTATGGATGTCTTGCTGGTATTCACAGAGTTCCAGATCATCAGTACATCTGACAACTGTAATTCATAGTCAATGCAACACCGTAACAAGGTCATTAAAGATCCATATAGTGAACACAATACAGCGTTATGAGGACAATAGTATTGAAGTTTAGAGATATGCCGAGAACGTTCTAGTTCGAATGATTTTATTGGAATGAACATTTTACAAAGAAAAAATCAAGTTGTGAAAATTCATAAGTAAAATATAGAATTTTACAACAGGGTGATAACTTAAATACAATTTATAATATCTACATATAAAAATTACAAGTAATAAATGTATAGTGAATGTAATTACTCCAACAAATAGACATTTTGAAAGTGGTTGAAAGGGCTTCTAAATATAATTTTATTTGAATTCCTAAACATACATCTGTATGTACATATTTACGTATGTATGTATGATAAAAAATAATTAATAATAGCCTTTACAATGCCTTGAGTGGTGAAGTTTTAATTTTATTTAACATTTTTAACCTTTTTATGTCATAGTTTGTGCTGTAATTGAATAACATTTAAATACAAACATAAAAAATTTAATTAAAATCGTTAATTTTTTAAATTCAGTGGGAAAGAAATGTGCTCGATTTTGTTGACTTAGCTTCTGGTCAATCGATCAAAGAATTGACATCTTTTGACATGAATTAGAAATATTCAGTCATTGATTACATTATGCGACAAAATAAAAAAACTTGAATACACCCAGCTAATGACATAGAGCAGTAGATTGTTAGTTTTGTTGAGTAGAACTCATTTTTTATTTTTATATTGCTTGAACGCTCCTTACTTTATTTGCTAAAAACCTTTTTTTTTTGACTTTACGCCTAAATTTATTGATTGCGCAAACATTTCTGAACCACTGTTACAACTTTAAACACGAGGGAGGTTTTATGAGGTAAACTTGGAAAATTCTTATTTTTTCAAGTTTGTCCATTGATAGTGGCAAATTTTAATTAAAAATCATATAAAATAAGTGGTGATCCATTCTCTAGTGAAAAGAAGACACTTCCTTTGGTAACAAAAACAGATAAAAAATCCTGTTGTTATTATTTAAAGAGTATAACATATATTTTTAATATACAGTGAGCCAGTCACCAATCACCAAACTAAATTCTTACCACTTAAGGAGAGTGGGCGAAAAAATTTGTTATTTCGAAATATTTTTGTAAATTTTTTTGTTTCACATTTAAAAACTTGCAATGAAACAATTTTAAATTAAAAATAACGGTAATTTATTAATGTATATTTTTTTCTAATGTACACTTTATTTTGATGCTCACTGTATGTCACCTTACCAAATGAACTTTCAATTCAAAAATTTTGAGAATTTTTGATGATGTCAATTTGACGTTTGTGCGACCATTAGAATTTGGTCAATGTTTGCGCAAAGGTAAATACATAATAATAAAACGCAAATATTTGCCGCGCTCCGAGGCAGACAGACGCAGGCTCTTTTTCAAGCCAATCTCGTTAAGACAATCTAAAGTAATGCTGGTGAATTATAGAATAAGGAAGTTGAGTCTAGCGATAGCCAGACAATAGTAACTGGCCTTCAAAAAACTTGAATGTGTTTAGGGCAGTTTAATACTGTACAGCTTTAATTTCTCTCAACGATAACAGAGTGATATACATATATCACTTCTGTCGGCGTGTAGTGATATCGTCGAAGGCCGAAAAGTTTGATTATTTTGTTAAAAATGATCGTGCATAATATTGATAACGGTGTTATCAATTAATGTGTGTTATTATTTAAATAAATAAAGGATTTATTATTCATCGCTATTCATTTCCTTTGTTTAAACGTATTATTTATTTGTTATTATTTTAAAAAAGGAAAAAATAAAAATATCTCTGATATTAATTGCAATCTACAAATATACAATGAACAAAGGTTTTATAAAATTTAAAAATATAACAATATTATCAATTACTCTCGACATAATAATAGTTTTTATGGTAGAAAAACTTTTCAATTAACGTAGGATTTACATAGTAACTCATTCATGTTTCGAAGTGATAATTATTCCAAAAAAATTAGTCTTTGTAAAAAGATAGCAATTGCATTACACAATTAATCTATTATAATCTCTCTCCCAATCGCCTGATGTAAAGTCTATAGATTAGATGCGGGATCATTATGGCGGTCGAAACTGTTAATGCTTGGATTCATTATTCTTTTCAGTGATAAGTCGATATACTAAAATTTTGCACACGAACTTTTCAGATGGAATTGAAAAAATGTATGATTTATTTCATTTCATTGTTAATATAATATTAAATGATACCAGAAATAAATTCATTTTGCTATAAAGTTAATTTATCTAAATGACAATTTAATAAAATCATAATTAATTAAGCAAACAATTTTGCATTTTCATGTAGTTTTAACACATTTTCGACAAGTGCGTCAAAAGTCGTTTAATTACTGAATTTTAATTAGATTAAACTTTCAATTGGTGCCAATCATTAAGATCGTCAATCAAAAAGAAAAGACGTTTATAACGTTTAATTTACATATTTTAATTGAAAAAGAAATATAAAACTAGAAATAAATATAATTCTACAAATTTTATCAAATTATATTTTATTTAATTTGTATTGCTTTAATTTTAATAATTTTTTTTATCTTTTTAAAAATGAGGGCTTTTTGTGGGTTAAAGTATAACAATGTCCACATGAATATTTATGCGTGTGCAAATAACTTTGAATTTAGAAACCAAAGCTGCAACCAAAAATTTTTAACACATGTTAATCTCTATTTGAAAAGTGGTATATATCGCTCCTTTATTGCAACATAGTCATATCTCAAAAAATTAAAAATTTATAGTTACTTAAGCAAAACTGCTCATTTAGACCTTCTGTATATGTTGAAAAAAAAATCAGTTTTCTATCCCTAGCTGAACCGAAGATATAACAAAAAGTGTTTGCGGCAATTAGATCATAGGACTTATGTCTTGAAAACTTAAATCGTATTTTGCCATATTCAAGTTTTTTTGAGATATAACTATATTGCAATAAAGGAGCGATATGTATGTATTTATAGTTGTACATATTACTGGATCATATTTTCCATGTATATAGGAAATAGGATCCAAACTTATAAAATTTCTGCCGCGTACATGATTCTACAAAAATAATACCAACCATAATTTCAGAATTTACATAATTGGTTACAACAAACTTTGAGTCAGGATTACGAACTAGCTGCTCACACCACTTATGTTACGTTTTTCTTTGGCTACTTAACTTCCTGCAGGCATCTGGCAGAAACTATGATAAACGTTTCAAAAATCTACCGTTCTGAGCCGACTTTAACCAATAGGTCCCGCCGTTCATGTTAAAAATTAACACAGACAACATAAAGTTCAAAATTTTTAAATTTTTTCTGTTTCTTTAAATATGAGGCGCATCAAAATTGTTGTTCTTAATCTCTGTTTTCTTTTAGATAACAGGCTCCACACTACACGTGATATTTTGTTTTATAACCAATTTAATATCGTAAACAATTTTTAAGTACTCTAAACATAAAAATATCGTAGTTGCTATAAGAGTAATTTGATGAGTCTAAATGAATGAGTAATCAGAGTTGAGTGCAAAGTATTTTAGCGATACGTCATAAATAATCATTCATGATAAATAAAATTAATTTTTTTTTAGTTATAACACTTGCGTTTATTTCCAAAGGGTGTCTTTTTTATTATTTGATCGTTCAGTGCAAATTTGTTACAACACTTTAGTCAGGATTACAACCTAAATACTTACACCACCCATATTGGGTGCGGTAATTGTATCTATGAGTGACAGTATCTGCGATTTAACGTCGAATTTATTTGTTTCCAATAGACTGCTGAGAAAAAATCGCTGAAAATAATATTTTTAAATTTTTCACTTTGTTCAAGATGCCTGAGCTGATGTTTCAAATACCTTACTAAACTATAGCGACTTAATATCACTGAATTTTATTATTACAAGCCGAGTTGTCGTGAAAATGTATGTCTACTGAAAAATTATCTTCAACATCGGATCCCATAAGCACTATTGTCATCTAAAAGCTGTTAATGCACCTTGAAAAAGGCACTGTTTGATGAAGTTCGTGGGCCAGCGGCATCATTTGAACATACTTATTCAAAAACGATGAAACTGAAGTTAAAGGAGCAGGGTTGTGATGATTACTGACTAATTAAAATCGAAAATTGAACTTATTTGACACATGGTGTCAATAAAATAGAACTGGTCGCCAAGATTGTGCAATTTCAGCTTATTGGGATATTTTTTGGGTGAATACCTACAGACTCTTGCCTACAGGACCATGCCAAATTCAATTCCAGCCCTGTCCTTTTAGGCGAAGTATTGGAAACAGAAGAAATAATCTTTAAGAATTCAAGGTCTAGTATTCCCTTCACTATTGCAAAATATCTGATTTTTTTCAACTTTGAAAAACCCAACAGTGAAAAAATCACCCGTTATATGGATATGTAGACTTAAAAGCCTGTATTAATCATTTCGAAAATAATTCAACATGATAAACAATTTTCATAAAGAAAGGCTATTTATTTAGCTTGTTATCTTCCATTGAAAGTTCATAAATCTTCTTTGTTCAATAATTAATGTGATTAATATTGATATTTGATTTTTAAAATATTTGATTGAACTGCTTGGTATACTATTCGATTAAGTTAAGAGTTCGAAGATTTGAATATTCACTTACTCGTAAAGTTTGTTTGTTTTTGTCTTCTTTGTCCTTGCATTTCATAGCAAAATTTCACAGGCTTTCTAAAGTCGTATGCATTATTTGTAAAGTTGCAAGTTACATACTTGATTTGAGCTATGTTTAGCTTTTTCTTTGTGTTATACGGTAACATATCGCTCCTTTATTGCAACATAGTCATATCTCAAAAAATTAAAAATTTGTAGTTACTTAAGCAAAACTGCTCTTTTAGACCTTCTGTACATGTTGAAAAAAAAAAATCAGTTTTCTATCCCAAGCTAAATCGAAGTTATAGCAAAAAGTGTTTGCGGCAATTTGATCATTGGACTTATGTCTTGAAAACTTAAATCACATTTTTCCAAGTTCAAGTTTTTTTGAGATATGATTATGTTGCAATAAAGGAGCGATATGTTTTCGACTGTAAATTGGTCCTAATAAGTTTTGATACGGGGTTTACAATTAATATTTTAAATTTATTTTACCTGATTTTATATTTATTTTTATTTAGTCGGAGTAAAACTTACTACAGGTATTGTAGTAAAATTGTTTAAGTTCACGGGTATGCCTATAAAAATCACGTTTAACAGAATTGCGAATTTGTGTGGTAGGTTTTAAAAATCGTTGTTTCCATTGTTTGACGTTGAAATTAATTGATCACATTGGTAATCTCTATATGAAGAATTTTATGTAAGGATTTGATTCACAGTCCATGCAGGTTTTAGTTCGTAGAAGGACTTATGTCAACAAAAAATATCTTCACAAAATTACTGAAAATATTTTGTCCAGTGAGGTTTATTTCTTTGCATTATAAACAAAGGGCCGATAAGTTTTATTCTAAACAATTTTTACGAAAATAAAACGTTTTTAAACAATAACATCAAACACTCTTTTGAATAAACATTCGAAATCTCAGCAATATATGTAAAGTGTGTCATTTTCAATGTTCACATTTCAGATGTTAAAATAACGAAATAATTTTGTACCAGGAATTTGGTAAAGACAGAAATCATATTTAAACAGAAAATTAAACAAATTTATCTTTCAATCGGAAATATTATCTTATATTAAGGTGGGTCAAAAATTAATTTTATTTAAATTCTATATTTTAGATGATGTGGGTATTACAATTTGACCGCAAAGCAGTGTTATTATTTCCACATTGTTCTTTTTATAATTTTTCCTTTAAAAGATAACTAAAGAATAAGGCTTAGATTACCATATTTATACGGAGAAATATTACCATTCATGCGATAACTTGAGTGACTCACTTGGGGTATGTTTAGTAGGTTTAGACTAGGAACTTGTCAATATGTCAATAATATTTAGAAAAACAAATAATTTCTTTTGAAAGTTTTGCCCTGCATAGTGGGATAGAGTGCAAAAAATTGAAGAATGATAATAATTGCTTATAATTATTATAAATATGTTTAAATAGTCGGTACAATTATTTCTGAAATTTTATAATAATAATTAAAATAAAGTTTTAAAAGCAATACAATTAAATTATTATTAAACTTTATACTTTACCAGTGAAGACGAGTATACTCGATATAAATACAGTAAAAGAGGCCAATTATCAGTAAAAATAAGTTTAAGTTCAGTTTAAAATTGTCTGTAGATGATTCGAAAATGTTAAATCTCTAGTAATATTAATTACATCATGGAACACTGCATATAGATACATAGCTTGTCTGAAAACTGGCAGTTTAAGTTGCACATTGTTGGAAAACCAGCTCATATCCATATTATATGATGTTAGGTCAGGTTATGTTAGGTTAGAGGACGAGTACTTGTCAATAGTGACAAGTTCAGTGCCCGGAGGTCGAATTGACCCATTGTACAATGTCCTAACTTCTGTTAATTTTTATACATAAGTGGCGGGACCTACAGTTTAAATACGGCTCCGAACGACAGATATATTTTTACATTTTCGTTTTGATGTCTGACCTGGGATATTATGTTAATGCTGCGAAGTCGCCATAGTCTAGAGGGGAGTCTGTTCGTTTATTAAACGTGAGGCCTCAGGTCCTGCATTTCGATCAAATATGAAAAATATTTCTTCGGCAACTACCTGTCAACAGATTTTCCGCAAAAACTCTGAAAGGAAAAATCTGTCTTTCGAAGTCGACTTTAAATTGTATGTCCAGCCACTCACGTCTAATACAGTGCGTCTATGGCCTCTGCGGTATTATCAAACGATTGATTCTGACCCTTACTTTCAACAATTATCAAACAATTCAATTAATATGACCAAAATTGCTTAACAGGCAGCTGATTGTATTTTCTAGAGGTGTGCACAAGACATATAAAATTGCACACTTTTGCATTTTTCTCAAGACCGACTATTGATTGTAGCTGCAAATATAAATAAGTGTGAACAAAAAAACAACTGCACTCGCAAACCATTGTGCAACAGTATAAAAGAGAGTTGTGTGAAGAGTGCAACAAAAATATTGTACTCTTATAGAGTCACAACCAGTGATGCCAACTTAGCCCTTTTCGGGCTAGATTTAGCCCTTTTTGAAGTACCTTTAACGCGAAAAAAAATTTTTAGCCCTAAACTAAAAAACGCGCAATTTCAGCGCTTTTCAGTATTTTTGTTTAGCCCTTTTAGCCCGTTTTTCCTTTAACTCTGTAGGGCAATATTATCTTATGTTTCTCTGGCAATGTCGAATTGTAAGCCAATGTGGCAGAATTTTTTTCTTCTTTTTCTTGATTTCTTCTTGGACATTTACATAGAATTACCAAAAGTACCGAAAAACACAAGCTTTGCTGAAAGTTTAACATTGTGTTTACATAATCATTAGGTGGAAAAGAAATGTCAGGCTGCGCTATCGTTATATACTGCAATTCATTTATCATTTGCTTCCATAGAACACTTGACAAAGACAAGTCTCAATACCATATATAAAGTGATTTATGAATGAAGAAGACGATGACCAAGAAGTACAAATCGTATGTATCAATGACCAACTTTGAAAGATTATAATGTAAATTCTATTTGAAACCAATCTTAGTACTTTGATTCTATTGAATGTAAAATGATATCAAGTGCAATAATATCTATTAATAAATTGTTTTGTTTAAAAATTGTGGTTTCTTTATCTGAAAAGACTTTTTTAATTTTAGCCCCCTTTTTGCGCTTTTTTGAAAAAAATGAAATTGTTTTGTACTAAAAACGTAATTTTTTCAATTTAGCCCTTTTTAGCCCGTTTTTCATTTTTATTCACGCGTTTGGTGCCCTAAGAGTTGGCATCACTGGTCACAACATGCATTTCTTTTTTTGCTCTCGGCAACCGAACATTTTCGTCGACGCTAGTAACTTTTTATTTCTGGGGAAAAACCTTTTTTTACATATGGCAATACTGAGAATGTAGCTTCAGCAGTAAAATATGCTCTTACAACACAAACACTGCTGTTGTATACATTGAATAAATGAAAAATACACATTTCAGTGCACTCGTAAAATCAAGAGCAACAGAAAAGAGTACACTACAGTATTGAATTCGGTGAAGGGTAAGCTAGGAGAATGTCTTGTGCACACCTCTAGTATTTACCATGCCGGCGCAAAATGCAATTCGATCAGCTTTTTTTCGATTAGAAAACCCAGAAGTCATATAATGTTGGAAGAATGGTTTGCATATATAATTCGCAAGGTGATATTTATGTCAAGGGACATACATAATCTGTGTGCGGTCAAAGATTTACTTCATCCGAAGTATATATTTTTATATTTATTAATTAGAACCCAATTACAAATTATATTCTAATTATATACGAG
The DNA here is from genome assembly GCA_014635995.1 of Sarcophaga peregrina. Lineage (NCBI taxonomy): Eukaryota > Metazoa > Arthropoda > Insecta > Diptera > Sarcophagidae > Sarcophaga > Sarcophaga peregrina. The sequence continues at coordinate 53,650,647 of CM025793.1, read as the reverse complement.
CTGAGTAACTTAGATCATGTGCACGGTGTAGTGTAACACACCAGAGTCTCTGGTGCAAATCGATTCCACGACCCTCACGCTAATAGTTTAGTACACTTTCCACTAGACTACTAGGGCACTCATATATTGTTATACTTATTCTAGATCTTATTAAATCTGTCTATTATAATGAAAAAACTTTTTTATTTAGTTGTTTACAAATTCTTAGTGATCGCTCCCACTGTGGTCGGTTGATTATTTCTTTTTTATCAAAACTTGAAAAACTAAAAAAAAAAGAAAACTTCAACATGTTTTTGGTAGAGTCATACATATGTATGTACCCAGTGCAAAAATAGATAAAAGAAATTATGTTACAAATGGCAAATACAGTTAATACCGAATTAGCACTGAAACAGGCAACACCAAATTTGAAGTAAATTTTTATTATCCATACCAAGGAAAAGCGTATAGTAACAAGGATTTGAAACTTCAAAAGAAGGGTTAAGTGCTTGTAATATAAATAACTCTTAAGTTGTCCGTCGTTGATAGGAGGTAAGTGATCATGGATAAAATTCTTTCGTTAAAACTAGATTTTGATTTATAAAATTTAATTTATGAATCTAATTTCTAATTATTTCTTATACGGAGTTTTTATTACGGAAGATTTTTCACCTTTCTCGTTTGGTTAAGCGAAATTTGCTGCGATGTACTCTTCAAAGATACATTTCCATGTAGTTGGTCCATGTGATTTTATTCAACCTTAAATTAAATAACATGATTGTATATTGTCCAATGAACTTATCCAATCGGCTAAATTATCTGGTAACCAAACTCGCCTTTTAATAGGCTCATGATATCGCTCACACACAATTTAACGATGACCAAAAGTCAGTAATCACTTCATGGTACCTTACTTCACTTCTTTGACTATTATTGCGATTTTCGTAATTTCTAAAAAATTACAGTAAAATGATGTCGCGCTGTTCCAAAAATCACACTGATTTTCATACAAAATTCGCAAATTAATTGACGGAGTCTCACCCAACACGACCTTTGACAATAAAATTCAATGAATCTTACTTAAAAAAATTTTGTTAAAAAAAAGCAATTCAGCCTTTATTTGGATGACTATCCCCCAATAATGCATTATATTTTTTTTAATCACCAGTATTAGGTTTACCTTAAAATCGACATGTTAAGATCATCTGGTTTGGCTGAAATTAACTACTAGGCCCAAAACCTTTTTGAACCACCAGTTCATTTTATTATCATTTGCGTAGGCTCATTACGATTATTTCGCTTGCGTTACGTGAACAAATCGTTAATTTTCTACAATTAAAGATGTAAAGAACAAATCGCTCAGACCTTTATATAAACATTATACAGTACATTAAGCATTTCTAGGCTTAACGAGGAACCAAAAATCTACTTAATAGTCATTACTAAATAAAATTAAGAATTTTGAGGCTGGTATTGACTGGTGCTTATAAGTGAGTCATAGAAAATTGATGGTTTTGATTAGCATTTTTAGATTAAAAAGTCATAACCAGATTTTGTTCTCCGAATGACGAACTATTTTACTCTAATTCTGATTTTGTCCTCATATAGGCTCAAGTTATGACTTATAATTCGCCAAGTTGTGACTGCGAAAAGCCAAATTTTCGAGAGCGTTCCTAATGCGTAGTGCCTGCAGCGTTGCTTTCCAAGTTCTTGCATTTTTTCTTCTTTCTATCGCCGCTAAGTGGACAGCTAAACACCAAGGGCGTACGGTGGCATTTTTATGTCAAGAAATCAATTTTTTTTTACAAATATAATGATGCTGTTTTATGAAGAAGTATTTTATTTAAAAAACCCAAATTTATTTTTTTGCAAAACTTAATGTCTTACCTTCGAAGCATCTGTTAAACACACATAAATATTGTTAAAGAAAAACGAATAAAAATATTCTTGCAACTCAGCAGAAATGCATGTGAAATATTTTTATTGATAACATTAATATTTTTATTAAAATACAATATGTACATTCATTTAAAAATAAAATATTTAGATTTTATATGTACATAGTTAAGAGGATATGAACAATTTAAAATAGTTGTAAAAAATTCAGCGAATGTTTTTCAATGGATAAAATTGAATTATTTCCGTCTACTTCCGTCTTTTCAATTGAACAAAATGAAAGTGGAGAGTCTATTGTTTGAATTTAACCAAAAAAAAAAAAAAACCATCGTCCTTTACTGTTCACTAAACAACTTTTAACATTTTTTTGAAGACTTACTGCAACACTGTACTTAATAATTTTAGTTAGATGGTAGGATTAGTGAGCGAATGATCGTGTCCTTAAGTTATTTGCAGCATTATCGAGCTCTATAGATTTCTAAGTCGCCCAGCGATAGCCCACGTAGTGCTCCTGTCTCGATAAGTCGTTATAGTAAATAATGTACTTAACAAAATACATTCCAGTTGTACTTCGGTGTTTGCAAACGACTATGTTGTCCAAAAACCAATCCTCCTGACCTTTGCGTTTATGTGTTGGGATTCGCTCACCTGAAATTTTAGCTGTAGATTGCTTTGGCAAAGTCGAAGAAGATTGAATATACAAAAGGCTTTGTGTGGACTTTTGATTTGTTCAGTATATCGCAATAATATTCAAGCAACATATTTTTCAAAAATGGTTTTTTATAATAAATAAATTCATTGGCATCATTTGCATTATCTATAAAAATTTCAGGGCTACACTCTGTACCGTTATGAATTTATAAAAAAAAAAAATGTTAACTTTAATAAAAACTTTCCACTGTAAAATTTCGTTGTTGTCGCCTGAGATATTTTTGCGGTTATGGCTAGATTTAGCCAGCCGGCTTTATCGTGTACAGTTTATTTGAAGTAATTTTTTAAATTTTATGATTTACTGTTACTCTTCCGATAAATATTTATAACAATTTGTTTTGCTTCTTTTTCTTAATTTCAGACTTTTGTCTACACTTACAGATAAGCCACCTCTTGGGTCCATGATAAATAAAACTTTACTGATTAACAACAAAGTACGAAATGCAGTAAATGAATGAAATGCATCCAACAGCATTGAACCTACGAAATACGCTAAAAATATATGAACAAGTTCATGTTACGAAAAATGTAAAAAATAAAATATGAAATAATGCATTACAATACAATGAATAAATGTACAATGAATAAACGTATAATGAATAAATGATATGATACTTATACGAGTACACTTGTATGCAGCACAAATGAAATCAGCTCTACTTATGAAGAAATAATAATGCCAAGTGTAAATATATATATAAAAACAAGAACAATTTACAATAATAACAATAAAAATAATTATAATATTGTAGTAAAATAAGAATAAAAACAACAACAACAACAACAGAAAAAAAATCATTTATTTTTGTTGATATTCCTTCAATGACTAAATGAATGAAAAATAAAAGCAGAAGAAAAAAAAACCAAAAAACAGAAAAACAGAAAAAATATCGTGTATGCGAACACAGCACAACACAACACCGTACAGCACAAATAGTGTTTATGCTATAGAAAAACAAAAAAATATTTAAAATATTTAAATACTACACAATACTTAACTAGCAATAATAAATAAATAAGAAATGCATTTTACACCAAAAGAATAAAACGAAGGAGAATGAAACGACGAAACAATAAATTGAAATTATTTCATATTCTAAACGAAATCAAATCATTGTAAAGATTTTAAGGGCATACAATTGACAACAAATAATAATAATAATTACAACAATAGCAGCAATAAAACAAGCAAAATAAGAGAGAACAATTTCATTGTAATATTGGTAATAATAACAACACAACTATAACAACTACAATAGCAAATAAAACAAGATCATTGACAATATCATCGTCAGCAGCAACATCATCGTCGTCAGCAACAACAATAATCACGTCAACTTATTCAGTTTGTCTACGCAAATATTTAAGTCGTTTAAGAGCAATGCGAACAAAACATTTTATTGTGATCCTATGTTGTGTGGTGACCACCACTCTACTGTTTATAGTACTGGGGACAGCAGGTGAACCAAACGATTCACTTAAAAGTATCGTATCACAAACACATCAACAACTTAATAAGTTACAGGTAATACAGCCACTTTGTACACATTTTTCTTATTTTTTTTTCTTTTAATGACAACAACTTGTTTCGTTTAGTATTTAAGGATTTAAGTTGAACAGCAAAACCTCATTTATTGGGTGATCTCTGTAATTGTTTATCCGATAAATTTTTGTAGAACTTCTAATATTGCTAACAGCCTACATGTAACGGTGACTTTTGTAACCGTGTGGGTTTTAAAAATTGAACATTATTCTGTGGCGATAATTGAATGCATTCGATTTATTTTCAAAAAATTACCACAAATCTCATCGAACAGTGTATTTGCAGCCCTTTGTCAGTTTCAAGCTACTTTTCATACCAAATTTTGAATTTTGTCACCACATAAAATAACATAAAGACCCGCCGTAGAAACATCTTTCAGAAACTGTTGAAAAAAATTATTTTTGCTTGAAATTGTAAACCTGATAACGAATTAGTAGTATATGAGCGTAATATGTAATAATGATCATTAGCCTAACGTTTTGTACCGTTTGCAAGAATCCACTAACAACGGTGGCTTTTGTTTGTGATTGATTTGTTGGCTAAAGCGACTGTCAGTTCTTCCTGTTCTCGGGAAACGACAATTTAGTTTACATTAACATTCTCAAAACACAATCTTTCAAGGCAAATAGAATACAAACTGAGTGGAATGCCAATATCGATATTATAGGCGTCGCCGTTTGGTCAGTCGTACATGAATCCCTCAGAGCATTCAATTAAAACTAACATTTCTTATGCATTAGGCGTGTAAATCTTCCGTAGCTCTCCTAAATCATGAGGCACGTATGTATGTCCGAGTCTTAGTTACGAAACCTCACTATCATTATCATTATTAATTCGTTTTGAGGTCTGCTTTGTGCATTTCTCACATGACAAGTATTTGTTAATTGTTTTTAAATTTTACAAAACGTTTATTAATCCTGAATTCGATGATTGCAAGTAGAAAAGGCCTACGTGGGGATTACCACCTTTTATCCACGAATACGATTTTACTTCTCACACCATCCATGTGAGTGGCAGGATATACAGTTAGTGAAACATTTTGGAAAAGCTTTTCAAAGCAATTATATTCAGTCTCAATGTTTTTGGCAGAATACTGCTGACAGAAAGTCGAAATGTATGACTCAAGGGTTGAAGCTAGGGCTCTTTTCTAATGGGCCTAGTGCGTTGGCTACTAGACAGTCACCTTTATTTATTTACTTCTTATAGAAAAGGCTTTATTTAAATAAAAACACACTTCAACTGATAACACTGCGCGACCGTTGTCACTAATTTTTGATAAAAATTTTTGAGTAAATTTTTAAATAAAAACTACAAAAGTACCAAGATTTTAAAAGAAAACACAAAACTATATGTCGCTCCTTCATTGCAACATAGTCATATCTCAAAACAACTTGAACTTGGCAAAATGCGATTTAAGTTTTCAAGACATAAGTCCTATGATCTAATTGCCGCAAACATTTTTTGCTATAACTTCGGTTCAGCTTGAGATATAAAACTGATTTTTTTTTTCAACATGTAGAGAAGGTCTAAAAGAGCAGTTTTGCTTAAGTAACGACAAATTTTTAATTATTTGAGATATGACTATGTTGCAATAAAGGAACGATGTATATAAAATACATTTTTAATACAAATACCCCACATATAGAAATGGCATGGATGTTAACATAACTCAAGACTGTTGCAATGGTAAGGAAGTAAAAAAATAAAAGATCGTTTTATTGCTCAAAAATAACGCTCAATATTTTCAACCAATATGCTGCAATATTTTCAACCAATATGCTGCAAATTTTAACTGTGTTTTTATAAGTACTCCAGATTATTTTATATATTTTTTACTTGATTAAATGAACACTTTTTCGCATATCAAAAAGCTTGGCAAATGCCATCGCTGCTATCAATTTCATTTACAATTCTTACTAACAAAGATCAGACTTTCGGTGTCTAATGTCACAATGCTTAACGCAGAATTTTTTATACAACTCTATGTTATTAATCATTGAATGACGTTACATCACTAATTTAAAATTTAAGTCTGACTGGCAGCATCCTTCTTCGCTTTATTTATTGTCCTTAATATTTGGGGTTGGTAGATTCACGATCTTTTTATGAATTGTTAGGCGCGTGTTCAAAGTATGTACATTACAAAACAAACTCTTCCATTTTCTTTTAAATTTTCTTTCGCTTTGCACGTTCAATGTACTTTGCAAAGAATTTTGACAAACTCTTGATATTTTGTTGTTGTGTAAACAACCATCAATAGACGACGAACGAAGAACAATGCAAATTTGCGAGTACATCAAAGTCTAAACTTAGCCCCGCTCGTTTTGCGCCTCTCTCCAACAAACTCAAGACTTTTCGAAGTAGGTTTTCGAAGTTGTTCAAAATTGTAGTGGATGGCCGGCATATTTCTCTAAGTGTAAGGGCAATAAATTCTTTGTAAATTGACCTTTCCAATATTATCAATCATTTTGAAACATGGTGTATTGAAAAGCATTTAACCAAATGTATAGGCCTTGTGATGTAAAATTCTAATTACAAAAACAAAACACCTCTTTTCAAACAAAGTGGCTAGTGAAATCCCCTCTTTAAATCTTAGTCATCTTGAAGCAACTATTGATGAATGGATGCGTGAAGTGAATAGCTTTATGAGTCAATTCTCATTTGAGTCATTGCCCATTGAATAATAACTTGTGCAGTGATAATGACATTCCATCCGGGGTTCATGTGTCTCATGTACCGCTAAGGTTCTAATTTCGCAAGATTTAGCGCACTGTCTTATGGCTTGAATGGAAATGGAATCGTGCCAAGGATCATGCCATAGGAGAGTCGCATGCTATTATAACCGACGTTGACTGAAGCTGATATATAACCTAATGCCATCATTTACTCTCAGTGTTGACATCTAATTTTTTTTCTATCTAATTTTAAAAGTAAAACTTTCTAGAAAGACATATAAGGAGAAATGCATATACCGGAGCCTCCAGTAGATTATGAGACAGTCTGTCAGTATAGAGATTGCCGGTTGTATTAGTTTCTCTATTAATTTTTCTTTCAATAATTAAAATATATTTTATTGACGATGTAATAACGTATCTCGAAAATAAAGAAATATTTTAATAGACCAGGCAATGCAGCATTAAATTAATTGTTTTCGAAAGCCAACACACCCATTACGAGTGAGTGTTTGGTGCGAACGTACTATTGGTACATATTTCTTTGAAATTGGGGACAGAGAGGCAATTAAGGTCAATGGAAATACCTATCGCACTATAATAATCGATTTTTTTGTACCCGCTCTTAATGGTATTGGTGGGAATGATGGTTGGTTTTAACAGGATGGTAAAATTTGCTATACATCTCATACCATAATCAATTTGTTGGCTCAAACGTTTCATGGCTATTTAATTAGCCGAAATGGTGATTCAGTAGGCCGCCAAGAAGCTGTGATTTGACACCGTTGGTCTATTTTCTGTGAGCGCCGTTAAAGAAAAGTTTTAGGCCGATAACCAGAGACAATTAAGCATTTGAAGGTTAACATTTGTGGTCGCCGCGATACGATCCCATTTATCGAAAAAGTTCACGAAAAGTTAGATCGGATGGTGCACTGTCAAGTCAACCGCAGCTGCCATATGAATGAAATAATATTCCATTTCTAACCTTAGGAATTGTACTTCACAACAAAGAAATAAATTTGGCAAAATTTCGAAACATTTTTGTCTTATTTTTTTTATAAATTCCAACTTCTATATGGTCCACCCTGTATCTTTGGATTTTTGGCGGAAATGTTTGTATTGATATGTTTATCTTACACATAAGTAGTCATATTGGTTGTATTATATCGCTTTGGGATGCTTTCAATGATATTATTTTACATCCGTAATATAAGGTTTTTAAGTGCAAAAGAATTTCATTAAAACTTCTCACAACGCATTGCTTTGTGTTTCATTATATACTCGTATTTATTGGAAAATTGTTTACTACCAAACGAAATACGATTTGATTTATTTGCTTAATAGACAGATTAGATATCAAGTAGTTTTTTTTACAATATGTCTCAGAGATTTATAGATAGTCTGTTACTAATTACGCTGGCTTTAATTGTTGTTGACAATACATTATTACTTCTATTTGTCAATAATCGAGTAAGCTAAGCACAAAGATTTACGTGAACGGCATGGTTATTCAGTTAATTGTTTCTTGAAATAAATGTTGTTTCTTTAATTTTTTTATTTGTAAAAAATTACTACAATTTAACCACAAAAGTTTTTTTTTTTTTTAAAAATAGTGGAGTAACTTTTAATATTTAAGTTATAGAAAGTGACGAATTTTAATATTAAAAATATTCTAATAATTATTTTAATATTAATATACAGTGGGCGACAAAACAATGGAAACTTTTTCAAAATTACACTAAAAATTAAAAATTTTCTTAAGAAATTCGCAAAATATTTGTGCTGTTTATTAATAAAAAACGATTTCAATGCTGAATTTGGGCAAAAAAGCACCAATATGTGATATATATGGACTTAACAAATCAGAACGTTCAAAAATTATTAGAACATTTTTTGAGTCAAGAACTGTAAACACTTATCATTTTGGAGAAGGCTTCAACACTTCAATAATATAGCTTTTTTATATTTTTATGCATACTAATGAACTGCAATTACCAATTTTTTTTTCCTTAGAACAAATAAACAAATTTTTGAAAAAGTTTTCATTTCATTTTGTCACCCACTGTATCTATGTACATTTGAGGAAACCACAAGTTTTATTTTAGACTTCATAAACTTGAGCTTTATGTTATAGAATATTTTATAGGAACACAAACTCATATTTCTGCATTTTTAGCTTGTAATACAAATTATTGACTTTCAGTATTAATTAAAGTATTAATTCAAATGCAAATTAGACAAACACATTAGATGAAAATTTATAACGTTTATTAATATATAGGTGTCGCTAGTAATCATTAAATTCAGCCCAAATGATTATAATTGCGTTATATTGCTCGCTCTTAACATTAATATCCCGGGCATCGACCAATGCGACCGCGGACCCATGATGAACACCAAAAAGTAAATTTCTGGAAAGCTTTGGTTGCTATTGAATCTTATGTGGATTGTTACTTGTCCCAAACTTGGAAATTTTATTTGTTCACGTACCTATTGACCCTGAAATGAATTCTTCAACGAAAGTTAGGATCAATTGCGAAATTCTTCGAGATCTACATGTCTTTAGGTCAATGGTGATTTGATAAAACGGACTAAATAAACGACAAGTTATTCAACAGTTGTAGTTTTAAAAAGATTGTCCTTGGATCAAGGCATGTTTTTCTTTATAATGTCACAAAGTGATTCCTACTCATGCAGTTTTATGTTTATAAAATTAAAGGTAAAAAGAAGAGATTTGTGGACATTTGGTACATACATAATTGACACACCCTTCCAGGAGATATTTCACAAGCGGCGTGAATTCTCCTTAATCTGGCGGTTCAGGAAATCAACACAAAAGGATTCTTGGAAAGCCATTACAGTAAAAATATGTATTCGGAACCAAGCTTATCTCTCGAAACACCTCCCATTACAGTACCGATAGAACAATGAAACAAACGACACATTGCGACGATGCTCCAACGAATAAATAGAGTTGGATACCCTACTGTCATTAATAAGCACATTCGCCCTCTCCTGTACGTAGTCGAGAAGCTTCGAAATAGACTTTGAAGCATCGGCCCAAACATGAGAGTTGTACTCCATCCGGGGTCGGATAAAGGTCCTGTAAATAGTAAGGAGGTCGGATGGAGTGAAGTATTTTCTGCACCATTTCAAAAAACCAAGACACTTGAATGCTTCCTTCGAAACTTGAAAAATGTGATCGTTCCAATGAGCATCACAACTAATTCTCATGCCCAGAACATCAACTGCATCCGCCTCCTCAATATTTACATTATCCATAGATACAGACAACAGAATACCAGCGCCAGCATCACGCCGGTGTGTCAAAAAACAACATTGGGTCTGTTCGCGCGGTCCCACTCAGAGATTGTTATCAGGTCACCTGTGAGTGCGTCATTCATGTTCAACCTCCTTGCCCCAATCTCCAAAAGGCTTGGCCTCCGATCAAATGAATATGAATGACAAAAGTTGCTGTCATCCGCAAAAGAGTAAATAGGATTCGGTGATCAGAAGTTTCTGGATCTTTTTTTAATACATAACATATAATGTCTGCGTGCTAAACGATTTTCACTGTGTAAACATGTCAATATTTTTTTGTGAAATTTACGAATATTAATTAAATTTTTATTAACTCAATCCAAAATTCAAATCGATGCAGTTTTGTGAAATAAAAGTGTTTTTCAACTATTAAAATTCTACATGACATCGATATCTTGAAGTATATCTTCCTTATATGCCTACGCGTAGTAGATTTAAGTGTAGTTGTATGTATAATTTAAAATTAATTATTCTGCTAATTGCTTACAGTATCTTTCTTTATTACAATAGACTATAGAAAGACAGATAGAGTCAGACGGTATGAGGGGTAGTAGAGGTGTGCACAAGACATATAAAATTGCACACTTTTGCATTTTTCTCAAGACCGAATATTGATTGTAACTGCAAATATAAATAAGTGTGAAGCAAAGATAGAGTACAAAAAAACAACTGCACTCGTAAACCATTGTATAACAGTATAAAAGAGAGTTGTGTGAAGAGTGCAACAAAAATATTGTACTCTTTATAGAGTCACAACATGCTTTTCTTTTTTGCTCTCGACAACCGAACATCTTCGTCGACGCCAGCATTGCCAGCAACTTTTTATATCTGGGAAAAACCTTTTTTTACATTACTACTTTTTTACACTACTGATATTCATATGGCAATACTGAAAATGTAGCTTCAGTAATAAAATATGCTCTTACAACACAAAGCATAGTTCCGTTACTTCACATATAAACGAGTGCTGTTGTATACATTGAATAAATGAGAAATACACATTTCAGTGCACTCGTAAAATCAAGAGCAACGGAAAAGAGTACACTGGAGTATTGCATTCGGTGAAGGGTAAGCTAGGAGAATGTCTTGTGCACACCCCTTATAGGTATCCTATTAACTGCTTTGTAGTCCTCGATTTTTTACAGCAGATTGTGACAGTCGGTGTTTTAATTTTAACTCATCATAAACACAACGTGTATATATTTTTATGCTTACCTTGACGCCATCATGTGAATCCAATGGTGTAGTCGTGATATACGGGTGCTACCAAGAATTATAAACTAAAGATCACGCCTTGCGCATGATTTCCCGTCAGATGATGTTGTTGGGCTATTTTAAAGGTTTCCAAGTATTTTTCATAAGTGAAAATTAACATTTCTTCTGAAAAGTGTATGCACTACGCGAAAGTAGTTAGAAGCCCTGCAATATAAAACTGACATTATACAATGAAAACAATTTTCGTGACATCGTTGATTCAACATGCGCAGAAAGTTTTAATTTTGTGTGCGTGATGGCATAATCTTTAGTTTATCATTCTTGGGTGCTACTATCTTTTGATAGATAAATTTTGTCACAAATTTAAAATAAGATTCTTTGTTATGCTCTGCTGTTTATGTTATAAAATTAAAGAGTAAAAATAAGAGATGTTGATTAATATTTTCTAAAATTTTTTTATAATTTTTCAATTGTGTTTATTATCTGAACAGGAACACATTAAATATTATCTTGAAAACACTCTTTCAATGTATTGCATATTCAAAAAAGTTCGGTTACAAATTTCATCAAATATGAAACAATTTTCTCTTATGTTTGGAATAAAATAAAATGTGCACCATTTTGATGAGTAAAATTTGGTCAAATTGGCCATTTTACTAGTGAAGAAAATGTACTTTCTGGGAGGAAAACTGATCTCTACAAATTTTAAATTTACGCCATCAAGAGAGTTCTATGGAGAGTTCTATTCTAATCTAATCTATTTTATATTCTCCGTAATGCTCGCTTCAGAAATGGTTTCGTATTTTTCGTTTAGCTTTAGTTTTTTATTTACTTCGACCATATGCTCGGTGTAGTGTCACAGAGCATAGTCTTTGGTGGGAATCAAACCCTTGATCCTCACGGTAATAGTCTAGCACACTATCAATTAGTCCTTTCATTTTTCACTGTTAATGCATGTAGCATCTTCTTCGTGAAAGTAGATTTTTTCAAACTGATAAATGCTTGATTACAAACTCTTAGTTTCCTAGCAACGACTCCTTTTCTAGCAATTGTCTAATCAAACTTTCAGCAGTTTGCCACACTGTAAAATTTGAGACCAGTATTCTGAAATATTTTTCTCTTTTCATAGAATTAGTAATGCCTTCTAACGAACTAAAGCTTCTTCAATCTGCAGGGCTATCAATTGATATCACCAAAGTTATTACATTTTAGAGCCTTCTGCCAATACACTTTTGCATCGCACTGCATTTTTTTTTTTAATTTTAATTAATTTTAAAATTATTCCCAATATAAATAACAGATTTTTTTTTTTTTATTATCAGTTTTTCCATTTTAAAAATTTCATTCAAGTGATTTAATTTTTAGAAAAGGGGTTTGTTTTTTTCTCAAAAACATTTAAATTTTTGATAAGAAGAAAATATTTTAATTCATTAAAACAACAAAAAAAAAAAAGAAAAATTTTGTGTATTCCTGATGAGTATAACTTTTTTTTTATAATTAATTTACATTGTGATAACATACAAAATAAATATTTACGTTTGTATTTATTTATTAAATACAAACAAACAAGTGCTGTCTTTGTACCGATTTGTTGTTGTGCTGTTGTGATTCATTAAAATTCAAATATTTTTTAGCGTTGGAATTTTTATCTGTCTAAGGCCGACCTAAAAATAAATTAAGTGAAATTAAAATAAAAAAAAAAAAATAAAAGTACGAAAATTTTTTATTATGCCTTCGCATAACAAATATTTACCTTCACTCTAACACTTGTGGTCAATATAATATCAGTATCCGAAACATATTATAACCAGTGATCCATCGTGAATTTTTAGGCCCGCTTTTAACACGTACAATAGGCGCTTCAATTGAACAATTAAATTATAACGAATAAAACATAAAAATTTGTGTTGGAAGACATTTTTTTTTAATTTTCAATGGATCAAAGGTCTGTTGTAAAATATATTCGACATATACTTTGGTTTGTTTCACTATTATTTAACAAGTTTTTCCTAATAACCATGTGAATACCGTAGCAGGTCATAGGATGACAGACTTGCTAACTGAAATTACCTAAAAATAACGCCTACCGAGAATGTATTGGGTGTGGTCACTGTTACCAGATTTGCCGATTTTTGACTTTAAAAGTGGCAAAGTGAGATTTGCCGATTTATGCTCTCAAATTGTCGATTTAATCAAAAGTATATGTTTACACCACTGTTTTCATATAATTCTGTCAATATGACTTTGTTAAGAATAGAAAAAAGCAATACAGGACCGTTCGCACTTACATACATACATAATTGGCCACTAAAACCCTTCAGTCAGGATTATTGACCTAGTTTCTCACACCACTTTGTAGTGTGTGTTAATGTTATATAAAAGAAGTGGGACTTACAGTTTAAAGTCGACTCCGAACGATAGATTTTTGAGAAACTTTTCATGGCAATTGTATTTACTCTCAGAGTTTTTGCCAGAAATCTGCTAAGAGGAAATCGCCGAAGCAAAACTTTTTCTATTTTGTTTTGCTGTCTCGCCTAGGGCCCGAACCCTGACTTTAAGCCAATACACTACCTACTAGACTACGGCGACTTCGCACTTACGACCATTTTTTTCCAATTTTTTTCATAGAAAATACTTAATGAAAATAAATATGTACTTGCGGAGAATCCTTAAAATATATTATTATTTTAAATAAAATAAATTTTGAATTATATGAATTTTGGGTAGTTTCATTTCTCCTGACCGTCAAATTTGGTAGTACAGAATGTAATTTTTTTCTTAAATTCTTTTTTCACATGAAATTCGACTTACGACCGTTGACAAGGAACCTATCTCGGTTGTAAGTCGGGGAATACCTGTAAATTCGAATTTTGTGATAAATGGAGAATTAGATTCAATATTTAAAATAACTAAACATTTTCCAAATTTCGAATTTGAAGAAGATATGCAAAATGTAAATACAGAATTATAATATAATATAATCAATAACAGTGAAATGGATTTCTTAAGTTTTTGGAAACAATATCGCTACAAACTTTTCATTACCAAAAATGTCAATTTTTATCGAAACAATTTTGACTCTACCACATTCGTTCGGCAATGTGGAAAGAATTTTTGGTTTTTTTTTGATACATACTTTTCGACGACAATAGGTATTAACTTAGAATAAATCCCTTCGAATAAAACAGATGTTTTACCAAAAAGAAGGATGTTTTTGTTCTTCCAAAATTTTGACGATTTCGAAAATATTTTACCGATTTTTTCATCTAGTTTTGACGACTTTATACTAAATTTATCTGGCAACAGTGGGTGTGGTGGTGAGAAAATTTGCTCTTTTTTAATACGTAGCGTTACGTAACCTATGATATTCAGTGCTTGAAGTTAATATCTTTAATGATAAGCGGTATTCGAAAATCATGACAAAAATATTCCTTCATGACCTTCGCCGTGGTCTAGTAGGTAGTGTGCTGGCTTATTAGACGTAAAGCCAGGGTTCGAGTCCCAGGCCAGACATCAAAATAAAAATACAAAAAGTATTTTTTCAGCGCTTTTTTTTCTTTCTTTTCTTGTTTCTCAAAAATCTGTCGTTCGGAGTCGACTTTAAACTGTAGGTTCCGCCACTTCTGTATAAAATTAACACACACAACATGAGTGGTGTGAGAAACCACTCATGTTAGCAAGCACATACCAAAATTAACAGTCAGACTGGGGCAGAAAAAGCCGGATTTTACATAATATCTACATCCTTTCTATACAAATCTAGTTTTCTTAATGTTTATTTGAGCAGTTTAAAGTACAATTTTTTGATAGTGGCATACCCATTCCAGCTATCTTATCTCATGTTTTATACCATGTATTGCTGATTATATCTGTGACATTAAATAATAATAGCTTAAATCGATATTTTGTTTTTAGAGATATTAAGGGTTTTGTCTAAAATAAATAGTGTTTAAATTAAGTAAAGTTAAAATATAAATGCGTATAGTTGTATTAATAATGGCATTTTATACATGCATTTCGACTGAGTGATATATCTTGAAGAAGAGAATAAGAATACATATGTAATAAATAAATTAAAAAAAAAACACTTATGTCTACTTAAGCTATTATTATTTATTGCCATAGATATTAAACAGAAAAATGTTCTGTTAATTTTAAAAATGACTACGATCAAATTTTTGGTTTTTGTCTTTGCTAAATATCCTAATATATATTATTAATCTTTCTGTAAGTCTGTTTTTTTTTTTCGTTTGTTTGTTAGCCAATCACGCCTGGACCGATTTTCTTGAAATTTGTCGCGCTTTTCTCGGGACAGTCTATAAATCTTTTTAAAATTTTGACCAAAAGTGGAGAAATAATGGGACAAATGGGGAAAAAATGATAATATGTAATTTTTTACGATTTACATTGATTAAGTTTCTCAAGTAATATTGGAGGCATTCCTTTCCTAAAGTTGAATCGAAAGGGGTCCAAAAAGGAGGAAAGGGGTCTAAAATGGGCAAATTGAGTGCATAGCATATAAATCGAGCTTTTGTCGGTGCAGGTTATAGGCTATAAATCTTTTCAAAATTTTGACCAAAAGGGTATAAAAAATGAGGCAAATGAGAAAAAAGGGGCAAAAATTAGTACTTTATGCATAAATGCTGTATTTTATGGGTTTTAAATGTATTTTTTTACGATTTAGCGTGGCTAAGTTTCCCAAATAGCTATTGGAGGAGTTCTGTTTAAAAAGTTGGACCAAAGGGGGTCCAAAAAGGTGGAAAGGAGCGAACAACGAGCAAATTGCATGCTTTTATATTTGAGACTTAGGGTATTCAAAAAACTGAGTTGTTTGATAAACCGGTTTCCGAATAATTTGAAAAATTACATTTTTTAAGAAGCCGGTTTTGAAACCGAATTTTTATTTATTGTTATTTTTATAACCCGCGCAACCCCGGGTACAATCTGCCAGTGTTCAAATATATTTTCTCGCACAAAAAAAAATGTGACTTTTGACCTTATCAAACTTCAATTGTGGCAAAATTTTTCAGTAACAATAATTAATTAATGAAATTTCCCTTTTACAAGGTCCCAATAACGCTAAAAAATTTCAGACTAGTCCTTGCTGAAATAGTGACCTAGTATATATTGTTTCTTTAGCATACAAGCTTACTGGAAACTTCGTCGATAATTGTTGGATCTCTTCGTTGTATTTCTTTCTACTTCTCAAATTATTATTTTAGATTTTTCCTGCAATATCTCACCCTTGAAACAATATTTTCGTTAGATATGAATGTATTTTTGTCACCAATCAAATAACCGGAATGGAAACATCGAACCCAAAACTGTATGCTAATATATCAGGATTATTAACAATTAATGTCTCTTATTTGTATTTTAGTGATGCGTTTTTGTAATGCGTTTTTCAAAATACTGAGTCTGAACAATCCAAACCCTAACAATGAAGTTTATTTAGTACAAAATCTTATCATTGAATTACGGTTTAACCGTGTTATACAAACCGAGAATCAGATTCCTGAATCCAATTCCTGTTGTTTATTGACACAGAAAAATGTGTCATAACCATTTACTTCTATTATTTTGCCTGTCACTGTATATAACTCACATTCATTTGTATGTAGATACAATTAGGTAATTAACTTATTTATCATAGAATTCATAGATAATTGTGATTTAGATTGAAAAATAGTTAATGACGACGAAAATGTACTCAACCGCAATAAAGCTAGCAATGCGGTCTAGTTTGATAACCTTACTTTGATAACTGATATTACGTTCGTAATATTTGCTATGTTTAGCGGAATCTTAACTTTTAACGTCATTGACATGTATGTTCTTAATGATCGAAAAATATGTGATAAGAGGGATCACTTTTAATCCACCAGTAAATGATTCGTTTTATATAAAAACTTGAGTGTAAAGTGTTAAAATTCATACTTTGTTTAATAAATTAATGATAATTGATAATGATTAGCGTCTTTATAAATGTGCATGTATTTCATGAAAAAGTTTTATATAGGGAAAGTAGAAGAAAAACGTAATAAATTAAATTCTTACAAGGAAAGTAAAATTGTAATTTGGGGCCTGTTCGTAAATGCGCTGCATATTATGCGCAATATGTTCATAAATGCAAACCTTGGCAACACTGCAGCTGTCAAATATTAGTAAATGCAACATTAAATCATATTATGCGCAAATAACCACAAAACACTAATCATAAAAATTGCTGATGCATTGAATAAGTGAGTGAGAGAGAGCGAGGGAGAATGAAAGTTTTAACAGAAAGTTTATTTTTTTCTTCCTTAAACGTCTTTTCTTTTGTGCGTTTTCAACATTTTGTCATTTCTTTTATCGTCCAGTTCGACAATCAAATTTATTAATCATTTTTCCATTTCTGCAGTGGTAGTTCGTACGTAAATGGAAACAAGTAAATCAGCAAAGAGACGCATCAGCAACATGTGATTAGCCGTTTGAGCGCAAAATAATCATATCATGCAGCGCAGTAATGCATTTACGAACAGGCCCTTGTTTAACCGAATTATTTAACTTTTAAAAATGCCTACAACATTTTAATTCATAACAAATTACGTCTGACCCTGGGATATCAGTTATCACATCATGCTTATTTAAAGAATATCTGATCCATAAATAGTAAAGAATCTAAATACAATTTTGTCATTATGAAAGAGCTTTATCAAGGGGAACGGTTTCCATTTGCTGTAGAAGACTTTACATAGAATCACTTTAACAAGAAACGTATTCTTTGTAATAATATTATATTGTGTAATATTTACATACATACATATGTACATATATGTCCTCCATATCGAGATATTAATTTTTAGATATTACAAATTTAAATATTACATTATTATTTTTAAATATTACAAATGCCAAGGAGATTTTTAACCCACAAACAAGAGCATATTTTCTAAAGGCTTTTATTAAGACGAATCTGCATGTTTTGGATATATATACACTGAGCGCCAAAAGTGAGCAACCAACAATGATATAATTCATTTTCTTATAATAGCGATAAAAGGAAATAGGAATAATCGAATAAATTTCCAAAAATAAAAACGTTTATTCATTACTTATAAAATGTTAAAACAAAAACAAAATTATTGTTGTGCCACAAGTATACATATTTTTTATAACAGAAAATTTAAAATTATAGTGGATGTTGACTCATTTATGGCGCTCAGTGTATATAGAGTGGTTCCAACTTTAACAGTTGTTAAAGCTAATCTGGTTGAAGCTATGTCTGTTAAATTATTCAGTCCGTTCAGCCAAATCGCATTGAAAGTCCACAGGCAACGACGTGTGTTTAATGAATAAGCTCTGGAGCTGTTGACAACTGAATCAAATTTTTAACGAAAAAGTCACTGTTTAGTGGAGATTTGGGGTGTCATCAGTTCATATTTCTTTGAGAACGACAGTTATGGGGTTTGCTTAAGCCACAGGTGTATGCAAATAAGGCAAATTTATATTAGCGTTATGGGAAATTGGACATAGCGGATGTGCTCTATCCAGAAAAGCTGTAGTAGATGTTATACTCCACGCTTAATGATATTAAAAGGTCTTTCAAACGAAAATTTTATGATAACTCACATATAGTTTGTTTTATTTACATTTAGAAATAGGAATCTTTTAATGAAGTCGTCGTAGTCTAGTAGATATTGTACTGATGTTAGACCAGAGACCTGCGCCGATCGGCTGACAGCTGGCTAAGCCGAGCCGCCGATAAAATTTAAAAGCCGCCTCCGCCGAAGATTTATTCGACTTAAGTCGGCTTAAATTCAGCTGCCGTTTTTTGTATTTAAGAATATATGGAAATATGTTTTTAATATTGTATACAATAAATTTTTAATATATATGAAATACGATATTTATATATTTCGTTTTACTTGACTTAAATACATTATTGAATTTGTTTCTTCCTTTTTTGGATATGTTAATAGTAAAGATATTTAATTTCTTGATATGGTAATTTTGAACGCCTTTTCTTGTTTTTTTGGTGAATGTGGTAACACTTTTAACTTAACGTTAAATTTTTTTTAAAAGACATAAAAAATTAAAATGGAGAACCAAAAAATTACAAATTTCTTTCAAAATTTAAATGAGTTAAATTCATCTGATTCCGATGATGACCTTGCTGTTTTTAATGGTATTGACAACGATATAAAAAATTAAAAAGGCCAAATCCTTTTAAACAAAAAATTTTCAGCAGGGTCAATAGTTTGGCACCAATTTTGTCAAATGGTTATTGGAAATAATCCTGTGCTAAAAAGTATCACATGTGTAAAGTTTGATTTGAGGTACATATATTATTTCTATCCAGGAATTAAATTTAAAGAAAATCTCCTCTTCCCAAAACAATAATGAAACTCCTATTTCAATTAGTTTTTTGCCAAATTTTTTGGGAAATTTTATTTGGAATATTCATTTCTGGAAGTTGTTTTTTGTAAGTGTTATAAATAATATAAATAATTTCAGGTTTGGACTTTCTACATCGACATCAAACCTCTGTAACCATTTACGTGCTCATGGTTTTGATGTAAAATCTAAAAAAATTGAAAATTCGACTGCCAAATCAAAATTCATATTGCCAAGAAATTCTAAAAATGCAGATTCCGGAAAATTTGCTAACGCGCGTTAGCTTGTGCAAATGTGCTGCAGAGCAACCAAGATTTATGGGATATATGTAGGCCATTTTACGGATCACAGCCGAAATAAAGCCGCCGCCGAAACTTTAACATATTTCGGCTGACAGCCGACTTAAAGCCGCCGCCGTAGCTTTTCAATTTTAGCCGCCGCCGCCGACAAATTTGCTCGGCGCAGGTCTCTGTGTTAGACATGACGCCTCGGTCGAGGTCGGATATCTCTAATAAAACGAAATATAAAAAATATTTCTTCTCAGCAGATTTCTGGCATAAACTTCAAGATTAAATAAAATTGTTATGAAAAGTTAACAATAAATATCTGGCGTTCGCAGTCGACTTTAAACTGTAGCTTCCGTCACCCAGACAATATAAGTGGTGTGAGAAACTAGGTCGTAATTCTGACTTAAAGTTTGTAATAATCAATTATGTATGTAATTTCTAAATTAATGACCCAAAATATATAAAATATTTGACGGTGTATAGTGCGATTCGAGTGTAGATTGAGAACAAATATGTATTGTGTTTAAAGCAATTGAGCTCTACTAACATAATTACCTAATAATTACTTTAAGTTTATATGAGCATTATTTCTTGAAATGGCTAAACTGACACCACCAGTTTATTATCGAACGGAATCTTACAGTCAATGAAGTCGCCGTGGTCTAGTAGGTAGTGTGTTGGCTTATTAGACGAAAGGCCCGGGTTCGAACTCCAGGTCAGACATCAAAACGAAAAATATTTCTTCGGCGACTTCCTCTCAGCAGATTTCTGGCAAAGACTTTGAGAGTAAAAAATTGCCATGAAAAGCTTCTCAAAAATCTGTCGTTCGGAGTCGACTTTAAACTGTAGGTATATGGCAATACAGAAAATGTAGCTTCAGTAGTAAAACATGCTCATACAACACAAAGCATAGTTCCGTTACTTACCAACAAACGAGTGCTGTTGTATACATTGAATAAATGAGAAATACACATTTCAGTGCACTCGTAAAATCAAGAGCAACGGAAAAGAGTACACTACAGTATTGAATTCGGTGAAGGTTAAGCTAGGAGAATGTCTTGTGCACACCTCTAATATACATGGTACCGATGGTAAAATTAACTTGAGTTTAAGATGCATTACGATGAAAAATTATTTCTTTGGAATAAAAATTTTAAAAATAATTATTATTGTTGCTTAGTTAAATTTATTTTCAAATGGAAAATCTCGAAAAAACTTAAAAGTTTAGAGATCTTGAAAAACAACAATTTATGTATGTCAACATTTTTACGCCGAATTAACCTTTTTAGCTTTTTAATACTAATTAAATAAAACTGCTGTGATTAAAATCCAATGTTTAATTGATATGATTTTTTTTTTCTGTGATAAATAAAATCAAATATTAATTCATATTTAGTATACATATTATGTTAAAATAATGACATACATACATACATACATACATACGTATGTATGTATATTCCCTTATCTGTATGTTTAAATATTTAATTGCATAATTGTGCTACAATAAAATTAAATGTTTATTTTTAAAGTTTGTTTGTTTGTTTTTTATCACTTTGTTGTCCCCAGGTAGCTGAATATATTGTGTGTAATTTAATTACAATTATTTTTTTTTTTTTTTGGGTGAACATTCGTGCGATAAAGAACCACAGTAGGTGAGGTTTAACTTCTTAATACCCTTCACACAATTGTACACCTGTACTTACTATATGATAATAAAGTGTTATAAATAGAATCTTATTATAATTACTCTACAATTAACATATTAATGCGAAACTTATGTTAAATTCGTATACACTTGTGTGTCTTTTCAAATACAGGCCATTTTAAAATACCTATAGTAGGCTATCCTTAGTTGAATTTAATGAATGAATGTAATTGTGAATTGTATTCTATGATTTAACTGGCTGTTAGGGAATTGTTTACACGTAATAATCGCATTGCCTAAAGGACATGAGGGTTCGGCGTAAACAATCGTAGGCCATTTAAATCTGGTGTCATTTAACAAACCTTAGAAATTCAATTAGGGAAAGTTGTTCTTTTCCAGGTTTAGATGAAAAGAGAATTGGAAATTGCTTTGAGAATTGAATAAAAAAGAATAATTTTTAAATTAAATATTTAATTGAAGCGATAAATGAATGCCTGCCATTTACATATTAAATGTTAAGTCATGCAAATGTTGCTACGCCGTAGGTGGTTCATTGACTCTTCCAGCAATTGAGCGTCCCGATGGCCTAGCACATAGTGTGCTAAATTTCAAGTGTCGAGGCTGTGTTTTCGGTTCGCTTCCAACAGAAGACCCTGGTTGTTTTGTGATTGCCTGAGTGTTGACATTAATTATATATGATTAACCGCAATAGAAAAGAGAGAAAAAAAAGAGACAAAGGTCATAAACTAGTCATTGAAAAAAGGTTTTAAACATAAAAATAATCGCATATTACGCCTACTCTCAAAAAAAAATTGAGGCTTTTCTCATCAAAGCCGGTTTTAATGTTGTTTTCCATGGTCGTCCTTGTATAGTAGAGTGGGGTTATATCTCATAATCGTGGCAGCGAATAGACTAATTCAGAATAAGGAATTAATTGATTACCAAACTTGCTGCTCGCTAGGGTTATACTTAGTATAGCGTGCCGTTTGCCACGTAGCCCTTCTCAATGAAAATGTCTTTATCAAAGTGAAGCTGAAACTATAACTGAAATTATAACCAAACTATTTCGAATAGCGAAAATGCCTTACATATGCAATAATAAACATTTAAATTGTTTTACAAGCCCCCTTCGTCTTTATTCTTAAAGTAATTGTTATTTTTCTATTTAATCGTATCACTTGAAATGATAACTTTCTGATTGTAAATATTACTTCACAATAATTTAACTTATTTCTTGACTTTCTTTCGTTTTAGGAAAATTTACGTGTTTCAGAACAAAAGAAACTCGAAATCGATCCCAAATATTTGGAAATTTTGGGTTTTACTTCCTCGGATGGTCAAACATCATTACACTCGTTATCATCACATCCAAAGAAAAACTCCGAATCTCAGTACTATAAATATGAAACAAATCCAAATATACAAAAGACTCAAGGAAACAGAGATGAGCAGGGTTACGTAGTAGAAATACAACATTTACCTCTTGAACAGGAACCAAATAATAATGTGAATAATGCCGAAGATGGTCATCATTTAAAAGTGGCGTCACATGTACATACGACGCCATACTTTAACGGCACTAAAGCGAACTTTACTATTGTGACTTACGTCCAGGAGGGTCAGGCACCTTCAGCCATATTGCTTTCACAAAATATTGCTTCAAAATTCCCCAGTGAATACTTACTGATCTATGATTTAGGTCTATCGGAGGAGGACTTAAGAGCCCTTAGTGCTTATTGCAATAGCTCGCGATGTACAGTTATCACTTTTGATTTAACCGTGTTTCCTTCATACGTTTCCGATCAACGTATGCATGCATATCGTCCAATTGTGATAAAAGATGCATTAATGCGCTCCAAATCAATACTTTTTGCTGAGAATTACATGCGTATTCGAGGTTCTAGTCGTGATCTTATTGATTTACAAACGAAAGTAGCCGAGACAGGAGTACTCGGTTGGAATACACCGACAGCAGTGTCGACGCGAACTCATCCGAAAATGTTTGATTATTTTCAAACAGATGCTGATGATTTTTTCTTTTTACGAATGGTCGACTTGGACACTGTGCTGTTTATGGATACCGTATTTGTAACGGAGAAAATCTTATTGCCATGGATTAAATGTGCTCTAACATTGGAATGTATAGATCCTATTGGTAAGTTGACGATAGCAGAATTTAATTAATTTTTATTACTTTACACCCTCAAATGAGGTAATTAATATTTTTTGAAAGGAAATCTATTTATTTAGAATTCAATAATAATCTGACGTTTAGCCATCATAGTTTATTGTTTATTGACAGTAGTGTGGTAATATAAATACAGACAGATAACTGAACGAAACCGCAATTACATATCAAGTAAATTTGTATGTTATCAGGTGTGTGAATATTTCAATCACAAAATTAACTCTAATATAGTGTAGGTTTAAGTATTTCTACGAATAGTAGCCAGAATTTACTAGGAAGCAATAAATTAATTGATGTGTATTAATATTTTAAAAGCATTTAAATGTAAACAATCGGATTACATGCACATAACAAACAAGCATTTTGCATGCAAGACCAAGAAGTAGTCTCAAATTTGATATTTTTTAGCGGCTTAAATAAAGCTCGTCAAGTATGCTATCAATTTAATCAGTAATGAACCAATCGCATATGTTAGAAAAAACATAAAATCAATTTTATTGTGTGCATAGGAGTCCTGGAAAACGTCATCACGGTAATTTCAAGGCATGCTATTATTTCACAACAACTGTTTAAGAAAAGATGTTTTGCATTTACTAGCGAAGGCTATCTTAGTTACATACATAATTGGTCATTACAACCCTTCTGTCAGGATTATTGACCCAGTTTCTCACACTACTTATGTTGTGTGTGTTAATTTTATAGATAAGTGGCGAGACCTACAGTTTAAAGTCGACTCCGAACGACAGATTTTTGAGAAACTTTGCATGGCAATTTTATTTGCTCTCAGAGTTTTTGCTAGAAATCTGCTGAGAAGAAATCGCCGAAAAATACAGTTTGTATTTTATTTTGATGTCTGGTCTGGGACTCGAACCCTGGTTTTACGTCTAATAAGCCAGCACACTATCTACTAGACCACGGCGAATTCTAAGGTTCTCTTAGTTAGAAATTAATTAATTACCAATCACGTATGAAATTCCAAGTTGTATTGAAACTCCCAATACAGACGGAGACAATAATTGATTTGAAAAATATTTGCAAATACTTAATCGATTGAATTGTTAATATCTGATATAGTCTTGCCACCAAGAGCCTATCAATGACAAATTTCTCGTAGACTGTCTAGATCAAATCAAAGAAAACAGTGATTTCGAGAAACCACTAATGACATTCGAGAACGATCTTCTAATGGAATTATTTGCACCTTGTAACACTATGAAGAGTACAATATTTTTGTTGCACTTTTCCCACAACTATCAGGAAATCAGGAAATAAGTAAGTTTAAATGAATGAATGTTTCCTAATTTACAAATTTATAGGACAGAATACATACAGTATGGGAAGATTCTTTTATCAGTAAAAAATCATCGTCTGGTGATTTTATGTTTTCTTTGTTTTTTGTTAAAAACCCGTAGGTTTTGCTTTAGCGTAAGCATATGCCAAGTATTTTTAAGATAATTTGTGCTTAAGCACTTGAAACACTTGAGATAGTAACGTTTCTTGAATGCCGTATTATATGGCTATAGTAAGATAATAAGATTACTAAATTTAAGTGCACGTATTAAACGTATAATTTGATACGTTAAATTTGAAAAATAACAAATTTGTATTTATAAAAATAGAAAAAAAAACAATATATGTATCAAATAACAATTGTTTATCGCAAAATATTTTTTGTACGTAAAATATTTTAATGTTGGTTGTTAGGGTCGTTTGTAAGATATTTTCAGGCAACTAGCAACGGAACTGAGGTTGAGTTGCCATTCATAATGGAGCCATTGATTTATTTGCTTCCAAAAGATTTTCAGAATGCTGAAATTATTTTTTTTATGCATAAAAATACGGTTTAAATAGTTTTATATTAAAACAATTTTTCCATATTTATATAGATTGGGTGTAGTGAAAAGATATATGTACATTATTAAGGTTAGTTAGGTTGTAAAAGAGGACCAGAATTTTCTATTGTAGAATTAATATTGAAATTTAAATAAAATAATAATTAAAGGAATTTAGATAAGAAAAGAAAACGTTAAGGGAAGATATAAACAATAGAAGGAAGAAATTACTAGATTTAAAATTTCCAATGTTTGAAATTTTAACGGGGTCCAACATCTCAAAGCCGTTGTAAAAATCCCGATGGAGAATGTTGAAGCTTCGGCTCTATTCGGCAGAGAAAGAGAAAATGCTCGACAGCACACATTTTCTTACATCATCACAAATCTTGTGAAAGGAGGAATACTTAGTTCCACAAGCTTATTCTTGTTTTGATTGAAAGGGGCATAAAAATCGAACTTAATACTAGAAAAACTCTTTCTAGAATTGGAATTCATTTCTTTATAGCAAGGTCGAACCTGACTTATAATGGCCTGAAGATTCTAAAATCTTCTTGATTTCGTCATGAATCTATCTGTGCACTTTGCGTCTAATTATGTGATCGATCAATTCTTACTGCATGCCTTTTGCTACATTATTGCACCTTCCGTAACAATGTCTCAATTGATCTCAAAGCATTTAACTATAGCATCCACCAATATTTTAAACTCCAGACTTGGCAAGCATTTTAATGCAAATAAGTTACTATCAGAGCAGTAAACGGTAGAAATATAAGCCGATGCCCTACCAACAAGAATGCGTAAACCAATATTCAAAACATAAAATACAAATTGGAAGCAATCATCTATGAGCAAACTGGTTTAATGTCTTTCGTATACCGAACTAATCAATGATGAGCCATATGACCGCGGTGCTTCCTGTATGCATAGTAATAAATTATGACATTATATGCGTAATGCCAGGAAACTTGGATATTTATCTTGAATGGAATACTTTAACTAACATTCAAACATTATCCTTAGTTAAGAAGGTTTCAATATCAAGCAAAAATAATGACATTCTTTTTATTACACTTTTTATATCTGATGAATTCTTGGCCACTTAAATGAATATTCCTGGATATTTGATACTAATGTACAAAGCCATTATTTTATTTATTTATTTACAAGGATGATCGAATATCTTTGATGTTTTTGTATTTAATATTCAACTATACAAACCATTTATTGATTTCTAATCGCCATACTTACTATAAACACTGCTGAAAATAATTTGAAGTTACGTTTTATAATTTTGAAACGTAATATTTATACATTCTTTCAACTTTTTTCTGATTATTATTCATGTCACAACTATAAAAAAAGTGTTCCTTTAATTATTTTTTTTTTCACTATATTACCGACGTTCTGTGTATTACCATTAGATAGACAGTTCCATTAGACATCAATCTATTACTGCATAGAAATATTTATTGATATTTTTTTTCTATTAACGTATAATAAATATGTAGATGAATGGACGTTTTAATAAATCAATTGAAAGAGAATATGGAATATGAATGAAATATTTATAAATTTTATTGAATACCTTCAATTATTTTATAAACATTTTGTTTTACGGCAATTGACTTTTAATTTTAAACAATTATTTTTGTTTGTCAAATTAAAAGTGAATTTTTTCCTCTTTTATTTTCTAACAATTATTATTAATTAAAAAATTCAAAGTGAATATTTTCCAATCAATTATTTGAGAAGAGAATTCTGTTACAATAAAATTGGTAACGTACCACTGACGCATTAGCTATGTATACGCATCTACTCAGAGATGTAATTGGTTCATTGGAAATTACATTAAGGAAACCAGAAGAAGTAAAATATATAAAAAATATGAATGCTTGCGACCGGCCGATTTACGTCTATTTGCATTTACGACCATATTTTTTCCAATTATTTTCATTGAAAGTACTTAAAGAGCACAAATATGTAGTTGCGAGGAATCTCTAAACTATAAATTTCATATATCGTCGTCGAAAATCCAATAGTACATACATACATACATAATTGCCCATTACAACCCTTCAGTCAAGATTACGACCTAGCTTCTCACACCACTTATGTTATGTGCGTTAATTTAATGTATGAGTGGCGGAATCTACAGTTTAAAGTCGACTCCAAACGACAGATTTTTGAGCAGCTTTTCATGACAATTTTTACTCTCAGAGTTTTTGCCAGAAATCTGCTGAGAGGAAGTCGTCGAAGAAATATTTTTCGTTTTGGTGTCTGATCTGGGATTCGAACACTACCTACTACACCACGGCGACTTCATCGAATAGTACGTATCATCAAAAAAATGAAATGACCCTCATATGAAGTTAATATGAAAGTCGACTTACGACTTGATCGACTTACTACAGATGACCAAGAACCTATCTTACGACCCTCGGGGAATACCTGCAGCACTAATGTTGAAAGAAAGAAAAGAAATTCCAATTTAAAATATAGTAATGCACAGTAATGTTCTGTAGATATTTCCACTGTAGATTATTCCACTATACATTCAATTTCCAATTACAGATCCTATTCGATTAAATCTACCAGTTCTTCAAATAATTTACTACCTAACCATTTATGCGTACACCATCTATTGATACTCTTTTTAAAGTCATGTTCCGTTAAGACTTTTATAGTAGATTTCAGTTTTTATCTAATTATGATTAAGATTAATTTCGCATATCTGTACGATTGAGCCTTGACCGTAAGGTTCTTTAAATTCTACTGTATAATCTATCACAACAAATTCCCAATTTTCGGGCAATGGTCGAAATGTTGTTCTGTCATTTGGACTTCTTCCTCGTTATTATAGCTTCTTCAAAACTCGTTGTGAAGTATTCCCAGCTCTTAGGCGTCAATACCTAAAGGGGTTGTCTCCACTAAGGTGCCAACATATTGTTACGTTTTTACCTTTTTAAAAAAGTTTAAAATATGAGTTCGTTGATTGCAAACAAAATAAATTTGTGTTTTAAACTCTTTATTTTCCCCATAATTTTGTGTACCACTATTTACAACTTGATGTATCCAACAATAATTTGCCAGTTCGTTATTCTTCTTTCCACTTCTGTTTGCGAATCCAGTAACAACTGTTTTCTTCACACGCAAAGCGTTTGCACATAAGACTGACTGAATTCTTACTACTCGCCGTCTGCTTTGTCTTGTCTTTTTATAGGCCCACGTAAATAGTCTGTTCAACATTCTTGAAGTAGAATATTCGTGTTTTCGCCTTCTCGAGAACTCACGTAGTTTCATTGTTGTTTGCGTATTTTGGTTGCATTCTTTGTTGTCGCACTCTCGTTTACTTGTGTCTTCTCTTTCATACTCATGGTTTTGTTTTTTGTAGCTTTTGTTTATCATCTTAATGTTAAACGATGTAATGCTGGGTTCAGACATGCACCTGTATTGCGTAAATCGCAATAAACGGCATTATTGATCTCAATATTTCATATAAAATTTTAATTAATTATTGGTCAACAAATTCATAAATTGTTATAATTTGGTTAAAACTTTAAATACAACACTGTCGTAAGTACGTTCAGTGAGCATATTACACTATTCCGAACACTTTCTATTGATATTTGACAACTCAAATGTAAACAACGGCAAACAAAAGATGGAAGGTCAATAGAAAGGTTTGTACTTTATTTATGTTTTTGAAGCAATCAGTTGTTTTGTTTATCAGCTGTCAAATAAATTTTCAAATATTATATGTCTGAACGGTAATAATATTGTTCTCAATAAACCGAATATTGGTTTAATAAAAGCGCATGTCTAAACATAGCATTACACCGTTTCCCTTTTCGTAACAATATGTTAATAAATAGAAGTATGTTCTGTGTATGAAGTCGCCGTGGTCTAGTGGGTAGTGTGTTGGCTTATTAGACAAAAGGCCCGGGTTCGTATCCCAGGTCAGACATCAAAACGAAAAATATTTCTTCGGCGACTTCCTGTCAGCAGATTTCTGGCAAAGACTCTGAGAGTAAAAATTGCCATGAAAAGCTTCTCAAAAATCTGTCGTTCGGAGTCGACTTTAAACTTTAGGTCCCGCCACTCATGTATAAAATTAACGCACACAACATAACTGGTGTGAGAAGCTAGGTCGTAATCCTGACTGGAGGGTTGTAATGGCCAATTATGTATGTATGTATGTTCTGTGTATATTCGAAAATATTCAATTCTTTCCTTTGTTTATTTTTTTATTTATCTAAAACTTTTGTATACTATTGTTGGTGCCCCCTATAGTGGATATGTTCTATTGAACAAGAAAAAATTTTTAAAATGTGAATTTGTATTAATCTGTTGGGCGTGTTTTTAACCTTTAATTTAAGGAAATATTGATTAAATCGGATTGTAATGTAATATATACTCAGTTTACAGTGCCATATGTATTTCAATAATCGGCAAATATTAATTGCTGCGTTAAGTCAATTACAGTAACTGTTTCTACAGAATGCTTAATCAATTGAAAAATTTCACTTAAATTACTAATACAATTTGGCGGTCATAGTTTTAACGGCAATCCAAAAGAAATCTATTGCACTATCCAAGAAAAACCATCGGAAGAACAACCAAGCCCATTTCGATTGATCGGCGTAGATATTCACGGCACCGAAAACATGTTCATTCTCAGCCATTTGATAATTATGAGTTGGTGATGTCAACATTAATTGCGTATCAATTACCATATAGACAGCACCAAATATACCATAAGCAAACGATGTTCGAATGAGTGCGTTGGATTGAAAGACAAAAATATTTAAAATTATAAAAATTGAATATACGAGTCCTACAATAACAACAGCTCGAAAATTTGTCAATTCGAATTTTGACTGCATAGTGTATAGCAGAATTGCACCCAATTGGCAAATTAAAATTATGGGTTCAATTAAAATCTGAAAACAAAAAAGCAAAAGAAGTATGGAACATAATTTTTAAATAGTATACATACATACATAGAATAGTACAGTACTTCCTCGATTTACGTCGTAAAATGTTCTGGAAAAAGGCGACGTAAATTGAATTTCAAATTACTCATACTAACAGATGCATATATTTATGTACATTTTCGAAGAAAAAACTAAAATAATTAAATTTTTATTCTATGTATTGAATTTTTTTTAAAAAGGGATTTCCCCTGATTTTATTTACAAACAACAGAGGCGAAGTAAATCGAATTACGACGCAAATCGAAGTTGATGTGAACAAAATTTTTGACGACGTTAA
The DNA here is from genome assembly GCA_014635995.1 of Sarcophaga peregrina. NCBI lineage: Eukaryota > Metazoa > Arthropoda > Insecta > Diptera > Sarcophagidae > Sarcophaga > Sarcophaga peregrina. The sequence goes on along the minus strand of CM025793.1, from coordinate 53,619,708 downwards.
TCGAAACAACATAAATCGAGACGACGTTAATCGAGGGAATACTGTATGGTAAATGTAAATAATATTATTTAAAAGGGATATAAATTAGCGATGGACACATATAAATCCATGTTTTAAAATGACTCAATCTATCGAAGTTAAAAATTTGATACAAACACTTTTACAATACACATAATAAGTCATGAATAATTGAACCATAAATGTGCAGCTGGCTAAGACACAGAGGCGAACTAACGTTGATATAACGGTGGCAATGAGAACTTGACGTATAATAGTATTGGATGTTCTATTGGACTTATGCCTATTTTATATGGTACTTAACCAGATCATAGAGAGTATGATTAGAATTATGGAAGACAAGGCAAATGTGAATTTTTCCCAGAGAGCATCGTAACCTGATAAATCAGGTTCTCTCAAGTTCGACAATAATATGAGAAAAAATCTTGACCAAAGCAAGTTGATGCTTCTTGGTGATAATAAGTATTGACATCGAGAAAGGGTATTCAGGATTGCGACTTAACTTCTCAGCTTAGCTTATATTATGTGTGTTAATTTTTTACATTATACAGGAAGAACCTACAGTTCAAAGTCGACTCCGAACGACAGAGTTTCAGAAGCTTTTCATGGCAATTTCATTTACTCTCCGAACTTTTACCAGAACTCTTCTGCTAGGAAGTCCCCGAAGAAATATTTTTTCGGATTTCATTTTGTTCGAGATGTCTGCCTGAGATAGGAACCGAGGCCTTACGTCTAATGATCTTACACACTATCTACTAGTCGTAGGCTTTAGATTATCTTTAATGATGTACATTTAAATTCCATTGAGCCCAAAAAACCTAATATTTTCGTTCAGAAAAGAATACTACACGCTTTAGGTCAAATTTATAGACGAATTTCTTTATGTGATTAATACGTACCATTAGATCCTTCGCTGAAATAGAGATCAGTCCCATTTGAACACAATTTGTGATCGTTACAAAAATTAATGAAAACACTGCATTCGGTATTGGACGTCGAATAGCTCTGAAGCGATACAGTAGAACTGATATACCAAAATTGATAGGCCAAATTACCAGATTTAAATTCAAGCCTTCCGAGAGATGCTGTAGTTTCTGCAGACATAAATACATGAACGGCAAATAAATGAAATTTTGAACCTGAAAGAAGAAACGTTTCATATATGCTTTAAATAAACAATTCCTTAAAGAGTATTACTAAAAATTAAAAAAAAAAAAATAAATTCTACAGTTTGAATACGAAAAACGTCATACAACTCATAGCAAATTGAATATTTTGCATAAGCCATTTGAAGGCATGGTTATCTCACGTGCAGGTAATGTGAACTGGCCATCAAGATCATGGAATTTGACACCGTTAGAGTTTTTCTTATGGGGTTTTCTTAAGTAAACCGCATACTACAACGGTCTTCAAAGTCAACATTTCCTATATCATCGGTTCTGGAGAATTGGGCATTTTGGATACGCTCTACCCAGAAAACTCGTGATGGTTATATAAAATAAAATTCGAGTCATGCTAAGTTAAATGTTTGTGAAGATAGATTTTAAAATCTATATCTCCAGATGCAACCCAAGTCAGTTAACATAGCTCTATTAGTAACATAACATTAATTCAAGGCGGGGAGAGAAAAATGATTTAAATTCCTTGAGGCAATAAGATAAAAAGTAAAATTTTATAAAAATAAATCCTGCAATTAATCAGTGTTACAAAGTATTGCATAATAGGTACTACAATAAACAGATTTTATAAAAAGTTTTTCATAAAATCTATCGTTCGGAGTTGACTTTAAACTGTAGGTCCCGCTATTCATGTATAAAATTAACATACACATCATAAGTGGTGTGGTGAGAAACCAGGTTAATAATCCTGACTGATGGGTTCTAATGACCAATTATGTATGTATGTAGGAATAAATCAGGACAACATCGTTTTTAAATCAGTTTACGTCCCTTTAATTAAATTAAGAAAGTAAGTTTTCGCAGTAGATTTTTAAATTTTCTGGGATTTCAGATTTTAAAATCCACTAAATGTGTTTTTGCGGGAAAACAAGTCAACATGGGCGAACAAAGTAATTTGTCTTTAAAGCATTTTATGTCCCTTTAACGATATGGACGGAATTAATTTGTGCACAACTGCTAGGTCAACAGACAGAATTGAGGAATTTGCATAGAAGAAACAGTTTAAGAGCTGCCGCTGCATGCTGAAAGATTTACTGTTTGGTGCTGTATGATCATCATTATTTTTGACCAGCATGGAAGAGTTGGATTGAAATTTGGTTTCAAAAAATCGGTACCACATATCACACATTATTAGCAGTCAAAATTGTTACTCAGAGATGGACCATGGTTACCGGATATATTATTTTAAAAGAAAATTAAAGGCATTCATTTATCGCCCCAAACAAATTTTCAAAATCTATGTAAATTTCATACTCTCCAGTGAACGTCACGATTTAAATTATGATACTTTTATGATACAATACCTAATAGAATACATACATATGAGTAGTACTTGTAATAATACTTACAATTATCCAACCGAAAATGGCTCTTATTAAAATTTTTCTTTTATTTTTATTCTCAACATTGAATCCTCTTAATTCAATGTAAAATGGCGCCTCCAATAGTGTACATTGTATGTTTTTATCTTAGAAAATTGAAATGAAAAATTTCTTTAGAATTTTATTTTAGCCCAATTATGTTTTAATGTGTACCAACCATTTGGTGATAAAATTTCCATTTCAATGTCTGACTTTCTGCCAAATTCTCTTGATGTCTTTGCATTTATCGCATTCGTTTTGTTCATGATGATGGCTCAACTTACACTCTATTAATTTGAAGGGATAATAATCGTTTTATTACCATTCCATTAATTTAATTCATTACAATTATTATTATTATTAATATCTGATTATTACTAACAATTGATAAAATAAATACAAATTAATATCATACGTACATGTATACAAACATATTTATTTAGCACTTAATATATTAATTGTCTATACAGCGAACGCATGCATTACCGTTTCGAGTAGAAAAATTTCCATTGGGGTTTAAATTATGAATATTTTCCACAGCCCTCACAGTTTTTTTTTTAACTTTTCAATTAAAATTTAATTTTATTAATAAAGTTTTTATTGTTTTGCGAATTAGAAATTAGTTCAGTTGATAACTGTGGTAATATCGACTTTATCTAACCTAACCTAACCTTGCCTTTATCTGAAAGCTCGTGAGACCGCAACTGGGGCAGTCCCTTTAAATTTAGATTCTTAGGACAACTTGACTGTCAACGAAGATCAAGTTGACAGTCAAGTTGTCCTGCGGGCGATTGAGTAGATTTGTTGTACGTCACGACAGAATTGTAATTGTAAGGACTGCATAAGAGTCCTTATTCTAGATCAAATCTGTCTTTGTTCACTTGCAAGGAATACTGAAATACCAGGTCAAAGATGGCTGATGCTCTTAATAGATTGGATTCCAATATTGTGGGCGAATTTATGGTTAGTTCTAATTCTTTAATCTCCTACCCTTTAGCGGGATATGACTCTGAAAGAAGGAGCAGAAGCGCTAGGAAAAAATATCGGGATGTTGAGTGTGGAGCCTAAGCGGACTATTGCAGTATATTTTGTGATATGGTTACAATCTCTTCAGCAACTGTCCAGCCATTGCTTGGAGGATGATATTGAAGTCTCTGCGGGGAGTCGAAATTCTGGCTCTCCTGAAGTTTGCTGTGGGATTGAGTTGACTAAAGAGCGAGCTTCGATTTATTATTTTTATCTTGTACTTTTAGTTCTCTATACCTTCATCTCTGTCTGCTTTCCTTACCTTTTTTTCCTTCTCTTGGACGCTTACGATGGGTCCAATGATATCCAAGTATAATTGCACTTTTCATCATGGAGGTATACGTTCTCAATCCTAACCAGAAAAATTTGCACATTTCAGAAGTTCACTTTTTTTAAGGAGTAGGTCAGTTAGGACAACGGTTCTTACCAATTAAATGCGCTAAAGATATCCGAGACCAGTACGTGTACATAGAACTTCATGCTAATATGACGGTTTTCTTGTTGTTATGCCTTATAAAATAGTTTAATCTGTGGGCCAAACCATAATTGCAAGATTTATTTATTTTGGTAGAGTTTGGTTACATCGGCAAGCCAGAGACAATTGACGCTTTAAAGAAAAATATGCACACAATCGATAATGGGCTTAAAAATTGGACCGATCGCGTAGTCTACTGCATAACCAAACGAGGCAGTCATTTGAATGAAATTATTTTCCATTATTAACCGGAAATTTGAGGAAATATTCAGTAGTTTTTTTAAAGCATTTTCAAAAAAAAAAAGTTATTTGGCGTACTCTTTATTAAATGTTCTTTTTCGATTAATGTTGTCTTTCTTTTTCGTTTAATATTGTCTTTCTTTTGCGCTGCAAACTGACTTACATTGTCAATATCCCTTTTTTTCGGACATTCAATAGCGAACCGTCATGACAGCGTTTAAAAATAACCCACATTGGAAAATATTTGACAATCTCAAAATTCTTTGTAATTAGATAGCAACTTGATAAAACGCTTAAGTCCGCTGTTGAAGTGTGCTTCCATTGCTCTTCCGTTAGTTTTACAACGTACGCCTCCTCACTAACATTGTAATTACAGCAGACTTCTAAATATAATGTAATGGGTGATTGTGTCTCAATACGATGTCTACATTTTTTTCTTGAAATCAATATTCAAGGGATTTCCACTCGTCTAGTGTTGCATTTTGTTACAATGCGAGAAAGTAAGTTATGCCAGAAGGTACAGATGGAATGTGTGCGGTTAGATTGGTTGCTTTGGAAATAACATTTTCTGATGACCAATATTATACTTTCGTTATCAGTTTTGTTTTAATAATTACAGTCAACCCTCCAATAATGCGGTGAGTGCGCACTGCGTTGTATAGAAACCTCGCGGAAACCATCTATCGCGTTGTATGAAAACCGCGCTATAAGAAACTCGAATTTAATACAAATCACAAAATAAATTATAATTTATTTTTATTGAATTAAAGAGTTCATAGAAGGATTAATAAAAAAAAATTAAAAAAAGACTGCTTTTTAACAAAAATTGAAAAACTTTTGTAAAATTATGTAATTTTTCAACATTCATTCTCACGAGAATTTGCAGAAAACTGTTTAGAAAGACTTGCTCACCGACATAACGTATGTACTGTGAAATAGCTCTGAGATGACTGAAACCGATGTCGTAGACGGCATGAGATAAGATGGCATGTTTATATAAATATCGAAAATAAAATTGATATTGAACCCTCTTACAATATCTAGTTACTAGAGTCACTCACAGGCTGTGCGGAAGGACCTAATGGGATGCTGTTGAACGGAAACCACGTTATAAGACTGTCTCAATTTCAACTCCGCGTTATGTGGAACCCTGTTCTGAGAGTACCGCGTTATAGGAGGGTTGACCGTATTATATTTAACACACAATTTCTTAACAGAGCGTTACAGACGAAAGTCGCTGTTGCTAATCACTACTCCATCGGTTAATCCAATGACTCGTTGATATTTTAAATAGAAATTAAATGCGATAACACTCTTCTATTTTAACGCTGCGCATTTACAAGCTTCTAGGAAAATGTAATAACGTTTGGTGAAATTTGACCTCTGGATGCTGTACTTGTCTCAGTCGACAAGTACACGTCCTCTAACACAACGTAACATTGGTGAAAGTTAGAATTCCGCCCCTTATATTAATATACATATGTAATAATAGCATATTATTTCTTTTTTTACTCTCGTGCTGAGCAAAATAAATAAAATTCTCTTGCACAGAATTTTCTATCTTCTCAATACTAAAATTAAATTGTTAAATCTTTTGCAAATATTTTATTTTTCATAAAATAACAAATTACATTTCTTACATTCTATTGTGTAAATACACGCATAATTTGACGAAACATACGACGTAGAATAAAGTACATACATAATAAATTATAAATATAGTATTTGAGACAAAAAAAAAATGTTTTTATAAAAATTCTTAGTTTCACATTAAAATTCCATTACAAAATGTATAAAAAAAATGTTAAATTCTCAAGCACTGTGTAATCATGCGCAGTGTGTAATATCAAAGCAAGGTTTTGTTTTTCTCATTATCTTTTGTGGCACCGTTTTTATCTGCTCCAAAATTTTATACATTTAAAGTTAAGGTTTTCTTATATTTAAAATACGAGCATTGGATCGTTATAAGTTGATTATTTCTTATTGCCCACCAATTGTAAAATATAAATGAAAATGCGAATGACATCCAAATAAAGGTTTAAGGCAGCAAAAATGTACTCCTCAGGGCTAATGCTGAATTTGTGGTTGCCGCCCATCATTATTTGGGTGTCATAGATCAGGAAACAGCAAGCCAAAAGAGCACCTACACTGGCATATGCCATTTGTACTATATGATTACGCCAAAACATGGCAACGATGCCAAATAGTAGTAAACAAATCATAGCGGCAAGAAGTATACCACCACATGCAGTAAAATCATACTTGGTTTGGAATGCAAATAGAGTCAAAGCTAAGCAAAGGATGGCAGTAATACCAAAAGCTAAAAAGACCTAAAAAAGAAACAACAAAAGATTAATAACAATTCAATAATAAAAGAAGAATCAATGCCTTACCGATTCTGCCTTATAACGGGCAGATATAGCACCTACAACCACAGACTCAGCAGCTGTAAAAATACTTAGGCATATAAAATTCGTTGGAAACTTTCTACGTGCCGATTCGCAGCATGCCATACTAACAACAATCACCAATGTTACAATACATGCGCCTAAGACAAAAGGCGGATGTTGTCTAATAAAGAGACCGGTTGGTTCATGGAATAAAAATAGTGCAACAATGCCAAATGTGAAAATTAATTGACCCTGAAAAGAAAATTTAAATTATAAAGATTACTTAACGTATATAAACAGTAAGGTTCATGGAAATGTCATGAACATGTTAACTAGTACAAGGTTCGTTCTATAAATCTTTATACATATATTAAGATTATGCTTTTAAGAAGCATATTTCATTTGATTTAATCCAATGCGTTACCAAATAACATTAAAAAGGCGACAAAACGACATGCCACCGGTCAAACAAATGTATAACTTTGAAGATGTTTTTAAGAATTTCACAATTTTTCAAAAAATTTAATTTAATTTAATTGCATCGCTCATATTTATCGTACTTTGCTTAATAAGGGGATACTGTATATTAAAATTAACTTTTTTTTTAGCGTAGCACGTTGAATGTCGCGGCAATTTTCAGAAAATGATAATTTGATTTTTTCACATTAGTAAGTACGAGATAACTCATAGTTTGGCTCCCTAGATGAGAACCGAATTTACGAGTTATCTCGTAGTTGGGAGTAAATGTGTTAATCTATCTGCTTATAATGAATAGACGTAACAGCTTTGTTATATTATATACCAAGCCTTGAAGCAGATTTTGTTATTCTATTTCGAACATTTTTCGAGGAAAACAGTTTTTGGTAATGATTTGGTCGATTAGGTTCTAAGTTTAGAGACAAAAGAGTGTATAAAAAAGCTAAACATCTACGTTTCCAGGATTTTACGTGATGTGCTACGGGAGTATCATACATTTTTATTTATTTTGTTTGAATCATCAATGGCCGATGAGAATTTCTGTTTGACGATAAGACCCCGCTTAACACTGCTTCAGTATTGCGCGATAGTATTGGGATTATCCTAAAGCACACACTGTGTTGATACTTAATGTGTGTATGCAACTGAAATAGCCATTCCAAAAGCGGAGCACTGTATAGTGACGGTGAATACATACTATGTATGTAACTTTTTCAAAGCTATTTTGTTAGTCTGGCCAGAATAAAGATTCCAACTGTATTTTCCAAACTCGCAATGACAGTATAAAGCCATCTTTCCTCGTTGCTTCGTTTAACGCTGTTTCGTTTAGCGCTTGAACTTATTGGAATGTATCCTACGCGTTAAGCGGGATCTTACTATAATTAATTGTAACGCAATTAAGATTAGCAGATTATATTTTTTACTTCCTGATTAACAATTATACATTAATCATAAAGATCTTTGTTGAATCATATTTTAAACTTAATAGTCTTAAGAAAATATTGTAATTTTCTGTTACTAATTTCCTTAAGATGTAGAACATAATATCAATCGAATGTATACAAATGCGAATTCATATAGTATTTACGTATATGTATATTAAGACTATACTTTAAACGTTATGAGCATTAAACAGTCCATAGTTATACTTTCGAACAAATGTCTTATCATTGAATCGCTAAAAGTTCACAGGTTTTCCAAGAAACATTGGAATTATTGTTATTGGTAAATACAAGTATTTCACAATGAACATTTTTCAGTGTGTAAACAAACAGCACCCAATCTTGCTGTTATACGTCACTGTTTTTCAAGTGTTAAAAATTTTGTTTTCCTTTTTGTTGTTTTTTTCTTACCATTAATATAAGGTAGACTTTACGTAAGAAACCCCTACGTACACTGGCTTCATTAAAAGAAAAGTTTTTTGGATGTAAATCTTCGGGATCCATAAAACCGGAGCTAGAAGGTGACGACACATGTTCTGCGGGTTCGCTTGGTTTCCAACCATACGGCTGGCCTGTAAAATTATTAATTGTTTATTATTAATATAAAAAAAAACATTTATATTTTACAAAGATATTTAATTTAATGATTAGAAATATTATCTTATGCATGTAGTATGCATGTGTGTATATGTATGTATATTTGTTTGATATCCATTAACATCATACTCTGCAGCGCAAAATATGTGTATTTGTATAGAAATGAATTCTAAATCTCATTATACGCTTTTATTGCAAATATTTACATACGTATTCCAAAATATTATTCTGTCTGTATACTCACAAGCTTTATAATTTTCTAAAATTGGCATTTTGGGTTTTTTTTTCTCTCATAGCAAATGCCTGCCTATATACATAAGCTAATTAGTCAGGCATCATTATGGTGGGTTTTTTTTCGTTCGTTGGCTAGCCTTTTTTTGTGGAGGCTTGCTTGCTACTTAGTGCATTAATTATCCAGTTTAATTCTTATTTCTAAAAGAAAACAAAAATTCAATTTTATGTTTTACTTACCTTGTGGAGGTTGTTGTGGTGGTGGTGCTGGATAACCCGACTGTGGAGGATATGGTGGTGGCTGTGAATATCCCTGTGTATCCATTGTCTCTTAAGTGATTGGTGATTTAAAATAAAAATCGTTTTTGCAAGAGCTCTGTTCCGCCGTCTACCAAAAAAGCTATTTAACTTCAATCCACTTGAAAAACGTATTTATTCGTGATGTATTCTGTGGTATCTATTCTGCAAAATGTTTTAATTCCACTTTGTTTCTGGAAAAGCAAAACAGAAAAATTGTGTTGCCATATCAAATATTGAAAGTGTTGCCTTATATGTGCAAACTAGTCTTGTATTATTTTTTTGATTTATTTTCTTTTATTATTAAAGAGATCCAATTGGAATTAAAAAGATAAATACCAAAGTATATTCATACCTACATACATAATTGGCCATTACAAACATTCAGTCAGGATTATTGACCCATTTTCTCACAGTACTTACGTTGTGTGTGTTAATTTTATACATAAGTGGCGGGACCTACAGTTTAAAGTCGACTCGGAACGATAGATTTCTTGAGCAGCTTTTCATAGCATTTTATTTACTCTCAGAGTTTTTGCCAGAAATCTGCTGAGAAGAAATCGCCGAAAGAATACTTTTTGTATTTTGTTTTGATGTCTGGCCTTGTCCTGGCTTTACGTCTAATAAGCCAGCACACTACCTACTAGACCACAGCGAAAGTATATTCGGTTGGACAAATTAGAGTGCGGAAGTGAGTACGAAAATACTTCATAATCTCAACGTAGAACTCCCAATGGGGCATTGCCAAACAAGCGAAGAATGGTGCCAATTAAATCATGGAGTGCTTATCGTCGGCATAATAGTTTAGTTTAGGTTATGTTAAAGAAAGTGCACCGCTATGATGGCAAGTAAATCAATTATTGGGCCTATTGTGATCTTACTAGAGAAGAATAAAAAGTAAAGAAAATAAAAAAGAAATTGCATTCGAGGTGAATATAAAGAGAATAAATAGTGCAAAACAAAACTAAAGGACGGAGAGAACGGTTAAGCAGTTAAAGCTCTCAAAGAACCTCTGTACGGAATATTCAACCAAGGATTGGAAAGTTACAGAGGAGGTGTTCTATAATTACTTACTCTTTTTCATTACAATCCACGTTCTTGCCAATTCTGCTCAACAAAGCCAGAGCCCAGACGCTGTATTTATACAGGTCCTATAAGTTCCAGAACGGTGTTAAACTCTTCTCGATATCCAGAAGGTATTTTTAATTATTCATAAGGAATTAAAAAAGTCCGTAATCAATAGATGGTCAAAGACTTCTAAATAGGCAATATATCGAACATCTGCCGATAAATTCATAGAAGTATCAGATTGGAGGATTGAAGCCAAAAAACACCAACTCACTCATAGAATGAGAACCCAATGTAAGAACAATATCCACTATCTCGTTGCCAGATATAATACCACTTTGTTTCGGTATCTAACAGATACAGATCTGGTCTGGTCTATAGTAAACTAAAAATATAATATCAAAAGTTCAATAAGTAATTTTTGAAGAGATAATTTTGGGTTTTGTATGATAAGATTACCACTTTAAGATGCTCCATCAGAGTTTAGCACATAAAAATGTTAATTCACTATGTAATATGCGAATTGTAATTTCCGAATTCATTCGAAAATCGTGTTTTTTTGCACGTTTAGGTTAAGTTATCTTTAGTGAAGGAGTAATTCTGACGACAGATTCAGAAACTTTTAGAAAAGTATTGTCTGTTTACTGCGTTATTTATTTTGTCGGACTGTGTTTATCTGTTTTAAGTACTTTAGGTTATATTAGCGCCTATATAATTAAAGTTATTTACGTTGTTTAGTATTCAATTAATGATTTATATAGTATTAATGTAATTCTATATTTTGTTTTCTATTGTTTTTTAGGTGCTCAATCGAATGGCTGCAAATACAATAAAAAACCCCAATATCGTTATTCTGGTTGCCATAGTTATGATACATCAGCTTTTAATATTGTTCTTGGTCTAACATGGCATCTTGATGATACAAAATACTCACTGCCAAGTGAAAATTACAACATTTTTTATAAGGAAACCTTAGAACAGGCTACAAAAATTCTCGAAAATCGTAGACGTAATAGCAGTGAGACTTCAGAACATCCGTTCACAGAAGACTAAAAATAAGGGGTTAAAAGTGAAATATCATTATCATTAAAATTATATTTAAATAAATGAAATATAAAGAGAATGCTCTTTATAACAATAATATGAATAACGATTTAGTTTCTTTTGTACGAAAATCTAAATAATAACATAATTACATACACATACATACTAAATACATACTTAAAAATTGTTAAATTAACAAATTAATAAGCAAAAGGAAAAATATTTATTATATAGTACACAATTACCTAAAAGTATATATGTATAGGTTAATATAAAAACATACATAAATAAATTGTTTAGTTAAGCTTTAGTTTATAAAAATTAAATAACCAAAACAACAAATTTAATAGCTACTCTTTACAATAATTACTTAAAATGTAATGTAAGTTAAACAATATACATACACACATATATACAAACGTACATACATGAATATGTATGTGCATATGTATATACATAATTTGAATTATAATTTTGTTAAAAAAAAAATTTTTATAAGAAAAAGAATTTTTCTTTAAGAATATTAAGAATTAATTTAGCCAGGATTAAAATATAATTTTTTTTTTAATCATATGCTTTATAAAGCTTAAGTCTAACAATGCATAAAAATACAATAAAATATACTACAGAAAGAAGTTTAAAGGCTAAAAATAAAAATAAAACAAAACAAAAATGTACATGAAAATGAATACTTCAAATATATTTTTTAATTAATTTAGCTTTTTAAGTGGTAAATATTTATTAATTTATTTCCAAATTAACTTTATTTGTTTATTATTATTTTGTTTTCTTTTTTATTTTATTTTGTTTTTATAAAAATTGAATTGAATTGATTTTTTTCTTTTTTGTTAATCATTTATGTACACACTTATATATGTTGGATTTTTTTTACTATATTATTTAAAAAAAAAAAAAATGAAAAATAAACTTAAAATATATTATAAAGAAACAAAGCATGAGAATGAAAGTGATTTAGAAAATTAAGCATAAAATGTGATTTTTTTTATTTATTTTTTAAATTTCCTTCTAATTATTTCATTATTTTTTAATATTGCAAAGAAAAACAAAAAAAGTTAATTCAGATAAATTTGTAGTGATCGAAAGCAACAACAAATAATAATTAAAGAAATTATCCAATTTCAGCTTAATTTTGAATGACAGCTGTAGATTTTTACTTCTTAAAACTCATGATACTGAAATAAGAAGTCAACATTTATAGCTTAAATAAAATAATACAAAAAAAAAAAAAACAAAAACAAACTACAAATACAATATGAAATAAATAATTAATGCAATTTATAAAATAAGATATTAAATTTTTCTTCAATTGTTATAGCTATTATTAAAGTAAGTATATTATTAGTAATAGTAATATAGGGTGTAGTAAAATGAAATCAACAGTGAAATGTTCAGATGAATGAATGGTCATTACAACTCTTCAGTCAGGATTATTGACCTAGTTTCTCACACTACTTATGTTGTGTGTGTTAATTTTATACATAAGTGACGGGACCTACAGTTTAAAGTCGACTCCAAACGACAGATTTAATGAGAAACTTTTCATGGCAATTTTATTTACTCCCAAAGTTATTGCCAGAAATCTACTGAGAGGATATCGCCGAAAAAGTACTTTTTGTATTTTATTTTGATGTATGGCCTGGGACTCGAACCCTGGCTTTACGTCTAATAAGCCAGCACACTGCCTACTAGACCACAGCAACTACACGGAGTTTGACCTCATAGTGCATTGTATTAATTTAAATCAATTTTAATCGATTCTTGCTGTCATTTCCCCTGCAGGGACCCATTAGCTTAGTTTGTGACATCCTCAGGGTTAAACGGTAGCTACTAAAATAGAGACGAGAATAGTAGTAGGTGTATTCATTAGTTCAAGAAATATATACATACACAAACATTATCAAAGAGCCCAAGCGTAACAATTAATGCGGATACTCAGGCAGTACTGAAGGACATACTTTCTGGCCACAGTGAGGCGGCTACTGGCAATAAATTTGTTAACGAGGGTGCAAAATCAGGACCAGTCCTTAATTAACAATACTAATCTTCAGCATGAGTTGGCAGCAGTTGAGAGTTATTACAGGAGCGTTAACAGGAAACTATGCATAGAGGCAGAAGAAACAGTGGATTATATTTTCTGTCGCTATCCTTGCTGGCAGGTACGTAGACAGATAGGACTTAACAAGACTTGTGAACATACTTGATTGGCAAGATTATTTATGGCATGGTATTTAACCGATTCAAATTATTACTCAGTATGCATAGTGATCACCCTTTAATTTAATTTTTATCCTATTTTTCTTATTTCCTGTTTCCTAAATTTTATTTTGTTTAACTATTTTTCTTTCTCTTATTTCGCCTTGCTCTATCGATATCAGATTCTATTTTCTGTTATATAAATTACTCTTTGGCAGTCACTGCTTATATAGTAGGAAGCCAGCCTTGGTAACCTCACTTTTCGGTACTCGTAGTTCTAATGTATATAAAATGTAGGTATGAAGATCGGTTGGAGCTTATTAAGGGTCATTGGACCAATTATGTACGCTCTATAAAGAAGAAAGGGTCAAAAAACATGACAAAATGGTCAACTAAGCGAGGATGAATATATCCCATAAATGTAGCAAAGCCTGACAGCTGGATTAAATACACAAAGAGCTGAATAATCACAGGGGAACTAATTTATCATCATCAACTTCTCTTCATTGCCACATACCCTTCAAAAATTCTGGTTAAGATCTACCACAGTTTCCCATCCCGTGTGGAGACCAGTTACCATTTTCACATTAAGTTTATTGAGTCCCACCAGCGATTGCCGACTGTACCACCCCGATCAAACCGTCCATGCTCTCTTCCTTCATTTCTCGGATACGTGTCGCAATGAGTCCTTAGGGGTAGAAGATTGGTGCATTGGAAATAACAAACTTATCAGCTGTTGTGTAAGAAACAAATCTTACGAATGCATACGCCTTCTAGTTCCCTGGCATCCAACAGAGACTTATCCGATTTGATTATAAGATTTCCCCATATAGAATGTGCAATTGAATTTGGAATATACTTTCCTTAATTTCTTAAGATCGATAACTATTTACACTTTGAATCCGTCAAGTGCTGGAAAATTTATTGTGCCGTTATTTGAAATATATTTTCTTCCGCTATATTTCCTTGAGCGAAGTGGTCTGGCAGCCTTGTTCACGATAGGAATGAAAGTGGTGTCAAAATCAGCTGTCATTATTGAAAAGTTCTGCTTCTTTTAAAAATTTCTTCTTATTCTCACAATTATGTTTTAGAAGGAAAATTAACGAAAAAAATATTAAAAATTTTGTAAATATTTCGATTAGAACAAAATAAACAGTAAAAAACAGCTTTTAAGAGGACGTGAATATTAAGAGTAGCATTAAGAATGCAATTGCGTGTTTTAAATCATTTGAGAAACTCTTGGCAAAGGTGAGTAGTTTTGACGTCCATTGCGGCATTTCACAACAACAGAGATCTGTTAAATAACCTAAAACGTGAATTGATGTGATATTATGTTTTCATTCAAAAATATAGTGTTTCCCGGCGTTTTGCAACAAAAACCTCGTCGCCTAGTATAGATGAAATTGGCAGTGGCACAGGTATAGGTAATATTACCGGTGGCTTACGTAAAAATGTCGATGGTTTGTATACGGTTAATGAGCCGTCCACTCAAGTGGTCACCAAATTACCACCCTTAACACAGCCAATAGCTGGTTTGCCAGAAGTTGAATACGCCAAGCCTTTGGTGGAGGGCGGCAGTGCCACTAAAGTGACAACACTATCGAATGGTCTGAGAGTTGCTTCAGAGCCACGTTTTGGCCAATTCTGTACAGTGGGTTTAGTTATAGATTCGGGACCACGTTATGAGGTTATATATCCCAGTGGTGTCTCACATTTTCTGGAAAAATTAGCTTTTAATGTGAGTTAGTGTATATACTTATTTAATGGAATGTATGTTATTGGAAATTTTTTTTTCATCCTTAGTCTACCACCAACTTTCCGAACAAAGATGCCATTCTAAAGGAACTGGAGAAGAATGGTGGTATTTGTGATTGCCAAAGCTCCCGTGATACTCTTATTTATGCAGCTAGTATTGATAGCCGTGCCATAGAGTCAGTTACTCGTCTCTTGGCCGATGTTACCTTAAGGCCTACTTTACACGACGACGAGGTTTTTTTGGCTAGACGTGCCATACAATTCGAATTGGAAACTTTAGGTATGCGTCCAGAACAGGAACCAATACTTATGGATATGATTCATGCAGCTGCTTATAGAGAAAACACATTGGGATTACCAAAACTATGTCCACAACAGAATTTGGATACAATTAATCGTGGAGTGTTAATGAATTATCTAAAATATCATCATACACCGAGACGTATGGTTATAGCCGGTGTTGGGGTAAGTGTAATTAGTGTGTTAATCAATACAATTGTCTTAAAAGCCAAACCAACAATTACGATTTAAAGTCGGATCCTTAATATTGCTTGATGCCAATTTGATGCCGGTACCCAAATGAAAATTTTTTTTATTTCTTGCACACCCATGGATACTTATTAGCCATTTCCTCTTTTGCGGTACTTTCCGTTTGTACTCCACCGTTAATTGACTTCATCACAGAGGTGCATCGAAATCGAATAAATTTGTAATAATTTATGATTTAATTACTGAATAATAAATTTTAAACCTACCTCAGTATTTTTAGGAATTATTTCCTAACTATTACCGGAAAATTATTCCGTTTGAATTGATTTTCATCATTCATTTTTCATATTCAAATAATCGTATAAATTTAAAAGATTTAAATAGTGAATTAATATTGAGTTTCACTTTTGCTTTCTCTATCTGTCAGGTTGACCACGATGAATTGGTGCGGAATGTGGAACGATTCTTTGTCGATGATCCTGCCATTTGGGATAAGGAAGAACTTCCGGGCATGGGTGCGCAAGAAGTTGACCGATCGATTGCCCAATATACTGGCGGCCTACGTAAAGAGGAATGTGAAATACCAATTTATGCAGCAGCTGGTCTTCCAGAGCTTGCTCACGTTGTGATTGGTCTTGAAGGTTGTTCCCATCAGGATCCAGATTTCGTAGCCTTATGTGTTCTAAATATTATGATGGGTGGCGGTGGTTCCTTTTCGGCCGGTGGTCCAGGCAAAGGCATGTATTCGCGCCTTTATACAAACGTTTTAAATCGTTATCATTGGATGTACAGTGCTACAGCTTACAATCATGCCTACGCTGATACTGGTCTATTCTGTATACATGCCAGTGCACCACCAACCAATGTTCGCGACATGGTTGAAGTAGTGACCAGGGAATTAGTGAACATGACATCAAATCCGGGACGTGAAGAACTGAGTCGCTCGAAAATTCAATTACAGTCAATGTTGTTAATGAATTTGGAATCAAGACCGGTGGTATTCGAAGATGTTGGACGTCAGGTTTTGGCTACCGGTCATCGCAAGAGACCCGAACATTTTATAAATGAAATTGGTAAGTAAACGGGAAATTATACAATTATTGGTTAGTTTTATTAAAATGTCTGTACGTTGTTTCCGTGTTTGTTTTCAGATAAAATAACCGCTGCTGACATTCAAAGAGTAGCGAAACGTATATTAAGTACGCCGGTGTCTTTAGCAGCTCGCGGTGATATTGGTGGTCTGCCTGATATTAAGGAAGTACAAAATGCTTTACATCATGATGGAAAATTAAATAGCCGTCGTCTTTCTTTATTTAAATAAAACCCCAATCCATTTAGGAGGACATTGTTAAGGTTCTGAATTGAGGCACACAAAATTGTTTAAACACTTTTAAAAAGTGTTTAGTTTATGAAAAAAAAACTACATCAAGCAGTTAACCAAACAATAAATTTTATTACATACCCTACTCTACTTTATAATATTTTTAGTTCTTGTAAATTGGCAATTATGAAAAAAAATTATGTTTTTTTTTCGTTTATTTTTCATGTCTCTTTGTATTATACATACTACATTCATCTTCTCTTCAGTTCTATTGGTATTATTATATGTTTAATTAATGGCCAATAAATTTTTTATGACACATTCAATAGATTGGAAAAAGATGTTTTAGAAATTGACTTTCTAACAAAATTGAAATTGTTATAAACAGAAAAGAAAAAAAAAGCAATTCTTATCACTTTAATAATAAATTGTAATTCAATTAACATTAACAAGAAAAAAGTGTTTGAATTATAAAACTCTGTTCCATAGGTCTTCGAAAATAATAGTAAATTCAATTAAGGGTCTGAACGTTAAAGCAAAATAAATAATTTAAAATGAAAGCTATTTTATACCAGAGGATCTATATATCAATAACAAAGAAGTGGAAGTTTAGTTTTTGCTCACTTTATTTGGTATTTCAACATACGCTTGGTTTGAATTTATCATAGAATCTGTATGTATGATCTGTAGCCTATAAATTACAGCAACAGAAATTATTCATTACTTATGGCATGTCCATATGATAGATAAATAAGTACATACATACACTAAATATCTTATTTGCTTATCATTGAGCATTAATTGGATATTTCACCAGGTTCTAAATCGGACGAAGAAGATATATCTTCAACTAGATCTTTTAAATCTCTCAACATTAAGCTTTCCTTATTTGTTTTATCATTATCAGCCTTTGTGTGCCTCAAAATTTCATTGGGTTTTTGGAAATCTTCATCATCGCTGCTTACATCTTCACACGGAATGGGGGGAATAATTGGTTTCTTTTTGGGGGTAATTTCTGGAGAACGTTCAGCCAATCGTACACGTTTGGGCGATAGAGTCGTTTTAGAAGTTGTGGAATGTTTCTTTTTGGGGGTAGCCTCGGTGCTGGTAACGGATGTTGAACTCTCGGTATCTGAATATTTGTCAGTCGAATAAGCTGAAAAGAAAACAACATTATGAAATAGAATACTCTTCACTTTCTTTAATTGTAATTCGAAAAATTATTTTTTATACTCACTCCGTTGTCTTCTTTTAATTCTTCTATCAATACTATTAACATCTTTGTCATTATTATCACTGTCAGCTGGATTATCATTAGCATCGTCATCGCCATCGTCTTCTGGCAATTCATCACTTGATATATCCTCTCTTTCGCGGTATTGCTTTGGTAAATGAGATTCATCTTCCATTGGAGCGCTAAACTTTGGTTTCTTCTCTTCCTTATGCGTTGTTTCATCGGGATTTATTTCTCGTCCCGTTTGTTTTTTAATACTCTTCGCTATTACACGTTTCTGATGATCAAGTTGAGGAAAAAGATCGCGGGAATTTTCCAAAGCCTGCTTAGCAGCATTCATTTCGGCCTGTTGTATAGATGAACCCGTTGCCGTAGCTAATCGCTTATTTCTAAAGTACACAGCTACCGTATACACGCGAGTATTGGTGGGACCTGAAGATTCAATAACTTTATATAGAGGAATATCGGGTTCGCCACCATCCATAGTGCGTAAGGTAAGACAACATTGTTGTAATTTGGATTTTGGATCGTTCCAATCTTGATTCATAATGAACAATTGCAAGCGCGGAAACAGACAAACATGGCAAAACTGCTCACAGTATAAAAGCCCTTTGTCGACGTATAGGGCTCCTAGAAATGCTTCCAACAAATCAGCTCTGTCCTTAGTTTTCAATTCGGCTTTGGGATTTGAATACACCGCATATTTAGTCATGCCCAGGTCATCGCAAACTACAGCTTGAGTGCGATTGTTAACTAAAGACGACCGTAATAGGGAGAGATGACCTTCATGATGTTCTGGAAAGTGGCGATATAAATATTCGGAACAAATCAATTGCAAGACGGTATCGCCTAAAAATTCTAAACGTTGATTAGAGCCTAGAGTAAGATGGGTAAAGCCAATAGAACGATCTGTAAAAGCACGGGCCAATAAACGTATATGCTTAAATTGTATGCCTATTGAATCCTCAAACTTCGTTAGCTCTTGCAGCATGGGATATGAATTAATACAATCTCTATCGCCCAGTGGTTCTTGCTCCTGTAGAGGATGCTCTGGCAGATTCTTCCAAATCTCGCGCAATTGATTATTTTCCATAAATAAAGCATTCATAAACACTTCATCTGCCACAGATATGCCACCATCTAAGAGCAAAGCTCCCATTAGAGCTTCAAAACAATTGGCCATGGCATGTCTTAATTCCAATTCGTGACATAAATCTGAGCCATGAGCATATAACATATACTCCTCCAAATGCAATTTCTTGGCCAACAAAGCTAAATGTTGATTTTGCACAATGGCAGCACGATAAGTGGCCAAGCCACCTTCTTCCAGTTCGGGAAACATAAAGAACAAATGGATCGAACTGAGAAATTCAACAACAGCGTCTCCTAAAAATTCCAAACGTTCATTGTGTGTAATATTCGACATGGTTTCGTATTCTTTGCCAAACCGCGACATAATATTAATGAGTGTGTTTATACCCCTTTTGCGAGTGTTCATGTAGTGAATTTTTCGATCTCCATACTCTGGCTGACGTATGCCACAGTTTGTTAAAGAATTGCGTGCATGATCAGGATTTGTGCCATAGTTTTCCTTGTACGAAGGATGTGTCAAAGCCAATTGTAGGAGGTAACTAAAATTAAAGAAACAAAACATTTATAAAACAGAGTTGTTAAAGGTCATTAAGACGTTAGCCTACCGATTTTTAAACTTGTAGCCAATGTTCTTCTCTAATAAATCTAAAGACCTATGGAATCTTAAATGTCCTGTTAGAACAGGCACTAGCATAGCATGTTGCACAATATCACACATTACACCAGTACGATGGTATCCTTTAGAGCTGACGGCTACTGTAACATTTCTTTTCATTCTTCCTTGTGTGCGCATTTCCTGAAGACGAGCTTCTTTCTCTTCCAATTTGCGTTTATCTTTGAAAGAAGGCTTTGACATGTTGGCCATTAAATGGCGAAATTTTACGTATTCTCGCCATGCTTTCTGATATTCCGGATTGCCTGCATAACTCAGCTGAGGAGGACGAATGCCAAAGTGTACTATGGCTGGATAACATAAGCCACTTTCTGTATCATAACATTCTGGCAAATCGCTAACATTACGATCCAATTGATCTACTCGCACAGAGGAAGGTTTATGACCCGGTTTTGTGGCCAACATGCCCTTAAAATTATCAACATAATCTTGCCATTCCGTTTGGGGTATATGATTAAGGTTATGCAAGCGTCCATTATCCACTAATGGCCCAGCATTATCGAGCAAATATTTCAGAACTTCACACATGGCCAAAACCTCTTTACCATTATCGGGCAAGTCCCGTACGAAACGTGGTAAAAAGTGAAAAGCTGGACAACTGTTCTCTGCCACATTACCATCGATATTCGGCAACAATGAAAAATCCACCAATTCCAGAAGATCGTGGAAAAGGTACTTGGCTGAAAGTAAAAGAATTAAAAAAGAAATTTCAACAAAATTCTTTATCTCTTAAGCATTACTATCTTCTGTTGGCGCAAGATTTGGGATCGAAAGATCGTCATAAGTTCCACATAAATAAACTAAATTGATATTAACAGGAGGGCTAGAAAATTTACGGCAGTGCTTAGTGGTACCTTCATGTTTCTTTACTGTTACTGCTAATTGGTCCTTTAGGTCTAATGATGTCATATTTCTTTGAATATGTTCCCGCTAAAAGGTTTACCGAGGCTAAACTTACTTCCGCAAGGATTACAATCTAACTTCTCACCACTTTTGCTGCGGCTATTAATTTTATTCGGCATCCATAGTTTAAAGTCGACTCCGAACGACAGATTTTTTCTTATAAACTTTTTAATGGCATTTTTATATTCCCTCTCAAGTTTGTTGAAAAATCGTCAAAAGTTGTTGGAAATCGCTAAAAAGAAATGGGTTTGTACCTCGGCTCTTAGTATATCGGGTGGGCTATTTATCGGTTTAAATTTGAACCAACCATCTTCACTCAACGGAATGAATCGATTTTCGCTTCGGTAGATGGACCAACGAGAAACTGTTTACGATTATGTCGGAATTATCTTTTTGGGTGACGTTAATTTTTAACTTGGTGGATACTTTAATAAGCAAAATAGCCGTATTTGGGGCTCAAAAAATCTACACGTGATCTTACAGAAGTCCATGTACCCATAACCAGTGACTGTTTGGTGCAGCATGTGGAGCAAAGGCACCATTGGCCCATATTTCTTCGAAAATGAGGACGGGGAAACTATTACAATCAATGATAACCGATTCTTTTACCCCCTCTTCACAGTATTGATGTGAACGATCCAAAGGATAGTGTATTTTGCCACACATTTCAGTCAAATTATTGTGTCAAACCTTTGATGGCCGTTTAAGTAGCCGAAATGGTAATGTCAATTGGCCGCCAAGAAGCTGCCGAGAAACTAAAGACAATAAAGCATTCGCAAACTAACATTCGTAATGCCATAGCCTAGATACGACACCATGCACTCGAAAAAGGATATGAAAATTCATCATCATCTCATTTAAAGTGGTTAAATAGGGGTTTATAATGTCTGTAAGGCGGTACTATTTTCCGCGATACTACAAAATACACTTTAAATGCATTCCTAATTAACATTTTTTTTTGAAATACTTACAAAATAAATCCAATTCACGCACGGTGAAATTTTCCGGTAATTTTTCGGACACATATAGAATAGTATACTCAATATTGAAACGTATTACTTTGCAGGTGGGCAAATCCATCAAAGGAAAGTGTGACAATAAAGAAAATCCCTCGAACAAGAACTCGTGTTCATCGTGCTTTATAATTGTTGGTGTTTTGGTGAGAAAATTTGTAGGCGGTGAAATGGTTATGCGATAATGATGTAATCTATGCGCATTATTTGAATTAGGAATACACTTTGGATAGCCATCTTCGCCGGGATAGATGCCATGGCGAATTCCCACCCGCCTCGATTTCACTGAACAGCGACACAAGGGCCCGTCATTCATTTCGCCTGGTTCATTATGCCACAAATCGGCATGTATACGATAGGGATGTTGTAATTTACGTGATAGTTCTTCCATACAGTTGTCTTGTTCCAGTTTAAATTCTTCGTTATCGGATGAATCACTATCCGAAGAAGAACATCCTTCGGATTTATGCTTGCATACTCGTCGTCGTGTTTGCCTTGGTGGAGGTTTGTAAGGCGGTAATGTGTCTTTTATGGTTTCGGATCTTTTAAGGAGCTTTTCCTCAAATAACTCACACAGCAACTCGAGACGGGTAGTGCCTTCTACTTCGCGCACATTATTAGTACGTTTATAGTAGGGATCTGCTGGTGATGAACGTACCCATACCTCACGGCAATCATCATCCATTTCAGCTAACTCCTCCATTTTACGTTGTATTTCTTCGGATGTTTCACAGTAGTTGGAACGCCACGTGCGCAACAAACGATCACGTTCAGTCTCCGATTTGGCGGGACGGTCATCACGAGAACGATGACGTTTTCCTACGTAATGTCGATCAGTGTGGCCTGCATCCAGATGGGAGGATGATGAAGTTGAACCTGTTAGTTTGTTTTCATAATATGGATCTGATTTGTAGCCGCCATAGGATCTGGCATAGTATTCGCGATTTGGCCGTGACGTAGGATAGCGATGGCTGTAGACTGAATGATGGCTTTGGGAGTAATAACTAGTGTCATATTCATATTGGTAACTAGCATAACGATAATTATAGCTGCCTGGGGGGTGTGTTGGTGACGGTGGTGGTGGATAAGAATAATTGGTTGCACTACGATGGTAACTTGAGGATTCATGGGATACGTTTGAAGTTTTATACGAAGATTGAGTTGCATATGCTCCAGTATATTTAGCGGAATATGAACTTTTCTCCAGTTTTTCTGTCTCAGAGATTGGTGTTGTGGCAGCAGCGTTGACATTATAACCAGGGGCTTTACACTCATGTCTTGTTGCTACACTTTCACCACCTGTTGGGGCTGGAGGCGGCGGAGGTGGCGGTGGTAAATTGCAAACATAATTATAAAGGTTTTCCGAACCAGGCGGCAGTGGGGGCTGTGCTGCGGACACTTCAACTTTTGTGGCTGGTGTTGATGTTACTCCAGGTATGGGTGGTGTAGCATAAGTGGTTGCTATTGTGGTTGTTGGTATTTGTGGTGGCGGATAATAGTAGTAGTAATTTGGCACCGTCTCATATTCTTTTTTACCCGGCGGATAGCTCATTGTTTAATCTTTAAAATTTAAATACTTTTCTCGGAACGCACTAAAACTGCTGAGAAAAAAACAATTGGTTTTGGGAATGGCAATTTATTGTTTATTTTTACCGTTTTGGGATTACAGTGCAACGATTGTATATCGATATACAAAAATAAAGAATTCAAGCAGGGGTGATTAGAACTTTTAAGGTTTGTGTCTTAACTTATAAAGAATCTCTCACATTTAGATGACACTATAAGGCGTTTTTTTTTAAAATCAACTGCTTGAATTCAAATACTGTGAAATAATTTCATAGGCTTAGGTCAGTGTTGCACAATTGAAATTTTATGACAATAGGAAACTAAAAAACCGTAACCAACCAACTTCTGAAAAAGAGAAAAAATGAACGAATTTTTTAATAATTTAGATAATTTAAATTCGATTCGAACAAAACACAAACAATATTAATAAAACATAAAAGAAACAAAAATTATTCAAGAATTCATTTACAAAATAATTTAAATTGAATTATTTTTTTGGGTTTTTAAATAGAAAATGACACAATGGTTGCATAACGGTATAAAGGAATGTCTCCACTAACAGATATGAAAATTACTTATTCTAGACACACTCTATCCAAATCACGATATCCTGTATCTGTATATCGTGATTTGGACGGTGTGTATCTAAAATAAGTAATATATTACCATTTCGAATAACGGCTCTTTGGTGATTTTCTTTTTTATTCCTCACACAGGATAAATTCACCACATTTTGTAAAAATTCTCCACACTAGAAACTAACCACAACTACAAAATTCACCACACTTCAAAAAATGAAATAAAATTAATTAATTAAAAATTTTTTGCCTCTTGTGCCGTCGAAACCATCAGCGAGCAACAACAACATCCACACACATTTTATTATTTTTTTGTCTTCGTTTTATCTGAACCTGGGATTGAACCGTGGCTTTCAAGCGGGCGAGCTAACTAATTACACTAACTACTATTTTTCCTAACTACCACTACCACTCACATACGCCATTATGTTGTTTTCTTTGCGTTTTGTCTGTTTCGTTCTGTCTAACCTGGAGTTGGACCGTGGCTTTTGGGTGTCTAATAAAGCTATTATCTACATATTAGACAGACAGACAACATACTACATTAAACAAACGGGCCTAAGTTAGTACCTAAAAAACCCGGAAACGGAAAAATAACGTGCGAATTATTATAATACATATTATAACGAACGTTTATTTTTTTGAACGAACAAAAACGAATTTGATTAAAAAAGTACTGCAAATTCGAATCGTATTTTTTTGTTTGTGTAAAACACCTATTGATGCCATTACGTGTGGAATATAACATAACATCGCTCATTTATTTGCCACTGCTTCTGTAGGTGCAATGCCTTTAAGATTTTCCCTGACTGGCACATAAATCAGGCTTAATTTTAAACGATGATATAAATTACGATTAGTAGATGCGAGTCATACTTATAATTTCTGATACTTATAGGTTTTCATATTTATTTGAATATCATACTCAATACTACTCACTTTCAAATTTTGAAATACTCATCGTACTCATACTTAACAATAAGCACAATGTTGTTGATTTCGATTCTCCATGAGTCAACATATACAGGAAGCACAAACAAGTATGATTTGAGTACGATCGCCATAATATCACTCGAATCATTTATAAGTATATATTATTAGTATTTTTCTAAATTAAGAATCAGAATGAGTAGACGAATGAATCAAACATATTTCGAATGTTGTGAGTTTGATATCAATGTTGTACTCATACTCATTGCTACTTATACTTATAAATTAATGTTGTAGCAAGTATGAACGAATCAGAGTACATAGTTGAATTTCAATACTGATGACTCGCTCATGCTTAAAATTTCATGAGTAGTTATGAGTAGCGAAAAAACACTTTGGTCTAAATCAATTAATTCGGGCCACAACAAGTTGATAATCATTGACCTATAATGTCGTTCTTAAAGAAATATGGATCGCTAACACTTTCAGCCCAAAATCTACACCAAAAAGTGACTTTTTCGGGATGCATTAGACGCTCTTGGATATCATGTGAATTTGTAGCCTATCAAATTCGGCAATTTAATTTGTTCATGGTGATTTGGCAGAATAACTAATTAAATAATAGCTAACGTGGCAGATGTAGCTTCAGCCATATGGCTGTCATCAACTGTCAAAGTTCAAAAGATCCTGTTGTCAAGTTCGGTCGTTATTCGTTAATTGTGTGAAATCTGTGATGCCGTTGAACTTTCAACTGTCAAAGTTCGGATGTTTCTTTTGGAACGATTTGAAATTTTCCCAAATTTATTTTTGTTCCGGTTTATATGGCTGCCGAGGCTGGTCTCACAGTACCTCATTCGATCGGACCAATTTTCGTGAAATCTGTCGAATGTATGAGGTCGTATCTCGGCATGCCGATTTGCCGGCGTAACACTTTTCTTTAACGGCACTCCACAGAAAATAGTCCAACGGTGTTAAATCGCAACTTTTTGGCGGGCAATTGATGTCACAATTTCGGCTAATTAAACGGCCATCAAATGTTTGATGCAATAAATCGATTATGGCATGAGGCGTGTACCAAGTTGCACTACCCTGTTTAAACCCAACATCGTCCACATCAATATCATGAAGAGCGCGTACAAAAAATTGGTAATCATGGTGCCCTAGATGTCTCCATTGACTGTAATGGTTGCGCAGTACACATTTCCAAAGGAATATGGGCCAATGAACTAAATAGTCATTCATAATGGATGCATTGGCTTCTGTAAGACCACGTATGGGTGTTCTGAGTCCAAATATGGCAATTTTACTTATTAACATATCCGCCAGGATGGAAATGGGCTTGATCCGGAAATATATTTTTTTTAGGAACTTCCGACCAATTGTCTTTGTTTTGGAAAAAAATTCTAATAAATCCTAACATTGCTCCAGCGTAAATAAGTATTCAGTGTGTACGTTCAGGGGAAATAATATACTGAATTTGGTGATAGAAGCAGACGTCGGCACAAAGAGAACATGATGAAAATGTGAGTGTATTTGTGGGAGGCATGTGCACAATCCAGAGGAAAATTGTTAGTAATATTTTCAAGTGTAACCGAATATAAATGTTTATGTGGTCGAAAATATTGAAATAGTCGCCAGCATCAAAACCCCAAAGACTGTGTATTTGACTTGAAAAATATTCTTCCAAAAATGAAGAGAATTTCAAGAAGTTATTAGGGGATTACAGTGGAATATGGTGAATTCTTTTGCAACATTTTTTTGGGTGTATCATTGACACGTGTAAAAAAGCGACATGAACCTTCTTTTCTTACAGCTGACAAGCAACTACAGTCAAACCCGGTTATAACGAACTCCGTGGCACCAGAAAAAATAGTTTGTTATAGGCAAAGTTCGTAATAAACGGGGTGAAGTCATAGAAGAAAACAAAAAATACAAAGAATTTTTTTCATTTATTAAAAGCAAAAAGTATTTTTTTTTTATTAAAAACCAAAAATATGTGATAATTTTTTTTATCTAGCAGCTGATTAAAGCTACTGAGTAATAATTTAATGCTGTCATATTAAATAAAAGTAAAGATTATTGCATTACTTCAAAGTTATTTCTGAGGGTTCGTTATAAAAAAGGTAAAATGTATGAAATTTAATTACTGGGACCATTTAAAGTAGGTCCTTTTAATCGAGAATTCGTTATAAACGAGTTCGTAATAAACAAAGTTTTTTGTATGAAAATTGTTATTAAAACTGTGGGACTTGAAAACATGTACGTAATAACCAGGGCAAGGATTTTAATGCAAATGCATGTTTGTATTCTGTAACTCAAAATCACTTTTTTTTCTTTTCGAATCGAAGAATTTGCAACAAAATGGCATCGATTTGTTGTTGCATATTTTTGCATATTTTATAATAAATGCATATTTTGCATAGTTTTCTTATAAGTGCATATATTTAGCATATTTTACTATTTTATTGTATATTCAATTTTCTTTTGGAGATATTTTGATCTCGATACATCAAGTTTACAAAAATCTCATTTTACATTCATTCAAATAATATTTTTATCTGTTCGTTAAACTGAGTACACAAAATAAATTTTGTTCAGCTATTTAAGGTACTCAATAGGAAAAATTTGCCTGTTCGTTAAATGTCGATGAATCGCTAAACTCAAAAACTACTCGGACCGATTTTGACCAAACTTAATATACATGTTCTATGGAATGTGAGGAATGGCGCAATATTTTGTTTTTATTGTGTTTTGGCACCGTAACTCAAGACCTACTGCACTATGCTGTGTTTTGTTGAAGGCGTTGGGTCGTTAATCGGCGTGCAGTGGCGTTAATTAGCCCGATATCACATACATACGTACATAATTGGCCATTACAACCCTTCAGTCAGGATTACGACCTAGCTTCTCACACCACTTATGATGTGTGCGTTAATTGTATACATGAGTGGCGGGACCTACAGTTTAAAGTCGACTCCGAACGACAGATTTTTGAGAAGCTTTTCATGGCAATTTTTACTCTCAGAGTCTTTGCCAGAAATCTGCTGAGAGGAAGTCGCCGAAGAAATATTTTTCGTTTTGATGTCTGACGTGGGTTACGAACCCGGGCCTTTTATCTAATAAGCCCACTAGACTACGGTGATATCACACTGACTTTGATTTTCTTCTAAAAGCAGTTCAAAAGAAAATGAAAATTTGTGGCCAGCAACTCCAATCAGGCCAAGCTATATAATTCCATTTGAACAATAATTGCTATGTTGGTTTAGTGGACCTTTAATTTTTCTTCTAAATATCAATCAGCCATGACTTTGCATGGAAACCAGAATTGCAGTGAAAATAAAATTCGAAGGCAAAACAAAGTTTGTCCGCGTCTTCTAAATACGTGTACCCATTATATATGTAAGTGAATTATCTAATTTTCCTTTAAAACTTACATTTCATAAAAATATGAAACTGTGACGTAAATTTTAATTTTTTATTTGTTTAGTAAATATATTTCAAAGAAAAAAAAATTTTTATCGCATATTTTTAACATTTTTAGTGCATATTTTCTCTCTTATAGTGCATATTATATGGCCATATTTTTATATTTTTAGTGCATGAAATTCCTTGCCCTGGTAATAACCATGAATTCGTTATAACCGTGCTCATTATGAACGAGTTTTACTGTACCCTTTTTACGAACATTGTTGATTTTCGTGTCCTATGTGTGTAAAAAGTCGAAGATGTTCGGACCCCAGATCTATTGCTTCCGACGTCTCGATATAATAATAATCACATTTTAAATAACCTATGATTCAAATTTAAACTGATAGATGGCTTAAACGATATAAAATGAGTTTATTTTTTATCCATAAGCTAATGTTTTGTGCAAAAAAATCAAGAGCCTATGGAATCGTTATCATATTGCGTATTTTCTTTATCAGTTTCGGAATTATTGTTTTTAATTATTATTTTCGCGTCAAATGGTAGACAATAATAATCATGAAAATTTATAAAAAATTGCTGCCATTAAAAGAATAAATAAAAATAAAACAAAATACAATCTTTTTTTTCATTGTTTCAAGATGAGATTTAAAATGTCAATATTTTTCTTTCAGTTTTTTTACTCATTGTTTACCCGGGACTTTATCGGCGCAGGAACACAAATATTTTTGTTTTACAAAATATTGATTAATTTGTATACAAAATGAATTTCATTGTTGTTCTTCTGGTTGTATTGTAGTAAAACAAACAAAAAAAAAATTTAACAATTTATCATTAGCAAACAAAAAAACCACAAATACTTTTCGTATATGCAGATACACGTACAAATACATATGTATCTACTATACATACACATACACATTTCCCAAACCTCTATTCAATGTAAAACAGGAAACGGAAAAAAATGTTTAGACAGCATATACATTATAGAAGGGAAATAATAACAAAAACAAAAACAATATCAACAATACGGCAACAGCAATAGCCAAAATGGCGATAATTTAAGCCAAAAATAAAACAAAAATTTTCCAAAACAATGAAAATCAACAAAATATTTACATTCGGCCATCAATTGCCAATACTTTAGGCTCTCTTCTCTCTCTCGACCTCTTAAAAATCGTTTTATTTATTCTTTATTGTGGCACTCTCACTTAGGTATAGTGGAAATCCTTTTACCTCCCCTTTAAATATTGTATTTGCATTCTCATTAGGATTGTAAACATTTTGTAGTTAAACATAGCGCCATGGGGTCCGTATAACTTTAATTAAATATTAATTTAAAAGCGTACAATGATAATTATTGTATTAAATAAATAGAAATTAAACATTTAATAACAATTAAATTTAATGAGTTTAAATCCATTTTAGTTTGTTTGGTAATGGATAATAAAATTTTAATTTCAAAAATAATGAAAAATTTTTAAACCACAACCAAATAATGTTGCGAAAAAAATTTCGAATAAGCGAAAAACACAACAACAACGACAGAAACCATTAATAAATATTTAGCAATGGCAATGCTAAGCACAGTGTTACAGTTTCTACATCGTTATGAATTAATGATAGTTAAAGTCCATTAAAAAAATCCCTATAGGCCATAAAGGAAAGCAGTCTCGATTTTCTCATCGAAAAAAAAATATTTTAAAACCAAACACTTGTGAAAATAAGTAACGTTTTGTGTTGGTTTCATGTTGCTCCTAAAATCGAAACCTAAGTCCTTTTTTATTTTTTTTTGGCGTGTGAGGTAGGGTTCAAATGCCTTCGCACTTGTAGTGACACATCACCTATCTGCATACTTATCTTGAGTGGTATGTAAGCCATTGTCATCAGTATGACCTCAGTCTTGTTCTGTGCGAGCTCTAGACCATGATCCTCAAGCCATATCTGAGTCCTTATCATGACTTAATTCAGTTTTCTCCCGGCATCCTCAAAGTTGCGCGCTGAAATGACTGACACTATATCATCCGCGTATCCCACGAGGTATGTGTCCTCTGGTATTTCTATACCTAAGATATCGCCATAGCTCAGGTTCCAGATATCAGGACCAAGAATAGATTCCTGAGCTGCACAAAAACCTAAGTCCTTGTCGTTGTTGGCTATAAAGTATTTTAAGCAATTGAAAACCCGGATCCCCGGGTCCTCTTCGAATGGATTTTTCAACAGAAACCTTTGAACTTTGACAGTTCAAGCCTCAAACTGTATAACACAGAATCCTATCACTTTAAAACATTGCGAAGGATTTACCAAAATCATATAGACTGACGTGTCTCTTATTAGACTTGTAGCCTATTATCCTTAGCATAGTCTCCGAAGCGATTGCTTTCTTTGTCATGTGCAACTGATTTAAGTACACCAAAGCCTCTAGTGGCGTTGTTGGACAGGTGCTCATTGTATTGGTTATACGAACACATGTCAACTACTGCATTTTGGCCAACTCCATCAAGTTGTACTGCTTACCGAAATATCAGAATTGGTCTAATTTTCGTGGTATTATTTCGGTATATAGGCCTTGGGTTTCTTTTCCAAAATTTCCTGCAAGTTTTTCGTAATTATTGGATCCTCCAACAGAGACTTTCGAATGTTGACAATTGATAACTATAGTCTTGATCAAGCCACATCTGTCAAATTAGTTGTCATTTATTCAGTTTATTTTGCGAACTTACTATGGACGGCCTTCGACGACGACATGTGTTCACTGAATTGAACCATAACACCCAGTTGTGAATAAATGAACGTGAACAAAAAAGATTGTCGAATTTGCCACATAATAGTCGCCGTAGTCTAGTAGATAATGTGTTTGCTTATTAGACGTAAGGTTCAAACGCCAGGTCAGACAACTCCAATTAAACGAAATATGAAAAATTATTTCATTGGAGACTTCCTTTCAGCAGTTTTATGGCAAAAAACTCTACGAGTAAATAAATTTGTTACGAAAAGTTTCTCAAAAACATGTCTTTCGGAGCTGACTTTAAATTGTATGTCCCACCACTCATGTATAGAATTAACACACGCAACATAAGCCGTGTGAGATATTAGGACGTAACTCTGACTAAAGTTTTGTAATGACCAAAAATGTCGGCGTCTTATTTGTATATTTCTTTTAGAGGACAGTTGGCTAGGTTATAATTACGAAAGTCTTGGTGTGGATATTTCATATTTTTTGATAACGATTTTGGCCTTGTCATCTATGTCAAAGGCGATCAGTATATTTCGATGATTATTAACTTCTTTTGATCGGAATTGTATGGTTTGGAACTCAACAAAATTTGGAGTTAACGAGATGGCCAATCAATTCATGCCATATTCGATATTTAACATGAGCGATTTGGGTTCATTAATCAAAATCGCGCAATTTGAACCCGGTAAAGTTTTTCTTGTTGGATCATCAGAATAAACCACAATCAAAAGTAGCCATTGTGGCCAGCTTAACCCATGCCGTCGATCAAATTGAGTCTGATTTACGTATTAAACTCATATCTCATGGCATCAATAGGCCTTTTAAACAAATAAAAATTTTGATGATATCTCACGCACACTTTACATAGGTAATTGGTCGGTACAATCCTTTAGCTAGGATTACTACCCGGTCTCTGACACAATTTATGTTGTGTGCGTTAAATTTATACATAAGTGGCGTAACCTACAGTTTAAAGTCGATTCCGAAAGATTGATTTTTGTAAAGCTTTACATGGTAATTATATTTACTGTGCGAGTTTTTGACAGAAATCTGCTGAGATGAAGTCATGGGAGAAATATCTTTTCATTATTTCTTTTCGATGTCTGGCCTTCAGGTCAGACAAATACGGAAAGTATTTTGTAGGAGATTTCCTGTTAGCAGATTTCTGGCAAAAGTTCTGAGAATAAATAAAATTACCATGAAAAGTTTCTCAAAAATCTGTCGTTCGGCGTCGCATTAAACTGTAGGTCCCGCCACTTATGTATACAATTAACACACACAACACAAGTAGTGTGAGAAACGAGGTCAATAATCCTGACTGAAGGGTTGTAATGACCAATTATGTATGTATGTATGTATGACTTGAAGTTTGAACGGAGGGCGCAAACCTAATAAGCTAACACCCTACCTACTAGATCACCGCAAATTTTTTCACGCAAATTTTGTTTAATATCAGTTGAAAGACAGAAAGAGAGGAAGATATGTATATGCTTAGTAGGGTAATGACTTTCCAGATATACTTCTTAGGAAATAGGAATATCAGTGTTTCGTTTAGCTCGGCCTGCAGGATTTTATCAGACAACAGATTTGTATTTGGTATTCAATTCTAATTCGGTATTCCTTTAGAAAATCCGGAGATGTATTTCATTATCTCGAGAATCAATAGAAAATAATGGTTGACTCGGGTTTGTAGTTGGGTGGCAGTATCATAGTATGCTTGGAGATGTTGTAACGAATACCTGTTATATATTGCCTGGGAATGTGGATTTTTCTCTAGTTTTTTAATATTTTCATATCACGTCAACATAAACAAACGGGATAAGGAAGAATAGGACCACTATTGCATATCTTTTTTTGTAATTGCCAGACGTTTGATTAACTGAGAAGAAAGATTTTTGGACTTCGACGCAACCTCGAAGTCACAGAAATTTTAAAAAAACACAACTTCGAATTTTCACTAAATTTAAATGGGAAATCCCCTTTTTCTGTTTTAGCCTTATACAAACATTTTCGTATTAACGACGCAAATCGAAGCACTAACGACGTAACTTCGAAACATGCGACGCAAACTGAAACAAAAACGACGCAACTTCGAAATCACAGACATTTTAAAAATTCGCAACTTCGAAGCAGACGTAAACGTCGCGACGCAAATCGAGGTATTAGCGTATACACAACGTAATAGGTATGCGAAACTAGGTCGTATTCCTGACTGAAGGGTTGTAATAACCAATTATGTATGTATGTGATGCATAGTCAAGCGTGGTTTTGATCAAATGTCCTCTTTAATCAACAAATAGATTTGACTAGATCCAAGTAAGCTCAGAATAAACCTATGAATCCGATATCGAAACGAAAATGTACTAAGAAACTCTAGGAGGTTTTGTTACACTATGCGTTCAGCTATTGTTTTCTCGTTGAATTAAAATGTCCGAAAATGAATTGTTTCTTCTATTTTTTTTCCTATATATTCAACACAGCATACCATAGGAAAAAAATTAAGTAGAAAATCAATTAATAAACACATCGAAAGCTTTTGTTTTTTGCTTTAGGAAAAAACCATTTGTAAATATTGTTTCATTAATCAAATTGACCAGAACACGGCTTAGCGAATGTTAAAATTGATTTTTTTACCCCCAAAATTATTTTTGGTTTTCTTTTCGCAAAAAAAAGTACAGTACTCCCTTGATTTACGTCGTAGAATGTTCCGGAAACATTTTTGGAGACTGTCGAACATCTCCTCTGCAACTGCCCAGCCCTTGGTAGGTTGAGGTTTAGGACCCTTGGCAGGGCCTTCTTTGAGAACTTGAGTTCTGTGTCGAGAGCCGACATCAAGGCTCTCCACAGATTCATTAGCAGCTTGGGCTGGTTGAGAGGTGCTAGGGACTTCATAAGTGTAGTCGCACTCTCAACCTCTTTTGTTTTATGTCTGTTTCTTTACATGTAATTCCACTGTTTCCCATTCATCCCCTTCCCTACATTCCTATATCCTCTATTTCCTTCCTCCACTAAGGATAATGTACAATGGGTCAATTTCGACCTCCGGGTACTCTAACCTAACCTAACCTAAGGCGATGTAAATCGAAGCGACGTAAATCGAATTTCAAATTACTCATACTATCAAGGTGCATTTATTTGTGTACATTTTACAAAAAAAAACCTAAAATAATTAAATTTTTATTCGATGTATTGAATTTCTTTTAAAAGGGAAGTCCCCTGATTTTGTTTGTAAACAACGTAAATCGAATAACGACACAAATCGAAGTTTAAGCGAACAAAATTTTTGACGACGTAAATCGAAACAACGTAAATCGAGAAGACGTAAATCGAGGGAGTACTGTAGTCGCAAACTTTAATGGGCTTTAAGAAATGTTTTAACATTTTCTATGTATGGTGCATGAGTAAACACTTTTACACAGAAAACAAGTTAATAGACGGCGAAATATGTTCAAAAAGCAAGATGAGTATGAGATTTTCTAGCCCACTTTTCATACCCACAGTTTGATTTCGTTTAATTTTGTGATTTAAGTGCTTCAAATCTTTAAACCTAAATACAACGCAGAGTTTGTGGGGTATTTACGACACTTTTTATTCGTTTGAAAAATCTTTTGATATCATTATGTATGTCCAAATATCCCCCACGGCTTTTCTGTCGCATTGGTAATCTTCGATCAAGCTGGCGGCATAAAATTCACTGAAGGTATGGATTATGTTGGCAATGATAATCATTGTGGTTTCTGTTTTATATGCATACACCTGTGGCTTAAGATAACCTTACGAGAAAAAGCCTATTAGGATCAATTCGCACGAAATTGGTGGCCATTTCTTATCATCTCTGCATGAGATTAAAATGCCTTAAAATTGTTGGTACAAAATACCCAAAGTGGCATTCAACATGAGTTGTTTGGTGTGTCTAGAGCCGGCCTGTTGAAAACACAAGTCGATTGTGCCTAGATTATCCAATTCAAACCAAAAGAAGTGTTCGTCGTTGACAGTGATGACACGCTAAACGTTATTCCCAAAGAAATGTAAACTGATGACGCTGAAAGATGAAACAGTAACTTGTTTGGGATGTATTAGATGCTTTTGGACTTTATGTGAATTGGTAACGGTTTGTTTGTTCACGTACCCGCTTATCTAGAAATGATCACACATTTCTGACGGTGAGCCTATTCAGATATCACATTTCATTATCTTGTACGGGTGCAGACCAAAGTCAGGATGTAAAATTTGCCAAGTTTTGGCGTGCAAAAGGCAGAGTTCTTCTGAACGGCGTGCTATCGACTGCTTCAGATTCTCTTGCGTACTGGCAGATATTGGCTGTGTTTTCGACAGATATTGGGTTTCGTC
The DNA here is from genome assembly GCA_014635995.1 of Sarcophaga peregrina. NCBI lineage: Eukaryota > Metazoa > Arthropoda > Insecta > Diptera > Sarcophagidae > Sarcophaga > Sarcophaga peregrina. Next base: position 53,584,084 of record CM025793.1, on the reverse strand, counting down.
GACGTACGACTTATTGGTCGATCAAATTGTAAATAGTCCTCTTGGACAATTATAGCGATCATAAAATCAGCGAAGCAAGTGATGTGTTGCCCAAACAAAACACACATTAAGACAAAATATTTTTGTTATTTGCTCCTGCTGAATGAAAGCTATATTCGTCCATGGTGTACAATTAATTTGTCAGTTATAACTTCTACAAGATAACCTTGTATTAATTGTCAAGGTTTCGTAGTCACTGTTGGCAATCCTTTTGAAACATGCATCTTGATTTCTGTATGAATAAGAAAAAAAATTTTTAATTTTTTGAATGCTTGACTTAGGGTCGTTATCACAACTTGCCGTTAACTAAAGGTAGGATTTTAACGGACAGATACAGTTAAACTTATTTATAACGAACTCGGTTATAACAAATTCTTTTCTATTACGTGCATATTTTCAAGTCCCAATGTTTTAATAACAATTTTCATACAAAAAACTTCGTTTATTGTGAACTTGTTTATAACGAATTCTCGGTTAAAAGGAACTGCTTTAAATGGTCCCAGTAATTAAATTCCATACATTTTACCTTTTTTATAACGAAACCTCAGAAAAAACTGAGAAGTGTAGCACTAATCTTTACTTTTATTTAATATGGCAGCATTAAATTATATCTCATTGTCTTTAATCAGCTGATAGATTTAAAGAATTTAAGCATATTTTAGGTTTTTAATAAAAAACAAAAATACTTTTTGTTTTTAATAAATGAAAAAAATTATTTTTATTTTATATTTTCTTCTATGACTTCATCCCGTTTATTACGAACTTTGCCTGTAACAAACTATTTTTTCTGGTCCCACGGAGTTCGTTATAACCGGGTTTGACTGTAAATTGTTTTTAGTTATTATGAGGACCCAATAAGATAGAAGTGATCGTTAAGTTAAGTTTAATATCAAATGAAATATCAAAATCCACAAACTAAGCACAGTTTTCATTGTCCAGAAGCTACACTTTCTATCATTCTTCAACCAACAAAATCATAAGAAAATCAATTCGTGAATATGATCGAATCGCGATGAGAATGCGCAATGTTTTGATGTGTGTTAGAAAATGAGTGAGTGGAAATTAGAAGGGAATCTGTAGCTGTATACTGCATAAAATACATACAGTCCAGGATTAAAACTTATATTCTCACACCACTTATGTTCTGTGTGTTAATTTTTATACATGAGTGGTGGAACCTACAGTTTGATTTTTGAGAAGCTCTTCATTGCAATTTTATTAAGTCTTAGAGTTTTTGTTGTCAGAAATCTTCCAAAGGTATATTTCTTAATATTTCGTTATATTGGAGATGTCTGGGGTTTGAACTGTGGCCTGACGTCCACTAAGCCAATACACTGCCTATTAGTCCACGGCGACCAAGTATTGTACTCTAGCAAATAGAAAAAATCACTGAAGGCTTCTAAACATAATATAAATATGTACTGAACCTATATTTAAATTTCCAATAATCATATTATATTGCTTAAAAATAATTAAAAAGACAGGGGGTATCCTTTGCACGATAATAACTTTAAAAGTAAAACAACAACAATAAGCAACATAATCCTTTCAGACATTTGTTTTACATTAAAATCGAATTAAAATTTAATGATTTCTAAGTGTTTTCATTTCTCATCTCTTGGTTGTTTAAAATAATCTGTTTTTGTTTTTAATTTTTTACTGTTTTATTGATAGAATGAATGAAGGAATCAGCAATACAACATCTATGTACTTCAAGGCTACTATAAATACAATAACAAATGAAAGGAAATTGCATACAAATCTCATTAATAAAGGATGAAATCAACGCTTGCAAGTAACTTAACGATGGAATAAATCAAGAATTAAATAATTTGAATACTTTAATTCACTTAATTTTGTAATTCACAATGTATTGTTCTCCAGCATTTTTCATTAACACTTCCTCCATAGTCTCCCCTAATCACTTTTAGAAAATTGTTTTCACTAATACGAAAACAATAAATAATTACCCTTTCCCCTTTCAGTCAGGAGGCTAAGACTTTTTAGAGTCTATTTATGTTATCATTTCATTTTGTAAACAAACTCCTTCCTCCCAGCATGATTTCTGAATAGTTTTCTAATTTTATGTAAATCCTGTTCATGATACAGATTTTGTTATCTCTGTGTGTGTGTGTGTATTTATTTATGTAATTGACTGTGTTGTAGATATTGTTTATACATTGGATAAATGAGTTTCAATAGAAAATCTTTGTGATTTAACGTATCAATAGCCAATTGTTTGAATATCCTGTAGGATTTCCTATTAAAGGATCAATACGTCATTTCAATACTTTAAATGTTAAAATGTATTGTTCACTAATACATTCTCATGTGTAGCGAGGTCTGTTCAAAAAATACGAATATAAACAATGGTATGTGTTCTATGTACGTAACTTGAGAAATTTGAAAATTTGTGTTACTTTTCGAACACACCTCGTATCTCATTTGCTTTAATTTAATTAATTTATTGCAGGATACATATTCATTTATTTACAATGCTTAAAGAACAACACATTTATAAGTGTTTAAGGCCAAAAGCATGTATGGATATGTTGAAAATACCCCTGCCTAGTGCTTTCCCAATTCCCTCCTTTTTGTAAGAGGCAGGTATCCTTTGCTATGGCGAACTTACGGGACCAACCTTTTGTAATCCCTGTGATCATAGCTGCCATATAAATGAAGCATCAAATGGTCAAATATTTGAGAAAAAATCATCAAAATCGTCAAAGACGTTCATTGAAATCGTAAAAAAATCGCCAGAAAAAATAAATTAATAAATTGAAAGGTTCTAAACATAAAAACATATAAAGTCCACCCACGTATGGTGTAAATATAGGGAGTCAGAAGATTATGACTTTGTGGTAATGAAAATTCAGTGTGATGCTCGTTAAAACTGACACATTTTTCAATGTCTTGGTTTATTAAGACGTTGCAAGAAATGCTTTACTTAATCTGATCTACTTACTAATTACACCATTTTTTATGTATTCCGTATGTGGTCGATTGGCCATCGTATCATACACTGCATTACCGACGAAGTTCGTTTGTTAGACGAACTATTCGTATGTGGAATGCTCTTCTTGCAGAGATCTTTTCTGTTACTTCTGGTATAAAAATATTCAAACCAAGTGTCCACAACCACTGCTCCCTCTTTCTTCATTCCTATAATATATTTCTTGCTAGTTCCAACAACAATGCCAAGCTCTGAGTGTTGGTCGTATGAAAAAAAAAAAAATTATGGCACTTCCGGTGGAAATATTACCACCGGCTATAATCGAATTTTTAAAATTGCCTGTAACGACATATGATAATTAATTATTAACTACGATGTTATTTAGGAGTTGAAATTTTTTGGCTTTTAAGGGAATTAAAACGGCATAAAATACAGAAAAATCATCACAATTATTCGAAAATAACTTGAAAGTATAATATTTTATACCCGATTATTAGTAGCATAAATTTCCAACAGTAACAACTGTAAAACAAAAACAAAGCCTCTTAAGTTTTGTTTTTAAATTTTGTTAATTTTAAATTTTTAATTACCAAAAAAAGTCAAAATAGTCATGTCATCTCGTCAAAATGACATTTTTGGAGCTCAAAATCGTCAAAATGACGATAAATCTTCAAATCTTGTGATATTGTTCCATAACCATCAAAACATGTAGCCATCTATCGCCATTTACATACATACCTACATAATTGGTCACTACAATCCCTAAGTCAGGACAACAACCTACCTTCTAACACCACTTATGTTGTGTGTGTTAATTTTATCTATAATTGACGGGAACTACAGTTTAAGGTTGACTCCGAACGACAAATTTTTGAGAAGCTTTTTCATGGTAATTTTGCCAGAGTGCTATTGAGAGGAAGTCGCCGACTCATATTTCGTTTTGATCATGATGTCTGACTTTGAACCGTGGCCTCATGTCGAATAGATTATGACAACTTCCGCTATTTGCGTTTTTTATTTCTCTGGTCATGTGTTGTTGATTGATTGCCTGGTCTTTTATGTTTCGCAACCATAAGAAATGTGCGCTATCCTCTATTCTTATTATATCAATTTTTAAAATGTCGAATTAGCTCAGAGTACGTAGGCCTAGAAGGTAGTGAGTTGGGTTATTAGACGATAAACCGTAGTTCAAACCCGAGTTAATGTACGACAGTAATATGCGAAAAAGATCATAAATGAAGCACGATAAACCCTCGTAGTAGTGGCAAAGCCATTACAACCCTTCAGTCAGGATTACGGCCAAGCTTCTAATACCACATACGTTGTGTGTGTTAATTTTATACATGAGTGCAGGACTTACAGTTTAAAGCCGATTTCGAAAAACAGATTTTTGAGAAGCTTCTCATGGCAATTTTATTGGCTCTCAGAGTTTTTGCCAAAATTCTGCTAAGAGGAAATCACAGAAGAAATATTTTTTCATATTTTCGTTTTGATGTCTGACCTGGGATATGAACTCGGGCCTTACGTCTAATAAGCTAACACACTACCTTCTAGACTATGACGACTACTACTCAATCATTCATAATTTTATGAATTCAGCCTTTGAAATTTCTACTTCTATTCGATGAAGGAAGACTTGAATATCCCTTATTATTGCCATATAGATTTATTTCGTTGAAGTATATTGACTTGGTCTTAAATTTATTATTAAGGGGTTAGAATGTTTTCTAAAGGGCTTTTCCGACTTTTTTTAAATAAATTTTTTTAAACAAATAAATCTTTTTTGATATATGTTAAGGGAGTTATAAATTGGTACGGCAGCATGAAGAAGCTTACCAGAGAGTAAAAGAATTAAATGAATTCTTAAAAAAATGTGTTACTGGCTATGTAAGGAAGTCGCCGTGGTCTAATAGGTAGTGTGTTTGCTTATTAGACGTAAAAGGAACTGCCATCAAACTTTTGACGCAATAAATCATTTGTGGCATGAGATTTATGGCAAGTTGCGCCATCCAGTTAGAACCAAACATCGTTCACATCAATAAGAGGAAGATCGGGTAAGAAAAAATCGGTTAACATGATGCGATAGGTTTCTCCATTGACTGTTATGGTTTTGCCGTCCTCATTTTCAAAGAAATATGTACCAATCATGCCTTTGCTCCACTATTCCCACCAGCAGATTTCTGGCAAAAGCTCTGAGAGTAAATAAAATTGCCATGAAAAGTCTCTCATAAACTGTAGGTCCCGCCACTTATGTATAAAATTAACACACACAACTAAGTGGTGTGAGAAACTAGATCAATAATCCTGACTGATGAGTTCTAATGACCAATTATATATGTATGTGTAAGGAACTAAGATATTTTGAAGAAGCCTACAAATAACAAACTGGCTGCGTTTTGAAATTTTTTTCCGTTCTTTGCCTAGTTTTGCCTTAATGGTTTAATAAAATAACCAAGAACGGGTTAAAACTCATCTAAGGAACATTGTCCCAAGAATATAACGAAATCGTTTAAGTAGTTTTTGTTAAATCAGATTTGCCAGGTTTAAAGAAGTGTTTTCGAGAAAAACGCATTCAAGTAAATAATGCTCACCTAAAGCGTTTTTCGTTTTTCGCCATTCTAATGTACGTTTTTTTTTTGTACAATGCGTCTATTTTGACCTCCGGGTACTGTACTTGTTTTAACCGACAAGTACTCGTCCTCTAAGGTAACGCACCGTTTGAGGGAAAATAAGTTTTCTATCTTTATTCTATGACTCCAAACTGACTAAAAGTGTGAAAAATTCAATTTTTTAAAAATTAGTAAGTAAGTATACCAACCCCTTAATTTACTTAATTGAAGTTGAAATGTTGCCAAGTGTATTGCTTAAGTATGTGATGCCTGTAAACATAAGAAAGATGTTCGATAAGATTGCGTGAGTATTATAAACGGTTGAATGTTCAAAATGTTGTATGTAGTAGGTTTGTGTGTAGAACATGTTGTATTGAGTACAAATACTGTTTATTATGACTTTTACCATCAAACATTACCACACCACTTCATTTTATTCATTTGTATTGAATCTAATTTTTGGTGTTGACTATTTGACTTGTCTGCCTGTCTGTCTGTCAGTATAAATTAATGGATGCCACCACAAGAATGAAAACAATAAACATCGATGACGTTGAAGATTCTGGTATTGTGCTGATTCTGGTTATTGTGCCGATGATTGAAATGCTAAGTAGACGGGTATGGAGGAGAAGAGGTGGTGTTTCTTTTTTAAAATGTAAACAGCACGACGAAAATACTACGTATGTCTGTAATCTTTTCAGGTACATTTTATCTTAACAGTTTCACTACCTGAAAAAGAAAAATCTGAAAAAAATTGATTGTTAATTTAAGTGATATTGATCAGTTTCAATTTAAAATTTAATGATAAAAATTTAGGAAACTTAGCGAAGAATTAATACATTTTTGTAAAGATGAATGTGGTATAGATTTCTCTTCATTATTGAATTTTATTTAACCTTGTTAATTTCCTTTTCAAAATTCATAAGAAAATATTTACACAGATAAAGTTTTTGTTCAGTAATTATGATGTGTTCTTTTTACAAAAATATATTAAATAAGATTGAAAAAGCTTGAGTGCCCTAGTACCAGTAGTCTGCATGGATCATAAGTTTTTAGTTACACAACTTTCATTCTTCTTTAAAAGTAAGAGTTCAGCTACTACATCCATCTTACTGAAAGTGGATATATTAGGACTCATCAGACTCGATAACACGTTTCCAATCAGATGGAAAGCAGTACTGCTAGCGCAGATCCAGGGAACGTGTACAAAGATACCATTTGAAGCAAACTGTTAAACATAGCGGTGAAAATATAATGGTTTGGGGATGCTTAATATAGCGGCATGTTGGCCCTCTATATTTAGTAGATGGTATCATGTGAAAAAACACTATCTAAAGATTCTGCAAACCCATCTTCCGAATTTTATGAACAAATGTTCTTATCCCGAATAAGAAATTATTTTCCAACAGGATGGTGATCCGAAGCATACAGCACACATTGTAAAGATATGGGGTGGGAAACAAAATTTTCAATTGATGGGATGGCCGGCACAAAGTCCCGACCTCAATCCGATTGAAAATCTTTGGCCATTAGTGAAAATCCGGCTCGGACAGTGCGAAACAGCCCCAACAAATATGGTCAAATTTTGGGATCCTATAAATGCGAAATGGAATCGAATTCCGAAAGATATTACTGATCACACGGTAGAAAGCATCTTAAACCGCGTAAATCAAGCTATTTCTAATAAGGCCCTATGGACCAAATATTGAAATTGGGTTAGTTTCTTGAATTTTTTTGAAACGTTCAAAATTGAGTTTATGTGGGTTATTTTCGTTTTTTCATACAAAATCATTGAATTCATTTCATTAATTATTGTTTTTTTACTTTTTTGTTAAGTATAAAGTAACGAATTAAAATTTTTTTTGTATTTGCTTGTATGGTTTTGTTTTTGTGGATGACGAATCTGAGTATTGTGAACAACAACTCACTTCTGCTCGCCACTGTACACAATTGGTCATTAGATCCCATCAGTCCCACTTATGTTGGGTGTGTAAATTTTATATTTAAGTTTTAGAAAAACCACACGCGGTTTTACGGAAGCCAATGCACCAAATGTGGGCGACTGTTTGGTGGGGATAGTGGAGCAAAGGCATCATTGGTACATATTTCTTTGGAAATGAGGACGGCAAAACCATAACGGTCAGTGGAGAAACCTATCGCATCATGGTAACCGATTTTTTCTACCCGATCTTCCTCTTATTGATGTGAACGATGTTTGGATTCAACTGGATGGTGCAACCTGCTACAAATCTCATGCCACAATTTATTTAATGCGTCAAACGTTTGATGGCAGTTCCATTATCCGAAAGGATAATGTCAATTGGCTGCTAAGAAGCTGCAATTAGACACCGTTGGACTATTTTCTAGGAGTCGCCGTTTAAGAAAAGTGTTAGGCCAACATTTGAGCATTGCCGGGATACGGCCACGCTCGTAAAAGTCCTCGAAAAATGTTCCGATCAAATAAAGTACTAGCAGGCCAGCCACGGCATCCATTTGAATGAAATAATTTTTCATTTCTAACTGGAACAATTGTATTCCACAAGAAAAAATAAATTTGGCAAAATTTTCAACCCTTTCTTTTATTGCATTTTTAAATTTAATTTTTTAATTAGCCCACCTTGTACTATCATGGTCAATGCTATCACAAGCGGGTATACAATCAAACAAACTCCTAACATGAACTCAGCCGTCCTTACTCTATTCCAGAAAATCAAGTATCTTGGAATCATTTCGAGAGATTCATTAAGTCGTTAAGTACTCTTTGTTGCTGCAATAAAGCAACATTCACAAGCTGGGTTAAGAACCTTAAATAACACTCTATCTGCAGGACTGGTAAAAGTCCCGATTTATTTATATTTCTAATTGAATGAAAATTAAATTTTAATGTGTAACAGATTCTAAATCAATTTAAAATTAAATTTAAGTTAACATCTACTATTTTGCTTAATATTTTGTTCACAAAAAAACAAAATTTATTACTACTCTTGAATCGATGATACTAAAGTTACACTGGTACTCAACACTTTCAACAAGTTTGAAATGGAAAACATATTTTTATTCTCAAATATTTTAAATTTCATTACACCGCTAAATACTTGCGTTTGGTGTTTCCATTGGCATGAACAAAACAACAGTCATGGCATACAAAGTAATGCCATTATTAACGCTAATATGTCCAACAATTATGCCAACACTGATATTGTTATTCACACAAAATTCTAAACAATAACAACAACCATAGACCAAAAAAAAAAATGTTAACGGTTATAGATTACTGCTTTAATTTTTTGCGTCACGGACTAACCCGTCCCAATCAGTGTTTACAACCCGAAACCCAAAAGAATTTTCATTAAAAATTTATTTTCCATTGTTCGATGGTACTTAATGCCATGATTAAGTACGAATACCATGCAGCCAATAAAATTGCTATCCTTGAAAGTGTTTGACAAAACATTTGTATGGCAGGACAAAAACGAATCGAGCCATAAATTAAAACTTGTTACACTAAGTTTTTTTTATCCTTTTTTGTTGGCAGGAAAAATATTTTTTATGGGACACTCTACTTATAAATGACGATACACTTAGACTAATCATTTGTATTGTTTATTGCCCGTCTTGGAGTGAAGACACTCTTTATCACAATCCTAGTTGTGATTATAATTTCAGATTAAAGGTGGACCAGTGGTTGAATGGTGGTTATTCTACCAGATAAAGTTTAAGTTTCACAATAATGAGAGAAATACAAACTAAGCTAATTGAATTAAGAAGTAAGAAAATATTTTTGATAAAAAGTATTTACATATTAAAAACTCTAGATTTCACTTAAGAATTCTTCTCATTAGCAATGTTTCATGTGGTAAAGAAGAACGACGTTGAAAAACTGTGTAAAACTTTGACACAAAAAAGTATCCTTCATTGTGGTAGTTGATTTGAGATGTACCATGCACTATGAGTTCAAATAAAATTACAATTGATCTTCTCACACCACTTATGTTGTATGTGTTTATTTTATCCATGAGTGACGATAGATACAAATTATTGGCTCCGAACAACAGATTTGAGAAACTTTTCATAGCAATTTTTTTTACTTTCAAGATTTTTTTGCCAGAGACTTAATCAGCGAAAAGAATAATTTTTTTAATCTTTCGTTTTGTTTTGTAGCTCTATTCCCATGAGCTAACACTTCAGATAATCAAGAATCGGCTGAAAAGCTAAAAATTATGCCAGAATTGAAGCAACATTTGCATAAAATAATCCTTAAGGAGTAAATGGCAGTCACTCATTTATACTCCCAAATAAAAAGTGGTCTGGTCAACCTTGATATCGAAGAAATATGGGCCGATGGCGCCGGCAGCCCAACAACCACACCAAATGGGATTTATTTATCACTCTTAGATCTTATGTGAATTGGAATCATTAAAATTTCGACAAAAAGTTTATTTGTTCTTTAACCATTCATTCAGTAAGTGGCGTCTTCGTTGAAAATAATTTTTCGATAAAAATTAATGTCAGACAGAATACCCATTTTTACAAAACAATTTTATTATCTGCACGTGTTTTGATTTCGTAACGTGTTTTGATTTCGGTGAATAAATGACAATGTACTGTGCTGGCTTCTTAGACGTCAGGATACGGTTCAAACCACAGGTCAGACATCTCCAACAAAACGAAAAATTATTTCTCCGGCGACTTTCTCTTAGCAGATTTCTGACAAGAACTTTAAGAGCAAATAAAATTCCCATGAAAATGTTCTTAAAAATCTATCGTTCCAAGTCAACTTTAATGTTCACGTCCAGCCTCTCATGTATAAAATTACCACACACAACATAAGTGGTACGAGAAGTTAGGTTGTAATCCTGATTGAAGGCGTGTAATGAACAATTATGTACATAATTGTATTGGGCAATTCACACGACTTTGTATCGTGTATGTTGTATTGAATACACTTGGTTGTTTGTGAACACTCAGTGCTATGCTGTATTGTGTATTTCGTATTTCACGAAACCAACAGAATTTTTGAAAAACATATGAAAACATATACACAATTTTTTCATTCACACAATTTGATAGCACGAAACTAAAACAACTTCCAAAAACATATGAAAAAAATGTGTATAAGTGTATCGGATTGTAATTCGTCCAACAATACACTCAATACAACGATACAACGGCTTGTGTGAATTGACCATATAAATATTGCTTCAATAAAACTACCGTTATTTATTCGCAATGTTTGGCAGTTCCTGTTGGAAGACCGAATGCAATAATAATCGAATTTTGAGAAGTGCTAAGACCCAAAAAAAATTAAATTTTCTACTAAAGCAAAGGGTTTATCTGTACAGAAAATTACTTGGGCAATGAACTTCCCCAAACGTAATCTTTTTTATATAATCCATAGACTACAGACCTTAAAGATTATTGCTTCAAGTCAAAAAATATGTAAAAAAAACTTAGAGAAGCTGGACTTAAAAACGGCGTCCTGGAAAAGTAATAAGAAACGTACGAAAACATTTGGAAATTGTCAACTAACAGTCGCGCTGCCATAAATGGCAGAATTTTTAAAAATTTGAGGAAACAAGGGTTAATTTGTTTGGATTAAATGGAACTGTACTCTGGTTCACAAAGAAAATATGTACACAAAGCAATTACGCATAGTATCTTGAATCGTGGGTGGTTGTCGTCATCAGACATTAGTCCAACTACTGAAATTCCGGAGAGTCGACAGGCTATATAGACTGTCTATAGAGATGCTATTGAGGTGGCAATTTGTGTAAGCCAACGATATCAAACATTCCACTAAACTATTGAATATTTTTGAGAAGTTTATAAAAAATCAAAAATAATACAGCCATCGATAAAGTATATTTCCGTGAAGTCTACTGCCTAACTTTAACAAAGAGTTAAAGAGGTGTTCCTATGGTGGATTTACTTCGAATCTTGCAGAAAAAATTTCTTAAAAAATTGTGGTGTAATATAGTATTCAATTATCGTTAGGGTGTTTACAAGTCATTTATGGCATATTTTTGTATCCGCATGCATTTCAAACAATAGATGTTCAAAAAAGTTTCTCAACAATTTGGTTTTTTTTTCGCAAAATACAGGGTTAAGGTCGAACATTATTTTGGTATTCGTTTCCACGTGGTGTTCATTCTTTCCTTTAATCTTAATTTCAAAAGTTTTCAACTCGATTGCAAAGAATTTCAGCTTTTTTTTATTGTTCAATGCTACACAAACAAGAAGGATTTTTTTTTGTGAGCACTGTCGACAAATTTCCAATAATCATGAAAAACGAATGTAGATGTACAACTAAAGGGAGCAGAATTTTGTAATCAACACTTTCACAAGAACGTAAAAAAAATCAACATCTTCTGTTTTCCATATACCTGGGGGTTTAACTTTTGGAAATTTAAATTATCTTGAGACCTTAACCTTGCCTTAACGCCAGGCAAATCGTAGCCTTATTGCCGGGAATATTCAGCTACTGAGCCAGGAGGATTATCATGACTTTCGCCTGGAAGACGTTGCAGTGATCCGGTTTCTATGCTTTCTTAATTCAAAGTTTTAGATACACACTACAAATCGTCTTCTTCTAATTACGTGCCGGCGATATTTATTTTCCGACATTTTGTAGCATGATCTTTATCTGTAAGTTTGAATCCTAATAGTCTGTGTTTGGAAAAATAGAGTATAATCAACCGGTACCGATGAATAAGAATCTATGACTCCAGCAAGTTCATTGAGTTGCTTGATTATCGATTTCTATTCGATTTTCTGTCTACTGCCCCAGAAAAAATCAATAGTAATATGAAGTTTAGTTTGAAATGTTTCTCAATAATCTGTCGTTCGGAGTCGACTTTAAATTATAGGTCCCGCCACTTCTATATAAAATTAACAAAATTAACACTCACAACCATAAGTGGTGTGAGAAACTAGGGCATTAATTCCGACTGAAGGGTTGTAATGACCAATTATGTAAATATTATAAATTAAAAATTACAATTTAAGAAAAAATATTTTAGTTCAAAAGTCATCAAAAATATGATAAATTCATCATTCTGACAACGCTGCACGCATTGTTCGCTAGAGATGTTTGACAGTGAAACAAAACATGAAACGTGCGTGAGCTGGTTAAACCAGTGTTGCCAAAAAGATATTTGCTAAAAAATCACTCGTTATAATACTGCTGCTACATTTGCTCATAAATAAAAATACAAACAGACAAATTTGGTCATTACAACCCTTTAGTTAGTATTCTAACTTCTCACACCACTCATGCTGTGTATGTTAATTTTATACATGAGTAGTGGTGGAACTTACAGTTGAAAGTTGACTCTGAACCACAGATTTTTGTGAGGCTTACATGGCAATTTATTTGATCTCTGACTTGCTGCCAGAAATCTGCTGAGAAAAATCTCCTATGAAATATTTTTACATATTTTTTTGGAGATGTTTGGGGCTTGAACAGCAGCCTTATGACTAAAACTAACACATTACCTACTAGACTATGGCGACTTAAAATAAATTAAAACAGTGTAAATAAATCTGCGATTCGTAACCATACAGTAGACATGGTGGATCCATGAAATATTCAAGAAAAAATTTTAAATCACCCCTTATCTCCGAACTATGACTGTCTACATTCGTACAGGATCTTGAAGCAGCTGTCGACGAATCAACTTCGGTTTACTATAACACTACATGTGTGACTTCCGATTTATCAACTCACAATATAAAACAAAATCCGAACGAAAAACTTTCAAAATCCCCCCTAAGTATTTCGAAGAAACCCATCTGAGAAGTACTTCACAGAAAACCAATCTTCCCTGGGAAATATATGATCCCAAGATTCAATTACTCATGACTAGAGGAAATTAAACTCAGTTTCTCTTTAACAATCTTGGGACTTATCCTCGATTCGTCGACGTCGTATGTAAGCAAACGTCTATCTCTATAACCATTGCTTTGAGTGCAATTGAGAACTTCATATTTTATTTTTTTTGTATTAAACCTGCACTACTCATGCAGTGCATTGTGCAGGTATAGGAAAGGTGGAAAGAGGGAAGATACGAACGGTAAGGAAACGAGTTGCTGCTGGTGACTATAAAATGGTCAGTGCTATACCTTCACCATTAGACAGTCTACAGCTATCGTCCCCAGTTTCTCTCATCACTTATGTTGTGTCTGTATATTTTATACAGAAGTGGCGGGACCTACAGTTTAAAGTTGACTCCGAACGACAGATTTTTGAGAAACTTTTTATGGCAATTTTATTTACTTTCAGAGTTTTTGCTTGAAATCTGCTGAGAGCAAATCGTCGAAGAAATACTTTCTGTATTTTGTTTTGATGTCTGACTGTACGTCTAATAAGCCAACACACTACCTACTAGACTACGGCGACTTCCAAGTGTACTTAGAATGTTCTCTAAAGAAAATACTGTCAAAATTTGGTTAAGATGCGCCGATCCTTTCCGAAGTTATAGGGAAAAATCTACTTAGAATCTACTTAGAATAGTCGTATGTCGCGTGAAAAGTTTGAGAGCTCATAACTCAAAACACACTTTTTGGACGTTATAATGTTGTAGAACGGAGGCGTCAATATGTTAATATATTTTAAATATAATTTTTATATAAAATTAAGTATTAAAAATTTTGATTTTTTTCCCATAAAATACGATGATTTTCTTGTCAACGCTGCTTGCAAATTATTGAATTTTATTATCAAAATGTATGGTCTGTTAAGAAAGTTCATCGCGGGCTTCTTCCATTTTATGGTCAGTTTAATCGACCCACGGAAGCGGCTATTCGGGCTACTGTGACTGACTACTGTGAGATGATATTCAATTTTTTTTTTGCCCAAAATGCAAGAGCTTGACTTGCACGACATGTGGTCTCAACAAGACGGTGCCATATGTCACACAGCACGCGTTACAATGGACTTATTGAGAGACGAGTTCGGTGAACATTTTATTTCACGTGCGGAATCGGTCATTTGGCCGCCAGGCGATTTAACGTCTTTAGATTATTTTTTTATGGGGCTATGTTAAAGCTTATGTCTATACAGACAAGCCCGCTTCAATTGACGTATTGTAAGACAACATTGAAGCATTTATTCGTGAGATACCGGCCGAAGTATTTGAAAGAGTATGTCAAAATATGTAAGATAAATGCATGAAATAATCATCAAACATTAAATTATATGGACCGTACTATCGATCCAAATGAAGATTTCATGCCGTTTATCTGAATTTTATGTGTTTTTTTTTTTGAAAAATTTTCCTATAGGTCTTAAAAATCACCCATTAGTATAGCATTTTTTGAAATGCCTCCGCCACACTTTTCCCAGGAGACTGGTAGACGTAAAACTTAACTTGTACTTAATTTTATACACAAAAAAAAAAAAACAAACAAAATTCGCTACTATTGTGGGTGCTTGAGTCTCTCAGAGTTTTCAAATTTATAGTTTGACCATAGGAGGCTTCATTGTCGGCCATTCGCTGCTAATCTCACCGTCTTGATTCTGGATTTGATGCTGCTTGCGATAGATTTTATTTAATGTTGATTAAACTTTCATCTCTATATGGATGATGTCTAGTGATAATTTCAAATGTTAGCTTGTGCAATATTTAGCTCTTGGTTAATTCTATCCGGACTTATATCTTAAAGTTTAATAAATAAATAATTTCAATAAAAGATTTTCCAAACTCCAAATTTACTTACAATTTAAAAAGTTTATTATGAATTGGAAACAGGTGGTAAAAACGTATTTTTTTTTGTTTCCTGCCGGTAAGCCAATGTTATTGGTAATTAACTACCAAATTAAAATTTTTTATTTCTTAAAATTAACTGAAGTAGGTACATAATAAAAAAAATATTCCAACATTTTGTTTAGTAAGATTAACGTGCAATTATTTTCACATTGAAAGAATGAAAATGCCATGGCGTTCATTAGTCCTGCTATTTTCTTCAGTCGATTAATATTTATTTAGTTGAACGATTTTCATTGTTTTTTTTTTTATTATTGGAAATATAAATTGTTTAATAATTATGAATGCGTTAAAACGTAAATTTTGCCATTTTTCATCTACCATACGCAGCATTTTCTTGAAAGACAGAAAATTAAAAGAAAAACAAAAAACTGAAACCTGCTCACACCAATGCGGAAATATTATTTCCTCGTATATTATCATTATTTACCGCCTGTTGTGTTTTTTAAATTTCAATTTAAAATATGACTGACTGACATGAAAAAAAGACCTTTTTGTGTATTATTCTTGTTGTTGTTGATATTGAACAAATTCCTTAACAACTTGTTACGAATAAGGATAATAACAAATGACACCCCTTCCTTCTCCTCTGTTTTCTTGCCATAAAATTCTTAACACACAAAATACAAATCGAAGAATCGAATAACAAAAAAGACGATTTACAACGATTTACAAGAGTTATAACAACGGCAACAACGACTTCTACAAATCGAACAAATATCCACAGGCAATAATTTATATTCTCTCACGTATTTATGACAGAAAAACAAAAAAAAAAAACACAAAATAATGGGGATGAGAGAACTCTAAACTGAAATTCATTTAGAGGTTTATTTAGCAGCCTGTATACATACATGCGGAAACAATGTTTGCCCCAGCTTATGGTAGGCTTTCTTCACTTTCTTCTTCTTCAAAAAAAAAATTAATAACCGCGGGGTATTTGTGTAAAATTGACTGGCAAAATGAACGAATGAACACTGGAGAAATTGAATGAAGTTTTGAATGAAATAATGTTTGTATGATTTGGAAAAGTGAAAGTTTCTTCTTGTTAGTTTAATGGCGAGCACATCATAAATCTTTTTGGAAATATTCATTGAAAATTCGCTGACATTCGCTTACATATTCGTCAAAGAAGAAACCGGGTAAAAAGAAATAAATTGAATAACTTTACCGTGCCACAATACATGATAAACGACTAAATTATACCCTATACATACGTACACTTCCTTGCTGAAGGAATGTAATGTAATGTAATCCTGCAGCCTTGCTCCTCAACACCACCCATGCTGTGTGTGTTAATTTTATACGTGAGTAGCGGGGGACCTACAGTTTGAATTCGACTTCGAACTACAGATTTTTGACAAAATTTTCATGGCAATTTTATTTACTCTCACTGTTTTTGAGCGAAATCTAGTGAGAGAGAAAGTCGGGGAAGACTGGCTTCGCATCTAACGCACTACCTACTAGACACTATACACACTATATACCCTATAGGTTAGGTCATATCTCTAAAACATATTTGACTGCCAGATAATAGATGAGAGTATTTAAGAAGTAATCCCATGTTTCTCAGGGTTGAGCAATCGTATAAATATTGTCGTTCGTACTTTATTTCCGCATACAGGCAACTCTAGCATATTTATTTCCCAGAAGTGTTATGGGCTGATACATGCAATAGACTTTGGAATATTTATGTGTTCGACTTATAAGATACTATATGGTGGATGAGGTAAAAATTTAAATAGTAAATTGCAATAAAACAAAAACGGTTTGAAATTTTGAAATAGTGGCATGAGATGTGCAGATGATGTGCACCATTCTGGTGAAACCCAACATCGTTTAGATCAATACCATGAAGAGCGGATACAAAAAAAAAAAATAAGAAATCTGTAAGACCATGTGTGGATTTGTTTATTAACGAGATAAAAATGAGCTTCATTCGAAGAGGTGATTTTTTTTTGGAAAAATCGACATCATCGTGCAGTTTTTCATTGGCCCAATAAATCCCAACGTTTCGTAAAGAAATTTGGAACTAGCAGGTGGTTCAAATTGACACCGATAGATGGCCCACCCGATGTATAGGCCACACACTGATATTTGCTTATTTTTTGTTGGTTATTACATACATTTAGTCAGGATTTCTAACTACCTTCTCTTACCACCCAGCTGTCATCTATCCATAGCATAATCCGTTAGTTGAACAGGGTTCAAAAAATCTATTCCTCTCTTTACGTCATGTTTCCTCTTCTCTATTTCCACTACTAGCTTCATCCCTGCAATCACCAACGCTGCATCAGTAGACACCGTGCGGAAGGCAGAAATCACCCTGAGAGATGATCTCCTGTAGGCCAGCTTCTATTCCTGCTCTATAGGTTCTCTTCTCCACAGCCCCGGCCCATACAGGGGCTGCATACATAGCAATCGCTGTCACTACCTTCATCAGTAGCCGTCTCCTTACCTGTCTTGGGCCTAGGGTTGCCAGATTCCGATTCGCCAAATGCCTGGACATTTGGATTTAAAAAGCTGGACAAAACAAAAAATTTTGAGAAAATGTAGCTTAGTCCTGTAGATAACGTTGTTATGGTAAATTTTTCGCCTTATTGAGGCTACAAAAATCGAAATAGTTTGAGACAATTTCTGTGACATCCCCATATTATGTTTTTTTGTATTTATCAAGCGAGCGGCTTGACTTCATATTAAAATATAATGTCTGTTGTGTTGGTTAACATGATTTGACAAAGATAACATGAAAATTATTGCCCAAGTTATTGCAGTGTACTAAAAAATGTCTATTTAGCTGGATAAATTAAATTTTTATCGTGAAACTGGACAAGCATCAAAAAAACTGGACAATCTAGCCAAGTCTAGCCTGACTGGCAACCCTACTTGGGCCTCTTAGGTTAGGAATTATTCGGGCAAGTGCACATGCCGTCGGCGCACATTTCTGGCTGATGTACGTCAGGTGTTCTCTAAATGTAAGCCTGTTGTCAATTATCACTCCTATATATTTGTTCACCTGTTTTGACTATATGCGCTGGTCACCTACCGTTATGGTAATAAATTCAATCTTCTCCCAGCTGCTTACAAGTAATACATTTGAGGCTTATTTCACTGATCCAGCTCCTGACTATGCCAATCGCAGTGTTGCATGTTCTCACAAATTCATTCAAATATTTTCCCCTTATCGCCAGGGCAATATTGTCCACGAAACCAATGATTTGTGTTCCTCTAGGGAGTCTTAGCCTCAGTACACCATCATATATCACATTCCATAGTAACGGGCCCAGCAAGTAGCCTTGCTGGACCCCTGCTGATACCGCATATGACTTTCTGCCAGCATCCATGCCATATAGGAGCACTTTATCCTTAAAATAGTTTTTAACGAGATCTAATAAATAATTCGGTACGTTCTTTCCATCCAGGACGGCTAGCGTGGCATCCCAATCCGCAGAGTTGAATGCGTTTTTAGCGTCCAAGGTGATGATAGCACCCTCCAGCCAGCACTCACCGCTGAAATCATCCTTTGCTATAGTCATAACCATTTCGATTGCATCTACTGTGATGTGATTTTCGGACACGAAATTGACGATCCGACAAGCCTTCTTCGCCCAGAAATACTTCTAATCTCCTAAAAATTATCCTCTCGAAGAGTTTTCCAGCCGTGTCAACCATACAGAGCGGGCGGTATCCCGATGCATCTAGCGCATTGTTACCCTTCGAAATGAGAACCAGTCCATATCCTAGGGAACGTCCTCTCTTGAGTACATGCATCAAAAACTTTTGTAAACAGCTCAGTGTTAGTCTCAATAGCCGCCTTTTGAAAGAGCTATTGTTGCCATTATGTGTGATATAAAACAACGTTCAAATGTCCGCCACTGCTTATCTGGGGAAGCGTATCCGAAATGATAAAATTTCTATGCCTCTGGCATATAAATAAAGCTGCAATAGAGTGATGGTAGATATGATGGTATTATGTTGGCTTTGAGGACAGTTGGAGTTTGTGGCTGATTTGGATACACATATAAGACATTAACTTAAAAAAGCCCTCGAGAAAAAGTCTTCTGTAGGGAACTCGGTCTTGAACTACACTTCAGGTTGAATCATGACTGCAGCCTTTTTCAGGCGGAGATTTTCGCAATACTGAAGGCTATTGAGGTCATAACTGGTGGCCCATCTACGGATTCGGAATCTTACATGGTCTTCGTTGACAGTCTGGCTGCCCTTAGAGCCATTGTGTCCGTCTGTTGCAAATCGCTATGTTGGGTTCCAAGTCATAGCGGAATACTGGGCAATGAGACGGCGGATGTCCTCGCTAGGTTAGGTTTGCTTTCAGGGGGTGATTTGACAGTTGGTCCTGACCCCCTAGTCTGCCAAATCTATGGCCTCATCGATGGATGGGTCCGGGAGGAAGAGCAGAGGCGTTGGGGAAACGGATCGGGTTGTTCTGTTACTAGACGTCTATGGCCTGCTGTGGACAGTAAGAGAACAAATTGGCTACTGAGCTTGGTAAAAGCCAGTTTAAGTTTGGTTGTCGGTTTTATCACGGGGCACTGGGAGATCTGGACGGGGATCTGGAACAGATCCCAGCCGGACTATTGCAGGATATGTTGCGATGAGGAGGAGTTGGAGACTGAAGAACACCTCCTCTCTAACTGCCTAGGCTTTGGTAGGATGAGGACTCTTGGTAGGGTCTTCTTTGAGAGCTTGAGTTCTATGTCGAGAGCCGACATCAAGGCGCTCCACAGATTCATTAGCAGCTTGGGCTGGTTGAGAGGTGCTAGGGCTTCATAAGTGTAGCCGCGCTCTCACCCTCTTTTGTTTTGTGTCTGTTTCTTTCTGTGTAATTCCTCCGATTTCCATTCTCCCCCCCTAACCTACATTCTCTCCTTTCATCCTTATCCTCTATTTCCTTCATTCCTTTCTCTAAGGATGTACCTCCGGGAACTGTACTTGTCTTAACCGACAAGTACCCGTCCTCTAACTTAACCTAAAAGTCTTACGGGGTCAAATTGTACGATTTCGTTGACCAATTGACACCAACTCTAAGTAAAATGGCCATGAGCTGTGTGGCATACAGCGCTGTCCTTTTAAAGCCACAAGTTGTTGGTGTCCACACTATTCTTCTACCAGGTGGTATTCCTTTGTCTATTTTGTGAGGTCTTGAGCATTGGCATAATCAAGTTAGCGAAATTTGATTTTATTTAATCTGCAGTTCATTAAAAAGAAATCTGAAAGACAACATTTTTATTAAAATCCTTTTAAATTTTAGAAAATTACAAAAAGTTTTTATCATTTATCTATCTACTAAACGCCAAAAAAAAGTAACGATAAAATCATTATAGTCTGTTGAATAACAAATGAAATGATAAACACAACAAATTCTGTTAATAATCTAAAGAAAGGAAAAGAAAAAAACGAAAAAATATAGAATTTGGCACATGAAGTTGAAGTTTAAAACAAACGAGTAAAAAGAGTCACTCTTCATAACAAATAATCTTGTTTGTGTAATGACAACACTGAGGTATTTACGTGAGTAGACATAAATACACACGCATTACATATGCATGTACGGGGAGTTTTTTGTTGTTGTCAGGAATTTAATTATATTTAAACGTTTTACATACATTTTATATTTACACATTTACTAATACTTACACATATACATACATACGTGCACGTTATATTTTTGTAGAACACTTTGTACTCCATTTTGTGAGGGATGTTTTTCATGTATTTAAGTGTGTATGATAGAGTGTCAATGCCAATGTGTTTAAGGTCTGACATGGTTGATTTGGTAAAAAGAATTTCTACCTAAGAGCTCTTATAGAGACGGTGTTATGTTCACTTTTTTTTTGTTTATTAAGAAGATACTTTAAAATGAATTTCTTTTAGATTGTGCAGTGCGATAAATAAAACCTAATTTGTGCATTTCAATTTGATTACCTTAATTGACGATTACTTCAATTCGATTATATTAGGCGATTAGTATAACTCGATAAAAATAGAATGTTCTTAAAGGACTTGAGAACGTAAAATGATATTAGGATAATAATGGATTGGAATTTTTTTTAACTTTTCAGATTTGCCCGCTACTGTTACTAGGCCCATTAATTTTTTTGTGTGATTTTCACAACTTTCCTAGCCGCGTGCTATAAATGCTGGCTTGAGTGTGGACTTCCAATGCTTTAAAATTGGTTGGCTTATCGGCATAAAACAAATGCCTTAACGTAGTGCCTTAAAAAAAATCCAGAAGCCTTCAATCAGACTCATGAGAGGCAAATGAACAGAATCTTTTTGGAAAGATACTAGTCACCAAATTGATAAAAATTTACAATAGATCGATTGTTTGGCAGGTTAAGCCAAAGTGTTGGAATCAAATATAAATGGCGCTTGCCACCCAATGCAACGGTAGCTCCTACTTCAATTAGATAGGAATACGAACTGATAAGGCCGTTAGCGTGTGAACCCCAGAACGGATGTAATCGTTAATAGGCGCCGTAGTCTAGTAGGTATTATGTTGGCTTATAAGACCTGAGGTCTTGGTTCAAATCACAGATTAGACATCTCCTACAAAACGAAATGAGATAAAATATTTTCTTCTTCTTGAAGTTGCCGTGGTCTAGTAGGTAGTGTGCTGGCTTATTAGACGTAAAGCCTGGGATCGAGTCCCAGGCCAGAAATCAAAATAAGAAATACAAAAAAAATATTTTTTCGGGGATTTCTTCTCTTTCTCTCTTGACAAGTTTCTCAAAAATCTGTCGTTCGGAGTCGACTTTAAACTGTAGGTCCCGAAGGTATAGCACTGGCCATTTTATAGTCACCAGGAGCAACTCGTTTCCTTATAGTTCGCATCTTCCCTCTTTCCACCTTTCTTAAACCTGCACTGCATGAGTAGGGGTCATCCCCCTTAGTGCTGGTTTAATAATAAAAAAAAAAAATATTTCTTCGGCGCTTTCCTCTCAGCAGATATCTGGCAAAAACTCTGAGAGTAATTAAGCCTACCATGAAAAAATTTCTCAAAAATCTGTGTTGACTTATTAGACGTAAGGCCCGAGTGCTAATCCTAGCTCAGACATCTAAACGAAGAATAAGAAAATATTTCTTCGCCGACTTCGTAAAAGTAAATAAAATTGCCGGGATAAGCTTTTCAAAAATCTGTTATTCGGAGTCAACTTTAAGCTTTAGGTCCCGCCACTCATGTAAAAAATGAACGCACACAACATAAATAGTGTGAAAAGCTAGTACCTAATCCTGACTGAAGGGTTGTAATGACCAATTATACTGTGAATTTTGCGAGTAATTAAATTGTTTTCCACAATTAATGAGTGTTGTTCTAGCTTTAAAATCGTCGTAGTCTCGCAGGTATTGTCTTGGCTTATTAGACCTGCGGCCAAGGTTTAAACTCCACGTCAGATATCACGAATAAAACGAAATATAAGCAAATATTTCTCCGGCGACTTCCTAACACTAGATTTCTGGCAAAACCTCTGAGAGTAAAATAAATTTGTCATGAAAAGTTGGTCAAATATCTATCGTTCGGAAACGGTTTCAAACTATCGGTTCCGTTACTCAAAATTAACACACACAACAACCTAGGAAGAAGATAGGTCGTAATCCTAGCTCAAAGGTGTGTGTGTGTGTTATGTATATATTCTGGCGTTAAACATTTCATAATGCCATGGCAAACCTTGCAGACCAACTTAAGCACTGTAACATCGGGCTATTGTGTAGTAGAGTAGTGTGTGGTGTTTTATTGTCGTTTAATGTAAACGTAAAATTTTCTCTACATTTTTCTTT
Source organism: Sarcophaga peregrina (assembly GCA_014635995.1). NCBI lineage: Eukaryota > Metazoa > Arthropoda > Insecta > Diptera > Sarcophagidae > Sarcophaga > Sarcophaga peregrina. The sequence goes on along the minus strand of CM025793.1, from coordinate 53,560,922 downwards.
CTTTCTTACTCGATGCCAGACTTCGGCATATTTTAACCGTTACAATGACAGTTAGTCTTTGTCTTAAACCTCCTTAAAATAACAGGAAAAAAATGGAGAAAAATGGAGAAAAATTGTGTCAATTCCTCAGAAAAGTCTTGTTGTGTAGGAGGGCGAGGCTGTTGAAATATGTTTAATGCCACAATATTTTCATCCCTATAGTCTGCTACCTCCAAGTGTAAGTATTATACGTACGTATGCCTATGTGTATATGCCTCTATGGATATGACTTTTATTTTTAAACACGACTGAAGAATTGTTAACATGACATGTTCCTCAGGAGGAGCAGGAGGCGTATATGTGTTTAAGTCCTTGTAAGAAAATGTCTTGTTGTTGCCGTTGCTGTTTTTGTTGTTGTTATTTGTTCTTATTTAAAATACCACCAGGGGGTTTGGGGTTGCCTTTGTGGGCATAAGAATTAGTGTAAGTATTTGTGTAATTTATTTGGGGATGTATTCTCTGGTACAAAAAAAGTAACATTTCTTCTCGTTGTGGTAAAATAGCAAAAAAGAAAAAGAAGAAAAAATTGAAATGAAAAAAAAGTGTTTATAATGAAAGATTACCAGACAAATAAACGTCGTACAGGTTGTAACATTCAAGAATTTTTTTTGGGATTATTTTCCCTTTTACCAGCTAGAATAGAAATTTTGTATGACATTTTCAACAAATATGTTAAAGGACGGAGTAAAAATGATGGCTTGTTGATGTACTCTTACATTTATTTTTAATCCAACTATGTATTTTAGCTCTTTAACATATAAAAATGCTTACATCTTCAACATGTAAGTAGTTGTCTACATATGTACATATACTCAGAATTTGGTGCAATACAACAGTTTTAGTCAAATTAAATCTTGTTTTAACCCAATTTGTTGGTTCCTGTCGTGGCTTATTTTATAATTTTTTTTTTAAGATTTTAAAGACAATTAGTCTAATACAGTCTTACCATACTGTAGCTTAAAGAATTGATAAACACTTCGAATGTAAACAAACAAAATAGAATTAAGTACTCTTGTTAATTAATTACCTGTTCGGTACATCGGTAAGATTATTTATATACGACCGAAATCTGAGGGATTACCCTTTAAGAGAAAATAAAGATTTGACAGTTAAGATTTCTAAATAAGAGCTAAACATAAGATACGGCTTTGGATACAAAATAATTCCCTTTGTAAAGTAATGTGCAATTGAGCAGATTACATAGCCTTGCAAATTTTGACTTTTTTGTTCAAATAAGACGGCTCCAGGTGTTTCCGAAGGCATTCCATCACGTCAAGTTTTCAGACAAAACCTAACTGAACTGATAAACTTTACTGACCGGCAATGTCAACACAGTTTGACATTCTTGCCACTGGAACTAATATTTCTTGTTGTTATCACGGCCATGCATGGATTTTGCAAATAAGATGACTCCGGATGTATTCAAAGGCATTTTGCGTAGTTATCTGTTTACAAATTTGATATTGACTAAAAGTCAATCCGAATTTCGACCGCAACCCATCTGACTTAGTGCGTTGTTTGATATAACAGAGGATAATTGATAATCGTCACACTATGTCATTTCTTGTACTACTGGATCATTCTAAGGCATTTGATGCTGTCCATCATACTATCTTAAAACTTAAACTGAAATATATGTGCAATTTTTCCACAAGAGAACTAAAACTGATCTCCTCCTATCTAGGCGACAGAAGTCAAAGCGTTAGCCTTAACTCAGTTATATCCAAAGGTGTGCCACAGGGCTCTATACTTGGCCTAATGTTGTACTCGATTTTTGCTAATGACCTGCCGTTGGAGGTAAAACATTGCCACATACATATCTATGCTGATGATGTGCAGCAATACATGGATTGTAGTAGTAGTGATGCTACCAACTGCATCTGTTAGATAAATCAGGATTTAAATCAGATTTATTTATAGGCATCTGCATATGGTCGAAGATAAATCCCACCTGAAAATTTTATCTCGAATCTACCACCAATTCGAATTAATGGATCGAATATAGAATTTGTTAGAATGGCTAAAAGTCTTGGCGTAATTTTGAATAGAGTACTAAATTGGTCGGATCACGTGAAAATGAACTGTGGAAAAACTTTTTTTTTTGATGTCACAGTATTTTACATCAACTAATATTCGAATGCTATTAGCGAAGACATATTTACTACCGACTCTTATGTACGGATGTGAGCTGTTTGCTAGCTGCGATGCAATTACCAGACAAAGACTTAACGTAACCTACAACGCTATAGTACGATACATTTTTGGCATCAGGAGAAATAGCAGCATATCGCATTTTGCCCGACTAATTTATAATGTCACATTCTTATATTAATCTACACAAACTTATATATCTTATCCAATTCGGACAAAAAAGAGATGGTAATCCCATTGCTGTACGACGTAGTAAAGGTTATGGAAAACAAAATATCAGTTGGTTTGACAATTTCTAGAACAAGATTTTTTATTGTTATTTTTTGTTTTCCATCTTACATTATTTATTTTTACATTACTCTTATTTTTTTAAGTTTCTATATAGTATATTTTTTTATTTAAATTTAGAATTTAAATTAATTTTTGTATTTTTTACTTAATTTTTTTTACTTTTCATTTATGTTAATTTTGTTATATACGTACATATTTTATATCTTAATGATTATAAACATATGTAGCACTGTTACTTATAAATAAGATAATTTTAATAAACAAACATTGTTTTCCTATGTGATCATTAGGGATGCCAAGCGGGATCGATTTTTAAAAATCCCGGGATTCGGGATTTTGTAAATCTCGATCGCGAAATCCCGGAATAATTCGGGATCCAAAAATCCCGAAAAATCACGGGAAAAATGGCGATTTTCTCTTATTTATAAAAATATTTTGTTACCAAAATATTTTGTATTCCAATTATGTATATGAGAATTATTTATCATTAAAAATAAAATATGAAAACAGCAACACGAAATGTAACAAAAAGCATAAATTAACAAAAATAAAAATTATTCATTCATATGCAAATGTATTAGTTTTAAGAAAATTATTTGGATTCCAACAAAAAGATTAAAGCATCTAACGGTGATCTGATTGTCTTGAACGAATTTTGTTGTCAACATACCCTACCGTTGAAAAACACTTTTCGCAATCAACATTTATTGGCAAAATAGTTCCAAGACAGCTGTATTCAGCTTATAAATATTCACCTCTACCACCTCCTGGTGTAAATAAATCTAAATCAGTTGCCCTATTAATTCGTTTAATAGGCCTTTTGCCATCAAATAATTTTTTATCAATGGGAGTAGGGTTTTCCTTATCTGGGATGCTATTATCGAAGTCAAGTGATATAGAATTTTTTTAAGGACCTTTTATAGGGTCAAAATACATATGAATTCACAATCCCGAAAAATCCCGGGACATGTTTTTAAACATTTTTGGATTCGGTATTTCCCGATTGGCATCCCTAGTCGCTTCACAAGGGCTTTATTGTGTATTGGTTCAAAACGAAGGTTGGCAAATATTTTAAGAAATCCTTCTAGAATCTCGAATTCCAACCTAATCTTCTGGTGTCCAACATATTAGAGTAGAGTAGTGACCTTCACCTATAAAGGAGGCACCGTAATTGTCTAGTTATTTCGTACATATTTGTTCACAAAAATAGCGGAATAGATTAGTGATAGATAATCGGACATAAATATGTTGGTGTTTTGATTTATAACACTCTAACGCTTGTTGTTATTTCAATACTATGTAAACTGAAGATGTAATAAGAAATCCTCCTTCAACTTTACTCAAATTAAAATTCGAAATATTTATGCATTGCATAGGGGGACTAACGAACAAACAATAAAACTCTACGCGAAGATGAAAAATGTGAGTACGGCATGTAAAAATATTTTTTATTCCAAGAAACGAAGTGTGCAATCTGCAAGTATATTCAATTATCAAGTTTATTCTGGATGATAGCATTAATTCTATTGTAATTAAAAAGAATTACTATCCCCTCATCTCTGTTCTAATTATTCTCCGCATATTTATGTCTAAATATTATAAGAATACTATTTCACCAAGATATTGTTGTGCCTTGAAAATGTCTCTGAACAATTTATTTGTATGCTGTTGCTCAGTTGAGAAGTTTTTTTTGTTGAAAAAAATTTAAATTTAATTTCATAATTTGAACACTTTCCATTTCGTATTTCTCGTTCATTTATGGTGTTTTATGAAATTACTGATGTAGCACGTAATTATTGTTACATCAAGGATGATGATGATAATGATGATGCCACAAAGCAATCCATCAATTAATCGTTACTTGCAAAAGCAATTAAATATTGTCCTAAAATATTGTTTTAGAATTTCAGTTATGCTCTGTTATACTCATTGGAACATTATTTGGAGCATCTCATAGAATTTGTAAAATTATAATGACATGCTATGCAGGGATTAATAAACTTGTTCAGTATTTTTTCTGTCTTTAAAGCTTGTAATGCTAAAATTTAAGAATCAACAAACGTTTCTATTTAATTGTAGATCGAAAATCGATTCAGAAAATGTTAGATGCCTGATATTTTTAGAAATCGTACGAATTGCTATTGTCATTATTTTAAAGCAAATAAAAACAAAAATTTCAAACAGGGATGAAAAAAATCAAAAACTTCATAATTTTAGCTTGTAAAATTATTAAAATTGTAAATTGTTTTGTTGTTTCTAGTCGAGTGCACTTTTAATATGCACAGTTCGACTGGTCTTTATTAATTAATTCTTGAGGGAAAATGTCCCTTCTTTTATACTAAAATTTTGGCTGATTTGACAATTCCAAATCAGCCCCTTACTTCTAATACAATATTGTTTGGCTTAATACTAGAACACATGTTTGTGTGTATACAATTAATACTTAACTATATTTATTAAAGGGTTTGTGTGTGTTTATCGTGGGCAAGTGGATGTCATATGACACGCGTCCGCTGTCCATAATAATTCCCACGGTAAAGTGTGAAAAGAGCCACACACAATCACTAGCTATGCAATACAACAACAACACACATAGTGCATATTAATAGTGCCGGCGATCACTCAAGGTGTCAAATGATCGTCGCGTGTGCGCATTACTATTGTGGCGTAATACGCTGCAGCGGTCAGCAACATTGAGTCAAGTGGTCGCTGCTTATATGCAATTGGATATTCTTTTGTTTATGCACATGAAATGTTGTGTTGGTATTGACAACTGTAAAATCATGCTACAAGCTTATGTATCTCTTTTGATACATACTTGTAGTAACATAGAATTTTCGCAATTATTAATAGATTTTGTAAAAAAATTTTATTATTTTGATTTATTTCAATTTATTTTAATAAAACTATTTTATATTATTATATTTTAATATCACTTTTATAAAATGTACGCCAAAATTTTTTTTCGATCTACGGTTAAATAGCACCCAACTAATGAGCCTGTGTGAAGCTGCAATGTGATTTATGGTATATAGCGGGCTTCTCATAAGCGATTTCCTTCTTAAAAATAATATCTATCAAAATAATATCTTGTGGCCTGCTACTTCCTTTCCCATCCTAACCACCATATTATTGCAAATGATCAGCTCCTCGCCACATCAGACAAGACTTCTGACGGTTTAACACTGACATTTTAAGCCTAATACCAACACTGGTTGACGAAATATCAGTAACAGAGATCAACAACGAGTATTCAAATTTCTGATACTTATACGCATTCATACTTATTTATATATATTCATGCTACTCATACTCAAAGTTGGAAGTACTCGTCGTATTCATACTTAACAATACGCACGATGTTATTGACTCCAACTAGTCTCTAGTTAACATTTACACGAATCACAAAATAAGTATGATTCGCATACGAACACTACTACGGTCACAAGAAGATTGTGTGTATGCTTTGCTTGTTGTCATTGTCTTTCTTTATAAGTCACTCGAAAGTATTATAAGTATTTTTCTAAATTTATGAATCAGAATAAGTAGACGTCGGTATTAAACATATTTCGAATGTTGTGACTTTGATGTCAACGTTGTAGTCATTCTCATTGCTACGAATGAATCAGAGTAGTTGAATTTTAATTCTGTTGATTCGCTCATACTCAAAATTGCATGAGTGCTTATGAGTAGCGGAAAAACGATTCATTGCTGATCTCTGATCAGTAAGAAAAAATATCAGAAGAGCGTTTCTAGGGTAGCTGTAAGTCGACTGGTCGAACATCTTACATTGATGTAGATAGCAGATCTTAAATTGTTGTCCATTATATCACTAGGGTCCACCCGACACAGCTTACCTCTTTGACTGCTCAGCCAAAACCTAGATCATACTTGTGGCCATTTAAATTCCATAAAATTTCATCTTATGCAATTCATCGAATAACCATACAATCGATTTTATATAAATTCTCTTGATTGCCGTCTCTCTCTGGGCATAGCAGCAGAGCTGTTACAACAATAATAACCGATGCAGTTGATTTGAAAGCATTCGAGAGAAAAACACTATCCAGTGCAAATTGCCAATAATTTTTGCATCCGAATCCACAATGTGTCGTGTCGTTTGGGTGGAAGAGAATGTACTGATGAGACAGATGTTTGATGCGGCGGGAATTAGTGGACGTCAGTGTCATGTAAGACCATGTCTCGATTGCAAGGCACAAATTGCCCTGCCATAGATTGGTATTATCATCTAGAGAAAGTACGCCTGAGGTAAAACCGCGTGAAGAATAATGTTAAGGCAGGTCGACTTGTGGGTTGTAAATTCTAATGAAGGAGGTATGTTACTGGCCACCCTCATGAGACTTTTTTATGACCAAAGATATCTTTGTAATGTGTCCACAAAATTGAAACATTTTCTCTTTGAAAACTATCACAGTTTATTGCTCCTAATTGGTTATGATTTTTCAGTTAATTCTGTGATGTAAAATGAAAAATAATACAATCTACCTTCGACAATCGTATACGCGTATTTATAGGGCTAAATGAATGAGCGATAATAGATTCACGAGCGCTATTATTAACAGAATTATTTTCTCAAGGTTCTATTTGTTCGAATAATTTATTGCATGACTAGTAGATATCCTTTAAATTTTGATGGTATCCTTATTTTTTGATACTTTCATGTACATTGTTATTGTATCATCCACTCGTATCATCTCTCTTTCATAAGTGCACTTACTTGAGGCCGCAGCATTAAAGTTCGTGTGGATACGTAGAATATCTGCTGTATCTACGCCAACATCTGTGACTAAATGTATAGATCCAGAGAATATTTGTTAGATGAGATGATTGTTTGGATGGTTGAATGTTTCTTTTGAGGAGAGATATCATATGCGCTGTATATCTATGTATGTATGTACATGCGTTTGTCTGTTTGTAGCTTGAATGTCCTTTTAAAGCATTGTCTTTGCTTTCCTTCAGCTAATGCTCCTGTCGTTGCTTTTTAACAGAAAAAAAAAAAAACGTTTGAAGTTGAGCGTTTATTTTTCCTCATTCTCTTTCCTTATTGTCAGTATTCATTCAATATACGAGTACATGTATGTGTTGTTGTTATTGTATTTTATAAGACTAGTACCATAGAGTGCATTTTGTTACTTTAAACTTTTCTTGATATTTTATATGAAACATAAAAAAAAAATTGTTTTACTTGTTTTGATATCCATGCAGCCATAAGAGCAGTTGTCACAGTTTTCTGCATCATACATACATACATACATATAAACGTACATAAATAGAAAACAAATTATATATGCTTTTACGAGGTTGTACCAATAAATCTAAAGCTTTGTGAGACTTTTTCCGCTTCTTAATTCAAAAGACAACACTAATGGAGTTTTCTTTTCTACCAAAAAAGGTGCATTTTATTAACGCAAAATGCAGTTTTCCGTTTGTTTCTTAAAAATGTTTCGCCCTCTAAAAAGGTGGTATGTTTTATTCGAAATAATTCGCACTTGCCGATGGAGAAGGGCATTGCATTTTATGCCCTGTATAAATCGAGAGCGCTGATAATGCCCTGTAAAGCAGATGACTTTTGTTTATTCATGGGGTTACCAGATGATTTTTAGAAAAAAGTCGCCTGTATTGTTATCCAATTTGAAATTAATTTTTTCATCGTTCTGTTCAGTAAACTTAATGCAACATTACATTATTAAGGGTACATGGTCAGTAATATAAAAAATTGGATTCAATGTTAGAACAGTGTTAAAATATTTATTTTTTTTGTTATAAAAATTTTTTGTTCAAAAAATAAAGTTAAGAAATTAAAAAATGTTGCCAGATTTTTCATATTTACATTTTTTACTGAAAACAAATCAAAAAATACAACATATTTTTAAATCTGAAACCTTTTTTTTTAAATATAAATATGGATATTGCTGCATCTATTTTAATTGCGAAAATTGAAATAAATCAGATATTAGATTCATCTTCGTCATCTGATGCACAAGAATTACTGAATTTATTTCAACACTCATACACAACAGCCGCCGTGGAAAATACAGGGCAAACCCTTTTTAAATACTTATGTTATGTTCTTCTCAAATAAAAAATGACATTACAACAGGGTTGGCCAAACATTTTTTAATGCACCTTGTAAGAGGGTGAAATTTTCTTTGTAGAAAAGAAAACACCATAAGCATCGGTCAGTTGACTCCTGCACCATTTATTTTGAGTTTGTCAATTCACTGTTATAAGACTACCATCTTCATCCAAAATAAGCATCTTAATAAGCAAAATTGCAGTATTTGCGGCTGAGAAAATCCACATGTGATCTTACAGAAGCCAATGCACACATAACGAGTAAGGGGAGCGTAGAATCATTGGCCCACATTTCTTTGAAAATCAGTAAGGTCACTACGATTACGGTTAATGGGAAGACCGATGATAACCGATTTCCTTCATGGTACATTAGTATTGATGAACGATGTTTAGTTTCAATAGGATGGTGTAACTTGCCACACATCTCATGGCACAATCGATTTATTGCCTCAAACGTTTGATGGCCGTTTAATTAGAGAAAATGATGAAGTGAATTGGACTATTTTCTGTAAGGCGCCGTTAAAGAAAAGTGTTAGGCCGAAAAACCCATGAGATTTTAGAATTTGAAGGCCAACATTGCCGAAATACGATCTCATACACTCTAAAAAGTGCAAGAAAATTGGTTCGTGGCCAGTCGTATGAATGAAGTTATATTCCATTTCTAATCGAAACAATTCTACTTCACAGCAAACACATAAATTTAGGAAAATTTTCAACCGTTTTAGTTTTATTGCATTCTTGATCGAATAAAGTTCAATATATTTTCTTATACGATTCTATCGGTTTTTTTCTACTCAAAAACTTGCCATTTTTCTTTTTATAGCTTTACGAGCTAAATGTTGAGAAATCTTCGAAAGACTACCTATCTACCAAAGTGCACGATACGCCGCAGGACTTAATCTCGGCTTGCTAAACGTATACGTACTAAAACCAACCATTTCTTTCAACTATTTGCCCCCCCAAGACCACAATCAAGTATTTCTAGTTGTGGAGACTCAGCGAATGCTGCCTTCAAATTCCGCTGACTTTGCTCTCTCAGCCAATGTTTGCTGCGTCAATACTTTCCTTGACTTCAGGTTAACTATATTATCGGGCGTTATCTGAAATCCTATTGTTCTCTCCAGGCAATTTCGTTGAACAACATATCGCGGGCAAGTAAAGAAAACATACTCCGCCGTCTCTCTTTCATCACGGCATTCTGGACATGCCTCATCCACGTCATGACCAAACTTATAGAGATAAGCCCTATAACATCCATGGCCCGTTAGCAATTATGTCAGGTGGAAGTTCACCTGACCGTGTCGTCTTTTAGTCCATACGCCTATGCTTGGTATAAGTCTGTGGTTCCATCTTCCCTTGGTGGAATTGGACCAGTCCTGCTGCCATCTAACCATAGCATCATCAGTTAGTTGAACAGGGTTCGAAAAATCTGTCCTTCTCTTTACGTCATATTTCCTCCTCTCTAATTCCACTACCAGCTTCAGGGGCATCATCCCACCAATCACTAACGCTGCATCAGTAGACACCGTTCAAAAACTTGACATATAGTACGACTTTTGTAATCTTCTAAATCGCCCATTACGCATTATTTGTTGCAGGTAGAAATCATTACTAAAACAGCAAATCTGCAACACCAATTGAAACCGTAATAAACTGTTCGCTGAATTTTGTAAACATGAAAGATGATGAAGCCTATTCGCACTATATTTATGTCTCTTTACACACAACCATGGAACAAATTCAGAATATAGTATTTAACGATCGCATGGGTATGGCAAAGCTTACCTAAAGATGTATTGCAAGAGTGTTTGACATTGCTTAAGCTCAATATTGATGACCGTCATATTCACCGTCACGTCATTTCATATACACTCCTGTGACAAAACTGTAATCAAGATATTTGAAAATTCGGCGTAATATCTGAACGAGAAGAAAATAAAAGTGCGTACATGTCCAGTTTCCAGAACAAAAATCCATAAATTCGGCTATCAATTGCGGTCTCTTTCGTCTTATTGTCGTTTAGTTTTCAATGAAAATTTCACACTTAGCAATTACCGGCCTATGAATTCTAATACCCGAATTTTTGTCACTGAAACGATGAAAACGTCTCGCGGAAGAAATCAAAAATAGTGAAACGTTAAACAAAGTTCTTAGCGGTCAATGAAGATGATGTTGTAAAATAACAGTAGTTTTTCTTAATCATAATCACTAATTCCATCAAAAAGTTATTGACTTTTTAACCCAACCTCGTATGTGATTATGGAAAATATACATCCGTATTTGTAGGTTTCGCTTTTCCTTTCCAAATGTGAACAGAGTGAAATGTCTTAAAAAATTTTTTGGGTCATTTCAGGACTAATATCTATAACGGCACTAAATATAATCTTTTAACTATTAGATTTACAGTGTAGTTTCTGTGAGCAGCTAGGTCGTACTTTTGATTAATATTGTCATATGGAAGTATTATAATCCTACTATAATATTGTGGTATCTATCAATTACTTAAATATCTCTTCTGAAGCTATTCCTCTGACGAAATTCAATATGATTTTTGATATCAACAACGACCATTCCCTATCTAGCATTTGATACACACGAATCCACGCATTTCTTTCTGGGGTGTTTTATGTGTGTGCACCGTCTGATGATTCACTGTCATCGTTACAAGATCAACATATTGGCCAGCACTTAACAGTGCCCTGGGACCTAGCAGAGAATTGCTATGTTTCCTATGTAGCTGATTCAGCTTTCCCAAACAGTCCCATAATATTTTCGAGACGATTATTCGGATGGTGGCCTGAATGTCGGATGCATAGCTGTCAGTTTTGACGATTTTGAGCTCCAAAAATGTAATTTTGACGACAATGACGATTTATGCCCTGTATTTTGAAGATTTTTAGCAATTAAAAATTTACATCATTTTCTTTACTTTAGTACATTAAACCTTCTTTAAGCTTTGTATAGCAAGTTGTAAAATATTATATTTTTAAGTCATTTTCGAATTACCAGTGATGATTTTTCTGTTTTTTAAACCATTTGAATCCCTTAAAAGCCAAAAAATTTAAAAAAATCGATTATAACTTCTAATATTACCAACGGAAAAAAATAATGGCACTTGCCATTATTTTTTTATACGACCAAAACTCAGGGCTTGGCATTGTTTTTAGAACTGGGAAACTATATTATAGGGATGAAGAAAGAGGGAGCAGTGTTTATGGAGACTAAGTTTGAATATATTTTTACAACATGATATATCTCTGCAGGAAGGCAGTTCCACATACGAATACTCCGTCTAACAAACGAACTTTGTCTGTAATGTCTATACACTGGCCAATCGACCACATACGTTTGTGCTGGCCGAGGGGACAAGAGTTACATAGGAATACGTGATTTTCATAAACAACTCCATTTATTTCGTTCGAGCAATATCCATTTTAGTAGCGATAGAACAGTGACACAAGCCACATTGCAACGATGTTCCAGTGACTCAATAGAGTTGGAACACTATCGTGATTAACGACCTACTACGGCCTCACCTGTATACGGTGGAGAAGCCTTAAAATAGACTTTATGGGCCTACCCATACATGAGAGTTGTATTTCATTTTTGGTCGGTCGGTTATAAATGATGTAAGTTGTAAGTAAATTAGATGAAGTTATTGCAACGTCTTAAGAAACCAAGTTCTAGTGAGCATCACACTGAATTTTCTTGCTCATAAAGTTTAGATCTTCCGACTCCCTAATATTTACACCACACATAGGTATAGATGATGCAATATTATCGCTGCTTATCGCTGACTTTATATGTTTTTGTGTTTAGAACCTTTCAATTTATTGATTTATTTTTTCTGACGATTTTTTTACGATTTCAATGAACGGCTTTGGCGATTTTGACGATTTGTTCTCAAATATTTGACGATTTGATGCTTCATTTATTTGGCAGGTATGGTCAGAATTATATGTCATTAAAAATAAAATATAAAAAAAGGAAGACAAAAAGTCAACAAAAGCGTAAAATAACAAAAATATAAATTATTCATATGAGTACATATGCAAATACGTTAGTTTTAAGAAAATTATTTGGATTCCAACGAAAAACTTAAAGCATCTAACATGAGATCTGATAGGCTTGAACGAATGATGTTGTCAATAGATGCTGCCGTTGAAAAACACTTCTCTCAATCAACATTTGTTGGGAAAATAGTTCCAAGATAGCTGAATGAAGCTTGTAAATATTCACCTCTACTATCGACTGATGTAAATAAATCTATTTCTTTCGACAGTTGAGTATCTAAATCAGTTACCCTATTAATTCGCTTTATAAGGTTGTTTTTGTACTCTTCGATGCCATAAAATAACTTTTTAGCAATGGAAGCAATGTTTTCCTCATCTGAGATGCTATTATCGAAGTCAAATGATATAGAATTTTTTTCAGGACCTATTGCAGGGTCAAAATACATATGAATTCACAATCCCGAAAAATCTCGGTACATGTTTTTAAAAGTCCCGTGATTCGGGATTTGTGAATCCCGGGATTTCTAACTATCGCAATACACTAATACCCTGGTTTGCGTCGCTAATAAGACCTGAAGAAACGCGACGCAAACCGAAACGACGCAAAACGAAGCACGATTTTCCATACATTTGTATTGATTTTCATTTAATTGGTTCCGTGATGCACAATTTTAGCTGAAAAAATGGATTTTTCAATAAAAAATATTTAATTTACTAACGAAATACAACTTCCAACTATCAGACAACATAAATACATATCGCTCCTTTATTGCAACATAGTCATATCTCAAAAAATTAAAAATTTGTAGTTACTTAACCAAAACTGCTCATCAGTTTTATATCCCAAGCTGAACCGAAGATATAGCAAAAAGTGTTTGCCCCAATTTGATCATAGCACTTATGTCTTGAAAACTTAAATCGCATTTTGCCAAGTTCCAGTTCTTTTGAGATATGACTATGTTGCAATAAAGGAGCGATATGTAGGTATGTATTTACATTAGACTTAAACGGAAAATCCCCGTTTTCTGTTTTAGCTTTGTACCAACATTTTCATTATAACGACCCTAACTGAAACAAAAACTACCCAACTTCGAAGTCATAGAAATTTTAAAAAGACACAACTTGGAATTTGCACAAGATTTAAACGGGAAATCCCCTTTTTCTCTTGTAGCTTTGTACAAACATTTTCTTATTAACGACGCAAAACGAAGCATTAACGACGCAACTTCGAAACATGCGACGCAAACTGAAACAAAAACGACGCAACTTCGAAATCACATACACATAATTGGCCATTACAACCCTTCAGTCAGGATTACGACCTAGCTTCTCACACCACTTATGTTGTGTGCGTTAATTTTATACATGAGTGGCTGGACCTACAGCTTAAAGTCGACTCCGAACTACAGATTTTTGAGAAGCTTTTCATGGCAAATTTTACTCTCAGCGTCTTTGCCAGAAATCTGCTGAGAGGAAGTCGCCGAAGGAATATTTTTCGTTTTGATGTCTGACCTGGGATACGAACCCGGGCCTTTCGTCTAATAAGCCATCACACTACCTACTGGACCACGGCGACTTCACTTCGAAATCACAGAAATTTTGAAAAGACGCAACTTCGAAGCAGACGCAGAACGATGCGACGCACACCGGGGTATTAGTGTATACATCTTCTAAATAACCTTGACTTTCCATCTACACCTTCGTATATCACAATGGCATATCTGGCTATTCAAAATGTTTTACCTTAAATTTCCGTGATATTAGATCAACCTGCAGGGTTATTGACTTGTCCAGGCTTATTTTTAAGAATACTAACACGCACCACCGACTGTCAATCTTAATCTGTTGGTTTATTATAATATTTTTCTTTAGAAATCCTAGGATAAAAACTATACAAATAAAAAAATTAAACAAATTATTTGTAGAATAATTTTTATTTCCACTGTACGTGGGTAACATATAAACAGGGTACTCATACCGCGTAAGTGTTTTGTGAAATTTTTAGCATCATTCGTTTTGAGATTCCATTTTATACGGTTTTTTGTTTTTTTTTTGAGATTTTCATCCCCGTTTTCTGCTGCTTTTAAGAGTCTCAGACTCTCTGTGAAATGGGAATTTATACGGATTTAAAAAAAAATGGAGGGAGAATCGAAATTAAACTTGGCAGGCAACGGTTTTGTTTTTTCGCTTTCCTTTCGTAACACATACGACTTAGAATGCACACATTCACGTACACATGGAAACAGAATGTAAATGCACACATTTATACTTAAATTTTTGAATGAAAATGAATGCATCTCTTGTGATTGTGTGTGTGTGTGTGCCTGAGTGTGTTTACGTATATAAATTGTAGTTGTTTATAAAAGAGAGGATATGAATATGCGAATGTGTTGGTGGTTTGTGTGATACTTTGCCCATATTTCTTCAGTCGTTTACACATACCTTAAGGACAGATTATTTTTAACGAGAAGATTTTGGTTTTTGTTTTTTTTTCGTTCTTCTTCTTTTTTTTTAACAAAAATTATATGTGTTTCTAGAATACAACAACAATTGTATTATGGAAAAAGAATAAAAAACAAAAACAAAAACAAAAACAAAGTTATAAAATGAAACGTATATAGAGAATTTCTCTTGACACTGATGTGTCAACACCAAAAGTGGATATAAATACCTTAAATACAAAACCCATACACACACATACACGTATACATTGAGATAATTTCACAAAAGTGCATTCAGCATTAAAACAAAAACAAAAAAAAACAAACTCCAAAACAACATTTAGACCGTACACTGTGCTGCAATTAGTTGAAAATGTTTCGAAGAAGGTAACTAAAGGAAAGGGTTTTATGGAATAAACGTTACTAATATGGCAGAGGACGTAAGAAAGAGGTTGATGAGATTATTATCCATTAAAAGCCATTATATTCCACCACAGAGCGTGAAATCGCATCTCTCTGAAGGCAGCAACACATTTTATTCTCAAAACTGAAATGGTTTTCACTTGATATCAAAACCTTATTTTCTTTACGGCCTTAAAGTGTTTAGCTACTCCGAAAGTAATCCATCTGTACTGTCTTTTGAACAATGAACTTTACAGTAAAACAATGAATAGATGTAAAAATCAAATAACGTTAATTAAACCTGTTGAGTTAGAACTATGTTTGCGGTCAAAAATGGCCAACATGATGTTTGTGTAAAAGGAGACATTTTGAGTGTAACTTAGTTAGGAGATTGGTTATTACAACCCTATTACAACCAAGTTTCTCACACCACTTATGTTGTGTGCTTTAATTTTATACATGAGTGGCGGGACCTACAATTTAAAGTTGACTCTGAACGGCAGATTTTCTTTTACAATTTTATTTACTCCCAGAGTTTTTGATGGAAATCTGCTGAGAGGAAGTCGTTGATGAAATATTTTCATATTTTCCCTTTGATGTCTGACCTGGAATTTGAACTCGGGTCTTACGTTTAATAAGTCAACACACTCCCTACTAAGGAATGCCAAACGGGATCGATTTTTAAAAATTCGTAAATCCCAGGATATTTCGGGATAATTCTGGATCCAAAAATCCCGAAAAATCACGGGTAAAAATTGCCATTTTCTCTTAATAATAAAAATATTTTGTTAACAAAAGCATTTGTATTGAAATTATGTATATCAGAATTATATACAGTCAAACTCGGTTATAACGAACTCCTTGGAACCAGTAAAAATAGTTCGTTATAGGCAAAGTTCGTAATAAACGGGGTGAAGTCATAGAAGAAAATATAAAATACAAAGAATTTTTTTCATTTATTAAAAAAAAAGTGTTTTTTTTTATTAAAAACCAAAAATATTTTTTAATTCTTTTTATCTATCAAAGATGCTGAGATATGATTTAATGCTGCCATATTAAATAAAAGTAAAGACTATTGCCACACTTCAAAATGTATGAAATTTAATTACTGGGACCATTTGAAGTAGTTTGTTTAAATCGAGAATTCGTTATAAACGAGTTCGTAATAAAAGAAGTTTTTTGTAGGAAAATTGTTATTAAAACGTTGGGACTTGAAAATATGTACGTAATAACCAAGAATTCATTATAACCGAGTTCATTATAGACGAATTTGACTGTATCATTAAAAATGAAATATAAAAACAGCAATACAAAAAGTAACAAAAAAGCGTAAATTAACAAAAATAAAAATTATTCATACTACGTATCCAAATGCATTAGCTTTATGAAAATTATTTGGATACCAAAAGAAAGATTGAAGCATCTAACATGTGATCTGATACGCTTAAACGAATTTTGTTGTCAACATACCCTGCCATTGAAAGTACAAAGATACACACCTTTGATTGTCCAGCTGGAATTAAAAAAAAAATTTTGATGGCATAGCACAGATTACACTAATAATGGCAATTAATTATAAAAAAAAGCGGCATACCAAGGCGCTGTAGTTTAGTAGGTAGTGTGTTGGCTTATTTGACGGGAGCCCATGGTTTAACTGAAGTTTCGCCATACGTTAATAGAATTAGCATATAAAACAAGTGTGATATGTGATGATAAGTTACTTGTCTTAAGAGTTGTAATCTCGAATTAAGTAAAAAAAAGCGGCACCTATTTAGTGCAGTAGGAATCGCTTCAAATATGAGAAAAACATGTAATCGAAGCATATTGGTTAAGCATATTTTCAAAGTTTTCGTCGCATTAATAATGACCACTACTATACAAAATATTCGAAAGTGAGATTTGATAATAGATTTAAAAAAGCTGGTAGGACAAACGGAATGCTAAGCAGGTACCCGATGCTTCTCTACGCCAGCGAAGTATTCTACAAACTTTACAAAGAACATCACGAACCGCGTCATCAAGTCTAACTATCTACTAGACTACGGCGAATTCTAATTACGAACATAGGGGTTAGATACGATTACGCTAGAAATTAGAGCATAATTGCATTCCCTGATTAACACTAGAAAACTAGAAACCGTTAGGATGAGCTGCTTATGTCTCGAAACACTTCAT
This sequence comes from Sarcophaga peregrina, assembly GCA_014635995.1. Lineage (NCBI taxonomy): Eukaryota > Metazoa > Arthropoda > Insecta > Diptera > Sarcophagidae > Sarcophaga > Sarcophaga peregrina. Next base: position 53,543,314 of record CM025793.1, on the reverse strand, counting down.
TTCTTTCTCCGCAAGTGAGATGTGACTTCCGTGATGATTGCTCATGTGATATCGCTTGACTTTTGCTACTCAAAGGGGATGGAAGAAACCGCCTTTCATTTAAATTTTCACTTTCGAACAGTTGGCGCACAACCGCAAGGTTATTGGAGGCTGCATTTTCAGCATCCATGACGAGCTGTATGCATCAAGAATAAGGATCATTGCCCTTAAATAGGTCTGGGTGGCTTAGGCTAGATGAAACTTTTCAATGGCGTACTTTGTGGCCTTTTAAATTTCATTGGAATGTGATAAAATAATTAGTCTAGTAGTCAAAGTGGAAACTTTTAGAATAATTTTCTAAAATAGTTCCTTCTTTCTGAATTCTATATTATTTTACTGGACTTCACTTTCCGATTTAAAATTTTGAGATTTAAAAACGTCTAAAAGCATTTCAGATATCTTTTTAAGAATATTTTCTTTGAAAGCTTAAAAATGTTTGAATTTATTTTCTGTTTTCAGGAATCAAAAAGCCTTCATTTACAATATCTTCAGCGTTTTATTTGGGTCAATTGGCTTTTGTTCTTGTTGTTGTTTGTTGTTTCGTTTGCTTTTAATTCTATATTTTATTCTATTTTTGCACATGAACTTAATTCCACTTTATTAGGTATTCTCTTTTATTTATTTTATTTTCGTACATTTTATTCCATTCTATTTAATTCATTCTATTTATTTCTTTCCTTTTGTATTTTCTGTTTTTTTTTTTTGTTTGTTGATTTTAATATTTTATTCATTTACACTTATTGTTTTGCTAAATTTATTGCTAAAAGTTGCCAAACCAAAGTTGCTGCAGATTATTTCTTAAATCCCTTTTAATGAACTCTCGCAGGCTGCAGCAGAACAATACGAAAATTTCGGCTATAAAAGGGAAATGGAAATAGAAAACGGGATTGTATAGTTTAAGTCGAATTTCTGATGATTGTTACAAAAGAAAACATGTTGTTAGGTTATCGATATTCTTTACCGTTCGCCCTATATAGATACAGGATTGCTCATTGATCAGTTTAAAGGCGACCAAAGATCAGCAATAAATATTCAAAACGATGAGTAGGTTCGAGTCATGCTTATAATTTGATATCCTTATACGCATTCATAATTACCCATACTACTCATACTCAAAGTTGGAAGTACTCGTCATATTCATACTTAATAATGCTCATGATGTTATTGACTTCGACTCGTCTCTACTTAGGAGCCGCCGTGGTCTAGTAGGTAGTGTGTTGGCTTATTAGACATAAAAGCTAGGGTTCGAGCCCTAGGCCAGACATCTAAATAAAATACAAAAAATATTTCTTCGGCGATTTCCCCTCACCAGATTTCTGGCAAAAACTCTGAGAGTAAATAAAATTGTCATGAAAAGTTTTTCAAAAATCAGTCGTTCGGAGTCGAATTTAAACTGTAGGTCACACAACATGAATGGTGTGAGAGCTAGGCCGTAATCCTGACTGAAGGGTTGCAATGGCCAATAATGTATATATGTATATATCACAGGCCAGCAATAAGTATTCAAAACGATGAGTAGGTTCGATTCAAAACGATTGAGATACTTATACGCATTCATATTTATTTTGATATCAGACCCATACTACTCATACTCAAAGTTGGCAATACTCGTTGTATTCATACTTAACAATATGCACGATGGTATTGACTTCGACTCATATCTACTTAACATTTACACGAAGCACAAAATAAATATGATTCGCATACGAATACTCACAAGAAAATTGTGCGTATGCTTTGCTTGTTGCCTTTGTCTTTCCTTTCTTCTTTGTTTGTATAGGCAACAACAACGAACGCTGTAAATTTTGATGAATAATTGGAGCCACTCGAATCACTTACAAGTATTATAAGTATTTTTTTAAATTTATAAATCAGAATGAGTAGACGTATAAATCAAACATATTTCGAATGTTGTGAGTTTGATATCAATGTTGTACTCATACTCATTGCTACTTATACTTATAAATCAATGTTGTAGCGAGTACGAATGAATCAGAGTAGTTGAATTTCAATTCTGTTGATTCAATCATACTCAAAATTGCATGAATGCTTATGAGTAGCGGAAAAACGATTCAATGCTAATCTCTTAAGTCGACTCCGGATGACAGATTTTTGAGAAACATTCCATGGCAATTTCTTTTACCCTCAAATTTTTTTGAGAAAGTCACTCAAGAAATATTTTGTCTTACTTCGTTTTGTTGTTCGACCTAAGGTTTGAACAGTGGCCTAACGTCTAATAACATACTACCTACTAGACTACGGTTACTATACGGTATTCCCATTGTTCCGGTTATTTTGGATATTGTCGTTTTACGGCAAGAAAGAATTTTGTTTGCAGTAGGAAGGTACGTGCAATATTGCCGGACTCTGCTGAATACAAATGTATAAGAAGGGGACTGATTCACTTCTGTGCTCAAACGGACCACTGTCGTTTTGGTAGACATGCGACGAGATTCGACATTCTAGCAAATGATTTCTGCGAGACCAGAGTATCTGAAAAGGAGGAAGAGAATGTCTCACCCTATGTGCCAGTGCCCTGCTCTTGTCACGAAGAGGCGGAAGTTTCTCTCATTGTTTGGCATCGTTGACCGAGCTTTATAATATAAAACTTGCTCCAATGGTAAGATTTATTTTGAACTCGGGATGATTTTCTGTAGAAAATGGCTAACATCCGGCTAGGTCCGTAATACGAACAGCCCTGGAAAGTTTCCCAGCAATACAATTTCCAACTATTTTCGGAAACCATTTTATGAGCTACTTTTGAATGATTCGAACTTTCTCCGAGATATTCTGGCGAACGTTAAAACTACGTTTGTTGGGAGTTTAATCGAGTAAATCAAGAGACTGTGTAGGAGAATCCTGTCATTAAATAAGCCTTACACTGCTTACAAAATTGCCATGACCTTTGCTTGGAAAATACTACAGAGATCAAGTAGTCTTTAAGAATGTTTAATTCACGTTGTAAGTTTAAAGGGCCCCATTGGGAATCTCCGGTTCTTTAGACCAAAATTTCCTATTTGAAATTCTAAAATCAAATGTTAGTCAGGTTTACAGCTGAAAGTTTCGCACAATCCATGTTGTGCGTGTTTCCTATAAATTTTAAAATCGGCCTACTAACGGCTGATTTGGGAAGCTTTTCCAGAATAATTAGCGATTTCCAGAGCTTTTGTTAAGAGTTTTAAAGAAATATATTTTCGTTACAATATGTCAAAGCTTAGGTGTCAACACGGACAGTTGGCTAGTTAGCTAACATACTATCTAGTAAATTATGATGGCGATTTAAGTAAGTTAGGGCTTCTACCCAAGTACGTTTATACAATTTCCGAACTAGACACCTCCAAACATATTAAATGGTGTATGATTAACAAATTGCAGGCAGTAGAGTATAACAAATATGTAGGAAGGGATTTAACTGGCAAGTGAGAATAGACAATTAAATGATTTTGGTATGCTTTATGAACGAATATGCCACGTCAATTGCCATTAGCCGCATTAACAGAACAAATGTGACAGTGATCTCAGTTAATGACACGAAAATAGGACCCTTTAATAGTGTTATATGGTCATGTAAGTCATATACATAAATATGAATGAATGAAGAAATGTAAGAACATGGATTTGTTTCCAAATTCATATTTTCATTAAACAACTACAATGGAATCAAAATGAAATACTAAAAGCGAAAATCACAAAACAAATACTAGATTTAGTTTGCTTTTGTTTAGAGTTTTTTGATGACCCCGAATAACAGTTGCTTTCCTTATTTATTTTTTATCCTAAAAATAGAAAAAACATTTCATTTGAAATTTAGATGAAATATAAACGGGGTCACGTTCAAATTCCAAAGTAATTTTTGACCAAAAACGTTTTATTGTGGCTTGTAATTAAAGTGGGCCAACATCACGTACCATGCGTGTTACTAGAGAAATAGGAAAACAAAAGTATGTCTGTCCATCAAATAACACTCATAACACATGTTCATAAATCAAAATATTGTTCCGAGAATAATTAATTTTTGTAAGGGAACAAATATTTACTTTTTTTTGTCAATTATATAAAAATATGTCAACGAAAATTCAATGTACTGTGTACCGGATGATGCAAAATTTGTCACAATGTGACAATAAAGAATGTGCCCTAATATCGTGATTTGACACATTGTAGATTGAAATATTTTTTTTAATTGGCAATAAACAATGGAGCGTTAATAACATAAAAGATGTGGAATGATTGTTACTGGTTGCTGGACCAACTTTTGGTTTTCGATTTCAGCAAAGTGTGACTCTTGTCGACGTTTTCCTGCTGTAATATTGTAAGAAAACTTAGCTCATATAACCGAGCACATAAGAAACTGGTTCACACATGCATTAAAAACATGTCGCTTGTTGGTGTTAGTACGCGTAAATTTTGGTAGGACAGTCAAACTCGTTTATAACGAACTCCGTTACAACGAATTCTTGGTTATTACGTACATATTTTCAAGTTCCAACGTTTTAATAACATTATGATTCCACCCCGTTTATTACGAACTTTGCCTATAAAGAACTATTTTTTTGCTGATACGAACTCCGTGGTAATAACCGGGTTTGTATATGGTTTCTATGTCTTATCGTCAATAATCTTTTTATAATAGCTCAGTATCTAGAAATTTAACACTAGAAGTGTATTGTGATTTTTCTAACAATGTTTGAAACAATTAAATGGACTAGTTTATGTATTAAACAGAGCTATTTTCACCTTCTCTGTCGCAGTAGTCTAGTAGGTAGCGTAAGACACCTACAGTATCTCTCTCCTCCTCACACTCCAGGAATGGCACGTCTTTCAACATGTCTAGCAAAACGATAGTAGTCTATAACTGGTATTGCGTGATGAATACCCATACAATTTAAGCACAGATACGTGCAATATTGCCAGACTCAGCTGAATATAAATGTATAAGAAGGGGACTGATTCACTTCTGTCCTTAAACGGAACATTGTCGTTTAGGTAGCCATGCGACCAGATTCGACATTCTAGCAAATGATTTCTGCAAGACCTAAGTATCTGAAAAGGAGGAAGAGAATGTCTTGCCCCATGTGTCAGTGCCCTGCTCTTGTCATGAAGAGGCGGAAGTTTCTCTCATTGTTTGACATCGTTGACCGAGCTTTACAATATAAAACTTGCTGTAATGGTAAGATTTATTTTGAACGTGGGATGATTTTCTGTAAAAAATGGCCAACATCCAGCTAGGTCCCTAATACGTACCGCCCTGGACAATGCAATTTCCAACTATTTTCCATGTCCCAATAGGCAATTGATTAGCAGTAACCTCTCTTGTTCGACGAAACTTATATCCTACAAGTCGCTTATCCGCCCCGTGATTATTTATGATAAAGAAATATAAACATGCAGCAGCCTTAAGAGTATTCTAGAGGAAAGGTGAAAAGTTGTCGATGATTTCCTGTATGAAATCCTTCACGATATGAACGTTGAGGAGCGCACTAACAGGGCCTGGGCTGGGTCAGCCATCTCGTTCGGATGGAAGAGGATGCCTCGGCGAGACGTGTAAGACGTGTAGTTGATGTAGAGATTTTCCAAATTTGGTAAAGAGGACGACCTTTTATATGTTGTAAGGACCAAATTGAGCAAGCCCTCTTATCGGTTGGTATGACCAACTATCAAAAGCCGTGCAAGAAGCAAAGACACCCCGAAAAATCTTCTAAAGTAGGTTGAAATCCGATGAGCGAGTTGTTAATTAATTAACTAAGTAATGGACAAGTTCCATAAAATTTCATAACATATAGAATACAACCTTTTTCATCTCCTTTAAAAATATGTTCAACGTGTACTTTGCTTTTCTAATGGAAACTTCAATAGGTTTTTGAAAGAATTAATCCCCTTCTCTTACTCAAACCTCATACCCAGAGTATGTGTCATCACGAAACAATAATTCAAATTCCTGTTAGATTTGTATCCGTTTTTAATCTGATGCTCAAGCATTTTATTTCTTTTTCACTTGTTTTTAATAATTGTTTGTTATTTCCTGCATGAAATACTTTTCTTTTGACTTTTTTTGATATTTTTTTTAAATCAAAAGTTTTCATAGATTTTTCTTTCTGTCTCAATTTGAAAGTAAAAAAGGGAAAAAGTTATAAAAAAAGAAAAAATACTTCAAAGAAGTGATAAGAAAGAAATGTATGACATGCAGCAAGCAGCCAGGCAATCTTGAATCCAGACAGTCATGTCTAACAATAGTTTATTATTCTGCAGTTTCTGTTGTTTCGTTATTAATGACACACACAGTACAACAAAAGCAATTGTTCAATGAGGATTCCACTCTAAAAAAAAAAAAAATTCGAAAAGAAACAAGGAACTGTTTAGAGGTTGAAAGTGAATGAGAAAGATTGAGGAATGCGTCTGCATTGAAGTAAAATGTGCCTTAATTTGTGAGAACTCTTTGATAACCAAAAAAGTACTTCCGCATCCGTTAATAGTTGTCTAAGGCAAGAAAATAATTCATAATCAAAGAAAGTTCAGAGTACAGAAGAAGAAGTCTATGGGGTTTAAATTCGTACACTTCGACAAGTACCATAATAGTCAGAAAGCGGCACTGATAGAGTTGGATAGGATACAGAGACTCGGTTGTGTTGGTACAACGGTAGCGGAAATGAAGGGAGCCTCTAGGAATCAAATGCCTTGTACCTTATAGTATTGTTACGAAAATGGAAACAGTGTAATATCGTTTCATATTAAAATAATAAGCAAAAGCTACAAAAACATGAGTGTGAAAGAGAATGAGACAACTAAGCGAACGCAACAACAATCAATGTGAATGAAATTCTCAAACAACAATGAAGTTGCGATAGAGTTCTCTAGAAAGCAAAAACACGAACATTCAACTTCAAAAACGTCCATCAAACTGTTTATGTAGGCCTATAAAAAGGAAAGAGAAAGTAGACGAAGAGTAGTAATAATTCAGTAAGCCACGTTTGAAGCCGCGTTGCGTGTGAAGAGAACAGTCGTGGTTTGGTTTTTTCTGTTGTATTCTGCAGCTATAAACAGTGGAAAATACTCTTCCAAATACCGTTCCCTATGTTTATGGTGCGATGTAGAAGTTCCTTCTGTCAATTGTATCTGGCTGCTCAAGTGGTTTCTTCTGAATACGCACCCGTACCAAGTAAGTGTTTTGAAAATTCGTTGTTTTTTTTTTACTCAAAAGTATACATATTCGGCTTGAATTGATTTCTATTCTCAACAAATGTTTTACAATATTTGCAGTGTCCAACAGATCAGTTACTATTCTCATGCTACTCCTGGGTAGTTTAAAGCAAGACTTAAATCTTTACACGCTGTAGTTATATAAAAATGTTTAAATTATCTCAAACCAATTTGACCGTGGTCTAGTAGGTAATGTGCTGGCTTATTAGACGTAAAGCCAGGGTTCAAGTCCTAGGCCAGACATCAAAATAAAATTCAAACAAGTATTTTTTCGGCGATTTGTTCTCAGCAGATTTCTGGCAAAAACTCTGAGAGTAAATAAAAAAGTTTCTCAAAAATCTGTCGTTCGGAGTCGACTTTAAACTGTAGGTCCCGCCACTTATGTATAAAATTAACACACACAACATAAGTGGTGTGAGAAATTAGGTCAATAATGCTGACTGAAGGGGGTTTTAATGACCAATTATGTATGTATGTAGTCATGCTTTCTTCGATATGCTTGGTGGAATTTAAGGTTTTGTAAACGAAGCTTCCACTCCAACCTACTGACCTACTACAAAATCATTTTAAGGAAGTCCAAGGAATTTTCAATGATGCACAGTGTTGCCAAAAGCCAATCTAGCTGGAAAAAAAGTCAATTTTTTGATGTATTAAAATTGATTTGATTTGTTTGGTATTCGATAGATAAATGTCCACTCTTTATAACTGTATATCAGTTTTTTTTATTTCTTTCTTTTTTGCTTTGTAATGTTGATCCAAATATGAGCAATTGCATTCTGGCAGCTTTTATAGAAGTACAGTCTATTTTTAGCATCATATTTGAACGGATCGTATTATCAAACTATTAAATATTTTTAATTTATTTTTTTTTACAGCATTATGTCGGGTATGTATTATCTACTGTGCAAATATCTGTTGATTTGAAACATTTTTTAATGTGTAAAAATGGTGATAGATGGTAAGATATTTGTGTAGTAAATATTTGATATTGTTAGATATTCAGTGTAACTTTTAAATATGATTCCCCTCACTTCCCGTGAAAAGTGTTATTGTCTATTAATCTGTGAAATGTCCACTTTAGAAATCAAAAAAAAATTTGCTGCTAATACTTGCAAATGCGCTTTTAAATCCATATACAGATTACATACCTATAACCCGAAGCGAGCTTTGTATTGCATGGATCACTGAAAGGGAAACCAAAGAAAGAGCAAACGCTGTCATTAATTATTTTTTTCTTAAGTGTTGGTTGCAAAAAAGCCGTTCTGAAGATTATTGTAATAAAGTTGAGTCATCTTTACGAAGATTGACGTATTCAATTAATGAAAAGCCATAATTCAAAATGCTGCGCTTCCAATTGGAATGATGTCAGAGGAAGCACTTGAATCTCGAAACAAAGATTTTAGATTTATTCGAGAACATCATACAAGAAAAACTTCAAGAAAAAAATCAATGGAAGATCTTTTTCATTATCTACTTTTATCATCGGATCCATTAATTTCGGCCTTTTCAACAAAACCAGCTCTTGGATCTCGTAATGAAGATGTATTATGTGACGAAGAGATGTCATTACTTCTGGACCCTTTAATACAGGAAGATTAAGATTAATTTAAATAAAAGTATTTTTTGTGTTCAATAATATAATAATGTGGAACAATGTTTTAATTTTTTTAAGTTGTTTTTGTAAAAAATTTTTCTAAAAAAGTGAAATAAAAACACTTAACTGTCTTTTACAATGAGTGGGGGCTCTCCATAGTACCCTAGAAGGGTCCTTTTGCGGAAATTTTGGACTAAAATGAGTTTAGGGCCCCATAAATATAGAAATCCGTTAAATTTTAAAAAATTGAAAAAAACTATATATTATATGCTTCTATGAGAAATGCCACGCCCACTCCACCTATAACGCTCATTTTTAGCACAAATAAACCTTTCGATAAGAAATACAAAATTCGAAAATTTCATGCTTCTAGCTACTTCCAAAGAGAAATTATGACTTTTTTCCAGCTAGATTGGCTTTTGGCAACATTGTGTGATGGTAGCAAAATATTTTAATCTCTTCGTACAAACTTCAGACGAATAATTTGAATGAGCAGTTCAACTAGCTCAGTTAAAATGTTATGTTATTTAGTATGGAATATTACGGTCGACTACAATCAATAATAAGGTGAACAACTATTCCCCATCTATTTATCATTTTATTTTTAATCAAAAAAAATTTTCTTCATTTTTGCATTAAACGCAGTAAATTAGTGACTTAAACATTCTTAATAACAATACAAAAAGAGGCAAGAAAAAAGTAAAAACAATTTGTAGTTCAAACAAGTTTGAAAAACTTTTCTTGTTGCTCAACTAACTGGACATCAATAGCAACTGCAATACAGATAGAAGTGGTAGAAGTGGCAACGTGGCAGCACTCATAGACTGTGCATATTCAGCCATTGCCATCATCTTAACTATCTTGTTACAATCACTCTCAGAAAATGCTAGACTAAACGAAAACTATAATAGCAGCAGACGCGGCCACGCACGCCATGTATTTACGTTTCAGGATAAGAACACTATAAAGTTGGCAATGCATAAAACAAAACAAAAAAAAAAACCGTAAAAGTTGGAAATGGTTTTCATTTACAAGACTTTGTTTCACAAAGTTTCGCTTGAAGTGAAGCGAAATTTTATAAATTATTAAAGGCAACAGACAGATAGGGCGATATATGTAGCAAGTAAATGTGCAATAGCGAGGGGGAGAGAGAGCCATTTTTTCCCTCAGAAAGTGTACAAAATTTTGACAAGTTCAAATCGTGATTTTAATTAAAAATTCAAATTTTCAATTTCTTCATAAAATATTCTATTCAACAACTTGCTTGTGAGCATTAACAACCATGGACGGACTAGCAAAATAACGTCTTTACTACAACATCTTAAGATTTTAACATTTTAATTGAGTTCTTGTGTTTATTGGAATGGAAAAAGCAAAGAAAGAAGGACTATGTGCAAGCATGTATGTTGGTAACATTGTTTTCGATTGCAACTTTCGAGAGGTTAAGAGTAAGAATGAAAATTACAGTGAGGTTAGGCGGCACCACAAAGGATAGAATTCCATCAACAAAGTTTTTTACTACTACACTCAATGAATGCTTACAGGGAGCATTTTTATGCATAAGCAATGATCCTTGAAAGTAATCACCTGCTTAGCTAAAGATACTTGCTTTAAGAAACTAAAGCTAAAAAGATGGAAGAGATGCATTATGACAAGTCATATTGAAAAAAAATTTCAATAAAATTTAATTCCAACAGGGACTTTCGAACTTTGGCAGTCGATGTTTCGGCCATCTTGTTAAAGTTACTTACTTACTTATTTAATTGGCCGTAACAACCCGATTAACGGATTTCGGCCTGCCGCAACACATCCTTCCAGGCGCCTCTGCCAGTTGGTCACACCAATCGATTTGGTCCTTCCAACGGATACAAGGTCGTTCTCTTCGCCGACTTCCGCAGATCATGCATACATAATTGGTCATTACAACCCTTCAGTCAGGATTATTGACCTAGTTTCTCACACTACTTATGTTGTGTGCGTTAATTTTATACATAAGAGGCGGGACCTAAAGTTTAAAGTTGACTCCGAACGACAGATTTTTGAGAAACTTTTCATGACAATTTTATTTACTCTCAGAGTTTTTGCCAGAAATCTGTTGAGAGGAAATCACCGAAAAAATACTTTTTGTATTTTTTTTTTTTTTTTGATATCTGGCCTGGGACTCGAACCCCGGATTTACGTTTAATAAACCAACACACTACCTACTAGACCACGGCGACTTTCCCGCAGATCCCCGTATCAAATACTCGTCTAGCCGGAGCATCCTCATCCTCCATTCAAATGAAATGGCCGAGCCAGCACAGCTGCTAGATATTAATACGCTGTCCCTGTCGTTGAGGAGCTCAAACAGATCACTGTTGAATCGGATGCAAAAATCATCGCCAACTCGCACTGGACCGAAGATCTTAGGTAGGACTTTTCTCTAATACTCTCAAGGTAGCTGCATCTGCTCTTAATAGGGTCCATGCTTCTTGTCACAAAGTTGTGTGTACAATAAAAAACACGTAAATCCACTGACTGACCTTAATTGCAATCTACAAATCATCTTTAGCAATGAGGCACATATCTGCATGAACAAACAGGCTAAAAAAATCAAACTTCACCGATAACATCAATCTGCATGGGATGCACTAGACACCCGTGCATCCATATTGCTTTTAGAATGACGTTGCCAGGCTGCCGCCCAAATGGCGACTGCTTTATGTCGATGATTATCAACTTCTTTTACTCTGAATTGGAAATCGGTACGCCAATGGCATATAGTTTCAACAGGACGGCGCTACGTGCCACTTTGGGGAGTTTGCTTGAACGATTTGAGAACAAGATGATCTCAAGTAGAGATGACATGAACTGCCCAACGAGATCGTGCGATTTTTCTTAAGTCTTGGCTGTATGCGAACATAATTCCAACATAATTCCTACCAGCGGTCAAGTTTAGCTTAATATATGCGTTAGATTTATGGAAAATTGGAAAAGATAGTGCGATTTGATTTCATTGGACTTAATCTTGTGGATTTTTTTTAAGTCACAGGTATGTATATACAGGTATTCCCCGAGATAGGATCGGCCATAAATTGATTAAGTCGTTAGTCGAATTTCATATAAAAAAAATTTGGCTCTTTTAAGTATTTTTTATGAAAACAATTGGAAAAAAATGGTCATAAGTGCGAATAGTCGTAAGTCGAACGGTCGTAAGTCGGGTGCTACCTGTACCAATAAACCATAAAACACAGCGAATATCTTATTTATACGTTAAAGTGATGGAAATTATGCAGTTTTGATGTGCTCTATCAAGTCGTGAGAATGACTTCAAAAGGTTTTTAAGCTAATAAAAAATTTCGATGATAACTCACACACACTTTGTTCTATTTTAATTTAAACATAGGTAGCGCTTAATGAAAGACCCGATATTTTAAGAAAGCCAACTATAGTGAATATTAATGTTCGTAGCTTTCTGGCCACGACCAATTTTTTCTTACCTTTTGATTTCGTGCTGAACCAGCGTGGTGGGCTGCCTACGCTCAGTTTTAACCAAAAGTGATCTAAACCGTATTGGCGTAGTGGAAAATGATGAATGCAGGGCATGTAGGAAGAATCATGAATATTTTAAAACAAGAACGACCAGAGTATGTAAATCAGCGTACTCATGGGCTACTCAACCAATGCGTGTAAATGTAAACCGTATTGGCATGGCGAAAATGGTAAAAGCAGGGCACGTACCTATGAATGTGGACGGCGGAATATTTTTTATGTCTTCGCAATAGATCTTTCATAAGCTCTAGATTTCAATATTTTTGGAGATGATATCATATCAGACATCATAACTCGTCTTAGAGAAATGGACTGGATGAAGTTAAGGACATTTTTACAAGACATACACTTCCTATAGAAGGCAAGGTGGTATTCCTTATTAATGGGCGCACAACATGCCTAACTGAAGACTTGGGTCTATATTGTTAGCCATGGAACCCTTGGTTTTTGATCTTCACTGTTTCCATTTACCTACATAATCACACCCTTGATGGTGGAGTGTGAACGTCCAACTAAATCTTGTTGGCGCATAATTGTTTCTTGTTTCCGTAAATGCTTTTAAATTTGCGTTCTGTATGGCATTTCTATCAAAAATCGCTCTCAGATAAGTTTGAAACAAGAATCAGTATTTTTAACCAGCAAGAAAACAGGAACGAAGTATGTTCCATTTTTGTGTACTAATGTTTATAAACAAGGATTACGAAGCTTTGAAAATGCAAAAAAGGTTAATTTCATTTGATTATCAAAAGTTTACATGTGTATCAAAATCAATATTAAAGGGTAACCGCTGTTAATAAACGCTAAAATGTTATATTAGCCATAGTGTTCGCTTATTAGATGTGGAGCCGTAGTTCAAACCCCAGATCATATATCTCGAACAGAAGATTTCTGGCAAAAACTGTGAGAGTAAATGAAATTGCCATTAAAAGTTTAATTTGGGATCCCGCGACTCTTGTATTAAATTAAAATACACAACATAAATGGTGTGAGAAACTAGGTCCTAACTACGGCTGAAGGATTGTAATGGCTAATTATGCGTATTACAGTATTTTTTAACCTATAAGAAAACAGATACAAAGAACACAAAATATTTGCGTATGAAGACTTTTCCATAACAATGCTTATGAGTAATCAAGTGTTACCAATTTTTGCAAATGCAATTTTTCAAATGCCGCTATTAAATATCATATTAAAATATATGAAGTAGTTTACACGCAGAGCTTTGGAAACGATTGTTAAACGATTGTGTATAGAAAATAATTGCGTTCGTATTATCAATTGAATTGTGTTGTAATATGTAAACAAATAAAAAATGTATTTAAATTAAGAAATAACAACAGATAGAAGTGAAAATTATTTTTTTTTTTTTGTTATTAAAAATTACATTCGTTTGTTTTTGTCTAGTTTTTAATTTATTTTTAATTTAAAGATTTTTTAATTTTCATTATTACTTTTGGTTATTTTTTCTATTTTCTTTTTTATTTTACTATTCAAGCATCATTGCTTTGCATTGTGATAAAAATGTTTTTCCCATTGGTTAAGGGCACAAATAAAAATTGAAAATTAGTAAAAAACACACGACATTCAGTTACATCAGCTTAAACATTTTAATGAGTACAGCTTACTTGGCAGCTTAGCAGATTCTGATATTTTAATATCGATGTTATATATTCCATCATTTTTCACAAATGAATGAAATGTTTTGTCATTACATTGCGAGTGCCAATAAATTCTACTTCTCTACTCTTCTTCTACTCCTCAGGTGTCCTATCGCCAAACAAAGACAGAGAAGATGTTCTGTGGTCTACTCTTCTTCCGCATCCTAACAGCTTTTGCAAAAATCATTGTGATGTATTCCCAGAATATCCAGAAGCTTGTCTCGTTATTACTGTTATGACGTTCCTTAAATGAAATTTTTGATAGGTTCAATGCACGTTCTACATTATATATCCATGTTGTGTCAGATATGTCTCATGCCATTACAAGTAATTTTGCAAATGTATGCGGGTTTTTGCAGACCATGAAGTTGCCTCAGGTAGTGTGTTGTACTAATCAGGTTCAGACTTCTCCTATAAAACGTTTTCTTAATAAATTTTTCGTCCGGAGTCGACTTTAAACTGAACATTAATATGATTTATTGATTTTTTTTTAATAAAGCCAATATCCATTTTTAGGGTTAATACTCCAACTCAGGCCTAAAATGAGATTGCATTTGCGTGAATATTAAAAACCCATAGATGCCCATTAGGGATGCCAATCGAGAAATCCCGAATCCCGAAATTTCGTAATTTTTAAAAAGTTGTCTCGGGTTTTTTTGGGATTTTCGGCATTGTGTCCATCCTCCCCTAAGGATAATGTACAATGGGTCAGTTTCGACCTCCGGGTACTGTGCTTGTCTTGACCAACAGGTGCACGTCCTCTAACCTAACCTAACCTAAAGGTCCTGAAAAAAAATTCTATATCACTTGATTTCGATAATAGCATCTCAGATGAGAAAAACCCTACTTCCAGTGATCAAAAATTATTTGATGACATTGAAGAATGCAAAAGCCCTATAAAACGAATTAAAAGGGCAACTAATTTAGATAATCAACTGTCCAAAGAGATAGATTTATTTACATCAGGGGGTGAATATTTATAAGCTGGATGCAGCTATCTTGGAACTATTTTTACCAAAAAATGTGGATTGCGAAAAGTGTTTTTCAACGGCATCCCGAATTATTCCGAAATATCCCGGGATTTCGGGATCGGAGTTTCAAAATCTCGAAACCCGGGATTTTAAAAAATCGATCCCGTTTAGCATCCCTAATGCTCACATTAAATAGACTTAATTTTTAAAAGAAAATTTTAATTTTAATTAAATGTAAAATTGTCGCTAAATCGAGTGCTGGGGAAGAAATTTGGAATATGTTCGACAATTTCAGACTCTTCCAAACTTACACAAATTCTACAGAAAGAAAGGATGCGTATCTGCCACAAGCTAGTCTCTGACGTCAGAGCATAATGCCTAAACTTACTAAGATTCCCAACCCATACTTCTATATTTGCAATAATGACAGGAAAATTGAACAATCTTCCATATTGCGCTAAAAAATATACATTCTCCTCCTCTTTGTTCCATGGGAGGTCATGAAGCGTTTTCTCACGGCAGCTCATTTACAATCTTACTTTTTGCTACCTTCTTTTGCTCTGAAAGCCAACGTAGTAGCGACAGTAAGTATTCATGAGCGTTGTGGGCATTTTCTTGCAAATTCAAAAACAGACTTATTGCTCGTGTTGGTATAAACTATGAAACCTGGACTCAAATTCCTCCAAGTGGCTAAATCCCCGTTGTGAAGGCAAAGTTATCCGGTAACACTTAATAGTGTTACCGGATAACTTGTTTTTGAATTTTACTTTTGTTTAAGAGTCACTATCTCCCTTCCAAGATAAAGCCATCAACACACAGCAAAGTGTAAATTGTATTTGTGCAATTAGAAGCAGTAGTTCATAATGATTATGAGCGATTAAAAATATGTATGCATAGCTGCCAGATAAATGAAGCATCAAATCGTCAAATATTTGAGAACAAATCGTAAAAGACGTTCATTGAAATCATGAAAATCTTGAAGTCATAGGCATACAGTGTGATGATCGCTAGAAGTGACAAATTTTTCAGTGCCTTTGATTCTTAAGACTTGGCAATAAATACCGAAAATGGAGTATAACTCTCATGTATAGGTGGGCCGTGGTCTAGTAGGTAGTCTGCTGGCTTATTAGACGTTAAGCCTGGATTCGAGTCCCAAACAAAAAAGTTTTTTTCGTCGATTTCTTCTCAGCAGATTTCTGGCAAAAACTCTGAAAGTAAATAAAATTGCCATGAAAAGTTTATCAAAAATTTGTCATTCGGAGTCGACTTTAAACTGTAGGCCCCACCACTTATGTATAAAATTAACACACACAACATAAGTAGTGTGAGAAACTAGGTCAATAATCCTAACTGAAGGGTTGTAATGATAAATTATGTATTTACGTACAGTGACGAGCAGAAGTGAGTGCATGTTCACATAACTAAGTTTCGTCATCCACAAAAACAAAACCATACATGCAAATACAAAAAAAAAAAAAATAGTTTTAATTCTTTATTTTATTCTTAACAAATAGCAGTAAAAAAACAATAATTAATGAATTCAATGAGTTTGAATGAAAATACGAAAATAACCCACATAAACTCAATTTTGCACGTTTCAAGAAAATTTAAGAAACTAGCCCAATTTCAATATTTGGTCCATAGACCCTTATTAGAAATAGCTTGACTTACGCGGTTTGAGATGCTTTCTACTAAATGATCAATAACATCTTTCAGAATTCGATTCCATTTCGCATTTATACGATTCCAAAGTATGACCATGTTTGTTGGAGCTGTTTCGTACTGTCCGAACTGGATTTTCACGTATGACCAAAAATTTTCAATCGGATTGAGGTCGGGACTTTGTGTCGGCCATTCCATCAATTGAAAATTTTATTTCCCACACTATATCTTTACAATTTTTGCTGTGTGCTTCGGATCACCATCCTGCACATTTGTCCATAAAATTCGGAAGATGGATGATACCATCCACCAAATATAGAGGGCCAACATGCCACCATATTAAGCATCCCCAAACCATTAAATTTTCACCGCTATGTTTAACAGTTTGCTTCACATGGTATCTCTGAACACGTTCCCTGGATCTGAGCTAACAGTACTGCTTTCCATCTTACTGAAAGTTGGTACATTAGGACTCATCCGACTGGATAACATGTTTCCAATCAGATGGATAACACGTTCCAATCAGTACTATTATTGAAGACCAGGGCAACGTATGTATAGGTGGACTCTTAACGTTTATTTTAAGGTTTCTCTACCGTAGTCCAATATCACTGATTCATTGGAGAAACGTTTCAATGTGGCTTGTATTTTACTGTTCTATCGCTACTACGACGGATATTGCTAGAGTGAAATAAGGGGATTTGTTTATGAAAATCATGTTTTCCCACGTAACACTGGCCAGTGTATCGCACACTGCATTACAGGCAAAGTTCGTTTGTTAGACGGACTATTCGTATGTGGAATTCCCTTCCTGCAGAGATCGTTCCTCTTACTTATGGTATGAAAATATTCAAATCTAGTGACCATAAACACTGCTCTATCTTTCCTCCCTCCTATAATATATTTTCCTAGTTCTAAACACAATGCCATCCACTGAGTGTTGGTCGTACGAAAAAAAAATTTATAAAGTATTGGCAAAAAAATTATTTGCCTTTGTTCTTCCAATGGCAATATTAGAAGCTCTAATCGGATGTTTAAAATTATCTGCAACGACAAATGATAATTAATGCTCAACTATGTTCTTATTTCGGACTTAGAATTTTTTGGCTTTTAAAGGATTAAAAAGTATAACTTAAAAATATAATACTTTACTCGTTAAGTAATAATTGGAAAGCAAATACAAAGCTTTTAATTTACTAAAATAAAGAAAAGAAGTCGCCGTATTCTAGTAGGTAGTGTGTTGGCTTATTAGACGTAAAGTCAGGGTTCGAGCCCCTGGACAGACATGATAACAAAATAAAAAAGTATTTCTTCATCGCAGATTCCTGGCAAAAACTCTGAGAATAAATAAAATTGCCATGAAAAGTTTCACAAAAAATCTGTCGTTCGGAGTCGACTATAAACTGTAGGTCTCACCTCTTATGTATAAAATTAATACACACAACATAAGTGGGGTGATAGTCAATAATCCTTACTAAATCTGGTTGTAATGACCAATAATGTATGTATGTATGTAAGTAAAGAAAATGATGTAAATTTTTAATTGCTAAAAATCGTCAAAATAGAGGTATAAAACGTCATGTCGTCCAATCGTCAAAATGACGATAAATCGTCAAATCTGGCAGTTATATATATGTGTATGTTCGTATGAAATATATTCTTATTTAAAAATTAATAAAAATTATAAAATTAAAAAGCCAATAAATTGTTACTTCTACCTCTTGATTATTTATTTTACGCATTACCATGCATACTCACTGATTTTTACTTTTTGATTATCCAAAGTGAATAATATCAGAAATAAAGTTTTGCAGATGTATGGGAAGTGGGCGTGGTAGTGGTCCAAAGTCGCCCATTTTTTTGATGTTGTACCATAATTCATAAGTCTAGCATAATTTGTTTCCAAGATATTTAATTCTGTCTACCTAGAATGGCTAAAACTTACACTGTGCACAGTCTTTAATTATTATGTCGCTCAGATAGTTATTTCACTAATAGTCCTTAAGTACGTTTGATCAGAGATCTATAGAAAAAGGAAATGTCTTTTGCTCATATCTTTTAGATTGAAACTAAAACGCATTTTAGCGAATTGCAAGCACTCGTAAAATTTTCAAATTTTTTTTTGTCGCAAAACATTTTCAAATGAAATGGTCGTATCTGAAAGTACGTGATGCATAGTGAAACTTTTTTCATTTCCATTGTAAATCATTTGTTATACTCGCATACCCTACAATGATGGGGTAGATACATATGACTTTGTATCGTGTATGTTGTATTAAATATACTTGGTTGTTTGTGAACGCTCAGTGGTATGCTGCAATGTGTATATCGTATTCCAAATGTAATTTTTTGGGCGTTCACACAATTTAATAGCACGAAACTAACAGAACTTTTGAAAATATATGAAAAAAGTTTGTATAAGTGTATCGGATTTTTACATGAAAATTATAAATAACAAGTATACACTGTTGTATATTCGTTCAACAATGAATACAATGATACAAGGGCTTGTGTGAATTGCATAATAGATTGATTGGAAGTTTACGTTGTTGAATTATATTTTAATGGTTTCTTTACAGTAAGAAGACCTCGATCTGAATAAAATTTATTAATTTTTGTTACTAACCACTAAAATGTGGGGTCACCTTGGCGTGTATAAGACATTTAGGAAGTAGCAAATTATGTTGTAATCCTTCGAAATCATGTCGATTTTGATGCGTTTTCCAAAAATTCTTGAAATTTCTTTTTATGATAAACAAGCTGAGGAGAAGTACAATTACTTGAAGGCAAGTCGCAGAGATTTTGCTGACTTTCTAATAAAAATTCGGTTTGGCACATAGGTTGTGCTATAATCCGCTGTATACAATACGATATGTCTGCTGGAAGTGTTCCATTACTATCGGGTATTTCATTAAACGCTTCATATTTTAAATTTAAATAAAACGAAGTTGTGTATCTATTTTATATTCCCTTCAAAGATCTTTAAATGACATTATGTATGGAATATAGCATCGTTCATATGTCCGTCAGGGTTTCTCACGACTGGATGGAGTGCATCGGAGATGTCGAGTTTTTCATGACCGTGGCGAATAAATAAAGCTAAATTTTTTGGTTTGCTGCGTTTTATGGTATACTGATATACACCTGTAACTTAAGAAAATTCCACAAGGTATAGTCGCACACGATGTCTTTGATCAGGTCATCTAATCCACTCTTATGGCAGTTGAAAACCAGGCTAAAAGAATTTGGTGAGCTTATAGTTCTTGTCGTTGAGTGTAATGTCTGTCAAGGAATATGAACCGATACTTCGCTACATATATCTAAATCTACACAGAGCAGTTACAGTGATTTGTTTGGGATGCATAAGCTGCTCTAGGATGTCATGAGGGTTGATATCCTCTCAAGTTCGTAAATTTTTTATTCACATTCCTATTCATGCGAAAATAGGTCTCATGGCTGAAGACGTTTTTCATTAAAAATTACAGTTCTTTGTCAATTGTCCCTGAGCCCATTTGGAGAACACACATTGTTGTTCATGGCCGTCTTTGGTTATTTGGATTGAATATATGACAACTTTTTTGACAGGTGAACAAGAAACTACCAAACAGTTCAGATGGAGTTTGGTAAAAAACAGAGTTTAGCATATATTTGTATAACTGGGGCAATGAGAGGAGCTGGAGGCGCTAGAGACTCTGTTGTATTTAAATCAGTTGCTCGTAGCAGAGAAAGTCAGAGCTTTGGAAACTATACTTGGGATAATAGGGTACAGGTCTTACAATTGCTTCATGAGTGTAATTTTCTTTAACTGTCCCTTGGATAGAACGAGTAGACTCTATGATTTGAGTAAATGTTTCAAAGTAAGGACATTCGGTGGTATGCGGATATTGAAACGGGACATCACAATGCTATCTCACAGTCAAGCTGCATTAGTCCAGGGCTTAACTTGAGTATCGCCATAACGGCTACCGTCGGGGTCTCTTAGCATGGGGGAATACAACGCGTCTGCCAGCGCCCCCACGCACAATGATATAACCCTGCGCAATGCATTATCACATCACCATACGTGAGTACCAATTCGAAGACTTGCATTTGGACAATTTGTTAGGGGTGGGAGACTATCTAAACTCCGCTTTTCATAGTGGTACCAGAATTAAGCTTCCGGTCGAGCTTTCGCAGTCCAGTCTGCTACCAGTTGAACCCCAAATAGTTCGAGACTGGTGACCCTTTAGTCAATCTGCATTCGAACACTTTGCTTTAATGAGGTTATAATGAAAATACTATGCTACAGACTGCGTAAATTGAATCAGTTGAGTAAATCAAGTCGCCGTAGTCTAGTAGGTAGTGTGTTGGCTTATTAGGCATGAGGTCTCGGTTCAAATCCGAGGTCAGACATGTCTAACAGAACAAAATATGATTTTCTAAGACCCACTTTCTATTACAAACCTTGGTTGTAAATTCATGTGTCAACACTGACTGGCTAAGCACGATAGCGTGGCAGTCTTTAGTCTTTTTATACCCCTTTTCCACCGGGAGCCTTGCGTTTTTTTAAGTTTTCTTATTGCATTTTTGATCTTGGTTTTATTCCCTACTCTTTAAATTCCAACATATTGGTTTGTGCAATTTTGTACCGTATAAAATGTATATTTTGTTGTTGTCTGTTTGCTTATTTTTTTTGCAATATATTTGAAGAATGTGCGGCACAAATGCATTCCAAATTCAAGCACTAGGTTATACCAAGTTCTGGATATATTTGGGCATTATTTTCATTGACGTAGGATAACATTTCACAGATTGTCAAGGTTTGGAAGTATTGGAAGAGATATTTCAGGCATATTCTTTATAAGTTGAGGGTAGTGCAGTATAGTTTCAGGACCATGACACCACAGCTATATAAGGGAATAACAATAACATTAGTCACCAACCTTAAGGGTTATGTTTCATTGAAATTCTACCAAAAATAGAGTATTTTATGGTTAGCCTTCGCCTATCGTATATAATCTGACTTATTTGTTGCTGCTGTTGAACAAAATAAAAACAAAAAAATACAACGAATAAATATTTAAAAATATAAGAAATATACATACATACACATATGTATGTATGTATGTACATCACATATATTATACTTAATCTTGTATAGTAGAATCTGCTAAATAAAAACAAGATACCAATAAAATGAAAGAATAGAAAAACAAAAACAAAAAAAGGCATGAAATGTGCAAAAGTATTGTAAAAAATTTACTGTAAACATAAGAATAAACACAGACACAGATGCGGATGCGGATGCGGATACGGACTGGGTAAAGCCAATTCACTGCAAATAAATTGAAATGCGAAATCACATGCAAGCAAGCAAGTGCTGCAAGTAAATGAGTCTGGTGCTGTGGCCCTGATTGTTGCAAGTATTGTAATAAATCTCTATATTTTGTCATTATCAACGAGATTTCAAATTACGTGCATTTTCTTTTATTGCCTTTCTATGAATTTAAATGTTTTCTTTCTCTGCTGCTTCTTCTTAAATGGTTTTTCTAGTAAAAATAAGCACAAAACACTAAAAATAATCGTAAAAAAGAAAATGAATGCAAAACTTTAATCTGCAAAAGTTGAGTGCAAAAGGCTTGTGGCTATTTTCTAGAAAATTCGTTCATAAAAAAAGAAAACCTCATCAGGGGATAAAGAGCAGCGAACATTTGTAAATTATACTCGCCTTGTGAAACAGTTGCCACACTATGTGTAGTTGCAACAGGGATAATAAAGTAAAATTTTGTTTTATTAAGTTTCATCGCAACGGAAAACATGCCAAGAACGGCAGGAATTGCAACTTGACCAACGACTCAACTGGTTGTTGAACATGGAGTTGTCTTGTTACACTTGTTCTTATTATCTGAATTTTTTTTCTTTGTTACACTTGTTCTTATTTTATGAATTTTTTTTCTTTGTGGTTTTCTAATAATTTTCTAACAAAAATTTGCGTTATGGTGGGACATTTTGCAATTTGTTTAGTTAGAAAACTAATAAATTTCTCAAACAGTTTTGAATTACAACTGCTGCTTTTTCTGTAAAGCTGCTGACCAGGTTTGTATCTCGAGTTTATAAATTTCTTCTATGTTGGGAGCTGAATTCATTAGTTTAGATCGAGACCCTCGGTAGACTTCGAACAACTTGGGTTGTTTCTCTAATTTTCTACATTTCCCGACAGTCAGGTTCTGCTAGACTATTCTCCTTGGAAATTCCTTCAATTTCCGGAACAGGAAAAAGCTAAAGTAAAGTAAAGATTGTGTATTAAATCTTGGCTTATGTTTTGTGGCATGCATTTCCTTGGAAAACTATGTGCAATTTTGGAAATGGAGATTGGATTACAGATTGTCAATTATTTGCTGAGGTGCTACACTCCAACAAGCTGACAACTGCACCAATTCTGGTGTTAGTGAAGATGTTGTACCGAAATCTCTCAAGGATAAAGGAGTGGTGATTCTGTCGCCTCTTAAATAAGTTAGGTGTCCTGCCCACTAAAGTGTTTAAAGACTGCGGCAATAGCTGCATGTAGAATAATGCTAGAACAAAGAATGTCCAACGATTGCTACCTTGATCTCTCATTTGTTCTGTACTAAAACAGGCAGAACCAATAATGCGTGTCATCTCCAGAGGTATAGGCTTTTTTCCTATTAAATATAAGATTTTTACAAGCGTATTGGATGAACAACTGAAGTCACTCTCCAAGGCTCTGCCTAAAACATATGAATGCAACTTCAGACCAGGTGAGTTCATTACCGACCAAATGTTCATATTATGCCAAATTTGACAATCTAAAGATTTTTAAGAACCAAGTCCATATATGTACATCATCCATTTGTTGAATATAAGACAGCATTCAACAGCCCGATATATCTGCGATATGGATAGGGTTGTATTCTGTACGACTTTGGGTAACTCCGTGTAGGTTTTTCGATTTAGAGTTTTTCGAAATTTTTAAATCAAGTCGATACTTAAGATTTTTCTTGTTGAATAAGTTGTTGTTGTTGTTGACTAACTCTTATAGTTCTGTATAGACCAGAAAAAACCTTTCCAACTTTTTGATGCTGTGTGAGACTTCGGACAAGGTGCTCGCTTAACATGTAATTTCTTCAACTTCATTATAGGAAAGTGTTCTGCGCTAGGTGGGAGTTCATCAGATTGGCCCCAGTTTTTTTTACGAAAAGTTCCAGTAGCATGTGCGTCACGATGACGTTGGTCGCACCCATCGTAATTATTTATTTATTTATTACAATACAACTACAAATTATATTCTAATTATATACGAGCTAAGTAACTTAGGCCATGTGCTCGGTGTAGTGTCACATACCAGATCCCACGACCCTCACGCTACATTACCCACTAGACTATCAGGGCACTCGCATCGCAATGATACTGCTGCAGTTAGTACTATAGAACGGAAGTCTTGGTCAGGTTGGGTCTGTCATTAAAAGAGGACAAAACAAAGTGAATGTTGTTGAAACAGATTTGATTTAGGAAGTAAAACAAATTTTCAAGGAGATCAGTATAAAGTGTAGTGTATTATCCTATCTTTGTTATTGCGTTGTTATTGAGTTGTTCTGCTTTGAAAATCCGATTCAACCAAGAATTTATTTCATTCATTATACATAAATTATGAAAATACCCCTAACTGGTTTTCTGCAAGTGTATCCATTATTCCATCTTTCTTTTGTAAATCGGTGAAGTTTTTAGCGAGACAATATATGCGGGGGAATTCTATTCACACGTCTTCAGTTATATTTTCTGTTGCACTAGGTTCCTCTAGGGCTTTATTATTACTTTGATGCCCCCATGTCCAAGGATTTTTATGAGAAAAACAGTCGAATGTTTTGCTATCTCCTCAAGAGACACCCTTCATTCTCTAGGTATTTAATAGTTGCTCTGCCTGCAGTATGTGTATATCGGCCTTCGTTATATTCAAATACTGGATTCGCATAGCAGCGGGTAGGTTGACAGCAACAGCCTCAAAAATGATAACATCCGCAAGGGTACGGACATAATCCTTTTACTTTAAAGTAAAATATCGGATCTAACATTAAGCTTTTCCAATTTTTAAATTAAAAAAAAATTTATGCGTATCGTATTCCATTTTACGGCTAATAACCCAGAATGATAAACTAAAAATTACGTTATCACGCACACAAAATTAAAACTTTCTGCGCATGTTGAATTAATGACGTCACGAAAATTGTTTTCATTGTTTTCCTATTGGCTAATAATAATGGTAATTATATTGCAGTGTTGCCAACTACTTTCACGTAGTGCATACACTTTTCAGAAGAAATGTTAATTATTACATATGAAGAAGACTTGGAAACCTTTAAAATAGCCCAAATACGTCATGTAACGGGACATCATGCGCAAGGCGTAATCTTTAGTTTATCATTCTTGGCTAATAACTATGTCTTCGACGTTGTGAATTAATTAATTTAGTTTGGTTACGACGTTGCCAGCGTAAATGATATCATCATGAAGATAAGGTTTACAGTTTTGACCTCAGACTTCATTTCCATAACTTTGGGGCTTATTCTTTTCAGTAAGGGGAGCTATAGGTTATGAAAATGCTACATTTTGTCAATTAATAGGAATGAAAGTAAAATCTTTTAGTGTAATAACTAAGAAATGATAAATATTGAATTTATTTTAAATAAAACGACTATGAGTCTTTATTTTAGAGCTTTTAAATTTCTTGAGTGCTGTTTTTAGAAAAGTTTTTCAAAATTTTTTTTCGGTGTTACTTTATCATGCTGTTGCCTACTTATGAACTGTAAAAAGAAGATAAAAAAGTGAAATGCACAAGAAGTATTATTTTCAAAACTTACATAAAAGTAAAGAAAAGTGAAGAAAAACTTGAGAAAAATAATATTTCTTCTAATTTTCCACAAGCTTAAGAGAGAGAGAGAAAGAGAGAGAGAGAGACGGAGAGAGAGAAATTCCCAGTGTAAGACAAGAAACTTTACGTCCGTGTTGATTAAAAGTTTTTGAATCAGCGGAGAAAATGAAAATTAAAAAATAAAAAAAAAAGACATACAGATAATGTTGCATGATACATAACGACTTCAAATGTTGTTTAAAAAATTTTAAATTTATCTTTCCCTTTTTACCTAGAAAAAGTTGATGTTTTAAAATAAATTTTGGCAGCTAAGAGAACAATTGGAATCATTAGGAAGCTTATCTTAATTTTTCTCAATAAATCTCATATTTTAAAAAAATCCGTGTGACTTTTAACAATAAACTGAATCCAGCACCCCAGTGAGACTTTTCAACTTGGTAATCCCACCCATGGGAGCTGGTAGGAATTCATTACAGATTTATTATGATTCCAATGCCAGGTATTACTTTGAGGACATGAACACATGTAAATCAATTTTGAGATTCGACATAAGAGTAAAGCCCTTGGCAGATCTAAGGTAAAAGTCTGCAGGCCGAAGTTTACTGCGATAGCTGCAAAGTTTCTACACATGTTTTAAAGTTTAGGATAATACTGCTAGTGCCATCTGTTTGTTAACCTACGAACTTTTCCTCCTACCTAGTAAACGTAAGGAATAGTTGGATTATTTTTGGTAGGCAATCAGTCATATAGGCCCTGGATATACGATGTCTATTGTGTTTGGTATATGCGGGGAATCTTTACAGAGTTAATATCAAAACTCTGCTAGGTAAACCGGTCAATGAAGAAATCTAATCACTGGGAAGCCAGATAAAGAAAGCACTAAACGATCAACTTTGCTGTTTCTTTATCGCCATTCAGAATAATTGCACTGATAGGTTTAATACTGGGAAGTATTATGCGGGATAGATGAGCTCTACGATCATAAGAGATCTTTTGCCCAAACAAATCTGGTCTTTTGCCACGTAGCGGCTAATGCCGGAATAATAGGTCATCCATTTCATATTTTTTAGGGGTTACAATGATAACAAAAAGGATAATAATACAATCATTCACTTTCTTTGTCATTGTTCAGATTTGGATATATACGGACATTTGGACGACCCATGAACAGGGTTAGCTGAATACTGAGTTTATTCCAATTATGTTATAGGCTGGATCAGAATCAGGAGTGGGAAATAGATGATTCTCCTGTAAAGTCATCTCCTATTGTCGGATATCATGTACCACACTATTGGTTTGCAAAACAATGGTGTTCTTCTTAGAATTTCCTGATTCTCGTATCTAATCTACTAATCTGTAAGCACAAGCGATATGATATATCTTACTTTTGGTGGTGTTGGTAGGAAATTATACACCATGAGCCTACTTAATCGGTGATCAAATGTAATGTTTGTGGAAACTTTGTGCTCGAAAGCGGCCAGTTTTTGTCAACAGGAAGGAACAATACTTACCTGAGAAGAAACAAAAGCTAACAAAAACTACCAAAAACAAAACAACAAACATAGAATAATGGTCTAGTCTAGTAGGTACTGTGTTGGTTTATAAAACGTAAGGTCCAAATTCAAATCCCAAGTCAGACATCAAAACCAAAAAAAGTGAAAATATTTCTTCGGCAACTTCCTCTTACCCGATTTCTGGTAAACACTCTGAGAGTAAATAAAATTGGCATGAAAATTACCCTAAAAATCTTTTGTTTGGAGTCGACTTTAAAGTATTGGTCCCGCCACTCATGTATAAAATTAACGCATACAACATAAGTGGTGTGAGAAACTAGGTTGTAATCCTAGCTGAAGTGTTGTAAGGACCAATTATGTATGTATGTACACATTAGAGATCAGCAATAAGTATTCAAAACGATGAGTAGCTTCGAGTCATATTTATAATTTCAGATACTTATACGTATTCATACTTATTTTAATATGATACTCATGCTACTCATACTCATAGTTGGAAGTACTTGTCGTATTCATACTTAACAATACGCATAATGTTATGGACTTCGACTCGTCTATACTTAACATTTACACGAAGCACAAAATAACTATGATTCGAGTACGCACACTACTATGCTCACAAGAAGATTGTGTGTATGATTTATATATGCAACAACAACAAAGGCTGTAAATTTTGATGAATGATTCGAGCCACTCGAATGACTTATAAGTATTATAAATATTTTTTTAAATTTATGAATCAGAATGGCGTAGGCGTATGAATGTGTGAGTTCGATGTCAACGTTGTACTCATATCATTGCTACTTATATTTATAAATCAGTTGAATTTCAGTTTCGTTGATTCACTCATACTGAAAATTGCATGAGAGCTTATGAGTAGCAGAAAAACGATTCATTGTTGACCTCAGGTATGCACACATACGACATGGCGTGAGAAGCTACGTTGTAATCGTGACAAAAAGATTATATGAAATGGTCAATTAAGTCATTACAGATATAAACAACCTATTTTATCTTAACAGACGTTAAATCGCTTTGACAATATTTTATGAAATTCACGTAGAAGTTCTTTTAAATTCTTCTCAGTATATAATTAATAATAATTTTTCTTAATCTTTGTTCTTGCAATGTTCTTCAGTTGATTGAACACTAGGAAATAGCAAAAGGACAACTATAATGCCTTGTGAAGTCCATGGTAATCGTAGACAACAATAAAGAAATCTTTCATATTTTGAAAATTGAATGAATATGAATATTTTGGTTCTGTTCAACGGGATATTTAAGCTTTCATTTCGATTTTGACTTCATACAACATTAACGTTTCATTACTTACTACCAGCGAGTGGTGATCGATCAATAACTTGTCTTCACTTCAATGTGATAATTTGATCTTTTTTAAACTTTCTGATTACTTCAAGTAACAGTTTCAGAATGTAAATGTTATCTAACCCCAACTAAAATAAATTTGATAGAAAAAAATTTAAATTTTCTTGAAATAAATTTCATGAAATAGTTTCATTTTAAATTTCTTCTATGGCATAGTAGGTATGTTCACCCCTGGTTAAATGGAATATCAACATTTTAATCTTTTTTTTGTTTTTATTTTCTTTTACTTGAAACTGTTTTGCAAATTCTATCCTTTCCTTTATGTATGTTGGGCCATGTATTTGAATTTATTTATTTTTCTCATTATCGTTATTAAATTTACTAAACATTAGAAGACCTTTTCTTTTTATTACATTTGTCCTCTGATGGGCATGATTGTGGGGACACACAATTATATTGATTTACTTGTCGAATCTAGTCTCTGTATCTGTAGTTTGTTTGACTAGTTTTTGCTTACATGGTGTAGCATATACAGACCCAAGTACAAACAAAGCCCAAACCAATAAAAGGCAAAAAGGACAAGAAAAGTGTCAACAAACTATTGAGATATTTAAACAGATACAGAAATATGGCCTATGGAATATGCAAGCATAACGACCATCTCCATACCTCTTGGTAGCACACACCCCAACTAACTAATCCGGTAAGCTGAATGGAACTCCTTAACATTGACATGTTGGCATCATTGGTTTTATTTTGTTATTCTTCAATGTTTCAGATCGAAGATAGGAGGCGTATGCAATAGAATAACAAAGTGTGAGAGAGTGAGGTAGAGAGGGGTGGTAAAATATCATTTCATTTAAATAAAAGGGGTCAACATTATTTTTATTCAATCTTTACTTCTAATCATGTTTGTTCATTTGTGTGACTCGTGCTAATGTCTGTAACCCCATCAGGCTCGTAAGCTCAGGCAGACATGTATTACGACCACCACTGCTGCTTCCCCTTGGCCCTCATTTTCGTATCCATTGTGTAAAGTAAACTTAATGCCTGTGTTTATTTTTATTTCAATTTTCCTATCTTTTTTCATTGTTTATTTCGGTTTTTGTTGCTTTGTTTAAGGCTGGCTGCTGTATCTTTTGTAATTGTTTTCAATATTTTATAGATACGTTGACTGGTACATCTGCATTTTATCATCATCAGGCACACATTATTATATTTCAATATAAAGCAGTTTACATGCGCTCATACCCCCTTACATTAAAGTTTTGGGAGTAACATTTTAAAGCCAAACAAACTCGGTTTATCAATATTTGATTATGATAACCTATTGGCATACTCTACTGTTTTTTTTTTGGGGATTTTTGAATATTTAAACAAGTATTCAATTCGATAAACTTAATTAAGCAATACTTACAGAGTTGGATCTCTCAGCTACTGATTAATTTTAGCTAGAAACTATTTTAAAACAGTCATATTTTAAAAGACTTCCAACGTTCACTAAAGAACGCTGAAGAAAACCGATTTAATTTAGAATGGATACATCAAGGAGATCGTTAGAAAGTACTATTTTGAACTCTCTTTATTATTCCATTATCAATTAAGCTGTTCTGCTTTGAAACACTTATCCAAGCATTCTACTACATTTTAAATGCATGATTTATTTGGACAATTCACGCGACTTTGTATCGTGTATGTTGTATTGAATAAACTTGGTTGTTTGTGAATGCTCAGTGCTATGCTATATTGTGTATATCGTATTCCAAATGTATTTTTTGGCATTCAAACAATTTGATAGCACGAAACCAATACAACTTTTGAAAACATATGAAAAAAGTGTGTATAAGTGTATCGGATTTTTACATGAAAATTATCAACAGCATGCATTCACCGTTATATATTCGTCCAACAATATAATGAATACACAAGGGCTTGTGTGAATTGCCCAATTATTTATAAATTTAGAAGACCCTCTATCTGGCTTTCTCCACAAATGGAGGATTCATTATTCCATCCTTATTTTCTCACAGAAATCCCATTCAATTGAATTTTACATTGTTGTAAGGGGTCAAGGCTTCAAGAACTTTTTTCAGGGATACCGTAGAATGTCTTGCTATCTCCTTGCACCTGGCATTCCTTACTAAACGGAAAGCGTTGCGCTAGTCTTTATGGCTATTTATTTATCAGCCTATTTAGTCGCAGTAGTTTCGAAGGTAGTTCGTTGGCTTATTACAGGGTGGATGATATATAATGCAACAAATTATTTTGACAGAGAAATCCCATTCTCGCGTATTCAATTGAATTTTACATTGTTGTAAGGGGTCAACCTTAATGTTAGGGTGGATGATATATAATGCAACGGAAATTGTTCAAAAGCAAAAAATGTTTGAAACAACATCAAATTTTAGAATCAGTTTAGATTTGTTCGAATTGGCCACCTTTGGTACGAACTATGGCCTCCAAACGGCTGGCATAGCCACCACAGGCTATATGAAAGTGGCCCTGCGGTATTTTGGTCCATTCCCAGCGAAGCGCCGTCTTGAGACGATCGACACTTTGATATTTTTTTTGTGAGAACCTTATTCTCCAAAATGTCTCAGGTGCAAAAGTTCAACGGATTGAGATTCTTGAACTTCAATGGCTTTAGTCCAAGCTCATTTTTCAATATGTGTTGCATCCGTTCACGCGATATGTTCAGCTAACAAGCAATTTTTCTACCACTGCGGCGTGGATTCCGATCAAATATGGTCTTCACTTTTCCGATCACCGTTTTTTTCATTCACTTTTTGGACGCGATATAACACTGCCAGTATCACGGTAACAAGCAATGGTACGAGAAAGTCTAACGAGAGTCACTTGTGGTTTTCCAGCCAAATATGAAGCAATCACACTATCACACATGAATTCCATCACGATTAACTTTTTTTCTGAATGTAATAGATCAAAATGCTTTTGGAAGTTTGTAAATAATAAAATGAGCTGTCACTGGAATAAATCTGCCAGCTATCAGTCAAGCGGTTTACAAATGATAACAACCTGAAGTTGGTTGCAATACATATCTGCCCCCCTGTAGATGCTAGGCTACGGTTCAATCCTCATGTTAGACATCTCAAACAAAACGACTTCCTCTCAATAGATTTCTGGCAAAAACCTTGAAGGTAAAATAAATTTGCACTGAAAAGTTTCCCGTTGGCTGTTGGCTTTAAGGTGTATGTCCCGCCACTAATGTTTAATATTAAGACACACAACACAACACAACACAAGTATCTGCTACGCCTTCTCTGGATGAAGGGCACCGAAATGTTCAATTTTTTATTTTAGAAACTTCTTGAAGGTAAACTTTACAAATTTTATTGCATGTTGTGTCCCCACTGAATCCTTTCCATTGTTTTGTTTTTCTTTGATTTTGTTTGTTTGTTTCTATTTCCTATTTTTTTTTTATAATTGTTTATTATTGTTGTTGTTATTTCTTTTTCCTTTTTATGACTGGAATCTGTTCCGATTATTTTCATGTGATTTTTTTTACTTTTACCGAGTTGTTGGTGGTTCTTCTTTGTTTTGTTTTTCTTTTTGTTTTAGTTTTTCTTTAAATCATTTGGGAGTTACATTATTTATATTGTTATTGTTGTTGTTGTTATAATTTTATGTCATAAAATGCCAAAATATTTTATTCTTTATTTTGTCTTCAAATCTTTATTTATTTCGATGACTTTTAACTCTGAGGGATGATGCAGGACTCTCTATCAACGTCATCAATTCGAAATCAAATTATTAGAGTATATGCTTTATGTGTATGTATGCATAAACATACTTGTATTAGTTTTAGTGTTTTAAGTATGTATTCCTATTCCTAAAACCACTTTTACGTCTCTCGATAAGCAGAGGTAATGAAAAATTTTCGGATTAGGATTAAGCACAGCAAAAACATTCCGAAAAGTGTGCCCTAATTTCTGAATTAAGAAACTTGCCCTCCAATTTTATGAGATGACGAAATCATAGTTGTCGTCTCCATAATTTTTACGGATTAATACGTTTGCAAACTTGGCGACTTTGACTGTTGGATCACTGACCGTAAATTGGTTTTTCAATCTTCATCGCGATTGTTTTTATTTTTCGACTCTTGGGTTGTGAGTTTTTCTTAACAAGATTGTACTACTCGGTGATATGCTTTGCTGTCATAACTTTGGGAAAAAGGTCTAATATCACTTCCTATCGTTAAACCTCTTGACAGTGTTTTTTAGAATTCCTTCCCAACTACACAGGAACAATAACTTATTCTCCACCTACCGGAGATTTCATTTGAGTAAATGCATTTGAATCTTTCATTGCCTTTCCCAACCGTAGTCGACTTTTGAAGTAAAAAAATAAACGAAAATTATTTCGTACTGACATTTAATGGACACGGAATAGTTTACATCGCTTTCAACAATTCCAATCTTCAGAGTTGCCTTCTTTCGTTTCTGATAATGAATAAATTTTTATTTTGCATTTTGTCACATTCATTGAACAGAAGCTTGGACCTGTACATACATAAATAATTGGTTATTTACAAACCTTCAGTCAGGATTATTGACCTAGCTTCTCACAACAATTATGTGGTGTGCGGAAATTTTATACATGAGTGGCTGGATCTAAAGTTTAAAATCGACTAAAAACGACAGATTTTTGATAAACATTTCATGGCAATTTTATTTACTCTCAGAGTTTTTGCCAGATATTTGTTTAGAAGAAATCTCCGAAAAAATATTTTTTGTATTTTATTTTGACGTCTAGCCTGGGACTCGAACCCTTGCTTTAGGTCTAATAAGCCAGCACACTACCTACTAGACTACGGCGACTTCCGTTATCCTCCTTAGGTTTGATAATTCATATACCAAACAACGGCTAAATAGAATAGAATTGGTTTGATTACAAAGTCGTACTGCCTTATTGCATAGAGAGAGAGTGTGTTACTTTGCTGTTACCAGTGGCAGCGAATGAAGTAATTTTGTATTCCCTTGTATGTAATAAGAATACCTGTTTTGGTGGGTTTAATTCACATCATATCCGAATAGTAACCTCTGTCTAGATTCCTCAAATATAAAAAATATTGTTGATTGTTGTCTACAAATGCAACTGCAATGACATTTGATTAAGCAGTAGTCATGCAACATGTACTTTCCGTCCCATTTAGAGCAATCCTGTGGTGTCCTTTGAAATACTAATTTGAAAACACTTGAGGCGCCCGAAAAATATACGATATCTCTCTGTACCATCTAATACAATACAACATAGCTTGTCATCAATAACAAATCATTCATTTTAAGATTGCAATTTGGTATTACGCTGTCGTAATTATGGCTAAAATATGGTTCTAATTTTATTGGTCTACCATACGTTGTTGAAGTTGTAAATAATCGATGAGTGGCTGGTTTTGATGTGATATAATCATGTTGTGAAATTGATTAATTGATGACTTTTATGATTTTAATTACCAGCGCATTATGTGGTCTTTAAACACACATTCACAATTCAAAGCTAATGTATACCCAAAGATATTTAAGACAATATATTCTAAGGAATACAATGACAATGCAAACATAAAAAATATACGGATGTCAGGAAAATGGTGGTGCATATAACGGGTGGGACATTTAAAAGTTTAAGTTTACATACACACATAATTGGCCATTACAACCCTTTAGTCAGGATTACGATCTAGCTTCTCACACCACTTATGTTGTGTGCGTTAATTTTGTACATGAGTGGCGGGGCCTACAGTTTTAAGTCGACTCCGAGCGACAGATTTTTGAGAAGCTTTTCATGGCAGTTTTTACTTTTAGAGTCTTTGCCAGAAATCTGCTGAGAGGAAGTCACCGAAGAAATATTTTTCGTTTTGATGTCTGACCTGAGATACGGACCCGGGGGTTTTGTCTAATAAGCCAACACACTATCCACTAGATCACGGCGGCTTCCTAAAAAAATTTAAATTAAAAAATTTAAAAATGCAAATTTTCGTACACTTTTTCGAGTGTGTGTAGAGGTATCTCGGCTGTGGCATCACGTATGTTCAACATCAAATACTCAATTGCCTCTGGTTTGTCGGCATAACACTTTTCATTTACGCCGTCACACTGAAAATAGACCAACTATGTCAAATCACAGGTTCTTGGCGACCAATTACGCATTTCGACTAATTAAATGGTCATCAAACGTTTGACGCAATAAATCGATTGTAACATGAGATATGTAGCCAGTCGGAGCATCCTATTGAAACCAAACATCGTTCACATCAATACCATGAAGAACGGGTGCAAAAATATCGCTTATCATGTTGCAATAGGCCTAATGGTTGTGCCATCCTCATTTTCAAAGAAAAATACGCGAATGATGCCTCCGTTTCACAAGCCGCACCAAACAGTTACTCGTAATGAGCGCATTGGCATCTGTAAGACCATCTTTGGGTTTTCCGTGCCCCAAATACGGCAATTTTGTTTATTACCGTACCCACCATGATGAAAATGAGCTTCACCTGAAAAGATAGGTTAGGTCGGAGTGGTAACTCTACTGCACACCTGAAAAATTAATTTTTTAAAATTTCCAACGTTGTTCAAGTGTAAAACGATTCATTACGTTCAGTAAAGATAACACACTGAATTTTGTGACAGAAAGAATGATATAAGTATTGCCAGATTCGATATAATCGATAGTTCAAATTTAAATCGATTGATGGCCCCCCCGATATTTGAGAAGAAAATAATAGTCAGAATAATAACCAAAATGTGTAGTTGTTGTTGGGTATAAAAGTGAATTGAAAATACTTAAGTTACAGTGCTGAAGATTATTCGCTTAAAAACCAGTGAATAACTCATTCATTCTTCTTTCAATTATTTGGTGTATTTGAGTTGATAAAAATACGTTAAAGTCGATATCAGTTTACTTACTTAATTGGTCATTTACAACCCAGTTAATGGATTTTGGTCTGCCGCAACACTTCCTTCCAGGCACTTCTGCTTCTTGGCGCCTACGCCAGTTGGTCACACCAATCGATGACAGGGCTGTCTGGACTTGGTTCTTCCAACGGATACAAGGTCGTCCTCTTCGCCGACTTCCGCAGATCCCCGCATCAAATGCCCAAGCCAGCGCAGCCGCTGCATAACATCTATCTCGTTGAGGAGCTCATACAGCTCATGTTAGATCGGATGCGGAAATCATCGTCAACTCGCACAGGACCGAAGACCTTACGTAGGACTTTCCTCTCGAATACCCTCAAGCCTGCTGCTGCATCAGTTCTTAATAGGGTTCATATATTTATTATTGTAAATAATATTAAAAAACATGATAATTAACTGTGCTGCAAATATTTTGGCTTATTAAATGTAATTTGAATTTCAAATCAACCCTCGTCTGCAGTGTTAATGTCATAATTTATACCAGCGTACGTATCATAACATCTGTTTAAAAACTCATAAAAGCAGAAAATAGAAATCAGTTGCAATAATTCATGTGCTGGCTGCGTGTTGTAAATCATTGCAAAAGAATTATTTGCGGATAAACATCTATTCCTCCTTCCCTGGTCTGCAGAATGAATCATGAGGGAATTACTAGCGAAAAGTACAAGAATTGCAATTAAACGTTTGCAATTAAGATCTCCTTATGCCACATGCGTTAGAACTGAAGCAGAAATGAATACCGCAAATGCAATGAGGAATAATTAACAGCGTTACGAAGGAACACGAATGTTTTGTGGGATTTTGTGTAGCATTTTGCAGGCAGTTGGTATGGAAAGGGTTACCACCCAAATTGCATAATTAAGTTAATTAACAATTAAAACTGAATAAACAATTGAAAATGTATTCACAGTAATATCCCATGGTTGCAAAACATGACTCATCAACAAAATAAAAACGTGCCTTTCCTTAAAAAAGCGACCAACATGCTGAACAAATGCCAGTGAATCTGTACGAAATGCTTCGACTGCACCATTGAAGTACAATACACTTTGACGTGCTTCATTATTTTTTTTTTTTTTGTAATTAAAACAATATCAACAACATGAAAAAGCACAAAACCATTACGGAGATGTCTAAACAGCTGAAACAGGTGGGAAAATATTTTTTGAACGGAGCTATATAAAGGAGATGAATTTTACAATAATACAGTAACGCATAGGATTGGGGTAATAAAAAGTATAAACTAAGGACCAACTAAGTGTTGCCGCTGCG
Source organism: Sarcophaga peregrina (assembly GCA_014635995.1). Taxonomy (NCBI): domain Eukaryota; kingdom Metazoa; phylum Arthropoda; class Insecta; order Diptera; family Sarcophagidae; genus Sarcophaga; species Sarcophaga peregrina. The sequence continues at coordinate 53,506,752 of CM025793.1, read as the reverse complement.
TTATTCCAGAATGCTCCACACATATTGTAAGGGCATGAAAAATTTTAGCAGCAAAAACATGCTTCCCGCCCTTATTTAGGGATGGGTGCTACTTAAAAATCCAGCAGGCCCTAGTATGTCATTCTGGAGGAGCCACATGGAGATTGCGGGTCAATTTGTATACACAATGCCTAGGATCATTCTAGAGCCCGACTTGTTTACCACAATTAGAAACTTTAACTTGCTTGTATACATCCCGTCGCATTAGGCTTAAGGACTTGATTACGACTGAATTTCTTCATCTTAGAGCTTCGTCGTTACCTGCAATAATAATGTCAGTTTGGAGGCCAAGGTCTTATCATGGTCACAGTAGACAATCTCATACTGATTTACAAGTCACTCATACATATGTACATGACTGGTCATTACAATCCTTTAGTCAGGATTGCGACCTAGCTTCTCTCACCGTCTATGTTGTGTGTCTTAATTTCATATATTTATTATTGTAAATAATATTAAAAAACATGATAATTAACTGTGCTGCAAATATTTTGGCTTATTAAATGTAATTTGAATTTCAAATCAACCCTCGTCTGCAGTGTTAATGTCATAATTTATACCAGCGTACGTATCATAACATCTGTTTAAAAACTCATAAAAGCAGAAAATAGAAATCAGTGCAATAATTCATGTGCTGGCTGCGTGTTGTAAATCATTGCAAAAGAATTATTTGCGGATAAACATTATTCCTCCTTCCCTGGTCTGCAGAATGAATCATGAGGGAATTACTAGCGAAAAGTACAAGAATTGCAATTAAACGTTTGCAATTAAGATCTCCTTATGCCACATGCGTAGGAACTGAAGCAGAAATGAATACCGCAAATGCAATGAGGAATAATTAACAGCGTTACGAAGGAACACGAATGTTTTGTGGGATTTTGTGTAGCATTTTGCAGGCAGTTGGTATGGAAAGGGTTACCACCCAAATTGCATAATTAAGTTAATTAACAATTAAAACTGAATAAACAATTGAAAATGTATTCACAGTAATTCCCTTTTTTTCTGTTGCCCTTACTTATTGGGGTTTAAATACTAAATACTCAGACGCCAGCAAATATTTGAAAAGGTCTCTGTCGATACTAAAGCTTGCCAAGTTAAGGAAAAAAAGAAAAGAAAACAAAAACAAAAATATACAGAAATTTTCAAGAATTATCGGAGAATGAAAAACAATGCAAAACATGACTCATCAACAAAATAAAAACGTGCCTTTCCTTAAAAAAGCGACCAACATGCTGAACAAATGCCAGTGAATCTGTACGAAATGCTTCGACTGCACCATTGAAGTACAATACACTTTGACGTGCTTCATTATTTATTTTTTTTTTTGTAATTAAAACAATATCAACAACATGAAAAAGCACAAAACCATTACGGAGATGTCTAAACAACAGAAACAGGTGGGAAAATATTTTTTGAACGGAGCTATATAAAGGAGATGAATTTTACAATAATACAGTAACGCATAGGATTGGGGTAATAAAAAGTATAAACTAAGGACCAACTAAGTGTTGCCGCTGCGTTATTCCAGACCACACATATTGTAAGGGCATGAAAAATTTTAGCAGCAAAAACATGCTTCCCGCCCTTATTTAGGGATGGGTGCTACTTAAAAATCCAGCAGGCCCTAGTATGTCATTCTGGAGGAGCCACATGGAGATTGCGGGTCAATTTGTATACACAATGCCTAGGATCATTCTAGAGCCCGACTTGTTTACCACAATTAGAAACTTTAACTTGCTTGTATACATCCCGTCGCATTAGGCTTAAGGACTTGATTACGACTGAATTTCTTCATCTTAGAGCTTCGTCGTTACCTGCAATAATAATGTCAGTCTTATCATGGTCACAGTAGACAATCTCATACTGATTTACAAGTCACTCATACATATGTACATGACTGGTCATTACAATCCTTTAGTCAGGATTGCGACCTAGCTTCTCTCACCGTCTATGTTGTGTGTCTTAATTTCATATATAAGACCATGATGGGACTGAACGACGTTTTTTTTAAGAAACTTTTCATGGAAATTTTATCTATTCGCAGAGTTTTTACCAGAATTGTGCGGAGAGACAGTCGCCGAATGGAATTTTTTCATATTTTGTTGGAGATGTCTGGCCTGGGGTTAGCGGGTAGACTACGACGACGATAACAAGTCGCTCATTTTGGTGCAAAATGATATACGCTATTACGTAATAGCAGTGTTGAGAGTATTTGAAAGAGTTTTCTATCTTCTCATTAACATCCAGCAGCGTTGCTGGCTCGTTTGTGTCTTTCTAATACAAGAGATTGTTGCGGCTTGATGGATATTTGATACGGGAGAGGACAACACTGTCTGAGTTACAAGGACAAAATCGAAGAAGCTCTAATATCGTTCGGTGTGACCAAGTATCGAATGCGGGCTATAGATTAGAGACGCCTGAATTAGAGAGATCGAAATCCGATGAACGAGTTGTTGAAGCCATGGAGTAAGTAAGTAAATAACCGTCTCTGCAGTCAAGGCCGTGCTTATAAGTTCAGGCTTCTATATATTGCTTAGGGTGAGCGTAGAGATATTTCCTTAAATTTTACTTGATATTACATTTACCGCTACATAATCCAAATTCAAATCAACTGAAGTATGAAGTTGTAGCCTGCCTCTGAGCTCACGCTTGTCTATTAGTAGTTCAACAATTTGGTTGCCCTCTCGAAACGACGTTTAGGTAATATATTAAACGGTAGAAGGATTTTTTTTCTTAAACCAGCACTCAGGGGATGACCCCTACTCATGCAGTCCATTGTGCAGGTTTTAAGAAAGGTGGAAAGAGGGAAAATGCGAAGGATTTAGTTTTAGAAGTTGCGATGTTGATCCTCTGTTATACTTACTGTTAGGGATTACAATTTAAGAATAATTATGTTTTACGTTTAAAACTATTATGTACACGAGGTTAATTCGGGAATAGAATGGGATTATATGGGGAATCAGATTCAACTAGTTAGGAGAAATAGGGTCACCCTATGCTCTAACCTTAGCCATGTGGAAATAGGTGACAGTGAGCAGGTAAATGGGCTTGCGAGGCATAAAGCTTCCACGACACTATTTGGACTAGACTCCTTGATGTTTGTATGGATATACTCAGCGAAAGGAAAGATAAAACGGCGCAGACCCTTCTCAAAACCTAAAGGGTTTGAAAAAAATTTAAATTTTGTTGCGTAGTTGGAATTGGAAGAGATTTGAGTCCAAAATCGTAACCCAATATGAATATCCTGTGATGATGAGAATGACCACATACTTCGAACATTTAAGGCATTAAAGCAAACTTGTGGCGGCATATCAGGTAATACAGAAGTTCATGAGATGAGATATTATAAGGAAATTGTGTATAGATTGAGTTCGTATCATTGAAGTGGGAGTACTATGACACCACGCATGACAGTAATAATCACCCTACGCTTCTGACATATTTTAAACATGACTACTGTACCATAAAAGAAAATTGGAAAGAAATTAATCATGTTCTTAAGAAAAATGCAAAAAAAAATAAACTTTCCAAGTAAATGATTTACAAACATTGAAAGTTTCTTGTTCTTTATTTTATTGTTGTTGCTGTTGTTGCTCTATGTGTTCCGTATAATGACCTTTATTTGCTGATTTTTTTTGTTACAATTACCACCTCTACATACATTCATATGGCATGTATTGGCTACATTCATTAGTATTTCTTATACAAATACAATAACAAACCCAAAAAAAAAAAAGGAGTAGAAGGAAGAGTTGAGGCAACAAATTCTTTAGCAAGTCATTATTCTTGTTTAAAAATGAAACAATACATGACGGAGTAGAGCAAAGAGAAAGAAAGCAAAAACAAAAGTAAAAATTCTTTCTTACCTGTTTGAGACTGACTGATTATTCAGCTTCTTTTTTCTTCAATTCATCCATTTTGCAATATTTTTTTTAGTTTATTTTTGATGTTGCCTTAGGGGGTCCTGCAACCCTTTTGGTGTCTACTCCTGAAAAGGGCGAGTAAAGTGTGTGTTTCGGTTTTCATTTGCAACAATGTTGAGAAAGCTTGAAAAGTTACACCCTATCCAAGGTAGACTAAATCTCTTCCTTTGACAAGCTTGGAAAATAATTATTTTGTGGCGAAATAGAAATTAAGGATAGCGCGTTAATCTAGGAGAAGTTTTTTTTAAAGAGTTGGAATGACCAATTATGCATCTGGGAGTTAATATAACAACTATTTAAGCGTTAAGATCTTAAGCAACTATACCAATTTGATCGAAATTCACGCCGCAGTGGTAGAAAAATTGCTCGTTAGCTAAACATATCGCAAGAACGGATGCAACACACATTGAAAAATGAGTTTAGAGTAAAGCTGTTGAAGTTCCAAAAAGTGCAAGAGCTCACCGATGGAGAAAAAAAAGTTAGACTGGAATGAGCCAAGGAGTTACTTCGCTTGCACGAAGGTGGCCAGATACCGAATTTGGCTTTCTCCGATGAGATACCATTTCAAATTGAGCAATTTGTGAACAAACAAAATGATCGGGTTTACTTGCCAAAGAGGTCAGCTGAAAATTTACACCTGCGATTGGACATAAGAACTCAAGCACCACCGATGGTAATGATGTGGGTCGCCGTAACGGCCGATGGTCGCTCCCTGCTCGTATTTATCGACCGTGGGGTCGCCGCGGTCTAGTAGGTAGTGTGCTGGCTTATTAGACGTAAAGCCAGGGTTCGAGTCCCAGGCCAGACATCAAAATTAAAAAAATACAAAAAGTATTTTTTCGGTGATTTCTTCTCTTTCTCTTCTTGCTTCTCAAAAATCTGTCGTTCGGAGTCGACTATAAACTGTAGGCCACTTCTGTATAAAATTAACACACACAAGATAAGTGGTGCGAGAAAGAAGGTATAGCACTGGCCATTTCATAGTCACCAGCAGCAACTCGTTTCCTTGCCGTTTGCATCTTTCCACCTTTCCTAAACCTGCACAATGCATTGCATGAGTAGGGGTCATCCCCTGAGTGCAGGTTAAAAAAAAAAAATGCCGAATATTATCGGGAAAACGTCTTAAAGACAGTATTAAAGCCCTGGGCAGACAAACATTTAGGCCGCAGAGCATGGACATTCTAAGAAGACTCGGCACCACCGCACCCAGAACTCGTCAACCAAAAATGGTTTAAAAAGGAAGTTCCTCTCTTCATTTCTTCCGTACAATTGCCACCAAAATCTCCTAAATCTCAATCTGTTGGACTTTAGCGTCTGGGGCATTTTGGAGAGTAAGGTTCTCACTAAAAATACCAAGGCGTCGATCATCTCAAGACGGCGCTTCGCCGGGAATGGGCCAAAAAGTGGCAGAGGTACTTTCGTGCAGTCTGTATTGGCTTTGTCGGCCGTTTGAGGGCCATAATTCGTGCCAAAGGTGCCCAATTTGAACAAATCTAAACTGATTCCAAAATTTGATGTTATTGCCAACGTTTTTTGTTTTTTCACAATAAAATTAAAAAAAAAAAAAATTAAAAAAATAAAGCGTTTTACTTTGTTGCATTATATATCAGTCACCCAGTGTGTCACGCCAGATGATCGTTCAACTACACAGAACTGCCCCAGTCAAATCGACAATTGTTCGATGTCTCAACTAAAATAGATGAATATTAAGATGAACAACGACCTCAAAGACGGAAGAAGTCAAAGTTATGGCTGAACTTTTGCAACCTGGGTAATAGGGATCTTCTCAGTAGAATGAAAAACTGGTATAATTTGCTATGAGCATAGTGCTAATTTATGAGTGTGATGATAATGTATGAGTATGCTGATGCGGTATGAATGTGCCGATAAGGTATCTTATTGTATATAAGGATGGAAAATGGAGGAGATGACGTAGCCGTCACCAAAAAGTATTGAAATACTGGTTGAAAGCCTCCTTTTCTGGAAGTAGAAAAATGGAATAGTTTGAAGCTTTTTGGCATCTAACCTTGGTATGGTTGGTATGAATACTCGTAAAATATAATCCTTTTATATGTATTACGAGAACTTGATCTGGAAAAATTTTGATTTCATATTTGATTTGTTGTTTTGATTGCCAAATTTAGATGAAATTTCTGTTTTATTTTAGACTTGATAAGCATATTTAGATTGTAGGCAACATAAATAATTAAATTCGTATCTTGACATACGGAAAGTACTACATGTCGTCAACACAATTGAAGTTTCCATAATGATAGTGTAGGGTAATCAAATGTTTAAAGCTTTTTGCAGAGTCATTGTATGTAAACGATGAAACGGAGAAAAGAGTTCAATGTTCCAATAGAATGGATCAAAAATAATATAAGAATAGTTTTCACTTGTGTATGCTAATATTGGGCTATTTGCACTCTGCTATGCCCAGCAATAGTTATTAGACTCATCATGTTTAATTGTAAAACTGATTTCGAATGTATATTGTATGCACTGTAAACATATGGATTTGATTGTATTGTATTGTATTGGATTTAAATATTATTTACTCGAATGCAATTATGAACAATTCATGGTTTTGAATGTATTGCAACATGAATTTCTTATGAAATTCTATTCAATTAATACGAAATTCATATTATTTGAGGTTGCTTTGTTAAACAAATTGCATTTAACATTGGTAGTGCAGATATGAAATACTTAGTCCATGTAGTCTATACTTATTGGGTATCATAACTGTGATGACACCTTTACTAACTTACCAATATTTGGAAACTCTTAAAGCATAAATCATGCTGCTGAGGTGATTGTTACATTGAAAATTTTACCACTTTAACATGCTATCAACACTCATATACAATTTCTTACACATTTTTCTTCGACAAAAGTAGAACTAATGAAAGTAGCCACATTTTTAGGCCGAAGTCATTTCAAGGCCATAATCAATGGGGGCCTTGCAAAACTTATTGATTCGTTTTTACCTATAAAAGGGAGGGTTTTCTGTGAATTCGTTAATTGAAACAAAATAAAATATTCAAAAAATTAAAAGCATGCTTTACTTGGTAGCATTTGACGCTCACTTTATGCCAATAAACCGGGCATTATATACCTTTATACCTCTATGAGGTATATCAATATGAAGTAGGCATCATGATACAAATGCATCCAAATGAATCTTGCAAACGTATTCAGTTACACTCTAGATCAAATTTGTAAACAAATAAGATTCGTGTTAAATATGGCGAATTTTGTACAAGAAAATAATGATTAGCGGAAAGCATTATTTTTTATTTTTTGGTAAAACCTGCATTCAAGGGATGGCCCCTACTCATGCAGTGCATTGTGCAGGTTTAGGAAAATAGGTTATAGGAAGGTGGAAAGAGGGAGTAGTGATTGTGGACATTAAATTTAAAATTACCAATATTGCAGTTGGCGGGATAAGCAATAAACGAAAGACAAATGCCATACCTCGAGATGTGAACGGCAAGGAAACGAGTTGTTGCTAGGTGACTATAAAATGGCCAGTGCTATGCCTTCGCTATTAGACAGTCTACAGCATTTGAAGAAAAGCCAACCATATGGTGATCATGACTTATTAAATAATGAGAAATGAAGAACGTGGAAGACTACCGAAAAAATTTTGAAGCTAAAGGAAATAACCAAAAGTCCGTAAAATGTACGCCATATATATTAAGCGACAAGATGAAGGAAAACCGAAAAATCATCGGAGAAATTTTTCTTCAAAGGCACAATAGAAAATCAGTGTTAAATGTTACAACTGATGAAGAATAGTTATATTTTTAGAAACGTAATCCCAGGGTCGAACATCTCGAACAAAATGAAATAAAATAAAATATTTTTCGGCGACTTCCATGCAGCAGATTTCTGGCGAAAATGCTGAAAGTAAATAAAATTTCCATGAAAAGTTTCTTAAAAACAGCGAGTGCCGATATCAAGGGTCTCCACAAATTAGTGGCTTAGGCTGGTTGAGAGGTGCTAGGACTTCATCGGTGTAGTTGCGCTTTCCCACCCTTTCTATTGTATCTGGTCTTTGTGATTCCTCCGTTTCCCACTTCCTCCTTTCTCCTACATACCCTCCTTTCATCCTTTCCCCTTCCTTTAGGACGTTGAATAATTGGTCAGTTCGACCTCCGGGTACTGAACTTGCCTTGCTTGATAGGTACACGTCCTCTAACCTAACCTAGCTTCTCATACCACCAATATTGAGAGTGTACATTTAATCAGTGAGTGGTGCCACTTACAGTTTAGCGTCGGCTCCGGACGATAGATTGGCAATCTTCTTTGTCTGAGAATTAGAGAGGGGTGAGTCTGAGCAAGCGGGATTGAACCAGTTGTTTTTGCCTAATAAGCCAGCACATTACCTGCTAGATTACGGTAACTTAATTGGTAATTTTGTTTACGAAATTGTAACAAAACAAAACCTAATGCTTTGCGGCAGATTTATTTTCATTTTAAATCACAAATAAATGATTTTCAGAGCCTTGTTATTAATAATGGCCTTGAATCAAATGCTTTACACTTTTACGTACCTTAACACTGTTTTCAATGCTCTTTGGAAACAATTTTTTTTTTTTGTTTGGTAATATTCCCTTGAGTGCTACTGACACTTCAGAATGTTGAAAAGGTTTAAAGAAACAAAAAAGAAAACTATGAGGCTTATATGCAACACTTTAACATTTCTTTACTTTAAAGTAACCAACAGAAATTCAGAAAATGGCCTTGAAGTGGCTGTTTGTGAATTGTATTCAAAACTAAATATTTTGCATTCAAGTGATTCCATTTGTTGATAGGATTTGTTATTGTTGGCCAAAGTTAAATAGTTCTTGGTCTTGCAGAGAATTTATAAATTTTTTTCTTCTTCTTCTATTTTTAAATACATTTATCAATTTCGTTTCCTTCTTTTTCCCACTTAATTCAATTAGTTTTTGAACATTAATGGACCGTGTAAAATGTAACACTGTTGAGCATTTAACGTTCAAGTTGAAGCAATATTATGAATTGCATAGGAATGCAATAAAAAAATAATTTAAAAAATTTACGAACTAAATTGAATATTTTTATTGCATTGAAAAGGAGAACTTTTTATTTAAAAATATTACTGAAAAGATAGTTTAATTACTCAATGCTCACGAACATACTGGAAACATAAGGAAAGAACGGGAAAAGCAAAGAACAATAAAATTGCATCAGCAAGTTCTGGAATTTGCCCTACAACAAATAAGTGAAAACTTAAATGAACGAAGGTAATGTTGCCAGTGTAGTTAAAGTAAAAGGCGGATTTATCATGGTTGTTTACACAAAGTGAGTTTGATTTTATTATTGAAGCGCTTCCTTATTTTGATTAACTTGAAGTTTTAGAATACTTATTTTCGGTGAAATCTAATGTGATTGGCTTTGCCACCTAGACTTTTGCTTTACTTTATTCATTTAATCAATACGGTTTTGACTATGTCCATCTTCCCTGATGGCTGAAAACAGTCGAAAATCATTTCCATACCGAAATCCAAAACTGAATTCAGGCCAATTGCCATTCTTCCATTGTGGTCAAAAGTAATGGGAAACTTGCTGACTAGACAAATGAATAATTATCTCGTGGATAATAATTTCTTATTCGATAAACAGTCGAGATTAATGAAAGCTAGGAGCTGCACTACTGGCTTAATCAATGTAGTTGATGACCTTAGACTGAAACTGGATGATAATTATATTGCATTTTTGGTTCTTTTGGATCACGCCAAGGCTTTTGATACGATTGATCACAGAGTATTATTGAGGAAGCGGAGCACCCTCTTTCATTTTTCTAATTCAGTCTTGTGGTCTTATACGCTCTTATCTTATAAACAGATCACAACGAGTTTACCTTAACGGCAACATCTTCAATTCACCGAACGTTAGAAGAGCTATTCCTCAGGGATTAATATTAGGACCTCTTTTGTTCTGTCAATATATAGACGATTTACCTGATGTCTAAGATAATTGTAGCGTACACATGTACGTTGAAGATGTTCAGCTATATAGGAGTACTCGTTTGGAGAATGTCAATCATTGTGTAGAATTGTTCAACTGCCATTTATAAAAGGTTGACGACTGGGCTAAGGCATTTGCCATTTGGTCTAAATGTTTATTGCTCTCCAGAACAAGGAGAGCATTTATTGAGCCATATATTACTATCAGGGGACTATCTGGGTATTACCTTTAATGCTCGGCTATAGTGGTCTAACCACATTAATGCCATCGTTGGTAGAGTTTACAGTATGCTTCGGAACTTATGGGCTGTAATAGATTCAACTCCCTTCGCTATACGAATGCAACTGGCAAAAAAGTACCTGATTACTGTACTTTTATACGGAGTGATGGGAAGCCGTTTCCGAACTACAGATTTTCGAGAAACCTTTAATGGAAATTTTATTTAATTTTCTAGTTTTTGTCAGAAATCTGCTGAGAGGCAATATTTTCGTTCTGATTTGTGACCCGAGGCGTGAACCGAGCCCTCAAGTTTAATAACCGAAACACTAACTACTAGATTATGGCGGCTGTAGAATACAACATCGTTCAACTATTCTCCTCGACTTCTCTGGGTGAAACGTATCCGGAAAGTCAAATTGTTTTCACGATATCAGTATAAATCAGTTTACATTTGATCGATGGCTTTAAGGATCGCTGTGGTTTATAGCTAATTCGTACACTCTTGCAACTTCAGAAATCCCCAGAAGAGAATACCTAAAGATCTCAAAATACACGATCTCTGTGCCTAGTTCACATTACAGATGCCATCGCAAAGATGCCCTTAAATTACTCGAGCCAGAGAGATATCCAGTGTGGCATGAGCTGTGCGGTAGGTAGTGCCGTTTTTTTGAAAGCACATGGCGTTAGTTTCCAGATCTTTTATAACATTATAGCATAATGGTTGTCAAGAATAATGATCGTTCTTAAAGAATAGTGGACGAATGGTGCTGCCAGCGCAAAAGTCACAAGAAATTTTAAAAATATGTTGGACGTTGCAAGGTGATTTGTCGATGAAAAATTACTTAAGTTGCGATCTGCTCCAGATGTCATTCAGCGAAAATATGTCCAGTAAGGATTACGACCTATTTTCTCACACCACTTATGTGTATTAATTTTATAAGTGAGTTGCGGTAGCAAAAGTCTAAAGTCGACTTCGATCCAGAGATTTTTGCAAAAGTTTTCATAGCAATTTTATATACTCTCAGACTTTTTACCAGAAGACTGCTCAAGAAATATTGCCGAACAAATATTTTCTATAATTTCTTTTATTCGAGATATATTAATGCTCTATCTATTAGACTACGGTGACAACTAAATTCTGATTCGATAATCACTCTCTGCCTCGTCGTATGTTTTGGAGTCGATTTATCACGTGCAGTTTACTAAGTACACTAGCTTTTACATTCTCAAATATTCGTACACAGTAAATCCCAGACATTCCCTTAAGCCCTTAGAGTCTTAGTTATCTTTATTAACTTCTATCTTTACTGTCCACCAAAATTATTCTCTGAAATTTTTCGCCGTTTAATTTTGGTAAGATCCATCCCAGTGGTTCTCAACCGCCGTTCCGCGGAACACTGGTGTTCCGCGAAGCTGTCCCATGTGTTCCGCGAAAATTTTGAATATAATAAGAAACAGTAAATTTTTTTATTACTATAAAATAAATACTACATAGTTTTGTTAATTATTTGAAATTTAGCAAAAATATTCAATATTATTCTAAATTTTCGCGGAACAGTCAATAATATTAACAGTGTAATTATCGAACGACGCAGTTACGTCGTTTGGAGTTACTCCGGGGAATACCACTAAATTTCTAGTGTACTCGATAACGCAGGGAGCGCAACGTAGTGTTGATTTCGTGCTGTTTCTCTTTCTTCGTACGTAAATAACAAAAGCGCAATTTCGATCTGCGGTTCAGCCATAATTTAATATAAATATCTAGTTTTCGTGAGTGTGTTTTTTATTGTATATATATATTTTATATTGTTGGAAATTGGTAAGATGAAATGCAAGTTGTGTAGTTTTAACAGTATTCTTATCTTTTTTAGTTGCTTATTTTAGCATTTATACAAGACTTTTAAATCTGAAATATGGATAAATTTTTGAAAAGAAAGACTGAAAGTGAGGTTAATGTTGGGGCGAGTACAAGCAGGTCTTCTTCAATTGAAGGAGATATGCAAGGCAACAAATATGTCGAAAATAAACGTAAAAAGATATCCGAATCAGTTCGGCATTATTCGGAAGAATATCTGAAGTTTGGTTTTACATGGAGCGGTAGTCAAGATGTTCCTATTCCGAGATGTATTGTATGTGGTGAAAAATTGGCTAACAGTGCAATAGTCCCAGCTAAGTTACAGCGACACCTTTCAACAAAACATTCTTGTCTAACTTCGAAAGGTAAAGATTATTTCGAAAGATTGCTGAAAAATCAAGAAGTGCAAGCAACATGCTTTCGAAAGAGCGTTACAATTTCGCTTCTTATAAAGTGGCAGAACTAATTGCATTGAAGCAAAAGCCGCATGATATCGCAGAATCGCTAATTTTGCCCGCATGTTTAGAAATTGTTAAGATTATGTTTGGCAATGAAGCGCAGCGAGACGTCCTAAAAATTCCCGTTTCGGACGATACGATAAAAAGAAGAATTGTAGATATGTCAGGTTTTATAGAGAACGCAGTGACGGCGAAATTAAGTACAAAAAATTTTGCGCTGCAAATTGACGAATCCACTGACATAAGTGGCAAAGCCCAATTAATCGGATTTATTCGCTTTGTTGACGACACTGAAATAATAAATCAGTTTTTATTCTGCAAGGAACTTATTGGTCACGCAACTGGAGAAGACATATTTAATTCAGTATCATCTTATTTGGAAGAATGGAAATTATCCTGGGAAAATTGCGCAGGAATCTGTACTGATGGAGCTCCAGCCATGCGTGGCAGTATTAAGGGATTTTGTAGTCGAGTTAAAGCAATAAATTCAAATAGGTTTTGGTCAATAGGTTTTGGATTTCCATCGAGAATGAACATCCATTTATTGCAAAACGAGCGTTGAATATCTTGTTGCTCTTTTCGACGTCCTATCTGTGCGAACTTGGATTTTCAACTCTAACAAATATTAAAAGCAAAAAAGAGAAAGACTTACCAATTTAGAAGAAGAAATGAGAGTAGCCCTCTCTTACATAAGACCCAACCTTGAGGAAATCTGTAAAAGTCGTTCAAGCGCAAATTTCTCATTAAAATAAGTTACCATGTAATATATATCTTTATTTCAATTAAATATTAATCTTCCAATTATTTTGTGTGATTTACATTAGATTTACAAATTTTATGATAATGGTGTTCCGCCAAAATCGAGACCACTTAAAAGTGTTCCGTGATCCCAAAAAGGTTGAGAGCCACTGATCCATCCTTTCAGAAATCCACTGATTCTACTTTAAACTTAACAAGCCCCTGCTGAATGTATGATTTTTCTGGTGCAAAGGCCTAATAGTGTTTATCAAACTAAATCTTGGCTTTATCTTGGTATTCTCGATCAAACAGGCTAAGATTTGTTAGGACACAGAATTCCATTTTAACTTATTGGAGTTATGCATTACCGTTTACAAATGTTGTCTTTCAAATGCTCAATGGTCTCCGGTTTGTTGGCATAACACTTTGCTTTGCGCCCCACTGAAAATAGTCTAACGATGTACAATTGCAGCTCCTTTGCGGCCAATTGACGTCACTATTTCGACTAATTAAACGGCCATCAACGATATCGGCAACGGTTATTATGGTGCGATAGGTATCTCCATTGTCGATAATGGTTGTGCCGTCCTTATTGTTAAAGAAATAGGACCTAATGATACTTAAGCACCGAGCATACACTCGTAATGGGTGCATTGTCTTCTCTAGGACCACGTGTGGGTTTTCTGAGCCACAAATACGAGAATTTTCCTCTATTCGAAAATAGGAAATTTTTGGCAAAATCCACATTATCGAGTAGTAGGTCCATCTGAAGTCGCCGTGGTCTAGTAGGGAGTGTGCTGGCTTATTAGACGTAAAGCCAGGGTTCCAGTCCCAGGCCATACATCAAAATAAAATAAGCAAATAAATCAGCAGATTTCTGGAAAAAACTCTGAGAGTAAATAAAATTGCCATGAAAAGTTTCTCAAAGTTTCTCTGTCGTTCGGAGTCGACTTTAAGCTGTAGGTCTCGCCACTTATGTATAAAATTAATACACACAACATAAGTAGCGTGAAAAACTAGATCAATAATCCTGACTGAAGGATTGTAATGACCAATTATGTTATGTATGTATGTAGGCCCATCTAGCTAAGCCGATCATCCTGCAACTTAATTCTTGAACCAATTGAATGTTCTAAAGCGTCTTACCGAGATCAAAATTTGATAAAAATTCAACGTGAATATTCAGTGGACATATTATCCTGAATTTTGTGATACAATCGAATGACATAAGTATTGTTCGATTCAAAATAACCGTTTGGTTCAATAGATTAACCACTCGATAGTATAAATCGCCAAATGCATTCTTTTATCATTTTTATTTCCGTTTTTTATTTACGTATTGTTGTTATGAATTCAATTTTAATTGAAAGTTAGTTTAACAACTATTTCTGATTTGTTTACGATTTCAAAAACTTATCTCCTACTTTTAATTAAAATAAGTTTTTTCGTTCTTTTTTTAGTTGCTGTTTTATTGCATCGAAGTATAAAACAAAATAGAAAAAAAAATTTTTGAAAATTATTTGTTTTCCAAGGAAGTAAATTTTTATGCTTTTGATTGTTGGTACCGCTGTTTAGATTTGGATTTTATTTTCTGATTTATCGGATTCGTGGATGAAAATAAGGAAAATAGGGTGCTAGAGAGAAGAGATGTGTCAAATGCCACATCAACATTAAGAAGTTTTTAGTGCCAATAGTACGAAAAACTCATTTAAAGTTTCCATTTCCAGAGCCAAATTTTATTCGTTCGCCCACACAGACGTTGGCACAGTTTCAGTTTCATTTTAAAGATTTTTGCTTTCCACTTTCGTAAAGCTCAACCACTAGACAAAAAGGAAAAAGAAAGAAAAAAAGAAATTAAAAAAGTTGTTTACAAATTAATGGCCTTAATGAAAATGCCATAAAAAAATAAGAAGAAATTTCTTTCATTTCTATTCATTTTCTTTTGGCGGAGTGTTGTTTTTCAATTCATTAAAGATTCAAGTCCAAATAACAGTTTATAGATTATTTCTGTTTTCTTCAGAAAAGAAAATCATCCGACGTGCAGTATAATTGCCAATAATTATAAAAGAGATTTCACTGTTATTGCTATTATATTGGGTATTCCAATAGGAGCTTCCGAACTTTGACTGTTGATAACGGCCATTTTGTTTTGTCAAATCAGCATAAGTGACATCACTATTCTTCAATACGTACAAATAATAAGAATATTTTATCAAAATGGTTGATCCGGGATAATTTTCAGTCCATTGGTTTAGTAAGCTATAGACCAATACCCGATGTCGAAAACATCGAAGCTGCTTTGGAGAACGCACAGAAGAATCGGAGATAGTCGATTGCTTGGGCTCACAAGAACTTGGCGAATTTTGCATTGCGACGCGGGTCGAACAAGATTCAACTGAACCTCAAATGGGTTTTGGAGCAGTTGGCAACTCATCTTGAGACAGGCATCAAAAGATCGTCTGACATGAGATCCAAGAGTATGCATAAACAGTATTCCCTCGATTTACGTCATCTCGATTTACGTTGTTTCGATTAACGTTGTCAAAAATTTTGTTCCCTTCGACTTCGATTTGCGATATAAACAAAATAAGGGGAATTCCCTTTTTAAAAATAATTCAATACATAAAATAAAATTTTAACTATTTCAGTTTTTTTTTTGTAAAATATATCTAATAAAGAAGATTCTGAAAGAATGAGTTTAGTGAAATTCGATTTACGTCGCCTTTTTCCACAACATTCTACGACGTAAATCAAGGGAATACTGTAGTATACAAAAAGCTCACTATATGGTGTGGATTCTTGACTGGCAGCGCCCATTGTCGCAAATTTCTTTGAAGACAATGTTTGTTAGGCCATCACTTTCAACGTCAATTATTTCCTTTTGACCAGAATTGGATGATCTAGATACCATCGGCATATGACATACGGCATGTACGACGGCGACAAGTGATACCACATTGGATATTCGCATAAGCGGTTTGAGGGCATGGTCATCCCATATAGATGTGATATGCACTGGGCACTGAAGTTATGTGATTTGATCCAATTAGACTTTTTATTGTGGGTTGCAGTTGTTACGAATAAAGCCACAAACCACAGCGATCCTCAAAGCCAATATAAGCCATCGGCCAAATTCCGACAGATTTATACGCATGGATCTTCGAAAACTAAACATTTTGAAGACTCTCTTCCCGGAGATGTGGTTGCGAACATGTTACATTTCACACACAGTGGAATCAGAAGGTCTGTCAAACGGTCGATGATATCTCACACATCCACATTTTATTTTATTTCAATTTTAAGGTTATGAGCACAATAAACGCGCTTGCTGATCGCAGCAATTTTACAATTGCAGCCTAAGGTAAGCTGGATGGTGTCACTAAAACGTTTTTTCACATAATAGTTCATACATAGCATTGATAAAATCTCAATTTCAATTATTGTATTAGCGGAATTTATCATCGCATTGCCAGCGTATTGCTGCGAACAAAATTAGAAATTGGCTTCAATGCCGAGAAGCAGAATCTTTGCTTGTTGTCGCGCTGCTTTCAAAGTAATCACTTCCATATGCACCCATGTATTCCACATGTTCATACCATCATATAGGAAGCTCTGTATTAAAGACCCGACATTACTTTGTTGTAGACGAAAGAGAATAGGACGAAAAAAAAGGAAAAAAAAACGGCTCTAGACTTATTATAACTTAATAATGTTGAATAAGGACAAAATTAATGCTGCAAAGGAGTCTATATTGTGCGAATTACGCAAACAAAAAAAAAAAAAAAAACAAAACAAAATGAATGAATAATTAGCACAAAGGCTTCCGATAAAAAGGAAAACAAAAGACTTTCCTGGAACGTTGATAAAAATTGGGTCAAAAGGTGGATGGCTGAAGAGCTTATACAAGTTAATTTAATTTAAAAATTCAAATTTAAATTAAAATTTCTACAAAATATCATCGAGTAAAGTATTGTACTTCCATAGAAAAATAAGCGAGGTTGTAAAATTTACTTGCGATTACTGGGTAGACCATCGGTGAAGTGAATACAGTGAAGTCCTTACAGTTCCTTACCCAATGTAGTGTAGATTAAGTGATATTTCGAGTAGTTTAGAAAGTGTTGTCAGAAGAGTCTGGTGAAAAATCATCATTATAAGGAAACAAAAACATATTTGGCGTTTGAACATTTATTTGTAAAATATTAAAAAACAAATAACAATTCAAAATAAAATTGTATTACATTGATTGGTTTTGGGGGGTTTTTTTTTATCATATACTAACTTCTTTCTTGAGGATATAATATAACCCGATAATCAAGCAATTTTAAATAATTTACATGTTTTATTAATAAAATATTATATATAAACAAAACAAAAAATAAATATGAATATTATACATAAAAGACAATACAATTTAATTAAATTAATTTAAAACAATCTGTACAGACATATTATCTTCTGGCCATCAAATTGGCCTATGTAATTTTCAACATCTTTTCAGAAGACCTAAAAAAGCAACTTATTTTTTATATGAAAGCCGTACAAAATTTCTTTGCAATAATTTTGGAACCAGCGGAGACGTTGGACAAATTATTGCTATACAAATGGACCACAAATAAGACTTAAAAATGGGCGAATAAAAGACATTTCCTTAAAGGCACTTAGGCCATTTTGCGGGCCAGCCGACAATATATAAATAGTAATTTTTTAAGGTACAAATATGAGATCTAAATAGAAAAGTAGAGTTTTGTAAAACTTTTACTAGTTTCCCATAATTTAATTATAATACTAGGAAGATTTATAACAGAAACACCTTTTAACAAGTAAATAATCCTATGTAAACCAAATACCTTCCAAATACTTGCATTTTCATGCCTCCTACTGTAGTGAATTTTATTTAAATTAACTTTAGAAAAAATTCGTTCGACGTTTGCAAATGAACTAGGAACATAAAGTATACTGGACATGAATTTCTTCAATGTTGGGAAAACTAAATCGTTATCAGCACGAGTTATTTTAGAAACTCTGGCCCAAAAATCTTCACAATTAATATTTTCTAAGGTTTGAAAATATTGTTTGAAATCTTTGTAACGAAACTCTCTAAATTTATCGTCTAGGTTTTGAGAATCATTTTTATTAATTAAATTTGGTAATCTTTCTATTAGTGGAGACAATGAAGAAACTTTCTTATTAATAATATTATGTGGATAAATAGATGACATTTGATTTAAGGAAGTATCTTTAAAATTAAAACGTTCGGTTAATTGTTTGACACAACGAAACGCAGTAATTAGTGAATTCAAGTTATTCACTATAGGTAAATTTTGTTTTAGAAATCTATTTTTTTTTACAAATACTCCTAAATATACATCTTCGGCGTTTAAAAAATATTTTCCTCAATATTGAAATCAGTGTTCACATACATTGGCTTTACAAAATTATGTAATATTTTTAAGTATAAACGTTCCATTTCAAAATACATTTTTTGAATTTGGGAGTTTAAAGTATATATTTCAGGAAGCATAAGTACATCTCATTTATATCATTTAATTTTTTTAGCACTATCTATGGTCTATATTGGAAGCAAACGCAAAAAAAGTTTTGAAGGGCTCGTAAACTTTAAGAAATAAAACTAGAACTGCCTCTAATGGCAACCATCTAGCTGTAGTTATTGATTGTTTTCGCACTAATTTTGTCCTTTTCGATTCAAAACCATCAATATGATAAAGAAATGTGCGTACAGAAGTGAATACTATAGACGAAGTCGTCAAGAAGATGCCGAAATGTTGTTTCATTATCGTTCTTACTTCATGGACTTTGTTCTTTGTCCACGTGGAAAACTTTACGCTGGCGTTGGAATTTTATTTATAGGACTCATCGGAAACTAGGCAAAATTATGCTTGTGCGAATTATGTTTGCTTATTAGACGAGAGCCGGTAATTCAAACCTCAGATCAATGATGTTAAATAAATTGCAAAATGAGAAAAAAAAAATATATATCAAGCAGTCTTCTGAAAAAAATTCTTGGAGTAAATAAAATTGCCCTGAAAAGTTTCTCAATAAGCCGTTCTGAGTTGACGTTCAACTGCAAGCCTCCCAATTCAATATCTGGATGTGAGAAGCTAGATTGTAATCCGGAATAAAAGGTTGTAACGACCAATTAATTAAGTTAGTAAGTAATAGTTGAATTCAAAATGTTCAAGATTTATATACAACAACAAAAAAAAGTAATAATAATAATATTCATACGCTCCAGTAGTCGCCGCTTATGGGTTTCTTCTTTTCTATTATTTGCGAATTATATGCCATCCGTGCGTACCCCTAACATATTGGTACAGTAACCTTTCCAGCCGACTATTGCCTCTTTGTACCATTTTGACATTAGTGCATCACTTTATAATGTCAAATGATGAAGCCAAGGTCTATTCATATTCGTTTTATTTTAAAATTGTCATTGAATTGTTAAATTGCCATTGTTTTTGGTCGATCATGAGCTCGCATTGCATTCACTTTGAACAGACGCACATTGGGGTTTTTGATGCCTAAAATGGGAATTATTTGTAGAACTCAATTCTTGGATACCAAATATTTTTTAATATGAGCTAAAAATACACAAAATTCTGCATCACTCTCTTAAATAATGTTTCCCTAGCAAGTACCGTTACATTACTACGCCTTTTTGTAATTTGAATTTTTTGATGTTTTTTAAACTTTCATGAAAAAACTAAATTTTCAATGTTTTCAAAATTAATTTTCGACAAGTTTTTAAACAAAAATACTAAAAAAATATGGACCCTTTAACAACTGCTTCGTTGTTTTTTTATTGACCGCCTTTGGTACGAATTATAGCCTTCAAATGGCAATTATAGCCGACAAAGCCATCACAGGCTGAACGAAAGTGGCTCTACGTTATTTTAGCTCATTCCCGGCGAAGCGCCATTTTGAGATGATCGACACTTAGGTATTTTTTAGTCAGAACCTTACTGTCCAAAATGCCCCAGGCGCAAAAGTCCAACAGATTGAGATCCGGAGATTTTGGTGGCCATTGTGCAGTAGAAATGAAGCGAAGAACCTCCTTTTTAAGCCCTTCTTGGTTGACGCGTGCTGAGTGCGGTGGTGCTGAGTCCTACTGAAATGTCCGAAATGTTTGTCTGCCCAGGGCTTCAATACTTCCTTTAAGATATTTTCCCGATAATATTCGGTATTTATTTTGACGCCACGGTCGATGAATACGCTTTCCAGTCTAACGTTTTTTCTCCATCTGTGAGCTCTTGCACTTTTTGGAACTTCAATGGCTTTAGTACAAGCTCATTTTTCAATATGCGTTGCATCCGTTCTCGCAAAATGTTCAGCTCACAAGCAATTTCTCTACCACTGCGGCGTGGATTTCGATCAAATCTGGCCATCACTTTGCGGATCATTTCTGGTGTTGTTACCGTTGTTTTTCGTCCATTTTTTGGACGCGATGCAACACTGTCAGTATCACGGTAACGAGCGATGGTACGAGAAACAAAAGATTTATTCACATTTAAATGCTGGAGGGTTCTAACGATAGCCACCAGTGGTTTTCCAGCCAAATATAAAGCAATCACACTATCACGCTTGAATTCCATCACGAATAACTTTTTTTCTGAATGCAATAGGTCAAAATGTTTTTGAAAGCTTGTAAATAATAAAATGAACTCTCACTGGAATAAATTTGTCAGTAAATCTGTCAGCTGACGAGCAGTTTAGAAATGATAACAACCTGAAGTTGGTTGCAATTTATACCAACCACCCCGTATATAGTTTTGCTATTAAAAAAAAAAAAAAAACTGGAAAGCCAAATATCAATGACGGCAACACAGCACGCCGTTTTTTTTTCACAATGCATCTCTTTAGTCAGAAATTATAAAAGTAGATGAAAAACTGATAAGATAATTATGATTAAGATTACAATATCTAGTGACATATGAATTGAAACTGAAGAGATTCGAGATTTTACTGTAGATGCGCAAAATATTTTGTAAAACTACAACCATGGTATTACATGTTCCCATTGATACGTAAATTTTTAATCCACGGCCTAGACGGTCTGGTAAATAAAAAAACTAGCTTAAAAAAATTCTAGTAACATAGCATCACCCAAAATGTAGAAGGGCGTAACAACACTTTTCAAAATTTTACAGGAGAAGAAAAAGCACACTCAAAATGATTTATTCTGGTTGGTAGATAATCTTTGAGAGTATGATTGTCAGAACATATATTTTGAAGCAGAATCAAAAACTTAATTTTGAATTTTTTGGTTGTTAGGCCCTTATGCATTTTAGGTCACGACTTTTATTTTTTTTTATTATGGATTTATCTTTTTTTTTATTATTAAAATCTATCATTATTACAATTTTAGAATAAAAAATAATTTTAATACATACGGAGCTTGAGATATAACTAAAATAAAGTACTGCAGCAATTAGGAACTTATTTTTACAAAATAGGTGGCTTATTAATTATAAGACAGTTTAGGGGAAAGATAGAACAAAAACCCCAGTTAATTTTAATTAATTAGAAAAATTTAATAATTTAATTACTTCTATAGAATTTCATTATTGAAATAATAGAAGGACTTATTAACTTAACTTAAATTTTTTATGGTAGCGTAACCTGAAGATCTGTTTCGATCTTCGAATCTTCAGCAAAGATTATTGGCTGTGGTTTCAAACATATCTTCTTTAAATCGAGTGTGGAGACGAGCAGTAGAATATAATCTGGGTAAATTATATATTATTTTAAGGTTTTTGTTTTGAATAAGATGGAGCTTTTTCAAATATGTAATAAGTCATAATCGGACGAATGCACATTTTGTAAAGTAGAAGTTTGTTCTTAGTGTTCAGTTTCGATTTAATAGAGGGAAAAAAGTGCTCTCCCGTATTTTATAGTTTTTTCGCAAGAATATAGCACGTGTTCTTTAAACGCAAGCGATTATTCAGAACGAAGCCTAGATATTTGACGGAGGTTTGAATGGGGATTTTCTTTGGCGACTTATTAAAGGGAAAAATTATTGCTATTATTTTTCCTTCATTAATGCGTATTTTCCACTTTTCGAAGTATTTTTTGATATGTAAGAAGCTTTTGTTCATTTTTTTGACGATAGCATTTGAGACTTTGCCACTTGAAACAATAGCTGTATCATCAGCATTAAGGGTCAATGTTGAGCTTTTTGGTATCTTGTCATCCGGGGTATATATGGAATATAAAATCGTTGGTAAAACAGAGCATTGCGGAACGTCAGCTAAAGTTCTACGACAGGCAGATCTTTTATGCTATTTCCACTGAGTTCATTGCAAAGATTTTAGTAATTTTGTATATTTGCTTATTAAACAAGATGATAAAGTTTAAACCTCTGGTCAGAGATCTCTTACAAAACGAGATTTAAGCAAATATTTCTTCGGCGACTGCCTTTCAGCAAATTTCTGCCATAAATTCTGAAAGTATATTAAATTGCCATGAAAAATTGTCCAAGATCTGGTTTAACTGATTTAAAATGTAGGTCCACACTCAGTACAAATTACACACACATCACACCAGAGTGGTATAGAAATGATTGTAAACCTGAACGAAGGTTGTAGCTGATTTAAGTCTAAACTTTTTAAACAAGTAGGTTTAAGGCAGTCAGAATCCTTATTTGGAATTTACAATAACAGGAGATTTAAGATATACATCAGACTATGAACCGGTTTATATTTAGCTATTCGGAATGGGGTGTTGTCTCGATCTCGAATTTTTTAGATTTTGTAACGATAAGTATGAACCACCAGAACACATTCATGGAAATTGTTGGACAATGTCATTGTTGACACCAAGCAGCATTCTGTAATTGTCTGTCAGTGCAATAGACTTAAAGGAGACATAATAGGGATAGGTTGAGGAGAAACAGAAACCACTTCTGGTGCAAAATCCAATTAATATTTATCAAACAAAGCCTTGTCCTCAATTTTACAAATTTTCTTAATAGCAAAAAAAATTTTTTTTTTTCACTCAGAATGCTCCCATCTCACAAACTAATGGTCTAGCTGCTGTAAAAAATGTCTACACGTTTTCTTTGAAATTTAACTTTTAACAAAATATTGCATGAATTAATTAATAAAAGGACCATCTGTATTCTAGTCCATGAACTTTTCGGTCTGCCCCTAAGAAAATTCTCACAGATTGTGGTTGTTTTTATGCAACGCCAATGGCAAACTCTATCAGTCTAGAACTTTCTATAGTACACCAGTTACCTGCTTAGCTAGGATAAACATGATTAATGAATATAAAGTCAAGCATAAAAGTGATAAGAAATTTTTAAAGGAATGGAAATATTAACAAATAAGAAAAAAAAATGTTAAAGAAATTTATGGATAGCCGCTACCATAAATAGGCAATATTCCAAGAATTATTCTTTTGAAATAATTTTCTCAATGGTTTAGCATTTCAATATTTATTATGCCTGAATGACCATCAATATGTACTGTTGGGGTATTTCTTGTATTTTTATTTCTTCTAAATACTTGTAGATTTAATTATTGCAATGAAGATGCTCTAATTTCTATGGATAGTCATGAGCGCGTGACGACTAACGTGGGTGCCGGATGCCTTTTGTGTGAATGGCATGTAAATATTGTTTTATTTTGGATTAATTAAATTTAAATGTTTTTAATTGCACTCTCAATTCAATTTACAATACAATCCCAGAGTATGGAATGGTTCCGTTTTATTTTATAAAAACAAGAGATCGAGAAAAAAAAAATGCCATTCTCAGTGCCACTCTGCCACATGGCCTGTTGGTTGTTGGCTCGATGGTTGGCTGAATAGCTAGTTGGTTGGCTGGTTAAATTTTCATTCATTATTCACAAAAGCAAAAAACCTTAAACAGAAAAAAAACCATAAAAAACGAAGAATAGAATAGAAAAGGATTATTTATAAAATAGTTTGTGAGAAAGAGCAGCGAAAAACAAAGTTTACAACTCAAAAAACACATTCATTTTGTGCCACTTTGTGTGAAGTAATAAACAGGGTAACCAAAAAATAAATTTATTATTTAAATTCCAAAGGCCTTGGGAATTTATTCAAAAGTATCGCATACTGGCCTCTCGAAGATAGTAAGGAAATTTATTGAGATTCAAGTTCTCAATAAGATTCAGGACATCCATTCAGGGCAGGGAGTCCTGAGTCTGGAAAAATGGTGAGGCAATTTACATCGGTTGGAGTGAACCGTTGCTGGTGAAATTTTTTCAGAATCGATCGAATATATCGCTCTATAAGGTTACCGAACCATTGAAGCGTCTTTCATATGTACGGAAGTATCACTAATGCAGGCTTTGACAAAAATTATTGGGAAAGCAAACGTCTCCAGGGAAGAAATTACAATACATTGGATTCTAATGTAATGAATTTCAAATCGGTGTACTGTTGTGGCAGATATTTAAGTGGGATGGCAGATCGATATGAAGTACTTGTCGTATGACTACCAAGACGCAGTGATATTTCACGGAACTGCTGAGCGGATAACTTTCAAGACGTGGCACTACCGTCGAACTCTCCAATGAATTCTCACGATGTAAGAACCTGCAAGCTTATAATGGTCGGTCGTAGATTTTATCAACAATACATGGAGGACTTCGGACACGAGTAAGTTGGACCCGCGACAAATCTGTTTAAGGTCCAAAACGGCACTTTCAGTATAGTTGTCGAGGTTATTACGAAACATTGCATTATGAGCACAGATGCGAGGCGCAATGGTTTTGGATACCTTGCAAATTATTTTTCTAGATGATGCAGAGTAGAGGTTAGCAATAAGTATTAAAACGATGAGTAGGTTCGAGTCATACTTTTCATTTCAGATACTTATACGCATTCATACTTATTTTGATATCATACTCATACTATCCATACTCAAAGTTGGAAGTACTCGTCCTATTTATACTTAACAATAAACATAATGCTATGCATACTTAACAATACGCACGATGTTATTGACTTCGACTCGTCTCTACTTAACCTTTACACGAGGCACAAAATAAGTATGATTCGCGTACGAACACTACTATGCTCACAAGAATATTGTGTGTATGCTTTGCTAGTTATTTATTTATTTATTTATTAATTACAATACAATTACAAATTATATTCTAATTATGTACGAGCTGAGTAACTTCGACCATATGCTCGGTGTAGTGTCACAGACCAGAGCCTCTGGTGGGAATCGAACCCACGACCCTCACGCTAATAGTCTAGCACACTACCACTAGACTACCAGGGCGCTCTGCTAGTTATTTTTGGCTTTCCTTTCTTCTTTATTTGTAAAAGCAACAACAACAAAGGCTGTAAATTTTGATGAATGATTCGAGCCGCTCGAATGACTTATAAGTATTATTAGTATTTTTCTAAATTTATGAATCAGAATGAGTATGAATAGTATTTGATGTCAACATTGCACGTATACTCATTGCTACTTATACTTATAAATCGATGTTGTAGCGAGTACGAATGAATCAGAGTAGTTGAATTTCAATTCTGTTGATCCACTCATACTCAAATGAGTGCTTATGAGTAGCGAAAACGATTCATTGCTGATCTCTGATGCAGACATGTGGAGAAACCAGAGACTGTTCTTGAAATACTGTAAGATAGTTCACGGCTATGAATGGGCAACAAGCACCTTGGTATCCATATATATACAGGATCTGAATATACTCTCATTCAACAAGCACATTGGTATCCATTATATATAGGATCTGAATATACTCTCATTCATTGACATGGACAGCCTAAGATGCTTCATCAGATGCTCCGCGTGGTTGCTTACATATGGGTTTCATCGATTAACAAGTAAAACACAAACTGTTTCGATTTAATTTATCCATTCAGCCAGGATTACGACATTACTTTTCACGCCACTTATGTAGTGTGTGTTAATTTTTTTACATGAGTGACGGGACTTACAGTTTAAAGTCGACTCCGAACGACAGATTTTTGAGAAACTTTTCATGGCAATTTTATTTGCCTTTGGAGTTTTTGCCAGAAATCTCCTGAGAGGAAGGCATCCGAGAAATTTTTCCATATTTTTGTTTTGATGTCTGACCTATAGTTTGAATCGAGGACTACGACTACCTTCAGTATAAAATAATAATGTAGGACAGAAATATTGTTGGTATCAATTTATCTAAAAGTATGATTTCCGGTGTATGTTTTCCTGGGCTGCGAGTACATTCGATCGATTCGGACACTGAATATTGATTTTCAAGAGTAGTTGTCGGCATAAAAAAGTCATTGACTACGCTCTTACAAAAGCAATCTGGAATTATTAAATCACGTGAACAAGCGGTCAAATGGGAAATAAGTCGTCTCAAACTGATTTTGCAATAAATTTTACTGAAACCAAATCTCGTTGATGATGTAAACAGAAACAGAAACGAGAGTCAATTTTAAACACAATTCTTTATAAAAATGTCCATATGCGGTTAGTTTCAAGCGAGCCTAATTAGCCAAAATGCAAAAACAAGGGCTATTCGATTCATAAGTGGAGCGTAAATTAGATTTCTGGCAAAATTGTCATGATGCTTTCTATAAAAAGGAATGGAATGTTGGATGAGTGTGTTAAATTAAATGTCATGCACTCACAATTACATTTGAAATTTATTCTATTATTTGAGTATGAATGAGGCATCAGAAGTTATATTGCATTACAGATCAAAAGAAAATTATTTTGTGCGACTCTGTTTGTGTAATGTACACGCATAGTTTCATTCAAGAAATTCATCAACAACTGCGATAAAATAGAACAAAAGTAAAAATAACAACAAACTATGTACACATTGTGTATTCCATTTAATCAGAGTCAAACAGTACGAAATATTGTAGATACAGTGGTGTCCCTTCTGATAGGGTAAGAGCTAATATTTCTGTGAATAGATTGATTACGAACATTTTAAAATTTGTACGAGAAATTCATTTATAAACAGGACTGAATGTCCTTTGCTGAATCTAATCAAAACAGAAATTCTTTCTCCTAACAACGGAGAACGGCTTAGAACTATTCTATCTACAGTATTGTGTACTCCTTGTAATTGTTTACCACCATCAGATATGTTGGCAAAACGAGGGGCTACATGTGTATCTACATATATTGCTAAAAGCCATGCAAGGTGAAGTTATGCTAAGAAATTCTAACAATTCGTTTGAGAGAACTTGAATAACATCCATCATAGCTTTTCTGAGTTCTAGTTGATTTACGCGTCATTCAGTTGAGTTTAATTGATGGCTTGAGTTATGCTGGCTATGAGTACAGAGTTTGAGGAGGCAAAAGATTGCTCTTCATTTATTTTTTACAAGTTATGTCATGTAAATGTTTATTAGAAATACCCTGGCGTAAGCTATAAATTTGGAATACTTTTTCCAATCACTGTTTTCTTAATATACGTTGACTAATTCTTTCTTTTACGATAGAAAAAGGTCAGTAATAATCTTTAATGTTCCGATTTTCATTGTTCTTGAGGAAGAACGATCAAATAAAGCTGCCAAACTGCAAGATTGGTGCCCAGATTGTCTGTTTGGTAGTGTGCTAACCTTCAAATACCAAAGCAGTGGCTTCCCACCAGCGGCTCTGATTACTCACAATAGAAAAACGTAAGCGGGAATTATTACTAAAAGAAGGTATGTACACTGGTCATAAAAAGATTGTCACGTACTACCTTTTATTTCCCTTCTTCTATAAACTATCTTTCCTGTATTCTAATACAATGCACTGCATGAATAGGGTAAATTTATATTCTTCAGCTTCAATCGGCAGGTCTGCTACAGTCTCTAGGAAATATGTATCTGTGTTGACATACTATTTGAGTTAAAAATAAGTTTCGTCCCTGACGATAATTGATAAAGCGATAGGAAGCATAGTTCATACTCAGCACAAATTTTGATAATAAAATTTAAGCAATGGAAAACCACATGTTACGAATCATTTTTATACACTCAAAAGACGAAGTGTAAAAACATACCCGTTCTACATTTGAACTTATTGTCACATTAAGTAACTCACAATGCCGATCAAGAGAGTCTGTTTATGGGATTTGTAACGAGTTGTAACGAGTTTAACGATAATACCCGTTATCATAAATTTATCTAAGACCTCTCCTCATCAGCGGGACTATGTTTCGTATTTCCATTAAAATCTTTATGATTCAATGTTAATGTTTATACAATTTAAAGTGACTTGCATTTATTGTAATAATAAGGCGTCAGCACTTATTTATTTATTAATTAATTACAATACAATTACAAATTATATTGTAATTATATACGAGCTAAGTAACGTCTCTGGTGGGAATCGAACCCACGACCCTCACGCTATTAGTTTAGCACAGTACCCACTAGACTACCAGGGCACTTTAGGCATCAGTACTTATTTGTTAGACCGAGACTGTATAATAATTTGCTCTTATTTTATATGTTGCATTTGTTGTATTTTTTTTTTTTTGTAAAGTAAAGCACATCAGTAAATCCGAACATGTGCAAGTTTCATCTGTAAATAAGGTTGCGTGTGTGTGTGTAAAAGAAATGTTAAAAATTTATGTGATTTCAGAGCTCTTGTTTTGCCGATGCTTGTAATGCTTTACCCTACATTCTGAGTAAGAGTTTTAGTAGAAATTTTTGTGTTTATTTCCTATAGACTAAAGGGCAATTTCATCATTGTTTGCTGTGAAAGTAGATCCTTCGGTGGAGAGAAATCCACAATTGAATCAAGTAGACTAATAAATATCCAGACATCCCACACAGTTAATTCCCATATTCTTAAATAATTGGTCATTACGGTAGGACTACGACCAAATTCCAATTTTAATTTTTTACGTGAGTGGTGGGACCTACAGATTTTGAGAAACAGATTTTTGAGATACTTAAAGTTTTTGCCAGACGGCTTTTGAGAGCTAGTTGTCGGAGAAATAATTTTTCTAGCGTTTAATAACATCTTAGCTGATGGGAAAAAATCTTGATATGCTTATTGTCCCAAATAGGAGTGATTTCTTACACTCAATAGCTATTGAATGAATTTAAAATGATTTGCAAAATATTCTCTTAATTTTCAGATTTTACTTAAAAGATTGCATCAACATTTATAATTGTTACCTTGTGAAGTTTTTATTCCTATTAAAAGACATCTAAAATTGCAGGAATGGATCAATAATTTCTTTGAACTTACTGAACTTTGTCTATCTTTTTAAATTTTTTATCCTTCCAAAAAAATAAGATTAATGACGTCGTTAAAATAGATTTGCTTGTGACATGATTTCATCGTCGGAATTAATTCTCTTTTTGCTGAGCCATTTTTTCAGGTTTGGAAACAGAAAATAGTCAGTCGTTGGTTAAAGAAAGCCTAGCACTCAGTGAGGTGGTGAGATAACTACGTTTGTGGTTTAGTAAGTACTCACGGTGCGAAAAGTTTTTTCATATAGAACTGGTGATTAAAATAAAATGATTTCAATTTTCTATCGGCAACTTCATTACTTACTTAATTAATCGATCATTACAGCCATTTATACAAAATTACAATCTAGCTGCTCGTATCACCGTGATGGGACCTACAGTTTAATTTCAACTTCGAATTACAACGTTTCATGGCGATTCTATTTACTCTCAGAGTTTTTTGCCAGAAGACTTCTAAGAGGAAGTCATGAAAGGAATTATTTTTTCTTCTTTATATTTCGTTTTGTTCGAGATGTTGGTCGACTTTCTTTATTCTGTTTATAGTTTATCTAATTTGAAGTCGCCATGGTCTAGTAAGAGTGTGCTGGCTTATTAGAAGTAAAGCCAGGGTTCGAGCCCCAGGCCAGACATCAAAATAAAATACAAAAAGTATTTCTTCGGCGATTACTTCTCAGCAGATTTCTGGCAAAAACTTTTAGAGTAAATTAAATTGCCATGAAAAGTTTCTCAAAAAATCTGTAGTTCGGAGCCGACTTTAAACTTTAGGTCCCGCCACTTATGTATAAAATTAACGCACACAACATAAGTAGTGTGAGAAACTAGGTTAATAATCCTCTTCTTTGTATTTCGACCTCGTAGTTGGGAATCCTTCGCTCGTCTAATAAGCCAACACTGTAATCTATGGCGACTTTCTTTATTCTGTTATAGTTCATCTATTTTCGGTCTGTCAACTTCTAGAACTTGTGAACTAGTGTTGATTTGTTATTGTTATTCTCTTGTTTTCTATATTTCGTAGTGTTTCTATGTAGCTATATTATTATTATTTGTTCTTTGTTTATCTCTATTCACGTAGTTTCTTTCTTGTTGCTTATTCTCATTTTTCTTGGAATATTATTGTTTATTAATCGCGTTAATTCCAACTTCGCATCAATATTATTCATTCGCGAGAATTCGAATTCTTTAATTTCACTAAATATTTTGTCAAGTTCATATATCGATGGCTTAATATAAAAAAGGCCTAACTCGATTTTTGTTACTTTACTTTTACTAAAAATCTTAATAAAATCCCTAAAATTCGAGATACAATAAAAATTTTAATACAGTTTTTAATAAAAAGAGAAACTGATTTTATTTCTCATTTAAAAAATTGTAAATTTTTATTTTAATGAAGTTAGGCCTTTTTTCATTGATATTTTTGAAAATAAAATTAAGTTAGACCTTTTTTAAACGGAGTTGAAAATTAAATATATTAAAATAATCCAGGTTTAAATAATAAATGGAAGTAATTAATCAAATTAAAAGGATTAAGTTAAATGTTCATTGTAAAAAATTAATTCTTATAAGACAAATTATCTTAAAAAGGATGATAATCTGCAGGAAGAAACTTGTGGGTGGTCCCATTTATTTTTCTTGATTGGTATTTTCCCCCTTATGAAGTAAATCAGAGGCTTTATCTTTAATCTACTTTTGTGGGAGAAATTCGCAATCGTCAGTTATGTCTGTTTTGAAATTTATTGATTCTGATGGGTCATACGCCAGGGCTCATAACATACGAAGAATAAAATCACTCCCAGTTTTCAAAGAGGCTTAAGAGTCCATTCTTTATCTGATACGCCAAAATATTTAAGACCTTTCATTCTTTTTTTTTATTTACGTTATATGTCCATACGGACTTTCTTGCAATATTTTCACTTGTTCGGATACCATCAGCATTTTCTGTATTAGAGTCAGAAATTTCGCTCGCTTTCATAATTTTTCTTGTACAATTTAATTTTTTATTGTCAACTTTTTACTCTTAAACAATATTTTTCACAAAAAACAAAATGAACTGATCGAAATACTTGGAATATTTGCATGCATAATATTGGAAAGTACCGATTTGTTAGAATAAACTTTTTTCTGCCTGTCAAAAACAGAGAAACTTGTCGATCGATTTCTGGCACCATTTTTAAGAACTCAACCCACCGCCGCTAAAGTGTTATTACTTGGGAAATATAAACGCACAACTTCAGTTGTACTGACAGGTTTACATACTTGTATTATTGTGTCATGGAGAAAACCAACCAAATGAAATATAAAACGAGTTAGGCTATTTTCTTTGAAAAATTCATGAGTTAGTCATGAGTCAGGCCTTTTTTGAAATCATTATCAATCTGATATTTGCAATCGTATCCATCTGAAATTTTAAGACACGGTGCATTTGCCATTTGTCCTCTAGAATAAACTAAAACCATTAGTTTAAAAAAAATCGACTTAGGACTTTTTTATATTAAACCATCGATCTATAATTCATTTCGCTGAAGTGGATTCCAGGTTAAGCTGAATGAAAGAAAAAATATAATTTTTCATAACGGTTTTAAGCATCCAATGACAATTATTTCCAGTATCATAGGGTATTATGCACAAAACTTTAGTCGTTTACAAGTATTTCCCATGTGACGTTACTTTTAAGTTTTAAGTGTATTGATTCGAAAAACAATCTGATTTGGCATTAAGAACAGCAAAATCTTTCTTCAGCGTATGAAGCCAAATTCTTATTTCGCCGCTGCCTCCAACAGCATCCAACAATATTCTTGAAACAGTTTTCACTTGACAATCGTTTTACACACACTGTTAAACTTTTACGAACTATTTATTTTATATTCTATTTTGTTTTTAAGTTACATGTTTTTTCTTGTTGTCATCAAAAGTGGTTTTTTTTTCTTCTTCTTCTATCCTTAACAACAATCTTCACAAGTGCAACTGAATAATGAGTTGCGAGCTAAAAAAAGAGCAAAGTTTAAACGATTACTGTCTGTATGTGTGCATATATTCCTATGAGGCTATGAGGATGAATTGGATGTAATGCAACAACAAAAATGCATGAAATGCAATTGCACTTAATAATCCGAAACAATGTTCTACTAAATCAAACACAAGTGAACGCCAAGAGTTAAGAAAATTGCGATAAAAAACTAAGGGGATGTTGCTTACGAAACAATGATCGTAAGTGTAATGGATAAGTTGGAAAGAAAAATTCTACGTAAATCACATAAACATAATGAAGAGGGGTAAGTTATGAATATTCTGAGAACCATATTGTATTGGAGTGCTCTAGATAAAGAAAACAAATTTGGATTTTATGATCAGTTAGAACACACTCTATACAGAATGGTAGTGTCCGACGACATCCAGGATGAGGTGAATTTTCATGAATAGATAAGTAAATTCGCCACGCACAAAGGTGATATACTAGGGTGAGTTATAGAAGACCAGACTTGAATAAGTCAATAAAAATTTCAAATAGATATAAAACAACCAGTGGTTGCCATTTCGGCAAACTTTTAATAACAAAATTATGCGGCACAGGCTACAACATATTATAATCACTATGTACTAGACAAAATATCAGGTTGAGCAAACATTGCAATTGGTGTGAGAAGTACTGACATATTGCGACCAGGGAATATAGTGTTATGAAAATGGAACAATCTATATCAGCGGTGGGGGAACCGGGGTAAAAATGAAGCTTTTGTAGGTAAAAATATTACCTTTTTAACCTTTTTAAAAACGTTTAGAATAAGAGTTCGTTGATTGCAAACAAAATAAAAACCAATATTTGTTTATTTTCAATTAAAGTATTTATTGTTCACACTATTTCTTGTGTGTCATCGTTAGAACTTGATCTTGTTTGCTATTCTTCTCTGTTCACGCTTAATAAATACAATTCCTAGTTGTTTTTGTCCTCTGCTCGCAACCCTTTGCGTAAGGCTTACGCTGTAAGCAATAACCCTTGTACGTTAGAGGAGATCTTCAAACCACTACTGCACACAAGACTGACTGCATTATAACTGACTCGTTGGTTGCTTTGTCTTGCCTTTTTATATGCGGACGAAATCAGTGTAATGAACGTTCTTGAAACGGAAGGTTATTGTTCTCGTCCTCAAAAATTCTATCGCGACTGTATTGTTGTTTGTGTATCTGGTTGACATTGCTTATTTGTTGTTGCTTTCTCTCATACTTGTCCATTTTATAATTAATTATCGATCAAGGTAAGCCACAATTTGAAAATTTAATTCGAGTACTTTACAACTATTTTCTGTCTCCCTTCAGATGGCAGCAAATAGAAAAAGAACATACCAAGTCGAATTCCTTAATTACGGTTTCACACAAGTAGAAGACAATAGCACAATGAAACCACAATGCTTCGTATGTATGAAGATACTGACTTCAGAATCTTTCAAGAAAAGTCAATTAAAGAAACCTGTCTTCCAAACCGCGAGAATACTTTGGAAATTTTGAAATATCTGTCAAAAGACAAAGATTGAATAGCAACTTGTTTGGTACATTTGATCGGCGTTCAGTGAGAAGGGCTAGGTTTGATGTAGCCTGATTGATTGCTTGAAATAAGAAGCAATCTACTATTAGTGAAGATTTGGTTACACCAGCTGCTGTAAAAATGGCAGAGAAGAAGCGAAGAAACTGAAGTTAGTGCCCTTGTCTGGAAGAATTGTGAAGAAGAATAACCCAAATATTGAAGTTACTCACTGTACGATCCGTCGCCAGGCCCTTATGGTTAAATATTTAGAATCTCCATTGGAATCCGTCATGTATAATGTCATCAATCTTGAAAATTTTTTCAAAGAACATGCACTGAACACTCGTCTATTTCATGAATTATGTCAGAACGGTGGCGGAAATGTATGGTCTCTCAAAACTGAAGTCGAAATTTTTATCAAAAATATATTCTCGCAGATAAGTTTAAAAACTCTTCCTGGGTTGCATATCTCGCATATTTAGGAGACATTTTTGAGAGTATAAATATATTAAACAAAGAATTGCAAGGAGAGTGTATTAATATTAATATTATTAATATAATTAATATTTCATCGAGACAAATGGTATCAGCGTTTGAATTAAAGCTGCAATATTGGGGACAGAAAGTAGAACAGAACAAAATGGCTTCTTTATCCAGGTTAGCTTTGTTTTTGGAAGATTGCGAAAATATTACTTTTGCTGACATCAAGGATATAATTGTAAGACATCTTATCAAACCCAGAAAGGGCTTTTCAAATTACTTTCCAAATCTTGATACACGTCATGTCACGTCACCAGCATGAAAAAATAACCATGTAAACAAATATACAGCAACAAACACAGCAAGAAGAAATGTAAACAATATACAGAAACAACAATAATGAAACAACGATGTTTACATTTATAGAGATCTCGAGAAAGTGAAACCAGGAACATTAGCCTTCAAGAACACTAATCAGATAGTTTCCGTTGCCATATAAATGGCAAGGTAAAGCAGACAACTGAGTAATAAAAGTTCAGTCAGTCTTGTGTGAAGACGCAGTGCGTTTGAAGACAGTAATTTTGGTTTGAAGATCTTCGTTATAAAGATCTTGTCAAGCAATTGTCTACTAGTTGCTATTGTTTATGCAAATGGGGTTTAAACAAAGGAATAGCATACAAAGCAATTGTTGTTGTCACGTCAAGTTGTGAACAGTGGCATACAGAGTTATGCGAGTAATAAAGTAACTAAAACAAAACACAATTTTATTTTTACTTTACTTGGAATCTACGTGCAAATATTTCAATCGTTTTTAAAAGGTAAAAAATGTAAAAATATTTTATCTATTGTCGTCAATCTATGCAGTGCTTTCCTACAATGCTTTTAATCATCCTGCTGCCTGCCAAACTTTGAAATACTGGTATGCGTAGGTAAGGATAAGATATTGTCTAATACTTGATTTGCACCCAAGTGTCACCTTCTAATCTCACCTCACAGACATATTGTAGTGCTATCATCATCCCGTGAATTCTTACATGATCTCGAATACTACATATGGTAGCCCTATTTCGCTCTCTATTCGATTTGACTAGAATATTTTATACTAATTACAAGTCAATCTCATAAAATCTAAGCCCTTCCCATGTTCAATTAGATATAAACTTTCCCTTGGTTGGTTCTCCACCGTTTTCGAATATTTCATTCTATGATTTCTGTTCCTCACTTTGACCCGTCCACTTACCTCATAATGGTGACCGTTTCAGAAAAGTGTGCACGTCTTTGATCGCTTCATTCATTGTTTTATAACACTCAGCTTCGTTACGAAACATTTCACAATATTACAGAATTTATTGGTTCAGTCTATGTTACAGCTAAGGAGCGTGGGTGTGGTGTGAATATCGATGAATTAGATACCTAAAACTTATACAGACACCCGGTTAGGTTAGGTTGCTGTGGTAACTTTACGGCTCGTTGTGACGCCACAGTTGAATGCAGTTTCTGTACTGACCGAGTTCCACCAGCCAGAAAGCTTGATAAACGAGGTTGTATCCTTGACATTTGACATCAATGGACGATAGCTCCGTCGATCTGACAAGAGTTGGAGAGACAAATAACCTTGTAAGAGATGGGGATTGACAAAGAAAGTGGATAACAATCTCCTGTCCCTTAGCGGATCTCCATCCATAGTAGAAGTCGTTTATTGGGAGCCGCATTCTTTCCTGGTGTCTACCCATAACACAGTGGCTTGTCAGCATGGTCACTGTGGATCGAGATGATGTTAAGAACAAGTCCAAGTAACGGGTTGGTGAGCCTTCTACCAACTGAGGATTCTCATTGTTCCATGATAGGTTGGCGTCTAGGGAGAATTTGAATGAGGTAAGTAGCTTTTCCAAGTTGATTGAAAAGGATTCCGCAAGTAGTGCGATATGATGTTATGACCAAGTCCAAATAACGGGTTGGTGAGCATTCTAACAATTGAGAATCGTCATTGCTCCATGATAGGTTGTCGTCTACGGAGAATTTGAATGAGGTAAGTAGTACGCCAGTGCTGGATAGCTCGTCTGCTCTGCAGTTTCCCGGAATGTCATAGTGTCCAGGGACCCAGATAAGTGTGACACTGAATCCCCCCGAAAAAAGGTTTGAGGCAGCAGCGGGATTCCTGACGTTCTTAGAATTATTTGTAATGTTCGAGAGAGAATTTATTGCAGCCTGGCTATCAGAAAAAACGGAGACACCCGAATATCCTAACGAAAATTTATTAGATATTCTTATGATAATAAAATAGCTCTTTAGCGGTACATTCCTTGAATCTTAGACAGCCAAACAACTTTCCTTTCGAACTTCAGATCGTTGTCCAAGACTGCTCATAATTGTTGCGAATGCTTCTAAAAACATCGGATTATTTCATAATTATTTATTGTAGGTATATCCGCAAATTGTATTGGGAACGTACAGGCTAGCAGTTCTTGACAATATTACATTGAAATTTACACTTCTTTGTTATAATTTCCCGGGTAGTTATTAGAGCGACTCACCAAAAAAAATGCTCGATGTACCCCTCTAAAAATGAACCTTGGACTTTTTTTAACACAACATTTCAAATATTTCGGCTCCAGATTCAACCTCTCGTGAGCTGGATCATTTTGCAAAACGGTCTATTTTTGAATATTTTGTTAATTTGTGGATCTGTTTCCTTACCAACATATACAATATCTATATCATAAGAAAGGTTTTTTTAAGGCGCGTCCAACAGTGTATACAATTTGTCCAAGGATGATCATTCATGACCGTTTTTTATGGATATTCTGTAAAAAAAATGGTTTTTGAATTTTTTGTTCCTTATGCTCCAGCTCACGAGAGGTTGAATTTGGTGCCGAAATATTTGAAATGTTGTCTTAAAAAAGTCCAAGGTTCATTTTTAGAGGGGTACATCGAGCACGAATTTCGCTTCCATACAACTTGAGTCGCTCTAGTAGTTATAGCCACCCCGTGCCTTTGGTCAGGAGGGAGATTTTTATAGAAGTTGCAACTCGCGGAAGATGTTAAAGATCCGCTGTTGCTTGATGTGTCACAGCCTTGTACTTTTGGAACGCCATTTTTGCCATGCGCGATAGAAAAAAGTTTATTGCTCATTGCCTAGGTAGGTTGAGCCAAAATACTCTTCCTAAGTGTCTTTTTGAATGTAAAAAATTGGATAACTAGAATCTATAACATGACTCAAAGTTTCATAATCTACAATACCTTGCAGTGTAAAGATTTTTGGAAATATTTCCCATTTAAAAAGGTGAAAAGTTTAACCTATTTAGCTCTGATGGGTTAAATTACATTTGTCGGTTCTCCAAAACAAAAATATTCACAACAATTCTGTTAATAAACAACATTTTGTAAATAAGATAAGACATGGTGCTTTACATAAATTTTAAGGTAAAACTTTAATTTGGCGGGTGGTTCTAAATTTTCTAAGATATCTGTGAATATGGTTAAGAGGTATCAGAGATGGTATGAGAGGTTTTAATTTAGTGAATAAAAAATATCGATGTGAAGACAGAATTAATGCTAATATTAAACAATAATAATATACTAAGTAAAGTGCAAATAGACAACAACAAAGAAACTACGTGAATAGGAATAAATGAAAAGCAAATTACAATAACAAAACTGTATAAAGATACCCCATGAAATAAAAAAACAAGAGAATAACAAAAACAAATTTACAATAAAGTTGTAGAAGTTGACGAATCAGAAACTGATAAACTATAAAGAAAGTTGTTGTAGTTAGTAGCCAGTGTGTTGGCTCATTAGACGAGACACCGTGACTTAGGCGGGAGTTGTCATTCGAAGTTGCCCTTGGGTAAAATTAAAAGTGTTTTCTTTTCTACAAAGAAAATGTCACCCTCTTACAAGGTGCATTAAAAAATTTCTGACCAACCCTGTTGTAATATCATTTTTTATTTGAGAAGACCATAACACAAATATTTAAAAAAGGGTGTGCCCTGTGTTTGCCACGGCGGCTGTTGATTATTTATGTAATAAATTCAGTAATTCTTCTTCATCAGATGACGATAAAATAGATGCAGCAATATCCATATTTATATTGTTATCATAAAAAAGGTTTTAAATCTAAAAATCTGTTGTATTTTTTGATTTGTTTTCAGTAATAAATGTAAATATGAAAAAAGTGTTGCCATATCGCTAATTTCTCAACTATATTTTTTTAGAGCTTTTTTTTTCATAACAAAAATATTTTAACACTGTTCTAACCTCAAGGTTACTTAACAAAACATTGAAAAAATTTACTTCAAATTGGATAACAATACCAGGGGACTTTTTTTTAAATATCATCTGGTAGCCCTATGAATAAACAAAAGTCATCTGCTTTACAGGACATTATCAGCACTCTCGATTATTACAGTGCATAAAATGCAATGCCCTCCACCATTGGCAAGTGCGAATTATTTAACTAAAACATGCCACCCTTTTAGAGGGCGCAACATTTATAAGAAACAATCGCAAAATTGCATTTTTCCTTAATAAAATGCACATTTTTTGGTAGAAAAGAAAACACCATAACACACACAATATGAGAGTTGTGAGAAGCTAGGTTGCAATTTGCACTAAAGGGATGTAATATCTTATTAAACAAGGTTGTAAAATGAACAAAGGACTCTGTAAAATTTCGAAATACATTTTAAAGATTTAATGTTTTTTTTTTTTTTAAATAAAGAAATATCAATAGCCAAAAGCAAATAATTTCTTTTATTTCAAAATAATTTCCCTCAATTCAATTGTCTTAAATAAACGAGTATTTTTCTAAAATTAAAAATTTTATATTTATTGTTACTTATTTGACCACAAGTAAAACGTTTTTGACATTCTTTCTGGTATTTATGTTTAAGTATGGATTTCAATTTACTATTTTCAACTAACATTCTGACTTTAACAAACCAAGAAACAAAAAAAAATCGTTTACAAAACTTATAGTTTTGAGTATAGAGTCCTTATGAATATCAAATTTAAATTTGAATTTAAAATAAAATTTCTCTTTAAGAGTGTGCAAGAGTATTATACGGAGCAGTTTTGATTTGTGTTTTGGAGTAATATAGGCACACATACTTTCAAATGTTATACACATACACACATAGCCATGAAGAGTTTTAAATTAAATTTTCGTAAATATTTAAAAAATTGCATAAAAATGTATGAACATGATGTACAAATTCATTACGGAATACAAAAGAATTTTTAAAGGCACTCAACTTTGTACAATTCTTGTTCACCCTACAACGCGACGTAAATAAAAAAATTCTCAGTTTTTAAAAATTTCTTACCAACAAATTATTATTTTGGAAATGAATGGATGGGATTGGTTTCGCTGTAATCTAGTGGGTATTATTTTGGATTGCTGGACGAGAGGTACAAGTTCAATTTTCAGCTCTGACATCTTAAAAAAAATGTTAGCAGAAGTCTTATAATAAAAAGCAAAAAGTTGCCATGAAAAGAATCTTATCCTACTAACCATGGATAAAATTATTACACAAAACATGGGTAGTATAGCAATCTCCGACATTCCCATTCCTTCGGTTAATTTGAATTTGTGTACCCATTTTATAAGTTGGAGCTTTCTGAGCTGAGGTGTGAACCGTGACCTCACGCCTAATAACCCAACATTCTACCTATTAGACTTCGTTCTCAGTTAGCTTAAATTCTATCCTTCTATTGCTTTAACAGCTACATCTTTTATATACAATAGTTATAGCGTAAGGAGTTTAATATTCGAATCTTAACAAATTTATTTTTATTATTAAAATCATAAAAGCATAACAAATTTAAAAAATAAACGCAAAAAAAAAAAATAAGAAAACATCATCAGCAGAAGTGGTAGAAATTTGAGCACTGACCTCATTTTAATTGCTTCAACTTTAACATGTGCCCTCTTACTTTCTCTCACCGCTCTGCAGCTATTTATTGCGAATTTTCCCTATTTATGCATGGGTGGAATCGTCCATTAAATTTCTAATGCTTTTAATACTGTTGCAACTCTCTTTTGTACGCTACACTACGCAGAATGGCTGCTGAGTACTTTAGAGAAGCGATAATATTTTGGTCCACCAAATGAGGTGATGCTCATGTTACAACATCTCCAGAAATACTTAGAACTTTACGAGAGTCTTCTTTTTTAAAATGTTTTTGCACTCTCCAAGAGCTAACTTCAATTCGTCCTTTGAAGAACGAATAGCATAGGTATGTAACAAATTACCTCCCCTATCTTCCCATTACTTATTCATTTGTTTCAGTTTCACTAATCAAGTTCTCTTCATTTAGCTAGGCTGCTAGTTGATGCTTAGATACAACTTTATATAGCTTTATTGGTTAGTTAGTGTTCGATGAAATCAATGTTCATTTCAACCCACTTAGTGATACGTTGTAATACCCTTCATGTGGTAATACCAAAGCTAACTGTAAAGCCCGCATTAACCAGTTCCGACAATGATCGTCGGGAATTAGCATTAAAGTAAGACTATTTTCGAATCATGTTGAAAACCAGTCAAACATGAAATCTAAGGATCGAGTTGATGTCAAGTAATGAAAGCTTATGAGATTATCGATTATCGAAACAGTGTTGGTGAAAAGTGTTAAGTTCGTATCAAGTTCTGGCCATACCTCTTGCAAGCTTGTCTGCATGGTCATTGCCACAAGTACTCACTTGAACTGGCATCCTAGTAGTGAGTAATCATGTTTTCTCCAACTAACTGCTTCAGCTTCTCCGGTCTGTCCGTAGTCGAGTTAATCTCATATTATCCGATTGCTCGGATGGTTAACTGATTTTCGCAGTGAATTTCTTTGTGTCCAAGTTAAATTGAACAAATCTTCTAATGGCATTGGCTTCCGATTAGAATATTTGATTTTGCGAACAAATACGTCTTTGAAGAGAGTATGTACCTTTTAGGTTCCTCCATTCATTCCCCACTTGGCATATGAGGTTAAAAAGTTGCCTGATGAATCTCGTATTAGAATTGCGTACAATAATTTTAACCATAGTCCTCAAAGCTCTGATCTTCATTAGAATGCTTAACTGATTTAAATTATACAGAGCCGCATAAAAAACCACCGATAGGCGAGAACAATACATTGTTAACCATTTTAAATGCCAGCAGATTTACTCCCACTTGATACTTGGGATTTAAAAGCTTTAAAAAAACCCATAGACTTACTTAACTTGAAGTTTTCTGATTTAAAGAGAGCAACTCAGCAGAGATCAGTAATGAATCGTTTTTTCGCTACTCATAAGTACTCATGAAATTTTGAGTATGAGTGAATCAACAGTGTTGAAATTAAACTACTCTGATTCCTTCGTATTCACTACACCACTGATTTATAAGTACAGACTGCAATGAGTATGAGTACAACGTTGACAGCAAACTTTCAACGTTCGAATACTCATAACAACATTTATAATACTCATAAATCACTCATCAAAATTTACAGTCTTGGTTGTTGTTGCATGTACAAACAAAGAATAAAGAAAATAAAAAGACAAAGACCTTCTTATGAGTATTGAAGTATCCGTACGCAAATCATACATATTTTGTGAAGGAGAGTCGAAATCAACAACGTATGATGTTAAGTATGAGTACTATGAGTACCACAAATTTTGAACGTAGGTAATATGAGTATGATATTCAAATAAGTATGAATGCTTATATGTATCAGAAATTGTGAGTACGACTCGAATCTACTCATTCTTTTGAATACTCATTACTGATTTCTGATGTTCAAATCTTGAGAAAGAACTTTATCCATAAGGGGAACACAACATACGCTGTTTAAATATTACTTACATAATTGGACATTACAACCCTAGTTTCTCACACCACTTACGTTGTGTGTATTAATTTTATCCATAATTGGTGAAATCTACAGTTTAAAATCTATTCGGAACGACAGATTTTTGAGAAACTTTTCATGGCAATTGTATTTAGTCTCAGAGCCAACGTAAGTCGCATCATAAGTCGGTCTTCACTCTCTTTTTTGGTACAAATTTACGTTCATTGAGATGTATGGAATGCATAAATTGAAATAAATTCACCGAAAAACTTAGAAAGCAAACTTCGAATGTAATAACAGAAGAAGGAAATTGCATACATACATACATTGCATGTGTATATGTAAATAGGCAGCAACAACAACATAACTACAGATTGCTTAAGTATATGTACTTGGATTAAACATTTGCATTTTGTTTATGCCTGCGTATATGAGTGTGTGTACGTATGTGTAGGTATCGATGTCAAGAAAAATTTAAATGTAACCGAGTGAGTGTAAATGTAAACACTGGAAAAATATTCCCCTGTTCACATCTGTAAAATTGTAAAACTTGAACTATAAATGCATTTATGCTACTGCAGACCTATCCGTTTAAAGTTAAACTTTAAAGAGTTTCATTTATAAGAACAAAAACAACCAACAACAATAACAACAACAACCATACCATACCATATATCAACTTTGTTCGTTCAAAGAAAGTTTTCCTTCATTTCTTTATCACTTTCGTGTTTTTCACATCACTTTTATCGTAGTTTATATAGAGGATTTCACAGACAATAGCAGATGTATTCAGAAAGGAGGTTTTTTTTTAAATTACCGGTTAACCCTTGAACACTTTAAATGCAAAGCTGAATAAATAAGATTTTATGTGCGAAGCTAAGTCCTAATCCTTACTGAAGGGTTGTAATAACCAATTGCGTACATATGTTTGTATGTGACAAAAACAATTCTTGTGGAAATTTCAAAATGCATACATACGCCCTTTTATTATATTCTGAAGCATATTAAGTCAATGTCTAAATTTCAATACAACTTAAGTCAAACTCCTGACGGAATAATTATAACAGAAAGCTATGCATAAACTTAATGATACAAAGTCCCATGGAACTACGACCGAAGATTTTAACTGATAACTAATTACTGGGTTCGTTTTTAATTCACAATGATTGTAAAACAATTGTGCAATAGGCAACAAACTGATGTTATCTATACAGATTTGAGTAAAGCATTTGATAGAGCCAACCATGATCTTTTGCTTTATAAACTATCTTGCATGGGTTTTGATAATAATGCAGTACTTTGGCTGAAATCTTAACTTTCTGGTAGAACTCAGTAAGTGAAATTTGAAAGTGCTCTATCTAAAGTCATCGATGTTCCCTCCGAAGTGCCTCAGGGAAGCCATCTTGGTCCAATACTATTCACATTATTTATAAACGATTTGCCATTTGTTATTATTCATTCTAACATACTTATGTGTGCTGATGATGTAAAAATATATAATTCACTTGATAGCATATCCGATCAATCAACTCTTCAGAAGGATATTAATCATTTTTATCAATGGTATGAAGACAACTTGTTGGAGTTAAACTTTAATAAATGCAAACCTTTGTCATTTCATCGTGCATTTAAACTCGATACCTCTTATCATTTTAAAGACAAAATTTTGGATAAAATTTTAAATATAATTGACCTTGGAATCTTGTTAGGTCATAAGCTTACGTTTTCTCACCACATATCAATGATGGTGAAC
Source organism: Sarcophaga peregrina (assembly GCA_014635995.1). Classification (NCBI taxonomy): domain Eukaryota; kingdom Metazoa; phylum Arthropoda; class Insecta; order Diptera; family Sarcophagidae; genus Sarcophaga; species Sarcophaga peregrina. Next base: position 53,462,738 of record CM025793.1, on the reverse strand, counting down.
AAAGCAAATGGTGTTTTAGGATTTATAAAGCACTGGTCAAAGGAATTTACTGATGCCTACGTAACCAAACAATTAAATATAAAGTTGGTGTGCCCTATTCTTGAGTACGGAGCAATTACATGGCATCCACATTTTCTCATTTACAATAACTTAATTAAATCTGCACAGAAGCGCTTTCTGATATTTTGCTTGACAGGACTTGGATAGAACAGGACTTGTCGGTTGCAAATATCTCCAATACCACCGTATTAAATTTAATGAATGATAATCTCATTTTAAAGCTTATATCTAACACTAATGACGAAAAATAATTAGAAATTGAAAAATTAATATATTCATTGATAAAAATTATATTTTATATAGAACTGCATGATAATACTGTTGTCATTATGATTATATCTTTTTATTCAAGTGTGGTAATACAGGGTTGCTTAATGCTAATGCAGTTCTACATAATATATATACATAATTGGCCATTACAAAACTTCAGTCAGGATTACGATGAAGCTTCTCACACCACTTATGTTGTGTGCGTTAATTTTATACATGAGTGGCAGGACCTACAGTTTAAAGTCGACTCGGAATGCCAGATTTTTGAGAAGCTTTTCATGGCAATTTTTACTCTCACAGTTTTTGCCAGAAATCTGCTGAGAGGAAGTTGCCGAAGAAATATTTTTCGTTTTGGTATCTGACCTGGGATACGAACCCAGGCCTTTTGTCTAATAAGCCAACACACTACCCACTAGACCACGGCGACTTCTACATAATATAGTATGTATTAAAATCCATTCTGGCAATACCGCTACTTACTATAATGCCGTTTATTACTAAGTCAGTTATATAGAATATGCATATTAAGTTGTAAAAAGCTGTCTTGGCAATACTTTGCAGTAGTTGTTAGATCAAGTGCGATAAACAAGGTCGCTTAATTGTAATGCTATAACACACATAATAATATATAAAGTTGTAAAACCTATTTTGGTAATGTTGTTATTGTCATGGCTTTGTTTGTTTTATGAAGTGTAGTAATACGATGTCTTTTAGTATATGCACATATATAATGTCAGCAGATACTTAACAGTTAAAAAGGTTAAATAGGAATAAAAATAACGTCCAATGTAAGAATATAAATAACGTGCATTTGAAAAGACTAATGCAATAATAATGTTAATCAGAAATCTTAATTGTTATTAGAATTTGAGATAATCAAGGCCTTTTTCTAAGAGTCACTAAATTGGGATTAAAGATTCACTTTAAGAAACCTAAATGTTAGCTTACTCGAAATGAGGCCAGGGTTCAAATCGCAAATCACACATCTTGCTCAAAATGAAATATGAAAATATATTTCTTCGGTGACTTCCTTTCAACAGATTTCTGGCAAAAGCTTTGAGAGTAAAATAAATTTTTTGCATGAAAAAGCAGCTCAAAAATCTGACGTTCGTAGTCGCTTTAAGATGTGAGTCCCGCCACTTATGGATAAAATTAATACACACGACATAAGTAGTGTGAGAAGCTAGGTCGTAATTCTGAGTAAAGTTTTGTCCAATTATATCAATATGTATCAAAACTATAGTCTGCACAGGTATTCACAGGTGGCGTTGAGTTTTTGAGAACTATGGATGAAGAGCTCCTGACCAATGCATTAATAGGTTCGGGCAAAGCGATGAGCAATGAATCATGGACTCCCATCGATATTCACGAAGGTAGGGCTTTGTATTGTGTTGCAAATCGGATTCCTCTACTTGCTGAAGAAAACCTCATGAGCAAAAACTTTCTTCTATGGAAAGAAAATGGTCAGTACTTTCCGGAACAGACTTGGTTCGAAATGAAACTAGTCGCCTAAGATAAAGAGCGACGAAAGAATATTGTTACAATCTCCATCCTGATCTATCCTATTTGGATATATTTTTTTCAAGGGTTAATTTTCTTGGGCCTATCCCTGTATATGAAAGCCTTCACGTACACCCATGAAAAATAGTTCTAAATTGTACCGACCGTCTGGAAACAAAACCATGAGAGATGCGGTTGGTGTCAACATTGAACCTAATGGTTGCGCCGTTCTCATTTTCTAAGAAATATGGGTCAATAATGCCTCCACTCCACAAGCCGCACCGAATAGTCACTCGTAGTCACTGTATTGGCTTTTGTAAGAGCACGTACGTTCGATACGAAAACGAAGCGGACGGCTTCAACTCTTGAAGTAATTGAAATGTTTAATTCTTGAGAACGATGACGCTGATGGAAACGCGAGCTTAGGTTGAGAGACAACTTCTTAAAGACATTATTGAAGCTCTAGTCAGACAAGCATTTCGGCCACAGATCATGAACATTCCAACAGGACTCAGTACCACCGCACTCAGCTTACGTCAACTAAAAATGGCTTTAAAAGGAGGTTCCTCGCTTCAATTCTACCGCACAATGGCCACCAAAATCTCTGGATCTCAACTCGTTGGACTTTTGCGCCTGAGACATTTTGGAGAGTAAGGTTTTCACCAAAAAATTTCAAAGTGTCGATCATCTCAAGACGTTGCTCCGCCGGGAATGGGACAAAATACCGCAGAACCACTTTCGTGCGGCCTGTAATGGCTTTGTCGGCCGTTTAAAGGAACAAATCTAAATTGATTCTAAAATTTTATATTATTTCCAACATTTTTTGCTTTTGCACAATATAATTAAAAAAAAAAATATTAGAAAAATATAGCGCTTTACTTTGTTGCATTATATATCAGCCACCCTGTACTTAATTAATAGTCTTACAATGTGGTTGTAACATATCATGAAATAAAAATTTATCGTTAACTGGCTTTGTGCCAATGTTGCCAATTAAATTCATTAACTTGTTATGTCTTGGCTCTTGCTGACTTTGAGGCATACAATATGATTTTTTCATATTTTTTATAGTTCATCCAATAAATTCATCATAAAAGTCGCAATTTTTTCACAAGTTGACTACGGAAAATATGAATTTACTTCCAATTAAAATGGAGTACAATCCAAATAGCAATAAAAGTCCCCATAGTTACGGAAACGGAAGTACACTTTAATGTTTAAATTTCTTAAAATATTTTCCCGTTGATGGTTTTCACAATTTTTGATGTGCACTTTGGTATCAAATTAACACAAAAAAAAAAGAAAATAAACTTTGAGAAAAATTGCAAGTGTCCTCCATGGCAGGCATGCTGCAAACGTTCGTTCGCACGTACTTGTACTCTTTTATGCAACATTCATGCAACATTTTAATAAAAAAACAAAAACGTTCAATTTAATGGATTTCGGCCACCGAAAATTGATGCTGGCGTAACGGTGTTGATAATAATGCTGCGAAGAAGATTGGTTACCAAAGCAGTTGGTAGGTATTGCAATGCATTGCACTGACTATTGACTGCTGGTTATATTCTTTTTTACTTTTCAAATTTAATTCAACCTGATCAACAATTTAAAATTTCTGCAAATTCAGGTAAAACTAGGAAAACTTTCTCAGAAACAAAATCAATTTCTTTACTTAGTCGGTAGGAAGCTGGGAAAAATGATGCTTGCCATGACTACGATTATGAAGACAAAGCGGACAACGTTGCTGCATAGATAGGAAATCTTAATTAAACTTTTTGCTTTACCAGCTTAAAACGCTAAAGTCACAGAGAACTATTAATTTTTAAATAAGAAGACTTCTTGTGTTTTGTTATTAAAAATCCTGTTGAAAGAGAATAATAATTAAAAATCCTAATATACACGTGGACAATACCTTGGAAAACAGCAACAGTGCATTACAAAATTAAAATTAAATATTGATTGAATGATTTTAAGATTGTTGAAAGCATACACCTTCACTAAGTCTTGTGGGAGGAAATCCTTTTCAGTCAATTCTACTAAGAGTATAACTAAATATAGCTGCATCTGTCAAATTAGTTGTCAATTATTTAGTCTGCTATGCGCAATTGTTTATTCAAATTTTGGTTTGGTTCTGTTCGGCGCACATCGTTCATTTAACCATCAACATAAGCTTACTACTGAGATGACTATTCCCCATACGGTGGATAAAGTATAGTAAACGATTGACCAACACGCGTACGTTGACGAAGACACTGTCCATGCAAGTGTGTAGGAGAATCTGAGACACTCAAACTTTCGTAGTCAACAAGTATGCGATTTTTACATCATGTTTTGGCCCTGTACCCGCAAAAAATTCAATTGATCCAGCCACAAGCAAGAGCATTCTCCTAAGCCAATACTACCCATGCAGTCGTTTTAGTTTATGCGCCACAGGAATGCAAAAATTGTAATGGATTTTCGAATACGTTCCATCCATAGAAGCCGTGGAGAACATTTGAAGGATACTATATTCCATACATATTGCCCAGAGTGTGTTTCATTGTCATCATCACAGAATCTACATATTGGACTCGTAACGATCCCCATTCTTAAAAGCTGTTCTTTGAGTTTACAGAGCCCTATCGAAAGTCCTTTTAGTAACTTTAGAACATTCCTGGATAGTCTGATGAAAGACTTAAATCCTATTCTATTCCAATGACCGATAAAAGATTGGCTGCCTTTGACTATATCTGCTTATACTTTAGCTAAGTACATTCTTCCTTATTTTTTTTCAACCCTACTAGTGTCTGTACTACTAGTATGTATGTACTAGTGTCCTGGTGTCATCGACAGCGTGGAAGCTACTCTCTTTGCAGGCTCGTCTGTCTACTAATTTCTTGCTGTTATTTAAGATGCAGCAGAGAGTAACTCTGTTTCCCCCTATCTGTTCTTAACCTTTCTGTATACAACAGATTAGCAGTTCTGTTAAAAAGTATGTAATTTCTAAGATCGTAGTCTAGAAGGTTGGCTTATAAGACGTAAATCCCGGGTTCGTATCTCATGTCAGGTATCAAAACGAAATATGAAAAAAAAAAATTCTTTTCTTCGGCGATTTCCTCTCACCAGATTTCTGGTATAAATTCTGACAGTAAATAAACCTGCAATGAAAAAGTTTCTTAAAAATCTGTCGTCCGAAGTCGACGTTAATTTATAGGTTGCGCCACTCACGTATATAATTAACGCACCCAACATGAATGGTGTAAGACGTTAGGCCGTAATCCTGACTGAAGGGTTGTGGTGGTCAACTATGTACATATGTAATGTCTAACGTAATCCATTCAGAATTGTCTCCCATTATCGTTACTCTAGGCGCCAATGCTTTATTCTTCACTGCCATGTGTAAAGGCTTTAAATTCTGCAGTCTTCAGCCCTTCTAAGGTTATACCAACACAGGTCTCTTAGTCTCTGTATCTTGTCTAATTTCAACTAAATTCTCTTCAGATTAGGTTTGCCTACTCAAATAATTGCCCTAAAGGACATTGATGATCTAACTCTAATAACATTTGGGTTATATTCCAAAGCAACAGCATTTTTGGCTTTTTCTGATTTGCTGGTACCATGCGTTTTGACTATTCGATAATATTTACGGATACTTTATCTCCAAGTTTTGAGACCTTACCCCACCCAGGAGTCGAATATTTTTCACAGTTAAAAGCTTTTTCCTTCCCGTGAGTGATACATTGTAGTATTGCCTGAATTTATTCTCATTTCTTTAAATGCTTGCCTACTATCTTGGATAGGAAACTCACTTGGGTAAAATATTTCAAGTTAGCGATGGGAAACTTGGCATATCTTGAAGCCTAAGCCCTTCTCAATATGTCAATATGGATATATCTATGGTATATGACGCTATAGTTAACGCTACACAAACACTGGTCAAATCAGTCAAATCCAATAGCGAAAATTAATTCTCCTCTTAAATAAACACTGTTTACAAAATGAATATTCGGATATATTCAAAATGGGAATGAGAGTAGAAATAACCGTGGAAAAATCTCGCTGAATAATATTTTTGGAAAAGGTTGAGAAAATGGTAACTATCCATCGTAGAGGGACATCAATCGCAACGACCATTTAAAAAAATTTTCATTTTTGACACTAGTACAAGGACTTTATTGTTTAAACACTTAACAAGTTTAAGAAAGCTTGGTAACAGTTTATTGGCTCTAAAGAATTACAATACGTGCAACAAGTACATTTAGTGCCGATAAAGCATCCTATCACTAACTGCTTAGTATGGTACATAGGAGCAGTTACAGAACAAACACCCGTGCAAACAGGATTTGTTGACACCCTCGTGAAAAGATGGTTTGTTTTCTTGACGTACTAACCCTGTGTGTATAGATGGACTAGCATGTATTGATATTATAAGGATCATATGGTAGTAACGACCGAAGGAGAAATGGTTTTGATTTCTGAAATGAAATATTTCAAGAACACCGTAAAACTGGGGAGTATCTTTTAAATCTGGGCCTATGCTTTCGAAAGATGTGTTCAATTCAACTTGGACAGGAGATACAAAATTCAGAACAAAGGACTATATCTGCTAGCCAAGCAGCCATTTTTTTTCATATTTTGTGCCTTTTTTATCCCTTAAAAGCCAAAAACTGTTAACCTCTGCACGAAGGGAGATCCACACATGAATAGTCCGAATGAAGAGCAAATTTTATCTGTAATGCAGTGCGCGATCCACTGGCCAATCGCCCACATACGGAAGTGCTCGCTGAGAAAAGCGTATATTACGTAGGAATACATGATTCTCAGGAATAAGTCCCTTATTTCGCTCGAGCAAAATCCGTTGTAATTGGTTTAAAACAGTGAAACACAAGTCTAATTCCAACGATACTTCAATGAATGAATAGAGTTCGATGCCATACCGTTATAACCGAGCAACTTCGCAACGCTGAGGCACCGGCCTATACATGAGACTTGTTTTGCATATAAGTGGTGTAAATGGTAAGAAGATCAGATGAAGCGAATTACTTCTAGCACCGTCTTAAGAAGCTAAAGCAGTGCAAAATGTGTCGGTTCCAGCATATATCACAGCAATACATGTAACGTAACGTATGAGTGATGTGTATTCTGTACAACAACATTAATATTATTTTATTGCATACTTTTCAGAGTAATTTCTCTAGTACAACACAGATAGTATAGGTGCGTATGATAAATAGATTGTAAATAGAATTCAATATAAAGTATACTGTCAATATGATGTTAGTCAATAACAACTACAGTGGATTTTTTTATATCATAAATTATCGAGTTTTGGATTCCAACTCTGGGGATCTGAAAGTTTATAATAGAGAATGTAATCATAGATACAATACCCGATAGGAAATTTGGGATACAGGCAGAATGGAAAGAAAATCTGGCCAGAAATGGATAGAGGATAAGTAAGTTTAAACTTTAGAGGCAGACGTTTAGTATGGTCGACTAAGCCATAGAAGAACATTTCATTATAGGTACGAATACGCAATGGATTAGTCTTGGACGCCTTGAAACTGCCGGAATTATGTGTGGTGCCTACTATATAGATGAATGGATATCATATATGAATGATATTGGCAGTCGAATCTCTTCATCAGACGCTCGGAGTTGTACAATTTTGTTTTTAACTTTTAATTTATGTACATTATTAGCGGTTTGCGTTGCCTCATTATGCATCTGCATCGAAGTTGCGTCTTTTTAAAATTTCTGTGATTTTGAAGTTGCGTTGCTAGTGCTTCGATTTGCGTCGTTAATACGAAAATGTTTGTGCAAAGCTAAAACAGAAAAACGGGATTTCCCGTTTAAATCTACTGCAAATTCGAAGATGTGTATTTTTAAAATTTCTGTGACTCCGAAGTTGCGTCGTTTTTGTTTCAGTTCGCGTCGTTAATGTGAAAAGCTAAAACAGAAAAAGGGGATTTCACGTTTAAGTCTAATGTAAATACATACATACATTCGTATTTAAATTAAATTAAATATTTTTTATTGAAAAATCTATTTTATCAGCTCAAATTATGAATCTCAGAGCCAATTAAATGAAAATCAATACAAATATATGGAAAATCGTGCTTCGTTTTGCGTCGTTTCGGTTTGCATCGCGTTTCATCAGGCCCAATTAGCGATGCAAATCGGGGTATTAGTGTATTTATTTTTAGTGACGATTTTTTTAGGACTTCCATGAATGCCTTAAAGGATTTTGATGATTTTTGTCAATATTTGACGTTTTGATGCTTTGTTCGTCTGGCAGCTATGTCTGTGAGGTAGTTACATTCCAGATGGAAACATTTGGTTCCATATCATGTTCTGGTCAGAAAATTTCTCTAATTCACACAGAGCAGCATTCTGAAGTTTGGCTTAAAGTAGATTTTATGGGGGCTAAGATTAAGGGCAATACATAAGATCGTATGGTCGTAATACTAAGGTTTCTCTTCACAACAATAAAAAAAAAAAAACAATATTAAATCTGTGTATGACAGGGGGATGTTAAATAGACCGTGGTTGATAGCAGTGAAAAAGGCCATTCTATTATATTGTTTTGTACGCCATAACACTAGAAATTGTTTTGAATTTGACCTCCCAAGACTTATTGTCATTTAAATCAACTTTCTAGGCAACCTCATAACTCACATAATACCACTTTTAGTACAAAAAGCAAAAACAACAACAGAATTCAAAAAGTGCTCGCACCAACGGACAGTGGATGAGGTAATGGAAGGTGACTGAAACAGAGAATGATTGAAAAGATAAAACAATAGACGCCATCAAAATAAAACGACGAAACGACAAAAAAATATCTCAATAAGGAGATTGAAAAGTGAACAAATAATAGAAATGAAATGTTTTTGTTTCCCATCGCCATTCATGGTCATTCTTATTCTTTATTGTGGATTTTGTTGGTTTTGTTGTTATTGTTTTACTTTTTAATAATAGAAATGCCAACGGTGAGTTTATTTATTATTTTAATATTTCTGTTCGTAATACAAAAACAAACAAGGAAAAGAAGGAAAAGAAAATTTAAAAAGTCAACAATCCAGTCTCTTCTTAAATCAAATACGCTTAACTGTGCTAGTGATGGAGGCAATAAAATTTAATTTAAAAGCAAACGCAAAAGTAACGAAAGTAAAAAATTAGAACAAAAGAAATTTAATAATTTATTGATTAGACAGGTTAAGATAGGTTAGGTTAAATAAAGTTAGGTTAGGTCAGGTTAGTTTAGATAAGATAAAGTAAGATAAATGAGGTTAAGGAGTCTTATGCTAGTTTAGGTCAGTCTAACTTGATGAAGTTAATTTCGTTGCTCACCACATGGGTTCGGCTGGGCACCATGATGAAGCTGCATCTGTCAGATTAGTTGACATTTATTCAGTCTGTTGTGCCAAATTACAATACAAGTATTTAAAAAATCGTTCATATTACGATCTTTTTTTATCAAACTAGTTATTGTTTATTTTATGTTGAAAATTTTAAGGTCTCAAGTATTGTCGGATGTAGCATTCAACAAAATGTTCAAATAATAAAATTATTGTGTTAAAATAGGGATTCTATTCGGGAAACGTATAGAGTATTTCGTTCATTTTACGATCAAATTATTTATCCTACCGAGAGGACTGTTCACATTGTGGTGGACAAATTCGTCTCCCCTAGTAAACGGCAGACTAATATGCGTACAAAGAATTATAGCTACAGTGCACGCGCGCAAGCTATATGAACCCGCTAATATGAACAACCTTTTTAACTTGACAACCAATTTTTGCCTGATTTAATACTCTAAAAGATGAAAAAAAGTAAAAAAGCCTTTTAATTTGAACTGATTTCTTTTTACATTTTGAAACATTAAAATTCTGTGTTTATTAGGTCGTATCCTGCCTGAGGGTTGTATGTACATTATGTAGTTGTACATATTGTCACTCACGAGAACTCGGCCTTTCGTAGTCTACAACTTGGAAAATAATGCATACCGACTTGTTTTTGCATCTGTCCAAGATCAAATTATTCAAGATCTGGAAATAAACAACCATAGACAACGACGAGCTTTCTTTATGTGATCGCTGGTACAGTTGCCAACTGATCTTTAATTTCATCGAAAAATCATCCTCAGCGGAGAGTTTAATTTCCCTACAAATGGAAACGTGGAACAAAAAAAAAAATGTTGAATATGAAATGGTATCTATTCACATGCAATCATTGAGATCATGCCACATTGAGTACTGTGCACTAGCGCTTTTAGTACATGGTCATGTCATGCAAAAGTGATGTGAACCATCAGATAAGGCCATTTAGACTTAGGCACCAGAGGAGAGAAAAATTATACGTTTTAGATTGGCTTCTCCTAGAGAAGCCGTGGAGGACAGTTTAACGTTGTTATATTGCGCATAATGGGTTTTTTGAACGAATAAAAACACTCCGTTTTAATTATATTTAAATATAGGAAGCGCTATTCTCTGAGACTGTTTTTCTTTAAAAAAGACTTTCCATGAAGTAATAATACACTGCACTGGATTGTAACAAGACGGTGCTACTTTGGCAAATTTTTTACTTACTCTCAGAGTTTTTGCCACAAATCTGCTGGAAGGAAGTCAGCGAAGAACTATTTGTTCATATTTCCTTTGAACGGAGGTCTCACGTCCAATAGCCCATCACACTACCTAATAGAGTACGGCGATCTCTAAATCATTGGCCAAAAAATTTAATCAGTGATTGTCTAAATTTTCCCAGCAAAAATCTAACGTTTTGGTGTATTATTTTTAATATTACGTATGTATATATACCAGGTGTATTGGTATGAAATGCGCGTTTTTTTTTTAGTAAAAATAAAAATAATCTTTCATAAAAAAGTAGAAAATATTTCATTCAAGGTATTGGCCAATACGTATTCGTCTCTTGAAGCAAACCAATTAGTCACTCAATTTTAAAGTTTCTCACTGAATATGTCGGTTGGATTAGCAGTTTCTAGGCTAATGCTTTCAATACCTTACCGTGCGTATTTTCATATTATTGATTTGTTTGGTAGAGGTCTGTATTAATGATTTCACCAGGTATTATTAACTCATTGTATAGCTTTCTGGTTCCACTAGACACATAGTGTTGTCTTCCTGCCAAATCGATCTGGTATTTTATCCAGTAGTTGGGAGTTGTTTCGTATTAAATTATGAATTTTTTTATTCAGTAACAATACAATGCAATATTATTTACCTTATCTTGTCTATGAAAAAAATTTCACAATTTCGAATGTAACAGCCATTTTCTAGAGTTTGGCGGTTTTATATAACTTTTAAATATTCAGAAATTGTCTGGTGTGCAACATTTTATATTTCAGCCATTTGTTTCTGCTTAAAATGTCATCTTTATCCAATGCTGTTCACAATTCGGTGTTATCTCTGAACTGCCGAAAATATCTTACTTCTGTTCATAGCTGTCAGATTTGACGATTTTTTGCTTCCTATTTCTGCGCCTATTTTAACGATTTTAAAAAATTAAAAATTTACATCATATTCTTTTCTTTAGTACATTAAAAGTCAATTTAAGGTTTGTATTTACGTTGCAGTTATTACTATTGTAAATTTAAATGATGACTTTTCTGTGTCTAATGTCTTTTTCGTCCTTTAAAAGTCAAAAAATTACAATCTTTGGAGGAAGGGAGTTCCTCATACGAACATGCGAATAGTCTGAAAAAAGAATGAATTTTGTCTCTAATGCAGTGTGCGATCCACTGCCCAATCGCTCAGATACGTAAGCGCTTAGAGAGAAAGGGGAATGTTACGTACGAATACACGATTCTCGGAAACAAGTCCCAGATTTCGATCGAGCAAAACTTGTTGTAATAGTGATAGAACAGTGAAAAATAAACCACAATATCATAACTCCAATAATTCAATGGAGTTCGTTACCTAGCCGTCATTAACGAAGCCCTTCGCCTTCTCTCTTGTACGCGGTCGAAAAGTCTCAAAATAGTCGTTGAGCCACCGGTCTATACTTTCTTAAGAAGCTAAGGGACTGAAAAATGTATCGATTCTAGCGAATCAACAACAATTTTCATGTCGATTTTGTAACGATTAGTTTTACGATTTCCATGAAGGTCTTTGACGATTTTTTTTTATAATATTTGACGATTTGATGCTTTATTTATCTGGCTGCTATGCATGATTATCTTATGCGACTAATAAGTGGTTAATACGACTATCCAGTATTTTTCGCTGTTGTTTGTTCATTGATCTGATGTATAAATACATCCAGTATACATCAGTATATACAAGTAACAGATGTCGCCAACACAAACATGAAAACAAATTAAGGTTCGTTCATAGTAAATGTTCCCTATGGAAACATTTGTACGTTGACGCTCACTCCATGAGCTTATACCTGGTAAATGGACCTTCTTTCGACATTGCAACCTTGTGAATACATGCATTTATTGACAGTATTTCAAATTCTCTACAGTTAAGAAAATATTTGATTTTATAAATAAAATTCTTATTAAATTTGATTTTGCCTATTAAATTTGATTTTTTATAAACGTTATTGTATTAAATGGTGAGAAACGCTTTATTTTTTTGCTCTCACACCTCAAGTAAGTTCAAATGAATTCTAATCAATAAAATAAAAAAAAAAGACTTTCTTTGCAGCAGTTGCATTGTATTATATTTCGCTTATGCAAAAATTATAAGCGAAATAATTGTATACCACTCCTCCTCTATTTGCATTCAGTGTTGCTTGTACTTGTCGGTTTAAGCTTGAGTTAAGAAACTTGACAGTTACTATATACAGTGGCTCCCAACTTATTTCAACCAGCACCTTAAAAAAAAAAATTAATAAGAGTTTATAGAATATGTTTCAAAATAAAGCAAAAAAATTGAATTCAATGTTAAAATTACGTGCAATTTGTGATCTAAACGTTTGCCAACACCAGATTTCGAACCAGAATGACCTTATCTATCATATATAACAAGAAATGAATCTTATAAGTGGCAGTGCTATGTTAGGAAGCATTAAGATTTAAAAAATTAAGAGTGCAACAAAATAAATTAACTAGAAAATACAAAATTAGTAAAATTAGTATTAAGTTAAAATATAAAGAAAAATGTAATATAAAGAAATTTAAAAAACTGACAAATACTGTAGATGTAAATGAGATAGTTGAAAAATAATTGAAAAATATTTCTATTTAGAAAAATCAGTCTAAAAAACTAGGAATAAATATATAACCGATATAAACCTATAAAAAAAATTGCAAATCGTAAAAAAAAATTTTACTCATGAAAATAATTTGAGTAATTCCTTTTTGAACGCATTTGTATTGCCCAGATTCTTAATATAATTTGGTAAGGAATTCCAAAGACTAGTGGTGTGTATAAAAAATTGTCTCTGAGATAAAAGAGTCCTAAATCTTTGCTGAATAATGTTTTTACCCCGGTAGGATCTAGGAAATTTAATTCGACAAAATAAATTATCTTATGAGGTAGAATAAGGCATCCTATTTTGAGGAGATTATTAAATTTAACATTATGAATCCGGCCGGTAAGCCAAATGAGAAATGTGTTCACGACGCTCTTTATGAAAGACATATCTAGCTATGTTATTAAATGCTAAGTTAAGTCTACGTTTATCATCACAATCACAGTAATGGAATTAAGTACGTTCTGGCAAGTTGTATACGAATGACAAAAGGAGTCGAATCAATAACAGTCCGCAAGATCCTAAGCATAGTATAAATTCTACCAACAACGACATTTACATGGTCAGACCACGATAAACTGCCATTAAAGACAATACCCAGATTTCATGCAGATTTGACAAAGTCAATTTTACTACCCCTGTTGCACAATTCAGGCATGAAAAATGATCAGTCGGTCCTCGAAAGTATAATACATTTAGACTTAGAGGGATTGATGCAAAGCCTATTTGTCAATCCTAACCAAATCACGATTAATGAAATACAAAGCATAGTATAAAGCAGCACATCATCAGCATACATATGAACATTACAAAGAACCAAGACATACGGTAGATCATTTATATACATACAAAAAACAACAGAGGCCCAAGTATTGACCCCTGGGGAACACCTCAACTAATATTAAGTGGATCTGAGATATAGCCATTAAGATGAACTTTTTGAAACCTATTTAGCAAATAAGAATAAATAAGATTACAGGCAAAATTTGAGAAATAAAACAGTTTCCGCAGCTTTTTCAATAGAACTTCATGATCGACTGTGTCAAAAGCCTTAGTGTGATCAAGCAGAACCAAAAACGTTACACTATTTACATCTAGTTTCGACCTAAGATCTTCAACAATATTTATTAGGGCAGTAGTACGTACAACTTCTACCTTTCATAAATCCCGACTGACTAAGAGTAAAGTAATAGTGACTCTCCAGATAATTAGTGATCTGTCTGGCCATTATATTCTCCATTATCTTGGACAAAAAAGGAAGGATTGTAATGCTGAACTCGTTGTTCGTTTTGGGAATGGGAACGATTTCCCAATATTCAATGTTCAGGAATAGTAGATTTAGTCAGAACTGTATTGAACAAGTGAGTATAGTATGGCAAAAGTGTAGGAGCCAGAGCTTTCAAGAATGAAGGATCCAAATCATCAGAACCAACCGCATTCGATTTTACTGCTGAAATACATTCCAAAATCTCAAACTGATTTACGCAATGAAAACTAAATGAATGTTGTGGTAGAACACTACAGAGGTCATCATTGAAGTTACCGATAGAAGTTGGAATCTTAGAATTTACGAACTGGTCATTAAACATATGTACATCAACAATATCCGTTCCAGGACTCTTTCGGCCAATTCCTATTTCACGAATTACATTCCATTTAGACCTGTTATCCATTATGTTGGAAAACCTTCCACCATAATACAATGCCTTGGCATTATGCGCTTGGTAACATCCGTCCGTGCGAATTTATGTAAAGCCTTTAAATTATCAGTCCTAAACCTCTTCCATCGCCTGTAAGCATTGTCCATCCTTATAGTAGCTCTGAAAAGGGAATAGGCGAAAATAACTCTCCAAACCACTAGCAAGTGGAGTCAATGCTAAAAAGACTGAAACCTGTAATTAATCAAATGGAAGGTCATACTAAATTATGAAATTAAATTATGAAATTAGTTAATTAATCATTTAATTGTTCCTTTATAATAGAAAGTGATTGAAGTAAGCTGTGAATATTTGTGGTTTTTAGTTTTTTTGTAAGTTTACATTTTTTAAACTTATCCTATGCACTCTTATTAAAATTTTTTATATCTTGTTTCGTTTTGAAATTATAAGAGCTTAATTTTTTTAAAGGAGCTGGTTGAAGTAAGCTGGGAGCCACTGTATGGATGTATGTATTTATGATGAGCTCTTTTCTTTTTAAGATAAATACTAGAAACAACAACAATAGCAGAAATAGCCTTTTATTCATTGAAAACATATCGAGTGTCTAAAAGCAGAGATTCTTAAATTGTTTAAATCTGTTTCCAATCTGTATTTCTTGAATTTGAAACAGTAAGGGAACTGCATGATTTGAGTTGCATCGTGTATTATGATACTTGACTACGTTATCTACATACTAAGGTGAGTTAATAAGTTTCTGGCATTTTGTAGTCAAATAAGGATTTTTGAATTAAAAATCATTGGATTGCTCAAACATTTTCGCCTTTGAGCGCTATAGGTTAGGTTGGAGTAGATACAGCGGACAGTTGCGATAAGCAACTGTACACTGTATAACTTAGCTTATGTGTTCTAATCCTTTCAAAAAGAAAATATTATGATTTCAATTAATTTCGATGGCCTACATATTATCCTAGCCTCAATAAATTGTTTTACGATTACAACTGATAAAATTCCGAAACAAAGAAAAATTAATACATCCCTGATCTAATGAAGCGTGAAGTGAGGGGTTTTTAATGATTTCAAAATCCGTGTAGTTGCCGTAATCTAGTTGGTAGTGTGTTGACTTATTAGACATAAAGCCCGTGTTCGTATCCCTGGTCAGGCATTCAAACGACCATGGGCGACTGCCTCTCAGCAGATTTCTGGCAAAAACTCTGAGAGTAAATAAAATTGAAATGCAGAGCTTCTCAAAAATTCGACTTTAAAAATTGTAGGTCCTGCCACTTATGTATGAAATTAACACACACAATATAACTGATGTGAGAAGATAGGTCGAAATCCTTACTGAAGGGATGTAATAACCAATTATGTATGTATGTATGTAAAATCCGTATCATCTCTCAATATTATACGTTTTCCTTTCCTTACATTATCGAGTAAGTTGAATAACTTTAAAAATTCCTTCAAAGTTGCCACATGACTGTGTTTTTGTTCTATTGTAAACAAACGAGGCACCCATATCCAGATGATTTTTAAAATTGAAATTCATGATTCTGTCTTCGATAATCCATCATACTACAGTAATCTACAATCGGTCGGCACCATACGTCTGATATGGAGTTTGTACCATAAACTCAAGTCCAATAAGCCAACATACTATCTACTAGACCAAGGGAGATACCCCAATCAAACACTGCCTACGTTCCATATTTTCAATGTTTGTATGGCTGCAATGACTTTCAGTAACCACTGATGGTGCAGAGCAACCTCTAAGGCTGATTTCCAAAACTGATACTACAAAGAAGAGAGTAAAAATAGCGAGAACTAGAAAACTAGATTAGTCTACAAGTATTATAGCGCGGTGGCAGCAGTTGATATTAACAATGGTCAGTATGACTACAGGGTGGCTGATATGTATTGCAACCAGCTTCAGGTTGTTATCATTTGTAAACCGCTTGTCTGACAGCTCACAGATTTATTCCAGTGACAGTTCATTTTATTATTTACAAGCTTTCAAAAACTTTTTGATCTATTTCATTCAGAAAAAAGTTATTCGTGATGGAATTCAAGCGTGATAGTATGATTGTTTTATATTTACCTGGAAAACTATCGGTAGGTTATCTGGTACCATTGCTCGTTATCGTGATACTGGCAATATTGCATCGTGTCCAAGAATTGGACGAAAAAAAAAAAACGGTAACAACACCAGAAATGATCCGAAAAGTGAAGGCCAGATTTAATAAACATCCACGCCGCAGTGGTAGAAAAATTGCTCGCGAGCTGAACATATCGCGAGAACGGATGCAACACAAAAATTACTGAAAAATCAGATTGGACTAAAGTCATTGAAGTTCCAAAAAGTGCATGAGCTCACCGATGGACAAAAAAAAAAAACTAGACTGGAAAGAGCCAAGGAGTTACTTCGCTTGCACGAAAATGGCCAGTTACCGAATTTGGTTTTCTCCGATGAGAAGCCTTTTAAAATTGCGCACTTGGTGAACAAACAAAATGATCGGGTTTACTTGTCAAAGAGGTCAGCTGAAAATTTACACCTGTGATTGGCCACCAATGCTCAAGCGCCGCCGATGGTAATAATGTGGGCCGGCGTAACGCCCGATGGTCGCTTCCCGCTCGTATACATCGACCGAGGGTCAAAATAATTACCGAATATTATCGGGAAAATATCTTAAAGATAGTATTGTCTGCCCAGGGAAGACAAACATTTCGGCCACAGATCATGAACATTCCAACAGGACTCAGTACAAGCGCACTCAATACACGTTAACTAAGAATGGCTTTAGAAGGAGGTTCCTCGCTTCATTTCTAACGCATAATGGCCACCAAAACCTCCGTATCTCAATCCGTTGGACTTTTGCGCCTGGGGCATTTTGGAAAGTAAGGTTCTCACTAAAAAATACCAAAGTGTCGATCATCAGAAGCCGGTGTTTGGCCGGGAATGGGCCAAAATTCCGCAGAGCTACTTTCATGCAGCCTGTGATGGCTTTGTCGTCCGCTTGAGGCCCATAATTGGTACCAAAAATTGCCAATTCGAAAAAGTCTAAACTGATTCTAAAATTTCATATTATTTCCAATATTTTTTGCTTTCGAACAATAAAATTAAAAAAAAATTAAAAAAAATATAGCGCTTTACTTCGTTGCATTATATATCAGCCACCCTGTACACCCTAATGAAAGTCAAAAATTATTATTTTTGATCTATTGAATCATGATGAAAAGTAAGCAGGTATACTGTACGATGTAGTATTTTGATCAAAATTCCCAAGAGGAATGTAATTGTGGGTTTTGAGGGCGTTATTACCATTTTCTCATTGTCGTATATTGGTAATGGCTTCACAAATGTTGGTCTTCAAATGCTCAATTGTTTCTGGTTTGTTGGCATAACACTTTTTTCTTTAACGGTGCCCCACAGCAAATAGCTCAACGGTGTTAAATTGCGGCTTCTTAGCGGCCAATTGACATTTCAGCTAATCAAACGGCCATTGAGGCAGAAAATCGACTGTGGCATGAGATGTGTACAATCTGTACCATCTTGTTGAAATCAAACATCGTTCACTTCAATACCATGAAGATCGGGTCCAAAAAATCGGTTATTATGGTGCGAAAGGTGTCTCCATTGACTGTAATTGTTGCATCGTCCTCATTTTCAAACAAATAATGGCCATTAAAGCCTCCGCTCTACAAAACTCACCAAGCACCGGGTCGTAATGGATTGATTGGTTTCTGTAAAACCCCATGTGGATTTTCTGAGCCCCAAATATGGAAATTTTGTTTATTAACGTACTCAGCAAAGTGAAAATAAGCTTCATTCGAAAAGATGATTTCTTTTTGGCAAAATTAATATCATCGTACAGTTTCTCGTTGGCCCATAAATCCCAATGTTGCTCAAGCGTAAATCAATGCATTACATTCTGTGGAGATAACACCCTGAATTGGAATGGGTATATTCTCGAAAGTTTTAGGAAAATATCTGGTGAATTGGTACTGCCGATAGACTTATTGAGGAACGAAACGAGGCTGAAAAATTTTGGGTGTGATTTAACTTGCTCTCTGCATAGTAATACCCAACGGCAGGCTCGCGACACTAGAGTGGTTGAGTGTATACACGGTGGTCTTAGTACTTAGGCTCCAGAAATGGTGAATCCTATAAGCTTTTTATGGAAATGCTCCTATAAGAATCTTAAAAAACATAATTTTTGAGTAGAGCTATTTGATGTGAGAAGGCATGAAATTCATAAAAGTTATAAACTTATTGAGCTACCCTCCTAATTTGTAGCCTAGAAGTGCTAGGCAAAGTTTTATTCATATTGATTTAAAATAATTTTTTTGTTTAAAAACTGAAGGAAGGAATGAACAAACCGATATTAAGTTCTTGTGTTTATTTGTATGTTAAGCTGTTGAATAGGTTCTGGTCTTACACCTCTAGTACATTGCAAATCGAATATTTTTTTTGTCTTGCTTTTGTTTGCCACAAGTAGCTGTAGACATGCAACATACTATGGGGAAAGTAGTTATTACAACAGGCATTCAAAATGCCTCACCCACCAGTTGTGAATTGAATTTGAGCTGGTTAAGGAGAATAATAAATCGATAATGGTGATATGGTAAGTGCAATAACAGCCCAAGGTTTATATTACCAATCCCTTTTAGCCATTCTGTTATAAAATCTTCTTTGCATTATTGTTCATTCTATAAATAGATTTGAATTTAATTTTAAGAAAAATATAAAATTTTTCAAAAATAATAAAAAAATAATTTCATTTACTTATACAGGCTTGATTTTGTACAAAAAAAAGACAACAAAATAAATTGTTTCACCTGGTGAGCAAATACTATAAAACAAAATTTATATTTAAATAATATTCACTGCTTGCTGCTACTCAGTCAGTCGGTGACTATGTAAGTAAGTCAGTCAGCCGTACTGTCTTATCGTTGAAGTTTTCATTTTAATTTTTTTTTTACCTTTCCATCCAGATGAACACACAAAAGTTCTTATCGTTCGTTTGGAATTTAAAATTTTTATTTAATGGCACGAGACATATTAATGTGACAGGCTCCATTTAAGACTGGCTATGACTTGCTATTAACGGTATAAAACAACCTTAAAGCTTAAATCTGTTTAAGAATTTTTCACAAAGTTTAATTTTAAACAAAATTAACTACAAGCTTTAAACTATTTGTAGATGATATTTGGCTAATATTTACGAAAGGGGATTTTTTTTTTTTTACACGCCGAGAAGGGGTGAATGATACCTAACCGCACCATAGAGGAAGTCGTCACGTGCTCCGTGTGTGGGGCCCTCACCCACTAAATCCCCTCCGTCAAGGTGGTACTGTTGTGGAGTCCTTTTGGCCCTTTGGCTATCTTCAAGCTCATACCCGCTTTCGGATTACGTATTAAAGATTGAAGAGACTTCTAAGTTCCTCCACTATTCCTTTTGTCCAGATTCCTGACTGGGATTTCGTTTGGTACTAGTGTCATCTATGCCGACGTGCCTACATGTTCTACAGTCTCCAGATTTCTCTTCTTCAGTCTCAGAATGCTCACCACGTAATTCGCCACTGAGGCTCAATTCTCTCTACTGGCAATCATAACTCCGACAATGTTAGCGGCCGTGATGGTTCCAATCGTTGACATCAGTACAGAACGATAGCTCTGCCAGACTGCACATTTTTTTTTTTGTTTTTTTTTTTTTTTGTTTAAACCAGCACTCAGGGGATGATGAAAACAGTGTTCCTCATCGTCAATTACTTCCCCTTCATCGTAAAGATAGTAAGGGAAGGCGGTTTTGCCTATTTTGTGCAGATATTTCCCAAAATATCCATGACCCGATAGCATCTGCGTAACGTAGAAATTAACCTCTCCAAATTTCCGGAATAAGTCTCCCTTCCGTCTACCTTCCTCTATCTTCATCGTTCCAACGTCCGTTCTGAAATGATGTTTTCCCTAAGAGGACCGGTTATGTGATTTCCAGCCAATTTCGCTCTATAAATCTCCATCCGTTCTACTGCCAGCATATCCGTACCAGCTATCACAAGTACGGATGGGGAGCACACTGTACGATATGCCGACGCGATACGAAATGCAGCCGTTTCTGAAGCTAATAACAGGAACGATGCAGAAAACGTCCTACTTTGACAGAAATTGAAATGTATTCATCCATGCGATTGGCGTTTCTCTACAGAGAGGCATAGAAATGATTTCACAAAAACTCCATTCAATGTGCAATGCTAAGATGGGATAATGAATTCACTTTTAGAGGTACCAGACTGTTCTGTTGAAAAGAATTCGCATTGAACCTATCAACATTCAATTTAAGAAAATTCACAACATTGATAACAGGACACTGACTTAATAACAAAACTTATCTAGTCAAAGAGCGATTTGAGTAAAATTCTCACATTCATAAGACTCTCGGGATTTTTGAGAGATATCAACCAAGAGCTATAATTATAGGTTGGAAGAGGTAATAATAGTGCCTATTAAGACAAGCAATTTGGCGCAAATAGTATTTGAAGTATTTGTATTGATAAGAATATTTTTATTTTTTTTTCTTTTAAGTGTCGTGGGGGTCTCTGTGGGGCATGGGTATTTTTCTACCCACTTCGGTATAAGTGTGTTCTAAATTTTTTTCTTTGTTATATGGCGGCTAGACAACATAGTTTTGAGAGTTTTTTTGAAAATAACACGTTTGTGACAATAATAATTCTGACAAGAATGATAAATCTGCCAAAATTACTCCATTAAACAATAAATTTATCATAGTCTTTCTGTGAAGGAACAGATGATTGCGTACTATGGTTCCCATTTGGCTAAAAATACTGGGTGTTTGCTTCTTTGACAGGGTATTGTTATTCCTTTATTCCAAATGCTGGCGCTTCTGCTAAAAATAATGTTGACTACGGCGTTAGAGAAAATGTGGTACTACGACTATTAGAGAATATTTCAGATCCAACTCAATATAATGTTACATTGGACAAGCCATAATTTATTATGTACATTATCTCGAAAATGATATTTGACAAGAAGTACTATTCGAGATAATGGAAGCAATCATGCATTGCGGGATTATATTAAATTTATGAAAAAAATACCTAGAGGTTTATCAGATTTTTGATTTGACAATAACAGTATTATCGCAGTTCACTGGAACGATGATTCGGTATTTATTATCATCTTATACCTACATATGTACGTATATATTTTAAATCTATCTATATTTTTAATCTTACTTTTTGGGTGTATGGCCGATGTGCAGACCTAAAAGAAATGACCGTAAATATCGTAAGATGGCTTTCGTTGAACAACCATACTACAATATGTATGTAATTCAGCGTGTAGGTGAAGTTGACTTACTTCATAATGGCGTCAACAATTATCCCATGCGAGTCCACGGAAAAAAGTGGTATTTTCCATTACATACTAAAGCTATTGAAGCAGCTATGGTAAACACATGGAAATTACACTGCTTGTGAACAGGGATGTGAAGGCTTGCCACCTATGAGGCAACTAGATTTTCTTGTTAGAGTTGTTGAAGCGTTGCTAAAAATTCGTGAAAATCTACGCCGTGATGGAAAAGTTGTCACAAATTCGTAGCAAAATTTGACCGCATGATTGATAAAATTGAAAAACGCGGTCGCTGTGCGCAATGTGAAAACAGAGTACGGTTGTAACAAATACGGGATTCTTTTTCACAATTTCATGCCGGAACTACCCAAAATTTAAAAAAAATAGAGAAAAATAAATAATTTCAAATTGCTATTTGAAATTAATTTTTAAAATTTTATAAAATATTTTTCATACCAATGCCTAAGTGGGTATTTTTATACCCATGTCCTCTAATCGCTCCTATAGCTTAGGTAAGTAGACCAATTTAAATTGAAGTATCTTCATCGGATAGAAGATATATTATATTACATGGCATCTAAAGGTTTTTCTGATAATATCATCCACCCATATTCTACGGAAGTTCTTTCTACAAAATTTTGATTTTGAAAAATTCTTGATCTTTGACCTTTTTTCTGTTATCCAAAATATGTGACTATCATGTCTTACTAATTTTTTTTAAACCGTTCTATGTCTTCTTTATTCGTTCTTAAACAAAAGTTTGGGCTCTCATTTAGTTGGGTCTAGGTAGAATTTTTTAAAAAACTTCTTTTTTGGGTATTTTTCAACCCATTCGGTGTTAATGAGTAAAATCCAAGTTTCGTGTTTAGAGATATTAAGGATTTTATCTAAAATAAATAGTGTTTGTTAAAGATGTTTGTGCGTATAGTTTTATTAACAATGACATTTTATATTTGAAATTTATCTGAGTGATAGATCTTGAAGAAGAGAATAATAATATTGAATAAAATAAAAAAAATCAAAAAAACACCATTTATTGCCACACATATGTACTATAGTTTTTCTTTTTTAATAGAAACTTAAAAAATTAATTTTGCACAATATGTGATTGTTCGAAGAACGATAAAATAAAAGAAAACAATAAAAAAAAAAAATAATTGAAAGAAATTAAAAAAGAATTTAATTTTTATTTATTTTTTTTGTTTAACCTCCCTCTTTTCGAGTACATGTATCTCTGCTACAACACGGTATCACAAAACACGATTTCACTCTATCGCGATTAAAAAAATTTCCGAAAACTCCCTATAACACGGTACTTCAACAACACAATTTTTTTTGTTAAGACATAACTGATTCAAAATCTATTGATGTAAAGGAAGGTTAGGTTAGGTTGGGTTAGGTTAGGTTAAAGGACGTGTACCAGTCAAACAAAACAAGTACAGTACCCGAAGTCGAACTGATCCATTGTACAACGTCCTAAGGGAGGGAAGGAGAGGAAGGGATGAAGGAATTGTGTGTAAGAGAAAGATGGGAGTGGGAAGGGGAGGAATCACACAGACCAGGCACAACAGAAAGAGTGGGAGAGCGCAACTACACCAATGAAGTCCTAGCACCTCTCAACCAGCCTAAGCCACTAATGAATCTGTGGAGGGCCTTTATGTCGGCTCTCGACACTGATTTCATACTCTTAAAGAAGCCCCTGCCAAGGGCAGTTATAGAGGAGGTGTTCGATGGTCTTCAACTCCTCCTCATTGCAACATGCCCTGAAATAGTCCGGCAAGAATTTGTTCCAGATCCTCGTCAGCGACCTAATCTCGCAGTGTCCCGGGATAAAACCGACAAACTGACCTTATTCCATCTCAGCAGCCAAACTGTCCACAGCAAACACCGAAAGTTCATTTGATAAGATCACATATATAAAAAATAAAACTCGACTGTTAGACTCTTTAAATAATAATTACGGCAATTTTTGTCCAATGTTATCAAAATATGACTCAATCTCTATACATGAGAACAGACTTTAAGAATATTGTCACTTATCCTATATTTTTTTTTTAAAGTTTGCTCCTATTAATGGACAAACTCGAAACAATATGAAAAAATTCTAATTTTCAAATTTAACCTCATCAAATCCAATGGCATATGAAGTTGGAGAAGAGATGTATGTGCAACGTTTTAAAGGTTCATCTCTCCCCTTTCCAACAATATTTAAATTTTGGAAATCGGATCAGAAATGTTTGAATAATTCAGCATTTTGTGAGTAAAGTCGAAAAAAACTGTTCTTGTCAACAAAACAAGTTTGGAAGGTTTGAAAAATATAAAGAAAAGTATTTTTGAGTCCTACTCAACTAACGGAACAACGTAGAGTATTCAGTTCCTCGGGAGTATTTTCACTGTCTCACCGTGTAAGTGGACACTAAAAAAATTACAGAAAGGATTAGACTTGGGCAAAAAATTGGAATTAATGTTCTTGGATGCAGACCCTCGCGCTAAAATAAGCTGAAAATTCAAAAGGGAATTACAAAGTTGCCTATCACCGTATCAAGAAATTTACAATAACCTTGGATGGACAAGGAAACAAAGCAAGGATTTTTCAAGGAATATAAGCAAGTTCAGAAAGTGAAAATGATAGTATTCAGCCGAAAAAATGTTCCCATTTCATTGAATTGAGCAGCGACAATGAAGACAATAACTAAACTAAATTAATTATTAAATAACTATTGCCGATTTTTGTTTATTTTTTACCTATTTACGTGGATTTATATTTATTTTTTTTTTAATATATTAAATAGAATCATATATTATTTCTAAAGCACTTTTTTTGTCCGTTGCAAATATCTCCCATACTACCGCATCAAATTTAATGAACGATATCTCATTTTAAAGCTTATATCTAATACTAATGACGAAAAATAATTAGAAATTGAAAAATTAATATTTTCATTGATAAAAATTATATTTTATATAGAACTGCATGATAATACTGTTGTCATTATGATTATATGTTTTTGTTCAAGTGTAGTAATACAGGGTCGTTTAATAGTAATGCAGTTCTACATTATATATTATGTATTAAAATCCATTCTGGCAATACCGCTATTTACTATAATGCCTTTTATTACTAAGTCAGTTATATATAATATGCATATTAAATTGCAAAAAGCTGTTTTGGCAATACTTTGCAGTAGTTGTTAGATCAAGTGCGATAAACATGGTCGCTTATATAAATAACGTGCATTTGAAAAGACAAATGCAATTATAATGTTAATCAGAAATCTTAATGCTAAACAGGGGTTAATAAACGGTATCAGGCTAATCGTAACAAACTCGGGAGAGCACATCATATCAGCAAAAATTATTCATACCGATAAAACTGTACTCATACCCCGAATCAACTTTACACCTTCTGATCAAACTGTTCCTTTCCGAATGACACGAAAACAATTTCCTATCAAAGTTGCTTTTGCTATGACGATAAACTAAGCACAAGTTCAAACCCTTCAAAAGGTAGGATTGTATTAACCAGAACCGGTCTTTTCACATGGGCAGTTATACGTGGCTTTTTCTCGAGTTCGTACGTTTAAAGATATTTTTGTTTGTATTAAGGATTCGTATGGGCAAAAGGTTAACGATGATCATGTCATTACCTCTAACAATGTATTAAAAGGAGTATTATAAAAGCATTTAAACATATTTATGCATGTATGCATGGTAATAGGTATGATGATATTATGATTTCTAATATTTTTATACTTTTAATAAAATTTCTATTAATTATTTTCATTTTATGTTACGAAAATGACAACTAACGGTGCGAAATATTCGCACGGGTCATCTAGTTTTTATTTATTTTGTTATTTTTAATAGAACAGAAATAAAGTCTCTTCTGTGGCATTAAAATCTTTTTATGGAACTCAACCACTATTTTTGTACTAGCTTCTAGTCTCCTATAGCACGGTTTCACATAACACATCATATTGTAGGACTGTGTTGTAGGAGGGTTACTTGTATTTGTTTTAGATTAAAAATTTATTTGCTCTATCGTTGCTTGTGGTCGAAAATAAAATGTCAACAAGTATACAATAAAACAAATATTAATATTTATTGACAAAAGCAAAAACAAAAAAAAAACAAAAACCTTAAATGGAAATGGAAAAAAAAGAAAAAATATTAAAAAAAAATAAATCGATTTTATTTGTAAAAATAAATAAACAATTTTACTAATTGACCAGCATTTTTGAAAAAGGAATTGTCTGTCTATATCCACAGGAGATTTTATAAAAAACAAAAAAAAAAAATGTTTCCTTTTAAAAAATAAATAATTGAAGTTAAAAAATTAGAAAATAAATTAAAACAATTAAATTTCTGGCAAACAACATGCATACTTTGTATAATCACGGTAAGAAATTTTTTAAAAATTTTTTTTTGTAATTATTCAATATTTATTTTATTTATTGTATTCAATTTAACCATAAATAATCATTTTTACTGTAATAAAGTGTTCGTTTGTTTGTTTGGTTTTCTGCTTCGCCTATACGCTTATATGAAATATTGTAAAAATATTGTATGGGCGAGTGATTCCATTTTATAAATTTCATTTTATAAACTCTGTGGGAGAGAATTAAAAAAATATTAAAAATAATTTCATAAATCAATAGGCGATATTTTGTTTTAAAATTTTTAATGGGAAAGAAAGAGAACAAGTAGTGGCCATTGCTGGCCCATCCCATTGTTCCCATCTTGCAGGCAATTTTTGGATTACACTCTAAAAAAATTGAATTTTAAAGCAAACCAATCAGTCAATGAATTTTCGAAGAATATTCCTCGTAGGAATATTCCAATATGGGTCTCCCCTCGATGAAATCAAACAGCGATTGGAGGTAGCCAAGTTTTGACTGTATTATGAACATTCCATTTCATTTCATTTCAGGGGTTTTCTTATCGGAGCTCGGACTGATGTAATTTATACTGATTACAGTAAAGCTTTTGATAGGGTTGATCATAGAATTTTGCTTCTTAAACTTTCATTGATTGGTATTTCTGATATTATTCATCGTTGGCTAGACTCTTACCTCTCCCTTAGGACTCAGAGGAATTTATTGTCTAAGACTGTATATGTTACTTCTGGTGTTCTGCAGGGTAGCCATTTGGGTCCTTTACTGTTTTTATTGTTTCTGAATGATCTTCATTGTGCTGTTTCTGATTGTAATATTCTAATATATGCTGACGACGTTAAATTATTTTATAGTTTTGATGATGATCATGGCCAGACTGTTCTTCAGCGAAATATTGATTTGTTTGTAACTTGGTGCAGGCGTAATTTAGTGGATCTTAATTTGAGAAAATGTAAATGCATAGTTTTCTCCCGCGGTTGTGTAATCTCGTCCACTTATGTGATTAATTCTTGCCCTTTGGAAACTGTGACTACATTTGGGAGTACTATTGGATATGGAATAGTCTTTTATTGATCATTTTAGTTTGATGATTGGCAAGGCTCGAACTGTTCTTGGTTTTGTGAAAAGATGGGCTAGGGAATTCATTGATCCTTATATAACAAAACTACTGTACATTTCACTTGTTAGATCTATTTTGGAGTATGTGTTTGTTAATATCGTTGTCATAGCGATTCAATTGAGTCTGTGCGGAAGCAGTTTTTATTATTCTGTTTACATGGCTTCGGATGCCAATGGGCTTTAATCATATGAGGATAGATTAGGTTTGATAAAACTTCTAATTTTGCAACGTAGAAGGGCTGTTTTAGGGGTTTGTTTTGTTTTTATAATGGTTAAGGGTGATATCGATTCTGAATTTTTACTGACCTGAATTTCAGTATCCCACCAAGATTTTCACGGCAATATCGCCCCCTTTCTTTAGATTTCTATAGAACAAACTATGGATGTAATTTTCCTTTTCGTAGTAATGATTTTAACTTGCATTATGATTTTATAGATTTTAATTGTAGTGTTTGTAATATAAAACATAACCTATATGGTGGCATTAATTTATGAATTATTGTATAAATTTTATTTTTGTTCTTGTCTTAGATATTGTTACCTTATTCAGCTTGTGATTAAGTTCTATAGCTGTTTTATGTTCTCGTTTCCATAACCTTTCCCTTATCCGCTACAGTCCGGACTGTAGTGCGTACGCGTCCCTACGTAATGAGGACGAGCCCTCCGCGGTCGGATGAGTGTGGGTTAGTGTGAGGCCGGGGACGTACGAAATTAAAAATATCCCAATCGGGTATTGTGGTCCATTTTCGATTACATTATTCAAATTGATCAGATGTCGTCGGTAGCGATATTTGTTAACGGTTTTACTAAAGTTTGAGAGTCCATCACAATATTCTGTTTCCATCACACACTCAAATTTTTGTGTATCTGTCTGGGCTTTCAGCCGAAATTGATGGTTGTCCCAGATTAGTAATTTTTTCCGATTAGGATTCTAAAATCAAATCTATTTCAACAGTAACAATTCGATGTAACGCTTATTTTCTATCGTGTCTTTAAAGCAAAATTATGCAAATGGTTTTTGATTTTCCATCTGCCTGTCATTCAATTCATGTGTCACCACCCATTTGCCAAACTTTTGGATCCTTCCAGAGGTTTTAAGCGCTTAGAAATTGTTTTAATGAATAGATGCAACATATTTCGAAAAATGAGTTTGGACTAAAGCCATTGAAGTTCCAAAAAGTACAAGAGCTCACCGATAGATAAAAAAAACTTAGACTGGAAAGAGCCAAGGAGTTACTTCGCTTGCACGAAAGTGGCCAGTTACCGAATTTGGTTTTCTCCGATGAGAAGCCATTCCAAATTGAGCAGTTTGTGAATAAACAAAATTATTGAGTTTACTTGCTAAAGAGGGCAGTAGAAAATTTACACCTGCGATTGTCCACCAGAAGTCAGGTAGTAATGGTGTGGGCCGTCGTAACGGTCGATGGTCGTTTCCCGCTCATATTTATCCACCCCGGGGTCGAAATAAATGCCGAATATTATCGGGAAATTGTCTTAAAGGCAGTATTGAAGCCTTGGTCAGACAAACATTTCGGCCGCAGACCATGGACATGCCAACAGGACTCAGAAGCAACTCAGCATGCGAAAAGGTGGTTCTTCGCTTCATTTCTACCGCACAATGGCCACCAAAATCTCCGGATCTCAATTCGTTGGGCTTTTGCGCCTGGGGCATTTTGGAGAGTAAGGTTCTCACTAAAAAATACCAAAGTGTCGGTCATCTCAAGACGTGCAGCCTGTGATGGCTTTGTCGGCCGTTTGATGGCTTTGTCGGCCATAATTCGTACCAAAGTTTGTTAATTCATTCAAATCTAAACTGATTCTAAAATTTGATGTTATTTCCAACAGTTTTTGCTTTTGAACAATAAAATAAAAAACAAAAATTTATAATATAGCGCTTTACTTTGTTCCATTATATATCAGCCACCCTGTATGTTTCTGACCTTAAATTGTGATCTTCATCCAATCCATCGCCGTCTTCAAACTAACATAGAAATCTTCTAAGTTTTTAATTTCTTGCTATATGTGAATCATGGAAATCATCTTCTGAATGTTGCTTTCAATAGATAATGATCACCATTGGCCTTGATTAGCATTTTATGCGATTCTGTACTTTTCTTCAAATTATCAAATTAATGCTTTCCGCAAATCATCATTTTCGGGTACCTTCTTAACGCGATGATAAAAATTTTACGTTTTTTGTTCAACTGATTTGATGAATACTGCGTATATTTTTACGCCTTTATTAAGGCCCATTTACAATAAGTAGTGCCTATGGGTACATTTAAATCTTTACGATTGAGTCTTGAATTGTACGCCTGGTCGAATTGTTTGTAGCAAAAAATGTTTTTGAAAATATTTATACTAGATTACTTATTTATTATTTCAAAAATAAAATTGAATTAAATTTAACATTTAATCTTAAATTTAAAATTGTTTGCTACAGCATGTATGGATATTGGAATATAAAATTAAAGTGGACAATAATATAAAATTTAATAATAAGTGAGAACTATTGTATCAGGTTTTAGAATATTTCCTTAGGATTTGTGGTGGAAAAGTTAAATTAAAAAATTTGTTTACAATTATTTCTTTCATTAAATAAAGTCTTTTTTATTTCAGTTTACAAATATACTTTAATTTATAACACTATGCTATGGCAAGCAGTTAGTCTTTCGTTTTATTTATCATTCATTCATTTTCGGCTTGGCAACTTCTAGAACCTTTGTGTTGTTTTCTTGGGCTGATTATGGTTAGAAACTTTGTCCAATATGCACTACAATTCTTTTTTTTTTGATAGATTTAGCGCTTTCTGAATTTTCCATTTCCATTTATCCTCTCTTTGATGTCAGTGGTATTCTGATTGAAGAATGGATTGCTGGTGTTTGCCAGCAAGAACATTTACCTCCACACCAACAGTGATGTTTCCATCGAAGTCAGAATCGCATTTGTCTGCACAATTAAAATTTCATGATGTTGCAAGTGATTCTTTGTAAAGTTTTGTGACATCGGTTAGTGATCAGTGTACTTACTTACTTACTTAATTGGGCATAACAACCCGATTAACGGATTTCGGCCTGCCGCAACACATCCTTCCAGGCGCCTCTGCTACTTGCCCACCTTTCGTATACAATTTCCCCGCATCAAATACTCGCCGGAGCATCCTCCTCCGTTCGAACGACAGGGCTGAGCCAGCGCAGCCGCTGGATATTAATACGCAGTACAACGTCTATGTCGTTGAAGAGTTCACACAGGTCACTGTTCTCGGATGAGAAAATCATTGCCAACTCGCACTGGACCGAAGATCTTACGTAGGACTTTTCTCTCGAATACTCTCAAGGCAGGTATATCAGTTCTTAAGAGGGTCCGTGCTTCTGCGCCATAAAGAAGCACGGGTAGGATGAGCATCTTGTAGTTTTGTCTAGATAAATGAATTCCTTGAGAATTTCCGCACGACTCTACTTGTCGATAATATATACTTACTGCCAGACCCATTTTCTTAGACTCCCTCTCAATAGCACTAAAGGCAGCTGTGACATCTCGTTTGGTACGGCCTATGATGTCAATGTCGTGAGCGTACGCAAGCAACTGGACACTTTTTTGAAAAATAGTGCCAATGCGATGCACTCCCGCCTTTCGCAGAACACTCTCTATGACGAAGATGAAGAGGTCGTTTGATAAGGGATCGCCTTGTCTGAAACCTCGCACGGTATCAAAAGGTTCGAAGAGGTTCCTACCTTGACGGAGCTGCAGGAATTGCTCAATGTCAATTTGCATAGCCTTATCAGCATCGCAGGTATACCGAGCTCAGACGTAGCGGCAAAAAGACGATGCCTTATGGGGCTATCGAAAGCAGCAGATGGTGTGTGTCGACTTGATTTTCGTGGGTTTTTTCCAGGATTTGGAGTAGTGTGAAGATCTGGTCGATGGTGGACTTGCCATTCTGAAGTCGCACTGATTAGGTCCAATCAAAGTTTTGACGAGTGGCTTCAGTCGTTCACACAATACGCCTGTAAGAGCCTTATATGCGATAGGGAGAAGGCTTATACCCCTGCAGTTGGCACATATCGTAGGGTCCCCCTTTTTCAGGACAGGACAGAGGGCACTGAGGTTCCAATCGTTGGGCATACTTTCCTCGAGCCATATTTTATAGATCAGCTGGTGCATGCGCCCTACCAATTCATTACATCCGGTCTTAAACAATTCAGTGGGGAGGCCAACAGGACCTGCCACTTTGTTGTTTTTAAGTCGCATAATCTCGACTTTAACCTCTTCATGGCTAGGCTGCGGGGTCTCCTCGCCGTCATCATTGATCAGGTTCCGAACATCATCTCTAGAGGCGGTATTGATGTCGCCTTGCAGCAGAGAAGAGAAGTGTTTCCTCCACAACCTCAGCAACCCCTTCGGATCCACAACCAGGTTTCCATTCCCAAGGTTATTAATATTTTGAGAGAGTTAACCCATCTGTGTTTTTTTTTTAAATATTGGAATGTGTTCACATTTCGAAAAACGAATAATTTTTCGATTCTAGGATTGCGATTTGAAATTAAGGATATTCTCAACTGAATTGTTTACAAAATTGTTTTATGAGTTTGTAGTTCTTTTTCCTAAAACAGAAACCTTTATTTATACAATTTAATTAATTTTCTGTTTGAAGACTTAAAATTTCTTATTTTTCATGGCATGCAAGGCAGAGTATACTCAGTGAGAGGATAATCGGAGAGTAAAACGGTATTTGAATCACTACGCAATGCAAATAGTTTTTAAGGAAATATAAACTTTTGTTGAGTAATTATATTAGAAGGATACTTAACTTATCTTTAGAAATAAATTGAGGTAGTAAGTAAGCTTATTCGACAATAGGTCTCGGTTCAAACACCAAGTCCAACATTAAAACGAAAATGTAATAAAAAAATATGTCTTTGTCGATTTCTTCTCAGCAAATTTTTGACAAAAACTGTGAGAGTAAAATAAAATTCTTTAACACAGTTTCTCAGAAATCTTCGTTCGAAGTCGACTTTATGCTATAGGTCCCGTATACACAACATAAATTGTGAGAGAAGCAAGATCGTAATACTGCTTGAAGGGTTGTAATGACTGATTATGTATGTATGCAAGTAATCATACCTTTGACTGACATTGTAGACTAAAAGAACGCTTGTTCAGAGAGAGGATAGCCGCGAACAGAGTACCTAGATTTTGTACTTTATATACACAAAAGGAATTCAAATGTTATTTACTTTAATTGGAATATAAAACGACAAAAATCCGCCACTTAGTTTTATTTCTATAAAGAAAAGTGTAAGTTCAGTTTTTTTGTGCGCACTCCTTAGTTCGTTGTTTTTATTTTTTTTGTTGCATTAGCGTATTGTTTTATTTGTGTTGCTGGAATTTTTTAATTTCATATTCAAGAAAGTAAAGTCCTCAGCAAAGGGTTACCAAAAAAAGTTTCTTTTGATTTGGTAAAGAAATAATAAATCCAATGACACTAACACTAACGCATTTAATGAAAATAGAAAAAATTGAAAAAAACAAAAAGGAAAATAAAACGGCGAATACGATTTTTTTTTTCAATTTTATCTTTTGTTGCTATTTTTTATTTTTTCCTCTCAGTCTCATTCTCGGTTTAGTGTCAAAGAAATTTTCCAAAGTTTCTAAGAAAAATAATGAAGAAGAACACAAAAAATGGCTTTAGTACAATTGGGTGCAAATAGAGCAAAAATTGTAAGCGATTAAAGTGTTTATTGCTCTCTTTTGTTAACTTTAGTTGTTTTGTTTTTCTATTTTTTGTAATTATTTTTTTTTAACAATGTACAGTGGGTTAAAATAACAAAAAAAAATTTGAATAATCTTATTAAATTTTGAATCTATTGATATCAATTTGGTCATCTGCATGCCAATCAAAATACAGTCAAACCCGGTTATTACGAACTCCGTGGGACCAGAAAAAATAGTTCGCTATAGGCAAAGTTCGTAATAAACGGGGTAAAGTCATAGAAGAAAGTATAAAATACAAAGAATTTTCTTCATTTATTAAAAACAAAAAGAATTTTTTTATTAAAAAAAACCAAAAATATTTGTTAATTCTCTTTATCTATCAGCTGATTAAAGATACTGAGTTATAATTTAATGCTGTCATATTAATTAAAAGTAAAGACTATTGCCACACTTCAAAGTTATTCCTGAGGGTTCGTTATAAAAATGGTAAAATCCATGAAATTTAATTACTGGGACCATTTAAAGTAGAAGTTTTTGTATGAAAATTGTTATTAAAACGTTGGTACTTGAAAATATGTACGTAATAACCAAGAATTCGTTGCAACCGAGTTCGTTATAAACGAGTTTGACTGTATCTGTAAATGATACTTTTTCAGCGCTTTTAATCTTCAAATTTCTGGGTAGAGCGCATTAAAAATGTTCAACTTGCCATGACTCTCGTGGATAAATATTATATTTGTCTTGAGGACCGCTAGAGTTTGTAGCTTATTCGCATACTCCACAAGAAATACTCTAAAGGGCTAAAGCCGCACGATCTTAGTAGACAGTTCACTTCACCTCCAAGCTCCAACATGGCTAGCCGTTGACATTGATAGACTGGATAATATTAGCCTATGACGTCGTCAGCCTAAAATCCATACCAATCAATGACTTTACCACTAAACCTAACATGGACGGGTCAAATGACCCATTTTGAATTTTTTGTCAGAATTTCTTGAAAATAATATTATCACATCGCCATTTGGCTTTACAACTTTTATTACAAAATTTTATTACATCGAATGTATTTTCCAAGATTTACTTCTTTCTTGTTAATTTTTTTTACCGAGAAATATATGTAATCTATTTTAAATACTGCAAGGGTAATTTGACCCCCTTTGGTAGGAATAGGAATACATGAAGTATCGGTAGGTTTAATGTAAAACACTTTTAGATAGTCCCTTAACGACAGATAGGCAGCGCCGAACAAGGGCAGAACGGTACGAAATATCTGGCCAAGGCTGGATGAAAGCTGACCGTTAAATATGCTTAAATTCTAGCGAGGCACGCTCAATATGGTTGTTGGTCTCATTAAGAGGCATTACATTAAGGGTACGCAAGTGTAAGCTCATTGGTCTTGGACACTTTGCTAATGATTTCTACAGAAGCTGCAGTAGTCCTTTACCTGATGGATACCTGACCGACACTTGGTCAAAGGAGAGAAAAGTACTTTGGTGCTTTCCAAGAACTGATAAACTAAAGATTACAAAATCACACACACAAAATTAAAACTTTCTGCGCATGTTGAATCAATGACGTCACGCAAATTGTGTTCCTATTGGCTAATGATAATGTTAGTTATATTGCAGGGCTGCCAACTACTTTCACATAGTGCACACATTTTACAGAAGAAATTTTAATTTCCATATATGAAAAAGCTTGGAAACCTTTAAAATAGCCCAACTACGTCATCTAATGCGAAATCATGCGCAAGGCGCACTCTTTAGTTTATCATTCTTGGCTGCTTACTGTATGGAAGATCTGGATCAACTGTAACGTATTAACATTGGCAGTTTAAATCGCTTGATTAGGAGCTCCGGGCCGTATTTTGTCTAAGCGTGCATAACCAACTCTACTAAATTGACAGCCAACTCTATCTACCTAAACGCTTTTCCCCTCTTCACTGAGTATTATGATTTTTCGATGAAAACTCGAGTCAGTTGCCAATTGCTTCAGATCCCGTTCAGTTCATACATGTCGTTGTCAATGATCGTACATGATGATTGATAAATCATGCTGAATAAATGACAATTTATTTCACAACAGAGATCAGCAATGAGTATTCAAATCGATAAGTAGATTGGAGTCATACTGGAATGCTTATATGCATTCGTACTTATTTTAATATCATACTCGTACTATTTATATTCAAAGTTTGAAATACTCAATGTACACATACTTAACAAACGCACGATAATGTTGATTTCGACTCACCATGACTCAACATATACTCGAAGCACAAAATGATTGAATGATTCGCATACGAACACCATACTACTCACTGGAAGGTAGTGTGTTTGCTTTGCTTGTTGTCTTTGTCTTTCCTTCCTTCTTTGTGTGTAAATGCAATCTGTAATTTTGATTAATGATACGAATCACTGGAATCATTTATAAGTATTTCTCTAAATTTGTGAATTTGAATAGGTAGGCGTATGAATCCAACATATTTCGAATGGTATGAGCTTGATGCTAACGTTGTACTCATATTCATTCTAACCTGAACTTATAAAGGACTGTTGTAGTGAATATGAATAAAGCAAAGTAGTTGACTTTCAATACTGTTGACTCACTTATACTTAAAATTTCATGAGATTTCAAACGATTCATTGCAGATCTCTGATCAACAATGTGACCGTTATCTGTAAAAAAATAAATTAAAGATTAAAACGTACAAGAAGAAGAATGAAAAGCATTCGAAATAATTTAATTTTTGAAGCCCACTGTTTAGGTTTAGGTTTTGGGCCGGGGTGGTAGCTTTGATATCACAAAGCTCACTTGAGCACGCGTTGTGGCCCGTTGTGATGCCACGGGTGAACCTGTCCACTAAATCAGGAAAAAGGAAGAAGTTGGCCAGAGCAAGGGGTGCACGACAAAAGCACGACAACCCACTGTACAATGCACAAAATTTGTATGTCAGTGTGCATTTCATTGCTACAAATTTATTTACGAGTAAAAAAAAAAAATTTTAATTTCGGAAGAATTAATGAAATTTCGTAGAAAAGTTTAGATCACCAAAATGTTGTTGTTATTTTTATGTTGTCGTTTTTTTTATTTAAATGGAACAGAAACCTTGTTTTGCTTTTGTTTTACACATTTTATGTTTCATTTTTTGTTCGTTTGGAATTTTCAACTAAAAACTCAAATGAGTGTGTCAATTAAGGGAAAGCAAAGTAAGTGAAAATAAACAAATAAAGAACGAAATGCCAAGTATAATATTAACAGAACACATGCTTAATTGAAGGCAATAAAATGTTTCTGTTTAAAATTAAAAATTCCATTCAAGCGATTTAAAATTATGGTTGCTATGGTGCAATGAGAGCAATTAGTGTTGATATCATTGAAGTTATTCTTGAATTGTAGGTGAATGTCGTTTTTACTAATTGGAGTTTAAAAAAAGTGAAGCAGAAATATTTATTTGTGGACATAAACGTACGCATGACATTTACTTTTTAAAGATCATTTCAGGTACATGTTGCCTAGGGACAACGCCCCAAGTGTGCTCCAAGTTTCGTACAGTTTTATCATTATTTTAAAATGATATAGTGAAGTCAACTAACATGAAAGTTATTTAAATTTGAATGTTAATTGCTTTCCAAATACTCCGTACGTACAACTTCTCCGTACGTACAACATCTTGTTGGCATCATATATTAATCAAATTCTGTACATTCTGCAAAGGTATAGTGGTGGTTTCCAGTGCTTTGAGGCGTATTGGAGAGTATTAAGGACTTTTCGATATTCTAGATTTGAATGGGTGTTGTGTCTGGGTAGTGAATTTTTTAAGTCTCTGATAGATTTTAAATAGAGCTTTGTGTATTTTTCGAACTTAAAATTGTAGGTCGAAATTTATTCAGCAGTTTTTCTTCAACTGGTCGGCAATAAGATTTCAGATATTTATTTTGAGTTACATCTTTGGCATTAGATGCGTGGGCAAATAACTACATTTCTTATTTTATTTCTCTATATTTTCCTTGGTTCTCTTAAACCCTACCATGGACCTGTCG
Organism: Sarcophaga peregrina; assembly: GCA_014635995.1. NCBI lineage: Eukaryota > Metazoa > Arthropoda > Insecta > Diptera > Sarcophagidae > Sarcophaga > Sarcophaga peregrina. The sequence continues at coordinate 53,425,414 of CM025793.1, read as the reverse complement.
TTAGTATTTTCATTTGCTTAGATCTCCCTAGCCAGTGTAAGTAGGTAGATAGGTAGAAGTGGCTGTACACTGGATGAGTGGACACAATGGTATCTATTGTGATACCACAGTTTCATCCTCTCCCCTATTCCAGAAACTACTCGGAGCTTCCGATGAAGCTACTCAGACTGCCAATATCCATGTATGACAGTTCATCAAGGTCTTCCATGTAGTAGGCACCACTCTAGCCAGTGTAATTAGAAGGCTTTCCACAATGACCTTTTTCTTCTTGACAACTGCTTTTGTAATCAACCGTATTTCATTTCGTTATCATGTACTTGTCCCTTCCCAAAAAAAAAAAATAAAATTTTACAAGGCTGTCAACAAAAGTTTTCAAGATTTTTTTCTCCGTTGAAGTGAAATAAATTTTTGAGGTAATTTCTACTTTCATGGAAACATTGTTCCAAAATTTCAATGATACCGGACAGATAGTTTTTACTAAATTGGGGCCGCCAAGTCGATAAAAGTGATTGCGAGAAATATGTGTTTAAGTTATGTTTACCTCAATTCATTGTACTATTTTGCATTTTTCTCCATCTTTTCGTATCGTTTGGCTCCAAAGTAAATAAAACAGTGAAAAATATAGAGTATCCTATAAAGGGGGATTTAATTAAAGAATGCTTAATTTTAAACAAGTCAACAATATAATTTTTCTTAACACTTACATGCCAAATAAATTAATTTTGAAATTATTTCTTCAGAATTGGTGAAACAACAAAAACAATTTTTTTTTTCTCTTTTTTAATTTTAAAATAAGTGATTAATTACCTTAAGGGTATTTAACAGTGTGTTTAAGAGTGTGTATAGATGTTTGTGGCAGGTTAAATAAATATTGATTTTCTGTCTTGTGTAATAAATACTACGACACACAGTCAAACTAACTGATGACAGGTATTTTTCTAGTTCAATGTCTTTGCGTGTAGTGTTTAGAGAATAAACACACAAACACAGGCACACGCAGTAAGTAAATCGTATTCATGTTTAAAGATGAACATTTGAAGTGACAAATGTGACAGCAAAATGTTCATGTTCATCAATCATACTTTATTTGTTTAAATATATGTCTGTGTATATGTGTGTGAATGAGAGTTTTTCTTTATACGTATTACGTATGTATGTATCACGGTTTGCGTATAATAAAGTAATTGTTGCTTGCTCCGTATTTGTTGCTCCGTATTAGTTTATTAATGACTTTACAAATTAAACGCCAAAAATATATCGCGTATGTATGAGAACGTATGAGTGATATTAACACCAGTTATTCATATTAATCATACGTTCGGGTGAATTGTTTAGTTCATGGTTCATAAAAAAAATATATGAATTGTTATGAAAATCATTAGAAGAGTAATTTATTAACAGAATGATTTACATTGAAATTTTAAAATTTTCATAACTCACTTTATTTTGTTGAAGGTAGTTGATGAGTTTTAAATAATACGCATTTAAATTTTAGTAGAAAGAAATGCTATACAAGAAAAATGTACAATTGAATGCAAGAAATTGTATTCCGGATACTCAAATTTAGCTTGCAGAACGAACTCAGAGGTTTGTGCAAAGAATAAGCAATAATTAAAGGAAAAAGTGATGGTTTTCTATTTATTGGAGGTTTTTCAAGCTTTCGAAGAGGTTTGGCTTAAGGGCCTAGAACTAGGGATGAAAACGATCCATCGATAATATCGAAACATCGATGTTTTACACATAAATTCCGATGTTTAACATCGATGTTTTTATTAACGACACATCGGCGATACATACATACATAATTGATCATTTTGCAACCCTTCAGTAAAGATTATTGACCTAGTTTCGTACACTACTTATGTTGTATGTATTTATTTTATACATAAGTGGCGCGACCTACAGTTTAAAGTCGACTTCGAACGACAGATTTTTGAGACGCTTTTCGTGGCAATTTTATTTACTCTCATAGTTTTGTGAGTGCGTACCGCGTTATATTAGAAACTCAAATTTGAGGCACAAACCAGGCTAATACGAAGCAGGTTCTATGGAAACCTTCTGTCGCGTTTTATGGAAACTGCGCTATAAGAAACACAGAATTAGTACAAATCCCAGCATTCGTACCGCGTTATATGGAGACTAAGAAATACAAAAGGCAAGAAAAATTATAAATTATTTTTATTGAATTCAAGAGTTCATATAAGGATTGATAAGAAAATCACATAAAAACTAAACTAAAAGACTGGTTTCCAACAAAATTAAGAAAAACATGTAAAATAATGTAATTTTTTAAGATTTATCCTCATTTGGTTCATCTTCATTCATTGTTTTCTTAAATTGAAAATCCAACTGCTTTGTTTTGCACGGTACTATCGTCTGAGGTCTCGGCTGAGCTTTTGCGTCGATAATTAAACTTTTATTAAATCCTCTCACAATATCTAGTTACTATTTTGAATGAACTTTTGGAATGAAGTTAAACGCAAACCGCGCTGTAAGGTTTCGCGTTATAGGAGGGCCGACGCAATTTCAGCCCCGCGTTATATAGAAACCGCGTACAGAGAGTACCGAGTTGTAGGAGGGTTGACTGTATGTATGTGTATTCTACGCTTAAACATATAATTAAACATCAATACAATGTCCCAACTAAGCTGTCTCAGTTTCAGCTATGTGTGTGAAACACAACATAATTCGTTTTAATTGAATTGTTTACTTCAATCTCAAGTATATGGTATTATCATAATTGTATCCCGTCTGCAAAGACAATTACTCCGTCATTGTATTTTCTTTCAAATTAAAATTATTGTTGTTACAGCATCGTCTTTCTAAAGTTTACATCAGTATTTATCGACCTAAAATGCATTCCCAATTTTGACCTCATTTTTAGATAAGCAAATAACTTTTCACATAATAATACAATTTCAATGGGGCGCTTAGCAAAGAGAATTTCAAAATATTGCCTATCAAACGGACTTTAACATTTATAGTTAATATTACAGGATATATTTTGTTTCAGAGTTATCTGAAGCAAATGTTTTCGAAATTTATATATCGACGCATCCGTTCTATAGCATTCCAAGTCGAAAAAATGTGTTTTGAGTTATGAGCAAGTATTCTAAGTAGATTTTTCCCTATAACTTCCGAACGGATCGGCGCTTCTTCACTAAATTTTGACAGTATTTTAGTTAGAGAACGTAGTATTCAAAAATGCATGAACATTAAAATGGAAAAGAATAGAGGCATCAATATTTCCTCATTATTACATCTACAACTTATTTTCTCGTGAAAATATTAAATTTTTTCCGTTTTTTCTTTGAAAATTTTATGAAATCTTTCACATGTGAAAAATTCATATTCACAAAATTTATGTTTGTTTGTTTATTTTCGCGTGATGCGTGGAGTTGTTTATTTTATGAATTGCAAAACTGAACGTGTTTACAAGAGAATTAAGGAAATTCTTAAAACTTTCTTGCAAGCATTTCCTTTTGTATCGTGGAGAAGGAAAGGCAATTCATAATTTACAACGCAATCAAATCCAAACAGAATCACAACAATTACTCTAAGGATATTTGCGTGTTCATGTATAAAAGCATTTGTTAAGGTTTTTTTTTGCAAACTCTTCTTTGTAAACTTCTAAACATAATCGAATGTCAAAAATATAACATTAAACCATGAATTATGTTTGATGAATATTATTTAACCTTTATGTCAACAGATACATACCCGGGTATGTTTTGTCTTTTTAATTCGTCGTATCTCAGGAAGTAATAACTGTCTTAACTAAAAATTTCATGATATCCTCACTGGTAGTGTTTTCCACCTTATTCCTAGACTTGACTAAAAATGGGGGATGGGGGCTAAGAATGTGACCATTTTTTCATTTCAATACCTTACGTCAACAGTTACATATTGGATGTTAATTGAGTAAAATTTACAAGTTTTTAATCATAAAATAATCTTCAATCAAATATAAGAAAATATAATTTATTGCATTGCGGCATATTACTTGAATGAGCGACACACAAGGGTTTTTTGCATAACATACAGGATTTTCAGGTTGAGCAACGTTTCCTACATACCCATCTAGTATTCGGGAGATTGTTTTTATAAAAATCATTTTAATGAGTCTTTTTAGAGTGCTTTTGCTGATCAAAAACTTATAAGTCAGTTACACGATTAAAAAATTACTCAAAAATGATTCGCGTCAAGGAGTAAAATGAATTCGACTTAAAATACAACAAAAAGATTTTATTGCATTCGGAAATTAATCATCCAGACGTTTAAAATGTGACTTTTATTTCCATTATTTATTATCATATTCTACTTATACTGAAGAGTGAAAGGAGCTTAAGCAAAAACAGATCATGCAGATGTTTGAAAAGTGATTCTAATTACGAATTTTATGATCATATTTTACTTTAAGTAGATGATTAAAAACTGCTGTTCTGTATAAATTTTCTTTTATATAAAAGATGGCTATGAAATAAAGTTCAATTTCTATTAAATTGAAAATTTTCTATGTTTTTTAACGAAGAAATATATTTCTTTAAATAAATTTTGATGTCTGACGTACACATACCACGAATATAAACTTAATAATCTTTCTTTTTTTCATACTTAACAGTCACACGAACGTGATTTTTAAAATCGCTGTAGTGTAAACGTAGGACTCAGTAAACTTAATAAAAATTCTTGAAGAGAGTAAAATAGAATTATAAGTACTACTAACAAATGACTCAAATTTTAACCATAAAACATGACTCGCAATTGACAATAAAAAGGCTCATAAAAGACTCGTATGTGATTAAACGATGACTGAAAGAAGACTAGAAAAAGAATCATAAATTAATGAAAATAAGACTAATAAATGCACAGAAAGTGATTCGAAAATAATCGTAAAGCTACTAGATAAAGAGTCGAAAATTACTCTTAAATAATATAGACTATGACTCACAAGTGACTTTTTACAAAGAGTCGCTCATAGTACTTTTTGCTCCCGATGAAAGAGTCTTTTATGAACAGAAAATGAGCACATATTCCAGCTTTTTAATGGCGCAGAAGAATAAAAAAAGACTCGAATTTGATTAAAAATTTTCAAAATTGCTGGCTGGGTATGTAGCAATTACCTTTTGGCTTTTATTCTATCAGTGCTGTCGCCTTCTTCCACGCTTTCATTTGCACTGCATCTGCATATGTATGACTTAAATAGCTTTGCGTTTGGAAAATATTTTTGTTACGTGTTTATTTTTGACTCTGTGTTCTTTTTTTTTGGCTTTACCAACTGTTCGCTGAGGCTGTGTAGGAACATTCTACGGCGGCTTGTGAAAGTTTTTGGCATTGGGTTATTCTCAACGTAGATTATGTATGCAACAAAGGCGGCGACGTCTACTATATAATGTAGAAGAAAGCCAAGGGCCATCTGTTTGTTCGTCGCTTAGTTGAATATTCTGCTCAAATCTTGTTCAATTAACGACGTCAACCTTATATTTGTTATAATCTTAGATCATGAGTGGCTTTTTCTTTGGACCTTGCACTTCGCATGAATAATGCATTGTGGAAAGGAGAACAAGGGACTTATTTTTATTTATTTTATGTAAGAGCACAAGGCAATATTGTTACTCTACTTCCCGTCCTGTAAATAAAGCGAAGTATGGGGGTAGAAACAAACACTTATCTTCTGTTCACTGTACCTAATATTGATAAACTGCTGTCCATTATAAAACTTTTCGGTATAACTTACTGTGTAGAAACTTACTTGTGAAGAAAATATCACAAACAATCGTCTACTTCCACGAAAAGCATTGCTCAAGGCCTTCACTATTCTCTCGCTTAAGTTTTTTTCTCGTTCGCCGATTGCCGCCAATCCAGTATAAATTTGTCCCAACATTGGATAGGATGAGACGGAGTCACATACTCGTACTTGGCGGGTTTCGATGGTATGTATTGGGTAAATCCAGTCCAATACAGTAGGGATACAACTAATCATCAACTGTCACGTTTGGAACCGGTACGTTTTTGCTACGTAGATTATCATTCAGCATTAAATCTAAGTTGGTTATTGCTGCAGCTTTGTCGGTTTTTTTACGTTATGGACGGGTGTTTCCCTTGTCGAAACGTATAAAAGCGGCTTATATCCCAAAAACACCGTACGCTCATGGATGCTCGATATATTTGGATGACCAAGAATGTAGCAACAAAGCACAAACAAATCAAAACTTAAACAGAAACGAAACATTGCAACTACAAAGCAAAAGTAAAACCGGAATGATCTTAGCAACAAAAGAAATTCCACAAAAAATTTATGAACATACCCGGGTATGCTTCTGTTGACGTACGTATAATTTTTTATCTGTTGACCCAAAGGTTAAAAATACGATCTAAATTTATCCCAGATATAAACAGACTGTGGTAGTATAAACAGTTGGATAGAGGAACATATGTGTACCATGTCCCATTGTTCAATAATGGCCACTTATCTTCTCAAGATTTTTTAAAAATGTTTACCAAAAAGTTTTAAATTCCATTTTTTTGAGTTCGATAGTTATTCCAGGCATCCCACTAAAACGGTTGGAACCTCCGATCCACCATTTGCATATAGTGGGATAGTTTATCACGTCCCATGTGTCCAATTTAGGCCAGATATTATTTGGTGGAAATGTGTCCCTGTTTACACACACACACACAGTTGTCAACTAGTTTAGATGGATGGGATGAGGTGGATATACTTTCGCCGTTTCGAGTATCCAGGACGGACAGCGGATATAAAAGCGGGGGAAAGAAGGACTTCCATGCACAAATGGCAGTCACGATGGGATAACAGTTTAAAGGGAAGATAGACATTTCAGCTTGTCCCTTCTATAACCCTTTGAATGGAGAACAAACATTGCGAGCTGAATTACTACGTGACCCAGTTTCTAACTGTGCATGGATGTTTTAGGAAGTACCCAAACTGTGTAAATGAAGATGAAGAGATATTCTTACATGCTGCCCTAGATTTAGATGGCCCGGAGAAACTAGATTAGAACCAAACCGGCTCATGGAGGATGTTATGCAGCCAATACTAGAAAATGGCTGTAGTAATGATGGTACTCCGAAGATTGGAGGAACGAAGGCGAAATTTGAGATAACGTAATAAAGCTTTTGAGCTAACCAGCCCTCCGCGATGTAATACCTTGCGGCAGTCCCGCGGAGGAAGAGTGGTTGAAGTGTGTAGGGGTTGGGTTTATTACGTAAGCACCAGAAATGGTGAATCGTGCATGCTTTTGTCGGAACAAAAGTGTCTTTCGAAGATTTACCACCTCTGGCTCAAGGCAAAAAAAAAAAACTAGTTTTGATTTGAAGGTTGAGATTTGATAGACGCTTAGGTCTGGTGTAAGATAGAAATGGTAGTAGTATAAGCTATGATTCACAACCAACTCATGGCCACTACTGTGGTCTGCAACTACAATAGCAAGGCGATTAGAGAAATATTGAATGATTACTTCTTTGCAAAAATGTTTTTAGCGTAACTTATCTCATAACATTATGAAGGTGCTTCACTTTGTAATGCTTTCTGTATACTGACAAAGCCAACCGTACTAACCGTGTTTAGGAGAGTCAAAGCAATTACTTAAATCAAGTCATACCAAAAATTTGCCTTCTTCTTTTCAAGATATGTTGGTATCTGCATTTAGTGACCAATGAGTCATTTAATTATATGAGATTAGGTCCTGTTTGTAAAAAAAATTCATTCAAAAATTCGGCAGTTTTTTTTTGTGGGCACTCCTTATATTCCCCTCAGAACGTATGAGTATTGTATTAAAATTTTGTATTAAATATCACTCATATGTCCAATGAAAGATTTGCATTCATTTCCTGTAACAGTCTCTTTACAATAGAATATAAAAGCTATTGAAACAATAGCATTATAATAAGGCTTTAAGGGTCTTAGCCCTTAAAGGTCATATTTATTTTTGTTTTTGTTTGAATTATTTAAACGAATGCAACACATAGGAAATAGCAAATATTCAAATAAACACAACAACATGTTGCTTTCAAATGTTATTGCAACATGTTAGCAACATGAAATGCTGTTTTTTGTTTTTTGAAACTGGTTTGACAAATGTGTATGGATGCTGTAGAAATGTGAGCGCATACTACAGCAACATTTATGGTGTAGGTTCGAGAGCATAAAACACTTGTTAACTCTCACGAATGTATAGAAAATTGACGAAAGTAACAACAATACGTATGCGTTGCATCTCTGTTACATAAAGAGAGTAACGTTTGAATACATTCAGGAAAACACCGGTTGAGATATTATTTTTTGCATGTACATTTGTACATGACAACACAAGTTAAGCAGCAACAACAAGTTTATGAAGGCAAAATCAACACATGTAAACAAAGTAGAAAGTAGAAAATAGCATCCAAGTTTTCATTTTCCTGTGGACCATTTTAAGGAAATAAAATTCAGTTTTCGCACGATTGTCGAATGGATAACACGTCTCAAGCGGATAAAATTTAGAAACGTTGGCCAAAAAGGAAAAGTAATTTCAAATTGTTTGGGGAAGAATAGAATTTTTTTTATTTGTCTGTTTTTAGTATTTAAAAATACAAACAAAAAAAAAAAAAAATGAAACGGAGAGAACGCATACATACAGAGTTACACTAGCATAAAAATATTAAATAAAGTTTAACACCTACATTAAGTTATGCACAGTTAAATATGTATGTAGGTGTGTTGAGCTGCTTGGTGTGAGTGTGTTTCAAACGAATCAATGCTTTGTATGTGCGTAGATAAGCATAACTTGAGATTGTGGTTAGGCAGAGTGATGCAAATGAAGAGAAAATAAAAGGGAAATAAAAAAACGAAAGGAAAACAAACAAATAAAAACCTTTTAAGGTATTAAATTGAAATATTTTTACGTGTGTCTGTGGAACATTTGTTTGTTTACGCGTGTGAAAAACTGTAAACAAAAGTAGCACAATAAAAAGAGGAAAAAAGAAGAAGAAAAAATTCAAAACAAAAGGTAAAACAGCAGTAAACATGGAAATGTGCAAAAATTTCTAATGAAGTGCATTGAAATGGAAACTAAAAAAATTCAGTGAAAATAAATAAAGAAACAAAAAATTCAAACAAAAAACAAAAGAGAAAAATTAAACGCAAATAATGGAAACTAAAATACAATTACAACAATAAAGAAAAAAAAAATGAATGATAATAATTTATGTAAAAATAAATAAAAAATAAATGAAGAAATCAATAGGCCCAGTATGAAATTCTAGTCATAATTTACAATTCCAGTAAGAAATTATTCAACTGGAGTGGGATTTGAAGTGAAATGAACGAAAAAAATCAATGATTAACTGTCTGGCCAATTGTCGTAAAGTTGAACACAATGAAAAAAGGAAACGAATTTAATTTCACACAAAATGAAATGAAAAATTAGTCAACGAAATGAAAAATTGTAATAGAAAACATTGAATGTTATTAGCAACAGGGACATTGACAACAATAAAATGCACTAAACCAAGGAAGAAACAAAGTGAAGAGAATCAAGCGATTTCACAATCATGTGAATCATGTATACGCCAATACTATTTTCAATGTTGAAATAAACGTTTGTCTATTGTAGTCTTAGATTTAATTTATGTGGGCCCATTGTTAAAGTGTGTCTTCTTTGGTACTTTATTTTATTATGCCATTTCACTTTTGTTTCTTGACACTTGCTTTATAACACGTAGCAGTGATTTGTGTCTTAAATTTATTTCTTTTTTCCCCTTTGTTTGCTTCACTTCAATTGAACATGCCTTTTGGTCGGCACGGTTAATTGCATTGTGTGACGCGACAACAAAGAGAATTGCTTAGTTGAAAGGAATATTTTATTAAAAATATATAAAAAATACAATTTATTTCAGAAATATTTTCTAATTTAATCGGGATTGACTTTTAATATTCTGGTATTTGTTTAATAATTTTTATTTAACTAAACTTTCAAAATATAAACGGCTTATATTTGTCGTTTGAATTACTTTTCCAGACAGGGATATTAAAAATTTAAATTTTTTGTGTTTTTCGTTGTAATAAGGACAATAGCGAGGAAAATACGGTAACATTTTCAAATCAAAAAGCTAAACCACAGACTTTGTTTTTAAAGATATTGAAAACTGAGATTTTGTTAAAATGAAAGTATTGTTTCAATTTAATATCCCAACTATTTTATTGTCATTAATTGTTTAAAAATTTTTTCCTACATATGTAAGCATAGCTGCCAGATTTGACGATTTATGCCCTTCTTTTGACGATTTTTAAAAATTAAAAATTTACATTATATTCTTTACTTCAGTACATTAAAAGCCACTTTAAGCTTTGCATTTACTTTGCGGTTATTACTATTGCGAAATTTTTCTATATCTTATGTCGTTAAAAGCCAAAAGACTACAATCTCTGCACGAATGGAATTCCACATAAGAATAGCTCGACTAAAGAACGAATTTTGTCTATAGGTTAGAGGACGTGCACCTGTCGGTCAAGACAAGCACAGTACCTGGAGGTCGAAATTGACCTATTGTACAGTTTTGTCTGTAATGTAGTAAGCAATCCACTAGGCCAATCAACCACATAAATATGTATGTGCCCGCCGATAAATGCGAGTGTTGCGTAGCAATACATGATTCACGGGGACAAGTCACTTATTTCGCTTGAACAAAATCCATTAAAACATCGATTACAACAGTGAAACTAGATTACATGGCAACGATGCTCCAATGCATCAATGGAGTTCGACACCCTACCGTCGTTAACGGCCAACTTCACGCTTTCTTCTAAGCGCTCGAGAAGTTTCAAAACCGTCCTATACATGACAGTTGTATTGCATTCGCTTTCGGATATAAGTGGTGTAAATAGTAAGAAGATCAGATGAAGTGAAGCACTTCTTACACTCTCTTAAGAACATAAGGTACAAAAAAATGAGTCGGTTCTAGCGTACATCACACTGAATTTTTGTGACGATTAGTTTGACGATTTTCATGAATGTGTTTGACGAGTTTGATGATTTTTTTTTTCTAATATTTGACGATCTGATGCTTTATCTATCTAACAGCTATGTATGTAAGTCTAATTTTTTATTACTTTTTCGAACAAACTTGGCCGTATGGTTTCACCGTTAATTTAATTATTGGCTTCTAATGCATTCAGAGATGTTAAATAGTAATCCACAGGAATTAAATTGCATGAACAAAGTTACTGGCCTCTTTTTAGAAAGTTTTGGAATGAAGGTTGTCCTCAAATAGATTTTGTAATGAATTGATCGTTAAACAATCAACGGTTGCGTTGTCATGTTGGAACCAAAAGACGTTGCTTTGATTAACTAATTTATTTGGCTCGATTGTGCTAACCACTAACGGTAAAAGAAGGGAAAAAGATCAGATGATGCCCCCAACGTTTTTCTTCTACTACTTTCCTTAAAAGAATTTGGCTTCCGTAAAGGTTTTTCGTTTTACCCGTTGGCTGATGTTGATTCCATAAGCTCCAGTTGGCTGTTTTCTGCCTGCAGTAGAAGATCCTAGTATATGGTGGAGTCTAGAAACAATGCTCTCTGAGTATGTTCTGCAGTGGTGGGGAACCTTACTAACTGTTGATTTCTACCTCTAGGTGGCGGCACTACCTGACTTATCTGCGTAAACAACAAGAAATATATGCTGAGAGCGTCAAAAGAAAGTGTACACTACGGATAAAATTCTAACAATCACCAAACTTACCACTTTCACCAATTGAGAACAGTGCCCGAAAAAATTTAATAATATTCTGAAAGTTTTTGTAATTTTTGTTTGTTTCAATTTTATAAACTGGCAATGTAAGAATTTTAAAATCCAAATAACGATAATTTAATAATGTAAAGTTTTTTTTATGTACACTTTCTTTTGGCGCTCACTGCACATTCGTAATTGGGCATTACAACCCTTCAGACAGGATTATAGCCTAGCTTCTCACACCACTTATGTTGTGTGCGTTAATTTTATACATAAATGGCGGAATCACAGTTTAAAGTCGACTCCGAACTACAAATTTTTTTGAGATACTTTTCATGGCAGGTTTATTTTCTCTCAGAGTTTTTGCCAGAAATCTTCCCAGAGGAAGTCGTCGAAGAAATATTTTTTTTTTCATATTTCGGTTTGATGCCTAACCTGGGATACGAAGCCTAAGCCAACCCACTTCCTACTAGACTACGGGGACTACACGGACAGGACACGCACTCATGGAAAATTTTACATTTCGGTTGTGGTCTATCCACAGAAGCTGTGGCGGGTATATTAACAATGTTATGTTCCACACATAATGTCATTATTAAGTGAACAAAATAATGTGAAAGTTTCTTATTATATTCGAGAGAGATTATGTTGCGAGAAACAAAAGATTTTTTCACATTTAAATGCTGGAGGGCTCTAACGATAGCCACTTGTGGCTTTCCAACCAAATATAAAGCAATCACACTATCACGCATGAATTCCAATACGAATAACTTTTTTCTGAATGCAATAGATCAAAATGCTTTTGTAAGCTTGTAAATAATAAAATGAACTGTCACTGGAATAAATCTGTCATCTGTCAAACGAGCGGTTTGCAAACGGTAACAACCTGAAGTTGGTTGCAATACATATCAGCCACCGTGTTGGTTCTATAAATTTGTGATCTAAAATTCTCTGTGGAAGGATTTATAAAGAACCGAAATCTTGTTGGAAATGGAACTTTAAATTTTTGAAATTTAGTTGATTTTTATGTAACAAATCACAGTGAATGCCATTTAACTACATACTGATGAATACAGATTTCGTGAAAAAAATCGTATATAGAATCTATTGTGAAATTTCAGGATGAAATAATTGTAGTTTTAGAAATCATACACTACTTCTGAAATTGCAGATCTGCTGAGGAAAAGAAGACTATTATCCACTTTCTCTGTGCAGTTATAGATTATTTGGCTCCCCAAACCTTGTCAGCTTGATGAAGTTATTATCAATTGATGTCAAGGATATAGCCTCGTTTATTGAACTTTCTGGCTGGTTATCCAGCGTGGGGTAGTCGTGCTTTGAATATGCAGCCCTAGCGCTGATCAACTACTCCCTTCTTGGCTCGTAGGAGCTTGGTCAGTACAGGGACTGCGTTCACCTGTGGCGACACAACGGGCCGCTATGCGGGCTCAAGTAAGCTTTTGGTATAAAGCTACCACTCTAACCTAACCTAACCTAATTTCTGAAATTGTCCAAATATAAAGGTTGGTTCTGGAAGAGATTGTGGGACATTTAACAGTAGATCTAATGAAAATAGAACTCCGCAACTGGTCAAATGGGAGATTAGTCATTAGGTACATATGTATCCTGTAGAAGTATAAGAAATCATATTACATTCTCCAGTACTTACGAACCTAAGAAGAGGGATTTTTGGGTATCCAGTATGTATTGAAGTTTCTACATATTAGCACTGGAAATTAGGAAATTCTTGTTCATTGGCAGAGTAGCTATTATTATGGATAATTCAATAGCATTTTATAAGACACACTTGAGCTATGAATTTTACAGCAGATGGTTAAATTTGGTAAAAACCTTTTGTTGTAAATCATGCCTTGCTTGAGTACGCTCATATTCCAAAAGTTATTCCTCTGAAGCGACAGAAATTTTGTTAGAAATTTCAATTTAAAAATTAATTTCACTTCTGCCGCAGGTTGTAAGAGATGAAAAAAAATTAAATTTTTTCTTACCTTGCCTGCTTATGTTAAGAGTTAAGATGGAGTCTACAACAAATATTACAAGTTTTCTAAAACTGTGTGTGTTTAGATTACAATAAGTTGAGTAAAGTTCTACGAAACATTTCTTAGAAAACCTACTCAAGGGCTTACTTAATTGTTGCTAAGTAAAGTAATGTTTGTCATTGATGCCGGGCTCATACGAGCATTTAACTTCTGAATTCTGCAAATAAGTAAAATAATTATTTTTCTTCTTCTTCTATTTCTTTATTTTTCCCTTTCATTTTACTTTCATATGCCACAAAAACAATTCATCTTAATCTGTGTCGAAACCATAAATACCATGTGGCACGCACTATTGCCATTATTAAAGGCAATATTCTTAGCTTATGTCTTAACAGAGGCCACACATTCCTATATAAAGAAATGAAATAAACGGATGGGGATTATTTTTCAATGGAATGAGAAAATATAGGATTTCATAATCCACTACTCCTACTCCGACACTGTACAGCCCAAAATAATTGGCTTCATATGGGCACTAAACAAATTCATATTAAAAGTAGTAGAAGGATGTTGAATTCTGTTTTCATATTGGAATTCACAACCGTAGAACGGTAGTTTCTCTGAATATGTCTTTTGTTAGTTTTTTCCTTCATATCCATCCAGCTCATTACGTTTATAGTGTCTCGGGGAATTTCTTCTGCCAATATATTAACTGTCAGGCCTTCAATAAAGTTGTTTGTTTTTTTTCTTTTCGGTACTTTTCGACAGGTATTTTCATCATATTTCATTTCCTGCGGATAGTTTTTTTGTTAGTTCTTTAAGAATTTTCCCTTGCAATGGGAAGGAAATTTTGTGTCGGAAATGCCAGATTTTTCCCACCTCAAATTGTAATTGAGATAATGAAATAACGTCCAAGTAAAGCAAAGTAATCACTGCTTTATTTCATTTGAAAAATTCTAATTGTCTGCCTAATAATAACGAATAAAAAGAATTTTTTGTTCACTACTATGAACCATATGCTGCCGTAAGCTATTCACACAGTTCTGACATTAATTTTTTTACGAAAACTTGATAAAGTTTGTAGACTCGTTTAATAAAAACTGTGAAGAGTTTAATCTTCATATTACGCTTCAAGTAATGAAAAAATAACAAGAAAGCTTGCCTAAACAGAGTTTACTTAAAATTGTCATTTATTCACGGCCCATCATAGACAACGAGGTGTATTTGCTGAATGGGCCCAAATTTTCATAGAAAATTTATTTTCACCTGTTCAGAATGAGACCAATCCAAATGATATCCAAGACCGTATAATTATTTTTGAAAAATTTAATGCTTACTGCGGATTTTGGACCAACGACATACACTGTCAATGGCAAGCGCAACAAGCTGATGGTTACTATGCTTTTGGTCTAAATTACATGATCGTGCCACTTTCTAAATTTTGCACGAGCAATATGGTCGACATGGTCATCTCATGTAAAGATGAATGAACATGCATACATAATTGGTTATTACAAACCTTCAGCCAGGATTACGACCTAGTTTTTCACACCACTTACAGGGTGGCTGATATATAATACAACAAATTAAAGCGCTATATTTTTTTAATTTTATTGTTCAAAAGCAAAAAATGTTGGAAATAACATGAAATCTTAGAATCAGTTTAGATTTATTCGAATTGGCCAACTTTGGTAGGAATTATGGCCTTCAAACGGCCGACAAAGCCATCACATTCTGCACGTCTTGAGATAATCGACACTTTGGCATTTTTTAGTGAGAACCTTACTCATTTCATATATCTCATATGTCTCATAAGCCATTGGCCTCTTCTTGGCAGATGTTTTGTTCCGCTTACTTCTGACATCTTTGACTGAGCTCTCTAATATAAAGTTAGCTGCTAACACATGATTTATTCTGTGTTCAAATTAGTTTCCCCATGGGAATGTGCGATCTTCGCCTTAAATGCTAGCTTAAGTGGGAATCCGTGAAATGTTAAAACATTTCATATGTACTTTACTGCATCAATAATCTTAGATTAAACATGAAGAAGATTCGATGATTCAAATTTAAATCAGGTTATCTGCCAACAGCTCTATGACAAGAATTGTTTTAACCACCATTAAAATTCTTTCAAAATTCCTTTTCTTTATAACATACGGATCAACAGTTTAATTTCTTGTTTAACTTTTGGTCTGGTTTGGCTGTACGGTTTCATTTTTTCATGTCTTACCAGTGGTTGCAGTCGGTTTTTATTTCTTTTGGTTTTCCACCATGAATGCTCACTTGGCAATGTCACTTGTTTCATGTTTTCCTTGTACGGATATAAGTAAGAATTTTTTTCCTCTCTATTTTGACAATTTGTATTGCATGGTTGTGGATAAAAGCTTCTTTGTTGTATGTACAGTGGTGTGAGCAATAATAGGGACAGAAGCAAATTCATAGGTGTTATTCCGTTTTTTACCTTTAACCGAGAGGACCACTGCCCTAGTGAAACTGTTTTTGTGGAGAATTAGAACAATTAATTAAAACAATTCACTGGCAATCACTTCCTCTACAAAGTAACAAAATAGTTAAAAGGTGTTAATTTTCATCAAATACAGATAATGAGCTGAAGTATCGAGCTTGATTGCCTTTTTGTACATATCGAGTCATATGCTTCTATTAGGAGGCAGCCCCTATACGAGATGTTTTATCAGAACTTTAGAATCTTTCTTGTCTTTTTAGGTTTTCCCAATCGAAAATTAAACGCCTTAATTTTGAAGCACTTTATGGTTGGAGTATGAATTATGAGTTGAAATTACCACAGAATAAATAGATACACACATACATAGATAGAAAGATAGACTGTGAGTATTAGGGATGCCCATCGGGAAATCCCGAATCCCGTGATTTTTCGGGATTGTGAATTGATATGTATTTTGACCCTACAAAAGGTCCTGAAAAAAATTCTACATCACTTGACATTGATAACAGCAGCTCAGATGAGGAAAACCCTCCTTCCAGTGATAAAAAGTATTTGATGGCATCGAAGAATGCAAAAGCCCTATAAAACGAATTAAAAGGGTAACTGATAGATACTTTAGATACTCAAATGTCCAAAGAAATAGATTTATTTACATCAGGAGGTGGTAGAGGTAAATATTTACAAGCAGCGTACAAATGTTCATTGCGAGAAGTGTTTTTTAACAAAATTTGTTCAAGCCTATCGGAGCACATGTTAGACGCTTTAATCTTTTTGTTCGAATAATTTTTATTTTTTTTATTTACGCTTTTTTGTTACACTTTGTCTTGTTGTTATTATATTTTATTTTTAATGAAACATAATTCTGATATACATAATTGGAATTCAAATGATTTTATTAAAAAAATATTTTTATTATTAAGAGAAAAACACGATTTTTCCCGTGATTTTTCAGGATTTTGGATCGATCCCGTTTGGCATCCCTAGTTCATGTGGAGACTTATCACTGGTTACTAACCACGTTTTTTACTAGAACTTTGTTAAATCCTTCCAGTTTGCTTCATTGAATTCTCTATGTTTGGAATTGCAGCATCCCCAAAATATTGAGATATCGTACACATCGTTTGGATGTATTAACTACATCTCTTGCATTCACTATTAACGTTTACAAATTTCAGATGTACGTGCACCAAAGAGTAAGGGAATTTAGCGTTTATCATTGCATGGGTTTGTTCCTATCAATATTGTTCCGGAGTATTTTTGAAATTTTTCCTGATTTCCATTTCCACTATTTCACACCAGTAAGTCTTATATTTCCCACCACTTTTATAGTCTGGTTCTTAATGCACTAGAAGACATTGTGTTACACTGGTTTATGTCTAACATTTCCTTATTGACTACATTGTGCGCTTCCCCATTGTCAATCACTGCTCAATGACTAGGTAGCTTCAAAAACCGTATATGTATTGTAGACTAAAAGCTTTTATATGCCCTAAGACAGGCTCTGATTTGCTTCCTTAGATGCTAATGCTTAAATAATTACAATTATCGGTTAAAATATTTAAATTGAATTGAGTTAAATTTTCCAAAGCTTGCATTTTTGTTCTGCCAACTGTATAAAGAGTCGATTTCCAATTACAGTGACTCAATTGATCGCGATTATTATTTTTGGCAGTCTATCCCTCAGGCATCCGCTCCATTAGAAATCAGTAACTAAATTATCTTTTGGTGACGTGATTTGTGGCTCTGGGTAATGTATGCGTAAATAGACGGGAGACGATACAGTATTAGTGCCGCTTCATACTGCACCCGTATGTCAATATTTTTTACAAAGAGTATTATTTTCAAAACAAAAGGTAATGTCCCCATTGCACCGCTTATTCCTAATCAGCACATATGTGAGACACAAAGCACTTACAAATGTTGTCCAAATCGCACTGTTGATGCATAAGTGGTATCTGTTAGTTATTCGTTATTCTGGTTCATCGAAGCTACTGAAGGATAGGTTCGTAAATAGGTTAGGCTACTGCAAATTAAGTATGAGTACCACGGATTAATTATGAGTTCAGATTTAACCTTTTGATCTTGCATATTCTATTGACAAAAAGCTATTGTCTCTATAATTTTTTCAACACTGTATATATGTTCGTGTTCTCATGTACTTGTATTTCCGTTTATTTTTTTTTGTTGTGGATGCTTTCATTCTCTTTTTATAACCGGAAGTTATTTTATGTCTGATTTTTTCTTTCTGTTCATTTTTATTTTCAACGATTTCTTGTGTATTTCGCTGTCACCAAAAGCATTTTTCATTTACAAGGAAAAAACAAAATGAAACGAATATTCCGCATGGAAACATAAAAATGAAAAACCACGTCACATAAACAGTTGCAAATCCTTTGTTGTCTGCTCAAAATGCCAAAGAAAGCCGATGATGGGTTAAATACTGACAGGAGGAACGACAGCAACATAAAATCTTTCGATTTATGATCTTTACAAAACACACTCATGCACACACATACACGAGAACATATCATGCATGCTTGTAAGAAAACGACAACAACTAAAATTTCGTTTCATTTATCAACGACTTTTCATTCGTGTTTCTTTCATTTTTTTACTGGGGTTTGCTTTGTTACATTTTCCTTTAAATATGATGGCTGATGGCTTTTAATGTTTTTCTTCTCTCGACATAACATATGATGACATTCAGTTTCATATGCTTGAGAACATACGCATATTATTCTCTCTCTCTCTCTCCTTCTCTTTGGTTTTCAGAATTGTTATTGCACTTGTTGTAGTTTGGTAATGCCGTTGTTGTTCTTGTGGTATTGTAATGGTGATCTGCAAGTGACATTTTTTACATGTAAAAACAATCAAGCGGCGAGGAGTATTTTAATATGAAGTGTCGTTTAATTATTTCTTATTTGCATTGTTTATGTCCTCTTTTCCACCATTCGATATCATAAGTTTCTTTTGTTTTTGCAAATTTATGGTGGCATCATCAACCATAAATTGAATGTCTCTCCCTACACACGACATACACGAGTAGCAGACATTATGCAGATTCAAGTATAAAAATGTTGCCCAAACTGTCTTTTACATGTACACATATGTATAGGCGTGAGTATGTGTGTTTGTGTAAATTTAATTTAATCGTCTGAGATTAAGTGCACAGCTCCAAAACATTTTTAATTAAATATTCAAGCCAAAAAATAAAGAAAATATGATGTCGAAAAGGCAAAGACTATGATGGTAAGGCAGTAGTAGTAATAAATATTAAAGAATTATTATTAATAATGAAACAAGAAACAGGAAGAAGGGAAAAAATATCGCATGATATTAAGGGATTAAATGTATCTGTTGTCTTAAAGTTATTGAAGGACACGTAAAAAGGATTAAAATAATAAACAATAACTTGGTTTTCTTTTTTTTTTTTGTATTCATTTAATTCCCTGATTGATGATTGTAATTATAGATTCGGTATTAAAAATTTATGACTTTATTAAGGCCATAAAAATAAACTGTAAGCTGTGAATGCAATGGCAATTGAAGAAATTAATTACAATAAAGCTTATGTTCTTACTGATCGATTTATTATATTTAATAGAAGGGATTTTATTTTATCGCTTTTTTTTTATTAAAGTTTACATTTCGAAAAGTATTATTCGGAGAATGTTGTTGGAAGAAATAATAAAAGCAATTTTTTTTTCTCAATAAGATGTTGTAGGAGTATATACATATATGTAGGACTTAATATAAATTTCTAGTAAATATAGTAAGATTTCCAAAGATAGTTGGTACTGGACCTTTTTCGCCCTTCGATCGTTGATCAATGCCTTTGGAGATTGGAAAAGGTTTAATAACAGCAAGACATTAATATTACCTCGCTTCGGATATCGGTGGCTTAAATATTAGGACGTTAGAAGCCCACTTAAATCCGCCATATATTTCGACGTAGTCTAGTGGATAGTACATACATACTAGTGATGCCGATCGGGAAATCCCGCATCTCGGATTTTTAAAAACTTGTTCCAGGATTTTTCGGGATTTTCGAGATTGTGAATTCACATGTATTTTGATCCTACAAAAGGTCCCGAAAAAAAAAAATTCTATATCAATTGACTTCGAAAATTATTTGATGGCATCGAAGAATGCAAAAGCCCTATAAAATGAATTAAAAGAGTAACTGATTTAGATATTTAACTATTCAAAGGAATAGATTTATTTACATCAGAGGGTGGTAGAGGTAAATAAATATCCCAGGATTTCGGGATCGGGATTTGCAAAATCTCGAATCCTAGGATTTCGGAATCGGGATTTGCAAAATCTCGAATACCGGGATTTTTAAAAATCGATCCCGTTTGGCATCCCTATTACATACATATCAGAGATCAGCAACGAGTATTCAAAACGATTAGTAGGTTCGAGTCATATATATAATTTCTGATACTTTATACGCATTCATACTTATTTTGATATCATACTCATGCTACTCATACTCGAAGTTGAAAGTACTCGTCGTGTTCATACTTAACAATACGCATGATGTTAATGACTTCGACTCGTCGCTACTTAACATTTACACGAAGCACAAAATAAGTATGATTCGGATACGAACACTACTATACTCACAAGACGATTGTGTGTATGCTTTGCTTGTTGTCTTTGTCTTTCCTTTCTTCTTTCTTTGTATATACAACAACAACAAAGGCTGTCAATTTTGAATCACTCGAATCACTTATAAATTTTATAAGTATTTTTCTAAATTTATGAATCAAAATGAGTAGGTTGAATGTTGTGAGTTTGATATCAACGTTATACTGATACTCAGCGCTACTTATACTTTTAAATCAATGTTGTAGCAAGTACGAATGAATCAGAATAGTTGAATTTCAATTCTGTTGATTCATTCATACCCAAAATAGTGCTTATGAGTAGCGGAAAAACGATTTTTTGCTGATCTCTGATACATATATAATTGGCCATTACAATGCTTCAGTAATAATTTCAATTGAGCTTCTCACCCCCCTAATGTTGTGTGCGTTAATTTTATTTTTTTTTATTTTTGAGTGGCAGGACCTACAGTTAAAAGTCGACTCCAAACGACGGAATTTTTTGAGAAGCTCTTCATGGCAATTTCATTTATTCTCATTCTCAGAGTTTTCGATAGAAATCTGTTAAGAGACTGTCACCGAGGAAATATTTTTTTTTGTCATATTTCGTTTTGATGTCTGACCTGGGATACAAACCCGGGCTTTTCGTCTAAGAAACCAATACATTACCTACTAGACTACGGCGACTTCATGTCCCAAGTACAATATCTCATCGAAAGCTGTTCTGAATTCAACTGAGATAGGGTTTATAAAAGACGGAAAATAGCAATACAATCTGACGATCTGCAGTTTATACAGGATTGTTTGGGGAAGCTTAGTCGGTTAGGTTTATTCTGCTGAGTACCAGGCCATGTAGACCGCAGCTTAGTAGGTAGTGTGTTGGCTTATTAGACGTGAGGAACGGTTAAAACTCTAGGCCCGACATCTTAAACCAAACGAAATATGAAAAAGTATTTCTTCGGCGACTTCCTCTAAGCTGCTTCGAATCAGCTTCAAACTGTAGGTCTCAACACTTCAGCTCATAATGCTAACTTTATGGTTATGTATGTGGGTTATATGATTCTGGTACCATGCATTAGCTTGAATTCCTTTAAAAGAATTTTTTTTAGTTGTAAGAGGATTAGGAAGAGTTAGTTTATCAGTTAGTAACTTTTAAAATTCTATACTTTTTTACTGAAACTCATGCTATCTGGAAGCCGTCAGTTGACTACGTATAATTCAATTAATCGCAAGATTTTTGACCTATCGCGCATGTTCTCTTTTATGTTTTGTGTTTGAAACATAATCCACTTCTAATAGCTTATTTTTGTTTTACATTAACTTGTTGCCTCTGCTCATCCAGAGGATTTTATTTTTATTAAATTTTTCCATTTCAACCATATTCGCCATATTGAATTGAAATTCGTGTAAAAAAAACAAGAAAAAAAATGATAAAAAAGAGGAAAATATTTTTAAGCAACATTTTGCTTCATCGTTAAGCAAATAAATTCTGTCCATTCCAATTTAAGCTTCTAATACACCTTTCACTACACAATTCAATACACGTCTGCTTGAAAACAATAACAACATCATAGTAAAGGTGTATTACGGCACATAAGCTACACTGACAAAGTTTTGCGCCCAACCTTCCAAAAAAACTTTTCATATGTTGTTGTTTAAAAACAAACACAAATGGGGGGGTGGTTAAGAAAAGTTTGTCCATGAAGGTTCACTTGTTTGTTTTTGTATTTTTGTTAACCCAAACAGTATTGTGATCATAAATATGTCTGCAGTGAAGAACTTTTTTCGAACATTTAAGTTAAGGTAAACAAAAGTTTATAAATTTAAAACTACGGATACACTTTAATCGTAATAAAATAAAAAACATTTACAATGGAATTTATAATATGTAGTGAAGGGAATATTTTTAATAATTTTCGAGAAAACCTCAGTCTATGCTAGTGTGCTTAGAACTATTTAAGAGCAAGAATATACACATGCATACGCCGTAGTCTAGTAGCCAATGTGTTAACTTATTAAATGTGAGGGCTCGGGTCAAACCCCGGCAACTTACTTTAGGGAGATTTCTGGCAAAAATTCTGAAAATAAATAAAACTGCCATGAGAAGTTTCATTCGGAGTCGACTTTAAACTGCAGATGACGCCACTCATGTAAAGGGTTCGCCAAATAACTTTCTTTTTGAAAGTGCTTTAAAAAATCTACTGAAAATTTTCTCAAATTTCTTTTTTTATTTATACAATTTTTACACAATCCTTCCCGTTAATAATGGAAAATAATTTCATTTAAATGGCTGCCTCGACTAGCCATCCAGTAACCTACATGATCGGTCCAATATTTAAGCAATGTCTTCACGAATATTATCCTTTAAAACGTCAATTGTCGCTGTCTTGTCGGCGTAAGACTTATGTTTAATGACACCCCACAAATAATAGTCCAGCGGTATCAAATTACAGCTCCAAGGTGGCCAAACGACATCAGCTCTGCAACTGATAATGCGATCTTGAAAAACAGTTCGCAAGATATCGAGTGTAGTTTCGGCTGTATGACACGTAGCGCGTACTGACTTTCCAAAAAAAATTTTTAAATTACCGCCACATTCTTTGCCAAAAAAAAGTAAATTCGCACGGCTGTTTTATTGTTTACTTTTCTATATCAGTGTTGGCAACTGAATTGCGTTTAATCGATAAAATATAAAATTTAATGCCATGTTGTATATATGCCAGAGATCAGCGATGACTCGTTTTTTCGCTACTCATAAGTACTCACGCAATTTTGAGTATGAATGAAACAACAGAATTGAAACTCAACTACGCTGATTCATTCGTCCTCGCTACAACATTGATTTATAAGTGTAAGTAGCAATGAGTATGAGTACAACGTTGACATCAAATTCCCAACATTCGAAATATGTTTGATTCATACGCGCGCTCATTCATATTCATAAATTTAGAAAAATGCTTGTAATACCTACGAATGATTCGAGTTACACGCATTGTTAAGCATGAGAACGATGAGTAATTTAAACTTTGAATATGTAAGTATTATAATAAATTAAGTATCAATTCGTATAAGTATCTGAAATTAAGTATGACTCGAATCTACTCATCGTTATAAATACTCGGTGCTGATCTCTGATATATACATAAAAATGTGATAAAAATAATGTTGTTACGAAAGTGGAAATGGTGTTGTTAAAATAATAAACAAAAGCTCCAAAAACAACACAATATACTTGATCATGCCTAAAATGATAAACAAAAGCTTCAAAAACAAAACAGAGTACTGTTCACGTGATTAATGAATGAGTAAAAAAAATATGGCAACAAAAGTAAAGCGCTTGTTTACAAGATCGATAAAAAAACAAAAATAAGGTATAAAAGATGTAAATATCCAACAACAAAATGAAGCGAACAAAGAAGTAAACAAGCAACAACATTGTGCAGTATAAAATAGCGGATAGAGAAATAAGGCAACAACAACTAATCTACCTGGATGAATGTAAACAAGAAACAACAAAAATGAAAGAAGGTATTTATATTTTTAGAATGTTCCCAAAAGCCGTCATCATCCTTCGAGGGCATTCATCACACTGATGATCCAGTAATATTAAAGGCAAGTTTGAATTTAATCGTGTAAGACGACGTCACGTTGGTTGCAGTTAGAATTAAAATCCATCGAGCTTTAATTCGGTCAGACTTGTGTGCAGACAAGAAAACAGTTGTTAGTGTTGTACTTTCAAAAAAGGTTGAGAGCAAAGAAGAATAACTAACAAGTGTTGTTGCTTACAAAATGGTTGCAAGTAGAGTAGTATAACGAACAAACACATATTGTGAAGTATCATTGTATACATGGAATAAGTTCGAACAGTGGCACAAAAATTGTGTAGATAATAAAGAATTTATTAAAATTTAACACATATTTATTATTATTTTATAGCAATCTACGAATTCATATTTTTAACGTTTTTAAAAGGTAAAAACGTAACAATATTTTTTTTTTTGTTCCTGGCTCATAATGAACTAATGGATCAAAACTTTTAATAAACCTGTCGAGAGGTCTTAACACAAAATTTTTTTTATTTTCAGCTTTTCCTATAAAGTTTTTAATTAAAAGCTTTCCGTTTTGATGATTTTATGAAAAAAAATTGTATAATTTATTATTAAAAGTGGACAACACTGCTTGCAACAACTATTATTTGCCACTAGTTGCTCTTACAAGATGTTTGCAAAATCAAATATTTATTTGCTCGAAAAAATTACAAAATATTTGACACGGCAGGTCACACTATGGTCACATTAAAAACATTTTTGTTTGCAAGCAAGTAAATTTTTTTTCTCTAAATCTTGTTTGCACCCCTAAATTATTTTATGGCCACACTAGAGCAAAGAAAAATATTATGTTTTACTTCAAATATTTAGTCAGTCTGACCGTAGCTTAAGTTGCAAACCATTGCGGTGCTCAAAGCTAACATAAGCCATGCCGTTGGTCAAATTCAGACTGATTTATGAGCCAGAGTTATAGAAAATTTAACATTTAACATTTCAACTACTCTTTAGAAATTTATTATAATACAGTAAAACTCGTTTATAACGAACTCGATTATAACGAATTCTTGGTTATTGCGTACATATTTTCAAGTCCCAACATTTTAATAGTAATTTTCATACAAAAAACTTCGTTTATTACGAACTCGTTTATAACGAATTCTCGGTTAAAAGGAATTACTTTAAATGTTCCCAGTAATTAAATTTCTTACATTTTACCTTTTTTTATAACGAACCCTCAGGAATAACATTGAAGTGTGGCAATAGGCTTTAGTTTTATTTAATATGACAACATTAAATTATAACTCAGCATCTTTAATCAGCTGCTAGATAATAAGGATCAAAAACATATTTTTGGTTTTTAATAAGAAAAATACTTTTTGTTTTAAATAAATGAAAAAAAATTCTTTGTATTTTATATTCTCTTGTATGACTTCATCCCGTTTATTACGAAATTTGCCTATAACGAACTATTTTTCCTGGTCCCACGGAGTTCGTTATAACCGGGTTTGACTGTATACATCGACAAGGAAATACCTTCCAGTCTGTAATTTGATAATATCTTTTGGCACACAGTGTTTACTTCAATTTGAAATTACAGAGAATTTATGGAATAAAGCGATAATAAATATTAAAAAAAAAAAAAAATACAACAAATAATGAGAAAAACAATTTCAACAACAAATTTTCGTTCGTTTATTGTTGGAACGTATGTACAGGATAAATATCATATTGAAGAGATTTTCCTATGAATTTTGTATAATTTTACTTCCAAGAAAAACTTCTCAAAAGTTTTTATGAAATTGAGAAAAAATAAATTTCCACTTGTGGTACAAATAACAAAAAGGATCATAATCCATTTAATATCAAAAAGGAAAAAAGGAGAAAAGAATAGAAAACATATTTGTAGACAAAAAATAGGAATTTTTTCTTTTCATTTTGTGTTCAATTGTTTATTTGTTACTCCACAGTCATTCAATAAAAAAAAAAAAAAAACAAAAATAAAGTAACAAAACAAATTAAATAAGAGCTAGAAAGCAATAAAAAACCAAAAGTAAACGATTGAATAAACAATTTCGATAACAAATTCTAATAGAAGAGACAACAAATACAATCAAGAGATACAAAAAATTAAAACTACGTTCAATCGAAGGCATCAAATTGGGAACTGAAGAACAAAAAAAATCAATCTTGTCGTTGTTGTTGTTATTGTTGCCATAGAAAATCAATTATATTGTCGCTACGTGCCAGTGTTTCCACCTGAATTGTATTCAATTGATTTAATTTTTGGAGTTTGAGTTTCAAAATCAATTTAAGGACTAATGAAGTTAAAACTGAATCACCTAAAGAAGGAAAATAAAATGTGAAAGTCAAGTTATATGAAGTTTAACTTCATGCACTGTACTTAGCACCTATGTATGAACTTAGGATGCCAAACTGGATTGATTTTTATTTTCGGATTTCGGGATCGGGATTTACAAAATCCCGAATCCCGGGATATTTCGGGATTTTCGAATCCCGAATAATCATGGGAAAAATCTCGATTTTCTCTTAATAATAAAAGTATTTTGTTAATAACATCAGTTATATTCCAATTATGTCAGAATTATATGCCATTAAAAATAAAATATAAAAACAGCAAGACAAAATGTAACAAAAAAGCGTAAATTAAGAAAAATAAAAATTTATTCTACATATGCATGTGCATTAGTTTTAAGAAAATTATTTGGATTCCAAAAAAAGATTAAAGCATCTGACATGCGGTCTGATAGGCTTTGTTGTCAACATATCATGCCGTTGAAAAACAATTCTCGCAATAAACATTTCTTGGTAAAATAGTTTTAATATAGCTGTATGCCGCTTGTAAATATTCACTTCTGCCACCTTCTGATGTAAATAAATCTATTCCTGTGGACAGTTGATTTTAATTTTAATTCGTTTATAGGGCTTTTGCATTCTTCGATGCCATCAAATAATTTTTATCACTGGAAGTAGGGCTTTCCTAATCGGAGATGCTATTATCGAAGTCAAGTGATATAGAATTTTTTTCAGGACCTTTTGTAGGGTCAAAATACATAAGTATGAATTCACAAACCCGAAAATCCCGAAAAATCCCGGAACAAGTTTTTAAAAATCCCGGGATTCGGGATTTTGTGAATTCGGGATTCGGGATTCGGGATTTCCCGATTGGCATCCCTAGTATGAACTGCTTTTCACATACTATACCGCATAC
Source organism: Sarcophaga peregrina (assembly GCA_014635995.1). NCBI lineage: Eukaryota > Metazoa > Arthropoda > Insecta > Diptera > Sarcophagidae > Sarcophaga > Sarcophaga peregrina. Next base: position 53,397,836 of record CM025793.1, on the reverse strand, counting down.
ATACAGTGTTGGAAAAAATAATAGGGACACTTAATTTTTTCAATATAAACTCAGGTCTCGTTTTATGCGATAGATGCTTTCCAAAAAAAAAAAAAAAAAAAAATCGCTTAAATTGAATTCGCAGGAATCGATACTCTAGCTTCATATAAAAATTAATAATTCGTTCCAAAATCCTGAAAAGCCGCATAAATTCAAAATTTAAATGAAAAATCAAAGCAAAATTGCATTGAAAAAATCTGCAAAAGTATTCCTTCTTAACAATAAAAACAGAAATTTCTAAATAAAATAAACAAAAATAAAATATTATTTGTAGAAAAGAAACAAAATGATCCAAAAAATAATAAACTGAATTCTATTATCATGAATGTACGATCAATCATTCTTCATTATTTTGGAATTGGTTCCACGTTACCTTTATCATTACATACCTATTAGGTTATCCATACATATGTAGGGGACTAGATCAACGTTTAATTGTTTCTTCTCAATAAGAGTATTAAAGTGTCAGTTATTAAAAAGGAGCAGCGTCTTGAAATAAAAGATTCTTTAAATCATAAATAAGGATTGACTTTTGAATGCTTTTATAGGCATAGTTAGAACAATCCGATTTCATAGGTGTAGTCGCGCTCTCAACCTCTGTTCTGTATCTGTATCTGTTTCTTTACATGTAATTCCTCCGTTTTCCATTCTCCTATATCCTATATTTCCTTCCTCTCCCAAGGATAATGTACAATGTGTCAATTTCGACCTCCGGGTATTGTACTTGTCATAACCGACAAGTACACGTCCTCTTACCTAACCTAACCTAACCTAGAACAATCTGATGCTAATCAATTCCCTTTCCAATTGGAAATAATGTAAACGATTGACTTTCACAAGCTATTCGGAATAGAGATCTGATAGTATTCGGTATCAAGCTGCAAACTACAAGAAATTCCCATTTTAAAGCTAAAAAATAATAGGGACACCTTAATTTTTCAATATATTCTGAAATTTTTAATTATTTTTCTATAAATATTACAAAGTATATACAGTCAACAACGCCGTGCTTTCAGTACGCAGTTTCCATATAACGCGGGGCTGAAATTGCGACAGCGCTCCTATAACGCGGTACTCTTATTGCGCGGTTTGCGTTCAACTTCATCCCATTAGCTCCTTCCGCACAGCCTATGAACGAATAGTGAATAGATATTGTAAGAGGGTTTAATATAAGTTCTATTTTCAAAGCAAAAGCTCAGCCGAGATACAGTACCGTGCAAAGCAATAGCAGTTGGATTTTCAATTTAAAAAAACAATGAATGGAGATGAACGAAGTGAGAATAAATATTAAAAAATTATTTTATTTTACAAGTCTTTCTTAATTTTGTTGGAAACCAGTCTTTTAGTTTAGTTTTTATTTAATTTTCTTTATCAATCCTTATATGAACTCTTGAATTCAATAGAAATAATTTATATTTTATCTTGCCTTTTGTATTTCGTAGTCTTCATATAACGCGGTATAAATGCTGTGATTTGTACTAATTCTGTGTTTCTTATAGCGCGGTTTCCATACAACGCAGTAGAAGGTTTCCATAGAACACGCTACGAATTAGTCTGGTTTGTGCCTGAAATCCGAGTTTCTTATAGCGCGGTTTCCATATAACTCCGTACGCACTCACCGTGTTATAGGAGGGTTGACTGTACATTAAATTAATGATATTCAAAGAGTTTAACTAATTAAATAAAAATATAAATAAATAACTAGTTCTGCCAAATTCTTAAAAAAAATTTATTTGAAAAAGGTCTGGAAAAAAGTAATAGGGACACTTAATGCAATGCTAAAAATGTATATATTTTGTTAAACATTACCATCATTTCCAGACATTATTTCAATATTTGCTCAATATTACCTCCTAACAGCGACGATTCATAGATCCCAAAAGATTCGCACAGACATCAGGAGGAATTAAATACCACGCATGCTATTTTTCTTTCCAAAAAGCTTTCCCGCCTTCTTTTCTTTTACACTTGTTTTTAATAATTTGGTCACATCACTGTAAAAACATTTTGCCCTCAATGTTTAAATTTTGTTTGCTATTTTAATTTTTTTTTTAATTCATTCTCTGAAGTGTAATTAACGTATAAATTATGTAACAAAATATTAGCCTTACGCTTATGGTCATTGTGTTTGTTATTAACAATAATTAGTCACACAGTAATAAATAAATGTGTTAAGGGGTCTTATGGCGGGTATTTCAATTTATAATGACAGCACACTTAATAGGCAGTCAAACGTCATTACTTATGATAGGATTTCCTTTGCCGCGAATGTAATTAAGAACACTTGGCAGGATTATAATTAATGAGAATGCAGCGAAAAGTAGTGTGGCTCAAGTAGTGTGTCACTATTAGTCTCATTAAATTAAATTCAGTGTTAAGCATTGTTTATGGAAATACTGATTAAAAACTCAATAAAATTCTTTGTATAGGCAATGAGCAATTTTAAAGATTTTTCAAGTTATTGCAGTTATGTTTTTAGATATTACTAGCTGTACCCTGCACGTATTGCTGCGCCCCTATTTAAAATAAATTTGAAGGAAAGGCATTACACAAATGTCCAATTAATATTGAATCATTTTATTGATTTTGTTTTCCGTTGTCCTGATGATTTCTGAAAGTAGTACGCATTCGATCAGTTTCTAATCTCACTTCTTGTTGTTCAAGTGGTTCATGCGAACGGGTCTCAGAGGCATATACTCAAAAATTTTCCAGTCACAGTGCTCGCCTGATTATAAGGCTTGTATAGCTTTTTTCTTCCGTGCTTGGTGTGTAAGTCGACCAATTGCTTGTCATTCATTTTGAATAATTTTCAGTGGTGGCACTGCTCATACGTAACAACTTTGTTACAGAATGCACAGTGTAAGATTTAATTCATTTTGAGTAATTTTTAGTGGCATCACCTATTGGAAATTGGTCATACCAACTTAGAAACTTTCGTCGGCTCATGCGCAACAACTTTGCTAAAGATCATAACATAATCAAATGCACAGGTTAAGATTTAAGTTAATTTTAAAGTAATTTCCAGTGGCGCCACCTATCTGATATTGCTCATACAAACTTAGAAATCTTTATCGGGTCTTGCGCATTATCAAATGCACAGCTTAAGCTTAATTCATTTTAAGTAATTTTCTAAAAAAGTGGGCGCAATAGTGGGGGCAAAATTTTCTCTTGATGAAAATACAAACATTTGAAAGAAAAATTAGTCAAATCGATGGCACCGTTTTCTGATTTTAGATAAATAGAAAATGTGGGCGTAAAAGTGGAAGTGGCAAACTTCACATAAACCATCTACTAAATAGTCCGAACAAAGCCTAAACATTTGGCTTGAATTGGTGAGCCCGTTCTTTAGTTATAAAATGACAACGAAAAGTGGCATTAATTTTTCAATATCAGATGATTATTCTATCATTTTAATCTCTATTAATTAAGAATCTCTCAGTTAAACAAAAGTTCAAGTGCTTAAGGAGTATCTTCATATATATAAATTATGTAAAGGGTTTTTAATTAAGCGCTTTCTATATTTAAATTTCAAAAAGACAACATATTTTATTCATTTAGAAGACCTATTAGCATCAGATTGTTCCATCACGAAAATCTTTGTTTGAAGCTGAGGCACTTATTTAACTTTTCCCAAACATCAACATTCTATCATTGTACTTGGCTGATCGCCGACGACAATCGGTTTATAATAAGAACAATTTTTCAAGTCCTTTACATGTCTCCAGTGGAGTGCCTCAAGGCTCAGTTCGTTCCTTTTCACAATCTATATTAATGCTTTAATTGGACATTTGTTGTTTAGTAGGGTACATATTTACGCTGATGATGTCCAAATTTACATTAGTGCTGACAAAAATGATATTGACGAACGTGTGTCCAGACTTAATGAGGATCTTACATAATTGGGCATGTGCGAACGGTCTTTGTATCAGTCTCACTAAATCTAAATGTTTGGTAATAACTCCTAAATCTATGAAATTTTCTATACGGCTTGAGATTTTTTTGAATAATCAACTGGTTGAAATTGTTAGATCGGCTAAAAATCTTGGGATTATTTTTAATTGTAATCTGACATGGAATGATCATGTCAATTATGCCTCAGGAAGAACTTTTTTATGTTGAAAAAATTGTGGAGTACACAATACTTTACTACTCTTAGGGTGCATAAGCTGCTCCCTAAAACTTATTTAATTCTTGTTTTGTGATATGGTTGTGAAGTATTTGCTTTTTGTGACTGTGCTAGTCTAAGGAAATTGAATGCGGTATATAATGCTGCTGTAAGATATGTCTATGGATTATCAAAGTACGACCACGTATCTAATTTTGGGAGCTCACTCTATGGTGTATTATCTAGCGACTTTTTGAAAATAAGGGTTCTGATATTCTTACATAGGATCACTCACACTTATGAATCGGAGTACCTTTTTAGGAGGCTGTCATTTACTCGTTCTCATAGATTAAATGATCTTCTTCTTCCGATATCGATCTCTAATATCCGAATGGCAATTCTTCATCTATTCTATACGTCTTTGGAATTCATTACCCACGGGCACAAAAATTATAAGTAATGCTTTGCAATTTAAAAGGGCTCTATTTAAATATTATTCCTAAATATTATTTATATTATTTATATATTATTTATTTTATTTTATTTCTTTTTTTAATAATTTTTGGAAATTTTTTATTTTGAAATTTTTTTTATTTGTTGTGCATTCTAATTTTAAAAAAATTTTTCACGTTTTTAAAGAATGTAATTATAGCATTACTTTATTAATTTTTTGTTCTATAATTAACATTAGGATTTAATTCTGTACTACAATCATAAGCCCACAGGTCTTGTTCTATAGAATATCGAATAAATAAATAAAAAAATAAAAAAAAAAATTAAAATATTCGCCGCCACTTCTCTGGAAGGAAAGCAATTACAAATGTCTAACTGGTCATGATTCTGGCGCATAAATCAGACTAAATTTTATGTTAGCTTTGAGGATCGCAGTAGTTTACGAATTATAAATCTGCGTTGAGGTTTAGATCATCTAGTTCAGTTCAAAATAAGTCCCTAATCATCAAACTATGGTGACCGTTGTTACAGTGATGGCCTGGACGAAGTTGTTCTTACGGAAATAAAGGCAGATGTTGTCAGCATAGCTGCCAGATAAATAAAGCATCAAAGCGACAAATATTAAAAAAAAAATCGTCAAAATTGTCAAAATCGCCAAAGACGTTCATGGAAATCGAAAATAAAACCTTCACTCAGCGTCTATTTTGAGGCTTCTCTATCGCACACAGTAAATGGCGAAGTTGCTTGTTAATGGCGGTAGGGTATCGAATTCCTTTGATTCATTGAACCATCGTTGCAATGTGGTTTGTATTTCACTATTCTATGGACATTTTAACGGACTTTGCTCGAGCAAAATAAATTATAAAAAATTATCTATTCTGCTACCCCCTCCCAGCAGATTGCTGGCAAAAACTGTGGGAGTAAATAAAGCGTCCATGAAATATTTCTCAAAAATCTGTCTTTCGGAGTTATCTTTAAATTGTGGATCCGTGTCATAAAATACTTCTCAAAAATCTGTCGATCGAAGACGACTTTAAACCCAATAAAATAAAAAAAAAACAAAAGAAAATTAAATGAAAGCGGAGTGTTCTTTATTGTTTAAACTAATTGGCCATGTGGCTTTAATGAATCTCAATAAGCTTTTTGTTGAGTACCAGCTGGATATAATTGCCTTCCAGCTGAAATGGATATTACATGACAATTACATAACATTGTACGATATGAACAGGCCTCTTTTTTTTTGTGAATAACACACAATTCAACTTCATGCAGTGCATTGTGTTTGAATACGAGAAAGACAGCTTAAAGGAAATAGGAATTAGTGTGCCGCAATTTTGTTTTTCAAGTATTATTTCCAGTTTGTGATAAGAAGAGTGCAATTCTCATTGCCTTAAGAAATTCTATATAAAGTCTTAAGAATGTCTATTTGACTTAATTTTTTTAAGAAAACCCTCCTTCCAGTGATAAAAATTATTTGATGGCATCGAAGAATTCAAAAGCTCTATAAAACGAATTAAAAGGAGAACTGATTTAGATACTCAACTGTCCAAAGAAAAAGATTTTTTTACATCAGGAGGTTGTAGAGGTAAATATTTACAAGCTGCATACAGCTATCTTGGAATTATTTTATCAACAAATGTTGATTGAGGAAAGTGTTTGTCAACGGCAGCGTATGTTGACAACAAAATTCGATCAAGCCTATCAGATCACATGTTAGATGCTTTAATCTTTTTGTTGGAATCCAAATAATTTTCTTAAAACTAATGCATTTGCATACGTAGTATGAATAATTTTTACTTTTGTTAATTTACGCTTTTTTGTTACATTTTGTCTTGCTGTTTTTATATTTTATTTTTAACGAAACATAATTCTGATATACATAATTGGAATATAACTGATGTTACTAACAAAATACTTTTATTCTTAAGAGAAAATCGCGATTTTTTTCCGTGATTTTTCGAGATTTTTGGATCCAGAATTATCTCGAAAAATACCGGGATTTTTAAAAATCGATCCCGTTTGGCATCCCTACTTCCAGGTAAGCATGGCAAGTGGTTTTAATGGTCGTCATTCAAAATAGACTTCTCTTTTCAAAATGTGATATGAAAACTTGCAGAAGCTGTAATTTTTTTAGTTTTTCAATTTAAAACAATTTTTGATTTTTTTAATTTTCATTATTCTAATATTTAATTTGTCTGAAAACATTTGTGGTAATAGATTTTGGTATGTATTTAATAATTTTAAATTATTTTTGTATTTTTTTTCAAGAATTATTTCCAGCAATTAATTTTGCATTTAAGCCGCCCATTCGTCTGCATTGATTTCGGATTAAAATAGTTTCGCAAATAAATGCAATGAAAATATTTCTCTAATGAAATAACTTTGTTTTCTGTTTTCTATTTTCTGCTTTTTTTTAATTCTAATTACAATAGTTTTGCAACCCAAAATTCAATTTAATCCACCTACTTTTGAATTTTAAAATGTTATTTTATTTTTCATTTCTAATATGAATGAAATAAATATTTGTGAGTAATACTTGGAGATAAAATATCTGACAGAGGGGCGGGAACCTACATAATTACAGTGTTTTTAATTTGCAGAAAAAGCGAAAAAGCGATTAAATACATAGCTACCAGATAAATAAAGCATCAAATCGTCAAGTATTTGAAAAGAGAAAAAAAATCGCAGTTACGATTGCTAAGTTTTAAATAAACTTTATATACAACATTGCTTCTAAGAAATTTAGTTTAAGTTTTAAAAAATTTATTTTAAATTAAATTAACTTGGCTTAATACTCTCGAAGTCGCCGTAGTCTACTGGGTAGTGTGTTGGCTTATTAGACAAAAGGCCCGGGTTCGAATCCCAGGTCAGACATCAAAACGAAAAAATATTTCTTCGGCGATTTCCTCTCAGCAGATTTCTGGCAAAGACTCTGAGAGATAAAATTGCCATGAAAAGCTTCTCAAAAATCTGTCGTTCGGAGTCGACTTTAAACTGTAGGTCCCGCCACTCATGTATAAAATTATCGCACACAACATAAGTGGTGTGAGAAGCTAGGTCGTAATCCTGACTGAAGGGTTGTAATGGCCAATTATGTATGTTAATATTCTCGTTACACTAGTATAGAATGTGGTATTACTAATGTTTTTTAATAAATGTAGTCAAGGGTAGAAGTTAAAAGCTAATTTTTGATGATTCTCATTTTATTTTGCAAACCGAGGAGGTATATAATCATATAATGGTGGCTGTCTACCCAAGGAAGTTAAGTGTGGACGATTAAGAGTCATAGGGCATGTTGTGATATAGTTGTGATTCGACTGCCAATGTCATTCATATATGATACCTATAATAACTGCTTGGTAGTCGCCATACCTAATTCATGAACAATTGCCTTCCGGCAGTTTTAAGACGTTCAATACTAATGCGTTACGTATTCGCGCCCTAAATGTGTGCCTCTAAAATTTTAACTTACTTATCCTCTATCCATTTTTGGCTAGATTTTCTCCACGCCCTGCCAGTGTTCAAAATTTCCAATCGGGATATTGTTTCTATCCATTATAAGCTTTCAGATCCTCAGAGTGATTTCAAAAATCGATAATTTATCGGATAAAAAATCCATTGTACAGTAAATCTCCTTTATAACGAATTATAACGAATTCTTGGCTATTACGTGCATATTTTCAAGTACCAATGTTTTAATAACAATTTTCATACAAAAAACTTCGTTTATTGTGAACTCATTTATAACGAATTCTCGGTTAAAACGAAATACTTTAAAAGGCCACAGTAAGTAAACTTCATACAGTTTACTTTTTTTTTATAATGAGCCTTCAGATATAACTTTAAAGTCTTGCAAAAGCCTTTTGTTTTATTTAATATGGCAGCATTAAATTCTAACTCAGCATCTTTAATCAGCTGCTAGATAAAAAGAATTAAATCATATTTTTGAATTTTAATAAAAAAAAATACTTTTTGTTTTTAATAAATGATGAAAATTATTTGTATTTTATATTTTTTTTCTATGACTTCACCCCGTTTATTAAGAACTATGCGTATAACGATTTTTTTTCTGGTCCCACGGAGTTCGTTATAACCCGGTCTGACTGCAGTTGGGATTGTCTAACATCATATTGACAGTATACTTTATATTGAATTCTATTTACAATATATTACTCATACGCACCCATACTATCTGTAGTGTGTTGGAGTAATTACTCTGAAAAGAATGCAATAAAATAATATTTAATATTGTTGGATACGGTATAAATAATAGAATATAATATCACTCATACGTTACGTTACATGCATTGCTGTCAGCATCAAATCGTCAAAGATTATAAAAAAAAACGTCAAAATCGCCAAAGGGATTCATGGAAATCATAAACATATCGTCATAAAAAATAAATACATATAAATAGAAAATTAAAAGTAAAAAAAAAAATACTGAAACATAAAATCAATGTACATATTTTAGGTCAGAAATAAATAACAAAAACATTTAACAAAAAAATTTAACAAGTCTTTTAACCGTTTTAATTATGAAACAAAGCTTTAGAATTAGAGTAAATATATATTGATATTTGTATGTTAAAAACATACAGGCACATAGTTATATGCATATGGACAGTGGTAGCCTTGTAATTAGACACGATTTAGCAACATGTACGTTTGTTAATTTCTTTTCAACACTTTTTTACTCATTTTAAAACCAAGAATTAAAAAAGACAGTACAACATGTTATCTTTAAGTGTGAAATAAAAAAATTCACAGCATCAATATCACTTTTGAAAAAATGTTTTGCTAAAAACAAATAATATCAATGTCAGGTTGGTCATATAATTAGAAACCAAAAACATTCTAACAAACAGCTTAAAAATATCTTAATAAATTCAAATTAAATGGACATATTTTTTAATATTTTGTCGAATAGCCTTTGTTTTGAACAACATCTGGCATGTTTGTACTGATACGTTGTGCCAGTTTTGTTGCACCAGCTGAAACAATTCATATTCATTTGGAGGGTTTTTTTTCCACTAAAATCTCTTTTGACAATTATTTGAAACTCTAGGCAGGAAGCCTAGAGCCAGAGAAACCACTCCATCAGAAGACAGAAATATTTGAAGGGCCAGGAAGAGAAACCCTGCCTTGTCTTCTCGTGGAATAAAGCCTGAAATTGAACAGTTTTAACGTCAGAAACATTCACACGGACAATAAGAAGGCGTTTACAGGAGTCGGGACTTTGAGGGTGCATTGCGCAGAAAAAATGTCTCAAAAAAAGAAAAAATATAAATATAAAAAATAGATTACAGTTTGGAACGGAAATGCTTAAAAGAGTTCAGCGTTTTTAGAATAACGTTCTCTGGAGTGACGAATCCAAGTTTATTTGTTCCAATCTGGGGGAAAAAGTTGTTTAAGACATCCTTTCAGGTACATAGGTACACAATTTAAACTAAGTTACAAAGTTTTGAAAGTAGCTAAGTCGTTTCTAATTATAAGGCCACCACTGTATATAAACATTTTAATCAAATCGGATATAATATTAAAGTCGAAGCAGTTACGACTGCTAAGTTTTAAATAATCTTTTTATATAATATTGCTTCTAAGGAATATAATTAAAATTAACTTTGCCTAATATTCTCTCTCTATAATATCTGCAGAATGTGAAATTTTTTTAATTTCATTTCTGATTCCTTTTTCAAAAATCGAGAAGTTTTACACATAACCGGAGCAATAATATTACATACATAACTACATAATTGGTCATTACAACCCTTCAGTCAGGATTATTGCCCTAGTTTCTCACACTACTTATGTTGTGTGTGTTTATTTTATTCATACTTAAGTGGCGGGACCTACATTTTAAAGTCCAAACGACAGATTTTTAAGAAACTTTTCATGGCAATTTTTATTTACTCTCAGAGTTTTTGCCAGAAATCTCCTGAGAGCAAATCGCCGAAAAATACTTTTTGTATTTTATTTGTATATCTGGCCTGGGACTCGAACCCTGGATTTACGTTTAATAAACCAACACACTACCTACTAGACCACGGTAACTTATTGCATCATTTAAATTTATGGAAGGCATAAATGTTCAGCAAACAGAAGCTCTTGCGGTTCTAAGCATGAAAATTCAATGGGATGTAGGCTGGAACCGACACATTAGGCAGTGCTTGGGCTGCTTAAGACGGTGCAAGGAATTACTCGATTCATCTGATCTTCTTACCATTCACACCGCTTATATCGGAAAGAGAATGGAATACAACTCTCCTGTATAGGCCGTTGCCTCAACGTTTATTTGAGACTTCCCGACCGCGAGCAGGAGAGGGCGAATTTGCCCGGTAATGACAGTAGGGTATCAAACTCTATTCATTCATTGGAGCATCGTTGCAATTTGGCTTGTGTTTCATTGTTCTATCACTATTACAACCGATTCTGCTCGAGCGAAATAAGGATCTTGTTCCCGAGAATCAGGTATTCCTACATAATACTCGGCCTTCAAGGTGAGCACATTTGAATGTAGTCGATTGGCCACTGGATCGCACACTGTATTACAGACAAAATTCGTTCTTTATTCTCACTATTCGTGTGTGGAACTCCCTTCGAGCAGAGGTTATAATTTTTTGCCTTTTAAGCGATGAAAAAGGCACAAAATAGTGAAAAATAGCCACAGGTGTTTGCATTTAACTTAAGAATATAATACTCCACTCTTCGTTATTACTAATCTTAATTTGCAATAGCAACAATTGCAAAGCAAATACAAAATTTGAAGTGGCTTTTAATATACTAAAGTAGGGAATATGATGTAAATTTTTAATTTCCAAAAATCGTCAAAATAAGGGCATAAAACGTCATATCGTCAATATGATACTTTTGGAGTTGAAAATCGTCAAAATTTCGAAAAATCGTCAAAACTGGCAGCTATATTTAAATACTGGCGCTTTATAAAAAATCCTAAAATATACACAAATTTGTTGTACCGCTTTGGAGTGCATACAGAATCTTTATCCTCCAGTCTCTTCATCATATTTTTTGCTTTTGTTATTAGAAACAAAACGTTAAAAGAAAAGAAAAAACTTTAAAAAGAATTGAGTAGAAAAAAACATCAATTAAAGCTTTGGAAATTTTTCAAGTGCAAATATAGTTGTTGTTGTAGAGGGAAACTCGTTCATTTTTTTTCGATTTAAAATTTGGGGAATTTGTGCTGAAAAATCGTTCGAAGTGGAACAGAAGCGGATTGTGGAAATTAGGGGATCAAATGAAACAAGTAAATGAAAATGGAAAACTTCATATTGTTCAATTGGGTTCAGCAAAAAACAATTTTTCAATTGAAAACATGAAAATCCCTTCCATTTTTTTGTTTAAGAAAAAAAGCAAAAATCGGGTAACAATTTAAAAATGAATACAATCGGAAATTACGACAGAAAAAACAGGCAACAACAATATGATATAGATTGAACAGGCACTGTATTATGAGTACTGAACATACCTGATACAGACAATACCCGGGACAAAAACTATGGCTGCAATTATGAACCGTTGATGTGCACTGTAGTTTTGTCATTGTTGTGCAGTTTCTTCTGTTATAAGCATTTTACAGCATATTACATTTCTTTTTAAATAGATAATTTTTCTTTGTTTCTTCACGAAAAAAATATTTCTTTAAAAAAATTTTGATGTCTGATGTACATACACCACAAATGTAAACTTAATATTCTTTCTTTTTTCATACTCAACGTTTATACGAACGTGATTTTTGAAATCGCTGTAGTGTAAACGTAGGACTCAGTAAACCTAATAAAAGTACTTGAAGAGAGTAAAATAGAATTATAAGTACGACTAATAAGTGACTCAAACTTTAATCATAAATGACATAAAAACGAGTCCAAATTAATACGAACATGACTCGCAACTGACAATAAAAGGACTCATAAAAGACTCGTATGTGATTAACCGATAACTGAAAGACGACTCGAAAAAGAATCATAAGCGAAGGTAAATAAGATTAATAAGTGATCAGAAAGTGATTCGAAAATTATTATAAAGCTACTGGAAAAAGAGTCGAAAATGACAACTAAATGACTTTTTAGGGAGAGTCGCTTGTAGTCACTTTTTCTCCCGAAGAAAGAGTCTTTTATGATCGGAAAATGAGCGCATTTTCGAACATTTCAATCGCGCAGAAGAATCAAAAAAGACAAAAAAAGACTGGGTAAAAGGTAAAAATGTAACAATATTTAAAAATGAATTTGTATTTCTAAAAACATGTATTTTCAAAAAAGCCAGTTGGGAACAGTCTTAGTTGGGAAATAAACAAAGTTTTTGGAAATAAAATAAAAAAGCTAATGGGTTAAAGTTTAGTTTATGTCTTTTTAATTTTAAATTCCTTTTCCACATTTTCAATTTAGATACTCTAAAGTAAACCACAAAGCCACTCATTTCTATTACGGCTCTGAATGTTATGTAAATATCTTTAAAACGTCGGAGGTGTAAATGGTTAAAACTCAATAAAGTAAAGTTACTTGATAATGCATTCCTTAGATAGTAATTTAATTTAAAAACACATATTTATATAGATGTATGTATGTATATATGTATGTATGTATATGCTACACTTAAAATTCCCTTCCATTGAAATAAATATTGATTTTGATTCAAAGTGAGGCCCTTTTGTAATTGTACGCGTTCAAATGAGTGTGATGTGAACATGTCTCCTCTGAGTATATATACATACATATAGATATATTTGGTTGAGTGTGTGTGTTAAGTACAACAAGGATTTTAACACGTATATATATATATGTATATACCCTGTAGGAAATGCCAAAAGTGAAACTCAACTGACTTACTATTGATAAACTCACCAGTACTAATGACATTTTATACCCCAGCCAATGTTATTTACTATAGACATTTAACTTGTGCGTGTCGTTGAAGATCTACTTCTGACGTTAGTACTATTGACTATATAGTGAATATGTACTCCTTTCGGGACCATATGTAGACATTGGAACCAGTGAATCAATAGTACAATTTAGCATTTCTAGCCTACAATTTTGGTACTTTTCTGTAGTAAAAGAAGACAATAAAATTTAAATTTTTGAAAATTCTTGATATTTTATTAAAGAAAAAAGTTACGATTTTATTTTTATAGACTCTTTTAAATTTGAATTTGAAAACTATAAAGATAATATTAATTTAGTCTCTCTTATTTATATTGGAACAATAAAAGTAACATTTTTTTATTAAAATAAAGTAAACTTATTAATTATTTTTGGTTTTGCTGCGACCCACTTCTTTGAAATATTTTTTCTTTTGGCGCTGAAATGCTTCTCTAAGCTGATATTTCATCTGGATATTAAAAAAACGAAACAAATTGTTAAAATATTACAAATATTTATGAGAATACAAAAAGGTATTTACTACCTATCAGAGATGCCAATCGGGAAATCCCAAATCCCCAAAATAATAATTTTCTTAAAACTAATGCATTTGCATAAGTAGTATGAATAATTTTAATTTTTGTTAATTTACGCTTTTTTGTTACATTTTGTCCTGCTGTTTTTATATTTTATTTTTAATGAAGCATAATTCTGATATAATTGGAATACAAATGATTTTGTTAACAAAATATTTTTATTATTAAGAGATAATCGAGATTTTTCCCGTGATTTTTCGTTATTTTTTGATCCCGAATTATCCAGAAATATCCCGGGATTTTTAAAAATCGATCCCGTTTGGCATCCACAACAACAACAAACCAAATTGGTCTTTACAACCCTTCAGTCAAGATTATTGGCCTAGTTTCTCACACTACTTATGTTGTGTGTATTAGTTTTATACATAAGTTGCGGAACCTACAGTTTAAAGTCGACTCCGAACGACAGATTTTTGAGAAACTTTTCATGGCAATTTTATTTACTCTCAGAGTTTTTGCCAGAAATCGCCTGAGAGGAAATCGCCGATGAAAGACTTTTTGTACTTTATTTTGATGTCTGGCCTGGGACTCAAACCCTGGCTTTACGTCTAATAAGCCAGCCCGTTTGGCATCCCCACTACCTAATAAATGCTTAGAAAGATTTGATTATTCACGGAACTTCTTTCTGACAAAAGAGCCACCGACATTAAAATTCATGATAATATTTTGGTCAAATATTTAACGAAGATTTCGTTCTGCATTACCTTTAAGGTGTGATTTCATTTGTCGAATCTATTGAATACGAACAGAAAATACAATTTCATTCATTGAAGTAGTTCCACAATAAAAGTAAATGCTTACGTATGGGTCTGAAAGAGTTTTCAAAATAGCATCAAATTGTCTCAGTTTTTCTTCAGAGTCGATAGCGAAAAATTCCATAAGATTTAATTCAATTTCATTTTGTTTAAAAATTATGTCCAACATACTCATTTTTTATCTTCTAAAGCAAACTATATTTTGGAAAATCAATTTTAGACGACTTTGAATATTCAGGCTCCACAAAAATTTCACAATTCACACTTGGACTTATGATTGTTTCATTTTCACTACTTTTATTTTTGTATTACATTAATTGTTATTTTTTTTTATTTAACGTTTATAATTTATTGACAATTGAAAATTTTTTTCTCATCAAAATAAAATTATTGTTGAAGTTTCGATCACAATGTCACCATAAGATCACCAATATAGTCCACAAAACTGGTGACTTGGAGACACATGTCGACATGTTTCCTACAGGGTATCTACATATATCTCTATATATGTATATAATGTTATAAAATGTTTTCCGTAAAGGATGCATGTGTGTTCATATGTTGTACGGAAGCACGTATTCATTCGTTTAAAATATTGTGTTCAAGTTAAAGTGAATTTGACTCACAAAAACACGCACACATACGTTCCTTAACACATAATATAGGAATATATTCTTATACATATGTATGTGTGTATGTATGTGTGAGTAAAAATACTTACATTAACAAACTTGTCTGTATTTTTGTTTCCTTTTCATGTACAAATCCATACATTGAACAGTTGTATGTACATATGGATCTAGCATCCTGCATGTGCGTGTCATTAACGATGGGTTTGTTGACGTATGATGATTTAAAAAAAAAAAAAAAATTCTACTCGCTTTTGAAATCCACAGTGTGTCTGCTGCAGCTGTATTGAATTGAACTGAAATTGAATAAAAAAAAAAAAATTTTATTTTAAAATAAATACTCAGTCGTGTTATTGCCTGTTGCATTGCAATTGAATTGCATAAAATTTTTGGTTTGCCATTGACAGGCGTTAAATTGTAATGCCATGCCATGCGAAAGAAAGTAGGAAAAACTATTTATTGACACACACAACGAGCCAGAAATTAATTGCTTTACCACACCATGAATAATGTTATTATGAGTGTGATAGTGAAATCAATTGTTTATTTTTATTTTTGTTTTTTTTATTTCTTTTTTTTTTAATAAATATTTTTAATAAAGAAATAATTTTTTTTTTCATTATTATTCATTACAACTCAATAATTCATGGAAGTAAAAATAAAAAATTTTGAAACGTTTTGGTTTGATGGTTTAATGCAATAAATGATGATGAGAGATACACATCAGCAATGGAGGGTTAAAGTCTTAATAGAGAATTATGGAATAAAATATTGATTGCTTTATTTTCGAATTGTATGTTGATCCTATAGTTTAAAAGTTTGCAAGAAAATTCTAATAGAAGGAGTGCGCACAAAAAAAAAAATTGGGCCTAATTTTAAGCTTATAACTTTTATCATAATTGAAAAAGCTGAATACCGTTACATTGTATTTGTTAGTTATCTGTTTCAAAATTCACGTGCTAAATTTCATTGCAATAGCAAAATTAGTTTTTTGAAAATGGCACCCTAACAAGAATATCGTCAAAAAATGATTGAAATTTTCAATGAAAAACCACGCCGCTTACAAAAAACGGTTGCTAGGCTCGCAGGTGTTAATCAAAAAATGGTTTCTAAGGTAGGTAATAAAACATTATAAGTAGTCTTTGAGTATTGCGAGAAAGCGTGGAAGTGGAAGAAAAAATGGATTTGCTGACCAAAACAAATTATGTAAAATAATACGTATTTTTCTAAAACACCCTAACATGTCTGGAAGAAAAGTGGCTCAGAAAGTTGGATGCTCTGAGACCTTTGTCAGAAAAAAATTTTATACACAAAAGGAATTCAAATATTATTTACTTTAATTGAAATATAAAACGAAAAAAATTCGCCACTTAGTTTTATTTCTATAACGAAATGTGTAAGCCCAGTTTTTTCTGTGCGCACTCCTTAGCTTTACTTAATATTATGCACTACAATTGCTTTCATTCCCATTTTAATTTATTTATTTAAATACGTGTTTAATTGATCATTACAAGCCTTTAGTTAAACCTATAAGTCAGCTCCTCACACTTCCAATGTTATTTCTCTTGATTACATCCAAAAATGATGTGACCGAACGACAGACTTGAGATACACTTCACAGCAAATTTTATTTATATATACTGAGGCTGATATGTATTGCAACCAACTTCAGGTTGTTATCATTTGTAAACCGCTCGTCTGACAGCTGACAGATTTATTCCAGCGACAGTTCATTTTATTATTTACAAGCTTCCAAAAGCATTTTGATCTATTGCATTCAGAAAAAAAGTTATTCGTGATGGAATTCAAGCGTGATAGTGTGATTGCTTTATATTTGGCTGGAAAACCATGGGTGGCTATCGTTAGAGCCCTCCATCATTTAAAAGTGAAAAAATCTTTTGTTTCTCACACGATTGCTCGTTACCGTGATACTAGCAGTGTTGCATCGCGTCCAAAAAGTGGACGAAAAAAAACGGTAACAGCACCAGCAATGAGTAGAAAAGTGAAGGCCAGATTTGATTGAAATCCACACCTTAGTGGTAGAAAAATTGCTCGAGAGCTGAGCATATCTCGAGAAGAGAAGCAACGCATATTGAAAAATGAGTTCGGACTTCAGAAATTAAAGTGTAAGAGCTCACCGATGAAGAAAAAAAATTAGACTGGAAAGAGCCAAGGAGTTACTTCGCTTGCACGAAAGTGGCAAGTTATGCGACTATGATTTTCTCCGCTGAGAAGCAATTCCAAATTGAGCAGTTTGTGAACAAACAAAATGATCGCGATTACTTGCCAAAGAGGTCAACTGAAAAATTATACTTGCGATTGGCCACCAGAACTCAAGCGCCGCCGATGTTAATGGCCGATGGTAGCTCCCCGCTCATATTCATCGACGGTGGGATCAAACTAAATGCCAAATATTATCGGGAAAATATCTCAAAGACAGTATTGAATCCCTGGGCAGACAAACATTTCGGCCGCAGACCATGGACATTCCAACAGGACTCAGCACCACCGCACTCAGCATGCGTCAACCAAAAATGGCTCAAAAAGGAGCTTCATTTCTACCGCGCAATGGCCACCAAAATCCCCGGATCTCAATCCGTTGGACTTTTGCTCCTGGGGCATTTTGGAGAGTAAGGTTCTCACTAAGAAATACCAAAGTGTCGATCATCTCAAGACAGTGCTTCGCCGGGAATGGCGCAAAATACCGCAGAGCCACTTTTGTGCAGCCTGTGATGGTTTTGTCGGCGTTTTGAATGCCATAATTCCTACCAAATCTAAATTGATTCTAATATTTGATGTTATTTCCAACATTTTTTTGCTTTTGAACAATAAAAGCTTTACTTTGTTGCATTATATATCACCCACCCTGTACTCATAGTTTTTGCCGCAAGACTGTTGACAGGAAGCGGTTTTTTGTTCCGAAAAGGCTAATAGGGACAGACTACGTCAACTAATCTGTTTGAATTTATTTAAAAACTATTCGAACAATTCTTTTTGTCATTCTTGTGCTTTTCGGATATAGAATTTTACTTTAGTTGGATAGGTCTGGTATCGTAGTTGCATCAGTGCCCTAAATCTTTGGCATATAAGTAAAGGGTTTCCAAATAATGTTGTCCTCAATCATATTACACAGACGAACTGCAGTATGCAGTTTGGTGTCGGCATGGACATCTCCCTGCTTAGTAATTGAATCAGCAATCCGCTGATTCCTTTTGAAATGCACACAAGCATTACCCCTTTGTAATGTCTGTATATATGGATAGAACCCATCAAGGGGCGACCCTATTTTGCTTATCTAACTGATTTAGCTTACATTAAGAGTCTCGTTCTCATCAGGAGTCGATCTCATGTAGTCAAGTTGTATTGATGTGTATACTTCCTGAAAAAGTTGAAATTAAGTTCAAATTAACAAAATTTCTTGTAAATTTTTACTTAAAAGATACTCGTAGATTTTTTATATCGAAAACCTTCGCCCACTACATATCTTTCAATATGGATACAACGGAAAGGTCTCCCCCTCTCAAAAGAGTATGTAGTTGCTGACTTTAAATAATTAGTTTGGTTACGAAGGGATTATCGAAATTTTATGGACTTTACTGGCTGTATAATAGCGACATTAAAGAAATGGGCTGTCAATCACTCGATGTTTCAGGTTACAATGGGCTCTGATAAATCTCTTGTTAGACTTGTGTTTTGTTACCCTAAACATAGTCACCATGGCTCTGGTCTTCACCACCACATATAAGTGGCTAAAACCCAACCCAGCTAGCCTTTAGTTCCCCTATAGAAAAGGTTTTTATTTCCTTAATTTTATAAAATTCACATTGGAACAGATTCAGTCAAAGGGGAATAGATTATGCTTTCTCGGAGTCACCAAAATAAATTTGTTTGTAAAATGATTTCACCATTAGAGTCAACGACGTTCCGGAGCGTTCCGGCTCGACAACACCACTGTGCATGAATCATTAATAAACGCGAATGTTTTCAGTTCACGCCGCTTATGATGGCGTTGATGGTGTTCAATTCTGAGTACCAGGAGTTTTGGTCTTTTAATTTTAAAAGTTTCAGATCAAAATCTCTGGTAATGAAAGTAATTGTCTTCTTAGACTCCAGAAACTTAGCGGGGGAAAAAATAAGAAAAATTAATATTAGATCTGCCTTAGAGGCATAAAGCCGTTTTGTAGAAAGAGTACTACAAATATGGATAATGCAGTTTAAGGCATAAACTTTTATTAGGACAAAAGATGAATGGGTATCCGAACATACAAAAGTGTCAAATTGTCAAAGAACCAAGTGTGATTCAGATCATAATCTCTAGTAATTAAAGTAATTGTCTTTTTAGACTCCGGAAACTTCGCTGGAAAAAACAAATAAAAAAATTAATATTAGATCTGCTTTAGAGGCATAAAACCGTTTTCTACTACAAATATAGTATATATACTACAGATAAAGATAACGCAGCTTAAGGCATACATTTTTTGTACGACTAAGGATGAATGGAAAGAACCAAGCGTGTTC
This sequence comes from Sarcophaga peregrina, assembly GCA_014635995.1. Classification (NCBI taxonomy): domain Eukaryota; kingdom Metazoa; phylum Arthropoda; class Insecta; order Diptera; family Sarcophagidae; genus Sarcophaga; species Sarcophaga peregrina. The sequence continues at coordinate 53,377,865 of CM025793.1, read as the reverse complement.
AATATATTCCAAAAAATTCCAGTTTGGTATGGATTTTGGACTAGGTTAGTCAGGTCATCACTGTCAACGAGGGAGCACAATACGTCGATTTCTTTCGAATGTTTTGAATTGGATGACTTGGGTAGCAGGTCTGTGTTCCACAAAGTTTATGCCACCTTGGATAAACTACACGTGTTATTCGAGGGAATGGTCAAAAGCAAACAGAACCCATGGCATCGATCAAATTTAGCTTGTTTTATGTTCCCTGGTGAATTAGAAAAGCAGTGGGTGTTATTTGATATATGTTATGTTCCAATGTATTTGTACAATTGGTCAAATTCAACCTCCGGGTACTGTACTTGTCTTAACCGACAAGTACACGTCCTCTTACCTATGTTCCAGATATAGCTTCAATAATAATTCTTTCATATGAATGCAAAACGTTGACGACATCTTACATACAATGTGTTTGATTTAAATTTTAATACAAGAAGACACGATATAAGATATATGAGAGTGAGTTTTTTGATTGAAAAAGAAAAAACAGAATTTTCCAATCATCCTTTGATTTCCATTTTTCAAATTTATTTTTAGAAATCGTTTTCTTCTTTATAAAATATTGTTTTTTTTTATAAAATACTTCACTTATTTGAATTAATTATTTAAGTAAAGCAAAACTTTATTTTATTAATCGAACTCATTTGTGAAAATTTAAAAATTCTTTTCACGAGTTTCATTAATTAATTACAAAACAAAAACCTATTAAATCTCTACTACGAGATATGCTACATAAAACTGAATGATAACCAAACACACACGGACATCTCACAATACTCAGTACAAATGCAACATACTTCAGATGTCAATTTGATTTTGATTTCTGTTTTATAAAAAGAAAAAAAAAACAAAAATTAAAAATTACACTGAAACAGACACAGCAACTAAGGAGTGCGCACGAAAAAAAAATGGGCCTACTTTTAAGCTTATAACTTTTATCATAATTGAAAAATATGAGTACCGTTACATTGTTTTTGTTAGTCATCTGTTTCGAAATTCACGTGCTAAATGTCATTGCAATAGCAAAATTAGTTTTTTGAAAATGGGCACCCAACAAGAATGTCGTAAAAAAATAATTGAAATTTTTAATGAAAAACTACGCTGCTTACAAAAAACGATTGCTAGGTTCCCAGGTGTTAACCAGGATACAGTATCAGTGTAAGGAGTCTATGAGTATTGAGAGAAAGCGTGGAAGTGGAAGAAAAAAGCAAGTAAAATAATACGAATTTTTCTAAAACGCCCATGTCTGGAAGATAAGTGGCTCAAAAAGTTGGATGCTCTGAGATATTTGTAAGAAAAAAATTTTATACACAAAAGGAAATTAAATATTATTTACTTTAATTGAAATATAAAACGAAAAAGTTTTATTTCTGCAATGAAATATGCAAGTCCAGTTTTTTTTGTGCGCACTCCTTATGTTGCAAACAAAATTTATCTCCTGAACACATTGCCTTACATTGCATATGAAATGTTCAACAAAAAAACTTTGTTTCTAGTCTCGTTGAAGTTGAAGAAGAAAATTTTTTTTTTCGAATTTTTATTCCATTTTAGATCTAATAATACAAAGTGTGTGTGTGTGAGTATATTGTGTGCTACTGCCTGAGTAGAGTAAATCGTCAAAGTATTTGAAAATGTTGAAATTTTAAATTTTCTACTGCAACAGGTACATTTTGTATGACGTACAAGTGATATGGAAGGAAACAGAAAATCAGTGATAAAGTTTTCCACAAAAAATTTAAATCCATTCCAACGATGTTAAAACTAGAAATTCTCGCGAATGTTTTCAGTTACATGGAGGTTTTAAACCATAAAAATACTTCCATTAAATATTCTACGGTTTGGTTTTTGCAAAAATCTTCTTCACACATTTAGTTTTTAGCTAAGCAGCCTTTGCAATAGCTGTACACTCACAATAACTTTAGATGGAGGCATCTTTAAATTCATTTAATTTTCGTGAAATATAATTTAATTTAAACGGAAAACATTAACCTTTTTGTTGTATCTTTAAATAAATATTGAAGTAATAATAGTATCGAACGAAATATTAAATTTACATTCATTGAATGGACTCTGTAGTATCTTCATGTTCATCTTCATGTACGTGAACATGTACGTGAACAAACAAAATCATCATATTTGAAACGACACCATTCCACATGAAGTTCAAAAGTCATTTTCGTCTGGCTATGTTATCAGTGAATATTTATTCGAGAACGACGTTTGGCCATGCCATCAGGTCTACTAGGGCTGCAAAACGGGATCGATTTTAAAAATATCCCGGGATATTTCGGGATAATTCGGGATCCAAAAATCCCGAAAAATCGTGGAAAAAATAGCGATTTTCTCTTAATAATAAAACTATTTCGTTAACAATATAATTTGACGAGCAGAAGTGAGTGCATGTTCACAATACTGAGTTTCGTCATTCACAAAAACAAAACCATGTAAGCAAATACAAAAAAAAAAAATAATTTTAATTTTTCATTTTGCTCTTAACAAATAGCAATAAAAAAACAATAATTAATGAAATGAATTCAATGAGTTTGAATGAAAAAACGAAAATAACCCATATAAACTCAATTCTGCACGTTTCAAGAAAATTCAATAAACCAACCAATTTCAATATTTGGTCTATAAACCATTATTAGAAATCGCTTGATTTACGCGGTTTGAGATGTTTTCTACCAAATGATCAATAAGAACTTTCGGAATTCGATGCCATTTCGAATTTATACGATCCCAAAGTTTGACCATGTTTGTTGGGGCTGTTTCGTACTGTCGGAGCCGGATTTTCACGATGTGCTTCAGATCACCATCCTGTTGGACAATAAATTCTTATTCGGGATAAGCACATTTGTCCATAAAATTTGGAAGATGGGCTTGTAGAATCTTTAGATAGTCTTTTTTTACATGATACCATCAACTAAATGTAGAGGGTTAACATGCCACCATATTAAGCATCCCCAAACCAAAATATTTTCATCGTTGTGTTTAACAGTTTGCTTCACTTGGTTTCTTTGAACACGTTCCCTGAATCTGCGCTAGCAGAACTGTTTTCCATCTTGGAAAGTAGTACTCCTAGCGCAGACCCGGGCAACGTGATCAAAGGTACCATGTGAAGCAAACTGTTATACATGGCTGCGAAAATATAATGGTTTGGGGATGCTTCATATAGGGGCATATTGGCCCTCAACATTTAGTAGATGGTATCGTGTGAAAAAAGACTATCTACAGATTCTGCAAACCCATCTTCCGAATTTTATGGACAAATGTGCTTATCCCGAATAAGAAATTGTTTTCCAACAGGATGGTAATCCGAAGCACACAGCAAAAATTGTAAAGATATGGGATGGGAAACAAAATTTTCAATTGCTGGAATATCCGCACAAAATCCCGACCTCAATCCGAATAAAAATTTTTGACCATTCGTGAAAATCCGGCTCCGACAGTACGAAACAGTCCCAACAAACATGGTCAAGCTTTAGGATCGTATAAATGCGAAATGGCATCAAATTCCGAAAGATCTTATTGATCATTTGGTAGAAAACATCTCAAACCGCGTAAATCAAGCTATTTCTAATAAGGGTTTTTGGAGCAAATATTGAAATTCGGCTAGTTTCTTAAATTTTCTTGAAACGTGCAAAATTGAGTTTATGTGGGTTGTTTTCGTTTTTTCATTTAAACTCTTTGAATTCTTTTCATTAATAATTGTTTTTTTACTGCTATTTGTTAAGAACAAAATGAAGAATTAAAATTAATTTTTTTTTGTATGTGCTTGTAAGGTTTTGTTTTTGTGGATGACGAAACTCAGTATTGTGAACATGCACTCACTTCTGCTCGTCACTGTATGTATATCAGAATTATATACAAGAAAAAAGGATCAAAAAAGCGTAAATGCATTAGTTTTAAGAAAATTATTTGGATTCCAATAAAAACATTAAAGCATCTAACATGTGATCTGATAGGCTTGAACGAATTTTGTTGTCAACATACGCTGCCGTTACAAAACACTTTTCGCAATCAACATTTGTTAGTAAAATAGTTCCAAGATAGCTGTATGCAGCTTGTAAATATTCACCTCTACTGCCTCCTGATGTAAATAAATCTATTTCTTTGGACAGTTGAGCATCTAAATCAGTTACCCTATTAATTCGTTTTATTGAGCTTTTGCATTCTTCGCTGGCATCAAATAACTTTTTATCAATGGATGTGGGGTTTTCTTCATCTGAGAAGCTATTATCGAAGTCATGTGATATAGAATTTTTTTTTTCAGGATCTTTTGTAGGGTCAAAATACATATGAATTCACAATCCTGAAAATCCCGGGACAAGTTTTTAAAAATCCCAGGATTCGGGATTGTGTGAATCCCGAAAATCCAGGGATTTCGAGATTGGAAATTTCCCGATTGGCATTCCTAGTGTCTACGATGAGCACTACGCCTCAAAGATTGCTAACTTCTTTTATTATTTATTAATTGTTTTCTGACGATTTTGTACGATTTCAATGAACGTCTTTGATGATTTTGACGATTTTTTCTCAAATATTTGACGATTTTGCTATTTCGTTTATCTGGCAGCTATGCACATAACATAGATGGTTTAAAAAACTAGGTTGCGATCTTGACTAAAAAGTTGTAAATAAGATTAAAATTAATGCTCGTTTGGTATTTTATTGATTTCAGCGAATATAATTTAAAAGAAAAGTTTATTTTTCATTTTCAGATACTAGTTTTAGCAGCCTAAGTAGTAACTATAATTAAAAGCTGAAAACAAATAAATTCATATCATTAAACGAAAACCAAAAAGAAAAAGAAAAATAGGAAAATGTATGTAAAATATCAAAGAAAAATAAAGTAAATTTTAAATAAAATAACAACAAGACATACACAGTGTATGTTTAAAAACAAAACGAAAAATAAATAGAATTTGAAATTCTACGAAATAGCACACATACACATACACACATACAGGAGTTATAAATAAAATGTGGAACTTTCAAAGAATCATTTGCATCTGGATATGCTGCGTATCCTGCATGTTCGGAACAACACAATTATCAACAGCACTGGTACAGGCAGGTGAGTAAACAAACCAACCAACCAACAAACAAACGAACCACAACCATAGCCACTCTCCCACTCCACCAACCATACGAAAATGTTAAAATGATTTCCATCATTTGAAGTATTTGTAGAACACACGCACACTCATATATAATACGCAGAGAATGACTCACTAATTTAAATTTAATATCATAGCTGGAAAAAGAAAAATATTTCATATTACCACACCAATACATGCATACATGTTTTCTTTAATTTATTTCCATTTCTATTTCCATTTTCATGTGACTGCCGATATGTCTACGTATGTGTGGGTTGCACTTTTTTTTTTGTCTAAAAAAACTTTAACAAAACTCCCCCAGTGCCGTATGAATATTTTGATGATCATGACCAAAGTTTCTATGACTTGGATACGGAACAAATTCAAGCCAAATACGATACACGTTTATTATCGCAACAGATGTTGCCATCATCTGAAAACCTAAAGGGTTTTCATAATTCTGCACCATTCCACTCAACCAACACACTGCTCAATGACGATGGTAGCCATAGAAATACGTTGGAGATGAGAAAACAAAATGATGCTGCTTTCATGTATGGATCCACAGCGAAATTGAAAAGTAATGATGGCCCTGCTGATGGTGATGAACGCAACAATGATTGGCTAGAGCAAGTGGAGGAAACGGCCACAAAGGCTGCATCATCGACGTCAGCATTTACGGAGTCATTAGATGAATTACACTTGCCACGTGCCGCATCATGTTTCACTAATGGCCAGAAATATACACACGGTCAAAAGGTAAATTTCTAGAATAAAACTAAAATTGCTAAAAAAAATGTGTTTTAAAATAAATAAAAGCCAACCATTATTTCTTTTTTTATTTTTGTTCGAGTGAATTTTTTTTCCATGTTTTCTTTTGACATACAAATGTTTCTGTTTTCTACAGTTCTATGCAACAACAACAAAAAATTTATATTTTTCTAACCTTCCACATACACACATTATTATTAGGGCGGTTCAATACTTTTGCTCTTTTAAACTATTTGTGACAACTTCATTAAGAATCCTTGGATCTTAAATAAAAATCCATTTAAAACGTTTTGATTTACAAAAATATCGGCAGTTCGTTTAGCTGCATGAGAACTATGGTCTGACAGCTGGAAATATAGAGTCCGCCAAATAACTTTTTTTATTTTAAAAATGCTTTAAGAAAAACTACTGAATATTTTCGCAAATTGCTTTCTTTATTTGAAACTAAAATCCTTCCGGTTAATAATGGAAAATAATTTCATTCAAATGGCTGCTTCGGCTGGCCATGCACGATCAGTTCAATTTTTAAGCACACTTAAATATTCACGAATATTGTCCTTTAAAGCGTCAATTGTATCTGGATTGTCGGCGTAACATCTATCTATGACGGCACTCTACAAATAACAGTCCAATAGTGTCAATTCGCAGATCCTAGGTGGCCAAACGACATTAGCTCTGCGACTGATAATACGCTCTTCAAGAACACGACGCTAAACACCGAATATAGCTTCGACTGTGTGGCACGTAGCGCCGTCCTGTTGAAACCAAATGTTGCCAATATCCTCCTCTTCAATTTTTGTGAACAAAAATTCGTTTTACATGGCCCGCTGCACACAATCGATAATGTACTTAAAAAGTGTACCGTTCGTGTAGGCATGGCATGATATGGCATGGCAACCGAGGCACCCATTTGAATGAAATTATTTTCCATTATTAACCGCTGGGATTGTACTTTCAAATAAAAAAAGAAATTTGCGAAAATATTCAATAGTTATTTTAAGCATTTTCAAAACAAAAAAGTTATTTGGCGGATCCTTTACTAATTACACTGAGATGGCATAGTTTGGCCAGTGATGCTTGACAAGTTGTCATGTGTCTTTGAATACAAGAACAATATTGTCAATTTCTGGATATATTCACGAATATGGAAATGGTCTTTTGCGCTTACATCGTTTAATATTAAAATTATAAAAAAACATACAAAAATAAAAACAATGGACTTGTTTACATGACAAACAAGTAAACTAAAAATATATCAACAAACACAAATATAAAAAAGGATAAACAAATAAACAAAAATGCAACAACAAACACTGGAAGAATAAATGTAAACAACATGTTTACATTGATAGAGATTTTGAGAAGACAAAGTTATTCGCCCCATCCTCCCCCGAAGCATCTGATGAATGCTATTTTCTCTGCGAAATAAAAGGCAAGGCAAAACAGGCGAGTGAATCAGTAAAAGTTCAGTCCGTCTTATGTAAAGATGCAGTGTGTTTGAAAAAAGTAATCGTGGTTTGAAGATCTCCGTTATAAAAATCTGTCGAACAAATGAGAATGCAAAGAGGTTTATGAAACAAAGCAATTGTAGTTATGGACATCAATTTGTGAACAGTGGCACACAGAGTTGTGCAAACAATAAAGAAATTAATTAAAACTAAACAAAAATTTATTTGTATTTGCAATCTAAGAGCTCATATTTCTAACGTTTTTTAAATCTGGTTGCCGAATTTCAAAACTGCTGTGTTTATCAGTAGACAGCAGGATAATCAGGAAACTACTTGAGTTCGAAAAGAAAAGAGTTCGAATACTAACAACAACTTTAACGGGACACTATGTTATTGGCAGTTTCGTTGACAAGCTTGGATTGTTCAATCAGGATTACTACAGAAGCTGACAAGATTTGGAGAAAACGAAATCTGTGCAATAACTTTTTTACGAGTCCTCTGCACTTCAGAACTAACATATTGGGTTTTTAGGGAACGTTAACATTAAGGAAACTGATCGGTTTCCTGCAGAGCTACCAATGGATCATGGGATTGGGTAACACTATGGGCCTTATGAACAACTAAGTGAACTTGCCTGTGAACGGCAAGCTACCTGCTAGCCTAACCTAACTTCGATGCTTATAAAAGGAAAGAAAAAAATGTATTTCCAAAGTTCACACAACTCTTCGTTCAGTTAATTTATTTTTTTCATAGTTTCTGACAACTCTTTAGTCGAAGTATCAACCTAGCTCTCTCACCATTTGTATTGTGTGCTGACTTCATCCATGAGTTGCGAAACTTACAGTTTAATGATATGAAAATTTTTTCAGAATAAAGAAAGACATTGAAAGAGATTTTTTATTTCATATTTCGTTTTTGTTCGAGATATCTGAGTTGGATTTTGAACTACCGACACCTGTCTAGTAAACCCAGATTTTGAGAAGCTTTTTCATGACAATTTTTTACTTTCAGAGTCTTTGCCAGAAATCTGCTGAGAGGAAGTCGCCGAAGAAATATTTTTCGTTTTGATGTCTGACCTAAGATTCGGTCCCGGGCCTTTTGTCTAATAAGACCATGGCGTTGCATACTGGTTGAAAATGGAAAATTTTCTCTCTGCATTGTGATTAGTGATGATTTCTAAAAGGCTAAGTTTTAAATTGTTAGACAAATTTAGCCATTCAAATTTATTGTTTGGTGGTGGCCACATTTAGATTGATTTATGCGCCCGGACCATAGAATAATAGACATTTCGTGTGCGATCTTTAAATAAATAAAAAAATTTCAATGTTATCTCACACACGCTGACTTTGATTTTATTATTATACTATCTATACCAAAGAATGAATCGTTTTTCCGCTACTCATAAGTATTCATAGAATTTTGAGTATGAGTGAAATTCAACTATTCTGATTCATTCGTACTCGCTACAATATTGATTTAAAAGTATAGGTAGTAGTAGTAGTACAATGTTGACATCAAACTCACAGCATTCGAAATATGTTTGAAATACACCTACTCATTCTGATTCATAAATTTACGGCCTTTGTTGTTGCTGCATATACAAATATAGAATAAAGGAAAGAAAAAGACAACAAGCAAAGCATACATATAATCTTCTAGTGAGTATAGTAGTGTTCGTATGCGAATCATACTTATTTTATGCTTCGTGTAAATGTTAAATCCAGATGAGTTGAAGTCAATAACATCATTCGTACTGTTAAGTATGAGTACAACGAGTTCCTCCAACTTTGAGTATTAGTAGTATGAGTATCATATTTAAATAAGTATGAATGCGTATAAGTATTAGAAATTATAAGTATGACTAGATGACCCGTGCGAATATTTCGCACCGTTAGTTGTCATTTTTGTAACATAAAACGAAAATAATTAATAGAAATTTTATTAGAAGTATAAAAATATTAGAAACCATAATATATAATATATCATACATATTTACATACATATATACTTCTTTGAATATAATGTTAGAGGCAATGACATGATCATCGTTAACTTTTTGTCCGTACGAATCCTAAATACAAACCAAAATGTCTTTAAACGTACGCACTCGAGAAAAAAGACCGGTTCTGATAAATACAATTCTACCTTTTGAAGGGTTCAAGCTTGTGCTTTATTTATCGCATCGCATTAAAAGCAACTTTCACAGGGAATTGTTTTCGTGCCATTCGGAAAGGCACAGTCGGATCAGAAGTTGTAAGGTTGATTCGGGGTATGAGTACAGTTTTATTGGTATGAATAATTATTGTTGATATGATGTTCCCTCCCAAGTTTGTTACGATTAGCCTGATACCATTTACTAACCCCTGTTTAGCATTAAGATTTCTGATTAACATTATAATTGCATTTGTCTTTTCAAATGCACGTTATTTATATTCTTACGTTGCACGTTATTTTTATTTTAATTTTTCTTAAAACCTTTTTAACTGTTTAATATCAGCTGACACTAACAACATGACAATAACGACATTACCAAAATGGCTTTTACAACTTTATATATTATTATGTGGAATAGCATTACAATTAAGCGACCCTGTTTATCGCGCTTGATCTAAAACTACTGCAAAGTATTGCCAAAACAGCTTTTTACAACATAATATGCATATTATATATAAATGACTTAGTAAAAAACGGAATAGTAAATAGTGATATTGCCAGAATGGATTTTAATACACACTATATTATGTAGAACTGCATTACTATTAAGCAACCCTGAATTACCACACTTGAATAAAAACTTATAATCATAATGACAACAGTATTATCATGCAGTTCTATATAAAATATAATTTTTATCTATGAAAATATTAATTTTTCAATTTCTAATTATTTTTCGTCATTAGTCTTAGATATAAGCTTTAAAATTAGATATCATTCATTAAATTTGATGAGGTGGTATGGGAGATATTTGCAACCGACAAAAAAAGTGCTTTAGAAATAATATATATGATATGATTATGATGATTTGAATTGACATAAACTGTAAAAATGTAGATATTTAAGATTATGAAAATTTATTGAAGAAATTGGTCTTACTAACTTAGAAACCTTCATCGGCTCATACGCATCAACTTCGCTAAAGGTCATAACCTGATCAAATGGATAATTTGCGATTCTGTAAGCTTCATAAATTATTTAAGATTTAATACTTGATCGCGTTTATCTTATCCTAAGCAATTGGACGCACCCTAATGATTTTGGTTTTCCACGTTTTTATTTTAATGTAATACAAATATTTTAAATATTTTATTCCCGAAATAGAATTCAGTTTGCAATTGAAAGTTAAACATGAACTGGTAACAAAAAAAAAAAAAAAACACAAAACAATCATGCGCCCCGCTGTTCATTGTGCGGCAAACAAATACGCTCCATACTGATTGTGGTGTGTAAGGCAAATATTAAAAGCAAAAAGGAACACAAATTATTATACCGGAGTACGATACGTAAAGGAAAATAGTTCTATAAAAATGTTTTAAATTTCTAAAAATTGTATATCCTACAGAGTCTTCCCTTAAGTGATTTTTATTTCTAAATTTAAATAAAATAAAGTTTGTGTGTGAGCTTTCATTGCAATTTTTTTTTTATTAATTTGAAAAATTCATTGATGCCGTTATTTGCAGTTTGCAGAAATTTTCTAGAAAATTAAGTTGTCGATAGATTTCCTACAGAAAATTATTTTGGCGATAGATTTACTGCAGAAAATTATATCGTCCAGAGATTGCCTACGGAAAATTATATTCTCGATAGATAGCCTACAGAAAAATTAAGTTGTCGAGAGATATCCTACAGAAAATGATGTTGTCGATAGCTTTCCTACAGCAAATTATTTTGTCGCTAGATTTCTAGACAAGTTCGAGAAAATGATTTTATCGCTAGATTTTTATAGAAAAATATGTTGCTGACAGATTTCCTGAAGAAAAGTATATTGTCGATCGATTACCTATAGAAAATTATGTTGTCAATAGATTTCCTATAGAAAATTAAGACTTTTTTGGGTTCATTGTATCGGAAAATTTGAAATTATTTTCTATGTCAATTATGTACTCAGAGTAGGTTACCGAGAGAAATATTTTTCTCTTTGAGGATGAAGTAAGGCATCTGATGGGCTAATGTGCTCATATCTCTTATAATTAGATCCCTACATGATTTATCCTACATGAAGTCGCCGTGGTTTAGTGGGTAGTGTGTTGGCTTATTAGATAAAAGGACCGGTTTCGTATCCCAGGTCAGACATCAAAACGAAAAAATATTTCTCCGGCGACTTCCTCTCAGCAGATTTCTTGCAAAGACTCTGAGAGTAAAAATTGCCATGAAAAGCTTCTCAAAAATCTGTCGTTCGGAGTCGACTTTAAACTGTAGGTTCCGCCACTCATGTATAAAAATTAACGCACACAACATAAGTGGTGTGAGAAGCTAGGTCGTAATCCTGACTGAAGGGTTGTAATGACCAATGTTCTTAAGTTGAAACCTATCAAATGCATGAGAACGGAATCTTTCATAAAAAAATAAAACATTTGTTGCTTACTTCCAATGCTCTTTAATCAAATTAGAGTTAAAACAAAGGATCTTATTTTTGTTCTGCGATATTCACCGCTTCGTTGTCAACGGTAAAGCACATGCAATAGAGCTAGACTTTATTGAACTTGTATGGGTAAAGAAAAGGACAAATTTTCTTCTGTGCTTAAAATGATACGACCATGTAAAACTCTATGGACTAAAATTAAAGTTACGTCAGTCTTTAAAATTTGGTAGTCGAAGTTTTAAAAAGATTTTACTACCTGACAATAGGTAGTATGTTGGCTTATTAGACATGAGAATCTCGGTACAAACTCCAGAACAGACATCTCCGAAAAAAAGAAATATGGAAAAATATTTCTTAGGGGACTTCCCCTTAGCGGATTTCGGGAAAAAGCTCTGAGAGTAAATAAAACTGCCATGAAAATGTTTCTCAAAAATCTCAAAAAATCGTTCGGTATTGAGTATAAACTGTAAGTCCCGCCACTCCGTATACAATTAGCACACACAATAAAAGTAGTGTGAGAAACTAATCATAATCCTGACTGAATTGTTTTAATGATCTATTATTATGTAGGTGTGTATGCATGCAATATGTCTTCTTTGCGTAATTATTATCATGCGAAATCACTATAATTAAATTTGTGTTAGCCTTTGAAATTAAATAGGAAGTGACGTTATGAAAAATGTAATAAAAATTTATTATAAACAAACTAAGTTCATATTAAGCTTTATTAATCCTATAAGTAATAGAGCATTCTCACAAACTACTCAACTTTTCTAATCTGTCAATTTATAGATATTTCTACAACCCCCTCACCTTTAAAAATGTCTAATCTACCAGTTAAAAATTTCATTTAAATTTATGAGAAATTATGATAAATTGGAATTTGTTTTTAATCCTTTAAAATAAATGAAAAAAAAAATAAAATTAAAATCTTAAAGAATTAACATAAACAATAAATTTCCTTTAAAGATTATTTTCTCTTACTGTTGGGACACAGATGGACATGAATTTCTATTATGATAAAAAGATTTACGAACTCGAATCTCTCTTCTTAGAAGTACTCTTTTTTCATTATTATTTTTTCTTTGTTTAATTCAGAGAATAATAATGAACAAATGCTGCTGAATGCTCAAAAAAAAAAAAAAAAATTAAGACAGAAAAATACAATCTTAAATAATCACAGGTGTTTTCCCCAAAGGGCTGATGAGAAAATTTTATTTTGTTTGAGTTTAACTAACAAATATTAGGGAACTCAAATAAATTTTCTATTAAATTTTTCATTTAACTGTACTTTTAACCCTTTTGCAGCCGAATGGGTAGATAAATGCCCAAAAAAGAATTTTTTTTTTTTTAAATTCTATCTTGACCAAACTAACCGAGAGCCCAAAGTTTTTTTAAGAATGAATAAAGAGGACATAAAACGGTTTAAAAAAAATTAATAAGACATAATATTCAGATATTTAGAATGACAGAAAAAGGATTATAGATCACGAATTTTTTGTAATCAAAATTTTGTGAAAGAACATCTGCGGAATATGTATGGATGACATTCTCAGAAAAACCTTTAGATGCCCTGTATTATAATATATCTTCTACCCGATAAAAATACGTTCACTTGAATTTGTCTACTTACCTAAGCTACAGGCGCGATTAAACGAAATGGGTATAAGAATACCCACTTTGGCATTGGTATGAAAAACTTTTCATAAAACTTTTAAAAGCGAATTTCAAAAGAAAAATCAAATCATTTATTTTTCTCTACTTTTTTTATATTTTTGGTACTTCCTGCATGAAATTGTGCTAAAGAATCTTTTAGATGTACATTAAAACTGTATTTTGCACAACCGTACTCGACGCGTTTTTCAATTTTATCAAACATGTGGTCAAATTTGTAAGTGTGTTTTGCTAATGATAGTAATGCCCACCAATACTGACAAATTTTCCATCACGGCGTAGATTTTCACGAATTTTTACCAACGCTTTAACAACTCTTACAAAAAAATCTAGTTGGCTCATAGGTGGCAAACCTTCACATCAACTGCACAAGCAGAGTAGCTTCCATGCCTTTACCATAGCTGCGTCAAAAGCGTTAGTGAGTATTGGCCAATACCACTTTTATCCACGGATCCGCATATGATGATTGTTGACGCCATTATGGAATAAGTCAACTCCACCCATACGCTGACATGAGCATTTATTGTGTACGGTTGTTCAACGATCGCCACCTTGCGATGTTTACGGTCATGTCTTTTGGGTTAGCACTTCGGCTTTACAGATCCAGGGGACTGCGATAGGATAGTTGTATGTTAAAGCAAAAATCTGATCATCCAGCAATGCGTGATTGCTCCGATTATCTCGAACAGTACCTGTTGCAAAATAACCTTATGGAGATAAAGGACATAATAAATTATGGCTTGTCCAATGTAACATTATATGTATTGACTTGGATCTAAAATATTCTCTAATAGTCGTAGTTACACGTTTTCTCCAAGGCTGTAGTCTATATTATTATGAACAGAAGCGCCAGCATTTTTAATAAAGGAATAACAATATCTTGTCATAGAAGCCAACACCCAATATTTGTAGCCAAATGGCGATCTGTGTTCATCCACAGAAAGACTATGAGAAAATATGACAAATAGGATGAATTTTTTATTAAATGCAGTGTTTAATAGAGTAATTTTGGCAATTTGACCATTCTTGTCAAAAATAACTTAACTATGTTGTCCAGCCGCCATATAAAAAAGAAAAAAATTTGCATTTTGGAACACACTTATGCCAAAGTGGGTAGAAAAATACCCATGCCCTACAGAGGCCCCCACGACACTTAAAAAATAATAAAAATAATATTATCAATACAAATACACCCCATATTAATTGTGGAAAATATCATCGAAATCGGATAACCTGTTCTGGGGACAGGCGTTAATGGGTTAAGGAACGTATTAAATTAATATTTTATCTTCTTATTATTTATTGTTTTAATATTCTCGGTTATGTAATTATCGCGAAACATGATTTTGACAGCTTCGATAGTTTAGTAGTGGATTGCAATTAAGTGCCTCATAAAGGTTTGATTACAAATTTAATCAAAAATTAAAACACTTTTCTCTGCTATAGTTTTATTTGAAATTAAATATTTGCTCAGATTTTCATTACAACCCTTGAGTTAGAATTACAACCCAACATCTAACACCACCTATGTTGTGTGTGATAATTGTATTCATGTATGGTGGGACGTGTAGTGAAACGACAGATTTGAGAAACTTTTCTTGGCAATTTTTGATTTACTCTTAGAACTTTTAAACTCACGTGCTTAAGTATAAAAAGCCAGTACACTTCCTACTAGACTACGGCGGTTATCTTTAATTTTTTTTTAAACCAGCACTCAGGGATGTGGCTCCTACTCCTGCAGTGCACTGTGCAGGATTTTAAGAAAGATGGCCAGTGCTATACCTTCATCATTAGACAGTCTACAGGCTGCAGTTGTTGATTAAAACGTTCGCATCTTTCAGTTTCTGTGTTTTCTTAACGTAAATAATCCTATTTCCTTTAGAATTAAAATTGACACAATTAGGAGAGAAGTCGCCGTAGTCTAGTATGTGTAGTATATTGGCTTAGCAGACGTAAAGCCAGGGTTTAAAATCCAGGTCAGACATCAAAACCTCAGTACAAAAAAGGATTTCTTCGGCAAACTTCCTCTCAGCAGATTTCTGGCATAAATTCAGAGAGTAAATAAAAAATTGCCTTGTAAAGTTCCTCAAAAATCTGACGTTCGGAGTCGACTTTATACTGTAGTTCCCGTCACAAATTTATAAAATGAACACAATACTAAGACCAACTATGTACGCAGGAAAGCTATCACAACCCCAATAGATGTGTGTGTCCTGATGTTGTGATTGTGAAACACATAACATCTTCTGTTGACTAGTTTAGACTGTTAATAATTAACCATTGTTAATTGTGGACAGAAGAGATCAGATTCAATTATTTGATCAGGATGTAGATCATGATGGACAATTGCAATCTTATCCGATACACAGCATTATTTTTCTTGATGTCAAATCTGGGCTTTACTATGAAGACCATCTTCTTTGTACATTTTTTAACGACATGATCCACTTTTAATTCGTTTTGATGAATGAAAAATAAAAACTCGGTTCTTAAATCTTTCTTTGACCATGAATAAGTAGTACTCTAGCAAACCACGAAAAATACTTCTATAACCAAACAATATCTCATCCAAGCGCTGCTTTTACTCACCATCCAATTGTGAACTATCTGTCGGTTTTATAATGACGAAAACTATAGCATATAATGGAGCTATTGCCTAATATTTTTTCAAATCGAAAACACAAACCTTTCATTAAAATTTTCAACATCCTATGAAGCATTCTTATCATTTATATTACGGCATGTTTTAACAAAGTGAAGCGTAATATGTCGCTCTTCAAAGTTTTGTGTAATGCAATCCATATTACCAGGCATAGTATATTTCAAAGGTATCTCACGACAATTCGTTACCCATTATTTTAGTACATTTCCACCGAATTTAACCAATGCCATGGGTTATATTGGTTTGTGGCTTACTCGCTATTGAATTTTTAATGGATTATCGTTGCCACGGATAAGAAATCTCTTTATTTCGGTGGCCAGTTCCCATCACTTCTAAATAAGATGACTATGTCTTCAAATCACTCGTATGGGGTATTCATTGTAGCTCAATGTTCTGTTCAAAGCACATTTTCCTGGTGTGTAGATTATCCAATTCAGATCATAAGATCAGTTACCAAGAGTGCTCACCCGTGACAGAGAAATATGTACCGATAATGTCGTTAGCCTAAGATCCACAGCAAACAATGAGTTGGTATAGTACCACATTCGACAAGTTTTTTTTGTTTACGTTCCCGTTCATCCAACAATGATCCTTGTCAGTGAAGGTGGATGGATTATGGTCAGTTGCCTTCGGTTCATGAGTCAGTTGAATTTTATAAGGAAACAAGTAATGACGAGATACTGTGGTGTGCAAAAAGTCGAGTTCTAATGAGCGACTCGAAATCGGCTGTAGATTTTTCAGTACGTCGACAAACGGATGCTGATTGACCTCTTAAATTGTTAATATTCCTCTCTATAGGCCGATGATGGCGGCAGTGCAATGGGGGAAGCGAGTTACCCAAAGAGAACACCCATTTTTATAAATATTATTACAATTATTCTCGAATGCTCCATCCGTTCATGGTGTTTTGACAGAAAAATTACAAATAATTGAAGTGTATTATGTCGTGAAAAAGTGTAAAAAGAAGATGGTCATCATAGTAAAGCTTTACAGACGATGATAAGCTCAGAATTGACATCAAGAAGAGTAATGCTATTTATCGGGTGGGGTTGCAAGTGTATACCATGTTTTACAACCTGATCAACTAATTGATTCTAATCTCTAGTCTCCACAATTAACAAGACTGAGAAAATCTATTTAATTACTAATGGTCTGAATTAGTCAACAGAAAACGTTTTGTGTTTCACAATCACAACATCAGGCCACACACACCTAGTTAGTCTTTCCAACCCTTCAGTCAGGATTACAACCTAGCCTCCCGCACCAAGCATGTTGTGTTAGTTTTATACATGAGTGGCGGGACTCCGAACGACAGATTTGTGGGAAACTTTTCATTGTAATTTTATTTACTTTTAGATATTTTGCCAGAAATTTTGCAGAGAGATAGTCATCGAAGAAATATTTTCATATTGTCGTTTTGATGTCTGACCTGGGGTTTGAGGCGCGGCTTTACGTCCAATAAGCCAAAACACTACCTACTAGACTATACGGCGACTACTACTATTACAGTCACATGTTTTTTTTTTTTATAAAGCCAACATTCAGTGTATGACCCCTACTTATGCAGTGCATTGTGCAGGTTTAGCAAAGGTAGAAAGAGGTAAGATGGAAACGAGTTGCTGCTGGTGACTATAAAATGGCCAGTGCTGTACCTTCACCATTAGACAGTCTACAGCAATCGTCCCCAAGAAGCCCGCAGTTTCTCACACCACTTATGTCGTGTGTGTTAATTTTATACAGAAGTGATGATATACATACATACATACATAATTGGCCATTAAAACCCTTCTGTCAGGATTACGACCTAGCTTCTCACATCACTTATGTTGTGTTAATTCCGTGGACTGTATGTAGGGGGGTGAAGAACACACAAAAAAAGGATGACGACGTTGCTTTAAGCACTAAAAAAAATCAAAATTAGGAGACTTCCAAAACATGAATACATCACAAAAAAGATCACTTTCCTTTTTGCTTGTTGCTTAACTGGTGGACCTTTTTCACTTCTCCCTGTCCCACTCAAACTTCAAATTTTGTATTTTTTTTCTATTTTTTTTTTTGTATCTTTCACAAATTTATTGATTTTAATTTATCTTATAGCACTTCTTTTACAAATGATCACAAGTATCACATTAAAATTATTATACGGAAATATTAAAATTCTTTAAAAAAAAAAAAACCAAATTAACAAAAAGAGATGCATCCTTCTGGATGATACAAAAACGAAAAAAAAAAAAAAAAAAAAAAAAAAAAAAAAAATACAAAATTTGAAGTTTGAGTGGGACAGGGAGAAGTGAAAAAGGTCCACCAGTTAAGCAACAAGCAAAAAGGAAAGTGATCTTTTTTGTGATGTATTCATGTTTTGGAAGTCTCCTAATTTTGATTTTTTTTAGTGCTTAAAGCAACGTCGTCATCCTTTTTTTGTGTGTTCTTCACCCCCCTACATACAGTCCACGGAATTAACATTTGGTCCTTCGAACCGGATCTTGGAACTGGTATAAGGTAACATTTGCTCATTTTATTCGACATTTGGTCCTTCGAGCCGGATTTTGGAACGGTGTTTGTTTTTGCCTTTGTCGTGCGACCTTCAACCTTTTCATAAATTCCTGAAGTAACCTTGAAATTATAAGGTAAGGTTGTTTTTGTTTTTTCTTTTATATTTTTTGATTTTTTGGTGGTAATTTTATATACAAGAGTGAGTAAATTAATTTAACAATTAATAAAAACAAAACAAAATCGAATGTCAAAAATATAGAAAGCTTTATTATGTATGACAGCGCCCTCTGTTGCTAATTTGTCATCATTTAAACGATCCTGTTTATGTCGCCAAGGATGGGAAGTTTGGACTATCCGACATAAACATGTTGTATGCGTTAATTTTATATATGAGTGGCGGGACCTATAGTTTAAAGTCGACTCCGAACGACAGATTTTTGAGAAGCTTTTCATGGCAATTTTTACTTTCAAAGCTGAGAGGAAGTCGCGAAGAAATATTTTTCGTTTTGATGTCTGACCTGAGATTCGAACCCGGGCCTTTTGCCTAATAAGCCAACACACTCACTAGACCACGGCGACTGATGATATAGAAGATGATAATTGTTGTTGTTGATGATAATAATTCACACAATATATGCATGGATCTGTTAAATAAATTCGTTTTAATTGTTATCACAGCTGACACCACAGAATTCAATCTAATCAAGTGTCCCTATTAAGATTTCATTTCGTTTATTTAGTGGTCGATTTATAAAAGTTCTCATATGTTTTTGTATTTTATTGTCAAGAATTGTTCATAATATGGCTTTCAGTGTGGTTTCCTTCTTTTAGTGTTTTACAGTGTTTCACTTCTGTTTCTTAACCTTTTTTCTGGTCCATAATTACATTTCGGTTAAAATGCTTTGTTAGTGTTGTTAATATTTTCCATTTAAAGTTTATTTAAAAACATTTTGTTCCTCTTTTTTTTCTCCATCAATAGGTACCACGCCTGGATAACTGTGAGGTCTGCTTGTGCATGGATGGTGAAATATTTTGCTGGTGGGAAAAATGTGGTACGTAAACATTCCATTCTCATACTTATTTCATCCTCAGCTTGTCTTCTGTATTTTGATTTTACTTTTCCTTTTGTTTGTTTATTATTCACTTATTCTTTGATTTTTGATTCTTTTTTATTTAGAAAATATTTTTGGAAAAATAAAATTTAAAAAAATTAAGAAAAACTTTCACACACAAACACACCTAAAAGAAACACAAACACATCTAAAGGCAAAAGAAAACAAGCATCCTTATTAAAAGGTTCAAATGAGAATTACTAGAGTAAAAAGGGCCAATTTATCCGGTAGTAATAGAACGATGATAATCCATAAATACCTATACATGATGACATCATTAAAGAATTCTAATCGAATTATAGACGAATTTATTTAATTTTTACTGTAAAGTTTTTGTCCAATTAAATCCCATTAGAGTTTAGCAATCTTTTTCAACCGAAATATTTCTTTAAGGTCCTAGGGAGCTAAACTGTTATTTAATATCATTGTAATGAATTTGTAACCTGAAGCATTTGGATTTTATTCACTTACTTAATCCGCTTTAATAACCCTTTAGTCAGGATTTGAAACTGTCCTATCACATCACCTTTGAGTGGAGGAACCAACAGTAAAGTCAACTCGGACTTTTGAGAAACTTTTCTTTGCAATTTTATTACTCACAGGGTTTTTGCGAGAAATCAACTGAGATGAAACCCCGATAATAATATTTTTCATATATTAGCTATGATGTCTGACCAGTGGTTTGAAGCGCGGCTTCACGTTTAATAAGCCAACACACTATCTACTAGGCTATGGTGACTTAAATTAAAGTATACTCCTGTTAAAACTGAGTTGTGGAAAAATCTCCATTTATTGTGTCATTGCTTACGATGCGATTATTTAACGCCGGCATAAGATGATCGTTAGCATGCTTTCTAATACAGTACAATGCTGTTGATGGTGACACATCCGATGGGAAAACCATGTAATTATTTCAGAAGGAATGTTGTAAAAAATTTCCAAAAGATAACTTGCGATCGAATCCTTGTTATAACAGCCCCTACAGATTAAATATTTTATGAAAATTTTTTCGATATAAACTCTATGGGGTGACCTCTATTCATGTAGCGCATTATGTTGGACCACACAAAAAACAGTTTACAAGAGAAAGGAGTAGAGTAGGGGTAGAGGCGACAATTTTTTATTGACCATTGAGTGTATTTTCTTTTTTTTTATAAAACTAGCACTCAGGGGATAACCCCTACTCATGCAGTGCATTTTGCAGATTTTTAGGAAAGGTGGAAGTGAGAGGGAATATGCGAATGGTAAGGAAACGAGTTGCTGCTGGTGGCTATGAAATGGCCAGTGCTATACATTCACCATTAGACAGTCTACAGCAATCGTCCCCAAGAAGCCCGCAGTTTTTCACACCACTTATCTTGTGTGTGTTAACTTTATGCAGAAGTGGCTGGACCTACAAGAGAAAGTAAAAATTCGCCGAAAAAATACTTTTTATATTTTTTTTTGGACTCGAACCCTGGCTTTACGTCTAATCAGCCAGCACGCTACCTACTAGACCACGGGGACCCTCAAGTGTATCTTTCTTTGTCACTTTTTTTTAGAGAATTGCTTTTAAGTAATAATTCTCATTTTCTTTTTTTATTGTAAGTAATCACATTAAATGTTAGACAAACTATCAGACAATTGCAAACATCTGAAGCCTTCGGTGGGCTGTGACACTTGAAGTTAAGCACACTACTAACGAGTCCATCGGGATATACAAATATATTGTCATGTAAATTTTCTTAAGCAGGAATATTACCAGGAGAAACACATTCGATTAGTGTAGTGGGTACGCTACATTGAGTTAAATGTAAATTATTAGATTTTTTTCCTGTGCACTCCAATTGTAAATGGACATTACTTTGTAAAATCTTCTGCAACACAACATACAATCAGATGATTGCAATTGACTTTACAATTTTCATTGTGTTGTATATTTCAAATATAAAAATTATTAATTATTTAATTGAAAATATTGTTACGAAAATGGAAACGGTGTAATATCGTTCAACATTAAAATAAACAAAAGCTACACAAACAAATACGACGAACTTGTTACAAGTAAACCAACAACATTAGTATGAAAGAAAAGGGGATAGAGAAGTAAGCGAAAACGAAATAATAAGCAAAATACACTAACAATAATGAAGTCGCGATATAGTTCACGAGAAGCGAAACTGAGAACGTTCGACTTCAAATACCTTCATCAGTGTGTTTACGTAGGCATATGAGTAGTAAAAATTCAGTCAGTCTTGTGTGAAGCCGCGTTGCGTGTAAAGAGTACAGTCGTGGTTTAAAGATCTCCGTTGCAAACATATGTTTTGTTAACGTACAAAGTCAATTATTGTTGTATCCATCAAGTTGTCAATACTGACACTCAAAATAGTACGAACAATAAAGAATTTAATTGAAACTAAGCACACATTTATTTTTATTTTGTTTGCAATCAACAAACTCATATTTTAAACCTTTTTAAAAATTTTTAAAACCTAACAATATCGTGTAGAGGTGAATTTGCTAGGTAAAAATTTTAAAATGAATGCAAAATTCTTTTGCAATTGCTTTTTAACATTTGTATAACAAATATTGAAATGTAATTTTAATTTGAATAAATAAACGTTAATAAATAAAAGCATTTCGTATACATTTTCATTTGGTTTATTTTATTAAAAACAAATGAAAAAACAAATGAAAAAAAAACGAAAACTGAATCTGATGCCTTTGTTTTTCCATTCATTTGCCTCAATTCACATTTACTGAACCCAACATAATTGGACTAATTTCCGTGTTAACAATTGCAGATAAAAAGCCCGCAAAGACTTTAACAACATATGATGACTATTCAACACCCTTTGAAGAATCATCCACAACACGCATGCAATTAAGTCCGAAAACCACATTTAAATCGACTTTAAAGCCAATGAAAAAATCAAAAACAACAACAACAAATGAAGAATACAAGTACGATGATGACGATTCAGCGGAAATACGCGAAATGCAACAGGAATATGAAGGACTTAAGGAACAACTGGCGAGAGAAGAACATACACAGGAACGGGAACAGGAACAGGAACATGAAGACATACGAATGCATGAGCAGCATAAAAACCACAACAAACAAATGGCGAAGAAGAAAATCTATCAGCAACAAGAGGATGAGAAGTACAATAATAAGAAAATTAAGAAAGAAAATCAAAAACAGAAACAAGAAATGGAGCCACATCGAACGCAACAGCAGCAAAAGTTTAAGTCCAATGAACACTACGAACAACATCATCATGCACACAATCACAATGGCAACAACAGGCATCGCGATAACGGCTCAAGTGGGGCCAACAGTAAAATACTTAATTTCCCAGAAAATCTACCTTCGGTCTTATACTACGATTATAAAACGGAAGAACATCATCAACATCAGCATCAGCATCGAGAGCAGCATTTAAAACACCAGAAGCAAAAACAACAGCAACATGAAAAGGAGCTTAAACAACGACAACAGCAAAAACTTTTACAAAAACAACAATTAAAGCAACAACAAAAGCAAAAGCAACAACAACTACAACTCATACAACGCCATCACAGTAATCGACATCATGAATATGGTCAAGTTTTTCACACATACAATTTACCCGATAAGTCGGAGGAATTGGCGGAACTGGGCAATGGTGGTGGTGGTGTTGTCGGCCCATCAACAACATTCAAGTACTTTAGCAACGGAAATGAAAACATTTACAATGGAGGAGATTCACTATTGGACAGTGACATTTTACCTGAACCGCCAACAAAAAAACCAAAAATCCTTACAACAATTGCCGATACAACGGACATGGCCAAAACAACAGGAACACCGTTATCACAGATTTATCGTGTGCTCACAGCTGCAACAGCAGTAACAACAATGCTGCCGGACAAATCGTCGAATATACCTACAACTACACTAACATCAATACCGTTAAAGGTAAGTGTACGTGGGGCGTTTTAAAATTAGCTGAGAAAATATATTTAAAAAATGTTTATTTTTTCCAAATTTTGTAAACAATATCTCCAATTAGATCCAATGGTGTTGTCGAGCCGGAACGCCATTCCGGTATTTACTTTTTGGACAGGAACGCGTTCCGAAACTAAAAACGATTTCTGATAACGATAATTGTCTGACATTTTGAAAAAAAAAAAATTAAAAAGAAGTGATTTTTTTTTTATTTTTGACAAGGGTTTGAACTGAACCCGAACTAGAAGAAAAACCGGACCGAACCGGCTTGTTTTTCCGAACCGTGAACCGGAGTCCGGGACGGGTTCCGTTAAAAAACAATTAGCATAAAACCGTATTTTTATAAACAAGGGTTTGAACCGAACCTGAATCGGAACAGAAACCGGAACGAACCGGTTTGTTTTTCCGAACCGTGAACCGGAGTTCTGAACGCGTTCCGGTAAAAAAAAAAATTTAGCACAACGCCGCTGATTAGGTCAATAAATGTTTTCCCCTCTTCAGCCTACTTGTAAGCGTATATGTCTGGATTCTTAAAACACCCGTTAAATTATAGAGTCCTAACTCTACATTTTTGATGAAATAAAATGTAACCCAAGAAAGCTAAGTTTGATTGAACTAAATCGAATTTTAAAGCATCCTATTTGCCTCAAGATTCGAATTAGGTGGTCCGGTTTATTTTGTTGATGCAACTATACTTTCTTTGAAGTGCAGACCCTGTCAGAATTGATAGAATTCGGTTAGCACTGGACTGCGCTTACTGGTGGCGTCTTAACGGGCTGCTATACGTGTTCAGGTGTGTTTTGGTAATGAATGCTACCACTTCAACGTAACCTTATCTACACTTTCTCCATCATCAAATGTAGATGCTTTTTAAATAAAAATAAGTAGATGTGAGTTTCCAGTGCACTCTACCCACTTCACGCCAGGCGCACTTTCAATACTCAAGTCTCCTTCTATTAAAAGTTAAGCTTAACTTGGACTATGCTGCTATTCTGTGAAGACACCCCGTAATATGTAATTCCTTATAACTGCATAGAACTTTTGATTATAAAATTTTAACTAGGATCCGCTGGTCTAGAAATCGTAGGTTCCCAATGAGGTTGTTGAGATTGCTATCTGTTTAAATTTTCGGCATTAAATTTCCTTACAATCTGCCTGATTGCAGTGTTGGTCATTAAAAGACGGATGTTTTTGTCTTCTCAGTTTGTCATCTTTCTTAACGTTATCTACCTTTCTAGGTAGAGCGAAATGTCCAATTTGCCTCACAATAATTCAGTTGAATTTTATCGATTGCATTTAAAATTGATTTGAAATTTGAGGACGATCCTCGTACCACTTTACTTTGTTTACGTTGAATACTGACACTTGCACACGCACCGAACTTTTATATGGAAAAGAAATTTATAGACCCGGTCGAAGAGATTAAGGCAGCTCTAGAGTCTTTAATTAAATCACAAGCCATGATTTTTCGTAAAGACAATTTATAATATGGACACTACACTATGATGACAGTTAGGAAGTTTATTTTTTAAATTTTATTTTTGTTTCAGCATTTACTGCCATGTTGGTCCGATATTATGTTGAGGAAATCATTGAAGTAAAAACTTTTTCTCAACTCTTCGAACATGTTTATTCGTCAATTTCTTTTCGTTAAACCATGGATTCGCTGTCATGAGGATTTCAGACGCGCGTTGTTTTTACGATATTATATGTCGACTTCGGCGACCTGTATTCCTTTCGGGAATCTTGTTTACGGGGCAATAGGAAATGTTTTCTGTGAAGTTTTGTGCGAGAAACCCTGTTGTGTTTCCCAAGGTACGATTATTACTAGCTTGGATTTTTTAATTGTTTGTTTTCATCGAGAAGCACGGATTAGACCTTCGCATCAAATTCCCGCGTGTTAGTTTTATATTTTAATTATGGACGCACATTTCGGACTTTATAAAACTACTGAGGCATGTTTCGACACATCCGTGTCAGATGACTTGTCTGCCAATATTTCATAATAACTGCGTGCCAGAGAATATCTCCGTTAGTTGTGGTATCTAAAATCATTTTAAGTATGTATCTCGCCTGTTACTTACTTAAATTAGTTAATTGGGGATTTCAACCCTTTAGTCAGGACTACAACCTAGCACTCATACCACCCACATTGAGTTTGTTAATTTTATCCATGAAAGGCGGGACCTAAAGTTTTAAATCGACTCAAAACTCAAAGTGATTTTGCCGAAAGAAATATTTTTCATATGTCCTGTTTCTGTAAGACAAATGGTTTCAGAATAAAATCTAATTTTAGAAAAGACACAAACTCGTTTGTCTGAAATCATTGGTTTTCCAGAAACAGGGTTGTTTGATCGGAACACGTTTTGTTCGAAATGTCGGTGCTGTGCTTTGAAACACGGACAGTAAACTAGTGCAATACCCGCTTGGAGACTTCTCACCGCTTATTTCTAAAAATATAGAACAGGAACGAATTCATTCTCGTCCAACAAGTGAAGCGATATGGATAAACTAAGAGAGTTCGAACGGTGTTGCATTAAGACTTTACACTATAATGTTATCTACTGAGCCTGTATAGTTGAGTTAGGTTAGAGGACGTATACTTGTCGGTTAAGACAAGTATAGTACTTGGAGGTCGAAATTGACCAATTGTACAATGTCCTTAGAGAAGGAAGGAAATAGAGGATATTGGATGAAAGGATGAATGTAGGTAGGGGGGAGAATGGGAATCAGAGGAATTACACAGAAAGAAACAGACACAAAACAAAAAAGGGTTAGAGCGCGACTACACTCTCTTACCTCTCAAGCAGCGCAAGCTGCTAATGAATATGTGGAGAGCATTGATGTCGGCTCTCAACACAGAACTCAAGCTCTCAAAGAAGGGCCTGTCAAGGGTCCCCAAATTCAACCTCCAAGGGCTGGGCAGTTACAGAGGAGGTGTTCGATGATCTCCAACTCCTCCTCATTGCAACATGCCCTGCAATAGTCCGGCTGGGATCTGGAACAGATCAACGACCTAATCTTAACGCCAACGATCTAATCTCCCAGTGCCCCGTGATAAAACAGACAACCAACCTTAAGCTGGCCTTAACCATCCCAGCAGCCAATCTGTTCTCTTACTGCCCACAGCAGGCCATAGACGCCTAGAAATAGAATAACTCGATCCGTTCCCCCAACGCCTCTGCTCTTCCCTCCTGACCCATCCATCGATGAGGCCAAAGAGGTGGCTGACTGGGGGGTCAGGACCAACTATTAAATCGCCCTCTAAAAGCGAACCTGACCTAGAGAGGACATCCGCCGTCTCATTGCCCAGTATTCCGCTATGACCCGGAACCCAGCATAGACGAATACGGAAGCCTGTATACGAAGTAATAATTTAAGTTGTATTGCCGTCCCTCTTCCCATCCAAGTTCCCTTTTGTTATGAAAATTTATTCATCTTATCACACCTGAAACTCCGATAACTTTGGACCTCCTTCTTAACTTCAATCGTTGATCAGCAATCCCGTATCGCTTATGTGTCCGTTTTAGAATTAAAATGTTCATAAGCAAACACTGAAATGCAATGAAAGTGCTAGAGTAAGCGGTATAATCGCCAAAGTACTGATGTGATGCCATATGTGCATATAATGGCCGCCAGAAGTTGACTTAATTGAAATTGAATTTGAATGTTGACTTTCGTGGCTTTGTTTTCTTTCTCATTTTCCTGTTTGAAGTTGATTTTTATTTCCGATTTTTTTTTTATTTTCTTTTCGTTCTTTGACAATTGAAAACAAACCATTATTGTTGCGTCAATAAAATCTTTTAGCAATGGAAGCAGGATTGAAAGATGGAATGAAAGAATGATTAAATGAAAGAATGATTAAATGAAAGAATGATAGAATAAATGATTGAGTGAAATGAAAATTAAAAAATCAATGAATGAGAAATAAAGAAAACAAAACGAATTAAGCATGTCTACCGAAAAGAACAATAAAAAGGAAACACCGAAAAGACACAAAAGAGTCCAACACAAGTGGACGAATATAAAACTTCTTCAAAAGCTATTAACGCGTTACTGACAAAAGTTTAATCTATTATTTACGTGGATTTTTTACACGTATTGCTTCATTTCTTTAGCGTATTTTTTGTAAACTTTAAAATGAAAGGTAAATAATCTGGGATTATATGTCTTCCACGTTTATAAAAGGAGCTGTGGAAGGAAATAAGTTTTGTACCAGGTTCTGTGATATTAAGGTTAAAAACAATTGTATTTTACTCTTACCACATAGATGTTTAAACCAGTCTAGAGAAATGCCACCACTGGATGGATGTCTTTGTCGAATGTGTATCTGTGGACAAAAATTGCATTTGTTATGCTCCTATTTTACGGGGTGATTTGGCCTGGGATTGTGTAATACAGTCAACATTCCTATAACGTGGTACTCTCAGAACGCAGTTTCCATATAATGCGGTACTCTTATAGCGCGGTTTGCGTTCAACTTCATCCCACTCATTTCTTTCGCACAGCCTATGAATGAATAGTAACTGGATATTGTGAGAGGGTTTAATATAAGTTTTATTAGCGGCACAAAAGCTCAGCCGAGATAGAGTACCGTGCAAAACAATAGCAGTTGGAATTTCAATTTAAAAAAACAATGATTGAAGATGAACCAAGTGAGAATATATATTAGAAAATTACATTATTTTACAAGTCTTTCTTCATTTTGTTGGAAACCAGTCTTTTAGTTTAGTTTTTATTTAATTTTCTTTATCAATCCTTATATGAACTCTTGAATTCAATAAAAATAATTTTTAATTTATCTTGCCTTTTGCATTTCTTGGTCTCCATATAACGCGGTACAAATGTGATGTGATTTGTACGAGTTCTGTGTTTCTTATAGCGCGGTACGCGCTCACTGCCTTATAGGAGGGTTGACTGTACTTACTTACTCTACTGCTATTTTTTTCTTCTATTACACCTCTAAAGCATTTTCCATCTTATTCGTTTGGCTGCTGTTGTTGTCATAACTTGTTGTTATTCTACCTTATTTCCGTTTCGTTAATCTGTTGTTGTTTCAGTTAAGCAGGCAATTGGTCAGCTGCAGCAGGTAGGTACTAAGGGATCAGTATAACTTTCACAGAAGAATCGTCCGTAGAATTTACCGACAACTCAATCGCGATTTTTTCCGATGGCATGGAGAGAAAGAGAATGTAGCATAGGGCAGTTATTTAGCTTCACTTAAGATTTTTTGAGTCTTTCTTAATATCTGATGATGGATTGCATTGTTTCCTAGACAGACGTCTATGCCATTGATAGGGACGCGAGGTAAATTAGAGAATCTAATTACATAATTACGGTTTTTAATATACTGTACGTTGACAGCGATCAAGGTCGTCAATAACGACTTAGAAAGATCGAAATGTCTTTTGTCATCTGCATTTACTTAATGGCGCAGCTTAAGGGACGTACAACTATGGACACCCAGTCATTCAGAGATTGTAGGAAAGGATATTGCTATTGTGTTATACCAAGAGTCTAAAGAAACACGTCCGTAGACTTCACATACATCTCCATTTAGTTGGATTAGAAGCACACTGGTAGAGTATTTATAATCGTTTGGTCTTTCTTGTTAATAGGAAAAACCATGGGAGCGGATCTTTAATAAAACATCGACCAGACTTCTTACATGCCTAATTTGGCCGTTGCACCATATTATGGCTACTAACGGCATAAGTACGATATTTTCCTACGTAGAATTAAATTTTTGACAGGGGTCGTCACGAAAATACTCACGAAAAGTGCAAGAATTTCACTTACCTGTTTTGTGGAGAATAATAGTACCAAGCTTTTATTTTTTAGACCAATGCGGCTTGAGACGCACTAGTTGAGTTTTATTTAATGATTGAATTCTTTAGGGAAATATCAATTCTTTATACTAAATTTTGGCTGATTTAGCATTTCTAGCTAGTATTTCAGGCTAGGTTAGAGGACGTGTACCAGTCAAACAAGACAAGTACAGTACCACGTACAGTACAACGTCCTAAAGGAGGGAAGAAGGAGAGAGGATGAAAGGTATGTTGGAGAAAAGGGGGAGTGGGAAGAGGAGGAATCACACAGACCAGATACAACAGAAAGGGTGGGAAAGCGCAACTACACCGATGAAGTCCTAGCACCTCTCAACCAGCTTATGCCACTAATGAATCTGTGGAAAGCCTTGATGTCGGCTTTCGACACTGCATTCGTGCTCTCAAAGAAGGCCCTGCCAAAGGTCCTCAATCTTAGTTTACCGAGGGTTGGGCAGTTACAGCGGAGGTGTTCGATGATCTCCATCTCTCCTACTCCTTCTCTTCGCAACATGCCCTGCAATAGTCCAACTGGGATCTGTTCCAGATCCTCGTCAGCGCAGTGCCCCGTGATATAACCGACAAACAACTTTAAGTTGACCTTATTCAAGCCCAGCAGTGAAATTAGCCCCTTAATTCTAATACATTTCTATATTTACTTAATGCTGTTACATTCGTCTGACCTTATGTTGTGTGTATTTATTACGGGACAAGTGGGTGCAATTTGACATGTGCCAATTGCAACCATACAGAAGTCATAATTCCCACGATAAAGTGTGAAGAAAATCGCAAGAACTGTAATACAAAAACACACATTGTCCACATAATATGCAAACCAATGCGGCCAGTGTCCCGCAGCTCATATGCAATTGCATATTCTTTTGTTTACGCACATCGTGTGAAATTTAAATATGTTGTGTTAATATTGACGACTGTAAAATCATGCTACAATTTCACACAGGAAAAGTGGAGCATTGTAGGTATGATATTCTCATTTGCTGAATATCCAGATTGCTTTGACACATTCTGACAAGAAGAAGAACTGCTTAAACAAATGCTGCACTACTCGAGAACTAGGAAAATATGTATGTAAGACGGATTAAAGGGAGCATGATTTATGAAAATCTTAGACCGACATTAACTATTCAAATAATGGGAAATGTTTTCTTAAATCTAGACTGAGTACTTCCGCTGTCCATGGTATACAATACCAGAAAGTGGTACCCAGATTGGGTTCTTTCCACTCCTTTGGAGCTTTGTCGTCAACACGCTTCTTTCTCGGCTTGATTTCATTGCAGTAAAGAATAGGTGATTTGATCCAAAAGCCTCTTTTGTTTGATTAATTGGCTTCCATCTAAATTGTTTGCTAGACTACATACTGATCCCATCACCTACATACTTAATAAGTCAATGCAAGCCTTAAGCAAGTATTAAAACCTTGGACTGGAGATAACAACAGTTTAACGCAGTTTTCGAGTAAAAGATTTGAGAACGTTTCATCGGAAATTTATTTATTTTCAGAGCTGACCGGAAGTCTCTGAAAGAAATATTTTTTTTTTTCATATTCAAGATGTGTTAGAGTTTGAACTGGGATTTTTCGCCAATATGTTACTATCTAGGTTAGGTTAGGTTAGGTTAGGTTAGGTTAGGTTAGGTTAGGTTAGGTTAGGTTAGGTTGGCGTTTAGTTGCCGTTTACAGGCAAGTTCTCTTGATGGCCATATGTTCCATTGTGTTATGCAGTGTATCTAAGTCTGCTTGTCATGAAATGTTAGTGGTTAGTTTGAATCAATCCGAACTCTGGATGTTCAAACGTTCTATCAACCAAAAACGGATGATGTAGTCCTTAATTGCAGGTCACTCATATAAAAGGTGTTGTACCGATTCTGTTTTCCTTCACATCATGGTTTCTTATACAACAATCCTGGTGTGGCAGACCAATAACGCAGTGATCATTTTTTGTCGAACTCCAGTAGCTCTCTGATTCTTCTGCTGTTCATTGCTAAACACAACATACATATATATACACATAATTGTTCATTACAACAACCCTTCAGGATTATTAACCTAGTTTCTCACACTACTTACGTTGTGTGTGTTAATTTTATATAAAAGTGGCGAGACCTACAGTTTAAAATCGACACCGAACGACAGATTGGACACCACAGTTTTGAAAATCGACATTCAAATATTATGGACCACACACTGTTTGTAGAATTATTTTTCCAATTTAGAAAAGTATTCCTGTAGCGGAGCACATATCCCGTTTTTTGTCTCTTCCTTAGATATGCCAATCCTTTTTGTGCCAGTCCATCTTTTCGTTTCCTTCTATGCAACAGTTACACGAGAAAACGTAGAGAGGGGTGTTGTGTGGAAGTATAGGGTGTACAGATGCCACTCAATGCCTAACGTCTTTGAATTTGCCGAAATGGGATCCCAGTGGCATGATTGTTGCTTGATTGTCCACATATATGATCAAGTTTGAAAGATATAGTACCATTTGAAATTCGTTTAAAGCATTGTACGTGTAGCCTATCTGCTCTGGAAGAAGTTAGTTTTCGAATATTGTTTCCATTCAGCGTGTAATTTATTTTTACATTATTTTCGCTGCAATATTCTGTTATACATATTTAATTTTCCTAATTAAATATTTTTTGAAATATTAAAACTTTTATTTCAATACATCCATCTATCAATTCATTCCATTTGTACAATTCATTTACCAGCTGTACTCAGCCTTCAAACAATTTCTGTGAATTTTTCAGTCAGTAACACAGGAGAAATGAAAAAGTTTGAATCGTAAAAGAAAAACTCTTAAACTTTGTTTTTATGGCACAATTTAATATTCAAAGAAATTCTTTTAATTTTACAAAATTTTCTCTTCTTTTCTTCTTATTTTGTCATCTCCAAAGAATTTTAAATGTTGGGGTTTGTTTATGAAGTTTCTTTTCCCTTATACGAGTAAATTGTTGTTCTGCATACTTAACTGAAGTTTCTATAGAATTTATGTATGTAAGCACGTCTGTCATCGAGAATATTTGCTGTCGTAATTATTTTAATTTTAAATTTTTTTTGTTTTTGGAATATTTTTTGTTGTTGTATTATTTAATGTTAATTAAACATCATTTTATTTGAAGTTCGTTAAAAAACTTTGTAAATTTATTTTTATTTCTACATATTCCTTATCCCTCTATTTCGTTTCTAAGAAAAATTTCTATGAATTTATGTTTCCCATTGCAATGAAAAATATGTGAAAGGAAAGAAAAGGGAAAGTGGTGAGATGAAAACTATTCATATGCTCGTAATAAACGTCTATAGCCCCAAGGAACCAATTAAAGTGTGGTTAAACTTAAACCTCCAAAAGTTTCTTAACAATATAAATTTTATATGTAACAGTATTGCATGCCCCTTGGCGTGTGTGTGTGTGTATATGTGTGCAAACGTTTAAAAAGGAAGGATATTTGATACAAAAGAACTCACACAGATACACACTCACATTACTAACACAATTAAATTGGTAAGGGAAGTACAAAAGTTGTGAAATTTCTTTAATGAAAATATAGGATCTTCCAATAGGGAATTTTGAATTTTACGGTGAAATTTGTTGTCATTTAGTCAGACTCTAAGACTGTCAATTCACCAAAAGCAACCACCACAAATGACGACATGTGGTCGTATCCAAAATTTTCATTGAAAAATTTTCTTCAGTGATGGGACTCATTTCAATGTCACTGCTTGATAAGGAATTTTGAGTAGGTGAAATCATCGATTCATATTTTTTTGAGAACATCTTTGGCCAGACCATTAATGTCAGCGGAGATTATTATAGTCGATGATTACATACATACATAATTGGTCATTAGTACCCTTCAGTCAGGATTACAACCCAGCTTCTCACGTTACTTATGTTGTGTGTGTCAGTGGTGAGTTCTACAGTTTAAAGTTAACTCCAAGCGATAGATTTCCCAGAAGCTTTTCATGTCTATTTATTTACTCCCAGAATATTTAAAAGTCGTTGTGGTTTGGACCGTGCCCTCATGTCCAATAAGCCATAACTCTATGACTAACCCATTAACGTCGAATGGGTAGAAAAATACTCAAAAAAAAGAAGTTTTTTTTTTTAAACCTATCTTGACCCAACTAAACGAGAGCCCAAACTTTTCTTTAAGAACGAATAAAGAAGACATAGTAGGGTTTAAAAAAAATAGTAAGACATGATATTCACATATTTTGAATGACAGAAGAAAGGTCAAAGATCAAGAATTTTTCAAAATCAAAATTTTGTAGAATTAACTTCTGTGGAATATGTATGAATGATATTCTAAGAAAAACCTTTAGATGACATGTAATATTATGTATCTTCTACCCAATAATAATACTTTCAATAAAATTGGCCTTCGCGCCTAGGCTGCATGTGCGATTAAATGACATGGGTAAATGCCATGACCCACTAGGCATTGGGGTATGAAAAATTTTGTCATTAAATCTTTTAAAAAAATCCCTTGGATGCACATTCAAACCGTATTTTGCACAACTGTACTCTGTCTTCCCACCACACTGTTCACAGCGACCGCATTTTTCAATTTTATCAATTTACCACATGCTCATTTGCAACAACTTTTCCATCACGGCGTCGATTTTCACGATTTTTTCTAGAGCTTCAACAACTCTAACCTGAACTCGAGTTTAAACTCCATGGGTGGCAAAATTTAACATCAACTGCACAAGTAGAACAGTTTCCATGCGTTTACCATAGCTGCGTTAATAGCGTCAGTGAGTAATGGCTAATACCACTTTTTTCTGCGGACTCGCATACGAAAATTGTTAATGTAACATTATATAGACTTGGATCTAAAATATTCTCTAATAGTCGTAGTACCACGTTTTCTTCAAGGCCGTAGTCAGCCTTATTTTTAGCAGAAGCACCAACATATCGGATAAAGGAATAACAATATCCTATCATAGAAGCCAACACCCATTATTTGAAGCCAAATGGTGACCATATTATGCGATCTGTTCATCCACAGAAAGACTATGGGAATGCATTGGAGTACTTATGCTAAATTTATCATTCCTGTAAAGATTATTATTGTTACAAAACAATAGTTTCAAACAAAAAGTTTTATTTTCAACAAAACTCTCAAAAATAGCTTAACTATGTTGTCTAGCCGCCATATAACAAAGAGAAAACAAATTTATTTTGGAACACACGTATAACGAAGTGGGTAGAATAATACCCAAGCCCTAGATAGGCCTCCATGATACTTAAAAAAAAATTTACTTATCAAAATACAAATACTCCAAATACTGTTTGTGTAAAATTTCCCCGAAATCGGACCACTGATTCTGAGGTCAGGCATTAATGGGTTAAGTATTTTTTTTGCCATGAATTATATGATCTGTCAACAGATTTATACTCCATATTCATGGTCAATTGGATACTTCCAATGCACTTCGCCTAGAGACGCTGTTGTGGACATTTAAACAATATTTTATGCAACGCATGAAGTGTACACACAATTTATTTTGTTTACATTTACATTTAAATATGGGAAGCCCTTAATGAAACCCCCTATGAAAACAAAATATAATTATTTCTTCTTTTATTATCATTGGGGTCTTTTTGTAAAGCCTTTATTAGTGATTTTTTATGCTTTCGATGTAGTTTAGTTAATTTTTTTTAATATAAAAACAAGAAAATAATGAATTCAGGAATTAAGTTCATTATGAAGAATTTTTCAGAGAATTTTTTACACCAAATTTAAAGTAATTTAAGATTCACAGCCAAGGCCGTATTTATAAAGCTAACTTCAGGTGCCAACATAAATTTAGGTAGTTTTAGGTAATGCAAGATATCTCGTGCGTTGGCCTGCATATATAAAATTTCATTTGGGTTCAAGATAACTCTTAACTTAACTCTTAAAATATATACAATAATAATACCTTAACTTAAAATAAACCACATCGGAATTATGTTGAATAGAATCGCAAAGTTCTTGATACGAGTTATTCCGTACGAGATAACTCGTAGTTGAAATTATCAAAGAAAAAAACTTTAACCAGTCTTTTAGCTGATAGTCTGTGATTTAATTCTAAAAATCAAAAATTTTTTAATTTAAAGCATTTACTGCCAACTACGAGTTATCTCGTAGCTGGCCTGTTGGTTAAGGATTCCTAGTACGAGATAAAGTTTTTTAAACTTTTGTATTTTTTTTTTTTTTTTTGGTAATTTCAACCTACAATACTAGATTATGGCAATAGCATTAACGGGCACATCTTAATTGAGGTTCATTGTAACACCGATAGTACCTATTCCGTCATAATTAAAGATCTTGGTTGGTACCTCTTAACTGTTCTGCCTTTGGCTGATTATGTTTTGTCTATAAATTCCCAATGTCCCAGAATTCTTTCTCATCCGCCGTTAAACTGTAGTTGCAGCCACAGATGGATAAAATTAACACACACAACATAAGTAGCGTGAGAAGCTATATCGTCTGATACCAGCGCTTTGCGGTAGGCAAATCGTGCAGTTTGAGTAGAATTAATTTGAAGCATAACCAAGCTGTTCATGCAAATCATAAAATTTATTTGGTAATCGCTGCGTTAGACTCTAATTGAAAACGCAACACTAATTATTAACTTTACTTTCTACAGCTGTTGATAACATGGATTAGCAATTGCGAGATTCGTTCGAGAAATGGAAGCAAATGAATTGCACTGATTCATAAGACGTTGAAAGCGCATCACTATGGAAATTCTGCAGAATTTTTCAGTTGTAAATTATAAAAGATTTACGATATTTCATTGTAGCCGTTGGATTTTTAACTTGACTCAGAACATTCTGAATAACTAGTTGACCTTTACACTCGAAATAATTAATTATTAAATAAAAGTGTTTCCTTTGATATCTTTTGGCAAAATGGCTACCATATTTGGCAACAATAAACGTACATACCAGAGATCAGCAATGAATCGTTTTTCTGCTACTCATAAGGACTCATGCAATTTTGAGTATGAATGAATCAATAGAATTGAAATTCAACTACTCTGATTCATTCATACTCGCTACAACATTGATTTACCAGTATAAGTAGAAATGAGTATGAGTACAAAGTGGCTCGAATCATTCATCAAAACTTACAACCTTTGTTGTTGTTGCATATACAAACAAAGAAGAAAGGAAAGACAAAGACAACAAGCAAAGCATACACACAATCTTCTTGTGAGTATAGTAGGGTTCGTACTCGAATCATACTTATTATGTGCTTCGTGTAAATGTTAAGTAGAGGCGAGTCAAAGTCAATAACATCATGCGTATTGTTAAGTATGAATACGACGAGTATTAGTAGTATGAGTATCATATTAAAATAAGTATGACCGTATAAGTATCTAAAATCATAGGTATGACTCGAACCTACTCATCGTTTTGAATACTTATTGCTGATCTCTGGTACATATCTACAGTTTAACGTCGACTCCGAGCTACAGATTTTTGAGAATCTTTTTTATGGTAGGTTTATTTACTCACAGAATTTTTGCCAGAAGTCTGCTGAGAGGAAATCGCCGAAGAAATATTTTTTTTTCATATTTCGTTTTGATGCATGACCTGGGATACGAACCCAGGCTTTACGACTAATTAGCCAACACATTACCTACTAAATAAACGCGAGAGAGCTATTCACAACATGGCTACCATATTTGCTAAGAATCAGAATATTGGCGTTGTTCAATGCCAATATTGTAAACTTTTAATGAGTTTCGCTTCAAATCGCCGCCATTAGAGGTAAATTTGGGCTTGACAGAAATGAAATTGGAACTTCTTGTTTCCGAACGTGAATAATTAAATCGGTGGAAAGGAAAGACTGAAATTATTTTACAAGCAATTGTATTTTGATGACTTTAACAAATCGTAGTTTTTGTGAAGAAATTGAAGAGAATATACTCAATATGCATAGGAACTCAAGGAGACCATGTTAAAAAAAAAATATTTTTTTTTCCAAAAACTATGTTCAGAAGTTTTTTTTAACAGACCGTCCTATAAAGAAATTACAAAAAAAAAAAAATTCAATCTCAGTTGAAATGCTATGAAATGGTTCTAGGCTTTCGTATTATTGAA
The DNA here is from genome assembly GCA_014635995.1 of Sarcophaga peregrina. Lineage (NCBI taxonomy): Eukaryota > Metazoa > Arthropoda > Insecta > Diptera > Sarcophagidae > Sarcophaga > Sarcophaga peregrina. The sequence goes on along the minus strand of CM025793.1, from coordinate 53,340,079 downwards.
GCACTAAAAAAGAAATCTTCAAACTATTTTTTACACTGTCCCCCTATTCCGTTTTGTTTATTTTCTTTAGCCCCATTTATAATTTCGGCTGGCCCTTTTTGTTCGAATGTCAATGGAACGAATATTTAAACAATAAAATTCTGTCTTAATAGTTGCAAAGACAAATATTTTCGCTTTTAAAGTATCATTAACCCAGATTTAATATCGAAATACTACAAATTAATGTGGGTCATTATAGTGTCTGTTTGTCTGTGTGTCTGTCTGTCTGTCATTATTGAAACATTAAAATTAATTAAAAAATTTTAAATGCAGGACATTCAGTTTTATGGATTAAAGTTTTTGCCTGCCTGTGATACTAATGAAATCAATTTTTAAGGTGTCATGAACTGTAAAATAATGAACGAAAGTTTTAATGAAATAATGCCGAAATGCCTTTTTCATTCAAAACTTATTGAAAATAATTAAAATGGCCAAAAAGGTTAAAAAGCAGACGTACAGAGAGTTCAAATAGTAAAATTTAATAGGAATTCAATGTCTGCCAAGAAACCTTATATGAATACGATAGTGGAATAGTTTGTGTATTACAGCACAATCATGACAGAAATAAAGTTTCACTTTACTACGTGCAAAGGTGGTTAGTTAGAGTATTTAAGGCTTTGTAAGTATTCTTTATCCTTGGTGAGATTGTAAGTACACAGTTGAGAGATTGAGAGATTGTCGTCTGTCAGTAGGCTTGATAGTTTACTATGGATTCTTCGCTGCTAAAATACAAGCGTAGTAAATCTATTTTGGGCATTTCAAGGGTTTTCAAAGCGGTGATTCACGGTGAACACGATAATGAATTTGCTATGGTACCTCAGCCTAAACATTCAACTGAAAACCAATTACGGGCAGAAATACTTACTTACTTACTTATTTAATTGGCCATAACAACTCGATTAACGGATTTCGACCTGCCGCAACATATCCTTCCAGATGCCTCTGCTTCTTGCGCGCCTACGCCAGTTGGTCACACCAATCGATGACAGGGCTTCCTCGACTTGGTCCTTCCAACGGATACAAGGTCGTCCTCCGCGCCGACTTTCGCAGATCCCCGCATCAAATACTCGTCTCGCCGGAGCATCCTCCTCCATTCGAACGACATCCTCCACCATTCGAACCGAACCAGCGCTGCCGCTGGATATTAATACGCTGTACAATGTCCATGTCATTGAAAAGCTCCTACAGCTCACAGTTGAATCGGATGCGAAAATTATCAACAACTCGCACTGGAGCGAAGATCTCAAGTAGGACTTTTCTCTCGAGTACTCTCAAGGGAGCGCCATAAAGAAGCATGCGTAAGATGGGCATCTTGTAGAACATTAATTTTGTCGCGCGAGAGAGGTCTCTGCTATTCAGTTGCCTATTGAAACCATTGCCCTGTTGGCAAGAGTAATCCTGCGCTTGATCTCCAGACTGACATGATTTGCGGTGGTAACGGCGGAGCCAAGATTTAAGAATTTAAGAATCAACACGCCGCTCGGTGTTCCTTGTCGATAACATATACTTCGTTTTGCCCTCATTTACTGCCAGATCCATCTTCTTACACTCCCGTTCAATAGCACTAAAGCCAGCAGTGACATCTCGTTTGATATACCCTATGATGTCGATGTCGTCAGCGTACGGAAGCACCTGAAAATTTTTTGAAAAATAGTGCTATTGCGATGCACTCCTGCCTTTCGCAAAACACTCTCCATGACGAACTTGAAGAGGTCACACGATAAGGGATCAAGGCCTGATCTCGCACGGTATCAAAAGGTTCGGAGAGGTCAATTTCTACCTTGACGGAGCTGCAGAAATTGCTCAACGTCATTCTGCATAGCCTTATCACCTTCGCAGGTATACCGAGCTCAAACACTGCGGCAAAAACGCGATCTCTTATGGGGCTGTAGAAAGCAGCCTTATAGTCGACAAAAAGATGGTGTGTGTCGACTGGATTTTCGTGGGTCTTTTCCAGGATTTATACGGGCAGAAATATAAATTCGAAAATTCACTGCACTGCTCTGAGATTATAATTGAAATAGTGTAATAAATGTGAACCGGCATTTAATCCAACCGAAACACAGCTATTTCTATCCATAAGAAGATACAAAGTCCCTAGAGACTTTACGTCTAGTATCAACGGAAGAGTGCACACTCTATCTCACACTATTAGCGCCTAAAGTCTTAGTATCAGATTGAAAAGCAAACAGAACTTTAGAACAATCCAAAACTAAGGCGCCAACTGTACTTTACTATAGTGAGAGAGCAATAGGCCTAAACTCAGATCTTATAACTAAAAATACATTCAGACTGTACGACTTTGTAATGAAACCAACTCTATCGTAGGAATCGGGATTTGTAGTTGACTTTAGAGAAGAGGAATCGAATATTTTAGGGGGATTATAAGAATGGTAGCGATCTTGATAATAGAAGTTCTTAGGACTACATTATCCAGAGCATATTTTACCATGCTTAACTGACTGCCACTAGAAATGTTGGCGAAAGTGGCTGCGGAAGTTGTTATTCGAAGTATAAAGGGTGGCTGATATATATTGCAACCAACTTCAGGTTGTTATCATTTGTAAACCGCTCGTCTGACAGCTGACAGATTTATTCCAGTGATAGTTCATTTTATTATTTATAAGCTTAAAAGCATTTTGATCTACTGCATTCATAAAAAAAGTTATTCGTGCTGGAATTCAAGCGTTAGAGTGTGATTGCATTATATTTGGCTGGAAAACCACAGGTGGCAATCGCTAGAGCCCTCCAGCATTCAAATGTGAATAAATCTTTGGTGTCTCGTGCCAGTGCTCATTACTGTGATACTGGCAGTGTTGCAGCGGTCCAAAAAGTGGGCGAAAATAACGGTAACATTAGCAGAAATGATCCGAAAAGTGATGGCCACATTTGATCGAAATCCACGCCGCAGGGGTAGAAAAATAGCTCGTGAGATGAACATATCGCGAGAATGGATGCAACACATATTGAAAAATGAGCTTGGACTAAAGCCATTGAAGTTCCAAAAAGTGCAACAGCTCACCGATGGACAAAAAAGTTTGACTGGAAAGAGCCAAGGAGTTCTTTCGGTTGCACGAAAGTGGCCAGATACCGAATTTGGTTTTCTTCGATGAGAAGCCATTCCAAAATGAGCAGCTTGTGAACAAACAAAATGATCGGTCTTTACTTGCTAAAGAGGTCAGCTGAAAATTTACACCTGCGATTGGCCACCAGAAGTCAAGCGCCGCCGATGGTAATGGTGTAGACCGCCATAACGGCCGATGGTCACCACCGCACTTATTCATCGACTGTGGGGTCCAAATAAATGCCGAGTATTATCGGAAAAATGTCTTGAAGCCGTGGGCGGACAAAAATTTCGGCCGCAGATCATGGACATTTCAACAGGACTCACCACCACCGCACTCAGCACGTGTAAACCAAGAATGGCTTAAAAAGGAGGTTCCTTGCTTCATTTCTACCGCATAATGGCCACCTAAATCTCCGGATCTCAATCCGTTGGACTTCAGTACCTGGGGCATTTTGGAGAGTAAGGTTCTCACTAAAAAATACTAAAGCATCGATCATTTCAAGAAGGCGCTTCGCCGAAAATGAGCCAAAATACCGCAGAGCCGCTTACGTGCAACCTGTCATGGCTTTTTAAAGGCCATAATTCGTACCAAAGGTGGCCAATTCGAACAAATCTAAACTGATTCTAAAATTTAATGTCATTTCAAAAATTTTTTGGTTTTGAACAATAAAATTAAAAAAAAGAATTTAAAAATATAATGCTTTACTTTGTTGCATTATATATCAGCCACCCTGTAGAAGCTATTGTCTGGCTAAATTGTTGTGTATAACTGATCTAAATATTTTGTTGTCTACACAATACCTGAACCCCTTTTCGATCCTGTGATTCAATTAAAATACTGATTACGGGTTACATCTCACAGAATACTTCATACAAGTATTGACGGATAAGGACCACGCCACAAAGACTGCTGTAAAATCATTTCGGAATAGTTAAATCTTAGTCTTAGAGTATTAGCTTTAGTAGGAGTATGCACTTCAAAACCCAGATCTCCAACGAATATCATATGTCTCTGGAGAAAATAGCAAAACATGCGACTGGATACGAGAATGCGACTTCACTGAAAGTAATGTCACAGTTAATGCACCACCAATAGGCTGCTACAACAGAAAATACGAATGAATTCGTACGTAAAAGTGGCGCTCCTATCCAAAGGTTGAAAAGTGATCACACACCGAAAACTTCGAACATTTGCAATTTATTGAGATCAGACAAGTCAGACTGGATAAAGATAGGTGCCGAACAAAATTAATGATAACCAGAAGTCATTTAAAGAACCTGCAATCAAAACATAGAACGTCCTCTTTAGCGGTGTCCGGTAGTTGGACGCCTGAACTGAAATATTCTTGGGCATCTAGAATTCATTGATAGAACTTATCTAGCCAAAAATGATTTGGAAAGAATTCTCATTTTTATAAAAGTATTGGTAAGGCCAACGAAGGTTAATAGTTGGTTAGAAAAATAGATACTATCGGTTCTAGGAAGCTCTCAACTTCTGTTCTACTTGGACTGAATGAATCGGGCTCATTACATAAGTGTTGATCCCTTTTGCCACATATTCTGTCTTAAATGCTGTTTTAAAATTTCGATTAAAGAAAATATTTTCCCTTAAGAATTATGTTTCTATTTCGTATAAATTTAAAAGGACTGTGGGATCAAATGATTGAATTAATCTCCACAAATAACCGATAAATATTACGAGTGTAAATAAAAAATACAAAAAAATATTGAAAGATTTTTGGCATCACTGTCAAACACTGTAATACTTGCCTAAAGCCATGAAAAATAGAACATTTTTGGAGAAAAAAAATAGTAGGAGATTACAATTTGATAATGTTGTTGTATTAGTACTGTCAATATGTATGTATGTCTGTATGTACTGTTATCTTAAATCCTTAAAGGGATATTGGTTTCCATATCTATGGGTATGTGTTTATATATGAGTGTGTATGTGTGTGTTGTTGTGTGGTCTTAAATAAACTTAAAGTTTATTTTTGGGGTCATTTTTGTTCATGGTTTACCAAATAAAAGAAAAATTATGATTGCTTTCGGGTTTTCTTCGTTTTGTAATCGTTTATCCTTCATGCATGCATCGTTTTAGTCTAGGGTTTATAGAATTTATTATTTAAGGATTTTCTAAGGACATTATCATAGCAAAAGGATTAATATTTCAAATGAGAAGGCAAAGAAATATTAGAAATTGTTGTCAATAAGTTTTCTTTTTTGGGCCATGTGGTAAGGAAAGAAGATGGCATTGAAGCAATAGTTGATTTTGATATTAAAACAAAAATTAAAGAACCAGTCGATGCTACAAAATTTATATAAAACCTAAACGGAAGTTAAATCTTACTCTAGGACTGGCATTATGTTAACAGGTGCCATGGTATTTTGTTTAGCAGACTATCAGCGTGGGAGTCGTGTGTCCGTTTTCCATGAAAGACTGTGGCCTGTCACATTAATAGTGTTACATACTGTATTGTAATTGATAAATATATAAAATGAAGTTCATATATAGAATGACTCATTAGGGATATCCAATCTATAAATTTGAGTCTTTGTGATACCATCGAATTATTTTTCGATAGTTTGAAAGACTTATTGAATGCCTTTTACGGCTTCTGCGGGTGGAGTGTAATTGTTTGGCGTATAAATCCGGCTGAATTTATTTAATAATGTTGACTTTAAGGACCACTGTGCCTTATGGCGTAATTACAGACACTTTAGTAAACTACGCAAGGGGTTATATCGCAAGATCTGGATGTCCAGTTGACATCACCTTCACGCGGGACACTCAATCCATAAACCAATTGTGCATAACACACGATATTGCATTAGCTGTGCGGCGATGTCCTATTGAAATTAATAGTTTAACCAAGTCGAAAAAGGTTGACAATCATTAATCTCCCTTATGGCACGCCATAAATTTCTCATCTTTTTCGTTAAGCCTACTGTAAATACCCCGAGTAACTACATGGCCTAAGTTGCTCACTAGGTTCAGTAGACCTCAAAGTATGCAACCTTTTATATTTCTCGAACCCTCCAAACTTGATTTATTTGACAAAATTACTGAATACCCAAATATGTTTCGAGCTATTTTATAAAATCAAAAATTTTGAATATTTTCAACTTAAAGTTCATTCCTTAAGACCATAATTGCTCAAGTCTTAAAGTATTCCGTCAGTGCATTTAGAATTTGAATTTAAATTCCCTTACCACATAACACACTGGAAATATTTCTCAAATAGTCTGACGTTTGTAAATCACGCCTATACTTACGTATATTAATTGTCATGATTTGTGAATGCCATAACGTTGATGAATTTCTAATTAAATATTTAACTTTTACTCCTCTTTCTTGTTTATTTTCATATTTTGCACGTGGCTTTGACACCCCATGAACAACGACAACTTATTTGTCCAAAAAATAATCACCAAAATCCAACAAATAGAAGGAAATCATGGAATCATCATGGGACACTAATAAAGCAAACAATGAGAAAACAAATGGCAACAATAACAGTAACAGTGGCAGTAATAGTGACGGCAATAGTGACAGCAAAGCTAACAGAAATAATGAAAGCACTGAAGACTTAATGGACACAGATGATCAGGATGATGCCTTCCATCGTTGGCTGACAGCGCCAGATACGAATAACAAAAATTATTTCACTTTTAATGAGTCAACCAGTATAGGCGGTGTGGGCGGCTTTGATGGCACTAACAGTGATTATACTGGAGATGAAAGAAATTATGAAAATATTGGATTCGATAGTGAAACCGGATTTTCCTCTGCTTCAAAGGCAACAATCAACGTCATGACAACGGGAGCCACTAAAAACATTGAAACAGCAGCAGCATCAATTTACAGCGATGATGCGAAAGCGAATGGAATGCATGAAAATGAACAACATTTTAGCGTGAATAATGTACACAATGGCAACGGCAACGGCAATGGCAATGGCAACTACATCAATATGGCTAGCAGTAATGGAATTATTAATGGCAATGGCAATAGCAACAACAACAATAACAACAACAACAATATCGTTTTACCATTCATTCAAACTTATGAAAATTTTAATCGAAATAATAACCTGTTCGGATCCAGCACAACTACTGCCAGTGGTGGCAGTGATGGCAACAGTAATGAGAGTGGTAGTGGTGGTGGTGGTGTTGGTGTCGGTATTATTGGTTCGACAATAAGTAATGAAGATAACGGTGTTGCAAGCGTTGTAAATATTGATATAATGTTAACGGCATCATCTGCTGAATTACAGCAACAACAGCCACAGTCAAATACAAATACAAATATACAGACCACTAACCAACAACAACAACAAAAACATCAGGACAAGCATTTCGAACATGAAAAACAAATTGGAAAAACGCCGAATGAATTTATGCAACCACCATCAGTTTTAATTTCTAACAAAAATGATGGCTCTGTTGTTGGTGTTGGTGTTGATACTGCTGCTAATATTGCTGTTGTTAAGAACAATACTTTGTCCTCAAAAATATATGACAATAGCAGCAACAGCAGTAGCAGCAACAAGAACAACAATAATAAAAATTTTACCAACATTCTTGGTGGTAATCAAAATATAGAAACACAAAATTGGGGTGTAAACTTGTCAAATAACAACAGCAATGGCAACACCAACACTAACACCAACAATAATAATAACAGTGCCACCAGTTATAGCAGTTCAAGTAGTAGTGATAGTTTTAAGTTTAAACATCTACCAACAGTGTTGGTGTCACAAACAAATGCAACATCGTCAACAGCCACAGCAATGGTAGCATCTGCAATACCGCCTACACTCAGTACAACATCAAGTCCGGAACGTCAGTGCAACGTAATGGGTAAGTATGAGAGAGAGAACCTTTTTATTTAATCGATAAATAAAGTTTCTATTGTTGCTGTTGTTGTTTTAGTTGTAGTCATCCAAAAATAAATTTTCAAATTGTAGGTGGTCTAAGTGTGGTTTTTGGCCTTGTTTAAATTTCGTTTTCGATAAAGTGGAGCTGACATATTTTTTTATTTGTTTTCTTCTCTTTTAAGCTTTAAAACTGGAAACATTGTTAACGAAACATTATTTTATTGGATTAAATATTGTGTGTGTGGAAAATATTTTAAAGGCGAGAATACTTTATTTCCTATGGTTGTATTGGGCGTATGTTGAAATTATTATTATAGGATGGACCATTAAAAAGTTAAAATTTGAAAATACAATAAAACAAATACAGGGTGGCTGATATATAATGGAACAAAGTAAAGTGCTATAAGTTTTAAATTTGGTTTTAATTTTATTGTTCAAAAGCAAAAAATTTTGAAAATAACATCAAATTTTAGAATCAGTTTAGATTTGTTCGAATTAGCCACCTTTGGTACGAATTATGGCCTTCAAACGGCCAATAAAGCCATCACAGGCTGCACGAAAGTGACTCTGCGGTATTTTGACTCATTCCCGGCGAAGCGCCGTCTTGAGATGATCGACACTTCGGTATTTTTTAGTGAGAGCCTTACTCTCTAAAACACCCCAGGCGCACAAGTCCAACGGATTAAAATTTGGAGATTTTGGTGGCCATTGTCCGGTAGAAAGCCATTCTTGCTTGACGCATGCTGAGTGCGGGTGTGCTGAGCCCTGTTGGAATGTCCATGGTCTGCGGCCGAAATTTTTGTCTGTTTTGTCTTTAAGATATTTTCCCGATAATATTCGGCATTTATTTTGACCTCACGATCGATGGATACGAGCGGAGAGCGACCATCGGCCATTACGGCGGCCCATACCATTACCATCGGGGGCGTTTGAGTTCTGGTTGCCAATCGCAGGTGTAAATTTTTAGCCGACCTCCTTGGCAAGTAAAGCCCTATTATTTTGTTTGCTCACAAACTGCTCATTTTGGAATGGGTTCTCATCGAAGAAAACCAAATTCGGTAAGTGGCCACTTTCGTGAAGGCGAAAGATCTCCTTGGCTCTTTCCTGTCAAACTTTTTTGTCCATCGGTGAGCTCTTGCACTTTTTGGGACTTCAATGGCTTTAGTCCAAGCTCATTTTTCAATATGTGTTGGATCCGTTCTCGCAATATGTTCAGCTAACGATCAATTTTTCTACTACTGCGGCGTGGATTTCGATCACATCTGGCCTTCACTTTTCGGATCATTTCTGGTGTTGTTACCGTTTGTTTTTCATCCACTTTTTGAACGCGATGCAAAAGTGCCAGTAACACCGTAACGAGCAATGGTACGAGAAACAAAAAATGTATGCACATTTACATGCTGGAGGGCTCTAACGATATCCACATGGGGTTTTCTAGCTAAATATGAAGCAATAACACTATCACGCTTGGATTCCATCACGAATAACTTTTTTTCTGAATGCAATAGATCATAATGCTTGTGTAAGCTTGTAAATAATAAAATAAACTGCCACTGGAATAAATCTGTCAGCTGTCAGGCAAGCGGTTTACAAATAATAACAGCCTGAAGTTGGTTGCAATACATAACAGCCACCCTGTACGGTTTGAAATCAACGCCAAATTTATTCTTTTGTGGTGAAGTACAATTGCTTATGGTATCGTATCTCGGCAATCTCATATCTCACGAATGTCTATAGTTTGTTATCATAACACTTTTCTTTAACGACTCCCCAAGGAAAATAGTCCAATGGTGTCAAATCGCATTTCTTGGCAGCCAATGGACATCACCATTTCGGCTAGTTAAACGTTTGACGCAATAAATCGATGTCAAAGTCATCCTGTTGAAACCAAACAGAGTTCATATCAATACCATGAAGATCGAGTACAAAAAAATCTGTTATCATGGTGCGAAAGGCGTAATGGTTGCGACATCCTTGTTTACAAAGAAATATGGGTCAATAACAGCTCCACTCCACAATCTTTATTAATCAACCACTCGTAGTGGGTATATTGGCATTCATGCGAAAAGATGATCTTTTTTTTTTGGCAAAATCGACATCATCGTGCAGTTTCACGTTGGCCCAATAAATTCCAACATTGTTCAGGTGTAAATCGATTTGTAACGTTCAGTGGAGGTAATATACTGAGTTTTTGGACATAATAAAATGACATAAGTATTGCCAGATCCGAAATAACCGATGGTTCATATTTAAGCTACCACCCGATTATATTGTCGCGAAGTTGTGCTTTAGAACTGTCGCTATAAAATCCACTTCGTGGGGGATAAGAATTATTTTGTGTATCCCAATAACGATTGCTGTAAACTTTGGAATACTGCTCGGCATCTACAATGACAATTTTCAGCATGGCGCTAGATATCGACTCATATGTTTCCTCCTAGGATATATTTACGTCCCACAGATTTGATGTTGTGCTGGAAGCAATGTTCATTCCTATAATGGATTCACTGAATCTATAGTGTCCTGTCGCAAAACTAGCTACCACATACATACATATATTATTAGGCTTTATAGACCATCATTCGGGATTACGACTTTACTTCTCACACCACTTCTGTTCTGTGTGTTATTTTCGTATATGAGTGGCGGAATCTATAATTTAAATTTCAAACCGAATGATATATTTTTGCGAAACTGTTCATGGTAAATTTATTTTGTTTTCGGAGATTTTGCTGATAGGAGTTTGCCGAAGAAATATTTTTCAGATTTCGTTTAGTTCGCTAACTAGGCTAAGATTTGAACCACGGTCTCACGTCCAATAAGCCTACATACTACTTACTAGACTACGGTGGCGTCCAATGCTTGACCAAATGATCAACGGACTCACATCCATACGTCGACAAAACACGAGATATGGCCTTTCGGAAACTAGAATTTTAAGAATTTTTCATTGTCAAACGAAATTGTCGAATTTGGAACGATGAAGTCATTATTGGTGTAGATTTTTGACTGGCGGTGTTATCAGTCCATATTTCTTTGAAAACGCCGTTGGCCAGGCTATTTTATAGATCATTAATATCTAAGTTTTTAGCATGACTTGGATGGCGTTGCTTATTCCCCAACGAATATTTTGCATCAGCGTATGGTTACCTCACGTAGATTAGCTTTTCCTCTGGGGGTTTCTTAAGTGGCATTGGTAAGTGAGTGAGCCACTAATCAAAGCGATCCCAACATAACCCACAACCCTTCACCCAGAGAAGCCGTGGCGGACGTTTGAACAACGTTATATCTCCACATAATTCTATCAAGGGGTATTTTTGAGCCACATCACGGCAACCTTCAGTCAGGATTACGATTTAACTTCTCTCAACGCTTATGACGTATACATGAGTGCCAGGACCTACTGTTTAAAGTCAACTCCGAACGACAAGTGTTTGAGTAACTTTTGATGACAATTTTATTTATTCTCAGAGTTTTTATCAGAAATCTGCTAGGAGAAATTCGCCAAAGGAATATTTTTTTAATATTTTGTTTCGTTGGCGATATCTGTCTTGTGGCTTAAACCGTTAGCTCTCGTCTAATAAGCCAAAATATAGTACTACCAACGAGACTTAGGTATTTCCAGTACCCTTTTATAAATCAAATTTATGGTTTGTTTGTAAGGAAAATACAAAAAAAAAAAATTTAATTCAATGAATAATGTTTGCAAATGCTGCCAAACACCGATTTGATTGATGTGCGTAATATATCGCCCAAAGAGTTGAAGTAATTTAACAACAACAAAATTCAACAGTTTCCATAAATACCATAGATTTGTTAACCTTTTCTTGGATTTAAATAGAAACCAAAATACAAATTATTGCCTTAAAGCACAAGAAATTATGCTTTAAGACCTTAAACGGGTGAAGGCATAATAAAAATAAACGATGCCTATAAGCGTTAAGGGGCCCTTTACACTCTCTTACCGTAAACAATGAAATTTCTTTTATTTGCTTTTCAAACCAACAATTAAGGCAACAGCCAACCAGCCAGCCAGCCCGTCAACCAGCCAGCCAGCCAGAAAATCAGTCAATGGGTGAAACAGTCAACAGACATTAGGCAAAGAAGAGCCAGAACTGTTTATTGTTTTATTTGCTGGTGAAAAACCAACAAAACTAGAAAATGTGGCGAAAACAAGAAGAGGAATAACTTGACTTACCGAATGAATGAATGACTGACTGTCGGTCTAACGAACTGAGTGAGTGAATTTGTGAAACACAACACAATTTATGTTAATTTCGTAAAACGTTTCAGAAAAGAAAAAAAATTCAAGAAAAAAAACTAAAAACTTGTACTCACATGAACCGTTAAATGAAAAATTAAAAAAAAAAGAAAAGAAACGAAACGAAAACACGAAAAACTTTTCTCAAATTGAAAGGGTTGCTCTTACGAATGAGTGATTCGACTAAAAGTCAGTCAAAGCTGACAGGCTGTCAAACTAAATGCCTTTGCCTTTTCATTCTGTTTTACATATTCGGTATCGTATTCCATTCTATGCTGTTACGGTGAGTCGTGTTCTATTAACCCCAAAATACAACACACTCAAGGAGTATACGAAACAGAATTCAACGTCGTCGTTAAAAAAAAAAAAAACTTTTTCCTTGAGTGTCGAGTATGTGTTGATGTTTGTGCATAAACACATAAAGCAGCGCTTATTCAAGCATGAATGGAAACGTTGATGCCAAAAGTCAATAGGGATGTTTAAAAATCTGAATTAATTCGACCATTGACATCCCTATGACACAATTAAATTGTGGTGGCATTTAAATTTACACAAATTTTTTTCAATACAATTGATACAACGAAGTACATATTGATTGTAGAGGAGGAAGACCCAAAAAAGTATGGAGTGTTTGAAAAAAACCAAAAAATATTTTGATTTAAAAATGAAGCCCGATGAGTAAAAATTTATCAAAAAAATCTCTAGATTTATTGGACTATAAAAAATTAAGAAAAAAAAGCAGACAAAAATTAACTGTGCTTAGCTTCAATTTGAACCAAGAATAATAAATATTACTATTAAGGCCTTGCGCATGATTTCCCGTTAGATGACGTAGTTGGGCTATTTTAAAAGTTTCCAAGTCTTTTTCGTATGTGAAAATTAACATTCCTTCTGAAAAGTGTGTGCACTACGTGAAAGTAGTTGGCAGCCCTGTAATATAATTTACATTATCATTACCCAATTGGAACACAATTTGCGTGACGTCATTGATTTAACATGCGCAGAAAGTTTTAATTTTGTTTGCGTGATGGCGTAATCTTTAGTTTATCATTCTTGAATTTGAACTATTGGGCATACATTTAAGTTCCGTCTAAGTCAACGATGAAAACGAATCAAATTAGGAATTTAAAAGAATTCTAAATCAGTTAATTAAAGATCTCGAAAAGAATAATTTTTAAAATCGTTAACACACGGTGGTGCTAAACCAAATACTGTGTAAAATATTTCTTTGGAGTGCTAAAAAGCTAGAAAGATGGAAATATTGTTGAAATTTTTTTCCCATTACCCCTCTAGGGAGCCTTCTTTCCGTGTCGTTAATATATTATTGTTCCAGCTAAGCTGGTGATTAGTCTGCTATAAGAGGACTTAGGATAATGGTGCTGCCAACTATCGTTGCTTAGCGATATTAAATTTTCTTAATACAATTTTGGAGATGAGTTCATAACATTTACATTTTTTAATACGTTTAATACCCCCTTGCGGTATTTAAGGTAGATTACATATATTTCTCGGTAGAAAAATTAACAAGAGAGGAATAAATCTTGGAAAACACATTTGATGTATTTTGTAATAAAAGTCGTATAAGGGAAATGGCGATGTGATAGTGTTATTTTCAAGAAATTTTGACAAGAAGTTCGAAATAGATCTTTTGACCCGTCCATGGTAGGTTTAGTGTTAATATGTTTTTAACACGTTCGCTGCAACTTCAAATTATATGGTTTTTTGTTTCAGCGAAATTTTTTAATAATTTTTGCAATTTTACCTTAGCTCCAGAGTTAATAAATCGATCGTTAAGAGCGCTATATGACAAGTTCAACTGCCATCTTGAACTCAAATGTTGCTGATGTTAAACTGATTAATTTGTGGATTTAAAAAGTCAGTCGGCATGTCTCAATAGCGCTCATAATTTCCGTAATGGCTTTACTATGCTAGCTTTGAGTCATATTCAGCTATTCTGGTCATTGGTCGTAAGTCGAATTTTACATACTGTACTTATACTACATATTTATCTTCTTTAATTATTTTCTATGAAAACAAAAAATTGGGAAAAAATGGTCGTAACTGCGAATAGTCGTAAGCCAAGCGGTCGTAAGTCGGGGACTATCTGTAAAGATGGCGGTCGCCATCTTTGTCAGTCATGATAATAAAGTTATTGGTGACCAGTCGCCATAGCCTTGTAGTTAGTATATTGACTATTCAATAAAATTCTGTGGTTAAAATTCCAGCTTGGACTTATATTTCAAAACAAAATATAAAAATTAAACAAATTTTTGGAATAAACTCTGTTGGAAATAATAGAAATATCAATGGCTTGTTTATCCCCAGTACGAGTACAGAAGTCCTGCACTTAGGCTTTTTATATAAAGTTGATAAAAAATTTATTTACAAATGAGTTTTTATTCTAAAATGCTTAAGTTTTTATACATACTTAGTGCTGATCAAGCATTATATGGAAGGTATAGCGGGGTCGTCGTAACAGTAAGCGTGGTCATGGTACAATACAACGAGTGATGATTGTACTTTAAGAAAGTAAGATCACCACACAACTCGATTGTTTGCTGTTGGACTTATTGCACAAGAGTGTGGCCGACCATTGTGAACAAATATACGTACTTAACAAAATAAAAGACAGTGTATGCACTTTAGGTTTCGTTACTCATAACTAGAATTATGAAACGGCTGTAGAGCAATCTTCACTTCAGATATGGCAAAATTGCTTACTGTCGTAGTCTTAATGATTTCAGAAATAAATTTCATTACAACACACAATCCTTTAATATAAATTATCGTCTACAACCGTTTTTAAAGTAGCTCAATTCTTATTTTACTCACTTACTTGGTCATTCCCACCTATAAGTCACTCCTCCCATGTGTGTAGTTCACTGACTGATGGGACTAGCGTTGCCAGAATAATGATTTTATCATATTTTTGAGGATTTTTCAATCAAAATATGATTTGATGATTTTTTTTTTTTTGTTAAATTATGATTTTTAATTTATAAAAATTACGATTTTTTAATTCAAGTGAGTACTAATTATATTACTTAGTGAAGTTTACCGAAGTTATTTTTTAAAGAGTCTAACAGTCGAGTGACACCAGAAGTCGGCTAATACTTGTGTTTTTTGCAAATATTATTATTTCCTTTTGCCCAAACATTAGCCAACTTTTGATGGTCGCTCAAACGTGAAATTAACAGATATTATGATAAACAATCAGGATCCATCAAAAATTATAAAATTTTTTGAGCTAAAAGTTCATTTGACGAGATGATATATGTAAAAAATATCACCCGACTGTTAGACTCTTTAAGTTGTAATTCAGGTAATTTTTGTCCGATTTGATCAAATGATGACTCAATCTCTTCACAAGAGAACAGACCTTGAGAATATTATCATTTATCCTATATGTTTTTATTAAAGTTTGTTGCTATGAATGGATACACTTTAAATATATGAAAAAAGTTCGAATTTTCGAAATTTACATCATCAAATATCATAGCATATTAAGTCGAGTAATAGATACAGTAGCGAGCACAAAAAATGCAACACTGTGCCATATGATCTTTAATAAGATCTGTTTCAAAATAACGGTAACTAATTTATCTATTTTCTTTTGCTGTTAATTCTTTCAATTTATTATTTCAATTTATTTATTCCAAATTCTGCTTTAAAAAGTTAAATATTTTTGAATTAGTGAAAAAAGTGCAAATTTTTAGCGAGCAAAAAAAATGCAACATAATAAAAAAATAGTTAAAGTAAGTTATTTATTTAATTATAATTGAAAATTTCTTAAATAAGTTATACAATATGTAATGTGTAATAGAAGCAGCTCTCAGCTGACAGCAAAACTGCAATCATTAAAGACTTAGAAGAAGGAAAATCCATGCGTGAAGTTGGACACCTCTTTGGTGTAAATCAATCAACCGTATGTCGGATTAAATCTCGATTTTCCTTGAGAAATAGTGTGGAAAGGAAACCAGGTAGTGGTAATCCTCGAAAAACTACCTCTCGCCAAGACCGCCAGATGATTGCACTGGTTAAAAAAGATCCACGACAGACCGCAGTGGACGTTGCTAATTTCGCAAGTGAGCAAATGGGAGTCTCTATAGGCGTTCACACTGTTCGTCGTAGGTTGAAAGAGGCTAATTTGCATGCGAAACGACCCGCAAAGAACCCTCTCATCAGTGCAATCAATAAAAAGAAGCGCCTGGAATTTGCAAAACGTTACAAGGATTGGTCAAATGAACAATGGGCTAAAGTCTTGTGGAGCGATGAAAGCAAATTTAATTTGTTTGGCTCCGATAGGATAAATTTTGTTCGAAGACCGCCTGGACAGAGATATTCTCCAAGATATCAACTTCCAACCGTAAAACATGGCGGCGGATCAATAATGGTGTGGGGTAAGGAACGATATGTTTAAAAAAAATTATTGATTTTACGTCACGTATTTACAGGTGCGTTTTCCCGTGATGAGGTAGGTCCCTTAACTCAAATCGAAGGAAAAATGGACGCCAAGAAGTACTATGAAATCCTTGGAGAACACATGCGGGAAAAAATGCCTCCTGGTAGCATATTCCAACAGGATAACGATCCAAAGCACTCAAGTCGCTTAGCTCGAAACTTTTTAAGCGACAATGATGTCAATGTTTGGATTGGCCATCACAGTTTCCCGATCTAAACCCCATAGAAAATCTATGGGAGCTATTAGATCGGGAAGTTAAGAGGAAACATCCGTCAAATAAGAGGCAATTAGAAGAAATTTTGAAAAGTGAATGGCAGAAAATATCCATTAACACATTAATAGCTTTAGTCGACTCTATGCCTTCTAGGTTGCAAGAAGTCATAAAATATAAGGGCTACGCCACTAAATATTAATTTTAAGATTTTTTTTGTAAGAATTACTATTTAATTTAAATAAACACATTAAAATTTATTCTGTTGCATTTTTATTGCTCCCATGAAATTCGCACTCTTTTTAATAAATGACAAACTAATATATCATTAATTAAAAATGTTTACATAATGTTATTGATAATAGGTATCTATAACTGTAGGGACTAATAACCCAAAGAAATATTTTGAACTGGTCACCATTTTTTTAAAATTATCGCACTTAAGATAATTTTACCCAACGTTGCATTTTTTGTGCTCGCTACTGTATATGTATACACTTTTAAAGGTCCATCTCTCCCCTCTCCAACAATATTAAAATTTTGTAAATCGGGTCAGGAATATTTGTGCGTAAAGTAAAAAAGAAAACTGCTTTTGTCAAATAAAACAAGTTTGGAGGGTTCGAGAAATATAAAAAAAAATATTTTCGAGATCTACTCAACTAACTGAATAACGTGAAGTATGTATTTACTCGGGTGTATTTTCACTGTCGCACCGTGTAATTTAAATACAATGTAAATATATTTTAATTATAATTATTAAATAAAATTTTGTATTAAAAAATTATGATTTTTTTCCATAAAATATGATTGGATGGAACCAATTTAAAGTCGACTCCGAGTGGCAGGCTTGTTGAAAAACTTTTCATGATAATTTTAATTTACTCTCGGAGTTTTACCGGTAAGCTGCTGCTTTTTCGTAATTCGTTTTGCTCGAGATTCACATCTTATAAGCGACTTCATACGGTCTGTATTTTAAGGAAACTTCAACCAACATCTTCAAGTAAAATTTGCAAAAAGACAACCCAGTTAAAAACTATGACATATCAACATTTAGGCCTGTTCATCTAGATTTCTTGCTACAGAAGAAATATTTTTTATTGAGGAGAGTATAATTAGAAACAAAACGATTAATAATAGCACAAATTGCTTGGTTATTATCGCAATTATGTTGATCGTAAGCTTCGCGAATAGATTTTTTTTGTTTTTTATTTAAAGACAATTTCCATAAATTGGATGATGCTGGAAATATTGGCTTTAAATACGCAGTGGATGGTTCAAGCGTATGGTTTAATTTTACCCTAACTTTTAAAGCATTACGGTCTGTATTTCAAGCAAATTGGCGTTAGGATTACATTCACAGTACCAGGAACGGCTACATAGCACAATAAATCAGTGGCTTTTAAAACATTGGGGGTGTCTTTAAAAGTATTAAAAACTAGCAGTACTCTGCACGTGTTACTGCGCTTCCAACTAAAATAAATCTGAAGGAAAGACATTACACAAATGTCCAATTAATTTTGAATCATTTTATTGATTTTGTTTCGCGTTGTCCTGATGATTCAGATGAACGGGCCTGAGTAGTAAGCATTCGATCAGTTTCTAATCTCACTTCTCGTTGTTCAAGTGGTTCATGCGAATGGGTCTCAGCGATATATACTCGAAGATTTTCCAGTCACAGTGCTCGTCTGATTCTGAGGCTCGTAATGCTATTTTCTTCCGTGATTGGGGTGTAGGTCGACCACTAACTTGTCATTAATTTTGAATAATTTTCAGCGGCGCCATCCATCGGAAATTAATCGCACCAATCTCCGTCGGCTCAAACGTTATAATTTTATTATTTATTGGAAATTGGTAATACCGACTTAGAAAACTTCGCAGGCTCATGCGAAACGACTTTGCTAAAGATCATACCATTATCAAATGTACAGTTTAAGATTTAATTCATTTTAAGTAATTTTCAAAAAAAAAGTGGGCGCAAAAGTGGTCGTGACAAAATTTGCTCTTGATGAAAACTTTATATGGATAAATACAAACATTTGAACAAAAAATTAGTCAAATCGATGGAGCCGTTATCTGATTTTAGATAAACAGAAAATGTGGGCGTAAAAGTGGGAGTGACAAACTTCACATAAACCATCTACTAAATAGTCCGAACAAAGCCTAAACATATGGCTTGGATAGGTAAGAAAGAGGAAGTAGTGTTAGTGGACAGTTAATTTAAACTTACCAATATCGTAATTGACGAGAAAAACTTCCGCAAGAAGATAATTCCACGAGCGAGCAGTTCGGACAAAAAATGAATTCTCCCTGTAATGCAAAAAGTATATGCACTGCGAGGATCACGAGTATAACGTAAAAATATGTGATTACCGGGAACCAAGCCCCTTATTTCCAGAGAACACCTCCCATTATAGTACCGATAGAACAATGAATCAATAGAGTTGGGTACCCTACTGTTCGTTAATAAGCACCTTCATCCTTTCCTGTACGCGATCTACTATTTGACAATACCGGTTAAAATTTTACCCAATTTGCCATCTTTTAATACAGAAAGCGGCAAGCGTCTATCTTATAAGCTAACCCAACTCGTGGCGAAACATTTATCTTTGCGGCACTGAAGGAATGCCTTTTATTTTACTGGCTCAGTAGTATAACATCACTTTGAGCAGGATTACAGCCTACATACGTATCTACTTACATAATCCATTTTATATATACATTTTATCCGTACTGGTGCGATTCTGAACGACAGGGTTTTCTCCGGGTTTTAGCAAAAAAGACTTTTAAGTGGAAGTCGCCTATGAAATAATTTTTCATATTTCGTTTTGTTCAGGATGACTTAGCTGGGTTTTGCTCATAATAAGCCAAAACTTTGCGACTCAAAATTTTTTTCCGCGGCTAAGCTGTAGGTGGTCCACTTTACTTACTTACTTAATTGGCCATTAACAACCGAGTTAACGGATTTCGGCTTGCCGCAACACTTCCTTCCAGGCGTCTCTGCATCTTGGGCGCCTACGCCAATTGGTCACACCAACAGATGATAGGGCTTTCTCGATTTGGTCCTTCCAACGGATACAAGGTCATCCTCTTCGCCGACTTCTGCAGTTACCCGCATCAAATACCCGTTCCGCAGGAGCATCCTCTTCCATTCGAACGACATGGCCGAGCCAGCGCAGTCGTTGGATATTGTCGTATATGTCGTTGCGGAGCTCATACAACTCAATGTTAGATCGGATGCGGAAATCATCGCCAACCCGCACAGGACCGAAGATCTTACGTAGGACTTTCCTCTCGAATACCCTCAAGGCTGCGGCATCAGTTCTTAATAGGGTCCATGCCTCTGCGCCATAAAGAAGATGAGCTTCTTGTAGGGTATTAATTTTGTTGCATGAGAGAGGTCTCTGCTACTCAATTGCTTATTGGAACCATAGTAGCACCTGTTGGCAAGAGTAATCCTGCGTTTGATCTCCAGACTGACATGATTTTTGGTGGTAACGGCGGAGCCAAGATAAATAAATTCCTTGACTGTATCAAAAGTATAGTTATCGGCCGTAATCTGAGAATCAATACGCCACACGTCTCTACTTGTCGACAACATATACTTTGTTTTGGCCTCATTTACTGCCAGACCCATCTTCTTAGACTCCCGTTCAATAGCGCTAAAGGCAGCAGTAACATCTCGCTTGGTACGCCCTATGATGTCGATGTCGTCAACGTACACAAGCAATTGGACACTTTTTTGAAAGATAGTGCCATTGCGATGCACTCCTGCCTTTCGCCGAACACTCTCCATGACGAAGTTGAAGAGGTCGCACCTATAAAATGAAAATCTCATATTTTACCAGTAATTCGGTTGCTTGTCCTTAAGGTAATTGTAGCGTCTTTCCAACGAAAAATAAACTACTGGGGGGGTTAAATCTCATAAGCTAATAAACTGCCCAAAAACGTGAGTTTTATTTGGTCAATATCGGTTCATGATATCGAAAAATGTGTACCATGAGACAACACCGTTTAGCTGAAGCCATATCGCCGTCTTCCCTATAACTTCATAACTTCGGAACGGATCGGCGCATCTTAACCAACTTTGGCAGTATTTAAGTTAGAGATTGTAGAAATGCAAGAACATTAAAGAAAGTGTACTTAGAACGTTATAGAATGGAGGCGTCGATATGTTTAAATATTTTCCAATAATTTGCAGCTAAAATTATTTATTTACCGCTACAAATAAGATTACGCAAGATTAGACTTAAAAATTTGTGGACTTTAAATGTTATTTCGATGACTTTTCCATAAAATACTGCAAAAACAAACTTTCGTATGCCTTAATTTTTAAGGTGTAGCGCATTAAAGGAACATCAAAACTGTAAAACAACACACAAAAAAAGTATGAAAATGAAGAATGAAACTTAAAGAAAATATTTGCATGTGGGGGGGCCTATTGTCAAGTGTTTTGAAATATTTGTAAGAGTGTCAGTGCTTGTAGGACTAAATGGCGGTTGTTATTGTCGTTGTTGTTGGTATTCGGTCTCACCTAGATTTTTTTACAGTTTTATTTTCGAATTTTTTGCTTATCGCTCCAAGCTTTCCGTTCGCCCAACTGTGTAGAAGAGTGTATGGAAATGGAAATGGAAATGTCATGTAATTCATGGCATGAATGAACGCATAATGTTTTGCATTATTTTGCTGTTCTTCGTTCTTGTTACGTTTTCTTTTTTTTTATTTTTATTTACACAACAGAGGAGAACAAATATTTGCAAATGAAGGGTTTAAAGTTTAGTTTTTCTTGTTGTTTTATTTTTTCCGATTTTTTTGTTTCTCTTACCCAGTTTTGTTATTTAGAAAGTGTTGGGAAAACAGTGGGCGTCGATTTCAAGCGATTGTGTAGTGCGTGAAATAAAAATCTTCACCAGATTTGAAAAGAATGATAAAAAAAAGGTTGCGAAACATCAAATCAAACACTTCATTTTGTAAACAATAAGACAGCAGACGAAATGGAGGCTGGAGATGCTGAAGAAATACAAATTTTTTGGTTTTTAAATTATATTCAGATGTTGAGAAAATTACCGACGTTAGGTAATTCGTTGTATGTAATTTAGTCTCTAAGTTTTTTTGTTATCAATAAGGATTTCTGGCGACGTCGTATAGTAGTCAAACAGTTTATGTAGAAGACATGAAGGTTAGGTTCGATTTCCAGTAGAGTTGAAAAAAATTGATTGATTGATTGGTTGATTTAACAACATACATACATAATTGGTCATTACAACCCTTCAGTCTGGATTATTGACCTAATTTCTCACACCATTTATGTTGTGCGCTTTAATTTTATACATTAATGGCGGGACCTACAGTTTACAGTCGACTCCGAACGACAGAGTTTTTTGAGAAACTTTTCATGGCAATTTTATTCACTCTCAGAGTTTTTGCCAGAAGTCTACTGAGAGGAATTCGCCGATGAAAGACTTTTTGTATTTTGTTTTGATGTCTGGCTTTACGTCTACTAGACGTGCTAAAAAGAAAAAAAATCTTCATAGTTTTCGAGTTTAAAAAAAATTAAGTGGCATCATTCCATCCAATAAACCCCTTCAATGGCTGCTCCAATAATCCTAGATCCTGCTACAGCAGACCAACTGCCTGCTTAGTTGGAACCGCAATAAACTTACGAAATGGAAATAAGGCAGAATAAAAATCAACCGGAACATATGACAACATCATCAGCCATGCCCCAAAGGAATGCTTTGTGTATGCCATTCGTATAGTAAGTAATAAGTATTGCTCTAAATTTTAAAATCCTTAATTCAATCTTGGGCTGAGTTTCTGAGGCAGTGTGAGGATTGACAATAACCGCTAAATGTAGTTTTTATTGTCGTTAAACTTTGAATAATTCACCCTAGAATTTAAGTAGTAGGTTCAAAAGATATGTCATGTGGAAAGAAGGTCTCTATTTTAAACTATAGGGATTTAAAATTCGAATACGAAAAGATCACTGTGGGCGAACAGAATGCTATTTTACCTGTACATGAACTTGTTGTGGCAAATAAGAACTAGTCTAGTGCGACAAGATGAGTAGGTCCGTTGCTTAACGGCGAATGGATAGAACTTGCGCCCCATAGACAATTACAAGAGAAGTTTTTTAGTTCCTTTGCAGGACAAATTTAAATTTTACGATTGCAATCAATTCATGTTATTCGGTTACACAGCAATCGATTTTTTATTTGAAATAACAAGAACTCGCACCTCTTTTCTAATCCACTACAGTTTGTATCAGAGATCAGCAACGAGTTGAGTAGATTCAAGTCATACTTATAATTTCTGATACTTATACGCATTCATACTTATTTTAATATGATACTTATACTACTCATACTCAAAGTTGGAAGTACTCGTTGTACGTTCAATTTGTCTCTACTTAACATTTACACGAAGCACAAAATTAGTATGATTCGCATACGAACACTACTATACTCATAAGAAGATTTTGTGTATGCTTTGTTTGTTGTCTTTCCTTTCTTCTTTGCTTGTATATGCAACAACAACAAAGGCTGTAAATTTTGATGAATGATTCGAGTCACTCGAATCACTTATAAGTACTATAAGTATTTTTCTAAATTTATAAATCACAATTAGTAGGCGTATGAATCAAACACATTTCGAATGTTGTGAGTTTGTTGCACTTATATTCATTGCTACTTATACTTATAAATCAATGTTGTAGTGAGTACGAATGAATCAGAGTCGTTGAATTTCAATTCCGTTGATTTACTTAGAATCAAAATTGCATGGGTGCATATGAGTAGCGGAAGAACGATTCATTGTTGATCTCTGGTTTGTGTGAAGACTTTTTGGCAATTAAAAAACTTGTGGGGAAAAAATTGCAATAACAATTGAATACTGAAGTTAAAGATGTTGCCAGACTGAAAATAATTGAATTATAAATAGAATAAAAGATATTGTTGTGATAACTTACATACACTGTTGTATTATACCGGGTTATCAGTTTCGTGGTTTCAAAAGTAAACGTAACTAAAACACAAATAAAATATATTTTTTTCATTGTATTTCTTTTTTATTGTAAAGTTTGAACGTGTGAAACACTACATCATTTAAATGACATCCACGCGAAGTGTTGCAAGCATGGATTATTTTGAGGTAATTTTTGGCTACTATTTGACACATATTGCGTGGTATGTTAGCCATATATTGACGACTGTTGGTTTTTAAGTGCTCAAGAGTTGAAGGCTTATCTGCATAAAAACGGCCTTTCGCGTAGTTCCACAGAATAAAACAAATGGTGTTAAATCACGTGATCTTGGTGGCCAGTTGATATCGCCACGACGAGAAATTACGCGGTCAGGAAATGGGTCTTATAATAAAGCCATATTCGCTCGAGTTGTGTGGCAGCTGGCACCGTCTTGTTGAAACCACATGTTCGCCAAGTCGTATTCTTCAATAGATGGCAAACGGTTATCATATGACAATAACGCTCCGAATTGACGGTGACAGTCATTCCATCGTCGTTTTCGAAGAAGTAAGGTTCAATCATACCTTCGGAACAAAGAGCGCATCAAACAGTGCTTTTTTCTGGATGTAATGGGCTCTCTTCAATTACTTAAGGATTCTCAGAACCCCAAAATACAACAATTTTGTTTATTAACATACCCACCGAAATTTTGTTCGAAAAATGTCGTCCACCGCCTGTTGTTCAAGCACCCATTCCACGTATCTACGACGTTGTGAATGGTCAGCTGGGTTGGGTTGTTGTGTGAGCTTTGGTATTTTTTAGTGACAACCTTACTCTCCAAAATGCCTCAGGCGCAAAAGTCCAACGGATTGAGATTCGTAGATTTTGGTGGTCATTGGACGGTAGAAATGAAACGAGAAACCTCCTTCTTAAGCCATTCTTGGTTGAAGCGTGCTGCGAGCGGTGGTGCTGAGTCCTGTTGGAATGTCCATGGTCTGCGGACGAAATGTTTGTCTACCCAGGGCTTCAATACTGTCTTTAACACATTTTCCCGATAATGGCGGTCCACATCATTACCATCGGCGGCGCTTGAGTTCTGGTTTCCAATCGCAGGTGTAAATTTTCAGCTGATCTCTTTGGTAAGTAAACACGATCATTTTGTTTGTTCACAAACTGCTCAATTTGGAATGGGTTCTCATTGGAGAAAATCAAATTCGCTAACTGGGCACCTTCGTGCAAGCGAAGTAACTCCTTGGCTCTTTCCAGTCTAACTTTTTTGTTTGTCGGTGAGCACTTTTTGGAACTTCAATGAGTTTAGTATAAGCTTAGTTTTCAATATGTGCTACTTCTGTTCTCGCGATATGTTCAGCTCATGAGCAATTTTTCTACCACTACGGCGTGGATTTCGATCAAATCTGGCCTTCAGTTTTCGGATCATTTCTGGTGTTGTTACCGTTTTTTTTCGTCTACTTTGTGGACGCGATGCAACACTGATAGTATCACGGTAACGAGCAATGGTATGAGAAACCAAAGATTTATTCACATTTAAATGCTGGATGGCTCAAACGATAGCCACCTCACGCTTGAATTCCATCACGAATAACTTTTTTTCTGAGTGAAATAAATCAAAATGCTTTTGTATGCTTGTAAATAATAATGAGCTGTCTCTGGAATAAATCTGTCAGCTGTCACACGAGCGGTTTACAAATAATAACAACCTGGAGTTGGTTTCAAGACATATCAGCTAGCCTGTGGTGATATTAATTAAAGTTTAGTGTTAATTTAAATAAAAAAGAATAAATAAAGCATTTATTTAATAAATAGAAAGCATCTGCTAATAGTTGAGATTTGGTAGAAATGGTAGCATTGATTATCAAAACTCACTTGAACATGCATAGCGGCCCGTTGCTACGCCACAGGTAAGTGTAATCCCTGTGCTGACAGAATTCCACCAAAGTAGGGAAGAAGTTGATCAGATGATATTGTTTTTATTTTTTAATTTTCAGTTTAGTTTCTCCCCTACATTTATTTACGGGCTTTTTGTAAATAAGAAGCCTTAATCCTTGAGATGAAACGTTTTAATAAACAATGCTTTCAAAAGCATTCTGTCGTTTTATTGATTACATCCCAACCCACTTTCATGCTGGCTTATGTTTTATTGCTTTTTTTCTGGTTATCTGATTTTACTGTTTTCTATTCTCGTTTTTCTAAGCGATGGAGTGAAATTTTTATGTAAATTTTATTGTGCTGCCAGTTTAATTTTCAATTTTTATTCTTTACAGGTACGCTTTATAAAATAGGTGATGTTTTGCCACAGGATACCGGTAATTGTTTGCAATGCATTTGCATTGATGGTTCAACGTCAGATGACACACCCCGTGTCACCTGCAGTCCACATAATTGTCCGCCATTGGTATTGCCAGATTTATTCGATGCCACGGGTTACTAAACTCTTTACAATTAAACACAACAATAAACAGAGCCCTACAACTGCAACAAGAACGAACGACAAGGACTGGAACAAAACAGCATGCATATGCATGCCTAAACAACAACAAGCATCATAAAACGAATAAAAACAAAAATAAAAAAAATAAAAAAAAACAAAAAAAATAATGAAAAACGAAAAAAACAATTTCAACCACAAAATATTCATTGATTCGTGACTGTGTGACTTAAAGTTTGTGACCATAAACCCCGCCACATAAGCTTACTAACCGAGCCGAGATAAACACCAGCGTCATCATCAACTCTGTACAGTTTTCTGAAGTTGCCACAGCCAATACTCGATGGGAAATTCTAAAATTTTTTCAAAAACCAACAACAATAACGACAATACGTTTGAATTGAAAATGGATACACTAGTCACAACACCACACCATACACCACATCAGCCAGCAGCCAGCACCCAGTGTAGGTATATGAAGTAGAAAATTTTTCAATAAAAAAAAATAAAAATTTCAATATTCAATGAATGAATGCAGGAATGAATAAATGAATGAATGAACGAACGAATGTATAAGTGAGTGTATGAATATATGAATGCTCGATTGTATAGAATGTAGGAAATATGAAATGTAGAAAGAATGAAAAATTTATGAATTTTATGGCTTTCAAGCAAATAAATTTCGCACAATAAAGGCACTTTGGGCGGAACAGGGAGTTAGGCAAAGTGTAGGGCAGGAGGGTTGGTATAAGAAAAATTGTTAAATGTTATAAATTATTACTCAAAATTTCTATTTCTCTATTTTATGGTGATTTTTGTTGTTATCCTTGCTATTGTTATTGTTTGTATTGTCCTTTCAATTTGCCGGAAACTTTTTTGTTCTGTTTAGTTAACACAACCAAATTATTGAGAAGATTGTTTAGGCAATATTTTCCAAAAGTATTTTTCATTTTTAAATTTTGATTTTTGTGGCTTTATGGTTTACAAACAATCCAGACGTGCATTTTATATAAGTTGGCTTATAGAAATCTTCAACACTGAAACAAAATATCTTCGATAAGGCTACCTAGAGAACAGAATTTCCTAATTCGAAAAGAAAGTATGCGAATGAAAACAATTAAAAGTTTTATTCTGAAATAATATCTGATCCGTCATTCATTTTCATTTAAACTTTACTTCTAGAAATTCCCATGAAATCGCTGTAGTCTAATAAGTAGTAAACCCACGGCTCAAACCCAGGTCAGATATCTCTAATAAAACGAAATATGAACAAGTATTTCTTAGGGAAACTTCATCTCAACAGATTCCGTGCAAAAACTCGGAGAGTAACTGAAATTCCCATGAAAAAGTTTCTCAAGAATTTGTTGTCCAGAGTCGACTTTAAACTGTAGGTCCCGCCGCTCATGTAGAAAACACACACAGAGCACAAGGGAAGTGAGAAGCTAGTTCGTAATCCTTTAATGACGACTTACGTACTTACTTAATGGGACCCTTTCATTGGATTTCGGCCTGCTTTAACTCATACTTCCTGACGCCTCTGCTTACTTGCGCGCTGGTCACAGCTATCGGCAACAGGATTTCCTGAAATTGGTCCTCCCAACGAAGGCAAGATCATTCTCTGCGCTAAATTCCGCAAATTCCCGCGATAAATATTCCTCTTGACGGAACATCCTCCTAAGGCTTACTAATGCATGATAATTGTCATCGTTGAGTATATTTACGACGGTACAGCGATCATATCGCTCCTTTATTGCAACGTAGTCATATCTCAAAAAAACTTGAACTTGGCAAAATAGCGATTAAAGTTTTCAAGACATAAGGCCTATGATCTAATTGCCGCAAACACTTTTTGCTATAAGTTATACTATGAAATAAATTTCGCTGGAAATGCAAATGACTACAGTTCTTATTACAACAAGAAGCAAGGCTCTTCAACGATTTTTTTATTTTATATGGTTTTGAATAAAAATGATCAGTAAAGAGATGAGGGTTTATAACAAGAGGGTTCTCATTTTTAACTCTAAACGGTTAAGGTGAACATGTAAGGCGAAGTATATAGCAGGGACACTCATAAGTGTACAGAAGTCACCTTTATTTAGTCCTAACATATTCATGGTTTTTATGCAATTATGACAGTCTCAGAATATCTTCCTATTAATCAACTATGTTCAATACGATGTCTCCGCCTATTTTCTCAATTTGGTCTCCAATACAATTAAAGCTTATGGCATACAGTACTCTGGCTTAGTCAGAATATTCATTTGCGATTGTTACTTCATGACTAGGTACCAACGTAATGCTTATCGTTCCTGGCCTTTTACAATTCACGACGATACTATATCATGCTAATTCTCTAATTGTCATTGAATTGACTAATTGACCATTAGTGACGATATTTAAATTCTTATTCATTTATATACACAAAGCCAAGAAATTAATCAAAGTCAATTGACATACATGAGTGGCGGGACCTACAGTTTAAAGTCGAGTCCGAACGACACCTTTTTTGATAAGCTTTTCATTGCAATTTAATTTACTGTCAGAGTTTTTGCCAGAAATCTGCTGAGAGGCAGTCGCTGAGGAAATATTTTCATATTTTCGTTTTGATATCTGACCTGAAATTTGAAATAAGTCAACACACTATCTACTAGACTACGGTGACTTAATTAATTAATTGCGTTCTAGGTCCGGAAATTAGTGCACTCCTCAAACAATTTATTATTCTACATCGCAAATAGTAAAAAATTAAGAAAAAAAATCGCGGGTTTATAGAAAAGTTTGAGTGAAAATTGCCCGTTGTGAACGTGTAAGTTGAAAGAAGAGACCAATTCAATAAAGAATATCTGGAACTAACCAGAGGGAATATGATTGCAGTATAAATTCAGTGAAAAGTAATGGTGCTATAAACACAATAAACGCAACGTAAGAGCAGCAGCAATCTCTCAAAAATGGAATACTTGGGTATACGTGGGGTTATGTTATATTCAATGCGACAGCAAGCATAGATTCTGCTGCTTTGCTTTTAAGATAAGTTCTGCTACTGTTCGCAGCAATGAGAGAATTAATGCTCAAAGTGAGAGGCAATGGCAATAGAAAAATTAATGCTGTTAATACGAAACTGTCAGAACGTTTTTGTGGTACAATTGATAACGAATTAATGTATTCTAAATTTTTTATTAACGTATACAGCTTATCTTAGCCAGCAAATTGCAAAATTTTTGTGCTTGCTGCGTTGCGTTTATTGTGTTTATGGTATAACTCTTCCGGGTAGTTGTGTCAGGTACACACTGTTTTATTGTCTAGTGTGTAATGTGATTGAGATGGTATTATAAAATTATTAGCATGGTAAAGTACTTAAGGAGTGCGCATGAAAAAAAATTGGCCTACATACCTATGGGCCTATGAATGCCGTTACATTGTTTTTGTTAGTAATTTGTTCCAAAATTCACGTACTAAATGTCATAGCAATAGCAAAAAAATAATTGAAATTTTCAATGAAAAACCACGCCGTTTACCCAAAACGATTGCTAGGTTCACAGTGTTAACCAGAAAAAAGTATTGAGAGAAAGCGTGGAAGTAGAAGAAAAAAGGATTTGACGACCAAAACAAAGCAAGTAAAATAATGCGTATTTTCTAAAACACCCTAAAATGTCTGGAAGAAAAAAGGCTTACAAAGTTGGATGCTCTGAGATCTTGGTCAGAAAAAAATTTTATACACAAAAGGAATTCAAATATTATTTACTTAAATATAAAATGAAAAAAATCTGGCACTTATTTTTATTTCTATGACGAAAAGTGTAAGTCCAGTTTTTTTTATGCGCACTCCTTAGTTTAATTGTAATAACGAAAGCTTTTATTTAAGATATAGCAATTGAAAAAAGAATTTAAAATTATTTTTTCATTAAAAATAGCATTCATTTGTCTTTATAGCGTTGCAATATTTTGTTGTTTGTAATATTGAGTAATAATTTATTAAATTTTCCTATTTCCTATTTTTGTTTATTTTAGACAGAATATTTTCTTCCTCGTTGCTGTTTACGGAACGTAAGTTTTCATGAAAACATCAACTAGAGTGAGATTGATTAAAATAACTACAAATTGTTGCCAAATTTATCCTGTATGACGTTACGAAGAAAAAAAAGAAATGAAAAGCAGTTTTCAAAACTGATTCATTATTACAGCCATAAATGAAAAACAGCGTTCTATTTAATTATCGGCCATAATACAAAATAAAACAACTGTTTCTGCTGAAATTATAATTCAACGCATATTTTGTAACGTGACTATATTTCTTTACAATCATCAATAATTATAACACAATAAATATTTTCCTTCAATAAGAACAATAACAAGTCCTTTGTTCACATCCCACTGTTTCATTTGTAGAAACAGGAAGTCGTTGTCAAACCGTTTCTTAGTTACAATTCAGGATGAATTTTTTTTAAACCGGCAATTAATCACAAATTAGTCGTCTATTGTCGTGAGTAATAATTTTTATTCTCTTTTCACAGGATGATCAAATGCTGGCGATAAGGGGGACGATTTAATTTAGACGTTAAAAATTTTTTTTGTACTCGTTCGGAGTCGACTTTAAACTGTCGGTCCCGCCACTTCTGCATAAAATTAACACACACAACATAAGCGGTGTGAGAAACTGCGGGCTTCTTGGGGAAGATTGCTGTAGACTGTATAATGGTGAAGGTATTGCGATGACCATTTTATAGTTACCACCAACAACTCGTTTCCTTACCGTTCGCTTCTTCCCTCTTTCCACCTTTCCTAAACCTGGACAATGCATTGCTTGAGTAGGGGTCATCCCCTGAGTGCTGGTTTAATAAAAAAAAAAAACGTCAATGTTAAGCAGCAATGATATTACATCATCTTGATCTTGATGTTATGGGCATGAAAATTCATTGTGATGTTCGCTAGAAGTAACACATGGTTTCTTAAGACGTTGCAATAAATACTTCCCATCAGATCTTCACATCTGATCTTTTTACCATTTATACCATTTATAACCGGTCGATCGAGAATGGAAAACAACTGTCATGTATGGTTAAGCCCTTTAAGTCTATTTAGAGGCTACGCGACCATGCACAGGTCAGGCCGTAGCACGTTAATCACGATAGTGTGTTCAACTCCATTGATTCATTGGAACATCGTTGCAATATGAATTATGTTTCACTGTTCTATTGCTGCAACAATGGATATTGGTCGAGCAAAATAAGGGGCTTGTTTATGGCAATCATATATCCTTACGTAACAGTTGTCTTTCTCGGCCATCACATCCGCATGTGGTCGATTGGCCAATGTATTGCACACTGTATTATAGATAAAGTTCGTTTGTTAGACGTGAAGAGATCTTTCTTGTTAGTTATGGTATAAAAATATTCAAACCTAGTGTCCATAAACACTGCTACCTCTTTCCTCATTCCTATAATATATTTTCCTAGTTCCAAAAGCAATGCCAACCCCTGAGTGTTGGCCGTATGAAGAAAATCTTCCGATGCAAAGGCATATGACAACTTATGCTTAATTACGATGATATTTACGAGTTGAAATTTTTTGGCTTTTAAGGGATTAAAACGGTATAAAATAATGAAAAATCATTACAGATATTCGAACTTTACACCTTGTTTTACAAAGCTTAAGGAACCCTTCAATGTACTAAAGTTAAGAAAATCATGGAAATTTTTAATTGCTATAAATCGTCAAAATAAAGGCCTAAATCGTCATGTCGTCAAACCGACATTTTTAGAACTCAAAACCGTCAAATCTGACAGCTATGTTACCAAAGGATTATAAAAACCAGCAAGTAAGTAATACGTGTCTACAACTAGTCGTTGTCTTAGAAGACTATTACAAAACCTCAATAAATTGAAATATTCATAACATAGTCACTCAAAGTGTAGTTACATTCATAATCTCTGAACATACATAATCCAAATCATTCATGTCTGCTTACCTTACACGTAAATATCTGTGCCTCTCTTTCATATACTCGTCAATATCATAGATATTTGACTGTGATTGTCGAAAGACACTCAGGATCATATCACTACCAGATCTGTTTGATTAATACAATATATTTGGTTTAATAACGAGTAGTTTGCGTGTGTCAAAAACTATTACTCTAGCATCAAAGACAAAGAGCGTCCAACGACGAAAAATAGTCCAACAATGTTTCTTGGAGAGCAATTGACATCATTTTCAGTTCATTTCAGTTAACTAAACGGGAATTAAACGTTTGCCACAGCAAAACGATTGTGGTCTGAGATGTGAGGCAAGTTGGACCATCCTTTTAGGATCAAACATAGTTCACTTAAAAATACCATTGAAGAGCGGGTAGAAAAACACCGGTTATCAAGGTGCGATAGGTGTCTTCATTGAATGTAATAATGCCGTCCTCATGTGACAATGATATGTCCGCTCCATAAGCTGCACCAAATAATTGCTCGTAATTGCTTTTGTAAGACCACGTATGGGGCTTCTGGAATTGTCATATACTGCAATTTTACATATTAACGCTCTTTCCAGAATAAAAATGAGCTTCTTCTCGAAAGATGTTTTTTTTTTAGCATAATCGACATCATCACAGAGTTCTCGTTGGCCCATCTAGATAAGCGACCACGAAGCGGATGGTTATATGGCTTCAACCGTTGAACCAATTGAACTTTTTAAGGCGCCATACCGAAATCTTTTCGCAAAATTCTAGCGCCTAAAATGTTCTATTATTCAGGAAGATGATGAGTTGATATTGATGGATTCTCACGCACACTTTCAGCCACATCTTTAATATTTTCCGGTGTACTGACTATACTCACTCACTCACGTTTTGGGGCAGATATCAGTTCCACGAACTTATTTTTTTTTTCAAATCAGCACTCAGGGGATGGCCCCTACTCAGGCAGTGCATTGTGCAGGTTTAGGAAAGATGGAAAAAAGGAAGATGCGAAGCGGTAAAGAGTTGCTGTTGGTGACTATATAATGGCCAGTCCTGTACCTTCACCATTAGAAAGTTTACAGCAATCGTCCTCAAGGTGCCCGCAGTTTCTCATACTACTTATGTTGTGTGTGTTAATTTTATACGTATGTGGAGGGACCTACAGTTTAAAGTCGACTCCGAACGACAGATTTTTTTGAAAAACTTTTAATGGCAATTTTATTTACTCTTAGAGTTTTTGCCAGAAATCTGCAGAGAGGAAATCGCCGAAGAAATACTTTTTGTATTGTGTTTTGATGCCTGGCCTGGGACTTGAACCCTGGCTTTACGTCTAATAAGTCAGCACACTACCTAATAGACCACGGCAATAAACTTGTGTATATCGGGCACTATTGGTCCTTCTCTGCGACCAAATTTTGTGTGACATTTTCATGCGATTTCCGTTCAGTTGTCTTGGTTTTGGAAATAAATTCCAACATTGCTCAAGCTTAAAACGATTCATTATATTCAGTGGAGATAATATTCTATATTTTGTGAGAAAATCAAATGACATAAGTATTCCCAGTATAGTAGGTGATCCAGTAGGTAGTGTGGTGCTGGCTTATTAGACGTAAAGCCAGGGTTCGACTGCCAGCCCAGACATCAGAACAAAATACAAAAAGTAATTTTTCAGCGATTTCTTCTCAGCAGATTTGTGGCAAAAGCTCTGCGAGTAAATACAATTCCCATGAAAAGTTTCTCAAAAATCTGTAGTTCGGAGTCGATTTTTAAACTATAGGTTCGCCACTTATGTATAACCGATTGGTCCAATTTAAACCGGCAGTTGGAAATCAATGAGTGGAAAGAATTACTTCACAGGGCATGTATCCTAAACTTTGACGCTTGCATTTGTTTCGATCGATGGATAACGCTCTCAATGGAAAACACTGCATTTCAAAGCAGTTAATACTGTGAATGACAAGTTCTTTCAAAAAAGCAACTCATTTTAATATTTTTTTTTTTTTTTTTTTTTGTTGGACACTCGAATTTTATTTTTAATATTTGCGAATTACTTTATCATGGATGGGAGTGTGGATTCATTCATAAAAATAAATGACTTGCTATATAGGCAATTTAAGGCATTTGACAAGTGAAAATAATTTTCCAAAGACTTGTAGTGTACAATATGAAAAATTTCTATTCGGTCACGTTACAGAAGGATTGCCAATAAAGTTGAAATAAAATTGAATACAACAAAAACAGAGAAAACTTTAAATATTTATATCAATGTGTTTAGTTTATAAATTAAAAAAAAACATAAATAATGATAAATAAAACGAAAAAAAAAGAAAAACAAATAAAAAAAATTAAATCATTAACATTTTTACAATTTTACAAAATTATATTAAAAAAAAAAAAAAAAATAATTAAAAATTAAAAAGAAATAAAAAGATAAGAAAAAAAGAATTAAAGTTCTTAATAAGGACAAATAATAATTTAAAACTAGATTTTTAAGTTGTACGAAAATTATTATTACAAACATGCATACATATATACTTACATATTATATACCGAAATATATATAAAAAAAGAGTTAATTTATATACCACATAAGTATGTATGTACGTATATCATCTATATTTATAAAAAAAAATTGTTTATTTATTTTTTTGTTTTTTAAATGGTCTTTGAAGTTAAAATTTTTAATTTCAAAATGAAAAAACCCAAATGTTTATAATAATTCTAATGTAATTAAAAAAATCTCCTCTATTTGTTGAGAATTGTTTTCAAATTAAATTTTTAAATTAAAAAATAAATTATTTTTTTTAGTTTTATAAGTTCTTTAAAAGAAAGAAAAGACAAAAATATATCCTATCTTCCTAAGAAGTTAAAAAAAAATTATATAAAAAAAAACGACCATTCTTTGAGACACTTTTAAATTAAGCAAAAACAAAAAACAAAAAAAGAAAAATAAAATATTTAAAAACTAAAAAAAATAATATTTAAAAATATAAACAAAAAACGAAAACTATATTTAAAAGAAATGAAATTAAATCAAATCGTATCGTATCTAGTATAACTGGTAGTTAAACATAGTTTTAGTTCCATTAGTTAATAAGACGACTGTATAAACAATAAAGAGAATTATAAAAACGAAAAACAGAAAAAAAATTTACAATTTTTAATTAATTTCATATCCTTATAGTTATCGTCAGACCAAAAATTTTATTCATTGTCCTTATTATTGTTGTTGTGGCATGTGTAGATCTATTCCCGCAATGTTCCCCGCAATCGATGTAGAGTACATCTAGCACAATCGTTACATCACTGCTTTTGCTTTAACAGCAAGTACAGCTCGCTGCCAAAAATTCGATAAGCACCCAGACGTTTCCTTTTGAAATGCATTCTTCTGTTCATTCGTTCTTTTTGTCATAAAATCAGCATGTTACGTGTGAAGTAGGGATGACAATCGAGAAATCCCGAAATCGCGGAATTTTTTGGAATTTTCGGGGTTGTGAATTCATATTTATTTTGACCCTACAAAAGGTCCTGAAAAAAATTAAATATATCTCTTGACTTCGATAATAGCATCTCAGATGAGGAAAACATTACTTCCAGTGATAAAAAATTATTTGATGGCATCGAAAAATGCAAAAGCCCTATAAAACGGATTAATAGGGTAACTGTCCAAAGAAATAGATTTATTTACATCAGGAGGCGGTTGATGTGAATATTTCTTTAAAAGCTGCATACAGCTACAGTGGCGAACAGAAGTGAGTGCATGTTTTATACTGATTTCGTCATCCACAAAAACAAAACCATACAAGCAAATACAAAAAAAAAAAATCATTTT
This sequence comes from Sarcophaga peregrina, assembly GCA_014635995.1. Lineage (NCBI taxonomy): Eukaryota > Metazoa > Arthropoda > Insecta > Diptera > Sarcophagidae > Sarcophaga > Sarcophaga peregrina. Next base: position 53,303,979 of record CM025793.1, on the reverse strand, counting down.
AATTATTTATTTTATTCTTAACAAATAGCAGTAAAAAAACAATAATTAATGAAATGAATTCAATGAGTTTGAATGAAAAAACGAAAATATCCCACATAAACTCAATTTTGTACGTTTCAAGAAAATTCAAGAAACCAGCCCAATTTCAATACTTGGTCCATAGACCCTTTTTAAAAATTGCTTGATTTACGCGGTTTGAGATGCTTTCTACCAAATGGTCAATACGATCTTTCGGAATACGACTCCATTTCGAATTTATACGATCCCAAAGTTTGACCATGTTTGTTGGGGCTGTTTCGTACTGTCCGAGCCGGATTTTTACTGCCTTTCTGCGGCCATTCCAGCAATTGAAAATTTTGTTTCGCATCCCATATCTTTACAATTTTTACTGATCACCATCCTGTTGGAAAATAATTTCTTATTCGGGATAAGCACATTTGTCCATAAAATTCGCATCTTTAGATAGTCTTTTTTCACATGATACCATCTACTAAATATAGAGGGTCAACATGCCACCCTATTAAGCATCCCGAAACCAAAATATTTTCACAGCTATGTTTAACAGTTTGCTTCACACGGTATCTTTGAACACGTTCCCTTGATCTGCGCTAGGAGTACTGCTTTTCATCTTACTGAAAGTGGTTACATTTGGACTCATCAGGCTAAATAACACGTGTCCAATCAGGTGGAAAGCAGTACACCTTTATTTTCTTTATATTTTTATTATTAAAATTCTCCCGGGATTTCGGGATCGGGATTTACAAAATCCCGAATCCCAGAATTTTTAAAAATCGATCCTGTTTGGCATCCCTAGTGTGAACCGATGTCTCTTCGAAATAAATTTGCATTGAGTTTACAATGCCCGGTGAGATGGCCGTTTACTACGTTTTTCGTTGCGTACTGTTAAATCTCATTTCCGACCAAAATCTTAAACACTATCAAACTCGTTTGACTTGAAAAGAGTCTCTATATTTTTTTTACCCCCAAATCACTCTCCCAGTAGAGAGTACCATCATTTACCCTGTCTGACTGATACGAATTTTCTTGACATTCCCTTACGGATTACAAGTCAATCTCATATGAACCGCTGTCGCCGTTTCTTTGTACTCTCTGCACTCGCATTGATTTTATTTTTCACTATCATATTATTTTACATAAAATATACCATTTGCTCGAAGGATCAAACACTGCCCATTACTCGCCTAGGACTTGTTTTTGACCTGTCCATATACGTAATCTGTAAATGAACACATTGCCTATGCACTCTTACAGTTACGTCTCATTGTGAGGCATCTCATAAAATCAAATAGTCTATGAGTTCTATGAATCTGTTTTGCAGTGAAGATGGGAGCTGTCTGTCACTTAGTTTATCGGATCACAATACCACTTAATGATTTATATTAAAATTGTACCTAAACCTCTTTGTATCCTAATCATAGCCTCAAAGCATCGCAGCTATATTTGAAGGGTTTATATCCGGTTATACTAATACATGCCAGTCCCTCTAGCTTATACAACTCAGAACTGTCCTATCTATTCAACAACGGTCTGTTGGGTCGATCCTTTTGGTATCGATCTAGTATGTAATTCTTGTTTTGAGCCCATAAAATATTATCTATAGAATCCTTTCATATCAGTAACTGGTAACATTACCTGATAATTTTTCTTCAGTTTCTGCGATTCTACTTCAGACAGGATTCGAAGATTCGTCCGTTTAGGTTTTCAAACCATTAATCAATTACCATTAGATCCAATCAATTTTTTGACAATTTGAATGATGGCATCATAGATCGCGATTTCTTTCAAAATGAGCAAAGAGCTTCTATTTCAAGGAACTGTGAACACAGTAGCGCTATGAACATTGAATTTTTGTTTCGAAGAATTGATATGATCAGATTAGGTTAGATTAGCGGATAGCTTGCCGTTCACAGGCAGGTTCATTCCGCAGCCCATTTGGCCCATTTACTCAATGTGATGCAAATCCTCCTTGTTATGATCTCTTAATGGTGGGTTTACCAAAACCTGACCTTCGAACGAAACTGGCCAGTTTCCTTAATTTCACTTTCACCATCATGCCTAAACGTTCTGTAGTTTAAAAAACCGAAAAAGTCTAAGCCGCCCACATAAATGGTTTTGTACCGATTCCGTTTCATTCATATCATGGCATACTGAGCTTGTCAGCAAGACGTTCAATCAAGCAATATTCCGTAAGAAGTCCTGTTCGATTGCGAACTTTTCTCTTATCGAACTCAAGTAGTTCCTTGAAGACATCAGTTTTGAAATTCCGCTACCAAGTATATAAGACCACCTACGGTTTGTTAAATTCGATGCTGCTTTTTCCAATTTGAAGAAGTATTGGAAAGGTGTTCTTCACCAGCTTAACATCAACGACATTTGATTGCAACAGGATGATGCGAATTGCTATGCTATGATTTTATTGAATCAATCAATTTTGTGTAAAATAGTTCTTCCTAGAGGATTTAACACCGTTAGATTACATATCATGGGGCTGTGTTAAGTTCTTTGTTTAGCAGCAGTCCTTTAAGCATTAGAAATCAATGTTCAAGCCACTATCTCATCGAATTCTAGCAGGTGGTGGTATAAAAATTTTGATTCAAACAATAGAACTGGATCTTATTATCGTTTTATGTTCTCAAGCTCATAAAAACCATATAAAATAGGGCATGAATGTAGAACTAAATCTTGTAACTCTCGTTTAAGCGCCATTATCATTTGCGTAACTAAATTATTCATTTTAACATGAGAATATCCATCAATTTAAATTGTAATAAAAATTTATTTCATTATCCCCCTAGAAATAAAATTTCAAAGGGAAAATTAAAAACGAAATAAATATCCACTGTATTGTATGCTTCAACATATCAGAATATTCGTGTATTGAATGGAAAAAAAATGGGAAATGAAAAGTAAATATTCCACGAAGTTTTTAACTTAATTTTTGACGCAATAATATTATCTTTTACGCGATGTCAGTTTATAGGTTCGAATTTACATGTTTGGAACGGTGTTCCACATACACCAGTCCTCTCATATATCATATTGACGTTCACGTATTGACTGTCAATATGTCAGTCAATATATGAGGACACTGATTCAATCCATAAATGATTGGAAGATGAAAAAGGCAGACTGTGTTCGAACGTGTGCGTACATCAAATTGTGTGTCTGTTTAACTAACAATGGAACCAGCAGCACTGACAACAACAGCAAACGTAAATTTATTTCTGGAGTAACAGAATATGAATTATTTTAAATAAAAACGGAAGCGGAAATACGTTCTCTCTTGTGTGTGTGTTTGTGTGTTTTTGTTTTTTATTTTGTCTCTATTCATTTAATTTCTGCTACTCACAATAAATTCAAATGCTTTTTCAGCATTAAAATTCGTATCTCATGCAATTCTGTTGTTTTGGGTAAATAACTTAAGAGACCAATATTTTTGGTAGCTTTGGTTGGTCTCAGAGAAAGGTCATCCAAATACCATAAATTGGAAATATCAGTTGATCAAGATTCGATTTAGATGTAAGAAGATCAGCACAGACAATCAGCACAATCAGGCTTTTTTAAGTATTTAATAGCACCAGGATTCATTTTCGAGGAAGCAAATTGGATATTACAAGAACTGAAGACGATTCGACGTGCTTGAAATGTGTTTTTTTTTTATAACTTTAAAAAGAAATAATTTTTTCATTTAAATTACACGTAAAGCGCAATATCTAAGGCCAAGCACAATATCTGTATGTGGTTAGGTTAGTGATGTATTACGAGCTGCTAAAACTACATAATGATCTACTAAAATAGTACAGTCAACAATAAATTCGTTTGGAGCGCTTAAAAAGCCAAAAAAGGCCTGAAATTGCAACAGGCAACACAGCATCTTGACACTTGGAAGTATTAACATATCCGCCATATAGACCAGACTTTTTCCCATTCTGTCATGGCATTCGTTTTAATCAAAGCAAACTCACTTAGGAATACATTTCAGTCCAAAACAGAGTATCAAAAATTTGTGAGAATTCATTCTTAATCTCAAAAATAAGCGGACTTATTGGGACAGAGTCTATAAATTGCCAAAAATATTGAAAAAAGTCGTGGCTTTCAATAATGGAGAATATATTGTTACGAAAGTGGAAATGGTGTTGATAAAATAATAAACAAAAGCTCCAAAAACAACGCAATATACTTGATCATGCATAAAATTATAAACAAAAGCTTCAAAGACAAAATAGTGCACTGTTCACGTGATCAATGAATGAGTAAAAAAAATATAGCAACAGAAATAAAGAGCTTGTTTACAAGATCGATGAATAAACAAGAATAAGGGATAAAATACGTAAATAACCAACAACAAAATGAAGGGAACAAAGAAGTAAACAAGCAACAACAATGTGCAGTATAAAATAGCGGATAGACAAATAAACCAACAACAACTAACCTGGCTGCTCGAATGTAAACAAGAAACAACAAAAATAAAAAGAGGTTGTTTACATTATTAGAATGTTCCCGAAGGCCGTCACCATCCTTCGAGGGCATTCATCACACTAATGATGCAGTGATATAAAAGGCACGTTAAAGATTCAGAGTTCAGAGTTTGAGTTGAATCAGTCGTGTGTGCAGACGGGACGTTGTATTCGGAGTTTGAATTAAGCTAGTCGTGTATAACAACATTACGTTGGTTGAAGTGATAAATCAATCGGTTGTGTGAAGACACGGGATTGACTTGTGTGGAGACAAGTTGCGTCTGAAGGAAACAGTTGTTAGTGTTGTGCTTACAAAAAGGTTGTGAGCAAGGAATAACTAACAAGTGTTGTTGCTTACAAAAATGTTGTAAGCAGAGAATTATCACAAACAAACATATATTGCGAAAATTATAGTTGTTTGTAACAGCCCAACCTAAATTATGGCGTAAAGTGCAACGTAATTTAGCGCTCAGCTTTTACGCTGTAATGAGCAAATTAAATAAAAGCGTCAACGTTGTGATAAAATCGCAAAATTGGACTGAAAGCAGCTAACAGCTTAACAATCACAAACTTATTTTACAACAAACTTTACTTTTTTACGCTCTGTCAAAATTGGATTTTCCAATTGCAAAGCGTTAACGGCGCGCAATTATGGTTGGTCTCATACATTTTATATGAGGATGAGAAATTTTGACATTTATTTTGCGCTTTACGCCGTAATTTAGGTTTGCTGTTAGCGTATTGCATGATGCGATTGCCATTAGTTAATTTTTTCATATTTTCAGTTGATAATTTCAAGTAAAGTGATGTCAAAAATATACGACAAAATGAATCCAAAGTATTAGCACTAAGCAGGATATAACACCATCTGTGTTATTTACATTTCTTCTTCGATACCATTTGATCCATAATATCTACTCCGCTTTATGTTTTATTGTAGTAGTCATTTAGCATTTCCTTACCGTTGAAAGTTGGCTCGCCTCGTGTATAGTGCACTGTCGATAAACAAGAAGCACTTTCTCCTTTTTTGCAACAGACAAAAGAGTGCCGCTCTTACTGAAAGTATTTGCTGATGCTCCTGCACTATTTGTTGGGTCGGACTGTAGCTCCTTAGAAATGCAAACTTTGATTTGACGAAGGGTATCGTAGTTTTTCTAAAAAGTTATAGAAGTATCATCGCTGAGACTATTTAAATCCATAACGTTTATTTGTAGATTAGGTTAGGTTAGAGGACGTGTACTTGTCAGTTCTAACAAGTACAGTACCCGGAGGTCGAATTGACCCATTGTACAATATTCTAGCTTTACACACCACTTATGTTGTGTGCGTTAATTTTATACATGGTGGCGGGACCTACAGTTTGAAGTCGACTCTGAAAGACAGATTTTTTGAGAAACTTTTCATGGCAATTTTATTTACTCTCAGAGTTTTTGCCAAAAATCTACTGAGAGGAAGTCGCCGAAAAAGTATTTTCATATTTTCGTTTTGATGTCTGTCCTGGTATTCGGACACACTACCTACTAGACCACGGCGACTTCACGTTCATTTGTATCTTTGCCAGGATTTGATCTGTAAAAATGTCGTATGATTTACGTCGAAATTAATACTTCTAAGTTAAACATTTTAAAAAATTAACGGACAACGCATAACGGCGTTCCTGTAATATTTTGCATGGGTCCTCTTCTATAGAGTGCTAAGTAGTCGTACTTAGTCTTCCTTTACTTCACTTGCATTTTATTACCATCATGTGGCAGCGTATTTGTTTTTTATCGTTGCCACAACTGTTGCCATAGTTGCTGCTGCATCTGCTGTTTTTTATTTGTAAAAACTGTAGGTTGATGTCAATAAAATAAATATCAATCGAACATTATTTATGTACATACATATGCATTGACAAATTATTGAAAGGCATAAAAAGTAAAAAAAGAGGTCCTTTTAATATTTTATTTCCTCTTGTTTCGTTTAGACAATGCTTTGGCAGGTTTTCATAAATTCAATATTGAAACATAGATGGGAAATTTAAAATTATTGCGAGAGTTTGTTTTATTGTATTATGATCGTGTCCATGATTGAAAAGGCAAGCAATAAAAATGTTATGTTCATATCATGTGATATGCCCATGTCATGTGATAGTTTTAAAGGAATTAAGGAGTGCGCACAAAAAAAAAAAGTGGGCCTACTTTTAAGTTTATAACTTTTATCATAATTGAAAAATAAGAATACCGTTACATTGTTTTTGTTAGTCATGTGTTTCAAAATCCACGCGCTAAATATCATTGCAATAGCAAAAATAGTTTTTTGAAAATGGGCACCCAACAAGAATGTCGTAATAAACTAATTGAAATTTTTAATGAAAAACAGTGTCGTTTGCAAAATACGATTGCTATGTTCGCAGGTGTTAACCAAAAACAGTTTCTAAGGTAAGAATAAAATAATATAAGGAGTCTTTGAGTATTAAGAGAATGAAATATAAAAGGATATATCGACCAAAATAAAGCAAGTAAAATATTATGTATTTTTTTAAAACACCCTAACATGTCTGGAAGAAAAGTAGCTCTAAAAGTTGCTCTGATGACCTTAGTAAGAAAGAAATTTTATACACAAAAGGAATTCAAATATTGTTTACTTTATTTGAAATATAAAACGAAAAAAATCCGCCATTGAGTTTTATTTCTATAACGAAAAGTGCAAGTCCGGATTTTTTTGTGTGCACTCCTTATGAAACACATTCATATGAAGTCATAAAAAACGTATGAAAATAAACTTTTCATGAATATTTTTAAATAAAAATCCAATAATTTGGAAGGATTCTTCTTACTTTTGACATACAAATGTCAATCATAATGGATGTCAGATTTATCACCAACTTTATAGCACAGGCCACATCTTCATACAATTTGGCAATCAGTCATTTTTTGAAGCCATAAATATAACAAGAAAATATTTTCATTCATTAAATTTTTTTCGGCCGTGACGTTAATATTATTTTAAGTTTTTCATATTTCAGCTAATAAAAATTATATAAGTAAACTTGCAGAAGAGATTGCTTTAAATATGAAACCAAATAACCTTGTCGTAAAAACCGTATCAGCACTGTAATCCGGAAGAAATCATAACCTTTTGAAAGACTGCCTAAAAGCCTTGGGCCCTGCTATAAAAAGCTTCAAATACTTCGAATGTAAGAAATACTAAAGTCGTAGGAAGTTCAGCGGGAAGTGGATAAGTGTTGAGAGAAACTCCTGGACTTTTGTTCAACTGGAAAAATTTAAATGAATAGGTACACTACAGTATGCCTTAAGTCTCCAAAAATCATGACGTTTAGCGAGAAAACGACTTTTCAATCGGTTGGAAAATACCAGATTGATTAAACCATCGACGATTTATCGCAGAACAAAAATGCAGAAATTTGAAAACTTATATCGCATCTTTCATTAAATATTTCCTGGCTTTAAATGTAAATAAAACAAAGTGTTTGTGAGATATCATAGATATTTTGCCGCAGTTTCTCTGGCAAATTTTCCATAACTCGTCGACATAAGTTATGTTAGCTTTAAGGAGCGCTGTTTTTACACCTGCAACTTAACCCCACCACAAAAAGATTAAGTCGTTGGCCAGTTCATATCAACTTCAGTTGATATGATCATGTCTGAAATCGTTTGTGCAACATATTGAATGCGACAAGTGCTGTTTGGTACATATCTTCGTACTATTGAAACCTGTTAATGTTCGAATTATTCAATACATTCCAAAAAGAATTGTCAATCCACGACCTATAGTGCTTGTCAACTTCGTTCTCTAAGGACGTTCCTAATGTTGTTTGTTGTGAAATGGACATCACCACTGAGGATGATTTTTCAATGTAAATTAGGTCCAGTTGCCAACTGCGTTTATATTCAGTTCTTGTTGAATTTTGTGCGGATGGGGGTGTAAGTAGTTGCCATTGTCTAGAAAGTATTGTATAGGTTTATTATACGTAAGGTCACGATTCAAATCGTAGATCAGACGTCAAAACCAAATTATAAAGAATATATTCCTTCTAAAAAATCTGTCGTTGGGAGTTCACTTTAAACTGTAGATGCCATCACTCATCATTCGTATAACATTAGCACTCATAACACAAGCGGTGCGAAAAGCTTTGTCGTAATCGGAGTGTGATGACCATCTGTGTATATGTATGTATGCAGGTGCAAGTCAAATTGCAAATTGTACCAGTTTGTAGTCTGCAGACTAGCAGGTTTCTGCCACAGATTCTCATGTACAGAATACCCGTTTTATCAAATAAAAAACTTACATGCGTAATTGGCCATTACAAGTCTTTTTTAGTCAAGATTACTACGTATTTTCTCATACGACGTATGTGGTGTGTGTGTTTATTTTAAAAACAAGTGGTGAAGACTTTTCATGGCAATTTAATTTATTCTCAGAATTGTTGCCAGAAGACCGAAAGAAAGAAATATTTTTTCATGTTTTTGTTCACTTGCTCTCGCCTAATAACCCTACTAACAAACAACGACTTTATCTATGGTTATCTTTTGTAATTATCTAACGTTTTTCTTAAACTAGTGCTTATTTCGTGTGTGGTGACACTTAGCTCATGTCTGATTTGACAGATAAATAGTTTTATCCTATCCGCTGAACTAATATGGTTGTATATACGCTAAGCCAATTGACCATCTGCGTTTTCGCTTTGCTAAGTGGGCCTGCGATCGACTTACAGAAAACGCCGATTTAGGCGAAAAAAATCATGTTTTCAGATGAAATTTATTTTGATCTTGGCGAGTATGTAAAGAAGCAAAATTGTCGCATTAGGGCCATAGGAAACCAGCACGCATAAATTGAAAAACCGACGCGCCTTAAACGAGTCACTGTTTGGTGCTGATTTTGGTCCGGAGGCATAATTTGGCCATTTTTCTTTGAAAATAAGCAAGGAGTGGCCGTTACAGTCAATTCCAATCGTTATCTTGCCATGTTAAACGAATTTTTGTTCGCAAAAATTAAAGAGGAGGATTTTGGCAACATTTGGTTTCAACAGGACGGCGCTACTTGCCACACAGCCGAAACTACACTCGATGTTTTGCGGCCTGCTTTTGAAGATAGCATTATCACCCGCAGAGCTGATGTCGTTTGGCCACCTCGAAACTATGATTTAACACCGTTGGACTATTATTTATGGGGTGCCGTCAAAGATAAGTGTTACGCCGACAAGCTAGAGACAATTGATGCTTTTCCATTATTAACCGGAAGGATTGTACTTTCAAATAAAAAATGAAATTTCAGAAAATATTTAGTCGTTTTTTTTAAAACATTTGAAAAAAAAGTTATTTGGCGGACCCTTTCCCTATAATAGTCAATTTATTTGTTTCTTTCGCTCCTTTACAGCAACTTATCCCAATAATGCGCACTGTGCCTTTGTTGGAAGATAATATTAATCGTTCTTTTACAGTAGAGGACAGTTCTTAAATGAAATGTGAACATCGCTGACTTCATCTCAGGAGATTTCTGACAAAAATACTGAGAGTAAACAAAATTGCCATGTAAAGTACGTCCCACCACTCATGTATAACGTTAGCACACATAACATAAGTGGTGTGAGAAACTAGGCCAATAATCCTGACTGAAGGGTTGTCTATGTTATATTTGTACGTCGCAATAATGCTTTGAAGATATAATTTTTGGCTCCTGGTCATAGGATGCTAACATGTACTGCAAGGCGATATGTCGTATGTGCCGCTTTATATTGCACTCGCAGTTCAATCGATAGGATAAATAGGATATTGAAGATAATGTCCTATCAGGAGCTGCATTTATCATGTTGTTCTATTATTTTAGCCTTTTTAAGTATTCAAATGAAGTCCATTCTGTCCACCAATATCCATCGCTCTACTAAAATATAGAAAAGTTTACGGTTACGTTACGTTAGGGTTACGTTTTAGTTAAAAGAAATTGTGTGGCATCTGATGATATTGCAAGAGATGTTGCAAAAGTGATTTGAAAACGATAAATTCTTTATGCAAACGAATTTCATATTGCAGGGAATAAACGAAAACATTAAATAAAATATTTGAGGACGTAACTAAAAGACTGATTATAAAATCTTTTAAATTTATTTCGATGCCACGAAATTTAAATCAGTGGCCACAAATTTCACGAAACGAATTTTTTATAAAACCTAAAAACAAGTGGGGTTTTGTTTTACACATGCTTTTCATGGTTTTTTTGAGTTTAATTAATGTCAGTCGGTGTACGTATTTATTTAATTATTTTTCACGCTTTTTCTTTTTGTTTCAATCCTCTCCTTTAAATCCTTCGTCAAAATGAGCTTCATATCTGAGCACTTATTTTCTGTCATCAAAATCACATACAATTGCATGACGGCCTAACATTTTACATTGCAAACATACACACACGCTCACTTCTCGAAAAGCACATCCTGCCAAAAAAAATTCGAATTGTATGGAGAACAATTCATTCCTAACAGTTTATTATACTCACAATGGTACACCTGAGCTGATAAACAGTATATAAAGGTGATTTAAATAAAGTGAATTTAATGAGCTCCACGTATTAATTACGGACGAAAACATTCGCCATATTTTGAGGTTAAATGTGGGGCTTAGGCGGGTTTAGCATAAAAAATGTGCCGCAATAAATTGTATGAGAAACAGTATGTGTTGCGGTTGGCGTTTAACGTATTATTTGGAAGGATTTTATTTCAATCTCTGTTGTTAAAAATTGTTAAAAGTTTTATATTCGCAAGCAAAACAATATTTCGAAGGACCACATTAAATGACTTTTTGTGTGTTCATTAGAATAAAAGGCAGTATAACCAGGTATGCTTTTCCCTATTTTTAAGGTTATCAAACGTGTCCGACCTCACTCTAACCCACCCTCAACCGACCGGTCCCATCCCCATCGCATAGTGACACGTACACACTGTCGTCTGAACTGTAGCGGATAAGGGAAAAGTAATGGCCACGAGAACATTAATCAACTACAGAACTTAATCACGAGCTCAATAAAGTAACAATAAAACCGGAACTACCTAAGACAGGAACGAGAATATATTTTTATACAAAAAATTACAGAAGTCGCCGTGGTCTAGGAGATAGTGTGTTGGCTTATTAGACGTAAAAACCAGGGTTCGAACCCAGGCCAGACATCAAAAGAAAAAATTAAAAATAAAAGTATTTTTTCGGCGATTTTCTCTCAGCAGATTGCTGGCAAAACCTCTGAGAGTAAATAAAATTGCCTTATAAAGTTTCTCATAAAATTTGTCATTCGGAGTCGACTTTAAACTGTAGGTCCCGCTACTCATGTATAAAATTAACACACACAACATAAGTAGTGTGAGAAACTGCGGCTTCTTAGGGGACGATTGCTGTAGACTGTCTAATGGTGAATGTATACCACTGGCCATTTTATAGTCACCTAGCAGCAACTCATTTCCTTGCCGGTCGCATCTTACCTCTTTCTGCCCTTTCCCTAAAAACCTGCACAATGCACTGCATGAGTAGGGGCCATCCCCTGAGTTTCATAAAAAAAAATTATTCTACAAAAAAGAAAACTACATCCATAGTTCGGGTCCATAAAAATCTAAAAAAAGAGGATGATAGTGCCATGAAAATCTTGTTGGAATACCGAAATTTAGATTACAAAGCAAAAACTCAGAAAAGATATCACCTTTAACCAGATTAAAAACAAAGCAAACCCCTAAAAAAGCTCTACTACGTTCCAAACTTGGAAGTTTTATCAAACCTAATCTAGCCTCATATGACGGAAGTCCATTGGCACAATCCTATCCTAAGCCACGTAAACAGAATATTAAAACCTACCTTTGCCCAGACTCTATTGAGTAACTTTGTTTTACACATGCTTTTCATGGTTTTTTTGAGTTTAATTAATGTCAGTCGGTGTACGTATTTATTTAATTATTTTTCACGCTTTTTTTTTTTTGTTTCAATCCTCTCCTTTAAATCCTTCGTCAAAATGAGCTTCATATCTGAGCACTTATTTTCTGTCATCAAAATCACATACAATTGCATGACGGCCTAACATTTTACATTGCAAACATACACACACGCTCACTTCTCGAAAAGCACATCCTGCCAAAAAATTCGAATTGTATGGAGAACAATTCATTCCTAACAGTTTATTATACTCACAATGGTACACCTGAGCTGATAAACAGTATATAAAGGTGATTTAAATAAAGTGAATTTAATGAGCTCCACGTATTAATTACGGACGAAAACATTCGCCATATTTTGAGGTTAAATGTGGGGCTTAGGCGGGTTTAGCATAAAAAATGTGCCGCAATAAATTGTATGAGAAACAGTATGTGTTGCGGTTGGCGTTTAACGTATTATTTGGAAGGATTTTATTTCAATCTCTGTTGTTAAAAATTGTTAAAAGTTTTATATTCGCAAGCAAAACAATATTTCGAAGGACCACATTAAATGACTTTTTGTTGTTCATTAGAATAAAAGGCAGTATAACCAGGTATGCTTTTTCCCTATTTTTAAGGTTATCAAACGTGCCCGGCCTCACTCTAACCCACCCTCAACCGACCGGTCCCATCCCCATCGCATAGTGACACGTACACACTGTAGTCTGAACTGTAGCGGATAAGGGAAAAGTAATGGCCACGAGAACATTAATCAGCTACAGAACTTAATCACGAGCTCAATAAAGTAACAATAAAGCCGGAACTACCTAAGACAGGAACGAGAATATATTTTTATACAAAAATTTACAGAAGTCGTCGTGGTCTAGTAGGTAGTGTGTTGGCTTATTAGACGTAAAAACCAGGGTTCGAGTCCCAGGCCAGACATCAAAATAAAAAAAATAAAAAATCTAAAAAGTATTTTTTCGGCGATTTCCTCTTAGCAGATTGCTGGCAAAAACTCTGAGAGTAAATAAAATTGCCATAAAAAGTTTCTCAGTCGACTTTAAACTGTAGGTCCCACTACTCATGTATAAAATTAACACACACAACATAAGTAGTGTGAGAAACTGCGGGCTTCTTGGGAACGATTGCTGTAGACTGTCTAATGGTGAAGGTACACCACTGGCCATTTTATAGTCACCTAGCAGCAATTCATTTCCTTGCCGGTAGCATCTTACGTGTTTCCACCTTTCCTAGAAACCTGAACAATGCACTGCCTGAGTAGGGGCCATGCCCTGAGTGCTAGTTTCATAAAAAAAAATATTCTTCAAAAAAGAAAATTACATCCATAGTTCGTACTATAAAAATCTAAAGAAAGAGGACGATAGTGCCATGAAAATCTTGTTGGAATACTGAAATTTAGGTAACAAAGCAAAAACTCAGAAAAGATATCACCTTTAACCAGGCTAAAAACAAAACAAACCCCTAAAAAGCCCTCCTACGTTCCAAAGTTGGAAGTTTTATCAAACCTAATCTAGCCTCATATGACGGAAGTCCATTGGCACAATCCTATCCTAAGCTACGTAAACAGAAACTTTGCTCATACTCTATTGAGTGACTATGACAATTATAGTATGGATGCCAAATAACAGACGCATACTCCAAAATAGATCTAACAAATGAAATGTATAGCAGTCTTGTTATATAAGGATCAATGAATTCCCTAGCCCATCTTTTCACAAAACCAAGAACAGCCCAAGCCTTGCCAATAATCAAACTAAAATGATCATTAAAAGACTATTCCATATCCAATAGTACTCTCAAATCAAGAAATGTAGCCACAGTTTCCAAATGGCAGGAATTAATCACATAAGTGAACGAAATTACGGCCCCACGAGAGAGACATTTACATTTTCTCAAGTTAAGATCCATTAAATTAATCATGTTCCAGGGTATTTCGCTAAAGAACAGCCTAACCTTGATTTAAAAATAAATTATTTTAAATATTATTTTTGGATATTAAATAAATAAAAAATTGCTCCATCGATACCATTAAAAATGATGTCAGTCCGGTCTCAATAGGCAAATTAAATAGCAGAGAACTTTCTCGTACGACGAAACTAATGTACTTCAAGTTGTACATCCTCCCCGTGATGTTCTATGGTGCAGAGGCATTGACGCTATTAAGTATTGAAGCAGCAGACTTGAGCATATTCAGGAGAAAAATCCTACGTAAGATCTTCGCTGCAGGTTGGCAAAGATTTGCTCGTGCGATCATCAAAAACTGATCTCCATGGGTTCCTTTTTATACGGCATCGATATACAGCAGCTGTGTTGGCTCGGTTATTTCATTCGGTTGGAAGACGATGCTCCTATGAGACGCTTTGCTAGTGAACTTGCAGTGGTGAAGATATGATAAAAATTTAAATCGCCACCATTATTGTTTATTCCTATTCTATTTTTTCCCCAATTACAATCGTTAAGAGTTTTATTACTAATGGGTCTGTTTTAAGTGCCTCATATCTTGAAATTTAAATAAACCAAGGCGTGTGTCAATTTCACTCTGCGAAATTTTTTATTCATTTGATAACATCCGAAATAATTAATGTTCCATGCCTCTGGCTTATAAATCAGGCTGAATTTGAACGATGGCATGAATCAAGCTGGTTTCCATGATGTCTATTGTTTGAAGCTTATTCGCATACAACAACGACTTAAGAAAACCGCAGAAGAAAAACTTTAAAGTGTCAAATCGGACGATCTCACTGATTAGTTCAAAACATCTTCTCGTGAGATGGCTATGCCCTAAAATTGTTCGTTCAGAATTTACCAAGTTTTGTTTGCCTTGAGCCGGAGGTGGTAAATCTTCGAAAGATACCTTTGTTCCAACAACAGCATGCACGATTCACCATCACTGGTACCTGCGTACTAAACACACCCCTTACACACTACAACCACTTTCCCCCTCCGGGACTGCCGTAAAGTATTACTTCGCGGAGAGCTGGTTAGCTCGAATGCTTTATCACGTTATCTCAAATTTCGCCTTCGTTCCTCCAACCTTCGGAGTACTATCATTACTTCGGTAATTTTCTGGCTGTATTGGCTCCATAGAATTCAACAGCTCCTTCATGAAACGATTTGGTCCTAATCTAGTTTCTCCGAGCCATCTAAATCTGGAGCAGCATGTTAGAATTGGCTTCGCATCTTCCTCTTCATCTACACAGTTTGGGCATATAAGGGAAGTATCATGTCCAAATCTGTGCAAGTACTTCCTAAAACATCCATAACCAGTTAAGGAACTGGGTCACGAAGTAATTCAGCTCGCAATGTTTGTTCTCCATCCAAAGGGTTATACAAGAGACAAGCTGAAATGTCCATCTTCCCTTTAAACTGCTTTTCCATCGTGACTGCCATTTGTGCTTGGAAGTCCTTCCTTTCTCCGCTTTTATATCCGCTGTCCGTCCTGGACACTCGAGACGGCGAAAGTATATCCGCCTCATCTCATCCGCTAATATATCTATTGGTATTGGCAAAGTCACTGTCCTGAAGTCACTTATCCATCTAATTCCGCTTAAACGATACACCGAGGACAGTATTCTCCTTGTCGTCCCCACGGAGAGTACCTCCGACCATATGGGGCAAGCCTGTGGTGGGCGTAGCATGGTCCTGTCGTTCTGGTGTCTAGATCATGGAATTCAGGCCAAACGAAGTTATCAATCATTGATCTACAATGCTTGTCATTGATAGTGATTGCGCGGTCAATGTTGAACACACAAAGTAATATAGACCGGTGACGCTCCAGGCTTGCATTGCAAGCATTAAGCTCTTTTCGATCTCTAGTGATAGTGACAGTGATGAGGCCCATCATTGCTGAAGATGAAGTTAAGGTATATAACAAGAGCTTTTGAAAACAGTGAACATTGTCTTCGGTTATCTTTGGTGATTTGGCCAACAGACTGAATAAATTTCAACTAATTTGACAGACATAGCTTCAACAAGATGCCGATTATTATTTGTTAAAGTTCAAAGGATCCTGTTATGAAACGAAATTTCCATTAAATGAAGCCGTGTTAGGAAAGTTATAGCAATAATGACGCAACACTAGCCCTTAAGTGTATTTTTTTAGAGGTGGAGTATACGCAGATATAATAACGTGAAGGAAGAAGAGCTTATAAAGCTGGAATTTAGGAATCAGAGAAAAAATATCGAAAGATTACAGTCAATTGTCGAAGGCATTACGATTATGGCTGAGTTTTTTTTTTTCTTGCTCAAAATGACAGTTTTTGACATGGCAATGCCATGAACCTATTTAGGTACAGTCTATTGGCGACTAGGATCATGGAAATTAATTTTACAGAATTTTTTAAAGTTTTTTAATTTACAAAGGACTGAAGATAGAATTCCATGAGAATTTTTTTTGATATTAGAGGTTTTTCCAGAAGACTGGGTGGAGAATTTGAGTAGCTGTTTCTCGTCTAATAAGCTGTCTGTACTTTATTGAAAAAATTCGTAAAAAAACTGTACTGTTTTAATGAGACATGTATTATGCAAATAACTTTTAACACAACAGCAACACTGAACGAAAATATTCCCAGCTAGCATTCGGGGGATTGTTTTTATAAAAATCATCTTGATGAGTCTTTTTAGAGTATTTTTGTTGATCAAAAACTTATTAGTCAGTTACACAATTAAAAAAGGACTCAAAAATGATTCGCGTCAATGAGTAAAATGAGTTCGATTAAAAATACAACAATAAAAGCTTTATTGCATTCGGAAATGAATCATCCGGACGTTTAAAATGTGACTATTATTTCCATTATTTATTATCATATTATACTTACACTGAAGATTGAAAAACGCTTAATCAAATAAATATCATGCAGAGGTTTGAAAAGTGATTGTAATTACGTATTTTAAAAAATATTTCTTTAAATAAATTTTGATGTCTGACGTATATATACCACGAATATAAACTTAATGTTCACATACTTAACGTTCATTCGAACGTGATTTTTTAAATCGCTGTAGTGTAAACGTAGTACTCAGTAAACTTAATAAAAACACTTGAAGAGAGTAAAATAGAATTATAAGTACGACTAATAAATGACTCAAACTTACTTACTTACTTAATTGGCCATAACAACCCGATTAACGGATTTCGGCCTGCCGCAACACATCCTTCCAGGCGCCTCTGCTTCTTGCGCGCCTACGCCAATTGGTCACACCAATCGATGACAGGGCTTCTTCGATTTGGTCCTTCCAACGGATACAAGGTCGTCCTCTTCGCCGACTTCCGCAGATCCCCGCATCAAACACTCGTCTCGCCGGAGCATCCTCCTCCATTCGAACGACATGGCCGAGCCAGCGTAGCCGCTGGATATTAATGCGCTGTACAACGTCCATGTCGTTGAGGAGCTCATACAGCTCACTGTTAAATCGGATGCGAAAATCATCGCCAACTCGCACTGGACCGAAGATCTTACGTAGGACTTTTCTCTCGAATACTCTCAAGGCAGCTGCATCAGTTCTTAATAGGGTCCATGCTTCTGCGCCATAGAGAAGCACGGGTAGGATGAGCGTCTTGTAGAGTATTAGTTTCGTCTTGCGAGAGAGGTCTCTGCTACTCAATTGCCTATTGAGACCATAATAGCACCTGTTGGCAAGAGTAATCCTGCGCTTGATCTCCAGACTGACATCATTTTCGGTGGTAACGGCGGAGCCAAGGTATATGAATTCCTTGACTGTATCAAAAGTATAGTTATCGGCCGTAATATGTGAATCAATACGCCGCACGGCTCTACTTGTCGACAACATATACTTCGTTTTGCCCTCATTTACTGCCAAACCCATCTTCTTAGACTCCCGTTCAATAGCACTAAAGGCAGCAGTGACATCTCGTTTGGTACGCCCTATGATGTCGATGTCGTCAGCGTACGCAAGCAACTGGACACTTTTTTGAAAAATAGTGCCATTACGATGCACTCCCGCCTTTCGCAGAACACTCTCCATGACGAAGTTGAAGAGGTCGCATGATAAGGGATCGCCTTGTCTGAAACCTCGCACGGTATCGAAAGGTTCGGAGAGGTCCATTCCTACCTTGACGGAGCTGCAGGAATTGCTCAACGTCATTCTGCATAGCCTTATCAGCTTAGCAGGTATACCGAGCTCAGACATTGCGGCAAATACACGATCCCTTATGGGGCTATCGAAAGCAGCCTTATAATCGACAAAAAGATGGTGTGTGTCGACTTGATTTTCGTGGGTCTTTTCCAGGATTTGGCGTAGTGTGAAGATCTGGTCGATGGTGGACTTGCCAGGTCTGAAGCCGCACTGATAAGGTCCGATCAGTGTTTTGACGAGTGGCTTCAGTCGTTCACACAATACGCCTGTAAGAACCTTATATGCGATAGGGAGAAGGCTTATACCCCTGTAGTTGGCGCATATTGTAGGGTCTCCCTTTTTCAGGACGGGACAGAGGACACTGAGGTTCCAATCGTTGGGCATACTTTCCTCTAGCCATATTTTGTAGATGAGCTGGTGCATGCGCCCTACCAACTCATTACATCCGGTCTTAAACAATTCAGCGGGGAGGCCATCAGGACCTGCCGCTTTGTTGTTTTTAAGTCGCATAATCGCGACTTTAACCTCTTCATGGCTAGGCGGCGGAATCTCCACGCCGTCATCATCGATCGGGTCCGGAACATCATCTCTAGAGGCGGTATTGATGTCGTCATCGCCTTGCAGCAGAGTAGAGAAGTGTTTCCTCCACAACCTCAGCACCCCTTGCGGATCCGTAACCAGGTTTCCATTCTCATCCTTGCAGGAAGACACTCCGGGCTTATACCCCTCGGTCAGACGCTTAACCTTTTGATAGAATTTTCGAGCGTCATTCCTACATCTGTACATCTCGACTTCCTCACGCTCACGCCTTTCCTGCTCCCTCTTCTTGCGTCTGAAAAGGCGTCTCTCATCCCTTCTCCTCTCTCTGTAATTTTCGACAATGGCTCGCGTAGCGGCCGACTGCAACGTTTTTCTGTATGCGGCGTATTTCGCTGCAGCTGCCTCGCGACACTCCTCATCGTACCATTGGTTTCGTTGGGGTGGGCGCTCAAAACCAAGGACTGTTTCCGCAGTATTGCGCAAGGAGTGGGAGATGTTGGCCCACAATCCGCCAATATCGCTGAGATTGGATGGGGAATGACGGAGCTTATCAGAGAGTTGAGCGGAGAACGCCTCAGCTGTCCTTTGTGATCGCAGCTTCTTAACGTCCAGCTTTCGCAATGCACTAGAGCGCGCAGTCTTCGAGGCGCATATGCGCACTCGGAACTTGGCTGCGACAAGGTAGTGGTCCGAGTCGATGTTTGGACCTCTAAATGTGCGCACATCTAGTACACTGGACACGTGCCTTCCGTCAATCACAATATGATCGATCTGGTTGGATGTTGATCGATCGGGGGACATCCAAGTGGCCTTGTGAATGTCGAGATGCTGAAACCTGGTACTACACACTACCATGTTACGCGCCGCGGCGAAATCGATCAGCCTCATACCATTGGAGGTGGTGTTTGCGTGGAGGCTGAACTGTCCGACAGTGGGGCCAAAGATACCTTCCCGCCCGACCTTCGCATTAAAATCCCCGAGGACGATTTTGGCGTCATGGGCCGGGCACTTATCATATACGTCCTCGAGTTTAGCATAGAAGGCATCCTTAACCACATCGTCCTTTTCTTCCGTCGGGGCGTGAGCACAAATTAGGCTGATGTTGTAAAATTTTGCCCTGATGCGGATTGTGGCTATTCTTTCGTTCACTGGCGTGAACCCCGAGACAAGGTGACGAAGTCTCTTATTAACCACAAATCCGCATCCGAATTCGTGCTTATCAACATGGCAGCTGTAATACACATCGCAAGATGCTAGCCTTTTGCATCCTTGTCCTATCCATCGCATTTCCTGTATGGCAGTGATGTCCGTCCTACATTTCATAAGGGCATCCGCCAGTTGGGCGGAAGCGCCTGCCCTATAAAGGGTGCGGACGTTCCACGTACCTATTCTCAAATCGTTGTCCTTGAAACGTTTGCCGTGGTCGTCAACTTTAGAGGGGATCTTTTTAGAGGCTATTGTATAGGCTTTCATTGGATTAAATTTTTACGTGGTGGGTTCCAAGCCCTACGCACAACCCGAATTTAACGTCCAGGGGATTGGACCTCGCTGCACGCATTAGTTAACATCTAGCGGGTGCTAGAATGCCATCCAGGAGGGGCCACGAGGAGGCTGCGTGTCAACTTGAATACAGCAAGACTCAAACTTTAATCATAAATGGCATCAAAACGAATCCATATTAATACGAACATGACACATAAATGGCAATAAAAGGACTCATAAAAGACTCGTATGCGATTAAACGATGACCGAAAGACGACTTGAAAAAAACTCATAAACGATGGTAAATAAGACTTATAAATGTAAAGTTAGTGATTAGAAAATTATTATAAAGATACTAGAAAGAGAGTCGAAAATGACTCTAAAATAATACAGAGAATGACTCATTAGTGAGTTTCTCCCGACGAAAGATCAGGAAATGAGCGCATATTCGGGCTTTTAATCGGGCAGAAGAATCAAAAAAGACTCGAGTTTGATTAAAAATGTTCAAAATTGCTGGCTGGGTTGTTTAGACGAATACGAATACGAATACATACATGGATATTTACATACGCATGTATATATGTATATGAATGGAGGCCATGAGAACATTTAATGGTGTTAACATGAGTGTAAAGCCATCAGTGTAAAGCCAGTCCATAGGCTGTGTTGTTTATTTGTTTAAACATTTCCTTTCTTTTATGTGCCTACGAGTGTGCAAAAGTATTTAAATTAAAAGTTTTGCTTAGAAATGCGTGAGTGGGGTGTGTGTTTGGCTTTAGTAAATGGCTGCTAATTAATGAAATTGTATTTTTAACATGTCAGGTGTTGTTTTTATTCACGAATTTGTATTTTTTTTTTAAAATTTTTTTTTGTTTGCCTTTTTGGTTGGGTTTTTGACTCAATAGGAGTTTTCGGTGCGGTTTGAAAGGTCTACAACACACAAAATACCAGAAACCAGTACAAACAGCTATAAAAAAAAGGAAAACAAAGGCAAACAACAGGAGGGCAGGGATAGAAAGAAATTTTATATTTCATTTCATGGTGATTTTGATTAAATGACACACAATATTTAAAATGGTCTCAAAATATGAGAAGCGATTAAAATCTAAGATTATAATTAAATTGGTTTATCATCCAAGTGCAACACCCCAATGAATAAGCGTTAACAAAGATGTAACGAGAATTACCTTAATCGTAGTGATGTTTTCGAAAAAATTAAAAAATTTGAAAATGTAAATGGAATATAGCCCTGCAGTGGTTCTAAAGGTAGAACACTTGTAAGTCCAAACTTTGGCATACCATTCTTAACATTTTGGCGAATATCTCAACGTTAGTAGGTTGATGGTATGATTTCTTCGTTTTCAGCAAAAAAGCAATTTAGCAATTGACTGGAATTTTTCGATTTTCAAAAATTGCGGTTCTGTAATGTCCTAAATTGCGGTTTTGTAATGTCCTCTTTGTCCACGCCATTAGACCTTTCTCTACATAGTTTCTGGACAGACGCTCCTGAAGTCTAGTCCTGTATAAGGGTTAGTCTCGTCATTATTACTATTACTTTGCTTATATGCCAATTTAATGGCTGTCTTGTTTAAGATAAATTTGTTATAATTGATGAATATAGCATTCAATAATACGTAGTGAAAATAATATATTTGTGTGTTTTTATTGTGTTTCATTCCGGTAATATTCCGTGGGCTTAAACCGTTTTTATGATCTACCATTTTACCATCTAATATATGTACGGTGACAAAATTCAAGATTTGCAAAAAATTTCACCGCTGTTTCAGAGGGTGCGCAGATGACGACGAAGCTATCTGTTTTGCGTTGCTCTGAATAACTTGACGTTTCACAAATCACAACTCAGCAAATTTTTACATCACGATTCGAGTCCAGTAGGTAATGCGTACGCTTATTAGACGTAAGGCCACGGTTCATACAACAGATCAGACATCGAAAAGAAATTATTAAAAAAAATATTTCTTCGTAAACTGCTTCTCAGCAGATTTCTGCTAAAAACTATGAAAGTAAATGAAATCGCCCTGAAAAGTTCCCAAAAATCATCGTTTGTAGTCAACTTAAAGTCATATATACAATTAACGCATACAACGTATGTGGTGTGAGAAGCTAGGTCGTAATCCTGGCTGAATGGTTGCAATGGCCAATTATGTATGGAATTCGCCAGGATGTAAACAGCAACGGAAATCATCGCTTTAGACTTTTTTGTGGAATTTTTGTG
Organism: Sarcophaga peregrina; assembly: GCA_014635995.1. Classification (NCBI taxonomy): domain Eukaryota; kingdom Metazoa; phylum Arthropoda; class Insecta; order Diptera; family Sarcophagidae; genus Sarcophaga; species Sarcophaga peregrina. The sequence continues at coordinate 53,281,238 of CM025793.1, read as the reverse complement.
GCTTATTTGCATATACTTGCAATTTAATTAGGCTTATACGAATAAGCCACAAACCAAAGCGGTCATCAAAGGCAGCCCATTCCAATGGTAAAGTTAAATTCGATTTATGAGTCGTAGTCATGAAATATTGAATACTTCGGCTGTGTTCCACCCAGAGAAGACGTTGCTGGGATTGAAGATATGTTATATATCACATATGATGGAATCAATGGATCTTTCTAATGAATAAAAAATTTGTACTGGATTGTGTATTCATATCCTGTTTCAGTATGTAAAATCAGTTGCGCTATTGAATAGAGAGCCAATTTTTCTGTTGGTCTAATAGATTGGTTTTTTCGAATCCCTTTATTAATAGCACTAATTTTGTCTTAATTGGATAAACTTAAAAGCTCAAGGCAGATTCTATAATATCAAAACGTAGTTTATTTCGTTGCCTGTAGTTGGGCAATAGTTATGCAGAATATTCTTTCCATGGTCTCAGTAGAATTTAAAGATTTAGTTTCCATAGCCAATATTGCAATCACTTGAAGGGTGCCCAAAACAATATCACAGCCAAAGTATATTCATTGTAACGTGAATTTTCTATGTGACCAATTAGTAGGGATGCCAAACGGGATTGATTTTTAAAAATCCCTGGATTCAGGGTTTGTGAATCCCGAAAATCCCGAGATTTCTATATTCGGGATTTCCCGATTGCCACCCCTACCAACTAATGAGTGCAGCACAGTTTCAGAACGTGGTTAAGGATAAAATCTGATATGCATTCTTTGCCATTATTGTTTTAGGCGTCTTTAGCTTTCATTCGGGATTCTTTACCTCACTTAGGAATAAAAATAATACCTTAAATCGCTCCTTTAACCGCATATTGTTGACATTGTGAAAAAAAAATTTAATCTGGACAATTAAAAGGGAAAAGAAAAAGCACCCGTTATATGTTTGCTATTTAATTCATTAAAAATCTCATTAGAAACATTAAAACTAATTAAAACAAAATTTTTTTGCTGAAACTTTTTAAAAAGAGCCAAAAAAGTTTGTAAAAATTATGTTTTGCATGGCAGGAGGTTAGGGAATATTTGTGTCCAACCTTTTCATAAGTCTCTCAACCTGATTTTTTGTTTTTGTTTCCACTTTAAAGTTTGTTTTGATAACAAAATCACATTTTATTCTTGTTGTTATTTTTGTTTCAGCATTTTTATTAAAGGTTTTATTGCCGCCTCTGTTTGTTTTGAAAATTTGTTTTTAGAAAAATTTCCATTTTCTTTATGTTCTTTTCGCCTTACAATTTCCCAACCATTTATAACTTTTATGCCTTTTATGTTCATACAATTGGCAATGAATTATTGGAGCATAAATCGTCAGCGTAGACATATTTCTTTGAATATTTTTACTCGTTTCACAAATAATTACATTTGCATTGCCTAGACTGTTTAAAGATAAAGGATTTGAAGCAAAGTCTATACAAATAATATCTGGAATGATATCAGAAACTCTTTCATGAAATAAAATCATTTAATTATTGTAAGTAAATTCGAGAAAAGGTGTGAATAATTGCACAGGTTTTCAGTCAAAGGCAATAGGTACCAGCTAAAGTCAGATAAAGTTTTAAAGAGTGTTGTTGTAACCGAACTTTACAAACCATCAAATATCACATACAAAGAAATATAGGTTAGGTTCATACCTTTAGCCAAGGTTTAGTCACAGCAATGAAGAAAAGAGCTACTGAAAGTAAAGGCACATAAATGGGTTAATTATTTTCGTTAATAAACCAGTTCCTATCAAAAGTATTCGGTATTACAGTTCCATGGCTAAAAGTTCTAAACTGTATTAGAATACTTGTTTTTAAAGTAAGTTTTCCAATTTTTTACCATAAGACTTCAAACTTGGAACATTAACAAGCATATCTAACTGGATAGGTCTATCTTGGAGAAGATAAAAAAAAGTAAGAAATAGATAGACTTGTGAAGATAGATAGACTCGAAGTCGCCGTGGTCTAGTAGGTAGTGTGTTGGCTTATTAGACCAACGGCCCGGGTTCGTATCCCAGGTCTGACATCAAAACGAAAAATATTTCTTCGGCGACTTCCTCTCAGCAGGTTTCTGGCAAAAACTCTGAGAGTAAAAATTGCCATGAAAAGCTTCTCAAAAATCTGTCGTTCGAAGTCAACTTTAAACTGTAGGTCCCGCCACTCATGTATAAAGTTAACGCACACAACATACGTGGTGTGAGAAGCTAGGTCGTAATCCTGACTGAAGGGTTATAATGGCCAATTATGTATGGATATGTATGTAGATAGACTTGGTTCAGTTAGTTTAGACTTGCATTTGCGTGGGTTACATTCACACATAACCCTTTAGTCGGGATTACAGATTACAATCTAGCTTCTCTCATCATTTAAATTGTTTGTGATAATTATATATAGGAGTCCGAACTCGTCTTCGAACGGTAAATTTTTGAGAAACTTTTCATAGCAATATTTACTCTCAGATTTTTTGCCAGAAAATATTTTTCGTTTTATAAGAGATTTCTGCTACTCGCACCAGGACAGTTTTCTAACTGATAGGAGGAGATTGGGTAGATTATGCGTTTGGCATATTAACAAAGAACTGGCGCGAGTTAAGATCATAAGGGTGGATGAAGACGCGCTTTATTCTCCAAGACCATCGTGGAGAGACATATCGACAATTGATTTGGTTGACCTCTTTATTCCCGTCAAGTTAATCCTTAAATAGGGTTTTATATTTCTATTTTCTAGCATCAAGGATTAACACCCAGTCCATTATATTATAGTTTCCAGGGAGTCTATAATAATTATTTATGATAATGACGAATACTATTAAAGTAGAAGGATGAGAAGGAGATGGATGAGAACAAGAGAACAATGCCCTCACCAACTGCTTGATAGCTTTATTTCAATGGCTTGCGTTCATTCTCTCCTTCTCATTAGATCATGTCACCAGCTTCTCAGTGTCGGCTGCGACCGTATTATATAGTTTGTTCATCACAAAATTGGCAATTACTTACATAAACTGTGCAATTATTCACATAGCAATGCAAACGATACATAGATGTTATCGATGTTTTACACCTGAATTTCGAGGTTTTTATGGACGATACATCGGCGTTTAATAACAAGATATCGAATTATAGAAATTATAGAACTGCTATATCAATTTGAAAAGTTAGGAAATGAATTTCCTGGTAATACTTATGTAAATTCAAGCGAAGTTATTTCACTAATCATCTGTGTTCGTGAGGGTATTGAAACATTAAAGCCTAAAAATTATATTTTTCTTAAATTTAAAGAGAGAATAAAAAAAAAAAAAACTAGAAAGAAGGTTTAATTACATCGAACATTCTGTAATTCTTTCCTTATCGGCGACTCACAACACCAGATTTAAATTAAAGCATTTCAAAAACTCAGAAGTCAAACAAAAAGTTATCAGTTACCTTAATAAATACGTTCGAAAATATAATGGTTTTCACTCTTCTGTAACTTTCAATAGTGACTCATCTGATATAACAAAAATAATTTACACTTTGATTTTTGAAAATAGCACAAACTGTTAACGCATAAAAATATGAAACTAAAATCATCCTCCACTATAGACACCATTAGCGAAACGGAAGTACTAATCCACTTATCATCTCCGGTAATACAAATAAAAAACGACGCAATCGTCATTTGGGAGGACATGACATCTTTGTGACCAAAAATTTCGCGAATTGTACTTCAATGTCTGCCAATTGTTATTACTTCTGTGTCAAGCAAAAGAAGAATAAAAAAATTTACTTTTGGGATCTAGGCTTTCAAAGCTTAATAACTGTGGAAATATGTACATATATGTACGTTGGAGCGACTCACCAAAAAAAGTGCTCGATGTACCCTCCTAAAAATGAGCCTTGGATTTTTTAAGATGGCATTTAAAATATTTCGACTCCAGCTTTGACATATCGTGAGCTGGACCATTTTGAAAGAGGTTCTATTTTTGAATGTTTTGTTAATTTGAGCATCTTTTTCCTTACCAACATATGCAATATTTACACAGAGTATAGATTTTGTCCAAGGAAAACTCTGGGTGCTCAAGAATCCTTTGTCTGAGGTTTTTAAGCTTGCCAACCAATGAGGGATAATATGTCTGGCGATGTCTTCTTCTTTCTTGTCATTTCAGTTTATGTAAAAGACATAAGTTGAACGAAAATTGTTTCTAATATTCAAAGAAATACTTCTGTTGCATCAGTCTTTGGAAGTGCTCCAGTTTTGTTTTTATCTATAAATTCATCGCAATCAAGAATCCATATGAGGAGAACGGACGAATGTCTTGCTATTTACGGAAAAGGCAATAGCCGCTTTACTGGCAATTAATACGTATATATCTTGCGGCAGCGGCAGTTTATTTCGGTCTGAATATTACTTAAGTAAACGGTTAGTGAAAGATATTATCTAGGATTCAATGGCTTTAAACCATCTGCAAGACGTTTGTCTGGTCTGTTATTCAATAGTTGAGTTGAAAGTAGTTAAATTAATAAACAAACAAAAAAAAGTACTCTAGAATACCGCTATGAAATATCATTTTTGTTGACTTTTGCTTTCAAAAAAGATTCGTATCTCAAACTGCAAATGTTATAACCCTACCAGCCATCTGTTGCGTCTTTGCACACTTTGAAGTCAATTAATCACTTTCAGTTTTCTAAGATTTTCCATTTTCGTTGAACAAACTCGGATTTATTTATGGAAATGGACTCATCCATTTGTTTTTGCGTCTGGTCGACAGTATTATTGCGCGATATACGCTTTGGATAGAGTTTTCGTATAACCAAATATGCATGAACAATGTGGTTTCATCACGTTGCTTTGATGTCTTTGAAAGCACAGCCGAATAAGTACACAATAATAGTTTTTTATTCGCTGACATAACAGTAAAATATCAGAGTCTCTCGCAGGAACGAAATCACGATCCTCACATATATGTACGTATATAATGTAGATTCATAATTGGCTATTACAACCCTTCAGTGAGGATTACGACCTAGCTTATCAAATCACTTAAGTTGTGTGTGTGTTAATATTATACATGAGGTACAGGATCTAAAATTTAATGTCGACTCTGAATAACAAAAACTTGTGAAACTTGTTCCTGGCAATTTTACTAATTCTCAAAGTTGTTTGCCAGATATCTGCTGAGAGGAAATTGCTGAAAAAATTTTTCATATATCGTTTCGTTGGAAATTCTGACCTGTGGCCTCAAGTCTTATAATCTAACGCAAATGAGACTATGGCGACAATTCACATCTACTTTAACATAAACCAGCGATTACCATTTCATTACACAATTGTGCAGAGAGAATTCACACATTGCTTATGCCTTTTTGTTTAGTTGTCGATCAGAAGTCGACAAGCACACATTTCAGCGGATGCTATAATATTTTATTTTTTTGGCTTTATACTCAAAAAATATTTTATTGTAAAAAACCCTTTTTTTTAAATTCAAATTCATGTTTTAGTTGTTTTAATAGTCAAGAAAATAATTCAGATGATGTGGAAACAGAACAACTTTTTTATAGACGTAAAGCAACATTTTGGAATTGGTCGATTATTGGCAGGAGAGGAAATGTGTGAACCAAAATTAGTACCCAGCAAATATCTAAAAAAGATTACCTAATAATTAAATCAAACATGTATTACTTTATGTATGTAAGCTCTCAACTTATTTTCTCTCTCTTACTCACTAATACACAACCAAAAAAATTTTGGTAACCCTTGCCATAAACTATTAACCCGGCAGTTGTAAAATTTCTACAAATCATAGATCCCTGGGACGTATGGTAAATATCATTTTGATAAAATAACACTCATATGTCTAGTTGGTGTGTGGGTATTTTCTAGTTGTTTATTAGTATTTTAATTAATTTTTTAAATTAAATTTTTTCTAGTGAAAAAAGTACTCATGTACTCTCTATTATCATAGATTAAATTCTTAAAAATAAAATCTTTTCAATTGAAATTTAAATACCATAAAACGAAAACATACGCAGACAATAAAAAATAAATTGTAATTTACGTGAGTTATTACAACAAAATGCAAGCAATTTAACACTTGAGAATACAACGGCAACAAAAAGAAAAAGGAAGAATGATACAAATAAAATGGATAACTTAACGAGCAAAAAAAAAAAAAATTAAATAAAATTGCAATGCCAGCCCCAAATGGTTGTAAGAAGCTAAAGACTCCACTTAATTAAAGGCAAAGTCATTTATCTTAAACCATGAGAAAGGCAAGAAAACGGAGACATTCAAGAAATTTGGTTTTGTGAAGGACACAGAATAACACTTAAACACTGACTAGCAATCGGATGTTCAGATGAATTATAAGAAGTTCTTCAAAATGCATTTGAAGACACAGAATACTTTTCAAATTTATGGTGTAAATATTAGGGAGTCAGAAAATCTTCACGTTATAGTCATGAAAATTAAGTCTGATGCTCACTAGAACTGGCACATTTTTCAGTGGCTTGGTTATTTAAGACGTTGTCACAAATACTTCATCAGATCTACTTACCAATTACACCATTTATAATCAACCGAAAATTGAATACAACTCTCATGTATTGGTTAGCATTTAAAGCCAATTTTGAGCATTCTCTCATCCAACTCCATTGACTCAAGAACCATCGTTGCAATGTGGCTTGTTTTCACTATACTGTCGCTACTGCAATGGATATTGCTCAAGCGAAATAAGGGAGCATGTTTATGAAAATCATGTATTCCTACATAACACTGGCTTTTCTCAGCCATAACATCCGTATGTGGCCGATTGGCTAAATTTCGTTTGTTAGACAGACTATTCGTATGTCGAGCTACCTTCCTGCAGAGATCTATCCCGTTATTTATAGTATAAAAATATTCAAATCTAGCATCCACAAACGGACCGTCTTCTTTCCTCCTTAATAGAATATATTTTCCTAGTTCCAAAAACAATGTTAACCACTGAGTGTTGGTCCTATGAATATTGGAAGATACAATCGAGTTTTTAAAATTGTCTGCAAAGGCATATGAAAATTTATTATCAATTACGATGTTATTCAGGAGTTAAAATTTTTGGGCTTTTAAGGGATTAAAACGCCAAGAATTTAGAAAAACCTCACTGATATTCGAAAATAACTTAAACATATCGCTCCTTTATTGCAACATAGTAATATCTCAAAAAAGACATAAGTCTGATGATCTAATTGCCGCAAACATTTTTTGCTATAACTTCGGTTAAGCTTGGGACATAAAACTGATTTTTTTTCCAACACGTGAAGAAGGTCCAAAAAAAGAGCAATTTTGCTTAAGTAACTAACAATTTTTAACTTTTTGAGATATGACTATGTTGCAATAAAGGAGCGATATAATGCTCTACTCTTTGTCATTACTAATCTACATTTTCAACAGCATCAACTTCAAAAAAAGCAAAAGGAATCCTTTAATGTACAAAAGTTAAGAAAATGATGTAAATTTTTAATTGCTAAAAATCGTCAAAATAATGCCCTAGTTCTCACACCACTAATGTTGAGTGTGCTAATTTTATACATAAGTGGAGAGCCTACAATTTAAAGTCGATTCCGAATGGTAAATGTATGAGTTCTTTTGTCGACAATCTGCTGAGATGAAGTCGACGAGGAAATATTTTTTCGTATTATTGATTTGTGAGATCAGCAGCTTAAACGGTGGCCTCACGACAAATAAGCCAACACTCTACCTGCTAGACTACGGCGAATAAAATTTTTTATCGTTTATAAATAAAAAAAAACTGCTATTCCGGAATGATGATAAATTTATACCAATTACGCCTTTTTGAAAAATGAACTGAAAGTCTTTCAGCTTTTAATAATCCCAATAACTTTGTCGCTCTAGATTAGTAACAAATTGAATTTTATGATCGATATAAATTTCGCGGTCCACCGAAACGGATTTGACAGTTTTACATTCAAGTACATGCTACTACTTACAGCCGTATTTGCAGAAACCCGTATCCGCGAAATCATAGATCAACCCAAAATAGAGCCTTGATATTGACATCGTCGATGTTCTATTGCTGCGGGAAACTTTTTTACCTCATATGATGTTGAAAACATAATTTTCTAATAAAATATAACAATGGTTCGTTTCATTAATTATCATTATCAATTGAGAGTGTTACTGATGCGAGTGGCAATAAGCTGACCCACCTAAACAATTGGAAACTTACAAATTGCCACAAAACAAGGGTGATGACAAATTATTGCCATTTAGATAAAAATAAAATCAATCTTATATGCAGTGTTTGATTTTTACGTATAAAGCCATGCTGTCAAATTTTATTTTTCCTAAAAGTTATAATAAAATCTAATAATATAAAAAAGGTTATATTAAAATGAATTAAAATGTCTCAAAATATTTAAATTTTGTAACAAAATCGCTCAATAATTGCTAAAATTGTATGTACTACAAGTATGTATCAAAAGTGATACATAAGCTAGAATTAAAAATTTTTTAAGTCTCGATCTACGGTTAAGTGGTTAAGTCGTAAAATAAAGCTTACAACTTTTGAACATCAGAATGGAAGTTTCAGTTCATGCAGAAATTTCTACAAAATATTTTTTTACTTGCCAATGGTCGGCTGCCCGATCTAAACAATTGGAAACTTTTAAATAACCGCAAATCAAGGGTGCTAGACGCGAAATTATTGCCATTTCGATAAAACTAAAACCGAACTGGCATGAAGTTTTTGATTTTTGCGTAAAAAACCATGCTGCAATGTACATCTTGTCAAAAATTTTGGCGGAAATTTCATAAAGGTGATAATAAAAGTGTAATAATATGAAATCGTTTTATTAAAATGTATTAAAATAATTCAAAACATTTAAATTTTTTAACAAAATCTATCAATAATCAAAAGTGATACAAAAGGTAGAATTATGAAATTTTTTAAGGCTTGATCTATGCTGAAAAGCGCACACTACCATGACAAATTACATGTTTTACCAGATATTTTTTTTCACGTTCCCTATTCAGGCTCCCACTTTATTTCTACCACCACCTATAAAAAAAAAAAAATTAATAAGAGTTTATGGAATATGTTTAAAAATTAAACAAGAAAAATTTTATTCAATTTAAAATTTATGATCAGATTTCGAACAAGAATAACCTTAAAGTAGCTCTGAAAAAGGAATTGGCAAAAATAACTCTCCAAACCACTAGAAAGTGGAATAATCAATGCAAAAAAGGCTGAAAGCTGTAATTAAGCAAATAGAAGGTCATACTAAATATTGAAATTAAAATCGTTAGTTAATTTACCAATTAAGTAATTGTTCGTTTATAGTAAGTGATTGAAATAAGCTGTGGCGAAGTGGATTCCTATATTTTTGGTTTTTAATTTGTAAGTTTACATTTGAGACTGAATAAAGCTTATTTTTTTTCTTAATTTTTAAACAAATTCTATAAATTCTTATACAAATTTTTTTTAATATCTTGTGTCGTTTCCAAATTATAAGAGCTTAATTTTTTTTAAAGGTGCTGGTTGAAATAAGCTGGGATAAGCTGGTATTTATGCAATTCCCTTGAGCAATAGCTCAGCTTAATTACTGCAACATATTTAGTTTTTCTGGAATTTTCTGGAATCGTTTAATATTACATATTTGTTGTATTTTTATACGATTTTGTTTCGATTATTTTTGGAATACATAATCAGTTTCCATTCTATAATTCAAGCGAATTCTATCTAATTTTTTTTTGTAAAGTATTTATCGCATACAGCGAGACCTGTCTGTATATTGCTGTAGTACCCCCTCGATTAACAAAGAAATTTAACCATGTTTCGGTATTTTTTTTCATTTTTTGGATAGAATAAACCATTTTAATTAACTCTTTACTTGGAAATATTTTTACTCTTTACTCTTGTTGTTCGTTGTTTCTTTTTTATATAAATATTGTAATTAATTGATTAAAACAACCAAATAAACATGAAAACTTCAAACACCCCCCCCCCCCCCCCCAAAAATGAAAGAAAAGGATACAGAAATTTTTTAAATCTCAGTTTCAGATTTTTTTTTCTTGTTTTTTTGTTGGCTGAGTGAGCAAGAAACATCTGGATTTTGGGAAATTGTTAGTAAAGAGGAGTCGATAATTAAAAACCTAGGAAATCAATTGTAGTTTCTCAAGCCTGAGGATGCAATACCCTGCTTAAATGTTTTTAACGGTTTTCTAAAAGAGGTCAATCGAAAAGTTATTTTTAAATAAAACACGAAGGAAGAAAAACTTATTTTAGCATTTTTTTTTTTGCTGTCAGAATATAAAAATTATTTTAGAAGTTTTAGTTTTCCGTTAAAAATTAAAACTATTTTTTCTATTTATTTAAACCTATTTCAATGAATTTTATTTTTCTTGTTCTGTTTGTGAACAGTTTTAGTCCGTGTTACTGGCATTACAGTGGTCGCCGTAGTTCTAAAACATTCGTAATGATAGTAAATTATTCGTTTTGTTTTCACAACTAACTCGACAGTTTACAATTTTTAAGGAAATATTCTCATAATAATAATTTATTAGGCTTAATATATAATTAAAATATTCATTTGTTTAATTTCTGTTGCAAATATTTTTTAGTTTTTCCTGCCACCATCAATATCTTGTGGGATGACCTTTATTTTTCACGAGTCTTACAATGACGCTGAAAAACGGTCTGAACACTTTACCTTTTTGACAACAATTGACAACGATTGACCACATACTGCGGCGGTAGTTAAAAAATATTTGAATAAGAATAGATAAAAAGTTTTAAGTTACCCACCGTATAACCTACACCTTTCACCTTCTAACTACCATTTGTTGTGGTTGATAAAGAATGCTTTCCCTGAATATGCTACACTTCAGGCACTCAGTCATGCCTAAGCATGAGCTATGTGGCACATTCGCTTTGTTTAAACCACATATTTTTGGTATTCAAATCAGACCAACTCAGGCTAAATGATTACCAAAATCATCGAGCCGTAGATATTGCCATTGGCAGTCGTTCTTAAAGAACGATGATCTCACTATTCCAAAGTCCACATATGACAACCTTTTTATTTCGAAATACGGATCTCATGTGGATTGGTAAGTATCAAAATCCAAAATTGCCTAATAGCTGAAAATTTAAATTGGGATCAGGTTCTGCTTCAGTGCGCATACAGCAATTTTGTGATAGCTCACATGAAGTCCATGGATCAGTTAAATCTTGTACTGGTGCCCAAATCACGATATGGTTTTTCTTTTGTCATACGAAATATTGAAGCAATGGACGTAAATTTATTATCCACATTGTGGACAACCCTCTCGGTAAGAGAATTAAGGTCTTCATAAATTGGATGAAACCGTTTGTAGGTTTCCCGAATCCCGAACCGAACACCCATTGTGTTGAAACGACTTTATTATTTGCACAGAGTATTGAAGGCGAATATATCTGCCTCAGTTGGTATGGCAAAACAGATTTGCATGAATTTCAACCAGATAGCCGTTATCAACTATAAAAGTTCAGAAGCCCATGTTGGAGATATAATTGAATAGCACAAGAGAGCCAAAACATTTGTTTATTCAAATCAACAGAACGCACTAAAATATTTAAAAGACTAGATGATCCGTGCGAATCCTTAATACAAACAAAATTATCTTTAAACGTGCGCACACGAGAAAAAGTCGAGAATAACTGCCCATGTAAAAAGACCGGTTCTGGTAAATACAATCCTACCTTTCGCAGGGATTGACCTTGTGCTTTGTTTATCGTTATAGTAAAAGCAACTTCTACAGGGAATGGTTTTCGTGTCATTCGGAAAGGCACAGTTGGATCGGAAAGTGTATGAGTACAGTTTTATCGGTATGAATAATTTTTGCTGATATGATGTGTTCTCCCAAGTTTGTTACGATTAGCCCGGTACCATTTATTAACCCGTATTATTACACTTCATAAAACAAACAATGCCATGACAATAACGATATTACCAAAATAGCTTTCACTTTATATATATTTATGTGGAATAGCATTACAATTAAGCGACCCTGTTTATTGCACTTGATCTAACAACTACTGCTAAGTATTACTAAAACAGCTATTAACAACTTAATATGCACACTATATAACTGACTTAGTAATAAACGGCATTACAGTTATTAGCGGTATTGCCAGAATAGATTTCAATACATACTATATTATGTAGAACTGCATTACTATTAAGCGACCCTGTATTAGCACACTTAAACAAAACCCTATAATCATAATGACAATAGTATTCTCTTGCAGTTCTATGTAAAATATAATTTTTACCAATGAAAATAATAATTTTTCAATTTCTAATTATTTTTTGTCATTAGTGTTAGATATAAGCTTTAAAATGAGATATCATCCATTACATTCGATGCGGTGGTATGGGAGATATTTGCAACCGACAATAAAAAAAAGGCTTTAGAAATAATATGTATATGATATGATGGCAGACGTTACATTATTTATATATTTTTGGTAGTGCATACATATCTACTATTCATTAACATTATTTCATAACAAGTTTTTAGCAACTCCCTCCTTTCAGCTGTAAGAACGCTATCAACTAAACACCTGAGAGAATAATAACAATAATAAAAAGTGAAAACAATAATAAAAACAAACAATAACAACAAATATAAGAAAGTTTAAAAGTAAATCTCCCAAAAGGCCCTCGATACACAACCACAGTTCATGGTTAAATTTTAATTGTACAACCATAATACAGCTGCACTATGATTGTGAATATAATTACAAAAAAGTTTAAGATAACAAAAAGTACAGTGCGATAAAAAGGTTTAATTACTCTACCATATGTCTTGAGTAATGTATTCAGTAAATGTATCAAATATCTTCTAATACATCCCAACTTTTTGTTATTATTGTTATTATATTAAGATACTAATGCCGGAATCATGGGTCCCAAACTGAAACAAGGAATATCTGCTCTATATACCGCAGAATAATGGTCATCATAGGCAACAGAGCATCGGACGATTTTCAATGGTTTAGACCATACTTGTTAAATTTTGATTACAAATCATTACTTAACCCAACCAGTGTAAGTGTTGTTGAAAATGTGAAAACCAGTGTAAGTGGTCATACATATACGAAGTAGACTGATGCATAACAGAGACATACATACGTTATTGGCCATTACAACCCATCAGTCGGGATTACAGCACTCCACTTACGTTGTGTGTTTTAATTTTTTACACGATTGGTGGAATCTACTGTTTAAAGTCGACTCCGAACAACACTTTTATATACTCTCAGAGTCTTAGCCCGAAGGCTAAGTAGGTGCCGCCACTTATGTATAAAAATTAATATACACAACATAAGTGGTGTGAGAAACTAGTTCAATAATCCTGACTGAAGGGTTGGAATGACTAATCTGATAAGAGACAGTCTCTGAAGAAATATTTTTCATATTTGTTTCGTTGAGGATGCCTAACCTGGGGCTTGAACAGTGTCCAGAAGCCGAATATGCCAACACAGTACCTATAACTACATAAACTCTATTTAAATATTTGCAACAATTTCAAAACAGTTGCCCATATGCAGAGTAATTTGATAGAACTTAATCAGTACAGGGACTGGCGATCAAAACGGGCCGCTATGCGTGCTCATATGAGCTTTTGGTATCAAAGTCACCACATCAAACCAATCTAACCTACATTCAATATTTAACTTAATTTATACCGTTGCTAATCACACTACTATCTTTATCACATATCGGGTCTTTAATTAAATGCTTCCTTTGTTTAAATTTAAATAAAATTTTGTGTGTGTGAGATATCATCGAAACATATTTGCTTTGTTTAAAAGACCTGTCGATGCCATTATGTGGGGAATATAACATCCTTTAAATGTATGCACTTCCTTTTCTCCGTGGACCACATTCAAAAAGTCGAAATGAATTTGGGCGATAGCGTGGCTTATGTTATCTTCGAGGGAAGATGGCTATGTTTATGGCTTATTTGTATATACCTAAGCCTTAAGAATATCCAAAAATAAAAACTCTAACGAGGTTAAACCGCTCGGTTTTGGTGCCCGATAAAAACCACCAGCAGTATAGTAAGTTTTTCGGAAGACATTGAACCTTTTTGGATGCCATTCCAACGTTCCTACTTCAACATTCATTCAGTAACTGACCTCGTTGTTTGATGAAAATTATTCAAAAATTATTCCATTTAGAAAACACAAGGCGATGCTATAGCCGTTCACGGTGATTTAGCAAAACAGTGCGAATAACTGACAACTACCATAACTGATGTATCTTCAACAGGCTAACCGCTGCCAACTGTCAAAGTTCAGAAGTATCTGTTGGAATTCCCTATAGTTACATCCAATACAATATAGTTTCCAAACAGCAAATTTTGTTATTGACAATTAGTGTGTCGTAATTGGTGACGATTAACCATTTCTCGAAATATGGATAGCAGGTGAAATTACAGGGAACATGGCGTTACAGATAATTTCAACCGTAAATACTCATAATACATTGAATGAACTTAGTAATGTTGATTGAACATTTTCTATGTTATTACCCTACTTTATGGTCACATGAAGTTACCGTTGTCTAAGAAGTAGTGTGTTGTCTTATTAGACATGAAGCCAGGATTCAAGCTTTAGGTCAGACACTTTCAACAAAACGACAAACAAAAATTTGAAAAAATATTCTCTTTTAGCAGATTTCTGGCGAAAAGTCTGCGAATTAATAAAATTGCCATTAAAATGTTTCTCAAAATCTTAAGGTTCAGAGTTGACTTTAAATTATAGGTCCGGCTTTAACACCCACAACATAAGGATGTTGTAACACCTAACTAAAGGATTGTAATGACGAATTATGTTTTTACCTTATTAAAAACGTTTAAAACATGAACTCGTTGATTTGCAAATAGATTAAAAACAAATACAGTAAGACCCCGCTTAACGCTGCCGGGTTTAACCTTGTTTCAGTATTACGTGGTTGCAAATGAAACGGCCGTGCACTAACTTAAAGCTGTGTACTATATAGCGACGGTGTATACTATGTATCTTTTTCAACGCTCTTTTGTTAGTCTGTCCAGAAAAAAGATTCCAACTGTATTTTTCGAAGTTTCATTAACGTTACTAGGGTTTTTTTAGCTTGCTAAACGCATACGTACTAAAACCAACCTAGTTTGTCACACTTTCAACCATTTGTCTCCCCCCGGGAACACAATCAAGTATTACTTCGGGGGTATAGATTTAGAGAATGCTGCCTTCAAATTCCGCTGACCTTGCTCTCTCTGCCAATCTTTGCTGCGTCAATACATTCCTTGCAAAAACACATACTGCGTGTCACATGAGGTTAACATCAGGTTAGCTATATTATCGGGCGTTACCTGGAATCCTATTGTTCCCTCCAGGCAATTTCGTTAAACAATATATCGCGGGCAAGTAAAGAAAACATGCTCCGCCTTTTCCCTTCCATTACGGCATTCTGGGTAAGCCTGGTCTACGTCATGACAATGGTTACAGAAATATGCCCTATAACGTCTCATAGCCGGCTAGCAACTAGAAGTTCACCTGACCGTGTCTCCTTTTGGTCCATTCGCTTGTGCTCGGTATGAGCCTGTGGGTTCATCTCCCCTTAGTGGAATTGGACCAGTCTTGCTGCCATCTATTCAAAGAATCATCCACTAACTGAATAGGATTAGAAAGATCCAATCCCCTCCTGGTGTCATGTTTCCTCCTTTCTATATTCACTATTATGTGTATACGTATGAAGTTGCCCCGTTTAACGCTTTTTCGTAGGATATTGGAACGTATCCCCCGCGTTAAGCGGGTTCATTGTTTGCACTGCTTTTGTCCGCCATCGTTACTAACTTGATCAATCCAACAATAATTTGCTTAGTTCGCTATTCGCTATTCTGTCCACAATGGATATCTTTTTAACAGCCATCTTCAACTATTGTCTTCACACGCAACGCGACGTCACAAGACTGACTGAATTCTTACTGTCTTGCCTTTTTTATATCCACTCAGACAGCCGTGGTCTAGTGGGTAGTGTGGTGGCTTATTAGACAAAAGGCCCGGGTTCGAATCACAGGTCAGACATCAAAACGAAAAATATTTCTTCGGCGACTTCCTCTCAACAGATTTCTGGCAAAGACTCTGAGAGTAAAAATTGCTATGAAAAGTTTCTCAAAAATCTGTCATTCGGAGTCGACATGTATAAAATTAACGCACACAACATAAGTGGTGTGAGAAGCTAGGTCGTAATCCTGACTGAAGGGTCGTAATGGCCAATTATGTATGTATGTATGTACTCAGACAGCCTGACGAACATTCTTGAAGTAGAATATTCGTGTCTTCACTTTCTTGAGAACTCTATCGCGACTTCATTGTTGTTTGTGTATGTAGTTCACATTGCTTGTTGTTGCGTTTTTTCTCATACTGATGTTGTTATTGGTATAGTTGTAATAAGTTCTTGTACTTGTTTGAGTAGCTTTTGCTAATCGTTTTAATGTTAAACGATAGTATACCGTTTCCATTTTAATAACAGTATATACCAGAGATCAGCAATAAGTATTCAAAACAATGAGTAGTTTCGACTCATACTTATAATTTCAGATACGTATACACATTCATAGTTATTTTGATATCATACTCTTACTAATCATACTCAAAGTTGGAAGTACTCGTCGTATTCATACTTAACAACACACATGACTACATGACGGTATTGACTTCGACTCATGTCTACTTAACATTTACACGAAGCACAAAATAAGTATGATTCGAGTACGAACACTACTATACACACAAGAAGATAGTTTATATGCTTTGCTTGTAGTCTTTGTCTTTCCTTTCTTCTTTATTTGTATATGCAACAACAACAACAAAGGCTGTAAATTTTAATGAATGAGTCGAGCCACTCAAATCACTTATAAATATTTTTCTAAATTTATGAAGCAGAATGAGAATTGAAACACATTTCGAATGTTGTGAGTTTGATGTCAACGTTGTACTCATACTCATTGCTCCTTATACTTATAAATCAATGTTGTAGCGAGTACGAATGAATCTCAGTAGTTGAATTTTAATTCTGTTGATTCACTCGTATTCAAAATTGCATGAGTGCTTATGAGTAGCGAAAAAACGATTCATTGCTGATCTCTAGTATGAACATATGTAAGTTATGTTTGGTCACATGGAATCACGGTTTTTTTTTAATGATTCTTTGTCAGAGAGAAATAGATTCGAAGAAATTGAGAAAATGTAAGTTGTTGGTAAAGACTGGTGTGTCGTACTTGATGTATGTCGATAAGATGTGATTCGATCCGTATGGATGATAGAAGCATTTAAATTAGCTTCTCTTGAAGAGCTTTGATTTACTGACATACATATATAACAACAGTTGTAAAAATTCCCATACATTGCGAAACACACAATTTAAACATGAAATAAAATCCGTAAATAATTCCACAACCCAGTTTCTATCATAGTCGACTGAAGAAGGAAAAGCCTTTTATTTCTCTTTTTATCTTCAGGTTCTATTCTATAGTTCCTCTTGTCATAAAAACATATGCGTATGTATTGTATTTTGAAAGGAATTTTATATTTTTACATTAGCATACGATGTACAAAATATATTTTGTGACATTCTTTGCAAATTTTCAACTTAAGGAAAGCGGACGATTGTTGAAATCACAAAGGAGAATAAAAATCAAATAAATACTGAATACCTACACAAACAAATGAAACCAACAAAACCAGGCTAGAGTCTTCGAGTTAGTTCCCCTTTTTTGTCCCCCTAACATAAGATATCTTGTAACATTAGAAAAAAAAGAGAAAAAAAGGGAAATAAAAGTATTCTAACAAATTGGGGGGGAATATCAAACAAATGTCAAACCAGCCTACAAGACGGGGGAGGAAAACGTGGCAATACAATACCAGAAAAAAGGGATTGTAACTTAAGAAAAGGATCAGAACTTGTTAAAATAAATATTTTGATAAAAATATGACACATAACAGACTAAAAGATTTTATTACACAATTACAGTGACCAACATATGAGCAGTGCTTTCTTTGCTCGTAAAATGTTTGTTGAATTATTCTCATGTGATGGCATTTAAAGGCAAAAATAATAGTTATTGACCCATTAAATATGGCAAATTTTTATGATTTTGTT
Organism: Sarcophaga peregrina; assembly: GCA_014635995.1. Classification (NCBI taxonomy): domain Eukaryota; kingdom Metazoa; phylum Arthropoda; class Insecta; order Diptera; family Sarcophagidae; genus Sarcophaga; species Sarcophaga peregrina. The sequence goes on along the minus strand of CM025793.1, from coordinate 53,263,046 downwards.
TTTTTGTTTTCAATTCATGAAAATTGTAGGCGAGTCGTATCGAATGTTTGTTCGTTCAGAAACAGTATGCAGAAGAAGGTTTTGATGGTTAATGAGTTTGATATGAAAAATAAAGAACGTAGAAGACCACCAAAGAAATTTGAAGATACCGAATTGAAAACAATATTGAATGCGGATGACACTGTACTGAGTCGGAAAAAAATGATAGAAATGTTAAATGTTGCATAACATATACAGTCAAACTCGTTTCTAACAAATTCGGTTATAACGAATTCTTGGTTATTACGTACATATTTTCAAGTCCCAACGTTTTAATAACAATTTTCATACAACAAACTTCGTTTATTACGAACTCGTTTATAATGAATTCTCCTAACTTTTTTAAATAGGTCCAAGTAATTAAATTCCATACATTTTATCTTTTTTATAACGAATTCTCAGAAAAAACTTTAAAGTGTAGTAATAGTCCTTACTTTTATTTAATATGGCAGCATTAAACCATTATTCAGCATCTTTAATCAGCTGATAGATAAAAAGAATTAAAACAAATTTTTGGTTTTTAATAAAAAAATACTTTTTGTTTTTAATAAATGAGAAAAATTATTTCTATTTTATATTTTTTTCTATGTTTATAACGAATTTTACCTATAACGAACTTTTTTTTCTGGTCCCACGGAGTTTGTTATAACCGGGTTTGACTGTAATTTTTGTCACAGCTTTTAAGGCAAATATCCAAAAGTCATAAAAACTGATGCCACCTAAATTGAATGTGGAATGTTTCTTGTGAAATTCAATGTTGCATTGAATTGTTACTAACGATGAAAACTGAATTTATGTTTAGAACCCTGAATGAAAAAACCTTGGGTTAATCCGGGACAACCATCGACTTCGACAGGAAGACAATGCCGTGTGTCTGATAGAACCAGAATGGTGTGAAGTACCACGAACTTCAAAAACCCGGTAAAACCATTAATTCAGATCTCTATCGAAAACAAATTATCAATTTGAAGCATGAATTGTGCGAAAGACTACAATGTTGTACAGGTTGAAATGAGTATACGTACAATGTTGACATGAAACTATTACCATTCGAAATATGTTTGATTCATAAGCCTACCCATTTAAATTTATAATTTTATAAAAATACTTACAATACTTATAAATGATTCGAGTGACCCAAGTAGAGCTAACACACAACCTTTTAGGGAGCATTTTAGTATTCGTACTCTAGTTGTTTATGTCTGACGATCCACACTTCCCATTCCTGGTGACATAAACAGGATTGTTTGAATGATGTGAAGTAATCAACAGAGGGCACTATGCATTATATTTGAGATTTCTGTTCTTTAACCTTATAATGTAGTTTAATGTCATTTTAGGCCTTTAATCTGTACAATTTTTAATTTTTTTTTTTTCGTTCGTTTATTGTATTCATAAGGATCAATAACTTTTCAATAGTTGTTTTTTATTTATAATTTTGTGGCATTCGGCCATTGTTTAATTTTGGTAACAATTGTTAAATTAATTAATAATAAGCAACAGAACTACACACAAAAGAAAAGTGTTTCGTGTTTTTTATATTAAAACATTTTGTTCATTCAATTGTTCATTTGTTTGCCAGAAATCTAAACCCAATTTTGTTTCCAAGGTGTCGCCACAACCCCCCATGCCTTTAAATACAGTCCACAGTCGAATACTAGTCATACTTATTTTGAGATTCTTGTAAATGTTGAGTAATGGAGAGTTGAAATCGAAAACACATACTTTTTGTTAAAATAAGTATGAATACGTATAAGTATCATTCGAACTATGAGTATGAGTCGATTTTTGAATACTCATTACTGATCTCTGCTAAACACAAAGCAAACTAGATCAAACTACAAGGAAAGTAAGTCGTAGGTAGCTACAGGACCTGCCGTTCACACCTGACTTGCGTCCTTCCGACTGTGATTTGTTTTCTTCGACGGGCTGAGTAGCACTTCAATTCCCACGAGGGTTTATTGGGTTTATTGGGAATCTACCAATTGATGAAACGAAAATGTGTAGCCAAAAATGGCTATCAATAATCGTGAAAATGCTATGTTACTACAAGTGTGTATCAAAAGTGATACATAAGCCAGGATTATGAAGTTTTTTTAAGGTTCGATCTACAGTTAAAGTGAAAATATTCCAGAAATACGCATTCTTTTGTTCACCAGTGTATGTATATGATGTGTATACAATAAAATGCGTAAATTATTATTAAGAGACTGTTATAGTATTAAAGCTCTTGTACATACATCTGTGTGTACAATTCTGTATTTGTATTGTTGAATCATTTTGAAAGTATATGACGCATACGTCTGTATGGTATGCAATTATGTACAAAGTTTATGAGTAGTTATAGTTGTTGTTGTTGTTGTATGTGCATTCTTTGGAAAAACTCATAAACCATGTCAATTTTATGTCATAAAAATTTACTGCATTTAAAACGTCCCCTGTATGTTCGTGTATTTGCAATAGTATAAGAGCATATGTTTAAGTGTGCATGGATTTCAGAATGTATGTTTGGGAGCATTTGTTCTCTCTTGTGGTAGTGTTAGCAACTGGAGCAATGGATTTTTATTTTATTTTTAAATAAATACAAGCATGTATGCGGAAGAAATTTAAGAAAGTAAATAGGGTGAGCCAAAAGGACTTTCCGAAGATGTTTGAATACTTTTCTAATCGGTCTGTTATTTTAGACTGTAAGAAAATATCCTATAGGGCTTAAAATATTTGCTTAAATACGTTTATAAAAATATTAAAAATTATATGGGATTATGCTTTTGTATCTCTTTAAGTTTATGTTACTTGAATCGGAAAATCAATAAATGTTCGTTTGCTTGTACTAAAGGAAATTAACTTCTCAGGAGAACTGCCTGCCAGAGGACTGTTTTTAATGTATCCCAATATGGAGTTGTATTCAAACATTTTTATAAAAGTCAACATAAAACAATACAGAAAAGAAGTAAACAAGGTCAGACGTCACCACCAAAATGAAGTTTTGAAAGTTTTCTTCTAAGACTGCCTTTGCACAAAAAAAGTAAATAAATTTGCTTTAAAAAGATTTTTAAAAATCTGTTCTGCTACTTTTGTATGCAATTAACACACACAACAGAAACTAGGTCGTAATCCTGTCTAAAGTATTAACAAAATAAGAAATCCTGGGCAGCTTGTTAAATCTACATCTGCGAAATTGGTTGTCATTTATTCAGTCTATGTTATCAAATTACAACAAGTGAATGCTAAACTGCGAGCTTCTTGGCTCGATTGCTGTAGACTGTCTAATGGTGAAGGTATAGCACTGGCCATTTTATAGTCACCGGTAGCAACTCGTTTCCCAACCGTTCTCATCTTCTCTCTTTCCATCTTTCCTAAAAAAACCTGCACAATGCACTGCATGAATAGGGGTCATCCCCTGAGTGCCGGTTTAATAACAAAAATAAATAAAAAATAGACTTCATGGAGCAGTTTGCAATTCAGTCTAATTTTCTTTAAAAAATTACTGCTTCATCGATGAGTCACTATTCTGACAATAGTCAATCACAGAAGATTCAAAACCATCCAATATACTTTGAATAATCCATGTAGTGGCTCATATTTCTTCAAGAATAATGTTGGCGATGCCACAAAGTGATTTGACCCCGTTACAATTTTTCTTGTGGGGTTTTCTTTAGGAAGTTGGGGTAGTCTAATGGGTAGTGTAAAAAGTTGTAAGATATAAGGTCTCGGTTCAAAGAGTTAAATAAAATTGCCATGAAAATATTTCTCAAAAATATCTGCTGTTCGAATTCGACTTTAAACTGTTGGTACCGCCACTTACGTATAAAATTAACTCACGTAATCCAGATTGAAGGGTTGTAATCCCAAATAATGTATGTATGAGTTTTCTTAAGTCGCATGTGTATTCGCAACTAGAAACCATACCGATCTTTGAAAGGCCACACAACCCATATCATTTGTGAAATTCAGCTTGATTTATGCGCCAGAATTTTGCAGGATTGGAAATTTCAAATGACGTCTACCCAGGTGAAACGTAACGGGGTCGTGAACAATGTTATATTCCTCACATAGGAATTCCTGTCTACAAGATGAATATCCATTCAAACAATTTGCAGGTACTGCTTCAAATAATCGGCCTTGTCCGTTTATGACTTTGTCGAATGTTTTTTTTTTTTATTATTGTAAGCGATATTAAGAATGTTTATTTGTTTGGCCATTCAATACATGCGTTTGAGCACTTTCAGTCTCTGTCAAGGGAAATCAAAATAATAAAATATTGATTGGAATGATGTATTCGAAATTTTTTTGTATTTTATTGTTCTTGCAGTTGTCACTAATATTGTTGTTTTTACTCTTCTTTTCCTTGGTACGATTTTAAGGCAGTCCTTTTTTGTGAAGTGGTGTTGTTGTAAATAAATTGATTTGATTGATTTAATGCGATGAAATTGACCCATTTTATGTGAATAAAATTAAATTGTCGCACAAATAAATGAAATTGTTATTTCCTTAATATTATACAAAAAAAAAAAAAAAACACACTAAAATTAATTGCATGGAAAATTCAATAAATTTATAAAATAATTTTGCATTAAAAATTCATAATGTATCCGAAAAAGTGTGGCAAATTAATGGTTTGTGGTTAATAGAAAATTAATTTTAATGAAGGTTCGAAAATTTAGGAAAATATTTAATACCCGTGTCAAGCATATTTAATAATTTGTTTGTTTGTATGTTTAAGAAGTTTGGTCCGCAATGTATAATCTTGTACTTTTAATACGAAATATTTTCATAACGACAAACCTGTGTCGTATGAGTGATATTCAATTCAGTTTGCTTCATACACTACAAAATCCAATATTTCTTATTGCATACTTTTCAGAGTATTTATTCTACTACGGGTTATATGGTGCGTATACGTAATGTATTTCACGTTTAATTAAATATAAAGTATACCGTTAATATGGAATTAAACATTCCATTGACAATTCTAGATCTATTTTTAAAATTTTTGTGTAAGAGGACTTATATGTTACTCAGAACGAAGTTAAAGGACCGTTGGAATTGTTATTGTCACGATTATTGATAGATTTTGTTAAGTAATTTTATTATTTTGATTTATTTTAATTCATTTCAATAAAAAAATTTTTTAGTACATTTTATTATTGCTTTTATGAAATTTACGGCAAAATTTTTGACATGATGTACTGTGTTTCGGTATGGCATTTTACGTTAAAATCAAACACTTTATGAGAGCTTGGTTTTTCTTTATAAATGGCAAAAATTTTACTTCCGCACCCTTGTTTCGCGGCGATTTATAAATTCCAATTATTTAGATGAGGTAGCTTATTATCGCCCAAATAAGTAACACTCTCAAACGAGGGCTGGCTGAAACCCAATGGTACAAACCATTGTTATATTTCGTTAGAAAAATTTGTTTTCAACGTTATGTGTATTCCTGTAACAATAGAACATCAATAACGAGACTCTGTCTTGGGTTCGTCTCTGGTTTCCCGGATACGGGTTACTACAAATACGTCTGCAAGTACTTGTAACGCACGTAGCATGTACTTGAATGTAAAACTGTCAATTCCCTTTCAATTTGTTACTAATCTAGAGCGACAAAATTATTGGGATTATTAAAATCTGAAAGACTTTCAGGTCATTTTTCGCCATTATAAGATTAAAATTATGATCATTTTTGAATAGCACATTATCAAAGCGAATTATTCTGTTATCTCAAACGTACTTACATACATAATTGCCCATTACAACCCTTCAAACGTACTTAGTTAACCGAAATATTATTTTTCTGTAATATCTATTGAATAAAATATAGAACGAAACACGTTTCTAATGTTTGTCTGTTACGTGAGGTAATTATGAGAAGAACAATAAGAAAGATTCTACAACATTTTAGAAAACAGCTTCTTCTCAGCGTGAAGATTGGTAATATTTTTTCTTCCCCAACTGCTAAAGGAATGAGATTCTATGTTCCAAGTATTACCATATTAGGCGATAAACATCCTATTGTCATCTTTAATGCTGTGCTGCCAATACTATCGTCAGTTCATTTCTTCTTCTTTAGGGTCTTCAGCAGCAGGAATATTACATAAATACTTATATAATCGATTATTACAACTCTCCGTTGGAATTGGAAATAACTGTCCTGAGGTTTGAACCTTAGTCTGACATCTAATAAGCTAATATGCTACGACTAGACCACGACTACTGCTGTCAATATGAATAATATATCATGAGCAGAAACTTCAACCTTTTCACTTTCATCCAACACTTAACTTTAAATTTTTTCTGAAATTCCATAAATAATGTATTACACACATAATTGGCCATTACAACACTTCAGTCAGGATTACGACCTAGCTTCTCACACCACTTATGTTGTGTGCGTTAATTTTATACATGAGTGGCGGAACCTACAGTTTAAAGTTGACTCCGAACGACAGATTTTTGAGAAGCTTTGCACGGCAATTTTTACTCTCAGAATCTTTGCCAGAAATCTCCTGAGAGGAAGTCGTCGTATTGTGTATTCATATGTCACGTTTTATTACTTTTGATTTAAAAAAAATTTTAAACGTTAAATTATATTGTTCTTTGAGCCGGCAATTTTTCAGATAAAATATTTTTAAATGCTCACTTGAGCTTAAAAAATCAATGGCGACATTTAAATTTAATCGCTAACAAATATTTAAAACAATTATTTTTACATATGAAGAGTAATTCTTTTTTTAATTTTCTTAATATACGTACATGTACACATGCAGATACATATGAATAAAGAAAAAACGGAAAATGATTTTTAATTGAATAAATTATTATCGATTTAATGTTGTTGTTCAACAATAGTAAGGAATTCTTTTATTAAAAAATACATTTTTTACTGTTAACCGAGACTGACCTTCATCTTGTCCAATAAAACGGCAATTGACAAGTTTTAATGGAGTGTTAAAAGTTATGCAGCAAATGGCTTCATACTAATTGACCAAATTGCTAAAATACTGTGGTTAGAGTTAATGATACCCTGACTCAACAACACACTATAAAAGACTAAATCTCTTAGAGCCATCCCAACAAGGATTGCTATAATCCAGCAAACATTTGGAGAATAAAGTAGTCACAGACATTAAAAGAAAATATTTTTGCTTCTTTGCAATTTTAAATACTTCCTTTCATGTTTTCCATTTTAAGTTTATAAAGTGAAACTAACAAGAATTATATTTAATGTAGCATGAAGTTAGTGGAAAACCTCGGGAGAATTATTGTGTACTGCCCTCCATTTATATAATGCAGAATTCTGTTTGAACAACCCACGCCTTTGTGGGTGGATTTTTTTTTTGTTCTCCTTCTGAAATTGATTAACGTTGCCCGGATTCCAAGCAAGTACAGTCAACCATCCTATATCGCGATGAGTGCTTACCGCGTTATATGGCAACTGTGCTATAAGAAACTCAGATTTCAGGTACAAACCAGGCTAATTCGTAGTACATTCTATGGAAACCTTCTACCGCGTTGTATGGAAACCGCGCTATAAAAAACACAGAATTAGTACAAATCAGATCATTCATACCGCGTTATATGGAGACTAAGAAATACAAAAGGCAAGATATTTTAGAAATTATTTTTATTGAATTCAAGAGTTCATATATTGATTGATAAAAAATCATCTTAATTCATTGTTTTTTTAAATTGAAAATCCAACTGCTATTGCTTTGCATGGTACTGTATCTCAGCTGAGCTTTTACGTCGAAAATAAAATTCATATTAAGCCCTCTTACAATATCTAGTTGCTATTCATTCATAGACTGTATGGAAGAAACTTATGGGATGAAATTGAACGCAAACTTCCCTATAAGAGCACCGCGTTATCGGAGGGTTGACTGTATATATATTCAGCGTTTTTGCCAAATTTCTGCCGAGAGGAAATCGCCGAAGAAATATTTTTTCATATTTCGTTTTGATGCCTGACCAGGGATATGAACCCGGGCTTTACGTCTAATAACCCAACACACTATCTACTAGACTAAGGCGACTTCAGTATATAGATGAGTATTCTTGTTAGAAGATTTATTCTTCTTGGTATGAATGGAACCTAAAATAGCTCCCTAATATTCTGGTAAAATGTCGGTACAGTTACTATCTTCAGGTTGCTTCTCATTAGACTGATACACGACTCGAGAATCTGTTTCTGGGTATACTCTATAAATCCCTTCTTACTTTTTTACTGCGTTTTCTGTGTAAACTCTGTTAAGCTCTTTTTAGTCTGATCCAGTGCTACTTAGCTGATTCAACTTTTCATTGTTAAATCAATGAACCTCATATAAGATAAGTGCTCGAATGACAGCCCGATTGTCAGATGGTACTTCTGTGTGTCATTCTCCTTAATTCTTCAATAAGTTGTTTTGAATACAACTTTCTGTGGCATAAACTTTTGCTTGGACTTTGAATATTTCACTCTGCGTCCGAATATTCCGCTTTTGTTCCACTTTAAGTTTGTGACGACAAAAGTCGGAGGCCTCGTTTTTGCCCACACCATATCAATGAATGATAAGCATTATTTAATAGAATTTTCATTTTCTTTTCGATGTTGCTGTAAAAATTCTCATAAATAAAAATATTCATAATTTGTTCAGAATAAGTTCATAAGAAGCCCATTGTGCTTGAAATATTTATTAATGTTGCTAAGGTTGTATGTTTTATTCTCAGAAATATTCTTTTAAGTGATAACGATTGTCATACGACTCTCATTTGACCTATAAGACCTCTCTGCTGAATTCAATTGTTAGTTGCTCTCACAATGGTAAGTTGTAACGTAGGACACAACTTGTTTGAGTTTCAATCATGTTCGATCCGTTATTCGTTTCCTTTGTGTACAAAAGCAAGCATGTCTTCAGCGGTGTAGTCAGTTGGGGACGAGTTGCTGGTAAGGCAGGTCGATCCTAAGACTTCGACTGCGCTAATAACATAAGTAAATCACAAGTGGTGTGGTTCTCCCCACTAGTGAATTGTTTACAGCCAGTAAAACGTTGGCAACTGTGACTGGGCCGACACCAGAGGTCTCAGAACCAAAATCATTCTGTGGCATTCATTCGTAGGCCGTTTGATTATTGTTCTGACACTCCCCTTTGATTGACTCCACTGACACTATTTTTTGACGTTCGTTTACTGAATCGTTTACTGAACCGACACCAGAGGTCTCAGAGCCGAATCATCCAGAGCGTATGCCGTTTGATGGTTGCTCTAACACACCCCTTTAGTTGACGCTTTCGGTACTATTATTTGACGAAAAGTTGACTGGACAGACACCAGAGATTTCAGAGCCACAATCATCCAGAGCGTATGCCGTTTGATTTGTTGCTCTGACATCCCCCTTTGGTTGACTTGACTGACTGTGGCGGGGTAATAGCAAGGACCAATAGAAACCACAGTCATCCAGAGCGTATGCCGTTTGACTGTTGTTCTGACTCAATCCCCCTTAACGCTTTCGGTACTATTATTTGACGAACCATCGACTGGACAAACACCAGAGGTCTCAGAGCCACAATCATCCAGAGCGTAAGCCCTTTAATTGTTATTCTAACACTTCCCTTTGGTTGACTCGACTGATACTGTTATTTCATGGAGTTTTGTTTGGCCGGCCTAAGGCTTATTAATTAATGTTAAGCTTAATTTCTTACCATAAGTAACCCTAACATAGTGTAGTAAGTAAGCTATTTTAGTTATTATAAATAAATAGCTTGGAAACTTCAAGAAAATATCTTTTCTTTATGTAACTACTGGACGTCGCTGAACTACCCCAGCACCCGAGCGGAAACGTGTCATTTCAAGTTCTTAATCCGTTTTTTATGGCCTCGGGACGAAATCTCCTTTAAAAGAATATGTAGCAACTAAGTTATTCGTTCTACTGTTATTACTTATTTCCCTTAGTTAGTTGATAGTCGCCGTAGTCTAGTGGGTAGTGTGTTGGCTTATTAGACAAAAGGCCCGGGTTCGAAACCCAGGTCAGACATCAAAACGAAAAATATTTCTTCGGCGACTTCCTCTCAGCAGATTTCCGGCAAAGACTCTGAGAGTAAAAATTGCCATGAAAAGCTTCTCAAAAATCTGTCGTTCGGAGTCGATTTTAAACTGTAGGTCCCGCCGCTCATGTATAAAATTAACGCAAACAACATAAGTGGTGTGAGAAGCTAGGTCGTAGTCCTGACTGAAGGGTTGTAATGGCAAATTACGTACGTACTTATTTCCGTTGCGTAATATTTCCAAAATTCGTAAAGTTTATTAATATTGTATAGGGGATATTTAATGAGCGAGCTGTCAACAATTCGATTTATTAGGTTTTGGTGCATAGTTGACGTGTGTCCCATTAACCTCATCACAACTTGTACGGTTTTGGGGGTCGCTACCACATGGAACTGGATATAAAAATGAAAAGTTATTTCTATTTAAAAATGTATGCAAATTATAAAAAATTTTCAAACGCATCGCTAGCTCTGAAAAATTTTGTTTATGGCGACGTAAACAGAGTACGATCTAATTGCGCATCTAAATAAGCAGACAACGATCTAATAACTCTTTTAAAATGGTCAATAGAAGGGTCGATGAAAAAAAAAAATATTAAAGAAAAAAAAAATGCGTGTACGAAATTAGGCTTTCATCACTAAACTGCTATCAATCATTTGAAGAAAGTTGGACACACAAAAAAGTTTCATGGGTAGGTGCCAGGTATATTAACAGTTAAAAATAAAAAGGACCGAATTTTCATTTCCAATTCACCGCTAAAATCGCACGAAATTGAATCATTTCTGAAGTCAATGATAACTGACGATGAAGAGTTAATCACATACACCAATGATGGATTAAAAAGATCGTTAAAAACATAGATTCTACTGGAGGAAATCATAAAATCACGTATATAATCAGTCTTAAATGCTATAAAAAACATTCTTTAATAGCTTATTTTTGTAAATAAAAATTAGTTGTCAAATCTGGACATCAGAAGTGCGATATTAATTTAAAAATTATTATTTGCTGGGTTACAGACATTGGTTATGTAGAAGCGAAATGTAATTTTGAAGTTTAATGGCCTGTAAAGTCATCTTCTTCCAAGCCTGTTGAAAAATTTTACAACCACCGGAAATGAGATTCACATTTGTACACACTTTTTTTTTGTTTATTTGTTATTGTGAAATGGTTTTCACAATTTTAAATACCTTAAAGTCTTACAATTTCAGAAAAAACAAGAATGAATAAGGCTTAAGGTTTGAATAAATTTCTTTAAAGCAAACAACTTCAAAACTTTTTTTTTTGAAGAATCCTGTAAAAAATATTCATTCATTTTGTTTGATCTTTTATTAACCGTTTCATAACTTTAATTAAAACTAAATGTGTAGATTGTGTGTTGGCCTATTAAAGCCCTTTCTCAAATCCCAGACTCTTCTAACAAAAAAATAATAATAAAAAAATATGTAAAAAATAATTCTTTGTTAACTGCCTATCAACAAATTTCTGGCAAAAACTCTAAGTGCAGATAAAATCTGTCGTTCGGAGTCGATTTTAAACTGTAGGTCCATCCACTCATCTAGAAAATTAATACGCATGAAATAAGTGGTATGAGAAGCCAGGTTGTAATCTGGACTGAAAGGTTGTAATGATAAATCATGTATTTATCAGAGATCAGCAGTACAATACACGTTGTATTTGAAACGATGAGTAGGTACGATGCTTCGACTCGGCACAAAATAAGTATGATTCGCGTACGAACACTTCTATACTCACAAGAAGATTGTGTGTTAGCTATGCTTGTTAGAAGATTGTGTGTTAGCTATGCTTGTTGTCTTTGTCTTTGTTCGTTCTTTCCTTTCTTCTTTGTTTGTATATTCAACAACAACAAAGGCTGTAAATTTTGATGAATAATTCGAGCCGCTCGAATGACTTATAAATATTATAAGTGCTTTTCTAAATTTATAAATCAGAATGAGTAGGCGTACGAATCGAAGATATTTCGAATGTTGTGAGTTTGATGTCAACGTTGTACTCATACTCATTGCTACTTATACTTATAAATCAATGTTGTAGCGAATACGAATGAATCAGAGTAGTTGAATTTCAACTCTGTTGATTCGCCCATACTCAAAATTGCATGAGTGCTTATGAGTAGCTGAAAAACGATTCATTTCTGATCTCTGGTGTGTATGTAGGTATGTACACATGCGTATGAGATACCGTCGAAAACTTTTAGTTATTTGAAATTGATGCCATTGTAAATGGAATATAATATAAGCTTCACTGGGTGGAGCGCATCAAAAATGCCCAATTCCGGCCACAAGAAATTATAGACCCTATAGTGTGGTCAGACATCAAAACGAAAAATATTTCTTCGGCGACTTCCTCTCAGCAGATTTCTGGCAAAGACTCTGAGAGTAAAAATTGCCATAAAAAGCTTCTCAAAAATCTGTCGTTCGGAGTCGACTTTAAACTGTAGGTCCCGCCACTCATGTATAAAATTAACGCACACAACATAAGTGGTGTGAGAAGCTAGGCCGTAATCCTGACTGAAGGGTTGTAATGGCCAATTATGTATGTATAGTGTGTTGTAGTCGTTAACAGTAAGAAATATGGATGTATTATGGGATATATTGAATTCTCCTCTATCTCATCTATATTCATTTTGAAGGATTTGATATTATGTGAGTCATAGACCCTCGTGTAATAAGGAATGCGCGCAAAAAAAAAGGGCCTACTTTTAAGCTTCTAACACGCTTACAAAAAACGATTGCTAGGCTCGCAGACGTTAACCAAAAAACAGTAAGGTAAGAATAAAACAATATAAGAAATCTTTGAGTATTGAGAGAAAGCATGAAAGCGGAAGAAAAAAAGGATTCGCCGGCTAAAATAAAGCAAGTAAAATAATATGTATTTTCCTAAAACACTCCAACATGTCTGGAAGAAAAGTGGTTCAAAAAGACCTTGGTCAAAAAAAAAATTTTATACACAAAAGAATTCAAGTATTATTTATTTTAATTGAAATATAAAACGAAAAAAATCCGCCACTTATTTTTATTTCTATAATGAAAAGCGTAAGTCCAGATTATTTCGTGCGCACTCCTTATTTGTTACAATTTTATGCCAGTATGAGGATGAGTCTCAGTCTGATACTAACTGTAAATTGTTGCTATTTTAAGAAAACAGCTGCTCTTAACTATAATACTTCAAACATTCGCTGACATGTTATACTCCATTTTGATTTCCATTTTGGTATTGAAATTCCGTTTTTTAAGTTTGTTTTCGTTTCTATCAACATCATGTTGAAAATGTCGCGGATTAAACTTTTTTTCTTTGTTCCTTTATGCCGCAGTTTCACGTGGGAAGAATAAAAACAAAAATACAAAAACACTACAACGCTACAATGTTCGGTCGTATTATAAATTTTGTAAAAAAATAATTTTTTGCTTAATGAACGTAAGTATTTGTAGCTTTTACTTACATTGCCAAAAATGATGGAACTCTCTCTCTCTCACTCTATCAATTTCTTTGTCTAGGATGTCCCTTAAATAACTTCGGAAATTAAAATAGAATGAGGGCGATACCATTTCGAGCCATAAATCTGTGCTTGAGCATGTGAACCATAGACTTTATTCAATAGAAACACCATCGTAGCCAACTACTGTGACTAAATGAGCCCTTTTAGTTTGAACAAGTTCTGCTCTGATAACACTGCACATCATACTGATGGGTTTAACGCCCAAATTATGACCTCTTTTCTTTTAATTATTTGTTATGAAATCGGAAAATTTTTCGAATTGCAAAGTTTAAGGTCGTAAGTATTTAAAAGTACTTGCTCATGATACATAATGGAACGTACGTACACCTACATATTAGTTGAATGGCGAATACTTTTAAAATTTTCTAACACATATTACGAGATGCAATAGTGAAAATACCCTATAACACCCTCTAATTGTAAATAATTTGTACTTTTACATACATGTATACATCCATACACAATTGGTTAAATTCTTACCAGAGATAAGCAATGAATCGTTTTTTCGCTACTCATAAGCACTAATGCAATTTTGAGTATGAATGAATCAACAGAATTGAAATTAAACTACTCTTATTCATTCGTATTCGGTACAACATTGGTTTTTAAGTATAAGTATGTATGAGTATGAGTACAACTTTGACATCAAACTCACAACATTCGAAATATGTTTGATTCATACGCCTATTCATTCTGATTCATAAATTTAATTTAGAAAAATACTTATAATACTTATAAGTGATTCGAGTGGCTCGAATCATTCATCAAAAGTTACAGCCTTTGTTTTTGTTGTATATGCAAACAAAGAAGAAAGGAAAGACAAAGACAACAAGCATTTGTTCGTACTCGAATCATACTTATTTTGTGCTTCGTGTAAATGTTAAGTAGGCACGAGTTGAAGTCAATAGCATCATTCGTATTGTTAAATATGAATACGACGAGTAAGTACTTCCAACTTTGAGTATGAGTAATATGAGTATTAAAATAAGTATGAATGCGTATAATTATCTGAAATTATAAGTATGACTCGAACCTACTCATCGTTTTGAATACTTATTGCTGATCTCTGGTATGTATTCAATATGGTATTAAGTTTTAAATTTTATCGTTTAAGCGCAATTCAGTTGTCAACATCGATGGAGAAAAGAAAACAATTTAACAGCTTTTATTTTTCTATCTAATTTTAGCTTCTTCCAAAATTAAAAAAATTAACACAAATATTATTTCCTCAGGTTGCATTTCGAATTTTTCTTTATTTATTTATTTATGTTATAATTTTTCCATTTACTTCTGTAATTCTAATTAAACAAATTTATTTATTTTCGTTCTGTGAAGTTTCTGTTTTGTTTTTGTTTTGTTTTTTGTAATCATAATGATTTCTTTGAAGAAATAAAATTTTGTTTATGAGAAAGCAAAAATATTTACTTCGGTTTGACCGCAGGGAAAACATGTTTGTTCCAAACTGTATTTGATGCTGTTTCATTGCTATTTAAGACAATAAATTTTTTTCAAATATTTACCGTCAATGTGACCAGCAAACAAACTACAGAAAAATTTATTGCAAATACGAGTAAACATATTTGAAGCGAATATTTTTTCAGTGTGACCTCAGCTTAAGTGGAATAAAAAATAGTTCAAACGTACGACATGATTTCCTTGGATCGATAGTAACCGAAATGTCAGATTTTCCGTTACTTTGGCAGACAAATCACATTGAGGTTCGCAGATGGCACGGATAATTTATTTTTGTTAACCGCTGGGATTTGTGGGTGGCTGATATATAATGCAACAAAGTAAAATGCTGTATTTTTTTTTAATTTTATTGATCAAAAGCTAAAAATGTTGGAAATAACATCAAATTTAGTATAATTATTATAATTATGGCCTTCAAACGGCCGACAAAACCATCACAGGCTGCACGAAAGTAGCTCTGCGATATTTTGACCCATTCCCGATGAAGCGCCGTCTTGAGATGATCGACACTTTGATATTTTTTAGTGAGAACCTTACTCTCCAAAATGCCCCACGCGCAAAAGTCCAACGGATTGAGACTTGGAGATTTTGGTGGCCATTGTGCGGTAGAAATGAAGCGAGGAACTTCCTTTTTAAGCCATTCCTTGTTGATGTGTGCTGAGTGCGGTGGTGCTGAGTCCTGTTGGAATGTCCATGGTCTGCAGCCGAAATGTTTGTCTGCCCAGGGTTTCAATACTGTCTTTAAGACATTTTCCCGATAGTATTCGGCATTTATTTTGACCCCACGGTCGATGAATACGAGCGTGAAGCGACCATCGGCCGTTACGGCGGCCCACACCATTACCATCGGCGGCGCTTGAGTTTTGGTGGCCAATCGCAGGTGTAAATTTTTGCTGACCTCTTTGGCAAGTAAACCCGATCATTTTGGAATGGCTTCTCATCGGAGAAAACCAAATTCGGTAAGTGGCCACTTTCGTGCAAGCGAAGTAACTCCTTGGCTCTTTCCAGTCTAATTTTTTTTTGTCCATCATCGAGCTCTTGCACTTTTTGGAACTTCAATGGCTTTAGTTCAAGCTCATTTTTCAATGCGTTTTGCATCCCTTCTCGCGATGTGTTCAGTTTCGATCAAATCCCGGGACTTCACTTTTCGGATCATTTCTGGTGTTGTTACCGTTTTTTTCGTTCACTTTTTGGATGCGATGCAACACTGTCAGTATCACGGTAACGAGCAAGGGTACGAGAAACAAAAGATTGATTTGCATATAAATGCTAAGGGCTCTAGTGATAGCCACTTGTGGTTTTCTAGCCAAATATAAAACGATCACACTGTCACGCTTGAATTCAATCACGAATAACTTTTTTTCTGAACGTAATAGATCAAAATGCTTCTGTAAGCTTGTCAATAATAAAATCAACTGTCGTTAGAATAAATCTGTCAGCTGTCAGACGAGCGGTTTACAAATGATAACAACCTGAAGTTGGTTGCAATACACATTGCAAAAAAATTTAACGAAGTTTAATCGGATAACTTCGGTGATCAGTGCATAGCACCTCCAAGTGAGATGACTGTGCCTACAAATCGCTCTTCTCTAGAATATCCATTTCAGAATAAGAACTGGTAAGAAAAGGCGTCCTTTTCAAGACCCAAGTCGTTGGTGTCCACTCCATTTTAGCTAATAAAAGTCGTTAATCATTGACTTTGTGCTTCTTGTTGACAGTGATGGACTGTCCTCAAAACACGTCTTTATCTATGGTCGTCCATGGTAATTTGACAAAACAGAGTGCACACCAAACATTTGCTCGTTTCCTGAATTTCTCAGTTCAAAGTTCGACAATTACGAAAACTAAAGAAGGCTTCATCCTTAAGATGCAAACAGTTAGCAGTTCTACTTGAAAATCAAAATATTATGAGATGTTATTAGGGCTTCGTTTATAATTTATACTTACGCAGGATTAAATGTTGGTTTGAAAATATTTTTTTTTTTAACTTAGTACTGCCATGTCAGGCACATGGTCGTGAAAATCATAACTACCGCAACAAAAACAGAAACAATTTATAATTTTTGAAGACAACAAGTACTTCAACTTTTTTCTGCCCTGGCTGTCAGTCATAATTGTCTGACATCATCGTTTCAAATGTTGAAAAGCTGTCAACATAATTTGAAACTTCTCCACGTTTATGTAACATTTTAAGTAGCTGTAACAACAACAAAAACAGCAATATTGTTGGTAATCTGAAAACAAATTCAAAACACATTCAGATTCTGCCACTTAACTCACTTTACATTTACGTACACACATGTGTTCATTTGAACAAAAAATCTTTCAACTTAAAAATGTTCTTAAAATCTGTCATTCTATGGAACAATAAAGCCAACAAGCAAGGACCTCTACAACAAAAAGAACTTTGTATGAGTATATTTACACAGAAAATGTCAAAAGTTGCCATTCTCGCATCTTCAATGTGGTTATTTAACTGCGGAGCCGGCTCAATAAGTTCATGAACAATTTTTATTATTTTTTTCATATTTTCTTTTCGATGTCTGACCTGGGTTTGAAGCGAGGCCTCACGTCTTTTCAACAGATATAATATACCATACTTCAAAGAACGTCAGGACTTCTCTGAGTGTAATGCAATTAAACGCTTAATTTTCTATGATTATGGTGCGGTTGCTTGAGGACCGCTGTAGTTTGTTGCTTACTCGTATGCATATGCGCTTTGCGAAACCCCTACAAAAAAATTCTCACTGCTTCAAATCGCACGATCCCATCATCTATTAGTGGGGTGACCATGCCGTTAAATCGCTCGTGTAGAATATCTAACGTATCTACGTACGTCATGTTGAAATCACATGTATTTGGTGTTCAAATCATCGAGTTATAGTGCTCATCGTGCAGAGTGATGGTCAGAACTAAGTTATTCTTTGAGAAATTTACATAATCAGCATAATCTAAAATTATGAAATTTGTTAAAATGCTTCAGGGCCCCTTCAACAAGAACATTTCTTGGTTTATGACTAAATAACTGGCAACTAACTTGACAGATCTAGCTTTACGAAGATGATCCTTATCAACTGTAAAAGTCCATGAGTTAATCAGTTGACGAATTGCTGCTACCTAAGCTAGTATTAATTATCTCGGCAAATCCGATTTTTAAAATCAGTAAATAAGATTTATCGAAACGTTGAAAAACAAAATGATTTTTATTTACAAAAGTTGTGTTGCATGAAAAATATCAAGAACTTATTATTACACCCTCGTTTATACGCACATGCACTCACACATCAACAGAATTAACACATTCAGAGAAGCAATGAATCATTTTTTCGCTACTCATAAGTACTCATGAAATTTTAAGTATTAAGTGCGTCAACAGTAATGAAATTCAACTATGTACTCTGATTCATTCGTACCCGCTACAACGTTGATTTATAAGTTCAGGTTGCAATGAGTATGTGTTCAACGCTGACATTAACCCCATAACATTCGTAATATATTTGATTCATTAGCATGGTCATTCAGATTCATCATTGTCGTTATATTTACAAAACAGAAGATAGAAAATGACAAATACAGTGAGCAAAGCAAACACCAGTATTCTAGCGAGTATTGTAATGTCCGTACTCGAATCATACTTATTTTGTGCTGAGTGTATACGTTGAGTCATGGAGAGTCAAAATCAACAAAATCGTGCGTATTGTTATGTATTAGTTCGATGAGTATTTCAAACTTTGGATATGAGTAGTATGAGTATAATATTAAAATAAGTGTGAATGCTTACAAGTATCTGAAATTATAAGTATGACTCGAATCTAGTCATCGTTCTCGATGCTCATTGCTGATCTCTAGTACGTATTATAGAATATAAAACATCCGATCCTCAGTACAGGAACAGAATGAGGAGATATCGGGTTCCCCATCTAACGTTTTTTTTTCAATTGGTGCTTTTTTCGTGGATGGTAACACTTAGCTCATGTCTGATTTGACAGATAATTAGTTTTATCCTTCCGGTGAACGGATATTGATCATCCAATGTGTTTTCGCTTCGCTAAGTGGGACTGCGATCGACTTATAGAAGATGCCGATTTTGACAAAAAAAAAGTCTTTTTAGATGAAGCTCATTTTGATTTTGGCGGTTATGTAAACAAGCAAAATTCTCGTATTTGGGGCACAGAAAACCATTGAAAAGCCGATGCACCTAAAACGAGTCACTGTTTGGTGCGGATTTTCGTCCAAAGGTATAATTTGGTCAGTTTTCTTCGAAAATGAGCAAGGAGTGGCCGTTACAGTCAATGGCGATCGTTATCTGGCAATGTTGAACGAATTTTTTTCACAAAAATTGATGAGGAGGATATTGGCAACATCTCGTTTCAACAGGAGGGAGCAACGTGGCACACAGCCGAAGCTACACTCGATGTTATGCGTCCTGTTTTTGAAGATCGCATTATCAGCCGCAGAGCTAATGTCGTTTGTCCATCTCGGAGCTACGATTTGACACCGTTGGCCTATTATTTGTAAGGTGCCTTCAGAAATAAGTGTCACGCCCGCAAGCCAGAGACAATTGACGCTTTAAAAGACAATATTTGTGAAGCCATTGATGAAATACAGTTGCACACAATCGATAATGTACTTAAAAATTGGACCGTTCTTGTGGCTACTGCATGGCCAGCCGAGGTAGCCATTTCAAAAGCATTTTCAAAAAAAAAAAAAAATTATTTGCGAACCATTTATAAAGACAATAATTAGAAATCATAAATTGAAACTGAAAAGTGTAGAAGAAATAATTTATTTCCTGAAACACGAAATGTATAAAATTTAAAATTTTATTAAATGTTCTTTGAACTTATTGTTGTGGTCAGTTAACTTCATCATTGGTAAATCTGAAGGTCGGTTTAAAAAGGATAAAAATAAGGGAAAAGACTGTACAAAGTTTAATAACAGTGCAACCAGTCCTTTCAACAATTTCCTTAGTTGTCCCTCTATTTTCAATGTATTAGACAGCTAAAGCTTTTTGCTTTCGGTGCTGGTCACTTCTCTCGATTTATGTTCAGCTTCCACAGATATCGCTGGTTATGTCTATTGGGGGGTCAACTTTGATACAAATTATTTTTCTTTATTGTAATTGTTTGATAATCTTTCTATAGAATAGTGAGATCTTACTAGATCTTTTTCTAAAAATGAATAAAATTTTTTAATTAAAACCACAACAACATTTTGCAGAATGCATGTACAATTGTTCATTACAACTCTTCTGCCTATCTAACGCATCGTATTGTGTGCATTAATTTTATACGTTAGTGCCGAGACATATAGTTTAAAGACTCTGAACGACAGAGGTTTGAGAAACTTTTCATTGCAATTTTATTTATTCTCAGAGTTTTTGCTAGGAATCTGCTGACAGAAAGTCGCCGAAGAAATATTTTTTATAAGGAGTGCACACAAAAAAAAACTGGACTTACTCTTTTCGTTATGGAAATAAAACTAAGTGGCGGATTTTTTTCGCTTTATATTTTAATTCAAGTAAATAATATTTGAATTCCTTTTGTGTACAAAATTTTTTTCTGACAAAGGCCTCAGTGCATCCCACTTTTTGAGCCATTTTAGGACGTTTTAGAAAAATACGCATTATTTTACTTGCTTTGTTTTGGTCGGCAAATCCTTTTTTCTTCCACTTTCATACTTTCTCTCAATATTCAAAGACTCTTTATATTGTTTTATTCTTACTTTAGAAACTGTTTTTTGGTTAGCACCTGCGAACCTAGCAGTCGTTTTTTGTAAGCGGCGCGGGTTTTCATTAAAAATTTCAATTATTTTTTTACGACATTGTTGTTGGGTGACCATTTTCAAAAAACTAATTTTGCTATTGCAATGGAATTTAGCACGTGGATTTTGAAACAGATGGCTGACAAAAACAATGTAACGGTATTCATTTTATTCAATTATGACAAAAGTTATAAGCTTAAAAGTAGGTCCATTTTTTTCGAGAGCACTCCTTATTTCGTTTTGATATGGCCTTACTTCTAATAAACTATGCATACTTTTTCCATATTGGAAAAAGGTTTTTTCCAAGTCCTTAAAGAACGCTAATAAGGGCAGTAATAATTGAAAATTGTTTACTTTGCTGTTTCCTATTAATTGCCTTTTCCAAACCTCGGTAAATTTATGATAAATTATTGATGATGATCGCAGTCTTTTATTTCTCTGAAAACTACCTACAAAAAAAAAAACAAAATCAAAACTTTTCTTTAATCCCACTACTGGTGCTGATGGCTGTAAACAAATTTGTCGTTTTCTTTTGTTTTTATTTCTCATCCCAGGAGACAACACCGCTTGGAAATAATTCCAGAAATGAACTTAAGTTAGCAAGAGTATTAGTTTTCGGTACCACTAGCTTAAAGAACAATGCCAAAATGCGAAATTATTTGCAAATGTTTTAAACAAAAAACCTTAAA
The DNA here is from genome assembly GCA_014635995.1 of Sarcophaga peregrina. Lineage (NCBI taxonomy): Eukaryota > Metazoa > Arthropoda > Insecta > Diptera > Sarcophagidae > Sarcophaga > Sarcophaga peregrina. The sequence goes on along the minus strand of CM025793.1, from coordinate 53,241,542 downwards.
ATATTGCAAGAGTTTCTTTAATTTTATTTTCTTAAAAAAGGTTGTTGAAATACTGAACCGATATTTATTACTGTTTGAAGTGCAATTGGAAGAAGTTCTTTTAAGTTTATTATTCATTGTAAGTGACAGTCAATACCAGTTCAGTAATACAAAACATCATCACACATGTTGTAATAGCTATCGCGTTATTCGTTATGTACACTACACTAATGCTTTCAGTAGCAAAGAATCTTCAATATTTTCTTTTAAAATGAATTCAGGGTATATTGAAATTTTAAGTCATCGTAGTCTAGTAGGTAGTGTAGTGTGTTGGCTTACTAGGCGTGAGACTACGATTTAAACCCCAGGACAGATATTTCCAACAAAACGAATTATGGAAAAACATTTCTTCGCCGACTTTCTTTATGCAGATTATTAGCAAAAACTCTGATGGTAGATAAAATTAGTGGTCGCCGTGGCCTGGCTAATTAGATGTAAAGCCAGGCTTCGAGTCCCAGGCCAGACATCAAAAGAAAAAATACAAAAAGTATTTTTTCGGCGATTTCTTCTATGCAGATTTCTGGCAAAAACTCTGTGAGTAAATAAAATTGCCATGAAAAGATTCTCAAAAAAAAATCTGTCGTTCGGAGTCGACTTTAAACTGTAGGTCCCTCCACTTTTGTATAAAATTAACACACACAACATAAGTAGTGTGAGAAACTGCGAGGTGCTTGGAGACGATTGCTGTAGACTGTCTAATGGTGAATATATACCACTGGCCATTTTATAGTCACCTAGCAGCAACTCATTTCCTTGCCGTTCGCATCTTCCCTCTTTCCTAAAAACCTGCACAATGAATGGCATGAGTAGGGGCCATCGCCTGAGTGCTGGTTTTATAAAAAAAGAAAAAAATTGCCATGAAAAAGTTTCTCAAAAATCTGTCTTTCGCAGTCAACCATGCCACTCTTGAACAAAATTAACCTACACAACGTCAGTGGCATGAGAAGCTAGCTTTTAACCCTGACTGAAGGGTAGTAATGATCAAATAATGTGTGAATATATTTGAAGTTCGAGATTCATTCCTAACAGCTTTCCGCTTAAGCCATGAGTAGTCAATGAGTTCGGTAGGTTATCACAAGTTTGTTTTTCCTGTGTTCTGGATCATTTTGATCAGCCAAGGGAATTGAGATTTATTACAGATTATAGCAGAATATTTGAATCCCCTCGCATTTTCCCAACTTCGCCATGCTTTTTTTAAAATAGGGACCATTCAATGATAGGTTAATGGTTCAAAGTCGTGTAAACCCAGAAATTGAATGTTAGTTCATTTAAAACTAAAGGGAAACTTGAGAAAATCTTTCAAGCAAAAGTTAACTTCATTTAAAGATAGACAGCAGGTTAGGTAGATATTTGTTCGATCTTCTATTCCACATATCGATGCCTCCGTTCTATAGCATTCTAAGTCGAAAAAGTGTGTTTTGAGTTATGAGCTCTCAAAGTTTTCACTCATCATAAGGTTATACAGTCAAACTCGTTTATAACGAACTCGGTTATAATGAATTCTTGGTTATTACGTACATATTTTCAAGTCCCAACGTTTTAATAATAATTTTCATACAAAAAACTTCATTTATTACGAACTCGTTAATAATGAATTCTCGGTTTAAAGGAATTACTTTAAAGGGTCCCAGTAATTAAATTCCATACATTTTACCTTTTTTATAACAAACCCTCAGAATTAACTTTGAAGTGTGGCAATAGTCTTTACTTTTAATTAATATGGCAGCATTAAATTATTACTCAGTATCTTTAATCAGCTGATAGATAAAAAGAATTAACAAATAATTTTGGTTTTTAATAAAAAAAAAATTCTTTTTGTTTTTAATAAATGAAAAAAAAAATTCTTTGTATTTTATATTTTCTTCTATGACTGGACTCCGTTTATTACGAACTTTGCCTATAACGAACTATTTTTTCAGGTCCCACGGAGTTTGTTATAACCGGGTTTGACTGTATGTGCATTCTAAGTAGATTTTTCCTTATAACTTCGGAATGGATGGGCGCATTTTAACCAAATTTTGACAGTTTTTAAGTTAGAGAACGTAGAATTTAAAAATGCAAAAACATTAAAAACGTTCTAAGTACAGTTATAGAATGGAGGCGTCGATAAATGAAATCAAAAATTCTTTCAAATGGCACACAAAATGTCGATGAGATTTCACAAGGGCTTTGCTTAATTTAAAATTATATGTAGGACGCGTATTATAAAAAATGGCAACGATTTAATTTTAATACAACATCACATTTGTTTAATAAACATTTTCATGTATGTACAGTGCATCGCATAGACTAATAATAATAAAAACAATAATTATTGCATCAGCAAAATGTAAATAAATTTCCGAAAGTTGTTGTTGTTTTCGATTGTTTTTTTTTTTCAATTTATGTTGATTTCATGGTTTATAAACCACTTTTAGTGGTTCGAAACTATAAAATTTTGTAAATTCAACTGCATTTTGTTTGCAATTACGGAGTATTTATTGGCACAGAAGTTATCGCCAATAAAATGCACACACAACAACAACATAATTTAATGAAAAATTTATAAATTTTAGCTGAAATCGGTTTAGAACGATTTTAATTATTATGCGTGTGTGAATATGAGTGAATATGTGTTCTATGAGTACTTTATGTTGCAATTAAAAATCACGCATAAAATATGATTTGAATTATAAAGTTTTGATATTAAATTTCTGTTTAAGTAATGAATACCCAACGATATCAGAATAATCAAATAAATTATAATCTCTGAATATGTTCCGAAAAAACACGAAAAATAATAAAAGAATAAAAAATTAAAAAAATTTAAATGAAATGCATGCAGTAAATCAAATTATAAAATTAAATTATTATTCCATTTCGAAAAGACTATTTAGGAACTACTGAGCCCGTGCTAAGCTATATCATGCAAGTCGTTTGGATTGAGCTCTTTACTTTTCTTCCTTACAGTTACATACATAATTAGTCATTACAAACCTTCAGTCAGGCTAATTGAACTAGCCTCTCACACCACTTATATTATGAGAGTTAATTTTATACATAAGTGGCGGGTCCTACAATTTTTAAAGTCGCCTCCGAACAACAGATTTTTGAGAAGCTTTTCATGGCAATTTTATTTACTCTTAGAGTTTTTGTCAGAAATCTGCTGAGTGCAAATCGCAAAAGAAATACTTTTTGTAGTTTGTTTTGATTTCTGGCCCGGGGCTCGAACCATGGTTTTACGTCTAATAAGCCAGCGCACTATCTACTAGACCACGGCGAAAGTTCCCCGACCGCTGCTCTAGAGGAATTAGCAACTGACCATAATTTTTATCGACAACTGATTTTCAGTAAGAAGATTAATTTCTAGAAGAATAGATGCGTGAATAAACAAAACTGTCGAATTTTGAATGATATCGAATGAATTTCGAAAAGTTACTATTTGTAATAGATTTTGGGGTGATGGGTGTCATCGGTTCAGATTTCTTTAATAAACCAACCTTGATGTTTTGGTCAGAAGTTTATGATCTGGATATCAACGGATGCGTTCCACCTAGTTAAGTCATGACGGGCATTTGAACGATATTATATTCCACATTACTTTATACGTCGCTGCATCAATAAGACTTTCAAACGCATATATAAAAACATATACAGTCAAACTCATTTATAACGAACTCGGTTATAACGAATTCTTGATTATTACGTACATATTTTCAAGTCCCATCGTTTTAATAACAATTTTCATGCAAAAAACTTCGTGACTTACGAACTCGTTTAAAAAGGAACTACTTTAAATGGTCCCAGTAATTAAATTTCATACATTTTACCTTTTTTTATAATGAACCCTCAGAAAAAACTTTGAAGTATGGCAATAGTCCTTACTTTTATTTTATATGGCATCATTAAATTATAATTCAGTATCTTTAATCAGCTGCTAGATAAGAAGAATTAACACATATTTTTGGTTTTTAATAAATATTTTCTTCTTTTTTTATAACGAACTATTTTTTCTGATCTCACGAAGTTCATTATAACCGGGTTTGACTGTACTTTGTTTTATTTCAATTTAGAGGTCATGCTTAATGACGTGTGATTGGAATGATGAAATATTGGATGCAAATATACATAAGACTACCAACCTTAAGAAGCAAAAAAACCTTCACAGAAGGAGCCTATAATGAAGGTCAAGGGAGTGCATGGATGTCGTAATGATTGATGAATCTGTTGGTGTAACAGGCATAAGTCAAAGCCGCACAAATGAATAAATATGGTTAAAAGATATTGTCCGTTGAGATGGAGCATAAAAACATTAAACAAAATATCGTTGACCTTTTCTTTTTTTTTATTGAAATTAAAAGATATTTCACTCCTTTCACTCCGATAACAATATACAACAATCATGGCAATATGGCAATATGTCAATATTAAGAAATTCTATTATGCTTAAAAGATTACTTAGTCGAATGACGTATACAGTTGGTGAGAGGTATAACGGTCTGGCGTATGGTTAGTTTTATGTATTCTGCCTTATATTTGAAAGTGTTTTTTTTGAGAAACATATCCTAATAGTTTGTTGACACTTTTTTCTTTTTATTTTTTGCCCTTTATCGGTTTGGGTTTGTTTGTATAATATTCTCATCTATGTTGTTAAACGAACTAAAAATACAGTGCGGATTCAACAAATCGACATGAATTATGTCCATTTATGCCCGCAAGAGCAAATGTAATAAAAAAAAGGTCATCTAATGTTTATGTTTCTTAATAGTGATAAGAAAAGTCAATAAATTAATGTTTAACAAAAGAGAAGAAGATACAATTTGTAAAATAGTTCTATAAATTTTACAACAATATTAAGCTTTTTGAGTCTAGTGAGCTTTAGAAGATCTCAATGTTAAATTATTTTACTGACATTTGCAGATTTTTCATTTAATTAACCCATTAACGCCTGACCCCAGAATCCGTGCTCCGACTTCGGTGAAATTTGGCGCAAATAGTATTTGAACTATTTGTATTGAGATGAATATTTTAATTTTATTTTTTTAAGTATTTTTTTTTCTATCCACTTCGGCATAAGTGTGTTCCAAAATAAAAATTCTTCTCTTTATTATATGGCGGCGGCTAAACAACATAGTTAAGCAATTTTTGAGATTTTTATTGAAAATATACACGTTTGTGACAATAATATTCTTGATAAGAAGGATAAATCTACCAAAATTACTCCATTAAACAATGCATTGAATAAAAAATTCATACCATTTGGCATATATTCTCATAGTCCTTCTGAGGATGAACAGATGATCGCATATTATGGTCGCCATTCCCTAAAGATGTACATAAAAGGCAAGCCAATACAATTTGGTTTCAAATACTGTGTGTTGAATTCTATGACACGATATTGTTATTCCTCAATCCCATAGGCTGGCACTTCTGGTAGCTGACTACGGCCTTGGAGAAAACGTAATATTACAACTACGAGAATATTTCATATCCAAGTCGATATAATGTTACATTCGACAACTTTTGTACAAGCCATAATTTATTATGTACATTATCTCGAAAAGGTTATTTTGCATCCGGTACTATTCGAGATAATCGAAGCAATCATGCATTACTGGATGATATTAAATTTATGAAAAAGGAACCTCGGGGTTCATCAGATTTTTGCTTTGACAAAAATAATAATAATAAATACCGAACGACGATAATTCGGTAATTATCTGCACACATATTTATTATCACGTTATTCCACGTTATTCTGAAGGTGGTGACTGTATTGTCTAATTATTTCGGGTGTAGAGCCGATGTGCAAAACCAAAGGATATGATGTTAAACCTAGCAAGATGACTGTCGTTGAACAACCATTCATAATACCTGCATATAATCAGCGAATGAGTGGAGGTGACTTATCCGATAACGGCGTCAACAATTAGCGTATGCGGGTCCGAGGAAAAAAGTGATATTGGCCGTTACAAATTAACGCTATTGACGCAGGTATGGTAAACTCATGAAAACTACACTGTTTGTGGAGGGGATGTTGTGTTAGTTAGTGTTGTGGAAGAATTGGTAAAAACTCGTGAAAATCGACGCCATGATGCAAAAGTTATCACAAATGCGCAGCCAATAGCAAAACACACTGACAAATTTGACCACACAATTGATAAAATTGGAAAATGCGGTTGCTGTGAGTACGTTTGTACAGAATACGGTTTGAATCTGCATCCAAGGAATTCTTTTGCACAATTTCATACCAGAACTACCAAAAATATAAAAAATAGAGAAAAATAAATGATTTGAAATTAATTTTTAAAAGTTTTAGGAAAAATATCTCACACCAATGCCCAAGTAGGTATTTTTATACCCATGTTCTTTAATCGCACCTGTAGCTTAGGTAAGTAGACTAATTCAAATGAAAGTATTTCTATCGGGTAGAAGATATATTATATTACATGACATCCAAAGATTTTTCTGAGGATATCATCCACCCATATTCCGCAGAAATTTTTTTTACAAAATTTTGATTTTGAAAAATTCGTAATCTTTGACATTTTTGCAGTCATCCAAAATATGTGAATATCATGCCTTACAAATTTTTTTTAAACCGTTTTAAGTCTTCTTTATTCGTTCTTAAAGAAGATTTTGCGCTCTCGTTTAATTGGGTCAAGATAGAATTTAAAAAATAATTTTTTTTTTGTATTTTTCTACCCATTCGGCGTTAATAGGTTAAATCGTTACAATAATATGATTGTGTTTGTTAATCACTGATAAATAAAAACTAAAACGTCAAACCAAAAATAAATATTAACTAAATTTAGTTTCTTTTTTTTTTTTTTTTTGGTGACTTCTGAGTGTTATTGACACACTCTGTTCTTTTTGTGTTTTGTTGGAATTTTAAAAATATTCGTTGATTTCAATTACTACTGGCATTGCTAACTGAAAATATAAAAAATTGTTTCCTATATTTTACCAACTTGTCTTGTTCTAGATATCATGCCAGACTTACAACTACAGTTAATTGCAAACGTACTAAATATCTGTGGCAATAAGTGACAATGGCTTAAGTGGACATAAGTGTTTTTTCATTTTATTACATAATTTTCTTCTTTAATATCTATCACTCAGCTAAATTTCATATATAAAATGTCATTATTAATAGAGACAACAGCAGTTTAAAATCGACTTCGAAAAACAAATTTATGGTAAACTACCAACACACTACCTACTTGACTACGGTGACTTACATAAACATCCGCTAAACACCAAAGACTTTAAGGTGTCATAGAAATGGAATAAATTGTCCTATCTAAACTGGATAGCAGAAATAGAAACTTACAATATACAAGATACATTGTATTTTTTCGTAATTCGGTGTAAATTTGTTCAAAGTACTTATTTATTAAAATTTTTAAATAGCTGTCTACGGGTCGTATGAGTAATATATTCAAATTCGTATTAAAATTACGCATACACTATTTTTTTACGCCGAGGAGGGATAAATGTACCTAACCGCACCATAGAGGAAGCCGTCATATCCTCCGTGTGTGGAGCCCTCACCCACTAAATCCCCCCTCCGTCCTGTGGACCGTTGTGCCCACTCCGGAACTATGGTGGTATTACTTTGGAGTGGAGTCCTTTTGGCCCTTTGTCCACCTTCATGCTCATATCTGCGTTCGGATTGCGTATTGAAGGTTGAGGAGACTTCTAAGTGTCTCCACTTTTTCTTTCGTCCAAGTTCCCGACTGGGACTTCGTTTGACACGTTAGCTAGTGTCTTCTATGCCGGCGTGCCTATATGTTCTGATGCTTTCAGATCTCCCTTCTTCAGCTTCAGAATGCGTTCCACGTAAATTGCCACTGAACCCCAATTCTCCCTACCTGCCATCACAACTGCGACAATGTTAGCGGTTGTGATTTTTCTAATCGTTGACGTTAGTACGGAGCGATAGCTCTGCCAGCGTTCTCATTCGAGTACAGTGTGTTTCGCATCATCAATCACTTCCCATTCCTCGTAAAGACAGTAAGGGGAGTCGGATTTGCCCATTCTGCGCAGATATTTCATAAAATGTACGTGACCCGATAGCATCTGCGTAACGTAGAAATTTAACTCTCCAAATTTCCGACCAATCCATGGCCTTATGGCCGGGATAAGTCTCGCCATCCATCTTAAGTACTCTTTGAAAAACTTCTAAAGTAAGTCTTTAAGATATCTTAGTAAGTTACATCACAATAAAGCAAAAACGTTAAGTCAACATGTTGCTTTAAAATGTTGCCGTAACATATTAAGTTTAGCTACAGTAAACATTTCCTTTTCATAATAATTGCTTTATGAGCGAAATTCTATAACAATGCGACAACAACGCATGCATCGCAACTCACGATGAGAGACGATGGATAGAGAGCAAACACTTGTTAATTCTTGTGAATAAAAACAATAATTATGCGTTGCATTTCTTTTAACCAGTGAGAGAGTATTTTTTGAAAACACCAGTTGAGATGTTATTCTATGCATGCAAGTTATTACAGCTTTTGCCACAACAACCAGACGAAAGAGGCAAAATCGGCGCATGTAAAGTGAAAATAATCTGAAAATTTCTTATTTTCTTTTAAACCATTTAAAGGAAATGAAATTCAGTTTCTTAACCATTGTCGAATAGATGACACGTGTAAAGGGGATAAAAATTTAAAAAATCAGCTTCAAAGAGAAAGTAATCTGAAATGGTGGACACATTTTTTTATAAATTTAAATAAACAAAAACAAATGTACTTAATCAACAGTAAACTAAGTAAAGTTTTACTCCGACATACATACAGTTATGCATATTTAGATAGAAATTGAGTGCATAAACAGACTAAATTTACTGAATATGAACATGTGGGTAGGATAAGTGATGTAAATTAAAAGAGAAAAATAAAAAAAATAAAATAAACAAATAAACGACTTTCACGCAAAAAAACAAAAACAAAACACCAACAAAAAACGTTATCAAACAAACACAATGAACATAAAAAGCAAATTGAATAAGTAATCAAAAGGTAAAGTGAATTTAAGCAAGGTTATATACAAAAATTTTAATAATGATTCATTAAAATATAAAAAAGCAGAAAAATAAAACAAAAAATAAAATCAATTACAATAACAAATATAATGAAATTAATGATTGATTATTGTTTATGGATGTTATGAGTATAAGCCAAAGCTTTAATTAAATTCAGTATATTCCGTATACGTTAAGAAGGAGCAATAAAAACAAACGAACAAAAAAATAATAGTAATGAGGCTATGAATATAAAAATAGCAAATGTTTAATATTAACAGACAATGAAATATGGAGGGAAAAAAAAAACAAATAAATAATAAATGAACAGTAAAGTTCTAGAAATTATCCTGTGAAATGCCAATAGAATAGAATGGAACCAAATGTGTAATTTGGAAATTGTTATATAATAAAAATTGTAATGTAATAAAATTGATGGTGTCTTCCTAAATATAAATAAAGTATTTGTTTAAATAAATACATTATCATAAATAAAATTAAATAATTTCTTTTATTTCAAATTGGAATCATCATATCAACTGGTATTACTTGTTTTTAAAAGGTGAAAACGTAATTTTAAATCTACTAAAGCAGTGAAGTCGCTTGGTCTAGTAGGTAGTGTGCTGGCTTATTAGACGTTAAAGCCAGGGTTCGAGTCCCAGACCAAACATTAAAACCAAATACAAAAAGTATTGCTTCGGCGATTTCTTCTCAGCAGATTTCTGGCAAAAAGTCTGAAAGTAAATTAAATTGCCATGAAAAGTTTCTCAAAAATCTGGCGTTCGGAGTCGCCTTTAAACTGTAGGTCCCGCCAATAATCCTGACTGAAGGGTTGTAATGACCAATTATGTATGTAAAACAGTGAATGAAGTTTAACTGTATCTGAAGTCCAGATTATGGAATGCTAAAACCTGTTTGATTATTTATTTTTCAAAAAGTTTGATTCCCTTATCTTTGGTCCGTGCTAAGGACCATTATTACAACCTGCCCTTGTAATAAGTTGGATTTAGTAAAAGGGAACTTTAGCTAAAGTTAACTTTAAAGTTACCTTTAAATTCTTTTCTTTATTACAACCTGCAGGTAAAATAAGGTTAACATTTACAAAAATATGACAGTGTTGGAACAATGCCAGATTAAACAATTTCTTTTTTAAACGCAATAACAATATCAAGCTTCTTTTTTGGTGTGTTTGCTCATTTTATTTACATTTCAAGACATAAATTTAACTTTAAAACTTACATCTAGGATGATCTTCTCTTTGCTTAACGCTCACTTTCCATTAAAATTCTGTCTTTAGTAGACGGCATGTTGTAATAATTTAGTTTATTTTTTTTTATTTAGGTCAATGGACAAATTTCTTACTGACTAATAACAAAAGTAGGAACGAGAAAAATAAAAATTTAAATAGAATTCCAAACAGTTTCTTCAAAAAAACGAATTAAGAAAAACAAAAATATTGCGTTTTACTATGCAAAAATTTAATGAAAAATCAACAAAGTCAGAAAAATAATTAAATTGACGGCAAATTCTAGGTACCGGATCTGCAATAGCATAATTAGTTCGCAGAAATTGCTTATAAATAAGATTATAACAGCGAAAATTACGTCAGCGAATATTGAATTTAACAGATCTTAAGAGAAATTCACAACAAATAATACCATTGATCAGGTTAATCACACAGGATACACTTAACATTGTTCGACGACTCCTAAGAGTAGCAGCCTTATTAATGCAAGTCTGCTAGTATATGAAGGAAAAATCCAAATAATTCCATTCCAGTCCACGCAAACAGAAGAAAGAAGTAGAAATTGTTTCTATATAGATCGCTGTAAACATTATAGCGAGGATCCCATACAATAGATCCATAGTCCAAAATCGGTCTGATAAGCGATACAAATAGCCGTTTCGTAATATATGGATCAGAAAATTATTTTGCCTAACGTTTTATGAAGCCAAGGGTGCTCTTTGCTTTTTTTACAGTCAAAGTGATATGATCATTAAAATTTAATTTTGAGTCTAATAGGATACCAGGATTAATAGAAGAATCAACCGCAATAAAATTATTTCTTAAGACTCGCATACCTTTGCATTTTTTAATTTTCAGCTCCATCATGTTGTACTCGAAACACAAAAAGAAGTTATTGAAGTAGAGAGAAAAACTTTTACATCGACAGCATACATCAAGATATTGGTAAAATTAATTATGTTGGGAAGATCATTTATAAACTACGAAAAAAGAAGTGGACCAAGATAGATGCCCTGAGGAACACCAGATGGCACATAAATATACTTAAATAAGCTATTGTTTCTGTCAGTCAAATACGACTCTAGCCGTTTTAAACTCCTATGGTTTACACCCATTATGAGCGCCCTGGTAGTCTAGTGGGTAGTGTGCTAGACTATTAGCGTGAGGGTCGTGGGTTCGATTCCCACCAGAGGCTCTGGTCTGTGACACTACACCGGGCATATGGTCGAAGTTACTCAGCTCGTATCTGATTAGAATATAATTTGTAATTGTATTGTAATTAATAAATAAATAAATAAATAAATAAATACACCCATTAGCTGCAGTTTAGTTAACAGAAGTTTGTGATTCACTTAATCAAACGCTTTTGCTAAAATCCGCAAAAATTACATTAGTTTGCTTCTGCTGAGAAAAGGCCTCATTTATCATGGATGTTAACTGAAGCATATTAGCTGTTGCTGAGTAGCCCCTTAGGAAACCATGTTGATCAGGTGATAATAACGATGAAGTATGATGTACCAAAAATTCGGCAATCAGTTTCTCAAATATTTTTCGAATAGCACTCAGTTTTGCAATGCCCCTATAATCTGCAACATCAAACTTATTGCCAGATTTTAAAAAAGCCCTTCCTGTCCTCATCAGGACCAGGACAAAAAGACCTCTTTAGACTTTTCAGGTTTACCAAAATATCGCAGTCACTAAATGTTGGACTAGATATTACTTGAGCCAGTGTCAGCGGGTAAGGATAAGAATTTGTATCCTTGTAAACAGAGTTAGAATAAGTACCGGCCAAGAAATCATTGGAAAAATTGATTTTGTCTACGAATTTACAAACGAATAGAAAGATCTAGGATTCTTAATAAAGTTATTTTTCATTTTATCCTTTTTTTTTAACGATGTTAGTAATGTTTTTAGGTCTTAACTATGTTAAAAATATTACATTAGCCGTGAGGATTTGGTTAAAATCCCAGCCCCACCCCTCGAACAAAATAAAGTATGAAAAAATATTTTTTCGGCCCCTTCCCCTCAGCAGTCTTCTGGTAAAAACTCTGAGAATAAATTAAAAAAATGTTAAAAAAAAATATTCTGTCATTCGAAGATCACTTTAAACTGTATGTCCCACCACTGAACTATTAACTATTAACACACATCATATGTGTAGTGTCAGCGGCTAGGTCGTACTCCTGGCCAACTAAATATGTTAAATAATTCTGTGAGATCTCCTTAAAAGTTTTTACTCATTTAAAAAGCATTTTAATGTCATTCGTTCAAATATCCGCAATATTTGGTTGTATGCATCTTATCCTTCATATTAAATTTTCAACTGCATGGCTTGTATGACTGCTGCTGTTTGTGTATTTTGGCATATGCATGAGGTTTAAGAAAGCTCCACAAGGGTGCTTAAAATCTACGATCGGAAGATTTCAGTAGCCAATTTACATTACCTGTATGCTCTCAAATCGCTTGTTCAGAATATCCAATGTGTCATAATTAGTAATTATGGAATTACCTCGCCAACATCGTCCTCAACAAAAGGTAGGTCAATGATGCCGGCAGCGCTAAATCCATACTAAACAGTGACTTTTTTGCATAAATTGTATAGAAAGATGTCGCTGTGGTCTAGTAGCTAGTGTGCTGGCTTATTAGGCGAAGGCCCGAGTTCGAAAATAAGAAAATATTTCTTCGGCGACTTCCTCTCAGCAGATTTCTGGCAAAAACTCTGAGAGTAAAAATTGTCATGAAAAAGCTTTTCAAAAAATCTGTCGTTCGGAGTCGACTTTAAACAGTAGGTCCCGCCATTCATGTATAAAAATTAACGCACACAACACGAGTGGTGTGAGAAGCTAGCGCGCCGTATAATGGGTCAATTCGGCCTCCGAGTACTGTACTTGTCACATTTGACAAGTGTACAGAATAAAATCAAAAACAAAACAATTGCATTGTTTTGACAAAACGGACTGTTTTAATAGAAGTACCTTCAATAGCATGCAGAATGCAGTGTGGAATTTTCTGTTGGAAGTCCTTATACGATATGCGCATGACTAAGGAAATTCTGCCCGAACCTGAATTACGTAAATAGATCGCATTTATTAAAAATGTTAAAACATTTGACACGATTAAGCTACTAGAATGCATTACAATTCACAACAGCTCCACGAAATCAATCTGTAAACAACGTCCGCATATAGAAATCATTGGATAAGGGTTCCTCTGTGATTGAGTACTAAAGTTTGCTGTCATATCTTCATGGAAATGTTCATTTCAACATTTTTGCTTAAGTTAGTTGGCATATAGAGTTATCCCTTGATTTACGTCGTAGAATGTTCCGGACAAAGGCGACGTTAGTCGCAACGACGTGAATCGAATTTCAAAGAACATAAATCGGGGAAATACTGTACTTTATCGGAGGCAGGGATACTTGAGTTTGCCAGTTCACTATGCCACTTCATACAACGGAAAATTTGCCCAAACGGGTGATGACATCTTTGCTTAAAAAGGTGTTTAAAAATATTTGTGAAGTACAATATTTAAACCAACTATACTTGCATTATTTTAGACCACTAGTTTAGTTTTTTAATCATATTTCGGTTTAATTATTAACATGTCCCTTACAAAGATTGCAATTGATATTGTTCCCTTTGATTTTCTACCATAAATGTTCACTTGGTAATATCATTTATCGTGTGTTTTCCTTGAATATTAACTTTTTATTCCAGTTTGACAATTTTTATCTTTTGTTTGAGGATGGAGGCTCGTTGTTTATGCATATATTTATGTATGATATGTATGTTCGTGAACAAGTATTTCCGTTTTTTGGCTTGTTATATTTTTACTTTTTAGAACCGGAACCCTTTTTATGTTTAATTTTTCTTCGTATTTTTCTTTTTTCTTTTTCAATGATTACTTACGTATTACGAAAGCTTCCCATTAACAACGCAAGCCATTAAGGACAATGGGTACAAAAAAAAAGCAATAAACACGACATCCTCAAACCCTTTAATGTCTGTTGAAGATGACATAAAAAGTGATATCAGAAGCAACAGCAACATAAAATCTTTCGATTTATTGTATTAACATGCCTACATACGCAACTACAGAAAAAAGTTTCATTTTATTTCATCTCAAACTGCGTTTGGTATGTTATCGATGTACAAGTTAACATTATTCAACTTCTTTACTCTTGAACAGAATGCAATTGGCATGAGAACTTACTTAATGGCTTAATTAGTTATTACAACCCGATTAACGGATTTCGGCCTGCACAACATATCCTTCAGCCAGTTGTTCACACCAATCAATGACAGGGCTTCTTCGATTTAGTCCTTCCAATGGATACGAGGTCGTCCTCTTGTCGATCTGCAGATCCCCGTATCAAATACCCGCCACGCCAGAGCATCCGCCTCCTTACGAAAGAATTGGTCGAGTTAACGTAGCTTCTGGATATTAATACGCTGCATAACGTTTATGTCGTTGAGGAGCTCATATAGCTCATTGTTGAATCGGATGCTGAAGTCATCGTTAACTCGCACTGGATCGAAGATCTTACGTTGGAGTTTTCTCTCGAATAAGGCTACTGCATCGAGTAGAACGCGCGTCTTGTAGAGTGTTAGTTTTGTCGTGTAAAAGAGGTCTCTGTTACTCAATTTCCATTGAGGCCATAGTAGCAGCTGTAGGCAAGACTGATCTTGCGTCTGATATCCAGACTGACATCATTTTTGATGGTAAAGGCGGAGTCAAAATAAATAAATTCTTTGATTGCATCAAAAGTATAGTTATTGGCTGTAATCTAAGAATTAATAGGCCGCACTTCTCTACTTGTCGATTACATACTTTGTTTTGTCTTCCTTTACTGCCAGACCCATCTTAGTAGACTCCCGTTCAATAGCACTAAAGGCAGCAGTAACATCTCACTAGGTACGACATCGATATCGATGTCGATATCGTCAACGAATGCGAGCAACTGGACACTTTTTTGAAAAATAGTGCCATTGCGATGCACTCCTGCCTTTCGCAGAATACTCTCCATGACGAAATTGAAGAGGTCGCTTTATCTAAAACCTCGCGCGGGATCAAAAGGTTGTGAGAGCTCAATTCGGAGCTGCAGGAATTGCTCAATGTCATGCTGTATATACTTATTAGCCTCGCAGGTATACCTTCAAACATTGGGACAAAAACACGATTGGGGTTATCGAAGGCATGGGTCTTTTCCAGCATTTGGCGGAGTGTGAAGATCTGGTCGTGTTTTAACGAATGGTTTCAGTCGTTCATACACTACGCCTGTAAGAACCTTATATGCGATAGGAAGAAGGCTTATACCCCTGCAGTTAGCGCATATCGTAGGGTCTCCATTTTTCAGGACAAGACATAGGATACTAAGGTTCCTCTAACTATATTTTCTAAATAAGCTGGTGCATGCGCCATACCAACTCAGCGAAGAGGCCATCAGGACCTGCCGTTTTTTAAGAAGCACAATTGCGACTTTGACCTCTTCATGGCTAGGCAGTGGAATCTTCACACCATCATCATCGATCGGGTTCGGAACAACATCTCTGAAGTTGGTATTGGTGTCGTCATCACCTTGTAGCAGAATAAAAAAGTGTTTCTTCCACAACTTCAGCACCCCCTGCGGATCTGTTACCAAGAGTCCATTTTCGCCTTTGCCAGAAGACGGTTCAGGTTTATAACCCTCGGTTAGACGCTTAACCTTTTAATAGAATTTTCAAGCATCATGCCTACTTCTATGCATCTTGACTTCCTCACGCTCACGCTTTTTCTGCTCCCTCTTCTTGTGTGTGAAAAGTCGCCTCGCTTTGGCAAGAGGAGCTAGGTCGTAAGCCTAACTGCTGGCTTGTAGTGATTAATTATGTATGTTATCAACTTCGCTGTCAATGATTCCTATATGACTCACGGGTGCGTATTGTAATACGTTCATGAATCACATGTGGCTCATTTCCTTATACAATTTGATAAAGCATTTGTGCTGAAACATTTTTGCGAGTTCTAAATGGACGTATAGTAAAACCCAAGTAATTTGTATAGGGACACGGAAGTGCAGTATAAACGTAATTACATATTAAGATTACTCCACAAGCAAATATTGATTTAAGAAGACCATAGAAGAATTGAATATCTAATTTATATGGATGACGTCTATGTATGTATGATTTCATGTACCTTTGCTAATCAAATTAATAAATTTTTTCCTGGAACATACGAAAATAATTTTCCATATTTATACAGTTGAACCCTTGAAATATTTATACATAATATTTATAATATTGCATCACAATGGGCCTAAATGCTGGATAAGTGGGAGAGTTTCTACCACTTAACTTAATGTGATCTGTGTAAAGGAAAAAGTATTGCTTCATTGAAAGAAGACTAAAAGACTTCGAAAAAATTTGATAATAAGGAAGGTGCTTAGTTTGCATAACTAGTTTTGAAGAAACTAAACAGTTTTTATTGTAAGTCGCTCTGAAAACCTTTCCGTTCTAACAGCATTGTAATCACTATTGTTTATTGAAAATCGACAGGAAAAACTTGTTAATAAAAGGTAAAAACGTTATGACCTCCAATAAGATGCAAATCTATTGTAAAAATACTAAATAATGCTGTCGCCTCATGCCATTCATTAACACCTGCAACATAAGTGGCATGAGAAAGTAGGTCGTAATCCTGACTAAAGTGTTGTAATGACTAACAGCTCATGCCAAAATTGATTTTTAAATCCACTTGTGTCGTATATGCTTGTATGTGACAATATGAACTTATCACCAATATCGATAAACAGTCTCAGTTTGTAATCCAAAAATATCGTCTCCTGCATATCCTCCTGGGTTTGTTATTTGCAATTCTAAAAGGTTAATAGAAATGCGATTATATTGTCAAAAACTTTTTGAATGAAATTTATGAATTAAAAATGGAAATGAAAAATACAAATTTATGTTGACTTTTTTTAACTTCTTAATCCCCTGTTATGGAAACAACAATATTTTCAAAATTTTTTTATTGTTCTGAATTTTTTTTATTTTGTTTTTTGTCTATTTCCATAAAAATAGGGGGAAAATAATTGAAGAACATTTTTCGAAATCTAAAATTAAGGAGTGCGCAATAAAAATAACTGAATTTAAACTTTTCGTTAGAGAAAAAAGTAAGTGGCGGATTTTTTTCGTTTTATATTTCAGTTAAAGTAAATAATATTTGAATTCTTTTGTGTATAAAATATTTTTCTGACAAGGGCATCCAACTTTTTGAGCCCTTTTTCTTCCAGACATGTTAGGGTGTTTTAGAAAAATACGCATCATTTTACTTGCTTTGTTTTGATCGACAAATCCTTTTTTTCTTCCACTTCCATGCTTTCTCTCAATACTCAAAGACTTTATATTGTTTAATTCTTACCTTAGAAACCAATTTTTGGTTAACAACTGCGTACCTAGCAATCGTATTTTTATATAAACGGTGCGGTTTTTCATTGAAAATTTCAATTATTTTTCTACGACATTCTTGTTGGGTGCCCATTTTCAAAAAACTATTTTTGTTATTGCAATGTCATGGATTTTGAGACAAATGACTAACAAAAAGACGGTATTAATTTTTAATTTTAATTTTTTTCAATTATGATAAAAATTACAAGGTTAAAATTAATAGGTTAAAGTTATAAGCTTAAAAGTAGGCCCATTTTTTTCGTGCGCACTCCTTAATTCATAAAACTACTGATATCCATTCAATCTCAATAAATAAATACAATAAATAAATATTTACAAATAAAAAATCTATCCAAATAATATTAAATCCACTGAAGGAATGTATGAATGGATGAGTGGATGAATGATATTCATCTGTAAATTCCAAATTAAATTCCAAAATAAAAAAATAGGTTCGCCAAAACAAATCAGCATAAGCGAAAAAAAATAGAAAATAGTTTTTGTTGTCGTTATTCCAACATAGAAAATCAATTACAAAATGCCGTGTCATTACGTGATGGCACTTCCATCTGCAATTGGATTCGCATGATTAAATTTAGAATTTTATTTACGAAAACAATTTTAGCTATAATCCAAGCGTAAGTTAAATAAATTTAAATGTTTTAAAAGCATTAGGAATTTGCATTTGAGCATAAAATACAGTGGTTATCATATAATTAGCACAGCTATATACCAAGACGTTTGAGACATCTATACATAATTTGTCATTATAACCCTTCAGTCAGGATTACCACCTAGCTTCTCACACCCCTCGTGTTCAATGCATTAATTTTATACATGAGTGGAGAGATCTATAGTTTAACGTCGACTCCAAAGGACAAATTTTTGAGAAAGTTTTCATGGCTATTATATTTGCTCTTAGAGTTTTTGCCAGAAATCTACTGATAAAAAGTTACTGAAGAAATATTTTCATATTTTAGTTTTGTTATTTGACCTGGGGTTTGAACTGTAGCCATATGACTTTGAGATAAATATTTTGTTTTTAAAAGGATAAACTGTACTCTCATATACATATACCGTAGTCTGGTAGGTAGCGTATTAGCTTATTCGACAAAAAGCTTGGATTCGAATCCCAGGTCAGACATCAAAACGAAAATATTTCTTCGGCGAATTCCTCTCAGCTGAGAAACTCTGAGAAACTCTCAGAAAAACTCTGAGATTAAATAAAATTGCCATGTAGAGCTACTCATAAAATTTGTCGTTCGGAGTCGACTTTAAACTGTAGGTCCCGTCACTCATGTATAAAATTAACGGATTCAACCTAAGTGGTGTGAGGAGATAGGTCGAAATCCCGACTCAAAAGGTTGTAATGACCAATTATGTATGTATAGCAAATGATATACAAATGCTTATTAATAAAACCAAGTAATTAAACCAAGTCGCCGTGGTCTAGTGGGTAGTGTGTTGGCTTATTAGACAAAAGGCCCGGGTTCGTATCACAGGTCAGACATCAAAACGATAAATATTTCTTCGGCGACTTCCTCTCAGCAGATTTCTGACAAAGACTCTGAGAGTAAAAATTGCCATGAAAAGCTTCTCAAAAATCTGTCGTTCGGAGTCGACTTTAAACTATAGGTCCCACCACTCATGTATAGAATTAACGCACACAACATAAGTGGTGTGAGAAGCTAGGTCATAATCCTGACCAATTATGTATGTACATATGTATGTAATTAAATAGCAACAACTAATAAAAATAATAAAATTACTTTTATTTTTTTGAAAAGATCATATAAATTTTGTTTTTATTTTCTCAAATGAGATGAGTAAATTTAAACCGGATAACATATTTTCGCCTTAAAGCCACTACGTTTACGTGATATCCTCGAAATGAAAAAATTGTTACATTTTAAGACATGTTTAAAATATTAGTTCGTTGATTGCAAACAAAATAAAAAGATTTCGTACAATTGTTTGTGCCACTCTTCGCAACTTCATTTAAACAACAACAATTTGCTTTATTGTTATTCTTCTTTACACTCTTCCAAGTATACATTAATAATTGTTCGTTAGACCTTTACAACGGAGATCATCAAACCAAGATTATTCTTTTCACTTGCAACGCGTCTTCACAAAAACTGACTGAATTCTGACTACCCGTTACCTTATTTTTCTTGCCCTTTTGTATGCCCACGTAAATAGTCTGACCAACACTCTTGAAGTAGAATGATGTTATTGGTTGTCTTGTAACAAGTTCGATGTATTTGTTAAGGTAACAACTTTTGTTTATAATTTTAATTTTGAGCGATATTACACTGTTTCCATTTTCGCAATAATATATATACTGGGTAAAAAATCTTTCATTAAGCTTAAGTTTCGCAAAATTTTAATAAACTAGCAGATTGTACCCGGCGTTGCGCGGATTATAAAAATCCGGTTTCAAAACCGGCTTGTTAAAAAATGTAATTTTTCAAATTATTTGGAATTCAGTTTATCAATCTACTCAGTTTTTCAAATACTCTAAGTCCTAAATATAAACGCATGCAATTTGCCCGTTTTTCGTCCCTTTTCCCCTTTCTGGATTCCAATAGCTATTTGGGAAACTTAACCAAGCTAAATCGTAAAAAAATACTTTTGAAACCCATAAAATACAGTATTTATGCATAAAGCACTAATTTTTGCCATTTTTTCTCCTTTTGTTCCACTTTTTTTCCTCCCCTTTTGGCCAAAATTTTTAAAAGATTTATAGCCTATAACCCCCGCCGACAAAAGCTCGATCTATATCCCAAATTTCTAGAAAATCGGTCCAGACGTGATTGGCTAACGAACAAACCAACAACCACCGTTGCGCGGGTTATAAAAGCATCAATAGATATTATTATTTACTGTTTATAGGTTTCGAAACCGGTTTCTTAAAAAATTCTTATTCGGTAACCGGTTTAACAAATAACCCTGTTTTTTGAATACTCTAAGTTCTAAATATAAATGCACTCAATTTGCCCGTTTTTTGCCCTTTTCCTCCTTTTTGGACCCCTTTTGGTCCAACTTTATAAAAGGAAAACCTCCAATAGCTATTTGGGAAACTTAACTAAGCTAAATCGTAAAAAATTACCTTTTGGTCAAAATTTTGAGAAGATTTATAGCCTATAACCTGCACCGACAAAATCCCGATCTGTATCCCAAATTTGAAGAAAATCGGTCCAGATGTTCAGGAGTGATTGGCTAATAAACAAACAAACAAACAAAAAAACAGACTTACAGAAAGATTTATAATATGTATATATTAGCATTAGCATATTAGGATTAGGATAACCTGCACATAATTTGCCCGTTTTCAGCCCCTTTCCCCCTTTTTGAAGTCCTTTTTGTCTACTTTAGAAGTGGAATACCTCCAAAAGCTATTTGGGAAACTTAACCAAGCTAAATCGTAAAAAATTACCTATTACTATTTTCCCCCATTTTTCCTATTTACCCCCCCCCGTTTTGGTTAAAATTTTGAAAAGATTTATAGCCTATAACCTCCACGGACAAAAGCCCGATATATATCCTAAATTTCAAGAATATCGGTCCAAGCGTTCAGGCGTGATTGGCTAACAAACAAAAAAACAGACTTACAGAAAGATTTATAATATATATTAGGATTATAAACGAGTGTTTTATATAACATATGTATTTGGGTGTTCAAATATATTGTTACATAACCCTTCAGTAAAGGAAATTATGTAAATTTTTCATCTCTAAAAATCGTCAAAATAAGAATATAAATCGATAATATAATATTTTTTGAGCACAAAATCGTCAAAATGACAATAAATCGTCAAATTTGGTAACTGTGGTTACAATACATTGTGAATCAAAATTTAAAAATAAATTTTGATATGAATTTGTGGCAGCATAAAATTTTTGTTCACTTTTAAATTAAGTATAAATACAGTCAAACTCGTTTATAACGAACTCGGTTATAACGAATTCTCAGCTAAAAGAAACTACTTTAAATGGTCCCAGTAATTAAATTTCATACATTTTACTTTTTTTATAACGAACCCTCAGAAATAACTTTGAAGTGTGGCAATAGTCTTTACTTTCATTTAATATGGCAGCATTAAATAATAACTCAGCATCTTTAATCAGCTGATAGGTCAAAAGAATTAACACATATTTTTGGTTTATAATAAATGAAAAGAATTCTTTGTATTTTATATTTTCTTCTACGACTTCACCCCGTTTGTTACGAACTTTTCCTATAACGAACTATTTTTTCTGGTCGCACGGAGTTCGTTATAACCGGGTTTGGCTGTATGTATAAATAATAAAAGTTTTCTGAACAAATTTCAACGATTATTGTAATCACATTCAATAATAATTACAATTGTTATGCAAATTAGGTCACACCCAGCCTAATATGCAATGTAATAACATGTAAACGATAGTGTGTAATTGACACATTTTCTGAATACTTTTAATGGTTTTGTTTAAACAACAATATTGTAGAAATTATTATTATTACACTTTTAAGCTATAATTTATAATCAGCTCATCACAGTTGTTTGTGTGAGTAATTAGAGTCTTTATCTTTAAAAAACTTGACTTAAGCACTAACAGAAATATAATCTCTCTTCTACTATACATACCAGAGGTCAGCAAACGAGTATTCAAAACGATGAGTAGATTCGAAGGATACTTATAATTTCTGATACTTATACGCATTCATACTCATTTTAATATGATACTCATACTACTCATACTCAAAGTTAGAAGTACTCATCATATTCATACTTAAAAATCCGCATGATGTTATTGATTTTGACTCGTCTCTACTTAAAATTTACACGAAACACAAAACAAGTATGATTCGCGTACTAACACTACTATACTCACAATAAGAGTATCTTTCTTTCCTTTCTTCTTTGTTTGTATACGCAACAACAACAAAGGCTGTAAATTTTGATGAATGATTCGAGCCACTCGAATGACTTATTAGTATTATAGGTATTTTTCTAAATTTATGAATCAGAGTGAGTAGGCGTATGTATCAAACACGTTTCGAATGTTGCTCATTGCTACTTATACTTATAAATAAATAAATCATTCGTACTCGTTACAACGAATGAATCAGAGTAGTTGAATTTCAATTCTGTTGATTTACTCATACTCAAAATTGCATGAGTGCTTATGAGTAGCGGAAAAACGATTCATTTTTTTGTTTGTCACCCGTCTAAAAATTCACGTGCTAAATGTCATTGCAATAGCAAAATTAGTTTTTTGAAAATGGGCACCCAACAAGAATGTCGTAAAAAAATAATTCAAATTTTCAATAAAAACCGTGCCGCTTACAAAAAACGATTGCTAGGCTCGCAGGTATTAACCAAAAAACAGTGTCTAAGGTAAGTAATAAAACAATATAAGGAGTCTTTGAGTATTAAGAGAAATCGTGAAAGTGGAAGAAAAAAAGGATATGCCGACCAAAACAAAGCTAGTAAAATAATACGAATTTTTTTAAAACACCCTAACATGTCTGAAAGAAAAGTGGCTCAAAAAGTTGGATGCTCTGAGACCTTTGTCAGAGAAAAATTTTATACACAGAAGAATTCAAATATTATTAACTTTAATTGAAATATAAAACGAAAAAAATCCGTCACTTAGTTTTATTGTGCGCACTCCTTACATGAGCGGTGGGACCTACAGTTTAAAGTTGTCTCCGAACGACAGAGTTTTGAGATTGACAGATTTTCATGGTAATTTTATTTACTCACGGAGTGTTTGCTATGCATCTACTGAGAGGAAGTTGCCGAAAAAATATTTTTTCATATTTCATTTTCAATGTCTGACCGGGGATGTCTCTACTAGCACATTTCCAAAATCTTTAATTTTCTCGTAAAGAAAATTTAAATTTCCGAGTAATTACAATGGCTTTGAAGTTTCTAATCAGATAAACTGAAATTAATTTAAAATTAAAACAAACAAAAGTTATAATAAAGTTTATTCTCTTTTACTACTGGGAGAAAATATCTGAACTACTGAATTTCAATTGTGATAAAACAGATTTAATAATTTTCTTTATTTTTTATCTAGGATTTGTTTTGTTGTTTTTTTATCATAGTTTTAATTTAGAAATAATAATTTACAGGTAAACGCAGAAAAGCAGGTGTTCACCTTACCTGATATGATAAGAGATAAATTTTATTTACTCAACTTAAAATAATAAAAAAACTACAGAATTAAAGTTTTAAAATTAAAGCTGCTTATTTTATAGTCTCCATAAATCGAATGTCTTTTAATATTCATTTATTATTGTCGTGGTATTTCAAAACACAAAAAACTTTAACAATAATTTTTACAGATTTGTGGTGCAAATATTTATGATACTTATTAATCCTTTTGCACTCCTTGGGTCAGTTTGCCCCAATTTTGATTTTCAAACGCAAAATTTTTCCCTTTAATTATAAGATATGATAGTGAGACTTTAATTTATCCATTATAGACACAAAAACTATGCTTTTAAAATAAAAATTTAACATTTAAGTTCATCCTTCCCTATCAACATTCCAAAACACGATTTACACACACTTAATACCCTTTGGGTCAATATGACCCTAACATTATCAGACCCTCTCCCAAAGGGGCACACAATTACATGTGATAACTTTTTTACTACATACAAACTCGCTATTGGACTTCTTTCTCCGATTAGTTGGGACAGTCGCTAAATATAAAACTTTTTTTGCCATTAAAAATTTTGAACATGAGAAAAATTGTATTGCACTCTGATTTTTTGTTTTCGAATGATATAACTATAGCATCCTATATCCAAAAAAAAGGAAAAAATGTTCGTTCTCGTCTTAAGTTCTCTTCATCATTCAGTCGATGTAAGAGATGATGAAAAACAAGCTGGAAATTCAATGCAACCATTCATGCGCTTAACCAACTAGTTGCTAATTACACATGTAAGCGCATAACTAAGCGATGGCCTGTTGGGTTATTTTCGAAAAGGCCAGATCTATTAGCCTGAAATTTCACTAAGAACTTCAGACGCAGGCTTTATTTAGTAGAACTTGAAGATTAGCTAAAAAACTAGAATATTTTGTGAAGAAAAGTTTTGCCACATGGACCATCAGCAAGAAAACAAGAACAAAATGATCTCACTTGTGAGCCCAGCAACGTTCTAAGCAAAATAATACAAATACACTATTGCCCAGAATTTACGACTGAGGAGTTTCTTTTGCCCACATGGAAGAAAAATTTATTTACAAAGAGCCAACGGTCACTTTGTGTATAAATTGCCACAAAAATTCCTAAAGTTTGGTATACGTTAGTATTAAAAAATAATTATTATTAACAATCATTCATTGTCATTGTTGTCTAGTAAATCATGTGTTGGTTTATTAGACGTAAGGCCCAATTTCAACTCTCAGCTTAGACATCAAAAGGAAAATATGAAAATATTTCTTCGGCGACTGCCTCTCAGTAGATTTTTGGCAAAAAATCTAAGAACAAATAAAATTAGCATGAAAAGCAGCTCAAACGTCTATCGTTCAGAGTCGACTTTAAAACCGCCATTCACTTATATAATTAACGCACACAACATAAGTGGTATAAGAAGCTAGGACCGAATTCTGACTGAAGGTTTGTAATGACCAATTATGTATGTGTGAATTGCTCAGGAAGGGCTTACATATTTTATTATACTAATTAAAAAAAACAACAAAACGAATTAATTTTTTTTATTGAATATGAAATTTTGTTTACATTTTAATGTTGGCTCATATTGACCCAAAGGATCATAGGAAGGGCGCATATCCAAGGGATGTAGAAGGGTTAAGATTGTGATGGCAACGCGATGTGTTTTAATTGTACCATAATAAAAGATAATTTGCTGCTTCTGCTTTTATCGTAATTGATACGCATGCAGCTTACCTTCGCCTGCAATTGTAAAATTGTTGTGCTTGCTGCGTTGCGTTTATTGTGTTCATAGCATAAGAGTATAAATAGCATAAAAATTTTCGTCGTTAAATTCCATTGACATTTTTCTTTTCAAATGTAGTACATAAAAAGTTTTAACAATAAATAATGCCTATAACGTTAGGAATTAGTTTGCAAGCTCTCATCGTAAACACTCTAATTACTTTTTTTTTACCAAACCAAACAGTTAAGTTAACCACCAAACAGCAGCAACCAATCGGTCATTCACCCAAACATCTGACAAAAGAAAGCCAGAATTTACTATAAATAATTCCAAAAATATTAAAAGTTTATCGCTGTTCAACCACGTGAATGTTTAAATTAATTCGTGACTGATTGACAGACTGGCAGAACGCAACAAATTATGCAAATTCTGTTACATGTTCGAAATGTTGAAAAATTTTCAAAAGCAAAGAAGAAAAATGTAACACTTGAACTCACATAAACACTAAATTGAAAATAGGAAAAATGATTTCGCAAATTGAATGAGTGATTGACATGCAAATGAGAGATTCGAATGAAAGGTATTCATATCTAGTATATTGATGCTGAAACTGTTCGAACAAATCTGTTGTCAATACAAAGCTCACCTACCTCAGGTCTAGATGGTATACCAACTTTTATATTAATTTGTGTAATTATTGTTATGCCAATCGTTAAAAAATCAGTTCACTAAAAAGCAAAGAAGAGATCTTTGTGGTCTCATGTCAATCTAGATAAGACTATTCTAGTTAGATAAAATTTTCTATACAAACTAAAGTAGTAGTAGTCTACTAGGTAGTTTATTGCCTTATTAGATATGAGGTCACGGTTGAAACCACAGGTTAGATATCATTAACAAAGCGAAATTCGGAATAATATTTCTTCGGCAACTACCTCTTAGCAAAATCTCAGAGAGAAAATAAAATTGCTATGAAAGCAATTGTCGTCCGTAGTCAACTTTAAATTGTAGTTCACATCATTTATGAATAAAATTTTAGAAAGTTTTCACATTAAAAGCCTACCGACAGCGATTTCGAAAAAATAAGAATTGATATCGGCCAATTAATTGCTATTTATTCAATATATTTTGCTAAGCCCTAATGTATTACCACAGATGACGAGATGTATTCGGTGATTTGGCTCTAGAGCAGTTGGAAACTGACTTTAATTTTCAGCGAAAATTTCGTTTTTAGCGCTGAAACCCATTGCCTTTAGAACTTGTTTAAATTATTGTTAGTAATATGAAGTTCCCCAGATTTTATATCATTTCATATTTTGCAGTGTTGTTTGTCAAGTCGTAATGAATTTAACATTAAGAACCATTATTACAACCTGCAGTTTACTAAAAGGATGTCGACCATCAGTACTCTAAGCTATCAGAAAATCAATTCCAATAATAACTTCATCAATAATGGTGGCAACAATGAATACCATCTGTCTTCACCTCGACGTATGCTTTATATATGCACAATAGTATATTCTCCTGCAGCTGTACGGATTTTTATATTACCCACTGTTTAGCATGTACGCTTCACTACATCGAAAGTTATTATATACTACACCACCCCAGCGTGAATGGAAAGTACATGTTTCATGCAGTTGATTTCACCACACACTGTTTCTGTTCCATTCCCCAAAATGGACACTACGACGCACTTGCTCGTTTGTGTATTTCTTGTTTTTCGTCTAGCAAACTTATTTCGACATTCTTGTTTCATTCAGCGGACCTTGTTTCTCTGCCTAAACTCTTCTTTATCGCTGTGGATCTTAGTGAGTTTGATATTAGAGGCTGACATCGCTGCAGTCTAGAAGGTAGTGTGCTGGCTTATTAGACGTAAAGTCCAGGCACGTATTCCAGATCAGGCATCGAAACGAAATATGAAAATATATTTCTTCGGCGATTTCCTTTTAGTAGATTTCTGGCAAAAACTCTTAGACGAAATAAAATTGCTATGAAAAGTTTCTCGGACATCTGTCGTTCAGAGTCGATGTTAAGTTATAAGTCGCGCCGCTCACTCATCAATCATTAATTTTATAATGCACGCAACAATTGTGGTGTGAGAAGCTAGGCCGTAATGCTGACTATATTTATGATATTAAAGGCTGTTATATGTCCTTTCCAATTCATTTGACTTGTTGTCAGCAGTTTTCTCAAAACTCAGAAATCTTCGTAATTTCTCCATTTGAACCAACTTTTAGTTGCATCATTCTCTCTGTAACACTTTCAACACCCTTTATTTCATTACCTCATCTAACATTGTCCTTTCAAAAGCTTCCAGTTGCACATCTATTGCAGCTATCGTCTTTTCATGGTCAACTTTATTTTTTTCCTTTTTGGACGCTCTTAACTTTTCTTGGTATTCTCTTATGAGAATACAAAGTTACAATTGCGAAAAGTACAAACTTTTTTACTTCTCTTAGGCATTAAGGGCGATCCCTCGTTGTAAGAGGCAGACTAACGACCTTTTTTATAATTTGACCCTGATACAGCCTACTCTGGTAGGTCTAGTTTGACTTGTTCTCATTTCAGAAAGTTCATATTAAGGTCTTGTAATTTAATTTTATTTTGTTTATTTCACTACAACTTCTTACAATAATTATTTTTAATTTTTCGCCTTTAATAGACAACTCAATTACTTAAGGGGCAGTCAGCATAATTTTTCGCTCTGTTTATACTACCCCATTTCAATTCTGGCAACTTCGAGATTTTCCTACACAGTTTTGTTCTTGTATTTTTAATGTTTGTGTGTGTTCATGTTGTAGTCTGTTTATCTTGTTTACCTATTTTTGTTGTGAATGTTAATTTTATTTGCATAAAAATATAATCGATTAAATCATTAACAAATTTTTTGTTATAAAATGTTATAAAATTTAATTAATTACCTTTTCTTTTGGGCATTACATATCAAGATTGTCTAATTACATATGGATTTTGGTACCTGAATTTAAGCATAAAATGGGAAGCAACTAAACTAAGAATGAGTAAATAAGGATGCAGAAATAAAATGAATAACTTTGAAAAGCAAAATATTAAATCGTGATTTTCATAATGACTAGACACAAATGGTAGCAGCAACCCAAGAAAAACTATTTACAGTCAACCCTCCTATAACGCGTTATATGGAAACTGCGTTAGAAGAAACTGAGATTACAGGTACAAACCACGCTATGGATAACCGTCTACTGCGTTGTATGGAAACCGCGTTATAAGAAACACAGAATTAGTACAAATCACATCATTCGTACCGCGTTATATGGAGACCAAGAAATACAAAAGGCAAGATAAATTGTAAATTATTTTTTATTTATTTTATTTATTTATTAATTACAATACAATTACAAATTATATTATAATTCTATACGAGCTGAGTAACTTCGACCATACGCTCGGTGTAGTGTCACAGAGCCTCTGGTGGGAATCGAACCCACGACCCTCACGCTAATAGTCTAGCACACCACCCACTAGACTACCAGGGCGCTCAAAATTATTTTTATTGAATTCAAGAGTTCATGTAAGGATTGATAAAGGAAATCACATAAAAACTAAACTAAAAGACTGGTTTCCAACAAAATTAAGAAAGATTTGTAAAATAATGTAACATTTCAATATTTATCCAATAGTTTTATTCGACCTTATCGATTATTATTATTATTACTGACCTCAAGCTCAAAAAATCTTTTTATTT
Organism: Sarcophaga peregrina; assembly: GCA_014635995.1. Classification (NCBI taxonomy): domain Eukaryota; kingdom Metazoa; phylum Arthropoda; class Insecta; order Diptera; family Sarcophagidae; genus Sarcophaga; species Sarcophaga peregrina. Next base: position 53,212,193 of record CM025793.1, on the reverse strand, counting down.
AATTGTAATTTTCTAATATTTATCCTCACTTTGTTCATCTTCATTCATTGTTTTTTAAATTTAAAATCCAACTGCTATTGTTTTGCACGGTACTGTATCTCAGTTGAGCTTTTACGTCGAAAATAAAATTCGTATTAAAGCCTCTTACAATATCTAGTTACTATTCATTCATAGGTTGTGCGGAAGGAACTAATGGGATGAAGTTGATCGAAAACCGCGCTATAAGCGCACCGCGTTATAGGAGGGCTGTCGCAATTTCAGCCCCGCGTTCTGAGAGTACCGCGTTATAGGAGGTCGTCTATTGACAATTTTGTAAAGCAAATGGTGTTAATTCAAAAAGGGAACAATTTTTAAATTATCACGTGGATTATGTGGGTCTTGTAAACTATAATCCAGTGATCGAAATGGATTATAATTTTTGTCAGAAGTCAATATTATGTGGCTTATGACATGACTTATGTAGTAGACGAAAGAATTTTGAGGATTAATTAGTCCTATTAAAATCAGTAGTAACTTTGCTCACACTTAACAGATTAAAATCATAATCTCTCAGTAGCCGGAGAGTTGTTGTAAGAAGCGTTGGAAGTTTGATTTTTTGGAATAAATTTATCGATTTCATATGGATTACCAGCTTTTAAATCATTAACTTAAGTGTTAGGTTAAGTCAGGTTACAGGACGTGTACTTGTCGACTGAGACAACTACAGTACCCGGAGGTCGAATTAACGCATTAACGTACAACGCTCTTAAAACCCTTAAAAGAAAGGATAATTGAAAGGACAAGGAAATAGAGAGTAAGTAGAAAAGGAAGTATGAAAAGTGGAGGAATAACACAGACCAAAAATAAAACAAAAAGGAAAAAGCACAATTTTACAAATTACACTGATGTAATGTGATCACAAGCCTCTAACGAATCTGTGGAGAGCCTTGATGTCGGTTCTTGATACAGGGCCATCAATTTCAACTCCCAGGATAATCGGATAGGGCCCGTTCTAAAGGTTCTCGACGGCTCTTTGCACTCGCGAACGGGAGATTTGCATTAGATTTACACCGCGATTTGTACCAGACCGACGCAAAGGCTCTTAGGGCAGCCTGACTGTCAACGAAGATCATGTAAGATTCCGAATCCGAAGTGGGACCAGCCAGAAATGGCCTCAATAGCCTTCAAGATTGCGAACATCTTTGCCTGAAACACGACATAGTCTTCATTTAAACTGAAGTGATGGTCAAGACCGAATTCCCTACAGAAAACCCCAGCGCCTGCATCTTCACCTAACTTATACTCATTTGTTAAGATGGGTATACCCTCTGCCCCTGGAGTACCCCACCATTTCATTGTGCCCTTGCCGGTATAAGCATTCTTAAACCAGGCAGGATTATAGCCTCAGGCACAATATAATCCGAGGTTTTTTTCCGAAAGCTCCATACCTTTCATAGTGACTGATATCTAACTGAAGGTTTTCACAAATATAAAAAAGAGGCAATGTGCTCTCCCATATGAATATCGTAGAGTTTTCAATAAGCTAAGGGAGCCAAAGAGAATCAGGGCGATAATACAGATTGACTATCAAAGCCAGGTCAAATTGAAAGCGAGCAATATTACGATTAATTTTCGGATTGGCTTAAGTCTTGAATGAGAAAAAACAAATTATCTCTTGACCAGTATAATACCAGTACTCAAACACATGCGGAGTCCATGGAAATAATGAATTAAGCTAAGAATTGATCATATTCTCAAAATGATCTATTTATAGTCTTCAATAAAATGGCTCGCGCTCAACAAATTCGCAGCAAATAAGTCTTCGACAAATTTTCTTTTCTAAAAGTGATATATTGAAGAGATGGTGATCAAAGAAGGCAATATAGAGTTATTTTAATTTTAAAAAAATCTGGGATTCATTAAAAAGTTGTGTACTTATTGAGTCAATCTCGTAATTAAGCATTTATAACCATTGCAATGGATTGGCCATCTATCGATTTAAATTTGAACCAACGGTTATTTCGTATCTGACAATACTTATGCCAATCGATTCTTTCACAAGATTCAGTATATTATCTCCATTGAACGTAATGAACCGATTTATTCTTAAGCAACGTTGGGATTTATTGGAAAGAGTTGACCATCTGCTTCGCTACCTGGACAAATGAGAAACAATTGCACAATGATGTCGATTTTGCCAAAAAAAAAAGAAAATCACCTTTTCGGATGAAACTCATGATGAAAATCTTAGTTTTTGAAAATCTTAACGTTTTGAAGATGACTTAATATTTTTCATAATTCTACAAATCTGCAATGAATGTGAAACAAAGTGAATAGAAATATGATTCCGAACAACTGTTAAATATTAAATATTCAATCTTTTGCCTGCTTTAGGTTATGTTTTTATGTCTTATTCGTCCCATACTTATGAGTCTTACGAATCGATTACAATGGACTAAAAGAGATACAAACAGACTTTATGATTGAAATGAAAATGTTGTAACATGAAATGTTTCATATCATAAACCATATGAGAATATTTTTAGTCTTCTGTAATAATAGAGGCACATTAAAATGTATACCCACCATACAAATATATTTTGGCGCATCCTTTTTCCTTTCTTAGTAGCTTTCTGCATGTAAGGGCTTGTATTTATTTATTTTCGTATAAAGAAAATTTCTTTCTAACTAACAGTCAAAGGAAATAAAAAAAAAGAAAAAAGGAAAGCATATGGGAAATGTAATAAAATTTTATCACATAAAACTGTCATGGTAGATGAGTTTTTCCAAAGAATGCACATAACAACTGTATGGTAATAGCTGGCAACAACCAGTAGGACCGATAAACTGTATGCCTAAATTGACGCACAGATGTAATCGTCATAGCAATAATTCACCAAATACAAATACACTCACACAAGATACGAACGGCCACACAATTTTTAACAATTTAACAGTTTTTAACATTACTGTACGCCGTAAATGTATCGTGTATGCATGTGAAGCATTCAATTTTGAAATGTTGCTTGTAGGAATGAGGCATACATAGGACATATAATGCCATCAATAGATCTTTCAAACAAATAAAGAATTTCAATGATAAATCATATTCACGTTATTTTGTTTTAAATTTGTAGAATTTAAATATAAAAAAGAATTTGAGACCATGTAACAATGCGAAGAGTTTGCTATTTTACAGTGACGGAACTACCAAAGAGGAACATTAGCGAATTATTGAAATTTTATCTCAAAGATCATGCAATATAGTAGGCCTACCTCGCTCTAAAGAAGGGTCAAAGGCAGTTCATAAGCTAGCAGTTTGTCATTTTTCAAGAACGAAGAGAGTACCATATGAAGTATCAAATGGGCCCCGGATCACTCTCGAAAACTTTTCAAAAAATTGCGTTTGTATAGCATGTGTTTGTTTGTATTGGTTTAAAATTAAACCATCAAATGTTTTGAATCTAACAATATCTTTGGGAACCTATTCTGTAACAAAATTCAGTATACACTAATACCTCGGTTTGCGTCGCCTCGTTCTGCGTCTGCTTCGAAATTACGTCGTTAATACGAAAATGTTTGTACAAAGCTAAAACAGAAAAAGGGGATTTCCCGTTTAAGTCTAATGTAAATACAGTCATACATATGTATTTATGCTGTCTGATGGTTGCAAGTTATAGGTCGTTAGTAAATTAAATATTTTTTATTGAAAAATCTATTTTTTCAGCTAAAATTATGAATCTCGGAACTAATTAAATTAAAATCAATACAAATGTATGGAAAATCGTGATTCGATTTGAGTCGCTAATATAGCCTGAAGAAACGCGACGCAAACTGGGGTATTAGTGTATGATGTCCACTGAAATCAATGAATCGATTAACGATTGATTTTGGAATTGATTGGTTGTTTGGATTTATTGGGCCAACGAGATACTGCACGATGATGTTGATTTTGCCAAAAGAGAAAAATCATTTTTGCGGATGAGGCTCATTTTATTTTGGAGGGTAGTTAATAAGTAAAATTGCCATATTTGTAGCTCAGAAAACTCATACGTGTTCTTACAGAAGCCAATGTGCCCATTACGAGTGATTGTTTGGTGTGGCTTGTGGAGCAGAGACATGATGAGCCCTTTTTTCTTTGAAAATACGGACGACAAAAACATTATAGTCAATGGAGACACCCTCCGTATGGTGTTGATGTGAACGATATTTAATTCTAACAGGATTTTGCTACTTACGACACATATCAACCCACAATCGCTTTATTGCGTCAAATGGTGATAATAATCGACCGCCAAGCAACTGGGTGGCATTGTTAAAGATAATTGTTATGTTAACAATCCAGAGACAATTGAGCATTTGAAGGCAAACATTCGTGATGCCATTGTCAGGATATGATCACATATAATTGCAAAAGTTGTCCGAAAATAGATCCGATCGAATGAGGTACTGTAAGGATTGAAATACTATTTCCCAACAAAAAAAAAAAAAAAAAATTAATAAATTTGCAAAATTGCTGACAGATTCAATTCCAAATGGGTTAAATGGAGTAGTTTCCCTTAAGGCATATCCTAATATAAGGGATAATATTTTCAAATATTAGGCCTTAGAATTTTAAATTCACACTGAGCGGTATCCCAAGAGGGGTACCTACACTTTTGCGCTATAAAAATATTAAGTTATCAGAAACTTTTCCTTATTTTTCGTTAAAATTTCTTTTATTTTATAATAAAATAGAAATAAATTAATAGAATACATTTAAAAATTTTAATTCTTTTTACACTTTTGCTACAAACTCATGAAATTGCTAAAATGTAATGGGGATAATAAGACTGCTGTCTACTGTATATGTAGAGTAGCATTAATCATGGAGTTCATTCTACAAGAATTGAATGTTAAATAATCCGGTTAATCCGGTTTCATATTTTACAAGAACTTTTTTTTTATTAATTTTATAGAAAAGTATCACAAAATTTGCTGATCACTGTATTACAAAAATAAAATGTATCATTATGTAACATGTGACACAAGTTCGGTGCTTTTTTCTTTTTGGTATTATATTTTATATGGTCCCCCTTGCCTTTGTCTTCCTCAGTTTTATGGATTGTTGATTGTTTTTATTTGTACGAAATTTTTTATGACTTTTGCCGGATTCATGCCTCGTGGTATAAAGAAAATAAAATTGAAAGGAAAAAAAATGTCGAAGTTAAACACAATGATATCGTCTTGTATATTTTGATTTGCATTACAAGTTATTTTTATTTTTTGCGTTTTTGTCTCTGGTGTCCCTTTGGGCAGAATTAAAGTTGAAAATTTTCAAACGGCATCCTTTAAGTCATAAATACAATATTTTGTACCCATGTATGCATGTGTGAATATAAAAACAAAATCCCTTCTTAAATACAACATTAGTTAACAACACTTTTGCTTTCTCTTTCAAATACAGGCCAAGATTCTTGGGGGAAAAAATTAGGCTGTAAGAAAATTTATGGCCTTAATTTCCTGCACTGATTATATGTTTACGAAGGCGTGACAATTTCCTCCAGTTTCTGTTCATTTACCATGCCTTGGGAGCCGTATTAATACATTAGTGGTTTAATAGGTTAGTAATCTAGTTCTTCAGTTTAACGAAAGAATAAAATATTTAACTTAATATGCAACCCTCGTAAGATTTATTCAAAAACCTCCCTTTATGCCGTCTGTCATATGTACGCGTTTGTGGCCATAAATTTTTGTCAACCAAAAATAACAGCCAGATTTTATGAGACTGTTAACTTGGGATTGTCTATCAAAAGAATGTGAATAAAGAAATGCTCTGTTATATTTACCAGATTTTATTACTTTTTATTGCTTCGGAATTTAAGAAAAATTACTTAAACCGTATTTTTTTGTTTGTCCATGATGAGTTCTCAAGTGTTTCTATTATTTGTCATGATTTTTATTACATTCCGTTCAAATAGCAAACAGGCTGTATTGTTGCAAGTAACAGTTTAATTAAAGTGATATTAAAGATCAGAAAACTATTATCAAACTTAAGTTTTCTCTATTTTCCATGATGGAGTGTCTACTGAATATATTGATAGCCAGCGTTGTAAGTAAATGCACAAATACTTCCAAACTTACTTGACTTGACTTACAAAATATTTCTTCTTTCTTTCAACATAGAGTAAATGAACTTTCTCAAAATCTGTCGTTCGAAATTGACGGTCGTGAAGTTAAGAAATGGTGATCACCCCACTCACGTATGAAATTAATACACACCACATGAGTGGTGTAAGACGTTAGATCGTAATCCTGACTGAAGTGTTATAATGATTAATTTTTTTTTTATATGCACATATCAGAGATCAGCAATGAATCATTTTTCCGCTACTCATAAGTATTCATATAAATCTGACTGCGAATGAATCAACAGAATTGAAATTCAACTACTCTGATTCATTCGTAGTCGCTACAATATTGATTTATAAGATTAGGTTGCAATGAGTATGAGTACAACGTTGACATCAAACTCGCAACATTCGAAATATGTTTGATTCATACGCCTACTCACTCTGATTCATAAATTCAGATAAATATTTATAATACTTATAAGTCATTCGAGTGGCTCGAATCATTCATCAACATTTACAGCCTTTGCTGTTGTTGCATATACAAACAAAGAAGAAAGGAAAGACAAAGACAACAAGCAATGCATACACACGATCTTCTTGTGAGCATAGTAGTGTTCGTACTCGAATCATAATTATTTTGTGCTTCGTGTGTAAAATAATTCGTACTGTTAAGATGAATACGACGAGTACTCCCAACTTTGAGTATGAGTAATATGAGTATGATATCAAAATAAGTATGAATGCGTATATGTATCTGAAATTATAAGTATGACTCGAATCTATTCTACGTTTTGATTACTTATTGCTGATCTCTGACGGCGACATCCAGTTAAACGTCCATACCAAACAGTAATTTTCTCAGAAAGCATATCTTGCTTTTGGATTAGTACCGCCCAAGATTCGACAATGAGTTATTCGTTCACATTGAAAAGGATCTCATCACTGAAAATAATTTTCTAAGAAAATTAATGTCTGAGGCCCCTGCGCAAATTCAGCGAACATACGCCATTATTAATGGTCGTCCATGGTGATTTTGGAAAACAGGATTGTTAAAGCTCATATATGGTCACACTCTCAATTCGAACCACTGATATCCAAAAACAATAATTCGTTTTAATTATGCATTTGAATTATGTTATCATTTTAAATAATACGCCAAAAACATAAAATTTAATTTTTTTGTTCAATTTAGGATTCTGTGAAGCGTTAATAAACCATTGTTATCATTCCATAGCTTGCCTTAGATGTATTCTCTTAGATGACGTACATTTTATTATTTACCCCGCCCTTTTTAGTTTCAATTTTCTTTTTAAACCACACTATGCAGGACATTGTTTGTGCTCCAGTTTATTGTGGTTTCAACTTTAATGTGGTTTTTCTATCGCTTGAGTTTTATTTTGGGGAAGACCAAAAATAAGTATAAAAAAGCTACGTAAAACTCGAGTGGCATTATGATTTTTAATTTTTTTTTTTTTAAGTTCAAAATCTGTAGAAATGAACAAACAACAAATAAAAGAGCATAGGACAGTGAGTATTTGCAAGTAAATTTATAAATCGTATCTCCAATGCCATTAACATCACAAAATTTCTTTTCCTAATTATTGTTTGTCTAGTTTGTTCAGTAAACACTGTTTCAAATGTTACCTTTTAGATTTATGAATCTGTGTTTGTATGTGTATTTAAGTCTGTATAGATTATTATTCTATAGAACCACACAAGTAACCATTAGATCCTATTATTTTGACCATATAAGTTCCTTTGGTTTGAGTTGACTCTGCTCTGTTATCTCTTGCACAACATACGGACTTTAGTGGTCGAATTATGAACTTCACTCTTATAATTTCTATTCGTTAGTGTTTGTTGTTAAATATAATAAAAATAATAAATATTAGGGTGCAGCAAATTTGCCAAAGTGAAGATTTTAATCCCATAAAAACAATGAAAAATCAAAATTTGTGTAGAAAAATAAATTACAAATTTTATTTAGCAAATACAATTGATTCCTATCAAGTGATATTGACATCAAAGAAATCTTAATCCGCGATATTCTTATTTGATTAAGACGATGGTGCATGTTGAAATTCAGAATAAACAGTTTCTTGTTCTTAACCCATTAACGCCGAATGGGTAGAAAAATACCCAAAAAAGGATGTTTTTTTTTTAAAAATTCTATCTTGATCCAACTAAACGAGAGTCCAAACGCTTCTTTTATAAGGAAAAAAGTGCACATAGAACGATTAAAAAAAAATTCGTAAGGCATGATATTCACAGATTTTCAAAAATAAAAGATCACGAATTTTTAAAAATCAAACTTTTGTAGAAAAAACTTCTGCGGAATATGGATGAATGATATTATCAGAAAAATCTTGAGATGCCATGGAATATTATTTGTCTTCTATCCAATAAAAAAAACTTTTACTTAAATTGGTCTACTTACCTAAGCTACAATTCATTTTATTATAAACTTTTAAAAATTAATTTCAAATAAAAATTTAAAATAATTTATTTTTCTTTACAATCCCTTGAATGTACATTCAAACCGCATTTTGTACAACCATACTCCGTTTTCTCGCCGTGTTTTCTAATTTTATCAACCATGTGGTCAAATTTTTCAGAGCATTTTGCTATTTGCTGCGCATTTGTGACAACTTTTCCATTACGGCGTCGATTTTCAACGCTTCAACAACGCTAACCCAAAAACCGAGTTGGCTGATCGGTGGCAAACCTTCACATCCCTTCCACAACCAACATAGTTTGCATGGGTTTTTCAAAGCTACGCAAATAGTATTAATGAGTAATCGCCAATACCACATTTTTCCGCGTATTCGATTACGATACGCCATTTCGAATAAGTCAACTCCACCCATTCGCTGATTATATGCATGTATTGTGTATGGTTGTTTAACGATGGAATTTTGCGATGTTTACGGTCAAATATTTTTTGTGCACATCGGCCCTACACCCAAAAAATTAGACTACACAGTCACCGCTTTCGGATAGATTTTAAATACATAAGTACTTAGGGATAACATGTTAATAAATATGTGTACAGGTGATAACCGAATTATCATTGCAGTGAACAGCGATAATATTTTTATTTTTGTCAAAACAAAAATCTGATGAACCCCGAGGTTTCTTTTTCATAAATTTAATGTCATCCAACAATGCGTGATTGCTACGATTATTTCGAACAGTGCCTGTTGCAAAATAACCTTTTCTTGATAATGTCCATAATAAATTATGCTTTGTCGGATGCAACATTTTATGGACTTGGATCTAAAATTTTCTCTAATAGTCGTAGTACCACGTTTTTTCCAAGGCCGTAGACATTATTGTTATTAGCAGAAGCGCCAGTATATGGGATAAAGGAGTAACAACAACCTGCCATTGAAGCCAGTACCCAGTGTTTGAAGTTAAATCGTATTGGCTGGCCCTTTATGTAAATCTTTAGGGAATTGCGACCATAATATGCGATCATCTGTTTATCCACAGAAAGACTATGAGAAAATATGCCAAATTGCATGAATTTTTTATTCCGTGCATTGTTTAATGGAGTAATTTTGCCAAATTTATCATTCTTATCAAGATTATTATTGTCACTAACGTATTATTTTCAATAAAACTTTCAAAGCTAACTTAGCTATGGTGTCTAGCCACCATATAATAAAGAGAAAAAATTTGTATTTTAGAACACACTTATGCCGAAGTGGGTAGAAAAATACCCATGGCTTACAGAGGCTCCCACGATACTTAAAAAAATTAAAAATATTCATATCAATACAAATACTCCAAATCCTACATACATACATAATTGGCCATTACAACCCTTCAGTCAGGATTACGATCAAGCTTCTGACACCACTTATGTTGTGTGCGTTAATTTTATATAGAGTCTTTGCCAGAAATCTGCTGAGAGGAAGTCGACGAAGAAATATTTTTTCGTTTTGATGTCTGACCTGGGATACGAACCCGGGCCTTTTGTCTAATAAGCCAACACACTACCCACTAGACCACGGCGACTTCAAATACTATTTGTGCCAAATTTCACCGAAATCGGAACACAGATTCTAGGGTCAGGCGTTAATTGACTATAACAACCCTTTAGTCAGAATTACGACATAGCTTCTCACACCTCTGTTGAAGTCTGTTAATTTTATCCATAGTTTGAAGTCCGCAAGCAATGATACCTATTTTAAGAAATTTTCATGGTAATATTTTGTTAGAAGACTACTGATGGAAATATTTTTTTTTTGTTTAACCTGAGATGTCAACCACAACCTACTGATCATGATAAATTTTACTTTTGAAGACAGAATAAGGATGTCATAACACCAAAGAAAATAGGTATTTATATTAAACTAAACTACATAGAAATGCAGCGAAACAAGGTTTTAGAAAGAAACAAAACAACAATGTGGTTCGAGATGTTGCCAGACCGGAAATATATAAATTATAAATATACAGAATTGAACTCACGGCAGCCTAGTCGGCTTATGAGACGTAAGGCCACGGCCAAACTCGCAAGTCAGACATCTGCAATAAAACGCAATATGAAATAATATTTCTTCGGTGACATCCTCTCAAAAGTTTTCTGGCAAAAACTTTGAGATTAAAACAAATTTACGTATTTAAATATTTGTAAATAAAATTGCTCCGACCTGGAGTATGAACCGTGACCTCACGTCGAATAAGTCAACACACTATTAGGCTACGGCGACACTTCTGCTCTCACAGCTGTAATATTCTTCGGTTAAAAGACCACTTCTTTGATAAATTCTGTTTCGCAATTTGATAGCTCGATTGGTCTAACATATATTGTTCTACGCTTTCGAATTATCTTCTAAAACGTTTTCTGTTGAAAAAAAAAACTTTGTTCTTAATAAAAACACGGCGTTCATTTGTTTCTCATTCCATATAAAATTTAGAATAAAAATTTCAAAAAGAAAAGGAAATGAGAGCAAAATAAAAATCGCATATCAATTTCAGATGCAATATTGAATATTGCCTGCAAATAGAATTTCCTACAAATATTCATTGAAATAAATTTAATTGGGATTCTTTTGTACAAGGCTTTTCGACAATATTGTTGAATTTAATGTGAATTAAGTTAATATGAATTAAATGTAAATAAAACGTTTATGAATCATTTCATTTCATTATGTATACACTATATTATAAATACAGTGAATCAAAGTGAAAATGGCCCATCATGAAATTAAATACTATTTGTGCCAAATTTCACCGAAATCGGAACACAGATTCTAGGGTCAGGCGTTAATTGACTATAACAACCCTTTAGTCAGAATTACGACATAGCTTCTCACACCTCTGTTGAAGTCTGTTAATTTTATCCATAGTTTGAAGTCCGCAAGCAATGATACCTATTTTAAGAAATTTTCATGGTAATATTTTGTTAGAAGACTACTGATGGAAATATTTTTTTTTTGTTTAACCTGAGATGTCAACCACAACCTACTGATCATGATAAATTTTACTTTTGAAGACAGAATAAGGATGTCATAACACCAAAGAAAATAGGTATTTATATTAAACTAAACTACATAGAAATGCAGCGAAACAAGGTTTTAGAAAGAAACAAAACAACAATGTGGTTCGAGATGTTGCCAGACCGGAAATATATAAATTATAAATATACAGAATTGAACTCACGGCAGCCTAGTCGGCTTATGAGACGTAAGGCCACGGCCAAACTCGCAAGTCAGACATCTGCAATAAAACGCAATATGAAATAATATTTCTTCGGTGACATCCTCTCAAAAGTTTTCTGGCAAAAACTTTGAGATTAAAACAAATTTACGTATTTAAATATTTGTAAATAAAATTGCTCCGACCTGGAGTATGAACCGTGACCTCACGTCGAATAAGTCAACACACTATTAGGCTACGGCGACACTTCTGCTCTCACAGCTGTAATATTCTTCGGTTAAAAGACCACTTCTTTTGATAAATTCTGTTTCGCAATTTGATAGCTCGATTGGTCTAACATATATTGTTCTACGCTTTCGAATTATCTTCTAAAACGTTTTCTGTTGAAAAAAAAACTTTGTTCTTAATAAAAACACGGCGTTCATTTGTTTCTCATTCCATATAAAATTTAGAATAAAAATTTCAAAAAGAAAAGGAAATGAGAGCAAAATAAAAATCGCATATCAATTTCAGATGCAATATTGAATATTGCCTGCAAATAGAATTTCCTACAAATATTCATTGAAATAAATTTAATTGGGATTCTTTTGTACAAGGCTTTTCGACAATATTGTTGAATTTAATGTGAATTAAGTTAATATGAATTAAATGTAAATAAAACGTTTATGAATCATTTCATTTCATTATGTATACACTATATTATAAATACAGTGAATCAAAGTGAAAATGGCCCATCATGAAATTAATTAGTATTTGATTAATATTTATTAAAAAGGAGGAAATAAAAAAGTTACACAAAAAAGTTAGTAGAATCGATTTCTAATCGTTTAAAATCGGCAATATGTTTCCTACAAAATATTAAAAAGAAAAAAGTATTTATTTAGTGGGCCATTTTCACTGTGATTCACTGTATATTTATTTATGTAAATGGTAGTAGTATTTACTTATGAATTTTCTATAAATTATGCCTCTTCTTCAGCAATAAACATATGAATGAAATATTAAATTGAATACAACGTTACGACATTATTTATTTCGTATTTTAATTCATCAGTTTTATTGAATTTATATTTGAATAGAATTAAGCATACATACATACATTAAGAGCCATTATTACAACTTGCGGTTAACTAAAGGAAGGATTTTAACGGGCAGATAAATTGTTTTTCATTACTATAAGTACACAATAAGACAGAAGTGAGCGTTAAACTAAAGAGAGAATCATCCTGCCGGTAACTTTTAAAGTTAAGTTCATGTTTGAACTCGCTTTTCAATATGGCAACTTCAAATATAAACAAAATTAGCATATACATCTGAGATCAGCAATGAATCGTTTTTTCGCTGCTCATAAGCACTCATGCAGAATTGAAATTCAACTATTCTGATTCATTCGTACTCGCTACAACATCGATTAATGAGTATAAGTTGCAATGAGTATGTGTACAACGTTGACATCAAACTCACAGCATTCGAAATAAGTTTGGTTCATACGCCTACTTATTCTGATTCATAAATTTAGAAAAATACTTATAATACTTATAAGTCATTCGAGTGGCTCGAATCATTCATCAAAATTTACAGCCTTTGTTGGTGTTGCCGTGGTCGCCGTGGTGTAGTATGTAGTGTGCTGGCTTATTAGACGTAAAGCCAGGGTTCGAGTCCCAGGCCAGAAATCAAAACGAAAAATATTCCTTCGGCGATTTCCTCTCAGCAGATTTCTGGCAAAAACTCTGAGAGTGCCATGAAAAGTTTCTCAAAAATCTGTCGTTCGGAGTCGACTTTAAACTATAGGTCCCGCCACTTATGTATGAAATTAACACACACAACATTAGTAGTGTGAGAAACTTGGTCAATAATTATGACTGAAGGGTTGTAATGACTAATTATGTTTGTATATAAATGTTTGTATATACACAAAAGTATTGAGTACGTATATTTTTGCTGTCCATTGTATGTCAACAATTTTGTGTTTTCTTTTGAAACTGTCTTACAACATGTATCTCCTATTTTGTTTATTTTAAAATGTTTATGTTTCTCATTATTATAATTAAATCCCATAAAACAATAGAAAACCTTTTCTACTTCATTAGGCCTCTGTGGGCGTATTTATCTTAATTTACTTACAAGACTATATTCTGTCTCTCGAGTATTTTTTTATTTACTTTCACTCAAACCCATACTGGTAAAAGACAAAATACAAAAGGAGAAGAAACACTGTCAACAAACTATTAAAATTCAAAAATACAGTCTGTTGTAGAATAATAATAATAAACACGCTTTAATTTTCCTCTCACCAACCCCTTATCCTATAAGTACAGATTCCCACTGGCAAGTCTATAAAGATAAATAAAACTCTTTAAAATTTAAACTTCTTGTTACTCCTCAATGTGTCAGATTAAAGATAGAAACTGTAGATGGTTAAGAGGATAAAGGAAAGGAAAGGAGGGCAAAATGTTTTTGTTATTGTCTGAAAATAACATTTATTCGCATTGTTTACTTCGGGATTCAGACTGATGTCTGTAATCTCATTGACCTTATCAGTCACTTAGACATTCACTGCTGTTAATGCTCTCGCTTGGCCCACTTGTTTTTTACCTTTTTCATGTAAAGTAAACTTAAAACTTGTAAATGTTTTGATTTAAATTTTTCTTTGTTTTTCTATTTTGTTTTCTGATGTTTTGTCTGAGACTTTGTTTGATTGTTTATTCGGTATTTTACAGTCAAACTCGGTTATAACGAACTCAGTTATAACGAATTGGTTAAAAGGAACTACTGTAAATGGTCCCAGTAATTAAATTTCTTACATTTTACCTCTTTTTATAAGAACCCTCAGCTATAACTTTGAACTGTTGCAATAGTCTTTACTTTTATTTAATATGGCAACGTTAAATCAAAACTCAGCATCTTTAATCAGCTGCTAGATAAAAAGAATGAACATATATTTTTGGTTTTTAATAAATAAAAAAAATTATTTATTTAAGAATTACAATACAATTACAAATTATATTCTAATTCTATACGAGCTGAGTAACTTTGACCATATGCCCGGTGTAGTGTCACAGACCAGAGCCTCTGGTGGGAATCGAACCCACGACCCTCACGCTAATAATCTAGCACACTACCCACTAGACTACCAAGGCGCTCAAATGAAAAAAAATTATTTCTATTTCATATTTTCTTCTATGACTTCACCCCGTTTATTACGAATTTTGCCTTTAATGAACTATTTTTCAGCTCCCACGGAGTTCATTATTACCGGGTTTAACTGTATGTACAATGGTATATTTGCATAATAACGCCATCTAGCACATGCCATTGTGTTCAGATGAAAACAATCTACATACGCTACCACTTTTATAAAAATTGAATTTGTAAACCTCCTGAAAAGAAAATGAAATTGTCCGGAGAGCGCTCTCACTGG
The DNA here is from genome assembly GCA_014635995.1 of Sarcophaga peregrina. NCBI lineage: Eukaryota > Metazoa > Arthropoda > Insecta > Diptera > Sarcophagidae > Sarcophaga > Sarcophaga peregrina. The sequence continues at coordinate 53,197,013 of CM025793.1, read as the reverse complement.
AATATGCTTGGAATATTGGCCTCAACAGACGACCGGTTTTTTGGAAGTCTAGTAGGTAGTGTGTCGGCTTATTAGACGTTTCAAAGCAAAGCTTAGATCAAATATCTAAACCAATCAATATACAAAAAATATATTTCTTCGCCGGCTTTCCCTTAGCTGACTTCTGGCAGAAACTCTGAAAGTAATAAAATTGCCATGGAAAGTTTTTGAAAAATCAGTTGTTCGGTCCCGCCTTTCATGTATAAAATTAACACACACAATATAAGTGGTGTGGTCCTGAATGAAGGTTCGTAATGCCCAATTACATACAGGGTGGCTGATATGTATTGCAACCAACTTCAGGTTGTTATCATTTGTAAACCGCTCGTCTGGCACTCGGCAGATTTATTCCAGTGATAGTTCATTTTATTATTTACAAGCTTACAAAAGCATTTTGATTTAAATTTTTCTTTGTTTTTCTATTTTGTTTTCTGATGTTTTGTCTGAGACTTTGTTTGATTGTTTATTCGGTATTTTATAAATACAATACAGTCAAACTCGGTTATAACGAACTCAGTTATAACGAATTGGTTAAAAGGAACTACTGTAAATGGTCCCAGTAATTAAATTTCTTACATTTTACCTCTTTTTATAAGAACCCTCAGCTATAACTTTGAACTGTTGCAATAGTCTTTACTTTTATTTAATATGGCAACGTTAAATCAAAACTCAGCATCTTTAATCAGCTGCTAGATAAAAAGAATGAACATATATTTTTGGTTTTTAATAAATAAAAAAAATTATTTATTTAAGAATTACAATACAATTACAAATTATATTCTAATTCTATACGAGCTGAGTAACTTTGACCATATGCCCGGTGTAGTGTCACAGACCAGAGCCTCTGGTGGGAATCGAACCCACGACCCTCACGCTAATAATCTAGCACACTACCCACTAGACTACCAAGGCGCTCAAATGAAAAAAAATTATTTCTATTTCATATTTTCTTCTATGACTTCACCCCGTTTATTACGAATTTTGCCTTTAATGAACTATTTTTTCAGCTCCCACGGAGTTCATTATTACCGGGTTTAACTGTATGTACAATGGTATATTTGCATAATAACGCCATCTAGCACATGCCATTGTGTTCAGATGAAAACAATCTACATACGCTACCACTTTTATAAAATTGAATTTGTAAACCTCCTGAAAAGAAAATGAAATTGTCCGGAGAGCGCTCTCACTGGAATATGCTTGGAATATTGGCCTCAACAGACGACCGGTTTTTTGGAAGTCTAGTAGGTAGTGTGTCGGCTTATTAGACGTTTCAAAGCAAAGCTTAGATCAAATATCTAAACCAATCAATATACAAAAAATATATTTCTTCGCCGGCTTTCCCTTAGCTGACTTCTGGCAGAAACTCTGAAAGTAAATAAAATTGCCATGGAAAGTTTTTGAAAAATCAGTTGTTCGGTCCCGCCTTTCATGTATAAAATTAACACACACAATATAAGTGGTGTGGTCCTGAATGAAGGTTCGTAATGCCCAATTACATACAGGGTGGCTGATATGTATTGCAACCAACTTCAGGTTGTTATCATTTGTAAACCGCTCGTCTGGCACTCGGCAGATTTATTCCAGTGATAGTTCATTTTATTATTTACAAGCTTACAAAAGCATTTTGATCCATTTCATTGAGAAAAAAAGTCATTTGTGATGGAATTTAAGCGTGATAGTGTTATTGCTTTATATTTGACTGGAAAACCATAGGTGGCTATCGTTAGAGCCCTCCAGCATTTTAATGTGAATAAAAATTTTGTTTCTCGTAACATTGTTCGTTACCGTGATACTGACAAAAAGTGGACGAAAAAAACGGTAACAACACCAGAAATGATCCGAAAAGTGAAGGCCAGATTTCAAAGAAATCCACGCCTCAGTGGTAGAAAAATTCCTCGTGAGCCAAACATATCACGAGAAGGGATGCAATAAATATTGAAAAATTAGCTTGGACTAAAGCTATTGAAGTTCCTAAAAGTGCAAGAGCTCATCGCTGGAAAAAAAGTTAGACTGGAAAGAGCCAAGGAGTTATTTCGCTTGCACGAAAGTGCCCAGTTACCGAATTTTGTTTTCTCCGATGAGAAGTCATTCCAAATTGAACAGTTTGTGGACAAACAAATGATCGGGTATACTTGCCAAAGAGGTCAGCTGAAAATCTACACCTGCGATTGGCCGCCAGAACTCAAGCGCCGCCGATGGTGATGGTGTGGTAGTCGCTCGTCGCTCGTACTCATCGACCGTGGGGTAAAATAAATGCCGAATATTATCGGGAAAATGTCTTAAAGATAGTATTGAAGCCCTGGGCAGACAAACATTTCGTCCGCAGACCACGGACATTCCAACAGGACTCAGCACCGCCGCACTCAGCATGCGTCAACCAAAAGCGGTTTAAAAAGCCTCAAAAGCCCAATGGACACCAAAATCTGCGGATCTCAATCTGTCTGGGGCATATTTTAGAGAAAGGTTCTCACTAACAAATACCAAAAGAATGTCGATCATCTCAAGATGGCGTTTCGCCGGGAATGAGCAGCCAGCGATGGCTTTGTCGACCGTTTGAAGGTTATAATTCGTACCAAGGGTGGCCAATTTGAACAAATCTAAATTGATTCTAAAATTTGATATTATTTCCAACGTTTTTTGCTTTTGAACAATAAAATTAAAAAAAAAAATCAAAAAATATAGCGCTTTACTTTGTTGCATCATATGTCAGCCATCCTTTATGTATGCATATGTCCAAATCAAATAAATTTAGTATTTTGTTTTGATTAAAAAGAGAAAGTAATGTGACTCCGACCCGGTTGGTTATGTGCTAGTGGACCGAATTTTACAAAACTCAACTTGACTCGTCAAATGCCTATACTGAGTAAAATTTTGTTAATTCAGTCGACTTTAAGATCTTCATAGTGGGCTAACTAAGCTATCTAAACGACATGTGACCTAATTTTACATTAATTCTAATCGCTGTAGTTTAGTAGGTAGAAGATTAGCTTGTTAGACGAGAGCGATCGGTTCAAAACCCTGCTCAGACATCTTGAACAAAATGATATAAAATTATTTATTTCGGCCTCTTTTGATAGAAACTCCTAGAGTAAATAAAATTGCCAAGACAATCTTCCCAAGTATATCAAGACTAGGTTCTAATTCTGACTAAAGAGCTGTAAGTACTTTTACCCGAATGGAAAGAACAGGTTAGGTTAGCTTAGTGGTCGAATAGACCCATTGTACTACGTTGTAGCTTCTCACACCACTTTTGTTGTGTGCGTTAATTTTATACATGAGTGGCGGGACCTACAGTTTAAAGTCGACTCCGATCGACACATTTTTTTTTTTTTGAGTAGCATTCCATGGCAATTTTTTACTCTCAGAGTTTTTGCCAGGAATCTGCTGAGAGGAAGGCACCGAAAAATTATTTTAAAATTTTCGTTTTGATGTCTGATCTGGAATTCGAACTCGAGTCTTTCGTCTAATAAGCCAACACACTACCTACTAGACCTACAGATGCAGTGATGCAGTAGTTCTTCGCATTTATCAACAATTGGGTTTATATTATCCGGAAAAATGTATTATGAAATCGTGGAAAATGTAGCGGCTACAACAATTCTAGTGAGGTAATGAACCACAATCTAGTTTGTTTGGTTAATGAATGAAAAAAGGCTTTTGTATACAAAATTTAACTTCAGCGATGTAGATTGCTTTGGTTTAAAGAGTGAGTCAGCAATATTAATTGTCGAATTTGGATGCCAATATAATCTGGCTCTCGTGTAAAAATAATTAGCGATTCCATTCCCAGGAGACAACACTACAGTGCCATAAGTGAGATACCATCTTCAATTTGGTCCTCTCGAATGGGCTATTACATATGTAGCCACCTTGATATCATATTTTAAATTTAAATGACAGGCATTCGTTCATTGTTCCAAATAAATATTTTATTTACTTTTAAAAATGTTCTTGATTTTGTTTTTTCCTTATTTTTAAAAAATTATCTGCTATAAACATTATATGTACTCGTATGCCATCTCACATCCAATAAAGTTATTGATTTTTTTACCAGTCGTATACGAAAGGACTTTAATTTCCTATCATTGTAAGGAATTCTTGGAATTCATGGTAATTGCGGATAAAATGCGGTTTTAATTTCATTTGATTTCACTTTGAAGGTGTAAATAATGGATGGATGGTGGCTGCGGTGATAATTATCATGTTGTTGATGACATTTATGATATTAATTAAGTAGCGTAATATGTGGTCTTATCTTCAATACACTCATACATACATACTCATGCACACAAATGAAAGCATGTGGAAATTTATAGCGTTCAATCAAGATATACAAGGGAATGAAAATGCGATGGATGTTAGGGAAATTATTGTGTTAATTATAGTAAGTATTAGGAATGCCAATCGGGAAATCCCGAATCACTAAATTCCGTATCCTGGGATTTTTAAAAACTTGTTCCGGATTTTTCGGTATTTTCGGGATTGTGAATTCATATCACTCCTTTATTGCAACATAGTCATATCGCCAAAAATTAAAAATTTTTAGTTACTTAAGCAAAAGTGCTCTATTAGACTTTCTGTACATGTTGGAAAAAAATCCGGTTTATATCCCAAGCTGAACCGAAGTTATAGCAGAACAGAAGTTATAGGAATTATGTCTTGAAAACTTAAATCGCATTTTGCCAAGTTCAAGTTTTTTTGAGATATGACTACGTTGCAATAAAGGAGCGATATGAATTTTGACCCTACAAAAGAACCTGAAAAAAAATTTTTTATCACTTGACTTCGATAATAGCATCTCAGATGAGTAAAATCCAACTTCCAGTGATAAAAAATTATTTGATGGCATCGAAGAATGCAAAAGCCCTATAAAAAGATGTAACTGATTTAGATACTCAACTGTCCAAAGAAATAGATTTATTTGTTGATAGTTTTCTTTTGACTACAATGTTTTCATATTTTGATGAGACAGATTCTAACTTGTTAGTTGATGTTTGATGGTATTATCCGGCATCCCTACCCTCGTACCCATTAAATCATTTCATAACTTCAACAGCGAACGTATCAAATAATTGGGTTACAATCTCGTGAGCAAAAATTACTGGAATAATTCAAATGTCAAATGCCATAAATCATAACAGAGGAATTAATTCTCAATGAAAATTCATTCCTTGTCTTCAGTTTTCAGAATGATTCATAAGAGAATTACTATAGAAAAATGTATGCAATTCATTAACACAGTAGTGTGGTTATAATAGAATAAAAAAAAAATTCCTGACGGTCGATTCTGAGTCTTATTTCGTATCGCCTTTTACGTAAAACGTACTCTAAAACTAAAGCTGCGTATTCTGTAAGGACTCAACTTCTACGAGTATTTCAGCGAGAAAGTGAAGTAAAATAATTGATGAGCATGCTAGATATGAATGTTTGCATAACTTCTGTTTAAACATTACTTTTTTTACAAGCTTTATGAATACATTTTGTTAAGTCCTTTCTATCTTTAAATTTAAATAAAACAAAGTGTGTGTGTGCGATATCATCAACATTTTGTATTCATTCGAAAGGCCTATAAATGTGGAGCATAATTCTTCTCTGAATGGAGCGTATTCGAGATTTTCAATTTAATTGATAACATCCAGAAAGCTTTTCACTTTGACACTTGAAAGCAGCCATTTGTTGAAGCTAAATCGGTTAAATCAGTTGTCATTTATGCCCTATTAATTGTGTCCCCTATAATTACACTTTATAATACAACAGAGTACAGTGTGCACTCACATACATAACTGGTCATTACAACCTTTCAGTCAGGATTATTGACCTAGTTTCTCACACTACTTATGTTGTGTGTGTTAATTTTATACATAAGTGGCGGGATCTACAGTTTAAATTCGACTCCGAACGATGGATTTTTGAGAAACTTCTTCATGGCAGGTTTATTTACTCTCAGAGTTTTAGTCAGAAATCTGCTGAGAAGAAATTACCAAAAAAATACTTTTTGTATTTTATTTTGATGGCTTTATGTCTAATAAGCCAGCACACTACATACTAGACCACGGCGACCTCCTACTAGACCACAGTGTGCACACTTAGCACTTTTCACTGTAACGATTAACATTTTGTCGGTTTAGATTTGGCAACTTCTAGAATATTACGCTTCATTTGTTATTGTTAAATTTTCTTTGTTGTTTTGTTATTGTTTATTTTCTTTTCCAGAAATTCTTTGTTTTTATCCTGCTTCTGTAACAGTACAATGTTTACAACAATTTTATAAAGGTTTTATAATAAAAGGATTCAGCATAGCAAATTCTTAATTTTGGATTAAATTGTCAACCATATGGTTTCTTGCTATTTGGAATCCATCGTAAGATTTTATTTATTTTTATGCAGTAAAATTATTCTCCTTAGGAGGAACTCAAGTTAACCGATGTAAGTGACGCAATTATAGAAAATCATTTTAATTACTGTCATGTGTGTCATATAAGAAAATGTTAAATGAGGAGAAAATTAATAATAAGTCGAGTATTTGGTTTTTTTCACTGAATATTCGTAATAATTTTCTATTACAAACAATTTAAAAAATGCTCATCTAGTGTTATGACCCCAATTCAGAATTTTGCGGTATAAAATAATCCTTACAGCCCAACTTAAATTACGGCGTAAACGTAAAGCGCAACGTTATTTAGCATTTTTACGCTGTAATGAACAACCTAAATAAAAGCGTCAACGTTGTGTTAACTTGATATGTTAAAAAAAAATCGCAAAATTGAACTGAAAGCAGCTACCATGTCATTACTTAACAATGAAAAACTTGTTTTACAACAAACTTCACTTCTTTACTCTCCGTCAAAATAGGATTTTCCTATTGCAAAGCCTTAACGCCACGCAATTATGTTTGGTCGCATACAGTCTATGTGGGCATGAGAAATTTTGTAATTTCTTTTGCGCTTTACGCCGTAATTTAGGTTGTGCTGTAAGTACATATTATTACTTTCAAATTTTTGCTGTATTGCTTAGAAAATCCTCGAGACTCATTAACATTTAAATAAAAATAAAAAATGCTTTACTTTCTGCTGCACATTTGACTGAAAAAATCTCTAGTTGTCTGTAAAATGCTCTACTAACCGACATAAAAGTGATGTTTAAGATACGAAAGTGATAAAAAGAGAGACTCAACACATTCTGGTGGCTGTTAAGAGATTTGATTTGAGTTGAACTTTCTCACTGGCAGAGCTGCAGCAAATGTAGTACACATTTTATAATTCAACGAATATGCATAAGAATATGAGGCTAATACTTACAAACACTCTTATCCTCTCTTACTAAACATACATAAATATACGAACTTAAAAGTAAATTGCTACGTTAATTTGCATTTTTTTTAACTGCTCGCTATTGCCATTAAAAACGTATATGCAAATATCCATTTAGTCCTTGTTCACATGCATTTCAATTTTTTTCATATTTAATTCCATCCATAACTTCAAGTTTTTGGTGAATTTATTTCGTATACATATTTCAATGAACTCAAGACGAGCCAAGTTCATCTTCATGATACCCTACACCCATATACATATCTTTTAGAGAACTTATTAACCCATTAACGCCTGATCGCATATTATGGTCGCAATTCCCTAAAGATGTATATAAAGGGCAAACCAATACGATTTGGCTTGAAATACTTGGTACTAGCTTCTATGGCAGGCTATTGTTATTCTTTTATCGCATATACTGGCGCTTCTGCTAATAACAATAATGTCTACGGCCTTGGAAAAAACGTGGTACAGCGACTATTAGAGAGAATATCAGATCCAAGCCAATTAAATGTTACAGTCTACCTCGGGGTTCATCAGATTTTTGCTGTGACAGAACTAAAAATATTATCGCAGTTCGCCGCAATGATAATTCGGTTATCACCTGTACACATATTTATTAATATGTTATCCCTACGTACTTATGTATTTTAAATCTTTCTGAAAGCGGTGACTGTGAAGTCTAATTTTTTGGCTGTAGAGCCGATGTGCACAAAAAATATTTGACCGTAAACATCGCAAAATTCCATTTTTAAACAACCATACACAATACATGCATATAATCAGCGAATGGGTGGAGTTGACTTATTCGAAATGGCGTATCGTAATCGAATACGCGGAAAAATGTGGTATTGGCGATTACTCACTAATACTATTTGCGTAGCTTTGAAAAACCCATGCAAACTATGTTGCTTTGCAGGGGATGTGAAGGTTTGCCACCGATCATCCAAGTCGTTTTTTGGGTTAGCGTTGTTGAAGCGTTGAAAATCGACCCCGTAATGGAAAAGTTGTCACAAATGCGCAGTAAATAGTAAAGTGCTCTGACAAATTTGACCACATGGTTAGAAAACTCGGCGGAAAACGGAGTATGGTTGTACAAAATGCGGTTTGAATGTACATTCAAGGGATTGTTTTGCATAGTTTTATACCCAAACTCCCAAAAATATAGAAAAAATAAAGAAAAATAAATTATTTGAAATTTTTATTTGAAATTAATTTTTAGAAGTTTATAATGAAATGAATTGTTTTCTTCATACCATATCCTAAGTGGATATTTTTATAACAATGTCCTTAAATCGCACCTGTTGCTTAGGTAAATAAGTTAATTCAAGTAAAAGTTTTTTCATTATAAAATAAGCGTTTGGACTCTCGTTTAGTTGGAAAAACTTCCTATTTCGGCGTTAATATTTCAAAGTAAATATTTTTATTTCAGTGAAAAAATACACGTAAGCAAACTTAGTTATAATTAATCACGAAATCAATAAACATGGCAGAAATTTAAGTAAAGTTTCAGTTATCAGGCTAAAGAAAGCTGGTAGTTTCCATAAATTGAACTTGGATCTGAGAAATTCGTACATATTCCCCCGACTTTAAGAATAGTTGTGACTATTCTCATGGCTTTTAAATGTCTGCTAAGTAGAAGATGAAGTCGCCGTGGTCTTATTAGACAAAAGGTCCGGGTTCGAATCCCAGGGCAGACATCAAAACGAAAAAATATTTCTTCGGCGCCTTCCTCTCAGCAGATTTCTGACAAAGACTCTGAGAGTAAAAATTGTCCTGAAAAGCTTCTCAAAAATCAGTCGTTCGGAGTCGACCTTAAACTGTAGGTTCCGCAACTCATGTATAAAATTAACGCACACAACGTAAGTAATGTGAGAAGCTAGGTCGTAATCCTGACTGAAGGGTTGTAATGACCAATTATGTATATAAGTAGCATAGTATTCCCGGACAACAAACTGATCTCGTTATCACATAAAGGCACTTTACCATAACGTTTACTTCGAACAGTAGACCGTTATTTAGTTTCAAGGCACATTACAGTATTCACTAGACAGATGTTGTTGCGTCGTTATTCGATTTACATCGCCTTACGTTGTTCATAAACAAAATCAGGAGACTTCCCTTTTAAAAGAAATTCACTACATAGATTAAAGTTTTAATTCTTGTAGTTTTTTTTTTTTTTGTTTGATAGCATCTGATAGTATGAGTTCTTTGAAATTCGATTTACGTCGTTTCGATTTACGTCGCCTTTTTCCGGAACACTCTACGACGTAAATCAAGGGAATACTGTATATAGCTTTAAACACCAAACAAAAAATTTTTTTTGGATTTTAAACGTAAAATTGCCGTTCATCTCGGATTCTTTGTAAATGAATGAAATGAATTTTTTTTTTGGAAAATTTAATTTTATAATTTTACAGCATAAATTTGTTTTGGTTTTTGACGGTTTTTAAATTGTTTCATATAAAGCTTCTATTATTAAAGTTTATATTTTGGTTCTTGTGTTCTTTCTGAAACTTTTTTAATAAATTATTATTACAACGCAATTATGTTCATAAATAATAACGAACGTAGTAAAAAAAAAAAAGATAAAAATCATAAAAACCATGTCCATGTATTTTCAAAGTAAATATTTTTATTTTAATTTGATTTTTATTGAAATACAAAATTGTTATTTTTATTTCTTTTTTTTAAATAAATATTAAATTTAAAATATTTTATTAATAAATTACTTAAATAAATAATAATATTACGATTGTTAATATGATTTTTATAATTAAACATATTCAGCCGATATCCTGTTTGTTTACTGAAATCAACGAAGAATTTAATTTTTAATACAATATTTATTTTATCAGTCATAAACTAATTAAAAACAAAAACAAAAAGAAAAACAAAATACTTTGTTTTGTAGAATTAAACACAGATTGTAAGCCAGTAAACATTTTTGGAAACGTTAAAAAATTGTATGAGAACCGAAATTGTGTTATTTTTTTTTAAGTGAATTGAAATTGAATAACTCTGTTCATTACAATCTTTCAGTTAGTCATAAACTAATTAAAAACAAAAACAAAAAGAAAAACAAAATACTTTGTTTTGTAGAATTAAACACAGATTGTAAGCCAGTAAACATTTTTGGAAACGTTAAAAAATTGTATGAGAACCGAAATTGTGTTATTTTTTTTTAAGTGAATTGAAATTGAATAACTCTGTTCATTACAATCTTTCAGTTAGGACCACGACTTAGCATTTCATACCACCTATGCATGTGTCGTGGGAGCTACAGTTTAAAGTTTGAATCTGAACGACAGATTTCGGAAAGACTTGTCATGGCAAATTTATTTACTCTCACAGTTTTTGCTGAAGATTTGCTGAAAGGAAGTCCCCGAAATAACAGAATTTTTTGGAGATATCTGACCAGTGACTTACATGAACATCCGCTAAACACCAAAAGCTTTAAGGTGTCATAGGAATTGTCCTATCAAAACTGGATAATAGAAAAAGAATCTTACAGTATACAAGATACATATGCCGATCAGGGATAAATGTACCTAACCACACCATAGAGGAAGCCGTCATAACCTCCGTGTGTGGGGTCCTCGTCCTGTGGACCGTTGTGCCCACTCCACAACTACGGTGGTATTACTTCGGAGTGGAGTCCGTTTGGCCCTTTGGTCACCTTCATGCACATATCCGCAATTTTAGACATTCGTATAGGTGTCGGCGTAATCGAGCGAAAAAACCCTTCGGCGACTCCATCTGGTTTCTGGCGGAAATCCTGCGATTAAATAAATTTGCAATGAAAAACTTTCTTAAAAATCTGTCGTTCGGATTCGGCTTTAAACTCTTGATCCCGCCACTCATGCTAAAAATTAACAAATGCAACAGCAGTGGCGTGAGAAGCTAGGCCCCAATCCTGACTAATTACGAATTATGTAGGTATGTGTTGTTACATTTTTATCCCTTTTAAAAACATTAAAAATATGAGTTCGTAGATTGCAAATAAAATAAAAATATATATAAGGAGTGCGCACAAAAAAAAAGGGGGCCTACTTTTGAACGCTTCTAACTTTTATCATAACTGGCTACTTTCGTGCAAGCAAAGTAACGCCTTGGCTCTTTCCAGTCTAACTTTTTTTTGTCAATCGGTGAGCTCTTGCACTTTTTGGAATATCAATGGCTTTAGTCCAAGCTCATTTTTCAATATGTGCTGTTCAGCTCGCGACCAATTTTCTTACCATTTGGAGTGAATTTTGATCAAATCTGGCCTTCACTTTTCGAATCATTTCTGGTGTTGTTACCCTTTATTTTCGTCCACTTTCTGGACGCGATGCAACACTGCCAGTATCATATTAACCAATAATGGTACGAGAAATAAAAGCTTTCTTCACATTTAAATGCTGGAGAGCTCTAACGATAGCCACCTGTGGTTACTGTTCCGAATAAACAAAAATATTGCAATAACATCAGTATAAAAAAAAAATAAGGGGATAAGAAAGTAAACAAGCAACAACAACTCTGCGAAGACTAACGTAAACAAAATACACAAATAACAATAAACAACTTGTTTCCATTTATAGAGATATCGTGAAGATATTCTCATACTAGTGCATTCATCAGACTGCTGACCCTTGCGATATGAAAGGCAAGACAGAATAGGCAATGGAATTCAGTAACAATTCAGACTGTTGTGTGTGAAGATGACACGTAGAGTTCAGGAAGAATTCAGTGGTGTGCGAAGACACGTTACGTGTGGAGAGAATAATAGTGGTTTGAAGATCTCAGTATAATGATCTATTGGACAATTGTTATTGTGTACGCGGAAGAATTGTAAAGACTAATAACAATTAAAGCAAATTGTTATTTCTTAAGTCAAATCGTTAGAGGTGGCACACGGAATTGTGCGCTCAATAAAGAATTGATTTAAAATTAAACATATGTAAGCAATGTGAAGAGATGTTATTTTAACATAATAACAAAAGCATTTTGTCCTCTTTTCCTATCTGAAATCTGACACATTGAGGAGTATCTTTACAGACTTGCCAGCGGGAATCCGTACTTATATGTTGAAGGGTAGTTGAGAGGGAAATTAATGTGTGTTTATTATTATTATTTTACCAAAGACTGTATTTTTGAATTTTAATAGTCTTTTTGTCTTTTACCAGTTTAAGTTTGAGTGAAAGTAAGTGAAAAATACTCGCGAGACAGAATACAGTTTTGTAAGTAAATTAAGATAAATACGCCCACAGAGGCCTAATGAAGTAGAAAAGGTTTTTTGTAGTTTTATGGGATCTAATTATAATAATGAGAAACATAAACATTTTAAAAGAAACAAAATAGTTGATACATGTTGTAAGACAGTTTCAAAAGAAACACAAAATTGTTAATATACAGTCGACAGCAAAAGTATAGGTAACCAATGCTTATGTGTAAACAAATTTTATGAATTTTAATTAATAACTTGAAATCACTGTAGTCTAGTAGGTGATGTGTTGGCTTTTCAGCCATGAGATCACAGTTCAAACTTCAGGATAAACATCTCAACAAAACGAAATTAAGTGTAAATTCCCTCCGTTTTCCACTTTGCTTCTTACATATTTTTCCAACGTAAGTGTTGCAGTATTAAGTCTAGTTTATGAACATTTCTGTATCAGTTAACGATTTCCCATATGTTGACACAGTCAGAAAAGAAAAAATTTATTTTTATTCGTATATAAAATCTACTCGATGCATGCTAAAAAAAAGTCGGTTTCATATTTCACAGAAAATGTTGTATGTATGTTATACGAAATATTTTTAGGATATGCATGCCATATACTAGGGATGCCAAACGGGATCGATTTATAAAAATCCCGGGAAGGTTATTCATACATATGCAAATGCATTAGTTTTAAGAAAATTATTTGAATTCCAACAAAAAGATTAAAGCATCTAACATGTGATCTGATAGGCTTGCACGAATTTTGTTGTCAACATACCCTACCATTGAAAAACACTTCTCTCAATCAACATTTGTTAGTAAAATAGTTCCAAGATAGCTGTATGCAGCTTGTAAATATTTACCTTTACTCCCTCCTGATGTAAATAAATCTTTTCCTTTGGACAGTTGAGTATCTAAATCAGTTATTCATTTCTATTCGTTTTATAGGACTTTTGCATTCTTCGATGACATCAAATAATTTTTGTCACTGGAAGGAGGGTCTTCTGCATCTGAGATGCTATTATCGAAATCAAGTTATATAGAATTTTGTTTAGGACCTTCTGTATGGTCAAAATACATACGAATTCACAATCCCGAAAATCATGAAAAAATACCGGAACAAGTTTTTAAAAATCCCGGGATTCCGGATTTTGTGAATCCTGAAAATACTGAGATTTCGGGATTCGGGATTTCCGATTAGCATCCCTGCCATATACGTATGTATGCATTAGGGATGCCAATCGGGAATCCCGAGATTTTTAAAATCTTATCCCAAGATTTTTCGGAATTGTGAATTCATATGTATTTTGACCCTGCAAAAAGTCCTTAAAAAATTATATATCACTCGACTTCGATAATAGCATCTCAGATGAGGAAAACCCTACATCCGTTTCTTAAAAGTTATTTGATGCCACCGAAGAATGCAAAAGCTATCCTATGACACGAATTGATAGGGTAACTGCTTAAGATACTCAACTGTCCAAAGGAAAAGTTGGTGGAGATGAATATTTACAAGCTATCTTGGAATTATTTTTACAAATAAATTTCGATTGCGCGAAGTGTTTTCCAGCGGGCGCGTATGTTGACAACAAAACTCGTTCTAGTCTATCAGATCATATCGCTTCTTTATTGCGACATAATCATACCTCAAAAATTCAAAATTTGTGGTTACTTAAGCAAAACTGCTCTTTTAGACCTTCTGTATATGTTGAAAAAAAAATGAGTTTTGTATGCCAAGCTGAACCGAAGTTATAGCAAAAAGTGTTTGCGACAATTAGATCATAGGACTTATGTCTTGAAAACTTAAATTGCATTTTGCCAAGTTCAAGTTTTTTTGAGATATGGCTCTGTTGCAATAAAGCATATCGCTCCTTTAAATTAATTTTTTTTTTTTTTTTGGAATCCAAATAATTTTCTTAAAACGAATGCATTTGTATGAATAAATTTTATTTTTGTTAATTTACGCTTTTTTGTTACTTTTGGTCTTGCTTTTTTTTTACATTTTATTTTTGAAGGCATATAATTCTGATATAATTGGAATATTAATGATTTTGTTAAAAAAATTATTTTTTTTATTTTTATTATTAAGAAAAAATCGCGATTTTGCCCTTGAGTTTTCGGGATTTTTAGATTCCTAATTATCCCGAAATATCCCAAATCCCGGAATTTTTTAAAATCGATCCCATTTGGCATCCCTAGTATGCATGTTCTTTCCCATATTTGTTGTGGTGTTGGTGTTGTTTCTATCAATACAACAAAAATCAAAAACAGATTGACATCTGAAGGATGTTCGATTTTTACGCAATGATATGTGAGGTTGTGTATGTGATTCTTCCTTTCAGGTGTATATAATATAACACGGATTAGACAAATGAAATGTTGACATACATAGTTGTAAAGAAAAATATTTAACTTTTTAAAAAAAATAAATATAAAAATAGGTTTCATGCTTTTATTTAATACCAGCAACAATAAACTTTATTTCACAGATATTTTCATTAAAGCGTTAATTTCAGATTTTCTGAGTGATGTTTTAATTTTGTTTTAATTCCGCATACATTAAATCAGTGATGGTAAATTATTACACTCGGTTCTTACCGCTGCGGTTTCATTTCACTCATCTTGTGGTTTTTATTTTAATTAATGACACTTTATATGTCATTTAACTGCAGTATATTGTCTGTAGCGCATCTTTTTTAATCCATCCTCCATCAACATTATCTTAATTTTTTTTTATATTTTCTGCCATCACAGTCACATACAACTGCTTACCATCACAATATTTTATATTCACTTGTAAACACTGTTCAAGAATGTATGCTGATAACATTTTATATACACTTAAATGCATATCTCAGCTGTGCAAGAACTTACAAATGCGAAAAAAAATTTAATAGTGTCCATATTATTAGCGAATGAATATAGTATCTCCCTTATGTGTACCATACGTATGTACATACATACGTTTATTATTGGCCATTACAATCTTTCATTCAGGATTTCCATCTGGCTTATCACATTATTTAAATATACTGTGTGTTAATTTTATACATACATAAGTGCCTGGGACCTACAGTTTAAATCAGAACGGAAAAAATCATGAAATAAATTCTTTTAAGATATATTTGCCAGTAGTTGGTACTATGAATTACAGTGATTATTAGACTTTTAGAATCGCTATTCCATTGTGAACCACTCCGTATCTAAAGTTCATAAGCATTTCACCATCTTTCTTCCATTTTACCATCTATACGCCAAGCACAAACAAAGAAAACATTTTAGATTATACAGGGTGGCTGATATATAATACAACAAAGTAAAGCGCTATATTTAATTTTTTTTTTTTATTTTATTGTTCAAAAGCAATAAATGTTGGAAATAACATCAAATTTTAGAATCAGTTTAGATTTGCTCAAATTGGCCACCGTTGGTACGAGTTTTGGCCTTTAAACGGCCGATCACAGGCTGCACGAAAGTAACTCTGCAGTATTTTGGCCCATTTCGGGTGAAGCACATTCTTGAAATGATCGATAGTTTGGTATTTTTTAGTGAGAACCTTACTCTCCAAAATGCTCTAGACGCAAAAGTCCAACAGATTGAGATCCAGAGATTTTCGTGGCCATTGTGAGGATGAAATGAAGCGAGGAACGCGGTGGTGCTGAGTCCTGTTGGAATGTCTATGGTCTGGGGCCGAATATTTTTGTCTTCCCATGGCTTCAATACTGTCTTTAAGACATTTTCCCGATAATATTCGGCATTTATTTTGACCCCACGATCTATGAATACAAGCGGGGATCGACCATCAGCCGTTTCAGCGGCCCATACCATTACCATCGGCGGCGCTTGAGTTCTGGTGGCCAATCGCAGATGTAAATTTTCAGCTGACCTCTTTAGCAAGTAAACCCGATCATTTTGTTTGTTCACATACTGCTCAATTTGTAATGGCTCCTCATCGGAGAAAACCAAATTCGGTAACTTGGCTCTTTCCAGTCGAACTTTTTTTGTCCATCGGTGAGCTCTTGCACTTTTTGGAACTTAAATAGCTTTAGTCCAAGCTCATTTTTTTATATCTGTTGCATCCGTTCTTGCAATATGTTCAGCTAACGAGCAATTTTTCGACCACTGTGGCGTGGATTTCGATCGAATCTGGCCTTCACTTTTCGAATTATTTCCGGTGTTGTTACCGTTTTTTTCCGTCCACTTTTAGGACGCGATGCAACACTGCCAGTATCACGGTAACGAACAATGGTACGAGAAACAAAAGATTTATTCAAATTTAAATGCTGGGGGGCTCTAACGATAGCCACCTATGATTTTCCAGCCAAATATAAAGCGATCACACTATCACGCTTGAATTCCATCGCGAATAACTTATTTTCTGAATGCAATAGATCAAAATGCTTTTGTAAGCTTTTAAATAATGAAATAAACTGTCACTGGAATAAATCTGTCAGCTGTCAGACGAGCGGTTTACAAATGATAACAACCTGAAGTTGGTTGCAATACATATCAGCCACCCTGTATTTTTATGATTCACTGCAGACTGATAGATGGAGTCAAGCTATTATTTGAAAGTCTAAGTGCTGTTAAATTTTGGAATAATATTTACTGACGATATATTGCTATGCTATTTATATGGCAGGGACCGAAAATAACTGTTATTTTTGAATTTTTGATCAAAAAAAGCAACCGCAAGGAAATGTCGGCGATCAGAACCAAGTATACCATTTTGATTGTCTGGGACCAAATTTTTATAAAATGGAATGCTTTTTAAAAACCTGATTTTTATTTTTTCACCCGAAAAAATAAAAGTCACAAAATAACTTTCATTTCTGCTCGATAAAATAAAAGTCAAAAAATAACTTTTATTTCTGCTCGAAAAAATTAAAATCAAAAAATAATTCTTATTTTGTGACTTTTACTATAAAAGCTATAACAGTTATGGTCCCTGCTATAAAGGCATGGAAACATTTTGGGTCCAATATTCGGGTTCTTATAATTTCTTCTGTCTAGAGCTTTTGATTTTGGAATTTCAACTAGAAACATCTGGTCTATAGCCCCAGAAGTGCCCAATGGAGCATTAAAAATTTATACAGATGGCGCAAAGACCCATGATATTTTCGAATGTAATATAATGATTAGGATTATGCGTTACCTAATCACTTCATTTTTTCCAGGCGGAAGTTAGGGTAATTTGAAAGTGGCAAAATAAATGTTTGTTAATGGGATTTTTTTTTAAATACATTGTGATAATTTTACACATAATTGTTGGGACCCACAATTTAAAGTCGACTTTCGAAAGACAGAGTTTTTGCCAGAAATGTGTTGAGGGAGGACCGACTTACTTTTATGCTTATATCACAATACCCTTCATCATATAATAGTGTTTGTCATTGCCAACAGTTCTTTTGGTAGGCAAGCCGAAAGACTTGGCATTCCGTAGAATTACTTCTGCAGAAGCTGAGGTCATGAGGTGGTGGAAGAGACCGTCTTTCATTTCATATGACAGTGCCACACTCTTGTTAAGAGACTTTTGAATTGTAGGCGGAGTTCTTTAATGTAAAGTTTACTACAATTAAAGATTTATTTTGTCATGTTGATTCCTTTATGGAATGTTTGATCCTCAAGGTGAATACGGATTGTGTTTATACAGTGGACCTAAGTGTTAGACTTTTCCTTTAATGACTGGTCCACCATCTTACTGAACACTAATATATTTCTTAAATTCTGAGTCGACGTACAATAGCACGTATAAATGTGAAAATACAATGGGGCACAGTTGTCCGTGTTAATTACAATTAAAACAGAACGTTAAGCCTAGATTTAGCACAAAATGTATGTCGGTTGGTTTAAATTTTAAATTTTTTTCTTTTATGTACAAAAGGGTATGGGAAAGTATTTAAATTAAAAGTTTTGCTTACTTGTGCATGGAGTGTGTATTTAGGTTCAGTAAAAGCCTGCTAATTAACGTAATTTTGTTGTTATCATGCTAAATTCCATGTTTTCAGGTAATTTTTAAACTTTTTTTTTGCCTTTTTGAGTGGCTTTTTGACTTAATCGGAATTTTTGGTGCGGTTTGATGATTTTAGAACACACAAGTACCACAAACCAGAGCAAACAACAGCAGAAGCAAAAACGAAAATAATTCTTTTCACCATCAACAAGATAAACAAACAGTTGGAGCACCGGAGTAGATTTAAAATAAAAATTTTCATTTTATGATGATTTTAATTTAATGAAAAAGAATGTTTAGAAAAGTGAATGAAATTTAAGAAACGATAACAATCTGGGGGCAAAATAAAATCATTTAGGACTACAACATCGCACAATTAAAAAAAAGGATGACAGATTTGGAATCCAAATTGTTACGCCAATTAAGAAGAAAATAAAAGCTTTTGCTTATGGTAGCATTATGTGATTATATTTTAATATTTCATAATAAATAAGTTATAGGAATGCGTAGACTAATTATTCTTATTTATTTAAACTAATTAAAGCCATAATGTTCAAACATTTTCAAATAAAACCTAAAAGTTGGAAAAATACTATGCATGACATCGTGAGAGCACCTCACACCTTTTTTTTGGTTTTAAAATTTAAATTTAAATTTTTTCCTGATGGATATTTATTTTGTTTCTTAATTTTGTTATTGCCTTTGTTGTAACGGGTGATTTTTTAGCTATTATCCTTTTGGCAACACTGGTTTAAACAGTTTACGCATGTTTCGTATTTTGTTCCACTGTGCAAACATCTTCAGCTTGGTCTATAATTTAACCATGAATCGAACAACGCTTGCAAATAATAAATTTTTTTTTTATCAAAATGCGTGCTCTGTTAAGAAAGTTCATCGGGAGCTTCTTCCTTTTTATGATCAGCTTAATCGAACCAGTGAAGCGCTTATTCGGGTTATTGTTACGAAATTTCGCACCAAAATAACATTCTTGCACATTAATTCACCAACAAGCTTACGTAGAATACGAACTGTAGAAAATATCGCAGTAGTATCGGCCAGTGTTAATGATGACCATCAATTATCGATTCGTCGCCGTTCGCAGAAATTGGGCCCCTATTACTCGACAACGTTTTTTGAGAAAGGATTTAGGTGGCTTCACACCTTTCAAAAGACTTGCAGCACATGTGGTTTCAAAAATACGGTGGCACATACCACACAGCACGCGCATCAATGGACTTATTGAGAGGTGAGTTCGGTGAACATTTTGGTTCACGATCGGTACCGGTCAATTGGCCGCTTAGATTGTACGATTTAACATATTGCGTTTTTTGGTTTTGTATAATTAAATGAATGAGTTACTGGCCCATAAATTATCAGACATTTTATTTTTAATATTTCATTTTGTTAGGATTTGAAGTCACCGTAGTCGAAAAGATAGTGTATTGGCATGTTAGACGCGAGGCCACGGTTCAAACCTCTAGTCAGGCATATTGAATAATACGAAGTATGAAAAAAATTTCTTCGGTGATTTCCTTTCAACAGAATAAATTAGTAATGAAAAGTTTCTAAATAAAAAATCTCTCATTCGTTCACACATTATGAGTGGTGAGAGAAACTAGTTTCGGTAATAATCTCTGAAATTACAAAAAAATTTTTGTTGTACTCATAGAATAATTTCTGAAAATGTAAAGCAATTTCAAATCATTTTCGTAGGAAATTATTTCAGCTACTTAAAATTGATATTAGACGTGGTTTCTCTTAATAGATGCCATATAAATATATTCCAATTCATAACATACGTAATTGGTCATTACAAACCTGCAGTCAGGATTACGACCTAGCTTCTCACATCACGTCGCCAAAAAAAATATTTTCACATTTTCGTTTTGATGCCTGACTACCTTCTGGACTACAACAACTGTATTCAAATATTATATCTAATGCAGTCGAACTTCCCTATAATGAATCTTGAAGGGACCAGAAAATCTCTTCATTATATTAAAACTTCATTATACAGAAATTATATTTTTCTCCCACTTTTTATTTAAAATAATTCGGCATAAGGCAGGTTCGAAGCCTTTTGCGTTTAGTGTCGAATTGCTCGTCTTCTACATTTTTTAGAATCATAGCCTTGTTTTTTCAAATATTTGATAATATGCTGGGAAGAATTCCAATCTGCTTAGCCACATCTTTTTTTTTAATCCTTCTTCAATTTTATTAATTTTTTTTCAAGAGAAATGCTACTTCACTGCGTCATTTCCGATCACTGAACAACGGCTTTCTTCTTTTTTTTTGTTCTTATTTTCCTCTTTTGGGAATCCCCTCATTATATGTGGCATCTTTCTGGGTATACAGAATTCTTAGTATACAGAAAATTGTTTGAAAAATTTTGTTTACGGAGACAAAAACGCATGTGAGTCAAATATTACACCTGCAAAATTGCTTCATTGTATGAAAAACTTCATTGTGTGGAAATTTATTATAAGGAGATCAAAAACAATGAAATTGGAACGGAAAAAGCTTCATTGTATAGAAGTTCACTATGGCAAAGTTCGACTGTATATCGCAGGATATCCATCAAGATCAATCACTCCATTTAAATTATTGGTCAATGAATGTACCAGTTTTATTTAGCATTTTCTGTTGATATTTTCAACATTTTTAAATCTTCGTCATCGTTCTATCAAGAGGGCTATTCACAGTCTACTGGATCGGCCAATAAATACCCTTTAGTCGATGAAATCAAAAATCTGTCTCCAAGATCTATCTCGCCGCGAAGCCGTGGCAGTTGATTTGGTCTTACTCTTAACAGCTTGACATTTCAAAGACTACAACTTGGCAAATTTTTTAATTAGGCGTGTACTCGCCCTACACTCTCCTAACCCAGAAACTGAAAGTAAAAGAACAACGTTCATTTGCTCTGAAGTAAATGGCAACTAAATTGAAATTTTAAGCACAAAAAACCTATAGCATAAATACGTCAAATCCATTTGGTGTAGATTTTGGACAAGTGGTCTTTTAAGCTATTTAAGAATTTCAACGATGCTTCACACACAATTTGTTTTATTTAAATTTAAAAATAGTGTAGCATGATTTTACAGTTGTCAATACCAACACAACATTTCATGTGCATAAACAAAAGAATATCCAATTGCATATGAGCAGCGACCACTTGACTCAATGTTGCTGACCGTCTCTGCAGCGTATGACGCCACAATAGTAACGCGCACACGCCACGGTCATTTGACACTTTGTTGAGTGATCGTCAGCAGTATTGATATGCACATAGTATGAACTATGTGTGTTGTTGTTGTATTGCATAGCTAGTGATTGTGTGTGGCTCTTTTCACACTTTACCGTGGGAATTATTATGAACAGCAGACGCGTGTCGTATGACATCCACTTGTTCCACGATAAACACACACAAACCCTTTAATAAATATAGTTAAGTATTAATTGTATACACACAAACATGTGTTCTAGTATTAAGCCAAACAATATTGTATTAGAAGTAAGGGGTTGATTTGGAATTGTCAAATCAGCCAAAATTTTAGTATAAAAGATGGGACATTTTCCCTCAAAAATTAATTAATAAAGTCCAGTCGAACTGTGCGCTTTAATAGTGCACTCGACTAGAAACAACAAAACAATTTACAATTTTAATAATTTTACAATAGAAAACTCTTGATACATACAAACTTCGACTTAAATGGGACAGGCTAAAAGTTGTCCATTTGATGCTAATTATAGAAGTTAATAATAGAAGAACGCAACACCCATTGGTATACGGAATTTTTTGATAGTATCTTTTATGTAAACTCTTTATTGTCCGCACTATCTTGTGTGCCACTGTTCGAACTTGTAGCACGTATAAAACAAAAACTACAACAATGATCTGTTTATTCGATATTCTTATCACACAACTATTTGCTAGATCTTTACAAGGGCGATCTTCAAATCACTACTGTTTTATTCACACGCAACTTCACTCAAGACTGACTGAATTCTTACTTATTACTCGTCTGCTTTGTCTTGCAATTTTATAGCCCAACACTAACAGTACAACGTTCTTGAAGTAAAAGGTTCATGTTCACGCTTTCTCGAGAACTCTATCACGACACATTGCTTGTTGTTGCGTTTGCTGACTTGAATGTGTTCCAAGAATGATAAACTAAAGATTACGCCTTGCGCATGATTTCCCGTTAGATGACGTTGTTGGGCTATTTTAAAGGTTTCTAAGACTTTTTCATAAGTGAAAATTAACATTTCTTCTGAAAAGTGTATGCACTACGTGAAAGTTGTTGGCAGCCCTGCAATATAACTTACATTATCATTAGCCAATAGGAAAACAATGAAAACAATTCTCGTGACGTTATTGATTCAACATGCGCAGAAAGTTTTAATTTTATTTGCGTGACGGCGTAATTTTTAGTTTATCATTCTTGAACGTGTTCGATGCATTTGTTAGTGTGTATTTGTGTTGTGTGATTATGTACCCATTGCCATTATCTATCACTTTCATACTCATGGTCTTTGTTTGCGTGGCTTTTGCTTATTGTTTTCATGTGAAATGATATTAGGTCATTTTCATTTGTGTAAGAATATTAATTATCTTTATCATGTCTAATGATCTTTGATTTTCTTATTTGTCCACTGGGGCGTATTAAAATTATTTTCTTTAAATATTACTCATACGTCGATATGGTCGGTGGCCTCAAGGTATTATTTCTTTTTATTCAATGAAAAAATTGAAAAATGAAATTAATTTTCTTTCAAAAGTTTAATTTCAAATATTTTCTCCTTTAGTTATAAGAGTACTCTCATACAAGTTATAAAATTAGTTGCAAAAGATATGAATTGTTCTAAGAAATTGGTATGGATTGAACACCTGATGTATAATGAATGCAGGAAAACTAAAAAAAAACGACTGGAAAAATGGAGAGTGATACAAAACAAATAAATATGAGGTTAGAGAGCTGAATGAATAATTCTTAAAAGCCGAGACCAAAAAAATCCAACGATATTTTAACAGCAAAAAAATTTTAACAGAGCTTTTTACTCGTCTTACCTTCAAATGAGGTTACAAAGTAATTTATTTTTACACCCTCAATATTGTACGTATGTACACTATATGTCTGGCTTACAATTATTTGTACACATACTCCAGTTACTGTAGTTTATATTATTTTCCATCATATTTTATTTCTCTTAAATTTATAAATAATTTTTAAAACACTTTTCAACCAGAGACAAATACATGGTCCCCTACATCAGTGTTCTAAAATTCAAATTTTGAAATGGTACTGAACTCTAACTGAAAGTGTACTTTTTTGCACAAATAGTACTTTTGTAAACGATTACATACGTACACATTGGCCACTATAACCCTTCAATCAGAATTATGAACTAACTTCTCACACCACTTACATATTTTTTGTATGTTAATTTCATACATGAGTGGCGGGACTTACAGTTTAGATTCGCCTACGAACTAAAGATTTTTGAAAAACTTTATCAAATTTTAAATTTATTACTTTCAGAGTTTTTGCCAGAAGGAAGTCGAACAGAAAAATTAGCGACTGATTCTCACATACAAGAGAAGAATAGCTGATTCGGAAAGTAATAAAACGTTCAAGACCCGTTTAGTCAAATGTCGAAGGAACTTACATGATGTAACTACCATACGTTCGTTTTTAGCATATGAAAAGTAATGCAAAGACTTACCGGAATTACATTTCGGTTTGGCAAGCTTTTTCATTGCTCTAAAAACTAACGTACTGATTCGTGTTTTCTCACAACAAGACAAAAATGTGATTAAGTAATAAACGTTCAGCTCGTTAGTCAACTTCGGGAACGTACTGACGTACATACTTCATTTTTAGCATTGAATTATATTTCGTTGGCAAGCTCTTTCATGCTTTCGTGTCTAAAACACTATCATGAACTTTGCTTACGAGATAAAATATGTAATAATCAGTGCCGTCTTTAGCATAAGGGCACTTGGGGCACGTGCCCAGGGCCCCCGGCTTTAAAGGGGCCCCAAGTTAGAACCAATTTACTTTCAAAATTTATAATTATATTATTTTAATTTACTTTTCTCATTTCTAAACTTTTTGAATATGATACATAATTTTTAAAAGCGCATCCAGTTATATAAATAACCATGCCCTTATAATTGTTATATTCCAAAAAACGTAAAATTTTAAGGATTTTCATTAAAATAAAAAAAAAATTCGGCCAAATTTTGCATGTTTTATGCACCATTAGCTTCAAAAAACCTTTTAAATGATACCACATATTGCATATTTTACAATATATTTGTAAATTTTTTGTTTTGTTTTTGCTCATGTACAAAACGATTTAGAAGAAACAAATATTACCAACTCTTCTTTAAGATCAAAATACTTCACAATTTCAACAGTATAATGAACAAGTAATAATAGAAG
Source organism: Sarcophaga peregrina (assembly GCA_014635995.1). Taxonomy (NCBI): domain Eukaryota; kingdom Metazoa; phylum Arthropoda; class Insecta; order Diptera; family Sarcophagidae; genus Sarcophaga; species Sarcophaga peregrina. The sequence goes on along the minus strand of CM025793.1, from coordinate 53,172,062 downwards.
ATCCAGATGTAGGCGCTGTATCTTCTGATGCTGAACCATCTAGAAGTTACTATGATATTATAACTACAAGTATAGAAAATGTATCTCCTGATCCTGGCACGTACAGAAGAAGTTCGTGATATTTGAATACGGAAAGGGCCAGAGTTTTTCCAAAATAAAACTTGCGATTTTTCCGAAACTTCAACAATTTTTCTAGATTCAAGTGGCACAACAAAAACAAGATACTTAAATAGAAATGTGTTCACCCGTAAATTGAAGAATGGTGAGCATATAGAAAGAAAGTGGCTCCTTTACTCACTGACGAAGAAATCTGTATATTGTTTTTGCTGCCGTTTATTTAATATTATGATTGGTACTGGCAACAGTTTGAGTTCTTCCACTGGATATAAAGATTAGAAACATACATATTAATGGAGCATAAAAACAGTCAGGCAATCAATGATGAACTATGTCGGAAGAAAAAGAACTATTGGACGCGTTGACAACGATACACAATAAGCAAGTCAATTATTGAAAAAATAATTGTTGAGATAGTGAAATTGCTAGCTACTAGAGGTCTTCCTTTTCAGGACGATAAGGAAAATGTGGGTTATTTGAGATGCTTAGAACTTATTAGTGAATTTGATCCATTTCTTGCAAATCACTACTACTATTTGTAATAAATTTGAAATTTATTGATATTATGGGTCAACAAGTATTAAAAACTATTGTCAATGAACTAAAAGCATTCAAATACCCACGTTGACCAACTGACATTTATTGCTCAACACGGAGAACCTATTAAGAGGTTCTTCAAACTATTGTCTATGGATGAACATAATGTTCAATACAATTCAAAAAAAATTTTAAACTTTTTAGAAAGCCTTGATATTCCTACAAAAGATTGTCGTGATCAGAGTTACGATAAAGCACCAAATATGGCTGGGAAGTATTCTGGAGTTCAGAAACAAATAATTGAAAAATGAGAATTTGTCATTTTTGGTCCATGTGCTGCATATTCTCTAAACTTAGTAGGTTAGAATATTGGTCACATATTCAGATTAATTTGAATACTTTTGTTACTGTCATTTTTATTAGAAGATACCTTTTTCCTGATTTTGCCTATAAATATACAGGTAGTTAATATGTCATTTTGGCATTAGATGTCACTTTTTGTGAAATCATCCTATGGAATAAGGTAACATACAGATGATGAATTGATCGATTTAACAAATACTTCTATAAAAAAATTCATCACGTATAATTGTTACTATTGAAGCGTCCAGCCCTCAACAATATTTTTATGACCTATCCATTCTTTGAAAAAATGCCATTCAATCAGCAATGTCATGTATAATCCAAAAAAGTGAAACTGGTCATCATCCTTGGTTCTTGCCTAAATATTGACCAGATCAATAACTATTACGGATATGTAAAACAATTAACACTGTCATTTTAGCAAATTCATGAACAGGATATTGTTATCTGTATAAAACTTCATATTCCAGTTTTGTAAGTTTTAACATCAATAAGCTATAATCTATACATTTCATTAGAATACTAACGCCTGAATAAAAAAAAAAAGTTGAAACGTTATAAATGAATTTTTTTGGGACTAGGATGGAACTTTGAGACTAAATGCCACTGAAATTTTCAAAGTATCTTGCTGTATGACTGTAAGGAGTTATCGGCTACTTTTTATTTTAAAATTTCAAGTAGGCGAGGTGCCACGCCCACATATACTACATTACCTACTATTGGAAACTAATAACAATATGGCTATATTGGAAAAATTATAACAAGCAAGACACCTCAAATTTTGTACAAATAATTACAGTTTCAACATAAATATTTGGGACCAAAAGGGGCGAACTAGCAATAGTAGGTGTGACACCTTCCATATAAAGTAAATACGAAAATCTGTATATCTGAAAAACTGTAACAGCTAGAATCCCATTTTTTAGAATCAAAGCCAGCTGAGCTAAAATCATCATAAATTGGCGACATGTTCACATTCTAAAATTAACTACTAACATGTGTTTTCAGTTGCAACGTGATGCTGAAGCTTCTACTTTTTCCAAACAATTGCTTGATTTTGGTAATGGAAGAATTCCAATGGATCCTTTAACAAAATATATAAAATTTCTATCGGCCTTTTTGGAGAATGACACAATCAAAAGAAGAATTAATTAATTCTGTATTTCCCAATATCGTGAAAAATTTTAAAAATATCCAATAGTTCTGTGAACGTGCGTTACTGGCATCCCAAAATATTAACGTTAATTCCATCAACAGCAATATTCTCAACAAGATCGATGGGAATCTAAGAAGATATTAATCGAACGATACAGTTTCAAATATTGAGAATATCGTCAATTATCTAAACGAATTTTTAAATTCGTTAGATTTACCAGGGTTTCCATTATATAACTTACAGTTAAACGGTGTTCCTATTATTTTACTTAGAAATATTGATCCTCACGACCTTTTGTTATGACACTCGACTAACAGAAAAAAAAAATTGATGAGCAATTTTCGCGAGGAGCACATTATAACTGGAAAGTTTAAGGGAACTGACGTATTGCTGCCACGTATTCCATATCGGAGATGTCATTCGATTTCAAGCGCCTTCAATTTCCTATTCACCTAGCATTGGCAATGACCATTAATAAGGCTTAAGGTCAATCCTTAAGTCAGGTTTGTGGACTTAATCTAGAAAATCCATGTTTCTCACATGAACAGCTTTACGTTACATGTTCGCTAATAGGAAAACCCGCAGATTTATATGTATACGCACCAGAAAAATAAAAAAATATAAAAAATATTGTGTATCCCAAGACATTAGAATAAGAATTTTTTATTTAAGAAAAAAGTATGAATTAAATTTTAGTAATTAATTACTAAATAAATAATTTTTTTAATTATTTTGTATTTAATTTCGATGGAGGGTAGCGAAGCACACCGGGTATTAGCTAGTAATTTTATAAATTCTAAAACAATGATGAACATTTATTAGACACCTTCGTGGTTTGTACTCGGAATACGGTCTTAAATGTGTATTTAAAATCTTATACAGTGTTTATGGTGGAGACAGGTATAGAGGCCGATTTATATAATTTTTTTGTTGTAGTAACACGTTAACAATATTTTTATTTTTTCAATACAAAAACAAATTGTTGGTAACAAAATGAACAAATTCGCAATTTTAAATCGCTGTTATTAATTTAATAAAAAAAAATTAATTTTTATTCTGAAACCATTTAATAGCTTTCCTCAGCATAAAATAAATGAAATCATAATTTAAACTGAACATGTTAACATGCAGTTACTCAGAAGCAATAAATATCGCAATGAAATGCGAATCAGCAGTATTGTTGTTGTTATTGTTATTGGTATTGTTTATAATTAAAATAATAAATTATTATAATCAGTAAAAAATCATCCCATAAATGTCTGTTAAAATTTCATATATTTTGTTGCATAAAAATTATCATAAAACATCAATAACAATAACAAAAAACATAATTTTACATGAACTAATAACAATAACAAACATTATTAACGACAATAACAGCAACGGAACATAAGTTAAGTATAACTTAACCCATTTAAAGCCGACCCAAAATGACAAGGAAAAGTTTGGCACATTCTTTGCATTAAATTAAGAGCAAATAAAAATCGGGAATAAGTGTGTAACCAAATTGGAGTCGCCGTAGTATGTATATATATACATAAAGCTCGTGTTCCTGATATATTCCTTCGACGATTTCCTTTCAGCAGACTTCTGGCAAAAACTCTGAGAGTAAATAAACCTTCCATGTAAAAGCTTCTAAAAAATCTGTACTTCGTCGAATTTAAACTGTAGGGCCTGACGTTCACGTATAAAATTATTGCATACCATATGAATGAACAGAGATCAGCAACGAGTATTCAAAACGATCGGTAGATTCGAGTCATACTTATAATTTCTGATACTTATACGCATTCATACTTTTTTCAATATGATACTCATACTACTCATACTCAAAGTTGGAAGTATTCGTCGTATTCATACTTAACAATACGCATGATGTTATTGACTTCGATACGTCTCTACTTAACATTTACATGAAGCACAAAATAATTATGATTCGCGTACAAACACTACTATACTCACAAGAAGATTTTTTGTATACCTTGCTTGTTGTATTTGTCTTTCCTTTCTTCTTTGCTTGTATATGCAACAACAACAAAGGCTGTAAAGTTTGATGAATGATTCGAGTCACTCGAATCACTTATAAGTATTATAATTATTTTTCTAAATTTATGAATCAGAACAAGTAGGCGTATGAATCAAACATATTTCGAATGTTGTGAGTCTGATGTCAACGTTGTACTCATACTCATTGTAATCTGTAATAATAAATCAATGTTGTACCGAGAACGAATGAGTCAGACTAGCTGAATTTCAATTCTGTTGATTCACTCACACTCAAAATTGCATGAGTGCTTATGAGTAGCGGAAAATCGATTCATTGCTGATCTCTGATATGTAACCAAAATTGGCACAATGGCCACTTATGAGTGTCAGCGCAGTATGTTATTGTTTAGATTTCACATTGCATTACATTATTGTTTAATGTCGACCCTCAAATGACTGGTTGAGTAAGTTTGCATGACAATTTTATTTTACTCAAACATTTTTGTAGAAGATTCCAGAGAAGAAATCATTGAAAAAGGTATTTTTTCAAATTTCACTTTGTTCGAGATGTTTAAGCCAATGGTTGAACCAGAGGTTCTAACGAACTAACATTCTACCTACCAAATTACGGTGACTATAAATTCTGCGGGCTGATAAGAATTATAACTGAATCATGATTATTAATACAATACAAACTCTGCTTGTGGTTTCTTTCATTTTCTACTCTACATTTGTCAGGAATACCTCCATTGTACGGCCACCTCTTATTGCCCACGTAACACAGTAAACAAAATGTCCTATATTAGTTCGCAAAACACTACTTGGAATAACGAAGGGATGAAGATAATGGGATTGACATGTTGACAATTTTTTTCAACAATGCCCTAAAAACAGGATAAGGTGATTGGCACACTGTAAATATGAAAACTGTAGCAGTATCCAGAGCAACTTGCTGTAAACTACTGCTCACACTTACATATGTTGTGTATGTTAATTTTATATCTGAGTGGGAAGACCTACAATTTTAAAAGCGACTCCGAACAACAGATTCTTGAGAAGCATTTCAGGGTAATTTTTTCTTTACCCCCATAAGGCGAGGAAACATTTTTACATATTTCGTTCTGTTGATGTCTGACCTGGCCTCACGTCTAAAAGACTATGATGACTTCAGTCTTAATATTTCTGTTGTTCCCATTGGCATTTCTAAAACATATTAACGCATATATTTTCCATTTAATGCCAATATCTTTTTTACACTTTCTTAAGACCTATGTAAGCGTTCTCGAATTGAAGATTAAATTTAGAAAATGAAATTCTTGAGTAGCAGATATTTTTTAACATGAGATAAAAGTATATAAAACTCTGCATCACTACCTTCAAAAATTATTTCTCTAGCAAGTACCGTTACATTAATACGTCTCTTTGAAGTTTGAGTTTTCTGATGTTTTTTTAATCTTTGGTGAAAAAACTATATTTTCAGTGTTTTCAAAATTAGTTTTCGGTAAGTTTTTAAGTAAAAACATTTAAAAAAAATATGGAGCCGTCAACAACAGTTGATTGAGATTATATTTGCTTCGTTGTTTTTTAAGTTTAAATTATTTTTTTATTTTTAAAGAATTTTTTTGTAAAGGTCTATAAATTTGCAAATATTGTGGCATATATGGAAAAATAGTCGTGAATTAAGCAAAGTTAAGCCAAAAAAAATTTTTTTTCTTAAACCTAAGACACTTTGTGAAATAATTGTAAAAATTTTTTTTGCACTTCCTTGCACCTGATTAAAGAAAATTAAAATATATTTGTGTATCTATATAATTTTTATCAATTAATTAAATACTTGGAATGCAAGGCAACACAGTGTAGTGGATGTTTGCATTAATATTGTGGATCAAAAATTAAATTACAGATTCAAGAAGAGTTCAGTGCTAAAACTGGGCTTATCATTGATCGCCCGAAGCCCGGTTTTTGGAAATTTCAATGACGGCAAAAAAAGCTCGCCGTTTTTTTCAAAATGCTTCTCCTTCATCAGAAAAAAAAGTGGACTGAAAACATGAAAGACGAATTGCATACAATTAATCAGTATCGACAAACTATCCCAGCACTCTGTATAAATTAATGTCAAACATAAGTGGTGTGTAATCGTCGTAATCCTGACTGAAGGGTTGTATGGCAAGTATGTATGTTAAATAAGAATTATAAACGATCCATAAAATAATAAATACTGAGGCCTAAAATTAAAACTGAAGCTTTCGAAATTTATCTCCCATAATTTCCATAGACAAGGAAAAGCGTGTACTGATTATTTGATTCAAATCCAATGATGATGAACGATGTCATCGCAGTTGAGAGTTATTCTTAACAACGATCAGGACATTAATCAATGTGATAACATAATAGGTAAAACATAAATATTGGTGACTTAATACTTTTGTTTTATTTTAGCATAGAATTAATACATCTAGTTATTATGATAACTAAACTTAACTTATATTATAAAAAAAGTAGCATATCGCCACATAAAATGCAGAAAGGCATTACAATACTTTTCATAATTTTACAGGAGAGAAAAAAACCAAACAAAATGAAAACTAGTTTCATATTCGAAATTATCTATTCTAATTTGTATTAAGATTACTATGTTCAATTCTAATTTTATCTGGTTGATAGACAAAATTTTGTTAGAACATATATTTCGAAACTGTACATCAGAATCAATCAAAAACTCAATTTAAAATTTTTTTGGTTGTTAGGCCCTTATGCATTTCAGAGTAGGATTTTTATTCATTTTAGTATGGATATATCTTCTTTAAGCGAAATAAACCAGAAAAAGTTAAAATAAGAAATCAGGAAAGCTCTCACGATTTTATTTCCATTTCAGGCATCAAAACCCCCAATATGCGGCGGCCATAAATGGGTTAACGTAACGCAAGACTACACAAATATGTAATTTTAATTAATTTTTATTGAAAAATGCAATTTTGCATCATAATACGAATAAAAAAAAATTAAAGAAATGAAGACTTCGTACGGTTAAGTTGGATTATAAATTGCACCATAAAAGTTACACGTGCATAGCACTGAACAATTATGGTACACAGTAATCATAATAAAAATCAATTTGAATACGATAATTGATTTTACAATTCAAATTAAATTCATTTCGAAATGTTTTTACTCGACATAATCTACTTTAATCAAAGTCATAATATTCTAATGTGTAGGCTTATTAGGTGAGGGGCCATGGTTAAACCTCCTGGTCAGATATCTCGAACAAAACGACTTTTCCTAAGAAGTCTTCTGGCAAAAACTCAAAAACTTTGAGAGTAAACAAAATTGTAACGAAAAGTTTCACAAGAATTCATCGTTCGGAGTCGGTATTAAACTGTAGGTTCTGTAAGACATGGATAAAATTAACACACACAATATAAGTGGAGAAGAAGTGGAAAGAGAACAGAATTGAAGAATATTATCACTGCAATTATAAAAATGGTCAAACTTGAAAAAATATAAAAAAATTCATATTTTCTTAGTTTACCTCATCAAATTTCTTAGCATATTAAGACAAGTAATAGCTATATGTATACCGTTTTAAAAGTCCACCTCTCCCCTTTCCAACCACCACTACCACCAGCTATGGCCTCAATAGCCTTCAGTATTGCGAAAATCTCCACTTGAAAAATGCTGCAGTCATCATTCAACCTAAAGTGGAGTTCAAGACCAAGTTCCCTACAGAAAACCCCAGCACCTGTACATCCTCCTAACTTAGACCCATCTGTGAAGATAGGTATACCACTGTGCCCCTGGAGTACCCCACCCTTCCATTGTGTCCTTTCCGGTATGAGTATTCTTAAACCAGGTAGGAAAATAGCCTTAGGCACAATACAATAAGTGGCTTTTTCCGAAAGTCCATACTTTTCATCAAGAAGGGCGGTATTCAGAACTCAGGAGTGACCTATCGAGCGCTGTTTCCAGTAACCCGATTCCCTCAGGCGTATGGTACTATGCGCTGGACATCGCTTGACATATAAATCAAACGGAGTCAGACAGAGGATAGTATCAAGAGCAGCCTGAGGGCAACTCTTCGTCACTCCAGTGAGACTCAAAGAGGCAATCCGCTCTTATCTGAGCCATCAGACAACACAACCATAAGTAATAACTGGTCTAACAATCGCCAGATATATCCAGCGAATGGCCTTAGGTAGAAGATCCCAGCTCTTACCTATGGAGTTCCTACACTAGTAGAAAGCATTTAATCCTTTCTTCAGTCTTTCCTCGGTGTTTCGTTTCCAGTTAAACTTGCTGTCCAAGACAGCACACAAGTACTTTACCTCAGAAGACAACGGTAGCTCCCTACCAGCTAATCTTGGCAACCTGAGGATAAAATTCCAAGAGCAGACTCCATCCGTTCCCCCAGCGTTGGCTAAAATTTTCCACCCACAAGAATAGCCACATCGCCGGCGTATGTTATCCAACACGTGGGTGATAAACCGCACCAGAAAATCTAGGACATGTATATCCCTTAGTGAATTCTTAACAGAAGAAGTTGTAACGTTATTCTCACTGTTCCACAGTGTTATTATTCAATAGAGTTCATAAAATCGTTTTAATTTTATTTTCTTGCCACAAAATGTCAATCAGTCCCCCCTAAATTATTCAAAACGTATTTTTTACGACTTTTTTATTTGTTGCGAATCCTTTTTAAATCCTTCATTAACATTAAATGCTAATATCCAAATGAAATACAAATGCTTGATGGCACAATATTTCATTTTAAATACACATGTGTATGCAAGTAACCCGAGAAGCACATCCAAAAAATTCCCTTAATAGCCAGTTACGCTTTATTAAACAGTCGTCTGGGGTAGGAAAGAGTACATCACACGTACAATAAAAATATTGAATGTAATGAGCTCCGTATTAATCACGGACGCACACGTCTCTTAGTATGGGTTCATATTAAAAAACGTACGTATTACATTAAATTTTATGTATGAATTTCGTTTTAATGTTTGCTTTAAATTATAAAACTCCAGGACTACATATTTATTTTAAATTGAATCATAAATTTTTTAAAAAGTTAAAGAAATTGTTTAAAAAAATGTATTTCGGAAAAATTTAATTAAAAATTGTTAGTAGATATGCTCTAAAAGCTAATCTACGAGACAATTTTAATTACATTGGAACGTACTATAGCACGTCCTCAATTTAAGGGAATTTAGACGATCACATAAATTGTGCGACATATCAAGTTTTTATGTAGAAGAGAATAGTATACAAGTGGCTGATATGTATTGCAACCAACTTCAGGTTGGAATCAATTGTAAACCGCTCGTATAACAGCTGACAGATTTATTACAGGGACGGTTTATTTTACTATTTGCAAGCGTACAAAAGCATTTTGATCTTTTGCATTCAGAAAAAAAGTTATTTGTGATGGAATTCAAGCGTGATAGTGTGTTTGCTTTATATTTGGCTGGAAAACCACAGGTGGCTATCGCTAGAGACCTCCAACATTTAAATATTTTGTCTCTTGTAATATTGTTCGTTACCGTGATACTGGCAGTGTTGCATCGCGTCCAAAAAGTGGACGAAAAAAACGGTAACAACACCAGAAATTATCCGAAAAGTGAAGGCCACAATTGATCGAAATCCACGCCGCAGTGGTAGAAAAATTGCTTGTGAGCTGAACATATCACAAGAACGGATGAAACACATATTGAAAAATGAGCTTGGATTCAAGCTATTGAAGTTCCAAGAAGTGCAAGAGCTCACCGATGGACAAAAAAAAGTTTGACTGGAAAGAGCCAAGGAGTTACTTCGCTTGCAAGAAAGTACCCAGATACAGAATTTGGTTTTCTCTGATGAGTAGCCATTCCAAATTGAGCAGTTTGTGAACAAACAAAATGATCGTATTTACTTGCCAAAGGGGTCAGCTGAAAATTTACACCTGCGATTGACCGTGGGGTCAAAATAAATGCCGAATATTATCGGGAAAATGTCTTAAATACAGTATTGAAGCCGCAGACCATGGACGTTCCAACAGAACTCAGCACCACCGCACTCAGCTCGTGTCAACCAAAATGGATTAAAAAGGAGGTTCCTGGTTTCATTTCTACCGCACAATGGCCACCAACATCTTCAGATCTGAATCCGTTGCACTTTTGCATCTCGGGAAATTTGGAGAGTAGGGTTCTCAATAAAAAATATGGAATGGGCCAAAATACCGTAGAACCACTTTCGTGCAGCCTGTGATGACTTTGTCGGCCGTTTGAAGACCATAATTCATACCAAAGGTGGCTAATTCGAACAAACCTAAATTGATTCTAAAATTTGATGATATTTTGCATTTGAACAATAAAATTAAAAAAAAAAAGTTAAAAAAAAGTTGAGCTTTACTTTGTTGTATTATATATTAGACACCTTAATATAAAGGTTGGGGAAATTTAAAAGATTCATTTTAAAAATTCCATGGAAGAAAAATTGTACAATTGTCCCGGTCAGTCATATGACTGTCTGCGTTATCCACACAATATCTCATTCGATCGTAACCATTTTCGTGTACTTTTTTGAATGTATAGGGTTGTATCTCAGCAATAGCATCTTGATTGTTGGCATTCTAATATTCAATTATCTCCGGTTTGTCGGTGTAATACTTTTCTTTTACGAAACCCCGCAAAAAGTAGTCCAACGGACAGCACTATTTTAGCTAAATAAACGACCATCAAACGTTTCACGTAGTAAATCGATTGTGGAATGAGATGTGTGGAAAGTTTCACCAATCTGTTGAAACTGAATATCTTTCACATTTTTAAAATGAAGAGAGGATAACAGAAAAATCAGTTATCATTGCGGCGTTCTGATTTTCAAAAAATTTTGGGTCAGTGATGCCACCCCTCCACAAGCCGCACCAAACAGTCACTCGTATTGGGTGAATTGGCTTCTATAACACTATGCGAGGGGTTTTGTGGCAAAATTTCAAACCGTTTTAGTTTTATTGCATTTTTCAATTTAAACTTTTAAACATTTAAATGGCCCACGCTTTATGTATGTATGAAAACTTGAAAATCTGATTTCTACTCGCCTTTTTAAAATACGGTTGGAATTCTGGAATACGTATTGTCTTTCTGGTTTTAAATACATAAACCGTTAACGTCTGAATTAAAAACCTGCAACTGCGATTTTAAAGGTGTTCTAAAAAAAATTAAAGGTAAAGTCATCTGTTGACTACCAATGCTTATTTGATTAAAATTTATTCGTCTTTTATGTTCCTAAGAGCTTAAAAGTTTTGTGGGATCTATGGTTTGGGTTAATGACTACTCTTTAAAGAAATGTTTTTTTCAGAATGCCATGCTCTGTTGGATTGATTTTTCCTTTTGGTTGGCTTTTTGACTCAGTAGGAGATTTCTCTGTAGGTTGATGAATTTGCAACACACGAAACACCAGAAAACAGGTTAAACAATAATAAAAAGAAATTGTGATTTTGTTTTTCATGAAACGCAATAGTTAAAGCAGGCCTAAAATATGTGTAAGCAGAGGTAGAAAATGAGACGCGAAAAAATAAAAACGTTTTATCATCTACACATAACACTGTTTAATATACAGGGTGGCTGATATATAATGCAACAAAATGTTCGAAATAATATCAAATTTTAGAATCAGTTTGGATTTGTTCGAATTGGCCACCTTTGGTACGAATTATGGCCTTCAAACGGCCAACAAAGCCATCACAGGCTGCATAGAAGTAACTGTGCGGTATTTTGGCTCATTCCCGACAAAACGTCATTTTGAGATAATGGACCCTCTGAAACTTTTTAGAGAGAACCTTACTCTCCAAAATGCCCCAGGCGTAAAAGTCCAACGGATTGAGATCCGGAGATTTTCGTGGCCATTGTGCGGAAGAAATGAAGCAAGGAACCTCCTTTTTAAACCATTCTTTGTTGACGCATGCTGAGTGCGGTGGTGCTGAGTCCTATTGGAATGTCCATGATCTGTGGCCGAAATGTTTATCTGCCGAGGGCTTCAATACTATCTTTAAGACATTTTCCCAATAATATTCGGCATTTATTTTGACCCCACGGACTATGAAAACGAGTGGGGAGCGACTATCGGCTGTTACGGCGCCTCACACCATTACTATCGGCGGCGCTTGAGTTCTAGTGGCCAATCGCAGGTGTAAATTTTCAGCAGACCTCTTTGACAAGTAAACCCGATCACTATGTTTGTTCACAAACTGCTCAGTTTGGCAACTTTTGTGCAAGCGAAGTAACTCCTTGGCTCTTTCCAGTCAAAATTTTTTATGTCCATCGGTGAGATAATGCACTTTTTGAACTTCAATGGCTTTAATCCAAGCTAATTTTTCAATATGTATTGCATCCCTGCTCGCGATATGTTCGGCTCACGAGAAATTTTTCTACCAATGCGGCGTAGATTTCGATCAAATCTGTTACCGCTTTTTTCGTCCACTTTTTTGATTCGATGCAACACTGCCAATATGATGGTAATGAGCAATGGTACGTGAAATAAAAGATTTATTAACGTTTAAATGTTGGAGGGCTGCAACGATAGCCATCTGTGGTTTTCCAGCCAAATATAAGGCAATCACGCTTGAATTCCTTCACGAATAACTTTTATTCTGAATGAAATAGATCAAAATGCCTTTGTAAGCCTGTAAATAATAAAATAAACTATCGCTGGAATAAATCTGTCAGCTGTCAGACGAGAGCTTTGCAAATGATAACAAACAGAAGTTGGTTGCAATACATATCAGCCACCCTGTAGACCAATTTAGATGTAAGGAGTTAACACTTGTTACTCAAAGAGAGTTTTAAAATATTTAAAGCAAATGTATAAGCTATGGTAGTATTCAAATTATAATATTAATATGGTATCCTTCACTTTAATTCATTAAAAACATCATTTATAACGACCCTAATTAAACAAGTATGTGAACAATATCTGTGTGAAACCCAAAAGTTTGTAAAAATTATTAATTGCAGGTTATAATGGGACAATGTTTTCGTAAATCTTTTAATATGTTTTTTCACTTTTAAACCAATTATGTTAACAACAAAATAGAATTTTTTGTTCTTCTGGCTGAAGAATTTTTATTTCGTGTTTAATTGCCTTCGCTGTAAAATTTGTTTGTTTTAGAAAAATTTCCATTTTCTTTATGCTCTTTTGGCATTACCATGCAACCTACTCTTTATGCCTTTTATGTTTACACAATAAATTACTGGAGCATAACTCACCAGCTCAAAAACATTTTTCTTTTAATATTTTGCTTGGCTTTGCTTCATAATTTTTTACATTTTACTGCCTACTAGACACAGAGAAGACGAATGTGTAGCCTAAATATTTCGTAAAATATCCGAAATCAAATCAAAAGAAATCAAAAGAATTTTTATTTTTTGTTTCAACTGGAAAAAGAATTATTGTCAGTTGAAGAAGTTTGTTTTGATTTTTAAATTCTAGGAAAGGTGTGTAACAGAGATCAGCAATATGTATTCAAAACGATGAGTAGATTCGAGTCATACCTATTATTTTCAGATACTTATACGCATTCATACTTATTTCAATATGATACTCATACTACTCATACTCAAAGTTGGAAGTACTCGTCGTATTCATACTTAATAATACGCATGATATTATTGATATCGACTCGTCTCTACTAAACGTTTACCCGAAGCACAAAATACGTATGATTCGCGTACGAACACTACTATACTCACAAGAAGATTGTGTGTATGGTTTGCTTGTTGTCTTTGTCTTTCTTCTTTGTTTGTATATGCAACAACAACAAAGGCTGTAAATTTTGATAAATGATTCGAGCCACTCGAATCACTTATATGTATTATAATTATTTTTCTAAATTTATGAATCAGAATGAGTAGGCGTATGAATCAAAAATATTTCGAATGTTGTGAGTTTGATGTCAACGTTGTACTCATACTCATTGTAACCTATGCTTATAGATCAATGTTGTAGCAAATGCGAATGAATCAGAGTAGTTGAATTTTAATTCTGTTGATTCACTCATACTCAAAATTTCATGAGTGCTTGTGAGTAGCGGAAAAACGATTCATTGCTAATCTCTGGTGTGTAATGCTTGAGAACGTTTTCATTGTAATGCCTTGAGAAACAACAATCCAAGACAATATTTTCAATAATCGGAAAATAATGTTTTTAACTTTCGAGAATCAGAATGGAAGATTCAGTTCATGCAGAAATTTCTACAAAATATATTTACTTACCAATGGTCACCTTAAGGTGTAATTTACAGTTCGTTGTTTGATCTTTTCTTTACTATTTCCACTGAGGCTTATGAATACTATTTTGCTTACATTACACGCATACATAGTGGAATTATTTGCTTTCGCTTATTTTCTTCGCTTACATTTGCATAGCATTAGGTGAATAGTAGGTAGGCAATGGTGGCTCCACCCAAAGCAGTCGGATGAACACATTTGGCTACATAGAACCTACTGCGATACCACAATTATTCTCCAAGTCCTGGAATCACTTGGAACATCTGGTAAATCGATTCAAACTTACAGCAGTATTCTATGCGTGTTCAAAGCCAACCACCACCACGGTTGACAGATACAATGACCGCCTTGTAAATTATAAGCTTACATGCACCCAGACAGATCAAGATCAATAATTCGTCAGAGAGTTTTAGCAAAAACCCAGCCAGCAATTTTGAAAATTATTAATCAAATTCGAGTTTTTTTGATTCTTCTGCGCGATTAAAAAGCTCGCATAAGCGCTCATTTTCTGATCATAAAAGACTTCTTCGTCAGGAGAAAAAAGTGACTGCGAGCGACTCTTCTTAAAAAGTCACTTATGAGTCGTTTTTTATATTATTTTAGAGTAATTTTCGACTCTTTTTCTAGTAGCTTTATAATAATTTTCGTATCAATTTCTGATAATTTTTTAATTAAAATTCGTCTTATTTACCTTCGTTTATGATTCCTTTTCGAGTCATCTTTCGATCACTTTCTGATCATTTAATAGTCTTATTTACCTTCGCTTATGATTCTTTATCACGTAGTCTTTCAGTCATCGTTTAATCGCATACGAGTCTCTTATGAGTCCTTTTATTGTTATTTATGAGTCATGTTCGTATTAATTTAGACTCGTTTTTATTTCATTTATGATTAAAATTTGAGTCATTTATTATTCGTACTTATAATTCTATTTTACTCTCTTCAAGTGTTTTTATTAGGTTTACTGGGTCCTACGTTTACACTACAGCGATTTCAAAAATCACGTTCGTATAAACGTTAAGTGTGAAAAAAAAGAAAGAATATAAAGTTTACATTCGTTGTGTATGTACATCAGACATCAAAATTATTTAAAGAAAAATTATATTTTTTTCGTTAAAATACAAAGAAAAATTTTAACTTTAAAAAATTTTTGTACTTTATTTCATTGCCTTCTTTTACATAAAACAAAATTTATACAGAAAAGCAGTTTTTAATAATCTACTTAAGCAAAATTTGGCCATAAAATACGTAATTACAATCACTTTTATAAATAATGGAAATAATATTCACTTTTTAAACGTCTGGATGATTAATTTCCGAATGCAATACAATTTTTTGTTGTATTTTAAATCGAACTAATTTTACTCATTGGCACGAATCTTTTATGAGTTATTTTTTAATCGTGCAACTGACTTATAAGTGTCTGATCACCAAAAGTACTCTAAAAAGACTCATAAAGGTGACTTTTATAAAAACAATCTTCCGAATGCTAGCTTGGAAAAAGCCTTATAAAAAGTTTGATAATGTATGGGTGTCGCTGTAATCTAGTAAGTAGTGTGTTGCCCTGTAGTGGTCCAAATCCCAGGTTAGACTTTGCCAACAAAATAAAATACTAAAACTATTTTATCAGCGACTTCTTCTCAGCAGATTTCTGGTAAAAACTCCGTGAGTGGAGTGAAAGTGGACTGAGAGTGGAATTACACGTACTTTATTTATCACATCAAAGTCGTTATTTCTGGACCATTCGAAAGACCTTCTTCGTGGTGCTTTTGACAGAGCATGGTCTCCATATGTTTAGAGAAGCGTTATGTGCGGCTCTAGAGCTTTCTTGAGCGTAAATCATTGCTTTCTGGTACAAAACTAGCTACTTTCAACATGTTAAAAAAATATAATATTGTTTGTTCAGGGCTCGTTTACAATAAACGTTCCCTATAACGATATTTATAACGTAACGCTCACTTTATACCGGTACACCTGATGCGTACGTATTATGTAAAATTGTGTGTCTTTGTTTTTGATTTATTTTGAGAGTACATGGTGTAAAGGGTTTTTATTTGTAAGTGAATTGTTTGGGAAAATTCATATGCCTTTTTAATTTTATGTGATAAAAATTTACGGGATTTACAACGTCCTTTATATGTGTATGTATGTTCATACATACAGTGTCGATCAAAACATATTGGACAAACTTCAGGTTATAATATTTTGTATAAATTAAAAGTAATTAGAAATGAGAAGATTCTAATGGAATGAAAAGAGTTCGAAGACCTGTCAGTAGCAGACTAAATCCGAAATACTGTTCTGAAACAGTTAGGCATGGAGGTGGCAATATTATGGTGTCTCATTCCATCAGAATCCAGATGAATTCGAAGACTAGTCAGTAGCAGACTAAATCCAAATACTGTTCTGGAACAGTTAAGCATGGAGATGGCAATGTTATGGTGTGAAGTTGCTTTTCCGGGGGAAGCTTAGGACCTTTACACAAAATCGACGGTATTATGGACAAACAAATGTATAAAAATATATTGCTGGAGAAAATGTTGCTACATGGCCGTGATAAAATGCCACGCCAATGGATATTTCAAGACAACAATGGTGAAAGGGTTTTTGGAACAAGAAGTCGTTAATATCATGCAGTATCCTGCACAGTCACCCGACCTTAACCCCATAGAAAATTTATGGGAAATAGTAAATAGAACGGTAAATCGGGAATCAGGATGCAAATAAATTATATCAAGCTATAAATGAAGCATGGTCAGCTATTCCAATTAATACAATAGAGAACCTCGTTAGTTCAATGCCGAAAAGATGTGCTGAAATTTTAAAAAATCAAGGTTATGTAACCAAATATTAGATCTTGCTGCTTAATCCAATATGTTTTGTCGTATAAATATTTTATCTCTATTTACCTTTTTGCTTAATTTTTAATAATATCATAATAAAGTCGCCATGGTCTAGTGAGTAGTGTGTTGGCTTATTAGACAAAAGGCCCGGGTTCGAATTCCAGGTGAGACATCAACACGAAAAAATATTTCTTGGGCGATTTCCTCTTAGCAGGTTGCTGGTATAAACTCTGAAAGTAAAAATTGCCATGAAAAGCTTCTCAAAAATCTGTCGTTCGGAGTTGGGTTTAAACTGTAGGCCCCGCCACTCATGTATAAAATGAACGCACACAACATAAGTTGTGTGAGAAGCTAGGTCGTAATCCTGACTGAAGGGTTGTAATGGGTTGTATCATAATAAACACAGAAATTAAATTTTTATCTACTACTACTAGGTATGTATTTTTATTTTAGTATTTATTTGTTGTTGTTGGTTTAAATTGTTCAAAATATTATAACCTGAATTTTGTCCAACATGTTTTGACTGGCTCTGTATGTATGTTGTGCTCATGACCGAATATTTAAGTGTGCGTGTGTGTTTGATGACAATATGTTGCCCCTGTGCTAGAAACTGATTCTTTTTTATTTAATAAATACAAGCATGTCTATAAAGAATGTTAAAAAGCAACAAAAAGTGAACCAAAAAGGCTTTAATAAGATGATTGAATACTTGCTTTAATAGGCTTGTTATTTCAAGCAATTGTAAAATTCACTAAATGGTTCAACATATTTGTTTGAATATAAAAAAATTGTCTTGAAATATTTTCATTTCAATTTGTAATATTTAGATTTAAAATTATAGATTTAAATCCAATTATTTATTTCAATTTTATTATTTAATTTGGTTTTAAATAATGACGATAACAATTTAAAGTTATCTAACTTCAAAAATTAAAATGTATTACTTTTGATACAAAGCTCGATTCTACGGTTAAATCTGTCCGTGATAATTTGGTAAAGCTGATTGAATAAAAAATGGACACTAATTTGATGGATGCAGCTTCCGCAAGATAAATTGCATCAATTGTGATAGATTATGTTTCGTTGTGGCATTAAAAATGGTTGTACACTGACTATGTTGCTATCATTTTAATTCACTTTTATTCCAATTGTGTGTTCTGTAGTCAACAGCTGTTGTTCCCCATAAGATTTCAAACATACGGCAACATGTCACTCATCTTATTGTCCATTTTGGTTTCCATATTTTTGTTTGGTTTTTTGAATTTACCTTTTAATCTGCTTTATAGAGAATACTTTGCGTTCTAAACTGTAGTTCAGTTGTAAATTTTCCAACATTTGAAACTAGGAAAAGCAAAAAGCAAAGTAGATAACCCCTAAAAAGTCTAGTTGGAATACGAAGGATTGGTTAAAAAATGCCCAAATGGCAGAATTTTTTACAGTCCTATTTGTAATCTCTCCACATATATCACATATCCTTTCTGTCTTTTATTATTGTTCATCTAGTGTGTACCGTAAATAATGCGACAAAAGAAAGAATTATTCGATGTTATGAATGCCACCATATGAGTGGTATTCGTTCAACATTGCCACAACCTGATCAAGTTATGATTTTTCCATTTTATTAATTTAAACTCGTTGTTATAGTCTACTAAGTTGTCTGTTGGCATATAAGACATGAGTTTTCGGTTCAAACATCAGGCCAAACATCTCAAAAAAAATTAAATATGAAAAAATCTTCCTCTCATCATGTTTTGGCAAAAATTCTGAGGATAATTAAATTCTCATGAAAAAGTTTCTCAAGTAATTCTGTCGCTCAGAATCGACTTTAAATTATACATAGGTCCCGCCATTCATGTATAAAATTAACACGCAGGACAGGACGTGCACTTGTCGGTCAAGACAAGTACAGTAGCCGGATGTTGAAATTGACCCATTGTACATAACGCACAGAAGCTAGATAGTAATCCTGACTGAAGGATTGACCAGTTATGTGTGTTTGTAAATATTATTTCACAAAAAAGTAATTATTTTTATTCGGAGTATGCTGCCTGACGTGTTTAATGGCTTTTTTTTTGATATTAAGTGCTTCAACGTTTGAAAAACGTCATAATTTTGCCGCCTGAAGAGAAAATAAATATCAATAATCGACCAGTTTTGGCTATTATTGGAATTGAGCTCCTAAAAGTACCTAATTGTTCGATTGCTTGTTTGAAGTCGTACTTGTAGTAGGTTATTGACTTATGGTTCGCCAACTGGCTTAGACATCCGGAACAAATCAAAATATCATGGTGACTTCCCCTCAGTCGTTCTGCCATGTAAAATTTAACAAAAAATTTTTTGTTTGTAGCCGACTTTAAATTGCATGGCTCCCCACTCAGGTAAAAAATTATTAAACACAACATTGGAGGTTGTTATCCTAACTAAATGCCGTAGTCTAGTAGTTAGTGCATTGGCTTATCAGAATTAAGGCCCTAGTTCAAACCTCAGATCAGACTTAAAAACGAAAATATGAAAATATTTTTTCGGTGACTGCCTCTCAGTAGATTTCTGGCAAAAACTCTGAGAGTAAATAAAATTGCCATGAAAAGCTTCTCAAAAATCTAACAAAGTCGACATTAAATTCTAAGTACCGCCACTCAAGTGTAAAATTAACGCATATAACATGAGTGGTGTGAGAAGCTAGACCGTAATCCTGACTGAAGGGTTGTAATGACTAGCTATGTATGTAAATGGTTGTAATGATCAATTCAGTAAATAAGTTAAGCAATTTTCTAATAATTTTTATCTAGAATCAAGTGATATGTGCTTATGTCAAATAACTTTGAAGTAGAAAATCCTACTTGACAGAAGCGAGCCCACATGGAAGGTTGCTCTTGAACTGCATGGATGTTTGACGATTGATGCTCAAATTGCCATTGTAAAACATTGATACATACACATACATAATTGGTCATTACAACCCTTCAGTCAGAATTGTTGACCCAGTTTCTCACACCACTTATATAGTGGAGGGCCCTACAGTTTAAAATCGACTCAGAATGACAAATTTTTGAGAAACTTTTCATGGCAATTTAATTTACTCTTAGAGTTTTTGTCAGAAATCTGTTGAAAGGAAATCGCCGAAGAAATAATTTTTGTATTTTGTTTTGATGTCTGGCCTGAAGCTCGAACCTTGGCTTTATGTCTAATTAGCCAACACACTACCTACTAGACTACGGTGACTTCATTTAAAAACTACGAATACTGTGTGGAAAAACTATAAATAGAACTATAATAGAATTTCCTAAACTTCATCAGAACAATGCAATAAAATGGAGAGAAAATATTTTTTATACTTTCTTTTCATTGTTTTCCCTCAAACATTTCATCTGATTTTACATGAATCAAATATGGAAATTGTATGGGGTTAAACATTTAAAAATTCTTCTCCACTTGCTGTTGAGAAACAAAAAAAAAAATTCTTGATTGAACATAAACAACCCACGACGTACTTTTCAATCAAACATTAGCAGCTTTACCCCCAAAAGCGGTGGTAATTAGTATTTCACAGAAAATTTTATTTAAACTGAGATTGTCAGCTCAAGCATGCGAATATGATTATGATTTTACAAAAATTTTATAAAAAAAGAAAATTTCAACGACAACAACAAAAACAAACAAACAATTATAAAGAAATGAATTAAGTATGCAGATCAACTTGTTTACCCGATTGTCGCTCATAAATGTTTGACTAAATTTGTTCAAAAGTTGAAAAGCTAGTCAACATTATTTTTAACTTTTTCGTATTCTTTTAACAGCAACATGGAATCAACGTCATAACAGATTCAGATTCAGTCACTCAATTTACTTAACGCTTACATATGTACATGTTCATATGCCATAGCCAAAAGCAACAAAAAAAAAAGGAAATCTTTTGTTTTAAAAATGTTGTTTCAATTTGCCAAAAACCATAACTACAACAAAACAAAATGTAAAGAATTTCCTTTCACATATCGCTCCTTTATTGCAACATAGTCATATCTCAAAAAAACTTGAACTTGGCAAAATGAGATTTAAGTTTTCAAGACATAAGTCCAATGATCTAATTGCTATAACTTCGGTTTAGCTTGGGATACAAAACTGATTTTTTTTTTCAACATATACAGAAGGTCTAAAAGAGCAGTTTTGCTTAAGTAACTACAAATTTTTAAATTTTTAAGATATGACTATGTTGCAATAAAGGAGCGATATGTCCTTTTTGTAGATAGCTAACATAAGAGGGAGGGTTAATAAGTCTATAATTTTTAAAATTTCAACTGTTTAAGTTACAGGATAGCTTTGCTACTGTCAACTTGCTTTTTTAGTTGACTCTTATCAAAATATGAACAAGTCATGTCATTAAGTTTGACAGGAGAAGATAAGGTAAAAATTTCCCATCCAAAAATTAGTGCTTAAACAAACGCTAATCTTGATAGAAAAAATTTTTTTGCAGCCGTTCAGTTACAAAAGATTACACTGTGTTGTTCTGCAACCAAATGATCTACTGTATTACTATCATTCTTTACAAGATTATTATGAAAGTGTTAATGTAACCCTTGGAAGTGGTGTCTACTCTGGGAAACTGGACCTGAAAATTTCTCTCCATCTGACAGACTACTGCAGCGTATTTCGGGCAGAGATGATGGCAATTTATCGAGCCGCTCAATATGTCTTCGTAAACGATGCTCCTTTTAGTCGAGTCTCGATCTTTTCAGACAGTCAGGCCGCGATAACATCTCTGTCAAGGTTTCGTGATTAACTCTAGGATCGTTAGGGAGTCCTAAGGCCGCTGTCGCGACCTTGTCTCGGGGCGCTTCACCAGTGTCTCTCTGGTGTGGGTCCCCCGTCACAGTGAAATTCCAGGTATACCACTGGCTTCGGTTAAGTTGACCATTACGCGGAGGTTACTTCGGGGCGCCAACCTATCCTGAATCATTAGTCCTGCTTCCCCGCTAGACTCACCTGTCCCAAGATGGATCGAAGTCGTACGAACCGATTACTTGGTGTCGGTCGTGAAGTCATCTCGACTGTAGTGGCCGTGCTTACTTACGAGTTATTGCATCACGCTGAGAGAATGAGGCTCCCTTTTAACGACTTCTGCCGTGGATGCAGGTCCACTGAGTAAGAGGGCTTTCTTTGCCAGTGCCTGTCTCTTGCTAGGTGGAGATACAGGTTATTTAGCTCTCCATTCCCTGTTAGCCTAACGGAGCTATTATCTATTGATATCAAGGATATAGCTTCGTTCATCAAATTTTCTGGCTGGTTTTCCAGTGCGGGGTAGTCGTGTTTTTGTTGTGCAGCCCTTACGCTGACCAACTTCTTCCTTTTCTCTGATTTGGCGGAACTTGGTTAGTACAGGGACTGCGTTTACCCGTGGCATTACAACGGGCCCCCTTGCGTACTCAAGTGAGCTTTGTGATATCAGAGCTACCACTCTGACCTAACCTAACCTAGGATAATCCTTATGATGCCGTTCGGTGTTAGTAAGAATGACTCTCTGACTGGAAGTCATTAATAACGCTGCACATAAATACATAGATAGTTGGTCATTACAACCCTTCAGTCAGGATTATTAACCTAGTTTCTCACACTACTAATGTTGTGTATGTTAATTTTATACATAAGTGGCGGGACCCACAATTTAAAGTCGACTCCGAACGATAGATTTTTGAAAAACTTTTCATGGCAATTTTATTTATTTTTGCCACAAATGTGCTTGTTTTGTTGAGAAAGTCTGGCACATGCTACCTACAGCGACCATTACAAATTTTTGCCCATTCAAACTTTTGTTGTATTTTTTCTTTGGAACATATAAATACTCCCTCTTAGTCATTATTGTTGTACAATATTGTACTACAAAGGCAATGCATCATAGCCGTTGTATTAATCCCATATTATTAATCTCTTGGAAAATTAATATTGTTTTTCCTTTTGACACATCTTGATAATTAAAGGTCAAACATGATTTTTAAGAATTTTGAGTCTGAAGCTCTTTTCAAAGTGCAAGGTAAATCTTAAATCTGTTATTCTATATCCTGTAGTCTTTAAAGCCCCTGTTTTAATAGCCATTTGTCGCACTGAGTTGACTATAAACTGTAGGTACCGCCACGCATATATAAAATCACACAACATAAGTGGTGTGAAAAGTTGGATCCTAATCCTGACTAAAGGTTATTACTTCTAACAAGTCAATGACCCCAATCATTCGATTGATAATGTGAAAATGTAATTTGACTATCAAAGGCCCACAGGCTCAATACTGTTGCACATAGTACGGATATAATTATAAGACAGTATTTAGAATATTATTTGGAAAAACAGTTACGTAGTCGCTGAACCTGAAATAACATTCGTAGTCAAATGAAGTGTTTGTCCTAAGAGATATTCTACTAAATCTTAGGTATAACGTTTTAATATATTAAGCCTTTGAGTTTTAAATTTACTTTGAATTTTACTTGGGTTTTCGTACACTCTTTGCTGCAAAAATATAGAGTCACCAGTAAAATGTTCTTATTTTTCTTATGGTTTGTAAAATAGCTTAAAAATTTATTTATTTCATCATAAAAAAGAAGCAAATAAATAAAATAAATATAAAAATAAACAATTATTTTTACAAATTATTACATACAATTCATAAAATTTGGCTGTTTGTTGCTTTTACGAATATAGATGGTTTAACAATCGAGAAATGCACAAGAGTTATTGAAACATCACTAAAGAAAGTAAAGATACAATCGTGGACACTTGAAATATGGAAAAGCTGGAAACGGCCATTTACAATATCATGGATGGATCATGGTTGCTAGAGCACTAATTCAAAAGGTTTTCAATGTAAATTTTGTTGAACAAAACCTGCAAATATTTCTTAATACCGATGCTCATTTTTAAAACCAGAGCTTTATTACTGATCAAACTATGAGACTCTAAGTGGGTTAATGTACTTGACTTAACCCATTAACGCCTGACCCCAGAATCCTTGGTGCGATTTCGGTGAAATTTGGCACAAACAGTATTTGGAGTACATTCATAATTGGCCATTACAACCCTTCAGTCAGGATTACGAACTAGCTTCACACACCACTTATGGTGTGTGCGTTAATTTTATACATGAGTGGCGGGACCTACAGTTTAAAGTCGACTCCGAACGACAGATTTTTGAGAAACTTTTCATGGCAATTTTTTACTCTCAGAGTCTTTGCCAGAAATCTGCTGAGAGGAAATCACCGAAGAAATATTTTTCGTTTTGATGTCTGACCTGGGATTCGAACCCGGGCCTTTTGTCTAATAAGCCAACACACTACCCATTAGACCAAGGCGACTTCACAGTATTTGGCAGTATTTGTATTATTATTACCCACTTCGGTATAAGTGTTTTCCAAAATAAATTTGTTTTCTCTTTATTATATGACGACAAAACGACATAGTTAAGCTATTTTTGAGAGTTTTATTGAAAATATTACGTTTGTGACAATACATTGTCAATTGTTATTAAGCGTGCGTGGATGTATAATTTTTCGGTCGCAAAATATTGTTGAAAAAGTGTTTAATAATATTACAAAATCAAATTTAGTGTATAAAAAAAAAAAAAAAGGAAATCTATATTGTTTATTATCTATCAAATGTGTCGTTGCTTTTGTTTTTTGTTGTGTAAAGTATAAAAAGTAAATCGCATTGCTAAAGCATTATTTTGTTTTTCTATTTGCTTTTAATGTGTTTCTTATTGGAAAAATAATTCACTTTGCTTTTGTCTTTGTTTCCAATTTAATCTGTAAACAAACAAAAACAATATAACATATTTTTTATTAATATATAACAAGTGTTCTTTCTACCGCGTTTTTGCTTGTGTTTACAAAACAATATTTACATAATAAAAGTGTTGAATATACTTAAATTTTACATCTGTGAAAGTTTTGCTGATCGTCCTGATTGTTGTATTTAAGCTTCATATTTGATCTGGTTTGTGAAGTTGATAAAGCTTATTAGTGTCGCCATATATCGAAAGCTTTTTGCTGAATAAATTCTACCCAACGAACCTTTATTTCCACTTGAATAATTAAGTTACCATCTGTCTCGTATTTTTTTCTACTCTGAGCTAAGTATTATATTTTTTATTGTGAAAATGGCTTGTTTATTGAAAAATTGTAATATAAAAAGCGAGGATGAAAGAATGATAGTTTGTTGGCTGTGTCATGAATGTTGTCACTTTAAATGTAGTGGTCTGTCAGGTCTCGTTGCTGAAGCCGTGTCTAGGGATAAAGGTCTTCATTGGTGTTGTGATCACTGTAGAAAAATCGGAGTGAATTATTACCGTTTTTTCCAGGAGACTAAAAATAAATTCACCGAACTTCAAAAGGAGGCAATTAAATTAAATGATCGTATTGCGGCTTATGGAAAACTGTTTGATGATTTTAAATCTTTGGATAATTTAAAATCTCCTCCACAGTCTTCCCCAAAACGTCGTAAGTCTGCAAGAAATATGAATAAAGATAAACGTGACGACCCAGCAATTGTTTCTGTGCCTTCATGCAACTCTGCATCCGATTGTAATGTTCAATCTTCCAATATTGCTGAAATGAATAGTAATAGTGTATATCGTGAATCCCATCCTCCACAATCTTTAAAAACTCCAATTTCAATTAATCCTCCTGTGTCCGTAAATGATGAATCCAGGTATACTCCTTTACCTTTACCTCCGATTGATGTCATGTCTCAGTCATCTTCTAAACCGTCATCTGGTTCGTATTCATCCGTAGTGACCGCTAGTTTAGTTACTTCTGCTCCAAAGGGACTGGTGGTAGTTAAACCTAAAAGAACAATTTTTGTGTCACGTCTTTCTCGCGATACTTCGGTTGATGATATTAAAGGCTTTGTTGAATCGAAGATTAGAGAGGCTTTTGAGTTTGGTTGCTATAAGTTGAGGTCATCCTTGGATAGTAGCATTTCTTCATTTAAATTATATGTTGCTGATGAAAAGTTTGGTGAAATTGTTGATCCTGCATTCTGGCCACAGGGTGTATTGGTACGTGAATTTGTATTCAGGCTGGGTCATCGTAGGAATGGTGTTGATTTGCCTGGTTCTATTTCTCGAAAAAACTAGCTTCTAAATTGTCTTTAATTTTGGAATTGCTTATCAAAATGTTCGTGGACTTAGGTCTAAACTTTCTTCGCTTTATAATAGTAGTTTTGATTTTGAATTTGATGTAATTGCTTTTACTGAGACTTGGCTGAATTGTGATATTTTTGATTCTGAGATTTTGTCTAGTAATTTTAATATTTATAGACGAGATAGGAAGTTAAGAAATGGTGGTGGTGTTCTTATTTCAATTTGTTCTAAATACTCATCTGAATTAATTGACTTTAGTTCCTCGGAGGATATTGAGTTTATTTGCGTTAGGGTCTATAATCGTGGGAAGTCTATTTACATTACTTGTTCATATATTCCTCCTGGTGCTGACATTCATATTTATAGGGCTCAC
The DNA here is from genome assembly GCA_014635995.1 of Sarcophaga peregrina. NCBI lineage: Eukaryota > Metazoa > Arthropoda > Insecta > Diptera > Sarcophagidae > Sarcophaga > Sarcophaga peregrina. Next base: position 53,145,301 of record CM025793.1, on the reverse strand, counting down.
TTTGATTTGATTTCTAAGGTAATGGATTCAATGGGGCAAGAGGGGATTATTGTAGTTCTTGGTGATTTTAATCTTCCTCATATATCTTGGAATTTTTCACCTGAGTCTGGGTCATTGGTGCCATGTTCTTCAGTTCCATTCTATGATGAAATTCTGTCCGCTATGTGTGATCTAGGTCTTTTCCAAGTTAATGGTGTATTTAATTCAATGGGGAGAATTTTGGACCTTGTGTTTTTGGAGGATCCAAGTATTTCTTCTTTATTTCTCATCGATCCTATATCTATTCCCGAGGATAGTTATCATCCTACGTTGTTACTTTCTATTGAAGTTGATCTTTATTCACCTCCTGTAATTGATCGCTCATTTGATAATGAGAAGCGTTTTAATTTCCATCGTACGGACTTTGGTCGCTTGAATACACTTCTGTCCTCTGTTGATTGGTCGTCTGTACTTATCTCGCCACCGTACGACTCTCTTTCACTTGACAGGATCTTGGGTGACTTTTATGATGTATTATTTAAATGTTTTGGGAAGTGTGTTCCATTGGTAAAAAGTCGTTTGGAGCGTTCTGGTCCTCCATGGAATTCGGCTAGACTGTCAAGGTTGAGGAATAGGAAATCGAAATTATTTAAAAAGTTTGTTAGATCAGGTTCTGATATTGATTATGCTCTTTATTCTAGGGCGCGTGCGGATTATCGTAGAATGAATCATTACTGTTATGAGGAATATATGATTCGAGTCAAGTCGAATTTCGCTAACGATCCTAAGTCGTTTTACGACTTCGTTCGGGCAAAACGTAAATCATCTTTGTTTCCTACTGAGATGTTTTACGGGGATCTATCATCCTCCAGTCACCTTGATATTTCGAATATGTTTGCTGACTTCTTTCAGTCTACTTATAGGCAGTTGGACCCGGGCCCTGATCTGAGTGGCGGGTATCCTTATTCTGTGGGAAGTGTCTCTATTCCTAACATATACTCATTTGATGAGGAGTCTGTTCTTGATGCTTTGTCTGGACTGAAACTTACATACTTGCCGGGCCCTGACGGGGTCCCGGCCTGTATTTTAAGAAAATGTGCTGTTGTCTTGAGTGGTCCTTTGACCTTTATATTCAATAGGCTTCTGAGGGTTGGTCATTTTCCATCTATTTGGAAGAGTTCGTTCATAATTCCTTTGCACAAGTCGGGTAATAAATCTAATATTTCCAATTACAGGGGTATTGCCAAGCTAAGTGCTATTCCCAAGTTGATGGAGAAACTAGTGACGGATTATCTCTTTTTTAATACAAGATCTTTAATATCTCCTTTCCAGCATGGTTTTTTGAAGGGCAGGTCGACTGTCACAAATCTTCTTGAATTTACTACACATGTTTTCAGGGGCTTTCTTGTCGGTGCTCGGACTGATGTAATTTATACTGATTTCAGTAAGGCTTTTGATAGGGTTGATCATAGTATTTTGCTTCTTAAACTTTCACTAATCGGTATTCCTGATATTATTCTTCGTTGGCTAGACTCTTACCTCTCCCTTAGGACTCAGAGGGTATTGTTTAGGAATGTATTGTCTAAGACTGTATGTGTTACTTCTGGTGTTCCGCAGGGTAGCCATTTGGGTCCTTTACTGTTTTTATTGTTTCTGAATGATCTTCCTTCTGCTCTTTCTGATTGTAATATTCTGATGTATGCTGATGACGTTAAATTATTTTATACTTTTGATGATGATCATGGCCAGGCTGTTCTTCAGCGAAATATTGATTTGTTTGTTACTTGGTGCAGGATAAATTTAATGGATCTTAATTTGAGAAAATGTAAATGCATGGTTTTCTCTCGCCTTGGTGTAATCTCGTCCACTTATATGATTAATTCTTGCCCTTTGGAAGCTGTGCCTTCATATCTTGATTTAGGAGTATTATTGGATATTAAATTGTCTTTTATTGATCATATTAGTTTGATGATTGGCAAGGCTCGAGCTGTTCTTGGTTTTGTGAAAAGATGGGCTAGGGAATTCATTGATCCTTATATAACAAAACTACTGTACATTTCACTTGTTAGGCCTATTTTGGAGTACGCGTCTGTTATTTGGAATCCATACTATCGTTGTCATAGTGATTCAATCGAGTCTGTGCAGAGACAGTTTTTATTATTCTGTTTACGTGGCTTAGGATGGGATTACACCAATGGGCTTCCGTCGTATGAGGATAGATTAGCTTTGGTAAAACTTCCAACTCTGGAACGTAGAAGGTCTGTTTTAGGTGTTTGTTTTATTTTTAATTTGGTTAAAGGTGATATCGACTCTGAGTTTTTGCTTTCCAACCTGAATTTCAGCATTCCTGCAAGATTTACACGGCACTATCGTCCTCTTTCCTTAAATGTTTATAGATCGAATTATGCATGTAATTTTCCTTTCCGGAGATTATGTAATGATTTTAATTCGCATTATAATTCTATAGATTTTAATTGTAGTGTTTGTAACATAAAACGTATCTTGTATTCTCGCAGTAATTTATAAATTATCGTATAAAAACGTATTTTTGTTCTTGTCTTAGATAGTTCCGTTTTTTGTTTTTGTTACCTTGTTCAGCTTGTGATTAAGTTCTGTAGCTGTTTTATGTTCTAGTTGCCATAGCTTTTCCCTTTCCCGCTACAGTCCGGACTGTGGTGTGTACGTGTCCCTGCGTAATGGGGACGAGCCCTCCGCGGTCGGGTGAGGGTGGGTTAGTGTGTGGCCGGGGACGTTCGAATAATAAACAATCTTGACAAGAATGGTAAATCTGCCAAAATTACTCCATTAAACAATGCACGGAATAAAAAATTCAAGCCATTTGGCATATTTTCCCATAGTTTTTCTGTGGATGAACAGATGATCGCATATTATGGTCGCCATTTGGCTACAAGTACTGGATGTTGGTTTCTATTAAAGGATGTTGTTATTTCTTTATCCCATATGCTAGCGCTTCTGCTAAAAATAATGCTGACTATGGCCTTAGAGAAAACGTGGTACTACGACTATTAGAGAATATTTCAGATCTAATTCTATATAATGTTACATTAACAATTATCATATTCGAGTCCGCGGAAAAAAGTTGTATTAGCCATTGCTCACTAACGCTATTGACACAGATTTGGTAAACGCATGGAAACTACACTGCTTGCGCAGGGAATGTGAAGGTTTGTCACCAATGAGTCAAATCGATTTTCAGGTTAGCGTTTTTGAAGCGTTGGGAATGTCACAAATGTGCATCAAATAGCAAAACACACCGACAAGTTTAAACACATTATTGACAAAATTGAAAAATGCGGTCACTGTGCGCAATGTGGTGGAAAAACAGAGCACGGTTGTTCAGAATACAGTTTGAATGTGATTCCAAGGAACTCTTTTTCACAATTTCATGCCGGGACTACCAAAAAATATAAAAAAATAGAGAAAAATAAATGATTTGAAATTTCTATTTGAAATTAATTTTTTTAAGTTTTATGAAAAATATTTCATACCAATGCCTTTGTAGGTGCGTATTTTTATACCCATACCCTTTAATCACACCTGTAGCTTAGGTATGTAGACCAATTCAAGTAAGAGTATTTTCATTTTGTAGAAGACATATAATATTACATGGCATCTTACGGTTTTTCTGAGAGTATCATCCATATTTATTCCACAGAAGTTCTTTCTACAAAATTTTGATTTTGAAAAATTCGTGATCTCTGACCTTTCTATGTATTGAATATCCTGCATTACTAATTTTTTTTTAACCGATCTATGTCTTCTTTATTCGGTCTTAAAGAACGTTTGGGCTCTCGTTGAGTTGGGTCAAGATAGAATTTTTTAAAAAAAACTTCTTTTTTTGGGTATTTTTCTACCCATTCGGCGTTAATGGGTTAAAACCCTCGCAAAAAATCATGTTGGGTTTGTTAATGCATGTGTTTGTATTACCACAAAACAACTGTAATTGATTATAAAACTATCCTGCTTTTGTAAATTAAACTTCCTTTAAAATACATTTTTCCCTTGCAGCACTATCATATTTTATGAAAATAACTTTATTACTCCTACCATACTTATACATACATACATACATGCATACATACGTACATTTATGACATATAAATGACTTTACCATAAGTAAATATTCAACCAAACACACGTATAATCCAATTTCTTTAAATATCTTAATTTTACATCCTTTGCTTATCCTTAAAACAGAGTCCATAATGAGGATGATATAATAAGGGCGGTAATAATGATGTATTATTTACCACTTCACTCCACTCCTCTTTTCCTTTTTCTTGTATTTCTTGTAAATTCAGTAAAAATTATGATGAATTATTGATAATGTTGACAGTGTTGTCGGTCCTTTTAAAACCACACATACACTCACAAAAAGGAAAAAGGAAATCAAAATCAAAACTTTTCTTTAATCCCACTACGGTTGCTGATGGCAATAAACAATTTGTTTTGGTTTTCTTTTGTTTTTGTTTTTAGTCTCAGGAGGTAATATCGCTTGGAAATAACTTCATAAATAAAGTTAAGATGACAAGAGTATTAGTTTTTGGTTTAATAGCTTAAAAACTAAAGTCCAAATAGGGAACTGTAAATCATTTAAAGAAAAAAACTTTAAATTATTATGAAGTAACTACATATTGCTTAAAATTATAATGACGTAGACTATCGGGTCCGCCACCTAACGTTTTTTTTTCGACAATTGCTTATTTCGTGAATGATAACACTTAGCTCATGTCTGATTTGACAGAAAATTAGTTTTATCCTTCCGCTGAACAAATATAGTTGCGTATCAGAGATCAGCTATGAATAGTTATTCCGCTTTTCATAAGCACTCATGCAATTTTGAATACGAGTGAATCAACAGAATTGAAATTCAACTACTCTGACTCATTCGTACTTGCAACACCATTGATTTATAAGTATAAGTAGCAATGAGTATGAGTACAACGTTGACATTAAACTCACAACATTCGAAATATGTTTGATTAATACGCCTACTCATTCTGATTCATAAATTTAGAATAATACTTATTATACTTATAAGTAATTCGAGTGGCTCGAATCATTTATTAAGCATATATCAGCATAGTAGTGTTCGTACTCGAATCATGCTTATTTTGTGCTTCGTGTAAGCGTTAAGTAGAGAGTAGAGTCGAAGCCAATAACCTCATGCGTATTTTTAAGTATGAATACGACGAGTATTTCTAACTTTGAGTATGAGTAGTATGAATATCATATTAAAATAAGTATGAATGCGTATAAGTATCACAAATTATAAGTATGATTTGAATCTACTCATCGTTTTGAATACTCGTTACTGATCTCTGATGCCGATTTTGTCAAAAAAAAAAACCTAATTTCAGATGAAGCTCATTTTGATCTCACACACATACATTTAAAAGCCGACTTACCCGAAAGGGGGAACTGTTTGGTGCGGATTTTGGTCCAGAGGCATAATTGGGCCATTTTTATGCGAAAATGAGCAAGGACTGGCCGTTACAGTAAATATCGATCGTTATTGAGCCATGTTGAAAGAATTTTTGTTCACAAAAATGGAAGAGGAAGATATTACCAACATTTGGTTTCAACAGGACACCGCTACGTGCCACACAGCCGAAGCTACACTCGATGTTTTGCGCCCTGTTTTGGCAGGTAAGATTATCAGCCGCAAAGCTGCTGTCGTTTAACCACCTCGGATCTGCAATTTGACACAGTTGGACTGTTATTTGTAGGGTGCCGCCAAAGATAAGTGTTACGCCAACAGCCATTGGTGAAATACAACTGCACACAATCAATAATGTGCTTAAAATTTGGACCGATCGTGTAGGCTACTGGCAGCCATTTGGATGAAATTATTTTCCATTATTAACCGGAAGGATTGTACTTTTAAATAAAAAAAAGAAATTTGAGAAAATATTCAGTAGTTTCTTTTTTAGAGCATTTTCAAAAAAAAAAAAACAGTTATTTGGCGGACCCTTTATATTTATTCTTTGCAATAAAATATATAAAATCAACACAAAATATCATCATATTAACATACATGGCGTAATAACTATCGGGTCCTACATTAAACTCTTTCATTCTAACTCTTTAGTCAGGATTAAGAACTAGCTCCACTTATGTTAAATATATCAATTTCATACAGATGTGGCGTGACCTACAGTTTAGAATCGACACCGACCGCTAGATTTTTGAGAAACTTTTTCTTTGTAATTTTTATTTACTTTCAGAATTTTTACTAGAAATCTGCTGAGAGGAAGTCCGAAGAAATATTTTTTCGAATTTCATTTTGTTGGAGATGTCTGACCAAGACTCTACCTATTATCTGCAAGACTATCACTCCTATAGTAATGGTGATGACTATAAGAAATGTATCCTTCCTTATCGTTGTTACTGTTTTTTGTTGCTTTCGTTTTAACTCTAGAAGATAATATGAAGTCCCTCATTAAGATTTTCATCAAATTTTATTTCCATTTGAAAGTTCTATTTTTGCCAACATGTGTGAAATACAACATCGTTTTACTATCCGCCACGGCATATCTCATTGGAGTGCATTCGACATAAAAAGGTCTGACTGGATTAAATCATACTATTTCGCTGACTAGTGCACATCACTTTCATATGAGATGGCCATGATATCAAATCGTTTGAGATGTGTGGCACGTAGAACTGTACCAAAATTCATATACCAATTAAATCCCGACCATTCAATTTGGGTAAAAAGCAATAGATAATCATAGACTTAGGGTGCCCTGCTTGTCCAGTGGGTAGTGTGCTAGACTATTGGCATGAGGGTAGTGGGTTCGATTCGCACTTTGGTCTGTTATATGGTTGAACTTTCTCAGCCCATATATAATTAAATATACATAATTGTAATTGTATTGTAATTAATAAATAAAGAAATCATCAACCCGTAGTGCTCGCCATTGAAAGTGATGTTTTGGCCAACATTATTCTCAAAATAATTTTGAATTGACATCGGTCCTCCTTGGACTCATGTGGATTGCTATCGCCGTTCTACAATTTTGTTAGTTTATGTACATATTCCTCCAGAAATGGGCCTCATCGCTGAAGATGGTTTCTCATTGGGAATACATATTAATTAACCCTTCTGCATCCCTTGGATATGTGCCCTTCTTCTGATCCTTTGGGTTAATATCGCCCAACATTAAAATGTAAACAAAATTTCATATTTAATATAAGAAATTCATTTGTTTTGTTGTTTTTTTTATTTAGTATAATAAAAAATAATGCTAACTAAAATAAATAAGCCCTTCCTGAGTAATCCCTACATATATAATTGGTCATTATATATTGGTCGTAAGTTAGGATTACGACCTAGCTTTTCATACCACTTATGTTGTGTGCATTAATTTTATACATGAGTGGCGGGATCTACAATTTTAAAGTCGATACCGAACGACAGATTTTTGAGAAGCTCGTTATTGCTCTCAGAGTTTTTGCCACAAATCTGCTAAGAGGAAGTAGTCGAAGAAATAAGTTTCATATTTTCGTTTTGATGTCTGGCCTGGGATTTGAAATCGGGCCTTACGTCTAATAAACCAACACACTATCTACTGGACTACGGCGACTTCTAAGCAGTTCTTAATAATAATTACATTTTTAATACCAACGTATACCAAATTTTAGGTATTTGTGACAATTTATTCACATTTAGTGGAATGCTTATTTGAATTCCTTCCATGTTAACAAAAGAAATACCCCGTCGTCGTTTATTTGGTAAATTTCTGGACAATGGTGTATTTGTATTATTTTGCTTAGAACATTGCGGGACACTTGAGAGATTATATTGTTGTTGAATATTTTTGATAATCGCATTGTCATGCGTTTACATGTGTAATTCGCCTCAACTCCAGCTTCCGTTTGCTTGTAATGATGCATTATTTCAGGTTTTTTTCATCATCTCTTACATCGGCTGAATGATGAAAAGAGAACGAATTTTTTTTGAAGCCTTTTTATATCCAGAATTTTGATTACAGAAAAGATTTATTTATTTTATTAAAAAAGAAGTCCAATAACAAGATTGTATGTAGTAAATTATAAGATGTAATTGTTCACCACTCTCTCACCTAAATTAAAAATACGGAAATATAACAAATGTAATACGATGTACAAAAGTCTCGCCTTGTTATTCTGGCTGTGTACATATTTCTTTCGCAACCTGTATGCATTCCCGCATTCCACACATATTTAGTTGTGGAATCGCAAAGTGCCCAAATTTTTATGTCATATCTAGTGGACTTTAATGGAATAAATTGCCTAAAACTGAGTGACCTCGAAATGAAAGCAATTGTTCATCTTCAGCAACATTTTCATGAGTACTGTAAAAAACTTTGAACTGATTACTCCACTCATCTCAAACGTTTCTTATCGGTACTAGTGTGTCACGAAGTCTTCTTTTTTTTCTATCTTCAAAGTTGTCAAACCGTAAACACTTTGAATTTTGATTGAAAAAATTATTGATCGATGATTCTGAATAGTAAACTTGTAATATCCATTGCTGGGGCATATTGACGCAAAGGATATTAAAAATGTGTAATTCGTATTTTGAAATATGGAGGGGGGAAGAAAAATTTAAATTTTATTGTTTTTATTTAAAAGCATAGTTTTTTTGCCTGTGAAGGGTAAATTAAACTTTCACCATCATATCTTATAATAAAAGGGAAAAAATTTTTAGCTTCAATAAGTTGTCTAGTGTTGATTATTAACCGTCAAAATTCGGAAGCACCTGTTTGAATACCCGATATTTATTTACATAAATGTAGAAATATAAATGTAATTGAATTTATATTATTAATAGTTCGGATAATTTTCTTCTTAATTTCTATTTGTTATAAATATTAGCAACAATCAAAGAGTATACCCACCTATAAAGCATTTCCCATTATATTGAATGCTATGAATTCAGTTTGATTTCTTTTGTGAAAAGCTTTCAACATTATTATTGAATTTAATATGATTTATAAACAAAACGTTTATAAATCATTTCCAAATCTGAGTCTGTCATATTTATATATGTACATACATATGTAAGTATGTACACAAGTATACATGCATTTGACTAAAATCTTAAATTAAACAATACAGGAAAGCATTCTTTTATCTCAAAATTCTACTTTAACAGATTCATTCTCATTATGCATGTATGTATGAATTTATGCATATAATGTTGCATATGTATGTACGTATATTGCGTAATATTAAATTGAATGAATTTTCAAGAGATATATTATACCAAAATTTTCAACTAAAGAAATGTCTTATACATACTATATCGTCCACGTTATAAACGTAAACATTGCCATCCAATTTGAAGCGTGGTTACACTCGCACATAAAATATCGGCATATCGGCATTCATTTTGAGTCTGAGCCTTGCAAATTAAGAGGAAATTCACAAACTTCTAAAACACCCTTCTCTCTTAAACACGCAAATGCAAAACAGATTTTGAATACACCCCAAATATCTAGACGCGCAATATCTTACAGTCGCGTGGAGTCATTTGTCTCAAAAATAGAAAAACTGCAAACCAGATCTCAACAACTACAGAAGCTGAATATATGTACAGGGTGGCTCATATATAATGCAACAATTTAAAGCGCAACAATTTTTAATTTTTTTTTTTAGTTTTATTGTGCAAAAGCAAAAAATGTTGGAAATAACTTAAAATTTTAGAATCAGTTTGGATTTGTTCGAATTGACCACCTTTGGTACGAATTAACGAACCGACAAAGCCATCACAGGCTGCACAAAAGTGGCTCTGCGGTATTATGGCCAATTCTCGGCGAAGCACCGTCTTGAAATGATCGACACTTTGTTATTTTTTAGTGAGAACCTTACTCTCCATAATGTCTCAGGCGCAAAAGTCCAACGGATTGAGATTCAAGGGATTTTGGTGGCCATTGTGCGGTAGAAATAAAGCGAGGAACCTCCTTTTTAAGCCACTCTTGGTTGACGTGTGCTAAGTCCTGTTGAAATGTCCATGGTCTACGGCAGAAATGTTTGTCTGCCCAGGGCCTCAATACTGTCTTTAAGACATTTTTCCGATAATATTCGGAATTTATTTTGGCCCCACGATCGATGTATGCAGCTGGGGAGCGACCATCGGCCGTTACGGCAACCCACTCCATTACCATCGGCAGCGCTTGAGTTCTTGCGGCCAATCGCAGGTGTAAATTTTCAGGTGACCTCTTTGGCTAGTAAACCCAAACATTTTGTTTGTTCACTAACTGTTCATCGGAGAAAACCAAATTCGCTAACTGGCCACTTTCGTGCAAGCGAAGTAACTCCTTGGCACTTTCCAGTCTAACTTTTTTTGTCTATCGGTGAGCTCTTGCACTTTTTGGAACTTCAGTGGGTTTAGTCCAAGCTCATTTTTCAATATGTGTTGTATCCGTTCTTGCCATATGTTCATCTCACGAGCAATTTTTCTACCACTGCGGCGTAGATTTCGATTAAATCTGGCCTTCACTTTTCGGATAATTTCTGGTGTTATTACAGTTTTTTTCGTCCACTTTATGGACATGATGCAACACTGCCAGTATTACGGTAACGAGCAATGGTACGAGAAGTAAAGATTTATTCACATTTAAATGCTGCAGGGTTCTAACGATAGCCACCTGTGGTTTTCCAGCCAAATATAAAGCAATCACACTATCACGTTTGAATTCCATCACGAATAACTTTTTTCTGCATGCAATAGATCAGAATGCTTTTGTAAGCTTGTAAATAATAAAATGAACTGTCACTGGAATAAATCTGTCAGCTGTCAGATGAGCGGTTTATAAATGATAACAACCTGAAGTTGGTTGCAATACATATCAGCCACCCTGTATTCCTGAAGTTGACTGTGAATAAATTATTTTCTTTATACGAGTAGAAATAGAAATTTAAATACGTATTATCGTTGTAATTATTGAGTAAATAAATGATGGAAAAATAAACATTTATTCAACAAATCAGATTTATTTATAAAACACTAGTTTTCCACGATGTTTTAATTTTAATATATTTTTGTTTGTATGTTTATTTCACAAATATTTTACCATTAAATCTACAGAATACTAATAAAAATAATATTTATGGCGTTTATTTTGTTATTGTAAGCAAAAGTAAATATTTTTTGAAAATTTTAATTTGTAGTTGTCGGTTTTATTTTTATGTTTTTTTATATTCACGTTCAGTATATCAATTACCAAGTATTTATTGACACAGCAGTTAAATCAAATGAAATCTGTGTACACACAACATAATTTAAGTAAATATTCATAAATTTTATGTAAAACCTTTAAAACTTTCTATCTCTGGCTGTGTGTGTTAATTTATGTGATTAATTTGTTATGTTTCACTTAAAAGTCGACAATTAAATTAAATTTTAAGTTGTGATATCAAATTTCAGTTTTAGTAAATAAATATTACGATACATCAGTTTAAACAATTAAGTTATAACGCTTAAATATGTTCCAACAAAAAAAAATTGAGATAATGCAGCAAAAAATAAATAAATAAATAAATAAAAAAACGTCAAAAATGTATAATTTTAACTTTAATAACACAAAAGCTTTCTTAGATTTAAAAATAATTCTCATTTCAATTTATTACAAATAGTTTCCGTTTATAAATTAAAAAATATGTCGGTCAAGTGACCTCCCACTATTGTCGCTGACGCTTTTCAATTGACGAAACTGTTGTCAATGGTTGATATTAGGAATGCCAATCGAGAAATCGCGAAATCAAGGGATTTTCGGGATCCACAAAATCCCAAATCCCGGAATTTTTAAAAACTTGTCTCGGGATTTTTCGAGATTGTGAATTCACATGTATTTTGACCCTACAAAAGGTCCTGAAAAAATCTATATCACTTGCCTTCGATTATGGCATCACAGATAAAGAAAACCCCACATCCATTAATAAAAAATTATTTGATGGCATCGAAGAATTTAAAAGCCCTATAAAATCAATTAATAGGGTAACTGATTTAGATACTCAACTGTCCAAAGAAATAGATTTATTTACATCAGGAGGTGGTAGAGATGAAAATTTACAAGCACCATACAGCTATCTAGGAATTATTTTACCAACAAATTTTGACAATAAAATTCTATCAAGCTTATCAGAACGTGTTAGATGCTTTAATCTTTTTGTTTGAATCCAAATAATTTTCTTAAAACTAATGCATTTGCATATGTACGAATAATTTTTATTATCCCAGGATTTCGGGATTCGAGATTCGGGATTTGTAAATCCCGAATCTCGGGATTTTTAAAAATCGATTCTGTTTGGCATCCCTGGTTGATATCTACTCGATAATTTTGGTTTTAATCTCTTGAATTATTATAGGATTATTGCAGTACATTTAAATTTAAAAAAAAACACCACAAAAACATCTGATGTTAACTAATCGCTCCATTTTGGAAACCAATTTATTCTTTACCTTTATTTACCATGAATAAAAAGATTTTCGAACATTTCTTTTTAAAGATCTAATGTGTCTCTTGCTGTGTGACAGATGACACCATTCTGCTGAAATCAAGTACTCTCTCCATCTTAATTGTAAATTTTATACCGCAAAAAACTTTGTGACCAGAAACAATACCAAAACAGTAACTTTTTATGGATATAAACAACTATTATAAATAACTCTAAGATTTTCTTCCTCCTATTACGATAATTCTGCTTATGTAGCCATTAAGCAGGAAATGGACTTTGTCGGTGATTCTATTGTATTGTTAAAAAATTCACATTTTGTTCTTCATTTTCTGATGGCCAAAGAAGCGAATTGCCCACATAATGCGTGGTCAATTGGTTTTAATTCTTGGTCAGCTGGATCTTATAAGCCTTTAAACAAAAATAAAGATTGCGATGCAAAATGATGAATGATGTGGGTCATTTAAAGTTAAATGGCTGCAAACGATGACGAATTAATGTTTTTGGATCTTCTTCAACACTTTTGTTTACATTCTCGATTGAATGACCACTACGTTGATAAATTGTGTTTCTGTTATCATAAACGAATCCAGATTCATCAAATTTCTCCACCATTTGTTTGACTGCACTGTGGTAGTGTTCTAAGTTGTTTGATTTTGCATTAGATACACGTTGTCTTACACGCATGCTCTCATATTTTTTATCGCAAATTATAAATCTTATTAACGTTAACAACATTATTATCCAACATTATCATGTTCTATCAAACAAAATCAAGTTTTTTCATTTTCTTTTTCAATAAAAATACCAATGAAGTCTTTGTTAATTATTAGCAATTATGAATTTTTTTTCTTGAAAGAAACTTGAGTCTTTAATGAATAGAAAAAAGGAAATAAGATTCAGCAAATTTTTTTCTTTTCCTTTATTTTTTTTCTTCTTTGTTGCTTTTGTTTTTTGGTTTTTCTATTTCCAAAAATCTGTGTTCGTGAATCAAGGAGACATTAGCACAAAAAAAAGTACATTTTTCCACTCAAACTACCATCAAATAACATCAGTTTATATGAAGGCAGCTAAGATTTGACTGCATAGGTTCTTAAAAGTATCTAATATGAGCAGTAGGGATGCCGATCGGGAAATCCCGAATACCAGGATTTTCGAGATTCTCAAATCCTGAATCCCGGGATTTTTACAAACTTGTCCCGGGATTTTCGGGACTGTGAATTCATATGTATTTTGACCCTTCAAAGGGACTTGAAAAAAATTCTATAGCATTCGACTTCCATAATAACCTCTCAGATTAGGAAAACCCTACTTCCATTGCTAAAAAGTTATTTGATGCCATCAAAGAATCGAATTTATACGATAACTGATTTAGATAGTCAACTGTCCAATGAAATAAATTTATCAGGAGATGGTAGAGTTGAACATTTACAAGCTGCTTACAGCTGTCTTGGAACTATTTTATCAATAAATGTTGATTGCGAGAAGTGTTTTTCAGCGGCAGCATATGTTGACACCAAAATTCGTTCAAGCCTATCAGATCATATGTTACAAGCTTAACCCTTTTTGTTGGAATTCAAAGAATTTTCTTTAAACTAATGCATTTGCATACGTAGTATGAATAATTTTTATTTTTGTTAATTTACGCTTTTTTGTTACTTTGTGTCTTGGTGTTTTTATATTTTATTTTTAATGACATATAATTCCAGTATAATTGGAATATAAATGATTTTTTTTAACAAAATATTTTTATAACTAAGAGAAAATCGCGATTTTTCGGGATTTTTGGATCCCGAATTATCCCGAAATATCCCGGTATTTCGGGATCGGGATTTAGAAAATCCCGAATCCCGGGATTTTAAAAAATCTATTCCGTTTGGCAACCCTAATGAGCAGGTGCTTCGATAATGGTATCCCAAATATACGATTATTCAGTATCTCTGCAAATATTCATTTATGACTCAAATATCAGACTCTTATATAGACTGTCGGATATTGAACTCGAAAGTAATGTTTATCTTGACAGCCATATAACATGTATATCGGCCACTTCCTCTTCTGGCAAAAACTCTAAAGGTGTATAAAATTGATAAGAGAAGCTAGAGTGCAACCCTTACTAACAAGTTGCCTTAACCAATTAATTAAGTAATTATGATATATTTAAACATCCAGGCTACCATAAAATGTGTTGCGAATGTTTTATTACCATTCAAGCTTGTCCATCAGCGACTCTTATTTTTTTGGTTCAATAACAAACTTTTTGACGATCATCACGGCATTAGGATATACGGGGAAAATATGTCGGGGACAAAATGCCAAGACTATTTTATTCTTCTCTACCCTTGAGCACAGAATATTTCTTGTTAAAGACATTCTACTGCCATTTGTTCAGTGAGTTGGCTGTTTTAAATTCGCGATAGTACTTAAAAAATTCAAGTTCGTAGCAGATGACATATTGAAATTTTTATTTTTAAATACAAATCATTGAACATTTTACAACAGAAACATCATGTAAAATTCTCAATTGAAGTTTAATTACATGGTGCTCAACCACGACTACATGTTTTCATGATTTATTATGTGCCTTTCTAATAGGAAGGTAATTGTGGTTTATTTATATACAGTGTTAGTCAAAACATATTGAACAAAATTCAGGTTATAACATTTTGTACAATTTAAAAGAAATTAAACATTTTAGAAACAACAAATACATACTAGTAGTAGTAGTTAAAAATAAAATTTAATTTTATTAATGTTTATTATGATACATACATAATTGGCCATTAAAACTTTTGAGTCAGGATTATGACCTAGCTTCTCACACCACTTATGTTGTGTGAGAAGCTTTTTCATGGCAACTTTTTACTCTCAGAGTCTTTGCCAGAAATCTGCTGAGAGGAAGTCGCCGAAGAAATATTTTTCGTTTTGATGTCTGATCTGGGATACGAACCCGGGCCTTTTGCCTAATAAGCCAACACACTACCCACTAGACCACGGCGACTTCATTATATTTATTTATTATGATATTATTAAAAATTAAGCAAAAAGGTAAATAAAGATAAAAAATTCATACGACATAACATATTGGATTAAGCAGCATGATCTGATCTAATATTTTGTTACATAACCGCGATTTTTCAAAACTTCAGTACACCTTTTCGGCATAGAACTAATGGGATTCTCTATTGTATTAATTGGAATAGTTAACTTACCATACCTCAATTATAGTTTGATATAATTTATTTGGATTCCGATGTGCCGATTTCAGATTTACCTTTCTATTTACTATTTCCCATAAATTTTCTATGGGGTTAAGGTCGGGTGACTGTCCAGGGCACTGCATGACATTAACGCCTTCTTGTTACAAAAACCCTATCACTAATTTGGATGTATGATTCGAGTCATTGTCGTGTTGAAACATCCATTGGCGTGGCATTTTATCACGGCCATATAGCAACATCTTCTCCAGAAATATATTTTTATACATTTGTTTTGTCCATAATAACGTCGATTTTGTGTAAAGGTCTTAAGCTTCCCCCGGAAAAGTAACTTCATACCATAACATTGCCATCTCCATGCTTAACTGTTCCAGAAAAGTATTTCGAATTTAGTCTGTTACTGACTGGTCTCCGAATTCTTCTGTATTCTGATGGAATGACACACCATAATATTGCCACCTCCATGCCTAACTGTTCTGGAACAGTATTGCGGAGTTAGTCTGCTACTGACAGGTCTTCGAACTCTTTTCATTCCATTAGAATCTTCTCATTTCTAATTTCTTTTAAATCGTACAAAATATTATAACCAAAATTGTATCTAATATGTTTTGATCGACACTGTAATTGCTGCATAAAAACCTCATCGCGAAATCATGTTTTTGTATTGTCGATATGCATTTCTCTCTTTAGATTATAATTAGGCGTGTTGCATAAGAACAACTTAATTCATTTATTCATTTATTTGCAACTTCATAAACATTTCACAAGTAATTCTCTCATGTTACGAAAGCAAACTAGGAGAGAAATAATAAATTAGTTATCATCGTGCAATGGTTATGCTGTTCTCATTCTTCATTCGAAAAGATTTGTACTTTTTTTCAGTTCCGAACAGTTGTCTTTGTTTTGGAAGTAAATTTCCAATATATCCAAATAAAGTGAAGATAATAAACTGTATTTTGTACAGAATAGAATGATATAAGTATTGGCAGCTTCGAAATAACCGATGGTTCAAATTAGAGATCAGCAATAAGTATTCAAAACGCTTAATAGGTTCGAGTCATACTTATAATTTGAGATACTTATACGCATTCATACGTATTTCGATATCATACTCATAGTATTCATACTCAAAGTTGGAAGTACTCGTCGTATTCATACTTAGCAATACGCACGATGTTATTCACTTTAACTTGTCTCTACTTAACATTTATACGAAGCACAAAATAAGTATAATTCGCGTACGAACACTACTATACTCACAAGAAGGTTGTGTGTAGATTTTATTTATTGTCCTTGTATTTCCTTTCTTCTTTGTTTGTATAAGTAACAATTTTGATGAATGAATCGAGCCACTCGAATGACTTATAAGTATTATAAGTATTTTTCTAAATTTATGAATCAGAATGAGTAATCGTATGAATCAAACATATTTCAAATGTTGTGAGTTTGATGTCAGCATTGTACTCATACGCATTGTAACCTATACTTATAAGTCAATGTTGTAACGAGTACGAATGAATCAGAGTAGTTGAATTTCAATTCTGTTGATTCATTCATACTCAAAATTGCATGAGTGCTTATGAGTAGCGGAAAAACGATGCATTGATGATCTATGGTTCAAATTTAAACTGATAGATTTAGTAAAGCAAGAAGTATATTTGTGAAACTTAAATATTTTCAGCTTTCAACTGCCAAAAAAAAACCAATTTTTTTATAAAATTCTAGAACCCACATAAAAGCATTCATCAACCTTCGTTACACAAAAGTTGACATCTGAAAGGGGTAAATTACTTGAAATTCTGTCACGTGGGAAATAAAAATTTCTATGCATACTAAAACATACACCAAATAACTTTTGTTTAATGGCTTGACTAGACTGATTGATTGCCATCTTTGTTTCCTTAATGCTTAAAAGAATTCCAGCATTATGTTTAATGTCTCTAAATTTTTTTTATTGCATATCAGATAATGGAAAACTATTATTAAAAGCCTCTGATTGGACACAATCAATTTAGTACCACATCCTGTGGACATTTCCTAACAAATAATGTTTCGAAATCCTTTTTTAGAATTTACAATTCAAATCAAAAACAGAAATTCAATTCTAATAGATGCACACATATAAGGAAGGATAACACATTTTTACTACAATAAATATTCAAATATCATATGTTTGAATATGCACCCAGCAAGCATTTAGAAGATTGTTTTTATAAAAATCACATTGCTGAGTCTTTTAAGAGTACTTTTAGTGATCAAAAACTTATTTGTAAAAAAGAACTCATAAATGATTCGCGCCAATGAGTATAATCAGTTCGATTTAAAAGGCAATAAAAAATTGTATTGCAATCGTAAATTAATCATCCAGAAGTTAAAGTGTGACTATTATTTCCATTATTTATTATCATATTCTACTTATACTGAAGATTGAAAAACGCTTAATCAAAAAAGATCATGCAGGGGTTTGAAAAGTGATTGTAATTACGTATTTTATGAACATATTTTGCGCAGATTGAAGATTGAACACTGCTTCTCTGTATAAATTTTCATTTATGTAAAAAGAGGGCTATGAAATATACAACAAACATAATTTTTCTTTGTTTAAATAAACTTTGTTAAACTTTATTTGTTACTTAATGTTCGTGCGAACGTGAGTTTTGAATCCCGGCAGTGTAAACGTAGGATACAGAAAACCGACTAACAACACTTTAAGGTAGTAAACTACATTTTTAAAGACGTCTAATAAATGTTAGATAATAAAGCGATTCGACAACGATCATAAAACTACTATTAAAACGGTCTAAAATTACTCTAAACTAATATAGAAAATGGCTCATAAACGTCAATAAATGGTCTTCTGAACATAATAATAAATTACTCATAACACACTCATTTGCGATTAAACGATGACTGAAAGACGACTCGAAGGTAAATAACACTAATAAATGATTAGAAAGTGATTCGAAAATTATTATAAAACTACTAGAAAAAAGATCGAAAATTACTCTAAAATAATATAGAAAATGGCTCCACTTTCGTGCAATCGAAGTAACTCCTTGGGTTTTTCCAGTCTAACTTTTTTATATTCATCGGTGAACTCTTGCACCTTTTGGAACTTCAATGGCTTCAGTCCAGGCTCATTTTTCAATATGTGTTGCATCAGTTCTCGCGATTTGTTCAGCTCACAACCAATTTTTCTATCTTCTGCTCTTCACTTTTCGAATCATTTGTGATGTTGTTACCCTTTTTTTTCATCCACTTTTTGGACGCGATGCAACACTGCTAGTATCAAGGTAACGAGCAATGGTATGAGAAACAAAAGATTTATTCACATTTAAATGCCGGAGGACTCTAACGATAGCCACCTGTGGTTTTCCAGCCAAATATAAAGCAATCACACTATAACGCTTGAATTCCATCACGAATAACTTTTTTTTTGAATGCAATAGATAAAAATGCTTTTGTAAGCTTGTAAATAATAAACTAAAATGTCACTGGATTAAATCTGTCAGCTGTCAGAAGAGCGGTTTAGAAATGATAACAACCGGAAGTTGGTTGCAATACATATCAGCCACTTAATAATTCCATCGAAGGCCAAGCAAACACTATAACCATTATAGTGAGGATGCCATACGATGGATCCATACTTCAAAATTGGTCTGACAAGCAATACGTTTCGCTGTTTCATAACAAATGGATTTGAAAATTCTTTTGCCCAAAGTTTTATTATATCGACGCCGCCGTTCTATAACATTTTAAGTCGAAAAAGTGTGTTTTAAGTTATAAGTTTTCAAAGTTTTAACGCACCATACGACTATATGCGCATTCTAAGTAGATTTTTCCCCATAACTTCGGAAAGGATGGGCGCATCTTAACCAAATTTTGACAGTATTTAAGTTATATGATATGATCATTAAAGTTAAATTTTGTGTGTCATAAGATCCCAAGATCAATAGAAGAGTCCACAATATCCTGTTAATAACCGCCAAGCAAGTAATTAACCGGATAAAATTATTACTTGAGAACCGCATGCATTATTATTTTTGAATATTCAGCTTTATCATGTTCACTTTGAATAAGAAGTATGCTCGATGAAATTATTAAAGGAGAGAAATGATTTTACATCGTCAGCATACATCAAGATATTGGCAAAATTAATCTTGTTTGGAAGATCATTCATAAACAGCAAAAAAGAAGTGGATTAGATATTACAGATGATAATACTTCGGCCAACTACGTAAGTATGAGATAATAGAATAACTCGCATTGATTATGTGCTACTCGGAAATTATCATAATTTTACACCTATAATGGCTTTTCGAAAAATGAGCTGAAAGTCTTTAAAATTTGAATAATCCCAATAATTTTGCTGCTCTAGATTAGTAACAAATTGAATTTGATGGTCGTTAGAAACTACGTGGTCCACCGATATCGAATTGGCAGTTTAAGATGCAAGTACATGGTACATGTGTAGCAAGTCCTTACAGTTGTACCTAGAAAATCTGTATCCGGAAAATCAGAAAGGACTCAAAGGAAGAGGTTTGTTATTGACACAATCAATGTTCTATTGCTACGGGAAACTTTTTTACCTCACATGATGTTGAAAACGAATTTTTCTAACGAAATATAAAAATGGTTTGTACCATTAGATGTCATTCAGCCCTCAATTGAGAGTGTTACTGATGTGAGTGATAAGCTGACCCACCTAAACAATTGGAAACTTATAAATCGCCACAAAACAAGGATACTAGATGTCAAATTCTTGCCATTTAGATAAAAATTAGACCAATCTGATATGTAGTGTTTAATTTTTACATACAAAGCCATACTGCAATGTACATCATGTCAAAAATTTTGACATTAAGTTCATAAAAGTTATAATAAAATCTAATAACATAAAAAAGGTTATATTAAAATTATAAATAAATTAAAATATTTAAATTATTCAACAAAATCTATTAATAATCGTAATAACACTATGTACTATAAGTGTGTATCAAAAGTGATACATAAGCTAAGATTATGAAGTTTTTCTAAGGCTGAATCTACGGTTAATATAAATATAAAGCAGCAGAATCGTTGCTTGTTGTCGCGCCCAAATATTGTACTTTTGAGATATTGTCGCATTCGGTGTATTACATTTGTTTATTGAATTACACCTTTTAACCCAAAAATTTATATCTTACAGAGTTAAATAAATTTATGACGGCCATTATATTTCAATATTGGGATTCCACTTCGTTGACTTTTATGACTCAAAATTTTATTTCAATTTATAGGCGATCTACTAATGAATACGACGTTTTTTTTCTGATTATGAAATTAATTCTAATTATTAATTCTATTATAATTAATTCTAAAGGAACTACCAACTCTATAAAAAAAAACTTTTCATCCTCTTTAAACCTGTAAAGCTTATTTAGAAGAGGCATTGTCTTAGGTCCTCTTGTCTTGTACTACAAAGAGATTTTAATGAGCATTGGCTGTTGTAGTCATTAATAGTAAAATAACAAAAGAAGTAGAATAATCAACTATTGTTAAACACTAACTGCCTTCATTCAAAATTCTTTAGCTTCCTGTCTGTCATACTTTTGAATCTTTATACCACTTCCTTTTTCTGTTTGTTCTTATTTTCATTCTTTACTTTTAAATTCCGTTAGTAAAAACGGCAACAAAAATCTATGAAAACTTTTATCTTGAAATACAACGGAAGGCGAAAAAAGTAAATAGAAAGAAAAACTACAACAAAATACACTCAAATTAAGTACTTAAACTTGATCAGCAGGATAAAAAGGATACGAATAAAACAAATAATTTGAATCCGTATGGTGTGATAAGTCATCCTGTATGTATGAGAATGAGTGAAAGTTTGGAAATAATTGCTTCAAGGAATTGTTGGATTTTCAATATGTTTTCGCTAGGGAACAGTAAAAACGTACGGACATCGATAAGACATAGAATCTTTTAGAAAATAAAAACAGATACAGATTTAAACAAAGCTTTTGAAAATCTTAATAAGCTTAAGACATACCCATTCCAAAAAAATAATTGTGGACTGAAATTTTGAAACTGAATTTAAAATTATAGGCAACGGTATTTAAAATGGAAATGAGTAGTCCAAAATCGAAGTGTTGCTTTCACATTGTAGCTACAAATACTATGTCAGTAGCATTAAAGCCGACATTATCTGTGCGGCTTCAGACCTGGCAAATCCGCCATCGACCAGATCTTCACACTACTCCAAATCCTGGAAAAGACCCATGAAAAACAAGTCGACACACAGCATCTTTTTGTCGATTATAAGGCTGCTTGTAGTGCAACCTCTTCAATTTCGTCATGGAGAGTATTCTGCTAAAGGCAGGAGTGCATCGCAATGGCACTATTTTTCAAAAAAGTGTCCAATTGCTTGCTTGTTTTGACACCAAAAATGAATCAAGCCAATTTTAGCTAATCTGCTCTAAAGTAAAGCGTATTCCAGTGAGAACCTTGTGCATCGTTCAAAACATTCACCTTGTTTTGTAAATAGGTTTTTGCAGTTGCCGACATTTATCGCCGAGCGCTTATAGGATAAAAAATGCTGTTCTCAAATTTAATTCCACATTCAGGGCGTTTTTCGGTTAATGCACACTTTTAACGAATAACCCGAGATACTTCACACCAGACTACGGCAACTACACAAATCGCCAGTAATTATTCGACGCAATAATTATGCTCCTGTAGCTTCAAATTTGGTTGATATTGAATGAATCACTTAAGTATCATCTAATGATTTTACAGTCTCCTTTTGCATGTGTCATGAATCTTAATCACATACATAACGTACATAACTCATCACTACAAACCTTCAGTCAGGATTAGGACCTGGCTTCTCACACCACTAATATTGTGTGCTTTAATTTATATAGTCGACTTCGAGCAACAGATTTGATAGAAACTTTTTTCATGTCAATTTTATTTATTCTTAGAGTTATCGCTGAAGAAATATTTTTTCAAAATTTTGTTTTGATGACTGACCTTTGAACTGCGGCCTTACGTCTAATAACCCAACACACACAGCTACTAAACTATGGTGTCTTCTATCTTATTCGCATAATATTTTCAATTCAAACTTTTTCGACCATCCGGGACACTCTTTGCCTTTGATTTGATCCTTTTTGAAATAGGGAAACCACAAACGTTGTCTTTTAGTGTGTTCGGCCGTTTTTTTACAGGACGATGGCTGAATAAAATATCCCGAAAATGCTTTTTTTTCTTGTAGTTCGTACGATTTTCCACACATCGAAATCATAGAAATTTGACAGATTCTTATAGATGACGAATACGTCATTGGTATAAAACAACCCATGAGTACTTGAAGCCATTACCAATGAAAGATTAAATAAAGCGACCCTGCCCGTTTATTCTCGATCTAAAGTTTGAAATTTGTTATAAAAAGATGTGTCTTAATCGATGAGCAGCGACTCAATTTGCATGGTATCACCAATACGTTACTACATTATGTAGGTAAATTCCATTTGAGATAAACAAATGTCAACTAAAAGCAACAATTTGATTCAAATTCTATTTTTTTTTTATCAGAAACGTAAACATAATATCTGTATTGTCTTACTGTGGCACGGGAAAGTTCACTGCGAAGGGATTTGACAAATAATCTACAGAATTTAGCAACATTTTAACAATAAATTTAGCAGAACAATAAGTGTAAATGAATAGTAAATTAAAATAGAAATAAAAAATAGAAAGAATTTAAAATTGAATACAATCAAATGAAATGGGATGGAAAACAAAATAAGAAAATAAAATAGAAATTGTATGTAAAACTGGGTATAGAGCAGGGGTTACCAAAAATTTTTTGGTTGTGTATTAGTGAGTGACAGAGAGAAAATACGTTGAAAGTTTAAAGTCGTGGAAAAATGTTAGTAAAATATCCTATTTAGATTTTTAGTTCATTAACATACATAAAGTTACACAGCTTTGACTTAATATTTAGGTAGTGTATTTTAGATATTTACTGGAACCTAATTTAGGTTCATAAATTTCGTCTGCTGCCAATAGCCAATCTTTTAATTTTTCCAAAATATTGTTTTATGTCTACGAAAAAGTTGTTCTCTTCCCATATCATCTGAATTATTTGCTTGACTATCAAAACAATCAAAAAATGTTTTAAGAACATATACGATTTTGGATTTTAAAAAAAGGATTTTTTGACAAAATATTTTTTGAGTGTAATCATAAAAGAAATAACATAGCATCCGCCGACATGCATGCTCGTCGCAATCTGATCGACGACTAAATAAAAGAGCATAACCAACGTGTGTGAATTGTCTGTGCACAATTGTGCTATGAAATGGTACTGCCTGGTATAGGGAAATAAAAATAATACGATAGAAAAGAGAAGAAATAAACAACCAATTGACCCAAATGTTTATGTATTAACACAGTAAGCATTTGAGATTGACATAGCAACAGATTTTTAATAAAATTTTTTTAAAAAGAATTTAAAAAGTTCTCAATATCTTAACGAATTCCCTTTTTTATATGGGATTTGATAAAAAAAAATGTTTGCATATATAAATTTGTTTTTAATTCTTAACAAACGCTGGGCATTTATAGAGAATTGGATTGTCATGAATCGGATATGAATCTGAATCATCAAATACTAAAAGTCTTTATTGCTCCCTTAACGAATTTAACGAATTACAAACCAAAATTAGAAATAAAAGACGTGCGAAAAAATATTAAAAAATTGTTTTATTACGTTCACCATGTAATATGTATCCGAGATTAGCAATAAGTATTCAAAACGGTGAGTAGGTTCGAGTCTTACTTATAATTTAAGCTACTTATACACATTCATACTTATTTTGATATCATACTCATACTCAAAGTTGGATGTACTCGTCGTATTCATACCTAACAATACGCATGATGTTATTGACTTTAACTCGTCTCTACTTAACATTTACACGAAGTACAAAATAAGTATGAATCGCGTACGTACACTACTATACTCACAAGAAGATTGTGTGTATGCTTTGCTTGTTGTCTTTGTCTTTCCTTTCTTCTTTGTTTGTATATACAACAACAACAAAGGCTGTAAATTTTTACAAATAATTCGATCCACTCGAATGACTTATAAGTATTATAAGTATTTTTCCAAATTTATGAATCCGAATCAGTAGGCGCATGATTCACACTCATTGCTCTTTATACTTATAAATCAATATAGTAACGAGTACGAATGAAACAGAGTGGTTTCAATTCTGTTGATTCATTTATACTTAAAATTGCATTAGTGGTTATGAGTAGCCGAAAAATGATTCATTACTGATCTCTGATATGCATAACGATCATTTTTACTGCAACATATAGCGAAGTTTTAGCAAAATTCATTAAAATATTTTGAATTTTTGCCTTCCATTCCCTTAAGAGATTGAGTTGGGAAGTTCAAAATATACACTCGCCGTAGTGTAGTAGGTAGTGCGTTAACTTATTAGACATAAAGCCACAGCTGACGAACAAAACGAAATATAAAAAAAAATATTTCTTTGGCGACTTCCACTCAGCAGATTCCTGGAAAAAATTCGCAAAAAAGTTTCTCAAAAATCTGTCATTCAGAATCGACCTTAAACTGTAGTCCGGCACTCACGTATAAGATTAACGTACACAAGGTAAGTGGTGAGAGAAGATAGATCATAATGCTGACTAAACGGCTGTTAGGATTAATTATGTATGAATGTATGTATGGTATGCTGGAAGATTTTATATTTTGAACTACAGGACCGTGTAATAAGCTCTGTGGCAACCGTCTTCCTTCGGTATACTTCTTCGATTTATTGTATAACGTTTTTTTCATAGTGTTTTAAAATTTTATGTTGAAATATTCAATAAATAAGCGACTCAATAGTACGTACGCAGTGCTTTTGTTTCTCGTACCACTGCTCGTTTCCGTAATACTGCAAGTGTTGTATCACGTCCAAAAAGTGGACGAAAAAAATGGTAACAACATCAGAAATGATTTGAAAAGTGAAGGCCAGATTTGATCGAAATCCACGACGCTGACGAAAGCATTTTTATCTACTGCATTTAAAAAAAAAGTTATTCGTGATGGAATTCAAACATGATAGTGTGATTGCTTTATATTTGGCTGGAAAACCACAGGGGGTTATCGTTAGAGCCCTCCAGCATTTAAATGTGAGTTAATCTTTTGTGTCTCGTACCATTGCTCGTTACCGTGATACTGGCAGTGTTGCATCCCGTCCAAAAAGTGAACGAAAAAAAATGGTAACAACACCAGAAATGATTCGAAAAGTGAAAGCCAGATTTGATCGAAATCCACGCTGCATTGGTAGAAAAATTGCTCGTGAGCGGAACAAATGAGATTGGACTAAAGCCATTGAAGTTCCAAAAAGTGCAGGAGCTCACCGATGAAGAAACAAAAGTTAGACTGGAAAGAGAGAAGAAGTTACTTTGCTTGCACGAAAGTGGCCAGTTAGCGAATTTGGTTTTCTCCAATGAGAAGAAAGCCATTTAAAATTGAGCAGTTTGTGAATAAACAAGTAATCGGGTTGACTTGCCAAAGAGGTCAGCTGAAAATTTATACCTGCGTTACACCACCAAAACTCAAGTGTCGCCGATGGTATTGCTGTGGGCCGCCGCTTCGACCGTGGGGTCAAAATAAATGCCGAATGTTATCAGGAAAATATCTTAAAGACAGTATTGAAGCTCTGGGCAGACAAACACTTCGGTCGCAGACCATGAGATTCTAACAGGACTCAGCACCACCGCAAAGGAGATTCCTGGCTTCATTTCTACTGCACAATAATCTTCGGATCACAATCCGTTATA
The DNA here is from genome assembly GCA_014635995.1 of Sarcophaga peregrina. NCBI lineage: Eukaryota > Metazoa > Arthropoda > Insecta > Diptera > Sarcophagidae > Sarcophaga > Sarcophaga peregrina. Next base: position 53,118,791 of record CM025793.1, on the reverse strand, counting down.
CTTTTGCGCCTGGGGCATTTTGGAGAGTAAGGTTTTCACTAAAAAATACCAAAGTGTCGATCATCTCAAGACGGTGTTTTGCCGGGAATGGACCAAAATACCGCAGAGCCACTTTCGTGCAGCTTGTGATGGCTTTGTCGGCCTCTTGAAGACCATAATTCGTACCAAAGGTGACCAATTCGAACAAATCTAAACTGATTCTAAAATTTTAAGTTATTTCCAACATTTTTGGCTTTTGAACAATACAATTAAAAAAGAGTTAAAAAATATAGCGCTTTACTTTGTTGCACCCTATAGTACATGCAACCAAGGTTTGAACTTCAGGCCTAACATCTCGAATAAAAAGAAATATGAAGAAAATATTTCTACAGCGACTTTCTCTCAGTGGATTTCAGATAGAAAACTCTGAGACTAAATAAAGTTGTCTTGAAAAGTTTTCCAACATCCTACCGTATTAATTCGACTTTTTATTGTGAAACCCGCCATTCATGGATAAAATTAACACCTGCAACATAAGTGTGAGAAAAGCGCCAGTCATGCATGACGAGTTAGAACTCTAGAACGAGGGCAACATTTTTACATAATACACCCTTTTAGTAGAGAATATTTGCTCTTCTTATTTTTATCACGATTTGAAACGATATTTCCTAGTGTGTTTTCATTTAGATGCAACAACATTTTTATTTACCCCCGTTAATTCCGTGGACTGTGTAGAGAGGAAACCAAACACAAACTGCCGATGCAAATCTCTGACCACTAAAAAAATATATGAACACAAATTAGAGTCGTTCCAGCATTATAACAAAATCAAAAGAGAACACTTATCTTTTTCATGCTGCCTATTTGGCAATTTGATCCACTCAAAAAGAAAGCCTTTTTTTGTATTTTTTTCCATATTATATTCTGGTTTTTAGTTTCATACTATTTCTGTTTTAAATATAAAAATCAAGACAATTAAATTTTTTTTTGTCTTTTTAGTCTTTTTATTTTTTCCCCCAAATTTCTTTATACCAAATTATATTCTACTTTACTTTTCAGAATACATTTTTTAATTCCACTATTCTAAAATTCTATCAAAATTATTGCACAAAAGTTTCAACATCTTTACCCAAATTAGCAAATTACTCACATCCTTGTGGATGTTAAGCAAGAGTGAAAAATATTAATTAACAAAACAAAAATATAAAAAAGCTTTAATCTCCACTGCAGCGCCCTCTGTTGCCAATTTGCCATCGTTTGAACAATCCTAGTTCTTGTTCTTCTAAACTGAACTTAGACCCATTTTTCCAAAAACAGGTAGTCCCCGACTTACGACTAATCGCACTTACGAACATTTTTTTTAAACTTTTCATAGAAAATATTGAAAGAAGACAAAATATATGAGAAAAATTACAAAAAAATAAAAAAAATACAAAGTAAAAAAATTCGATTTACATACATACTTCAGTACAAATAATACATTACATTAGCTAAGTCGAAATTTTTTAAAGTAAATAATTTTATATAGTTCCAAAAATTAGATAATAACAATTTTTTATAAGAAATTCGACTTACGACTTAACCGACCGATGACAAAGAACCTATCTCGGTCGTAAGTCGAGAAAATACCTGCAGTGCTATTACGTTGCTTCAAAGCTGTTAAAGAAAACCATTTGCAATTAAAAATACTATCTCTACCCCCTAAAATAAGTACTTTCCGTGGCTTTGAATATAAGAATTTTGAGTAAAATTGATTAATTACATAAATCATTTAAAATCACACAATTGTATTAGATCTTAGTACACTTGCATTCTCCACTATCGTTATGGCAACTTTTAAAACTTCACTGTTGATTTGTTATTATTATTTTTTTCCCCATCTTTCAAGGAATATTAAAATATTTTTATTTTTATTTACTTCAAAATGTATGTCTTTTTAAATATTTTATATTTATTCTGTCTTCCCATCAACTTCCTTTTGTTATCCTTAGAAAGAGAAACTAACAAAATATGTTTTTATCACTTGGAACATTCTGAAAACTTAAAAAGTTTTACAACCACACGAAATAATTTGTGAACCACACTACAATACCGCACATGCCATACTTACTAAACAAGTCAATGACCAGCTTGAAATAAAAATAAATTTGCAGAATGAGGGAGAGGGAGAGAGACAAACAGACATGAGAAAAGTTCCTATGATGTTAGAGTAAAATGTGAAATGTTAAACATTATGTAGTAATGCGACGAGCATGATGCTATAAACACAATAGACGCAACGCAACAAGCACAATAATTTTATAATTATTAATCTAAGATAAGTTGGATGCGTATTAATTGTTGTATAAACGGGTTAGAGGGTAGGGTTAGTATTTTGAGAGTGCACAAACCTTTTCTATTAATTATGTGTATGTAAATGAAAAGTATTTTAATGTTTTATGTGTATAATATTTTTAAATGTTTTTTATTTGAAACGTTATAAAATGTATTTTAATTGGTTTTGTATATAAGTTCACAATTTTTATTTGGATTTTAGTTCGCAATGTTTGGGTTGGAGAATTTATAATTTATTGATAATTGTGTTTGTAATTTATAACAATATGTTTCATAAATTTGTTCACTGTTCACTGTGCTGTTCAACGATCGATAATCAACTGACTATCAGGATCTTAATAATTATGTTGGTGATGTTACTGAATGTTTGTATATGTGGATATTGTAATGTGAAGTGTGTTAGAGTGATGTGTTCATTCGTCTTGGTGATATTAGGATGTTTGTGTTGTTTAATTGGAAATCAGGGATGGGATTGTGTGACTTGTTCACTCGTGTGAACAATTGTAATAAAGGGAGCGGTAATAAACCATAAAAAAAAAACGCATAAAAAATAAACAATTTATTAATCTTCTATCAATGATGCCACTAAAACGTTCTTTCGCGTTATATTTCACAAATTGCTTTTTTAAAATCTCTATTAAGGAGTGCGCACAGAAAAAACTGGACTTACACTTTTCGTTATAGACATAAAAATAGGTGGTGGATTTTTTTCATTTTATATTTCAATTAAAGTGAGTAATATTTGAATTCTTTTGTGTATAAAATTTTTTCTAACTAAGGTCTCAGAGCATCCAACTTTTTGAAGCACTTTTCTTCCAGACATTTTAGGGTGTTTTAGAAAAATACGCATTATTTTACTTGCTTGGTTTTGGTCGCCAAATCCTTTTTTTTAAACTTCCACGCTTTCTCTCAATACCCAAAGACTTCTTTATTGGTTTATTTTTACCTTAGAAATTGCTTTTTGGTTAACACAATCGTTTTTTGTAAATGGTGCTGTTTTTCATTGAAAATTTCAATTATTTTTTTACGACATTCCTGTTGGGTGCCCATTTTCAAAAAACTGTTTTTGCTATTGCTATGACTTTTAGCACGTAGATTTTGAAACAGATGACTAACAAAAACAATGTAACGGTATCAATTTTTTCAATTATGATAAAAATTATGAGCTTAAAAGTGGGGCTATTTTTTTTTTTTTTTTTTGCGCACTCCTTATATTGATTGCATTAGTCCTTTCATAGTCATCTTAATGTCAGCATTATTCTATCTCATCGCAGCGAATAAAAATAAAAATTGGTCTCAATGCAAAGCAGCATTGTTATCGTGCTGCGCTTAAAATAATCACACCTATGTATTCTATTTTTTCTATAGCTGTATTTTCATAATATCCCACAATTGAACAGACACGTACCCATGCGAGTAAACCTGTGTATTTGTGTTATACATATAACATACTTACATAATTTACCATTACAACCCTTCAGTCAGCATTACGACTTAGCTTCTTACACCCTTATGTTGTATACATGAGTGGCGGGACATAGATGGCAATTTCATGGCAATTTTTGCTTACTCTCAGACTTTTTACCAGAAATCTGCTGAGAGGAAATCGTCGAAGAAATATTTTCGTTTTGATGTCTGACCTGGAATTTGAACTCGATCCTTTCGTCTAATAAGCCAGCACACTACCTACCAGACTACGGCGACTTAAATTTTTTGTTATTCCACAGAAAAATCTTGTTCCATCTACTTTTATTCTTAAATTTTTATTGTTTTTCTCCCAACGAAGATTTATTTGTCTGCTAAAAGTCTGGATATTTGTTTTGTTGGTAATTTTCATTATTACATGTTCAAGAGATAAAAACAAACAATTACAACAAAAAGCTTTGTGTGCATTTGTAGAGAAAAATCAAATATTGGATGGAAAACGTTAACACTCCTAATAAAAATAAATAGTGAAAAAAGAAAAACTAACAGTTATGGAGTTCGTGAACACTAACAAACAGCCTAAATTGTCTTCCTGCAAAGAATCGATATAGATTTGCAGCCATTGTTGATGGCAGTCCCTCGGGCGAACCTATGATGGTTTCCATTTAGAATTCTGAAAAAAAATGTTCATCTTTAGTAACAATTCGACCAAACACTGACTTTCTATCGAGGCTTTGAAAACAAATTTCACAAGTAGTTTCTCCGTTTTCCATCTATCCGTGATTCAATTTATGTGGCCACCACGACCCATAGTCAAAAGAAAGTTGCTAATTATGAAGTGCGTCCTCTTAGAACTAGCAAAATAAATTATGGTTCGAAGGATAGAGAGGGCTGAGAAAATATTAATTTTGAAACTTTTTGTATTGCAAATAACATGAAAAACTCCATAAAAGTTTAAATAAAAATCTAGCCATAAAACCAGCACTCAGTGGATGTCGCCTACTCATGCAGTGCATTGTGCTGGTTGAGGAATATAGGTTATAGGAAGGGGGAAAGAGGGAGTAGTGCTTGTGGACATTTGCTTTAAACTTATGAATATCTTAATTGAAGGGAAAATCTTCCGTAGGCAGATCATTCCACAAGCGAGCAGTGCGGACAAAAAATATATTCTCCCTGTAATGCATTGTGTGGTTCACTGGACAATCAACCACAAAAGGATGTGCTCTGCTAGAAGCACGAGTACCACGTAAAAATATGTAATTATCAGGAAACAAGCTCATTATCTCTCGAGAACATCTTCCATTATAGTACCGATAGAACAAAGAATCACACGCCACATTGCGACGATGCTTAAACGAATCAATAGAGTTGGATGCCCTACTGTCATTAGTATACACCTTCACCCTCTCATGTACGCAGTCGAGAAGCTTCAAAATAGACTTTGAAGCACCGGCCCATACATGAGAGTTGTACTCATGTCGGAGTGTCGGGGTCGGAGTGAAGTATTTTCTGCACCGTTTCAAAAAACCAAGGCACTTGAATGCCTCCTTCGACACTCGTCGTGATCTTTCCAACGAGTATCACAACAAATTCTCATGCCCAGAACATCAAGAGCATCCGCCTCCTCAATATTTACATCACATTACATTACAACACAAGCACCAGCATCATGCCGGTGTTATTTACTATATACAACTGTCTTGACTCTTAAATTGATTTGGAGATACTAATCCCTACGCCTTATATGATTTCGTTGTTAATACTAAGAAAATCAGAGGAAAGTTTATTATTAACTCAAGTATATTTCAGAACTCTTTTCAAAAAAACTCTGTCATTTTTACTATATAAAGAATATTGTTTTCTTATTCAACAGTCAGTTTGATATCAATTAGTAAATCACCATCCGCTCCGAGCAAGTAGAATGGAAATGATTCGGGATTGGCCACAACTGCAGTCAGGATCAAAATACAAAATACAAAATACATACACACTCTTATGAAAGTATAGACATTTGTTTATTTGTGAACTTGAATTTCGCACTCGACCGTTCACTTTTTTATATTCCAGTTGCAGTTTTCGACAATTTTATCAGAACGAGTCCTACTGTTTTATCTTTTTGGAGTATTATACGAATCGATTCTGCAAAGAATAGTCCACGTGAACATTATTGTATTGGATTGGTGATAATTATTTTAATGAAACTCATTTGTGCATCTGTGCACCGTTTAGTCAGGATAACGACCTAGCTTCTCACACCACTTATGTTATGTGCGTTAATTTTATACATGAGTGGCGGGACCTACAGTTTAAAGTCCACTCTGAATGACAAAATTTTTGAGAAGCTTCTCATGGCATTTTTGTTAACTCCCAGAGTTTTTGCCAAAAATTTGCTAAGAGGAAGTCGCCGAAGAAATATCTTCAGATTTTCGTTTAGATGCTTAACCTGGGATTTGAACTCGGACCTTACGTCTAATAAGCCAACATAATATCTAGTAAATTATGGTCATCTATAAATCAGAAAATAATTCAATGACCAATGGTTTGGGCTACCTCTTCAACTTCAGTTATATATCAGTTTTTCTCATCTTTGTATAGTATTTCTGATATTCTATCACTACTTTAATTAAAAAAATGCTTATTTTTTTGTCATTATCTCATTCCATTATTTATCGTCTCCAATAAATTCAGAATATTTATTTTTTTTTCCAATTTTAGTAGATTTTTTTAGTTTATTTTAACACTTCTGCAAAAGTGCTTACAAATCCATTTGACCTGATAACCACAGATCGTATAAGTAATATATTAAAATTGTGTATTAAATATTACTCAGACGTCCTCCAACATTTTTTTCTAAGTCTTATAGTTAATACTCTGTTTCTATAAGAGGAACGTTTCAGACTAACAGCTGTTTTTATCGAAAACACGAACAAAATTGAGTGGTTTTGATAGAAGCAGACGTTATTATTACAGAAAGAAGGAATGCGTTGTATAAGAAGAAACAAAATTTGAAATATTTGAATTTAATATTTATAATTAATGCAACATGTTGATGAAAATATAGTAGCAACATCTTGAAGAAAATGTTGCAGCAACATATTGAATTTAGCAACACATGAAATATTTTCTTCTCATAAAATTGTTTTCTTTCGGTCTAGTGATGCCAAACGGGACAGATTTTTTAAAAATCCCGGGATGCGGAATTACGATTACGAAAAATCACAGGATTTCGCGATTTTCTCTTAATAATAAGAAACCAAAAAATATGGTTTTTGTTAACAATTTCATTTATATTTCATTTATATCAGAATTATATGCCTATAAAAATAAAATACAAAAAAGTAAAATAAAAAGTAACTAAAAATCGTAAATTAACAAAAATAACAATTATTCATACATATGCTGCAAATGCATTAGTTTTAAGAAAATTATTTGGATTCGGAAACAAGTATATTATTGATTTAAATAATTTTTTTAAAAAAGTATGACAAATTTTGTATCAATTCACGCTGCCGATGAAAAACACATCTCGCAATTAAGATTTGGTGAAATAGTTCAAAGATAGCTAGATGCAGCTAGTAAATATTCATTTTGAATTCTTTGATGGCATCAAATAACATTTCCTCATCTGAGATGTTATAATTGAAGTCGAGTGGAACAATTTTTTTTCAGGATCAAGCTAAATCTCGAAAATCCCGAAAAATCCCGGGACAAGTTTTTAAAAATGATTTTGTGAATCCCGAAAATCCCGGAATTTCGAGATTCGGGATTTCCCGTTTGGCATCCCTATTTCAGTCCCATAAATGCAATGAATTTGAGAGAGAAATGGTATAACGATGTCACAAACACACAAGGGTTAGTTCACTAAGAGAGTTGCACTTGTCAACTCTCAACAAAATACACAAATCTAATGAAAGTAACGGGTTGGATCCCTATTCGGTATGGAGAGTAAATTTAGAAAAAAAAGGGAAAACACCAGTTGAGATGATATTGTACATTATTAGAATAATAGAATAAAGCTCCAGTTAGCCAAACGTGTACGGAACGTAAGCGAATGTACGTTCGTTTTTATTAAAATTACATTACGGTTCGGTAATCGTTATCAATGCTTTTTGCATTCTAAAAACGAACGTTCGTATATTTCGTTACATTTCATGAACGTTTAGCTAACCGGGATAACAATAAGTTCATGAAAGTAAAATGAAGACATGCAGGGAACATGTTCCTTTTGGAGTATATTAAGGAAACAAAATTCAGTTTTTACCAGATTGTCGAATAGATGACACGCCGAAAGGAAATAAAAATAAAAATGCTGACCAAATGACATATAAATTTAAATGAATAGGAAATTTATGTATAATTTAAAATTATGAATAGAAACACGGAGACAAAGGAAGAATTTAATAATTATAAAGCAATTAAGTAGTGCAAGTAAAAGAGTATACATAACGTTTGTGTGTGGCATAAGGAAAAGATAAATTAAAACTTCCGGTGTACGAAATATTTACATAATATATTACGTTTATTAATAACAAAAGGAATGAAAATACAGAAATTAAAGGTAGAAAGAAGCCAAACATGGAATGGTATACAAGCGTATATACATAGATAAGCTGTATTGATATACAAAATTATATGGGGTAAAATAATAATTATACAGACAGAAAAATTGATTACATTTTTATGAATATGAAAATAAAATGAGGTGTGCGCACAAAAAAAAAAATGGGCCTAATTTTAAGCTTATAACTTTTATCATAATTGAAAAACATGAATACCGTTGCATTGTTTTTGTTCGTCATCTGTTTCAAAATTCACGTGCTAAATTCTATTGCAATTGCAAAAATTGGACACCCAAGAAGTATGTCGTAAAAAAATAATTGAAATTTTCAATGAAAAACCGCGCCGTTTACAAAAAACGATTGCTAGGCTCACAAGTGTTAACCGAAAAACGGTTCCTAAGGAAAGAATAAAACAATATAAGGAGTCTTTGAGTATTGAGAGAAAGAGTGGAAGTGGATGAAAAAAAAAGGATTTGCCGAAAAAAACAAAGCAAGTAAAATAATACGTATTTTTCTAAAACACCCTAACATGTCTGAAAGAAAAGTGGCTCAAAAAGTTGGATGCTCTGAGACCTTTGTCAGAAAAAAATTTTATACACAAAAGAATTCAAATATTATTTACTTTAATTGAAATTTAAATTTTTCGTTTCTCATTTAGTTTTATTTCTATAACGAAAAGTGTAAGTCCAGTTTTATTTGTGCGCACACCTATAACATAAGGATACACATGATAACATCAATAGGTTTTTCCAATGAAGGAAATAATATCTCCCACACACTTTGTTTGATTTAAGTTTAAATATGGACGTATTATCTTCTAAAAATATGTTGTAAAACCTATTTTATATGGATTTAAGCACCTTTGTTTTCTATTGGCTTAAAGTAACCTTAGCCTCTTTACATTTTTAAAGTATACTTTACAAAATTTATGGGTAAGTAAAGTTTGTTGAGTATAGTGTTCGTCTGACTTGCAAAGTTGTTTTGTCCTTCTAGGGTCGTTTGTATAAGTCGAAGTACTCTCTAAAAGAGCAAACAGCGCTTTAAGTTATTTTCAGTATTTAATTGATTAACAGATTGTTCCCAATTGAAGAAGAAGTCCTAGAGACGGAGCGGCAATTGTTATTATTGAATAACTTGAATATGGTAAAAGTCACTAGACTGAAGTTATTTTGCAATGCATTTTTAAATAAAGTAAAGTACACTTGAAATACCATTCGAAAGAAGTTTTAATAATTTTAAAAGAGCAAACACAAATGGCCGTAGTTACTAGTATGTTGACTTATTAGGCGTTGCGCGTTCTTTAGTTAATCACTATAACAAAATATTGCGTAATAAATACTACAATAATCAAACATTTTCGAAAGCTATTGTAAACCGATATATTGTAAATCAATATTGTGGGAAAATAGGACAACATGGGCGGACAATGAAAATTGTTTTTAAAGCACTGGACGTCCCTTTAACTAAATTAATCGCCAGAACCCTTAGATTTTGAAAATTTCTGAGATTTCAGATTTTATAATCCACTGTAAGTCAAAGTCGCCGTGGTCTAGTGGGTAGCGTGTTGGCTTATTAGACAATAGACCCGGGTTCGAATCCCAGGTCAGACATCAAAACGAAAAATATTTCTTCGGCGACTTCCTCTCAGCAGATTTCTGGCAAAGACTCTGAGAGTAAAAATTGCCATGAAAAGCTTCTCAAAAATCTGTCGTTCGGAGTTGACTTTAAACTGCAGGTCCCGTCCCTTATGTATAAAATTAACGCACACAACATAAGTGGTGTGAGAAGCTAGGTCGTAATCCTGACTAAAGGGTTGTAATGGCCAATTATGTATGTAAAGTACACTTGAAATACCATTCGAAAGAAGTTTAATTAATTTTGAAAGAGCCAACACAAATGGCCGTAGTTACTAGTATGTTAGCTTATTAGGCGTGAAATTAATACCACATGTCAGGCATCTAAAGCAGTCACAATATGAAAAAATTTTTCTTTGACGTCTTCCCCTCAGCAAATTTCTTGCCAAAAATCTGAGAGTGAATAAAATTGCCATGAAAAGTTTGCCCAAAAAAAAAATTGTGGTTCGGAGTCGCCTTTAAACATAATGTTCTTCCACCACTTATCTATAAAAATTAACAGAACATAACAAAAACGGTGTGAGAAGCTATGTCGTAATTCGGACTGCGGTATTGTAATGACCAATTATGTATGTTTGTACGAGTATGTATGCATACTTTTACAAAAACTAGACAGAACGACATAGTTGTTTGAATGTGTCCCTAAATTCCTCTCGTAGAGTAGTAAGATTATAAAAGAGCTTATAAAAGAGCTTACAGCGAATGCCTCAATTTAGTTTTTTTTTTTTTTTTTTACAAAACCAGCATTCAGGGGATGGCCCCTACTCATGTAGTGTATCGTGCAGGTTTAAGAAAGGTGGAAAGAGGGAAGATGCGAACAGTAAGGAAACGAGCTGCTGCTGGTGACTATAAAATGGCCAGTGCAATACCTTCACCATTAGACAGTCTACTGCAATCGTCCCCAAGAAGCCCACAGTTTATCACACCGCTTATGTTGTTTGTGTTAATTATATACAGAAGTGGCGTGACCTATAGTTTTAATCCACTTGTGTCGCATATGTCTTTATGTGTCAATATGTATTTATTTATTATTAAATTTTATAATTCGAATATATCATCAGATCTTTTTTCATTATAATGCATAGGAGGCAACACATTTTTAATAAGTTTTCCAGTGAATTTATGCGACAAAAATAGCAAATTTTTAATTCTGTGTTTATTTTTAAAAATTTTTAAATTTTATTGAAATTTTTTTTTGCTGTCACAACTTTTTTTATTTTTCCCTTTTTCTATTTCCAACAATAATAAATAAAGGAAAACAAATCGTGAAAACTTTTTTGAAATCTAAAATTAATTTCTACTTGTGATACAATAACAAAATGCCCTAAATCCATTTAATCTCAATAAAGAAAAATAAATAAAAATACAAAATGTATCGAAATAACACTCAATCCGATGAATGAATGGATGAATGAGTGACTGAATGACTAGATGAATGATATTTATCTGTAGAATAAAAAGTTTTCCTTTTTTTTTTTTGATTTCCCAGTTTCAATTGTTTATCTGTTACTTTAGTTCAATAAAAAAAAAAATTAAATTACAAAACAAATTAAAAGAAAAAATCAAGCTAAAGATTGTTTTGCATAAACAGTTCCGATAACTTTCTGCTGTAATGGGGATAACAATCGCACAAGTAGGTGAAATAAGCTCAGTTCAGCAAAAGGAATCATTGGAGCATAAGCAAAAGATTTCTTGTTGTTTGTTATCGAAAGTTAATTTCAAGTGCCGTTTTGTTAGCCGATGAGGTCTCTACTTGCATTGGATTCTCGTCATATAAATTGAGGATTTAGGTTTTCGAAATCAATTTAAGGAGTAACCCACGCCAAAGTGGGAAAAGTTTAAACGGTTCAATAAAAAAACTGAATGATTAATAAAAATCGTCTGTGTCGTACTTAATATTACAAGTATGCACTGATATTTACAGAAAACATTACGTTTATTAAGTTTTAAGCACATTTTGTCAGCGATTCTCTTGGCCAAACGCAAGCGGGAAAATAGCTGCCAAATTTGACGATTTATCGTCATTTTGACGATTTTGTGCTCCATAAATATCAGATTGCCAAAAAGACGATTTCAGTATCATTTGTGTGAAGATAAATTTAAATTTGACTAGCAAAGACAAAAACCAAAACATTTTAACAGAGCTAATATTAAAGTTAACAGAGCAATGTTAAGCGGTTAACAGAACATAGTGAAGAAAGAAATCATCCAAATATACGATATAAGAGAATGGAATACATATTCCATTGCTTTAAAATTGTGCTCCACATATTTCTGAGTGGAAGAGCTGCTCTGGTAATTGGGTAATGCTTTTGAAAATTAAAAAACTTCGGCAAACAATTTATCAGATTATCTGTATAGGAAAATGATTATTGTGGGAAAATGGGACCACTATATACAACTTGTAGCCTAATGTATCTCTAATAAAGTCCAATAAGTCGTATCTCCCAAATAATTTTGAAACTAGAGATATTGGACTTCAAATATTGCCTATGTGAACACAGTCTGGGTGTGGTAAGGGATGATTAATATTGTGGACAGGCGTGATTGACTAACAAACAAAAAAACAGACTTACAGATAGATTTATAATATAGAGTCAGCAAATACAGAAAAAAACATTAATTTTAATTCTTTATTTTATTCTTAACAAATAGCAGTAAAAAAACAATAATTAATAAAAATGTATTCAATGAGTTTGAATGAAAAAACGAAAATAACCCACATGAACTCAATTTTGCACGTTTCAAGAAAATTCAAGAAACTAACCAATTTCAATATTTTGTCCATAGACCCTTATTAGAAATAGCTTGATTTACACGGTTTGAGATGCTTTCTACCAAATTTTCAATTAAATTTTTGGTCATTCGTGAAAATCCGGCTCGAATAGTACGAAACAGCCCCAACAAACATGGTTAAACTTTGAGATCGTATAAATCCGAAGTGGAATCGAATTCCGAAAGATCTTATTGATCATTTGGTAGAAAGCATCTCAAACTGCGTATATCAAGCTATTTGTAATAAGGGTCTATGGACCAAATATTGAAATTGGGTTAGTTTCTTGAATTTTCTTGAAACGTGTTAAATTAAGTTTATGTGGGTTATTTTCGTTTTTTCATTCATACTCATTGAATTCATTTCATTAATTATTGTTTTTTTACTGCTATTTGTTAAGAATAAAATAAAGAATTAAAATTAATTTTTTTGTTGTATTTGCTTGTATGGTTTTGTTTTTATGGATGACGAAACTCAGTATTGAGAACATGCACTCACTTCTGCTCGTCATTGTATATTAGGATTAGTAATACGGTTGTTTTGTCGCCCCTTCCTCCTTTTTGGACTTATTTTGGTCCAACTTTAGAGACGGAATGCATCCAATAGCTATTTGAAAAGATTCATAGCCTATAACTGAATTGATAAAAATAAGTCCTTTAGTTAATTACTATAACAAAATATTGCGTAATAAAAACTACAATAAATAGATAATCAAACATTTTCGAAAGCTATTGTAAACCGATATATTGTAAATCAATAATGGGGGAAAATAGGACAACATGGGCGGACAATGAAAATAGTTTTTAAAGCATTGGATGTCCCTTTAACTAAATTAATCGCCAGAACCCTTAACAGAACGCGTTTTCATAGTAGATTTTGAAATTTTCAGATTTTAAAATCCACTATAAGTCCTTTTGTGGGAAAACAGGACAACATGAGCAGACAGTGAAAATTATTTTTAAAGGATTGGACGTACCTTAAACTAAATCAATCGCCAGAACCCATAAAAGCGCGCTGAACACAGGAAAATTGTGTTTGTATATGTATATTTCATACCTTTATCATAAGATATAAGTTAATACAAGAACATGGCAACCTTACAATAGTAACTAATAATCTGTGTTCGCATATTGTTGTATATAACTATCACTATAATAAATTAATGAAAAATTGCTATTCTTAGCCACACACAACAGATTATTCATATAACAACAAAACCAACCTCAAAAAAAAACAACAACAATGGCATCAACAACATTAACAAAGCCGTCATGGCTGTTGTTATTGATATAACAGCAGCACAGCAATATCAACGAAGAAGCTGCACATTGGCAATGATGCCAAATCTAATAAAAAAATAAAGTCGCAGTCCATCTTGTAAGACCTTGTGGTGCCGTAAATTAGAATGTAATGTTAAGCAGTGGTAATAGTAAATTGTAAACAAAGTATGTTAGTTTGCAACCAAAAATTTGTGATCTGTTCAAAGCGATTTTTACAAATAGTCCGCATAACAAACGAACTGTCTGTCTGTCTGTGACGATACACTGGCCCATTGACCACATACGAATGTGCTGGCCGAGAAAGACGAGCGTAGTTATTGCGCTCGAGCAATATTCGTTGTAGTTGCAATAGAACAGTGAAACATAAGCCACATTGCAACGCTGCTCCAATGAATCAATGGAGTTGGAGATACTATCGTGGTTAATGAGCTACTACGGCCTCTTCTGTAAACGGTCGAAAATCCACAAAATAGACATTAAGGACCACCTCATATGTGACAGTTGTATTTCATTCTAGGTTGGTTATAAATGGTTAATAGTTCAGATGAAGTGCATCTTTATTACACCGTCTTGAGAAACCAAGGCACTGTAAAATGTTTCAGTTCTATTGAACATCACACCATAACACCAAAATCATCTGACACCCTACTGTTTACATCACACATGGGTATAGATCCTAGCGATCCTAAGTCCTTTTACGATTTCGTTCGAGCTAAACGTAAATCGTCTTTGTTGCCCACTGAAAGTTTTATGGGGGTATTTCAAATATGTTTGCTGGCTTTTTTCAGTCTACTTATAGGCAATTGGACGCGGGCCCTGATCTGAGTAGCGGCTTCTTGTATCCTTATTCAGTGGAAAGTGTCTCTGTTTCTAACATATATTCATTTGATGATAAATCTGTTCTTCAGTCTATATCTGGAATGAAACTTACGTACTTGCCGGGCCCTGACGGGGTTCCGGCCTGTATTTTAAAATATACTGTTGTCCTGAGTGGTCTTTTGACCTTTATATTCAATGGGCTTCAGAGGGTTGGTCATTTTCCATCTATTTGGAACAGTTCGTTTATAATTCATGTACATAAGTCGGGTAATAAACCTAATATTTCCAATTACAGGGGTATTGCCAAGCTCAGTGCTATTCCCAAGTTGATGGAGAAACTAGTGACGGATTATCTCTTTTTTAATACGAGATCTTTAATATCCCCTTTCCAGCATGGTTTTTTAAAAGGCAGGTCGACTGTCACTAATCTTCTTGAATTTACTACACATGCTTTTAGGGGTTTTCTTGCCGGAACTTTATAACAGATTTCAGTAAAGACTTTGATAGGGTTGATCATAGCATTTTTATTATATTATTTATCGTTGGCTAGACTCGTACCTCTCCCTTAAGACTCAGAGGGTATTGTTTTGGAATGCATTGTTTAAGACTGTATGATGCAATATTATTTTCTGCCGATTATTTTACGATTTCAATGAACGTCTGTGGCGATTTTTTCTAAAATATTTGACGATTTGATGCTTCCTTTATCTGGCAGCTACGCTTGTGCCCATTGTGACTTGTGTACAGCGGATAGCAAAAGTCTAGGTACATTAATATATTTACCAATTTTATGAACTAGTTTAGCGACAATTACTAAGTTTGAAAGGAGTAAGATAAGCTCTGGTAAATTTTTTTTAAAATCCATATACAGTCAAACCCGGTTATAACGAACTCCGTGGGATCAGAAAAAATAGTTCGTTATAGGCAAAGTTCGTAATAAACGGGGTGAAATCATAGAAGAAAATATAAAATACAAAGAATGATGAGTCATAATTTAATGCTACCATATTAATTAAAATTAGGTCAGACATCAAAACGAAAAATATTTCTTCGGCGACTTCCTATCAGCAGATTTCTGCCAAAGACTCTGATAGTAAAAATTACCATGAAAAGCTTCTCAAAAATCTGTCGTTCGGAGTCGACTTTAAAACTGTAGGTCCCGCTTCTCATGGTGTGAGAAGCTAGGTCGTAATCCTAACTGAAGGGTTGTAATGACCAATTGTGTATGTATGTATATTAATTAAAAGTAAAGACTATTGCCACACTTCAAAGTTATTTCTAAGAGTTCGTTATAAAAAAGGTAAAATGTATGAAATTTAATTACTGGGACCATTTAAAGTAATTCATGTTAACCGAGAATTCGTTATAAACGAGTTCGTAATAAACGAAGTTTTTTGTATGAAAATTGGGATTTGAAAAAACGCACGTAATAACCAAGAATTCGTTATAACCGAGTTCGTTATAAACAAATTTGACTGTATATTTTTTACAATATTTTATTAGGCACTTCATATTTTTTTTTCTTTTCCGATTATCCGTTTTAAGCCAACAATTTCTTAAAAGTTTTTTACTAAACTAACCATAAAAAAGGAGAAAAACAGAATTGAAGCACAAACAGAAGTTGCGACTACTGCAGTTTCTATTTAATTTTTTTTTTTCTTAGATATTTTCCAATTATTTTGTTTATTCTGCATCAGTTAATTAAAATATCCAAGCAAAAATAACAACTCCTTTTACAACAATAATAACAATATTAATGGTACGATGATAATAGAGTTTACAAGGAGATTTGCAAAAAATATTTTCAGCTTAAGAGTTAATTAAAATTCTTTCATTGTTAAAAAAGAGAAGTAAAAAATTTCGGAAATTTATTTAAAATTTTTCACTAAAATAACAAAACATAAAACTATCAAGTTAATTAATATTGCAAAGGGGAATATTTAAACTGAACTTCGTTTACATTTTCTTGCTTAAGTAACACTTACTCAGGGATAGAAAGCAGTCGGACGATAGCTAGTGTTGTTTTTAGTAGTTCAAATTAAAAATTAAAAACTGATTCACATTTTGAAAGCCTTTTGCAATTACTTGTGTGTTTCGATAATAAAATTTACATCTACGCGGATGCCCAACAATTGGAACTTCGGAGTTCTACTAGACCTCTCTGCTGAATTCAATTGATGCTTACTCTCACATTGGTAAGTCATATAGAAGGACGCAACGTTCGATGTTCGACCATGTTTGATCTATGTTCGTTGCATTTGTCAATAAAAGTGAGCATGACTTCAATAGTCGGGGGTAGTTGGTGACGAGTTGCTGGTAAGGCAGGTCGATCTTTTGATATCAACTATCGCTGAAAAATATAAATAGTTTACAAGTGGTATGGTTGTCCCCACTTGTAATATGTTTACCGCCAGTAAAACGTTGGCAGCTGTGACTAGACCGACACCAAAGGTCTCAGAACTACAATCATCCTATGCGTAGGCCGTTTGATTGCTGTTCTGACATTTCCCTTTACCTGACTCCACTGACACTAGTATTTGACGAACCGTTGACCGGACCGACACCAGAGGTCTCAGAGCCGTAATCATCCAGAGCGTATGCTGCCTGATTGTTACTCTGCCACTCCCATTTGATTGACTTGACGGGGTAATAGCAATTACCAGAAGAAACCACAGTCATCCAGAGTGTATGCCGTTTGACTGTTGTTCTGACTCTCACATCACCGTTGACTGGACCGACACCAGAGGTCTCAGAACCACAATTATCCAGAGCGTGTGCCATTTGGTTGTTACTCTGCCACTCCCCTTTGGTTGAATTGACTGACTGTGCCGGGGTAATAGCAATGACCAGTAGAAACCACAGTCATCCAGAGCGTATGCCGTTTGACTGTTGTTCTGACTCAATACCCTTGAAGCTTTCGGTACTATTATTTGACGAATTGTTAACTGGACAGACACCAGAATTCAGAGTCACAATTATCCAGACCGTATGCCGTTTGATTGTTATTTTAACACTTCCCTTTGGTTGACTCGACTGATAGTGTTATTTGACGGACCTTAGTTTGGCCGGCTTAGGACTTATTAGTTAATATTAAGCTTATTTTCTTACTATAAATAACCCTAACATAGTGTATTAAATAAGTTATTTGAGGTATTATAAATAAATAACTTGGAATTTTCAAGAAAACGTATTTTCTTTATGTAACTACTGGACGCCGCAAAACTACCCCAGCAACCGAGCGGAAACGTGTCGTTACAGAACTTCTCTTACCGCATGCAAGGTTCGTATGAATGTATTGTGTGAATGACCAAAAACCATTGTAGAAAAACTGATTTGGCCTTATCAGTGTGGTCTTTGACTTGAAAATTTAACCATCAATCAGATCTTCTAGTCAAACTATATTCTTCTATAGCACTGTTATGAATCGGGTTTCTGGCCCACCGTATTGGTGCAAAACTGATTGGACTATGCAAACTTAATCCCTGGTCAGACATCTCGAATAAAGGAGTATGAAAATGAAAGTATTTCTTCGGCGACATCCGTTCAACAGGTTACTTGCAAAAACTCGGAGAGTAAATAAAATTGCCATGATATGTGTTTCAAAAACTCTGGCTTTCAGAGTCGATTTGAAACTATAGGTCCCATGACCCATATGTAAAATTTGCAAACGCAATATAGGTTTTAATTCAGACTGTATGTGCGCAGACTGTCAGGGTAGGAATGTACCTCTCCGAGCCATTTTTTCAACTTTATCTTTCTCTTCAACTTTATCATGGAGAGTGTTTTGCGAAAGGCAGAGGTTCATCACAATAGCATTAATTTACACGAATGTATTCATTTGGTTGTGTACATCACAGGACTACTAAGCAAGATGTTACAGCTACCTGTAGCGCTATTAAGCGGGAGTCTATTTCGATAGGTCTGATAGTAATTGAGGGCAAAACGAAGTGTATTTCGTTGACGAGCAGAGGCATGAGGCATACAGATACCAGATTAAATTCGTTTATTTGAGCTCAACCATTAATATCAAAATCGTTGTCAGGCTGGAATTCAAGTGGAGATTCTTGCCAACAGTTGTTCCTATGGTCTCAATAGGTCATTGATTAGCAGAAAAATATTTCGTACAATGAAACTAATGCAACTAATGCTCGGCCTCCTCGAACTTCCCTGTGGCGAAGAAGCATGGAGGAGTTGCGTTTACTCAGCCACTTGTATTTGTGCGGGGATTAGGGAAAGTCGGTATAACGGACGACCTTGCTTGCGTTTTAAGGGCCAAACCGAGAAAAACCTGTCATCTACTGATGTGACCACCAAGCGAAGACACGCAAGATGCAGAGGCGTTTGTAAGGATGTGGCAAAACAAGCAGAAATCCGATAAACAGTTGAGCAATTAAGTAAGTAAAGATATTGCTTTAGTCAGAAATTTTATATAAAAAATTAATTTTTTATTAAATAGCGTTACTGTACCTTGTACACGAACACTAAAAATACTGAAGTTGAGGTTAGAATTAATGAAAATCAGTCAACATAATTTAAAAGTTGTATACATTTATAAAAAAGTAGGTTTGTAAGATGTGTTTAGTTAATTTTGTCGTTTCACCACAAATTGTTTAGTAAACGCAAAACGCATTAAATTTTATTAACAAAATCGATACGGTGTTAGAATTATGTTTCTAATCAAAACTCTTTATACTCAAGATGGCAGATGTTGAAATTTGGTTTCAACAAGACAGTTTCACATGACATACGTTGCACATCAAGAGCTATGCAATTTGGGTATGAAAATAATCTCCGGTTTGATAGCTGTCTATTGGGCGCGTAGAACATGCGTCAGTCACATTTCCAATTGGAGAGGGAAATATTATCACTCGTGAGATACCGTGGAAAATGCTGAGAAAGTTTGCTATTGTTACGAAAATGGAAGTGGTTTTCTTAAAAATGATAAACAAAAGCTCAAAAATAAAAAGAAAAAAAATTAAGGTGTAAACAGGCAACAACAAAGTGCAGATTTAAAAAAGCACACAAAGAAGTAAACAAGCAACAACAAAGTGCAATGTAAAAAAAGAGCAGATACGCAGTAAACTGGCAGCAACAACGCTGCAAGCAACTTGTTTACGTTTATAGAGACTCCGCAAAAGCAAAAAATTTATCATACAAGGGCATTCATCAGACAAGACAGAGCAAGCAACGGCGATTCAGTGCAAACTCAGTCAGTCTTGTGTGAAGACACGTAAGTTCAGTAAGAATTCGGTCAGTCTTGTGTAAAGGCACTTGTGTTCAGTAAAAATTCAGTCAGTCTTGAGTGAAGACACGTTGCGAGCGAAAAGAATAATTGTGGTTTAAATATATCCGTATAAAGATCTATTGAACAATTGGTATTATATACACGGAATATGTATGAAGTGTAATAACAATTAAAGCGAATTGTTATTTTTTAAGTCAAATCGTTAAAGGTGGCACATGGAATTGTGCGAAAAACAAGGAATTGAACACAAATTTATTTTTTCTACAAACTCATATCTAAAACATTTTTAAAAGGTAAGTAATCGACTGCTTAGAAGACGCCGTGATCTAGTGGGTAGGGTGTTGGCTTATTAAATAAAAGGCCCGGGTTCGAATTTCAGGTCAGACATCAAAACGAAAAATATTTCTGCGGCGACTTCCTCTCAGCAGATTCTTCCAAAGACTCTGAGAGTAAAAATTGCATTGAAAAGTTTCTCAAAAATCTGTCGTTCGGAGTCGACTTTAAACTGTAGGTCCCGCCACTCATGTCTAAAATTAACGCACACAACATAAGTGGTGTGAGAAGCTAGGTCGTAATCCTGACTGAAGGGTTGTAATAGCCAATTATGTATGTATGTATGTAATCGACTGCTTAAATAAATATGAACTTCAGTTCTTAAATTTCCTGTATTTATTGTAACTCTTTAAATCCAAACGGCAAAAACTAGTCCGCAACACAAACAAACATATTTGGACGTATTTAACCAGACAACACATTTCGAAAATAAGAAATAATTGTTAATATAAAATGTCCCAAACAAAAAAAAAAATAATAATAATAATAATTCACAATAACGTTAAGAAGGATAACTCTGACAAGGCCCATTTACTTTTTCAGACATACCCATACGAAATCATTACGACAATGCAATGCAATGTACGACAACAACGTCTGTATGTTAAATACAAAACATCTGCTTTAAAAAAGACAAAAACCAGAACTACAGAGGATTTCTTCAATTGTTAAAAGAAAATAATGGAAGGCAATATTTTCTTCAAATACGTTATGTCTGCTATGACATTTGTTTCCGTTTACTTTGTGTTATTGTCCTTATTGTAGATATTTGTGATTTAAAAAAAATAACAGAAAATCTTTTGAAAATATTAAACAAAATTTCTACCAAAACGACTACATACAGTGGCGAGCAGAAGTGAGTGCGTGTTCACAGTACTGTGCATGATACCATCTACTAAATATAGAGGGTCAACATGCCACCATATTAAACATCCTCAAACCATTACATTTTCGCCGCTATGTTTAACAGTTTGTTTCATGTGTTATCTTTGAACGCGTTCCCCGGGCCATCGTTAGCAGTACTGCTTACCATCTGATTGGAAACATGAAGCATATCTGGTCTGATTAGCTAGCAGTACTGCTAACGCAGACCCGGGAAACGCATTCAAACTCATTGAGTTAATTTCCTTTTTTTTTTTGTAGTTGCTTGTATGGTTTTGTTTTTGTGTATAACGAAACTCAGTATTGTGAATATGCACTCACTTCTGCTCGCCACTGTATATGAACTGATTTAAACTGAAGTACTTAGAAAAAATCTAAATTTAAATCGTTAAATATTTGGGGTGAATTTAAGACTCGCAACGTGACTGCTTTATATTTCTGCGAGAACAAAGATCAGGTGATCGCTGTTAGCGGTGAGCCCAACAAGTCCAAGATTACAAAAATTCTTTTGGCCTGAATTGAATAATCTGGAGGGCCACCGACATTGGTTTGTACTAGAGAGTGCTAGGTACCATACGACTCTTGCCATATTACATATTGAGTACATTTGTTGGTATGGTATCTGACATGAAGATGATATGAACTGACCACTGGAGATCGTGAGATTTTATACTTTTAGACTTTTTACGGGATGTTCTTAAGCTGCAGTTATACGCAAATAAGCCACAAACCAAGGAGATCCATAAAATCATCATTAATAGGGTTGCCAGCCTGGCGGGAATTGGCTGGATTGTTCAGATTTTTTAATGCTTGTTCAGTTTCAAGTTAAAATTTATTTTTTCCAGCTAAATAGAAATACTTTAGTACACTGCAATAACTTGGACAATAATTTTCATGTTATCTTTGTCAAATCATGTTAGCCAACACTGATTGTGCATTTGTTGTACAAATGGTTTCCCTCTTCTATCATCGCTGACAACATAGCTCAACACTTGAACAGCTGACGTCATAGTAAATATTATTGCGAACGATGTCCAATTTCTGTACGTTCAGCTTTTATTTTTTGTACATGAAAATAAAAATAATTTGCAGAAAATTTTGAAATGAATATTGATGAAGAAACTAGTCCATTAAAAAGACGTCTCACAACTTTCTACCATAGACGGAAAGAGTTTGCAAAATATGCTAATTGGATAAGAAAGCAAGACAATTACACGGCAGAGTGTAAATTGTGCCAAACAGACATTATAATCAAATATGAAGCTAGTCTCTCGCTTGATGAACACAAAAACACATAATAAAATGGGGATCTCTCAGAAGTTGTCTCAGACTATTTCAAATTTTGTAGTCTCAACAGAGACAAAAAGTGAAGCACACCTCTCCAAGGGGAAGCTGCTTTGTGTTTACCACAACGTTGTCCACGGACTGAAGTACAATAAACATTTTCTTAGTATTTTTTTATGTCCATCTTTTTTTTCCTTTGTCCAGTTTTTAAATCCCAATGTCCAGTTTTTTTGTGAATCGGAATCTGACAACCCACACAAATTATAACCAATGTCATCGGTCAAATTAATTGTGTTTTAGACCCCAGCATGTTGCTACAAACGCAATTGATACAACACAATAATCACAGCAATTTTGCAACAGCAATTTGCTTGTTGTCACTTTGCGTTTAAAATAAGGAGTGCGCACAAAAAAAATGGACCTACATTTAAGCTTATAACTTTTTTCATAATTGAAAAAAATGAATACCGTTACATTGTTTTTGTTAGTCATCTGTTTCAAAATCCATGTGCTAAATGTCCTTGCTAGGTTTGCAGATGTTAACCAAAAAACAGTTTCTAAGCTAAGAATAAAACAACATAAGAAGTCTTTGAGGATTGAGAGAAGGCGCGAAAGTGAAAGAAAAAAAGGATTTGCCGACCAAAACAAAGGAAGTAAAATAATACGTATTTTTCTAAAACACCCTTAAATGTCTGGAAGAAAAGTAGCTCAAAAAGTTGGATACTCTGAGACCTTGGTCTGAAAAAAATTTAATACACTAAAGAATTCAAATCTTATTTACTTTAATTGAAATATAAAACGAAATAAATTTGTTACTTAGTTTTATTTCTATAATTAAAAGTTTAAGTCCAGTTTTTTTGTGCGCACCCCTTTATTACACCTATGTATTCTATTTTTGATAGAATGCTGCGTTTGCTGAGTTGCATTTTTGTACTTATAGCATCATGTAAAATTGAACATTTCATATGCACTCCATGTAGAGAAGACGTGGCAAACACTTGAATCAATTATAATTTTATTCTACTTAGTGAAAAATTGTTGTTTAAGTTTCTGTTGCCTTTGTTGTAACACTTATTTTAGAAAATTTTCATATTCTTTTGGTTCCTTTTTTCTTACATTTCCACCTTTTTTATGTCTTTTGTTTTCATTATATTTACAATAAATTATTCAAGCATAAATCATCAGAGATAAATATTTCTTTTAATATTTTATTTCGTTAAAAAAGAAATTTTTTACGTCCTTTTACAGACTCGATAATGATAAGACTATGCTACGTTCAAATACCGAAAAATATCTAAACTGAAATCAAAAGCCTCTTTCTAAAAGAAAGGGAAATAATTTTTTTATGTAAAATAACTTTAACTTAAGAAAAATATAAAATTCTTGAATTGTAATTTTCATGATAGAAAAGGATCTTCTACAAACAAACACAAATATCTCATGCATTTCCTCTAATTTAAAAAAGCAATTGTGTAAAATGTTGTTAAAAGTTGTTTTAAATAAAAAAAGGTATTTCCCTTCCTTTTAGAAAGATTTCACGAAAAAAAAAATATTCTTTTGATACTAACCGAGTGGCTAAGAGATTCATAAGTTCTAACACTTACCAGATATACCAGTACGAAATTACTGTTTATTTTGTGTGGAAATAAAACATTAACTTTGAATGGGAAAGTAAAAAATAATTTATTCAAAATATTAGACTTTACTGGTCAAACATTTTTAACATCTTTTAACCAATTTGTGAATACCAAGCCTATAAAACAGTACGCGTTTTGAAATAACTCATCCCGACTTTTCAACTACTTCTAACTGCTTCTCAGCCCATGCATGTCTCATCGACGAAAAAGTTTTTTAATTTTCGACTTCCTCGAAGTGCTACAGAGCCAGTGCATGTCACAAACAAAGCATCTTGAAGTAACCAAGTTTGGTGAACACTGCTCTCAGTCTCGTGCTTTGATTTTATCCTGAACTGGATTTGCTTTGTGTGTAGGTCCATGTGCAAAATTCCCTTCTCGTACCTTTTCACCCAATCTTGTCGTTTTTCTATCAATAAATGTTTGCAATTAATCATTTCTAGTAACGGTTTCACTATGCGGATTCCATGGTTACCACGCCCTTCTGGCCTTACAATACACACACCATTGCCTTCATACCGAAACGACTTACTTCGACAAGTATTTGATGTGACTCGCAAGCAATTTTCTTCAAATGAAAAGCAAAAAATAATGATTTTCAAAGTCAACAAAATCGTCAGAGTCGTTCATTGAAATCGTAAAAAAATCGTCAGAAAAAAAAGTAAATAAATTGAAAGGTTTTTAAAAGCAAAAAGTCAATGTTAAGCAGCGATAATATTGCATCACCTATACCTATGTGTGGTGTAAATATTAGGCAGTCAGAGAACCTTGAGTTTATGGACATGAAAATTCAGTGTGATGATCGCTAGAACTAACACATCTTTCAGTGCCTTGGTTTCTTTAAATGTTGCAATAAATACTTCACTTCTAGTATTCTACTTACAAATTACACCATTTATAACCGACCGAAAATGGAATATATAGGTGAGGCCTTAGTAGATCGTTAATCACGAAAGTGTTCCAACTCCATTGATTTATTGGAGTATCGTTTCAATGTGGCTTATGTTTCACTGTTCTATCGCTACTACAACGGATACTATTCAAGCGAAATAAGGGGACTTGTTTGTGAAAATCATGTATTCCTACGTAACAGTCGTTTTTCTCGGCCAACCCATGCGTATGTGGTCGATTGGTGTATCGCACACTGTATTATAGAAAAAGTTTCTTTGTTAGACGAACTATTCGTATGTGGAACTGCCTTCCAGCAGTGATCTTTTACTTACGGTATACAAATATTCCAACCTAGCCTCCATAAGCACTGCTCCCAACCCCTGAGTGTTAGTCGTATGAAAAAATAATGGCACCTGCGTTTGTTCTACATACATAATTGGTCATTACAACCCTTCAGTCAGGGTTATTGACCTAGTTTCTCACACTACTTATGTTGTGTCTGTTAATTTTATACATAAGTGGCGGAACCTACATTTTAAAGTCAACTCCGAACTACAAATTTTTGAGAAACTTTTCATGGCAATTTTATTTTACTCTCACAATTTTTGCCAGAAATCTGCTGAGAGAAAATCGTCGAATAAATACTTTTTGTATTTTGTTTTGATGTCAGGCCTGGGAATCGAACCCAGGCTTCTCGCCTAATAAGCTAGCACACTACCTACTAGACCACGGCGTTTGTTCTTCCTATGGTAATATTAAAAGGTATAATCAAATTTTTAAAATTGTCTGCAACGGCGTATGATAGTTTGTTATCAACTGCGATGTTATTTACGAATTGAAAATTTTTGGCTTTTAAGGGATTAAAATGGTATTTATACCCCTATTTATACTTTATACCTTGTTATACAAAGGTTAAGGAAGCCTTTAATGTACTAAAGTAATGAAAGGGCATAAATCGTCAAAAGGACATTTTTTGAGCTCAAAATCGTCAAAATGACGATAAATCGTCAAATCTGGCAACTATGACTAAGATATTTGTATCCTGACGCTCACATCACACCGGTACACCTGTACCACAAGTTTAAATCTCTGCAGTCGTTGTAGTCTAACTATTTAAATGTAGTTAAAATCGGCATCATACAGCGGGTCTAGTTCATCTACAACTTTGTAACATATTTGTATTACTTTAAACGCTTGTTTGTTTATTTGTTTTGGCATCACTAGCATTATACCTACTCTCAGCCTATATGATCGAAATATGTGGATTGGTTAATGATGTATTCGAATTCTTATTTATTTTTCTTTATTATTATTTTTGCAGTTGCCGTTGATGTATTTGGAGACTGAATTTTTATGTGAGTTGTTTTCATCAGTAAATTGATTGATTTTCAGTATCAATGATTAAATTGTTATTGCCCAAGGCTATAGAGTTGTTTCATTTAGTCGTTAATTTTATAAAAAAAAAAATAACATTAAAATTAACTGCTTGGAAAATTTAATAAATTTGGGAAAATATTTTGCATTAGAATTTTTAATGTACCACAATGAATACCAAATTAACCAGATAATGAGAAATATTTTTAATTAAATTTTAATTTAGTAAAAAAGAAAATAAGAAATGAAAAAATAAAAATTAATTCCCAAAGTTTATTACAACTTGCAGACACACTTTCCGCTGATTGCTGTTTTTACTACATTCCATAAGTTTCCGATCGGATTTAATTTCCATCTCAGTAAAATAGTTATGATAATGGTATCTCTGATCCATTCAATAGTATATTTTACAGTATACTTAGGATCATTATGTGTTGTAGGCGGTATGGCCGAATTGGTGACAATAAGACTCAATGCAGTAAAATTCTAGCCCAATCTGGACTAAGGGCATGTTGCTATTCATTCTGGAAAGACATGAACACATTAGGATCTATTATATGACTCCTTATATTTTAGTCAATACAACATTGGATTTTAGAACTTTAAAAAGGTAGCCATGGAATTTATACTGATGGCTCAAAAATGAAGAATGAATCATGAATGATTTGCTGAAATATTTCATTATCTATTCTTTATTAAACTTTCTTGTAGACTACTTGATCCATAAGGTGCTTTCCAAGCAAATGTTAAATCAATTTTAATACCGGCGTAATGCCTGTTGTGTAGCGGGGTTTTCTATGAAAATTGTATGAGTTTACTCAGACAACCAGCTTTGAATTAGCTCCCTAACGAAAGTTTTAACGTCCGCATTTGTCTATGAATTCCGAGGATTATTCAAAAAAATTTTTTATCATTGAAATTCTTATATGGGTTCAGGGATTCGGCGATACATACATACGAGAGATCAGTAATGAATCCTTTTTCCGCTTCTCATAAGCATACATGCAATTTTAAGTATGAGTGAATAAACAGAATTGATATTCAACTACTCTGATTCATTCGTACTCGCTACAACATTGATTTATAAGTATAAGTAGCAATGAGTATGAGTACAACGTTGACATCAAACTCACAACATTCGAAATACGTTTGATTCATACAATTACTCATTCTGATTCATAAATTTAGAAAAATACTTATAATACTTATAAGTCATTCGAGTGGCTCGATTCATTCATCAAAATTTAAAGCCTTTGTTGTTGTTGTATATACAAACAAAGAAGAAAGGAAAGACAAGGGCAATAAGTAAAGCATACACACAATCTTCTTGTGAGCAGATTAGTGTTCGTACGTGATTTATACTTATTTTGTGCTTCGTGTAAATGTTAAGTAGAGACGAGTCGAAGCCAATAACATCATGTGTATTGTTAAGTATGTATACTTCTAACTTTGAGTATGAGTAGTATGAGTATGAGTAGTATGAGTATCGTATAAATGCATACAAGTATTAGAAATTATAAGTATGATTTGAATCTACTCATCGATTTGAATACTCGTTTCAGGTCTCTGATTCATCCATACATAATTGGCCATTACAACCATACAGTCAGGATTACGACTTGTTTCTAACAGCACTTACATACGTTGTGTGCGTTAATTTTATACCTACAGTTTAAAGTCGACTCCGAACGACAGATTTTTGAGAAGGTTTTTCATGAAAATTTTATTTATTCTCATTGCACAATGGAAATTCTTATCGGCCAATGTCTCTTTATTTCATATTAAATTAAGAAAATTAAAATTTAAATGTAATCGTTCACTTATTAGTCAGATTTTTTTAGTAAAATTTTAAAAAATTCTGCTAGTGGTTGTTTTGTTTTTGTTGATAGTCTATATCAGCAATTTTTTTTAAATACAGTGGACCCTCGCTTAACGAATTTAATTCGTTCCAGCACCCCGTTCGTTATACAAAAAGTTCGTGAAGCAAAACGGTTATTTACATGTAAAATAAATTAATCCGTAACAGATTGAAAACTAAACACTAGCACGTTTCAACACTTTTGATTATTTTTGATTATTAGACTAATCGCTAGCAATCCTGATTATTTTTTGATTATTTTGCAATCGTAATCAATTAGAAATTTGAAAAAATTTTTCATAGATTTATATAAATAGTAATGTAATTGATTACTAATCGAAATCGAAATTTAACAGGTATGCTTGAAACAAAAGCTGAACACAGGCAATATAATAATGTATATCCGGGGCTTCCCCTGTTGCTTTGCTATTTTGCATGCAATTATGGTTTTCCCCCTTTTTTGGTTGTTGTGCGAAACTTCGTTAAGAGAAACTTTTTTTCATTTTCAAAAAACTTTTCGCTAGACGAAATATTCGTTATGCGGGGCGTTCATTAACCGAGGGCCCGCTGTATAAATTTTTAAATTGTCAATTTTCGTTTGAAAACATTTACTTCTACATATAATTGCAACGTAAATAAATTTTCAGAAAAAAAATAACCAATTTTTTCATTTTTAAAATTTAACAGCGAATTTAATTTAATTAAAAAGGCAATTTTAATTGAATAAAATATTGTTGTTTTAATTTGTATTTATTATTTATTTATTATTTATTTATTAATTACAATACAATTACAAATTATATTCTAATCACATACGAGCTGAGTAACTTCGACCATATGCCCGGTGTAGTGTCACAGACCAGAGCCTCTGGTGGGAATTGAACCCACGACCCTCACGCTAATAGTCTAGCACACTACCCACTAGACTACCAGGGCGCTCGGAATTTGTATTTAATAAAAAGGGAAATTACATTAAGGATTCTATAATTGCAATGCATATTTCATTGTTAACAAAAATAACCTTTATTTGTCCAATATAACAACAATCGATAAGATTTAATGAGGTGTTAAAAGTTATGCAGCAAATCGTTTTATGTTAATTGATAAAATTGCCACAATTCTGAGGCTATCACGCATACTAAAAATGTTTAATGTATTCCTCCTTGCAACACAATAGAGCATATCACTGAAACAAGTGAAAAATAAAAATTCCAAATGATGATAATCCAGCAAACACTTTCAGACTAAAGATAAAGGCAGTGTAAATAGAGCAAAAAAACCATGCTACCAGTGCATCGTGAGTTGTTCTTACACGTGCAGAATTTACGATGTTTCGTTATGAAGTGTACGTCAAGATACAAATATCGGTATGGGGAACATTTATCCTGACCGTGAGAGAGTCCATCTAATGATCTAAAGCCGTTTCCATTAAATGCAGTAACAAATGGTTGAGCTTAAGCGCTATTTTCGGCCATTAGTTGTCTGATTCACCTAAGCAATATAACGAGACTTTGCCTATTGAAAAATTAGTTCGCAGTTATTTTTACGATGATTTGTTTAAAGGTAAGCTAAGCTAAATTTATTTCAATTCGAGTTCCGGTGACTTGAAGTTTTGAATATGCATCAAATCAGGGAATAAACAACATCATATTCATTGAATATATTTCCTTTTTATAGATGTCGAATTTGATACTAGGACTTTATAACTCGTAGAAGGCATTTTTATATTTGAAGCAGCCGGAAGCAGTTTTCAGGTTGATGTATGAAATCAAGAACATGGAAGACGACTTAAAACTTTCATACATACAGGGTGGGTGCTTTGGATTGCAACCAGCTTCAGGTTGTTATCATTTTTAACCGATCGTCTGACAGCTGACAGATTTATTACAGTGACAGCTCATTCTATTATTTACAAGCTTACAAAAGCATTTTGATCTACTACATTCAGAAAAATAGTTAATCGTGATGGAATTCAAGCGAGATTGCTTTATATTTGGCTTGAAACCTCAGGTGGCTATCGTTAAAGCTTTCTCCAGCATTTAAATGTGAATAAATCTTTTGTTTCTCGTACCATTGCTCGTTTCCGTTACACTGGCAGTGTTGCATTGCGTCCAAAAAGTGAACGAAAAAAAAATACGGTAACAACACCAGAAATGATCCGAAAAGTGATGGCCAGATTTGATCGAAATCCATGCCGCAGTGGTAGAAAAATTGCTCGTGAGCTGAACATATCGTGAGAACGCATGCAACACATATTGAAAAATGAGCTTGGACTAAAGCCATTGAAGTTCCAAAAAGTGTAAAAGCTCACCGATGGACAAAAAAAGTTAGACTGGAAAAAGCCAAGGAGTTACTTCGCTTGCTCGAAAGTGGATAGTTGGTTTCCTCCGATGAGGAGCCAATCCAAATTGAGCTGTTTGTGAACAAACAAAATGACTGCGTTTACTTTCCAAAGAGGTCAGCTGAAAAATTACAACTGCGATTGGCCACCAGAACTCAAGCGCCGCGGAAGGTAATGGTGTGGGCCGCCGTAACGGCTGATGGTCCTCCCTACTCGTATTCATCGCTGTGGCGTCAAAATAAATACCGAATATTATCGGGAAAATGTCTTAAAGACAGTATTGAAGCCCTGGCCAGATAATCATTTCGGCAGCATACCATGGACATTCCAACAGAACTCAGCATGCGTTAACCAAAAATGGCTTAAAAAGGAGGATCCTCGCTTCATTTCTACCGCATAATGGCCACCAAAATCTTCGGATCTCAATCCGTTGGACTCTTGCGCCTGGGACATTTTGAAAAATAAGGTTCTCACTAAAAAATACCAAAGTGTCGATCATCTCAAGACGGCGTTTCGCCGGAATGGGCGAAAATACCGCAGAGCCAGAGCTGCATGAAGCCTGTGATGGCTTTGTCTTTATTAAGAAATTAATTTGTTGTCGGTAGCAATATTTATGGCCGGTTCTAATAGGTTTTCTGGAGACATGTCCCACATATTTCAGGTTACTCCAGTAATTCGACGCAACACTGATTTTCTATCGTAGTTCGTTTTCTATCTATTTGTCATTCAATCCTTGCGGCATTTTCCATTTTCCAAACTTTTTGATCTTTTCTTTTACTCTTCAACGCTCGGAAATTGTTTGTAGTGCAACATTTCTTCAAGCTTTTTAAGTAGTCTGAAGTCGCTGTGGTATAGTAGATGGTGAGCTGGCATATTAGACGTAGAGCCAGGGTTTGAGCCCCAGGACTGACATCAAAACAAAATACAAAAATTATTTCTTCGGCGATTTCCTCTCAGCAGATTTCTGGCAAAAACTCTGAGAGTAAATCAAATCTGTTATAAGAAGTTTCTCAAAAAAATCTGTGTTTCGGAGTTGACTTTAAAACGGTACTTATGTATAAAATTAACACACACAACATAAGTAGAGTGAGAAACTAGCTCAATAATCCTTACTGAAGGATTATATATATATATTATATATGTATGTATAGTACTGCATAAAAGTTAATCAACATATTACAAGAAAAAATTTAAAATAACTTTATCGAAATATTTTATACAATATGATTACAACACTTTGTTTGAAATTATTGTTTACTGGGTTGGTGACATCTGGTTAAAGAGAAATACAATTTTAGAATTTAATGGTCTGTAAAGTCGCCTTCCTTCAAGCTTGTTGAAATTTTTTACGATTGCGAGAATTCGGATTCTTGCTTTAGTAAAGTTTGAGATTCTTTTAAAAATTTATACTTTATGTGTTGTTGTTAAATGTGCAGACAAAACTTATCACACCGCTTATGTTATGTGTGTTAAAATTATGCAAGAGTGACGGGTCCTACAGTTCATATTTGAGGGGCGTTTCTTGATAATATTATTTACTCTCAAATTTTTTTGGTCAAAGATCTTTTGAGAGGAAGTCGCAGGAGAAATATTCTATGCATATTTCGTTCTGTTGGAGATATCTGATCTTTGGCTTGAACAGAAGCATTACGTCTAATAAGGCAACACAGTATCTTCAAGTATTATCTTTGGAAAGGTATCGTTCGATACCGAATATTGTCGTTCACATTTTCACAAATTTTCATTTATTGTCTATTTAGATTTTGTAGAAAATTTTGCGGTTTAGAGTTTGTAACCATTTGCTCCATTTTCCTGTGGTTTTTGCATCACTTGTGTTTTATTTTGAAAAGAGGAAAAATAAAAATAAAAATCCACTAAAAAATTTGATGGCATTACAAATTTTAACAAAAAATAATTTGTGGAACAATTGTGCATTTGTGGGTGTGTGCCATACGTACATATTTATTTCAAATCTTTATAGATATTATTCTATAGAAACACCATTTAAAGGCAATTATTGTGACCAAATGTAGTTCTTTTGGTGTAAGCTGGCTCTGTACTGATAACATTGTACAACAAACTGATGACTTTAATGGTCATATCATGTGTTTCTCTCTTTTATTTTTTATTTGGATATTATGTTGGCATTTGTTGCAAAATACTATAAATGTAGTAGGGTACAGTCAATTTGTTCAGTTCTATGACCAGCTTTAATGTTATGAATCGATGGTATTGTTTCGTGAAATTTTTAAAAGTTTGCAATAAAACAAAAACGGTTTGAAATTTTTTTTTGTCGTTCACATGGCTTATGTGGCTGGCATTACAGTACCTCATACGTTTGGACCAATTTTCGGGCAACTTTTGTAATTTTATGTGATCATATCTCGGCAATGGCTCACAAATGTTCGCCTTCAAATGCTCAATTGCCACTAGTTTTTTTTATAACGCTTTTTGACGACGCCAAACAAACAATAGAACAACGGTGCCAACCAAATCGTAGCTTTCTTGACGACCGTCAAACATTTGACTTAATAAATCGATTGTGGCATGTGGTTGTGTGGTAAATTGCGCAAGACTGTTAAAACCAAATGTTGTTTACATCAATACCATGAAGAGCGGGTACAAAAAAATCGGCTATTATGTTGCGATAGGTATTCCATTGACCATAAAGTTTTGACCGTCCTCATTTTCAAAGAAATATGACCCAATGATGCCTTCACTCTACAAGCTGCATCAAACAGTCACTCGCAATGGGTGCTTCTGCAAGATCACGTGTGGGTTTTCTAAGCCCCAAATATACCAATTTTGCTTATTAATGGACGCACCAAGGTGAGAATGAGCTTCATCCGAAAAGATGATTTTTTTTTTACAAAATCGAGATCAGCGTGCAGTTTCTCGATGGATCTAGAGAAGCAAAAACGAATCGGATGGTTATGCGGCTTCAACTCTTGAACCCAAAGACCCAGCTGCTGCGCACAAGTTGAAGGAAGCCGGCAAACACTCACTAATTTTTCATTTCGGTGGACAATATAATATTCTTGTGTAAATTTAGTTTTCAATTAAAGCAAGTAGGATACACAATATATGACATTTTAGAATATAATTAAATAATATCTGAACTGCCTCGAAATTCAACAATTTTATTGTTGTTTCTACTAAATTTTTTGTTGGTAAAAACCTTCTACATTTCAGCAAACAGTTGAAACAGTTCTTCACTCATTTCTTAAATTTAACTTCCCTGAAAGATTTTTTTCTCCCAAAAATATCATAAAAACTGACTTTATTACCGCCATACCTACAGAATTGTAAGTATTTTGACCACATGCGTATACAGGGTACAAATTGGCATAGAATCCATCTTTCCATATATTTAAGTATTACATTCCTTGCTTATCTTTATGGATAAATCCATAATAAGGATGATAAAAAGGGCGGTGATGAGGAAATATTATTTTCCCTTCTTTTTTTGTGTTTCTGTTGACGGTTTAATAACGAAGTTGACAGTATTTATTTCTCTTAAAACTAGACACAAAAAAAGAAAACAAAATCAAAACTTTTATTTAATTCCAGTGAGAGCTATAAACATTTCAACTTTTTTTTTTGTCATTGTTGTTCTTTCTCCATGTTTAAGTTTTAATCTCAGGAAATAATATTGCTTGAAAATAAATTCTTAAAGAAAATTAATTCACTAAGAGTTAGTTTTTTGTACGACAGACTTAAATTTCATTCAATTTAAACATGAGTGATGGGACCCACAGTTTAAAGTCGACTCCGGACAACAGATTTTTAACCAATTAACGCCGAATGGGTAGAAAAATACCCAAAAAAAACAAGTTTTTTTTAAAAAATTCTATCTTGACCGAACTAACCGAGAGCCCAAACTTTCTTAAAAACGAATAAAGAAGAATAAAACTGTTTAAAAAAAAATAGTAAGACATGATATTGATTCAAGATCACGAATTTTTCAAAATCAAAATTTTTGTTGAAAAACTTCTGCGCAATATGTATGGATTATATCTTCTACTATTATGTATCTAATCGATGAAAATACCTTTACTTGAATTGGTGTACTAACCTTAGCTACAGGTGCGATTAAATGGCATGGGAATAAAAATACCCACTTAGCCATTGGTGTGAAATATTTTTCAAAAAACTTTTAAAAATTTATTTCAAATAGAAATTTCAAATCATTTATTTTTCTCTATTTTTTTTGGGAGTATGAAATTGTGCAAAGGAATCCCTTGAATGAAAATTCAAACCATATTCTGTACAACTGTATTCTGTTTTCCCTCACATTGCGCACAGCGACCGCGTTTTCCAATTTTATCAATCGTGTGGTCAAATTTGTCTGTGTGTTATGCAGTTTGCTGCGCATTTTCCATCACGGCGCCGATTTTTACGAGTTTTTGCCTACCCTTCAACAACGGTAACAACACAACATCCCCTGTACAAGCAGTGTAGTTTCCATGCATTTACCATAGCTGCGTCAATAGAGTTAGTGAGTAATGGTCAATACCACTTTTTTCCACGGACTTGCATATGATAATTGTTGACGCCATTATCGGAAAGTTAACTCCAGTCATTCGCTGATTATATGCAGGTATTATGCATGGTTGTTCAACGACAGTCATCTTGTTATGTTTAATATCATATCTTTTGGTTTTGCATATCGGCTCTACACCCATAAAATTAGACATCACAGTCACCACTTTCAGAAAGGATTAAAATTTATACGTACATAGGAATAACATTGTAATAAATATGTGTGCAGATAATTACCGAATTGTCATCGTTCGGTATTTATTACTGATATTTTTGTCAAAGCAAAAATCTGATGAATTCCTTTTATTTAATATAATTTTGTACAAAAGTTGTCGAATGTAACATTATATTGGCTAGGATCTGAAATATTCTCTAATAGTCGTAGTATCACGTTTCCTCATAGTCCGTAGTCAGCACTATTTTCACCAAAAGCGCCACCATATGGGGTAAAAGAATAACAATATCTGGTCATAGAAGCCAACACCCAGTATTTGTAGCCAAATGGCGACCATAATATGCGATCATCTGTTCATCCACAGAAAGACAATGGGAAAATATGCCAAATTGAATGAATTTCTTATTCAATGCATTGTTTAATGAAGTAATTTTTGGCAAACTTAAAATTCTTATCAAGATTATTGTCACAAAAGAGAAAATTTTTAATAAAACTCTCAAAAATAGTTCAACTACGTTGATTAGCCGTCATAAAGCAAAGAGAAAAAATTTCCATTTTAGAACCCACTTATGCCGAAGTGGGTAGAAAAATACCCATGCCCTACAGAGTCCCCCACTACACTTAAAAAAATAGAAATATTCATAGCAATAGGCTGATGATGTACAGCTTTATACTAGTACTCCGAGGAAGAATATTGATTCTTGTTTAGATTACGTTAATAGTGATTTGGTTAGGATTGACAACTGGGCTTCGTCCAATAGACTTTGTATCAATCCCTCCAAGTCTAAATATATTACACTTTCAAGAACCGACAGATTATTTATTACACCTGAATTGTGCATCAGGGGAAATAAGATCGATTTTGTCCAATCTGCAAAAAATCTGGGTATTGTCTTTAATGGCAGCTTATCGTGGTCTAACTATATAGGTGTCGTTGCAGGTAGAATTTATAGTATGCTTAGGAACTTGTGGATTGTTATTGATCCGACTCCTTTTGTCATTCATATGCAACTTGCCAGAACGTACTTAATTCCGGTACTTTTGCATGGGTGTGAAATCTTCGCAAACTGTGATTGTGATGATAAACGTAGACTTAACTTGGCATTTAATAATATAGCTAGATATGTCTTTCAGAAAGGGCGTCGTGATTACATTTCCCATTTGGCTTGCCGAATTCTTAATGTAAAATTTGACGATCTCTTGAAAATTAATTGCCTTATTTTACTTCATAAGATAATTTATAAGGAACGGCCGGAATATATATTTTGTCGAATTAAATTTGCTAGACCCTACCGGGGTAGGAACTTTATTCAGCAAAGATTTAGGATTCTATTGTCTCGGAGACAGTTTCTTATACACACCACTGGTCTTTGGAATTCCCTACCAAATTATAACCAAAATTTAGGCAATGCAAATGCGTTCAAAAAGGACTTATTCAAATTATTTTCATGAGTAAAATTTTTTTACGATTTGTGATTCGTTTTATAGGTCTATTATCAGATATATTTTTGTTTTCCGGTTTTTTTAGACTGATTTTTCTAAATGGTAACTTTTTTAATATTTTTAAATATTTTAGTTTTTAATTTCTTTATGTTATATTTTTCTCTTTATATTTTAACTAGATATTGATTATATTAATTTTGCATTCTTTATTTAATTTATTTTGTTTCACTGTTTATTTTTAATGATTCCTAACATAGCACTGTCACTTATAAGATTCTTATCTTGTTGTGTTATGTAAATTATAATAAATAAATAAATAAAAAAAAAAAAATAAAATACAAATACTCCAAATACTATTTGTGCCAAATTTCATCGATATCGGACCACGTTTCCTGTTGCCAGGCGTTAATGGGTTAAGAAGCTCTTCATGCCAATTTTATTCACTCTTATAATTTTTGCCAGAAATCTGCTGAGAGGCAGTCGTCGAGGAAATTATTTTTTTTTTTATATTTCGTTTTGATGTCTGACCTGGGATGCGAACCCAGACTTTTCGTCTAATATGCCTACACATTACCTACTGGATTACTTAAAAATGATGTCAAGAGAAAAAGCATAGGAAACAGTGGCTCATATTTTAAAACACTGTCCTTGTCTGAAGTTACATATGGAGGCAGAGATGCGTAAGTAATAAATTTGTTGATATAAAAGATTTCTAAAAAGGATTAACAGGCTCTTTAGCAGGATAATTTCATTCCTGAATTATCTGGCCTTTTCTGTATTGTCTTCTTGTTTCTTCATTATTTTTTCTTAGGGCTTGTGAAGTTTTAGTTTAGTTTAGTTTAGTTTTTAGTAGATCGGCGCCATCGTAGTCCAATAGCCTAACAATATCTAAGAAAAGCAAGCCACCTGCCTCAACACACGATTATTTCAGCAAAAGTTTTCAAAACAAATTATTTCATGACGTTCTAATGTCAAACAGGCCCCAATATTATGTTATGTAACGCCATGCGATTTTTTCTTTAAGGTGTTGTGAAAACCTTGTGTAGTCTGGTGGGTAATCAGTTGGTTTAGAAGATTAAAAGCTCTGTCTAAACATATCTAACATTACGAAATATGGAGAAACATTTTGTTTGAGACTTTCTCTCAGTAGATTACTGGTACAAAATCTGAGAGTAAATAAAATTGCCATAAAAATCTTCTCAAAAATCTGTCGTTCAGTGTCGTGTATAAAATTAATACACACAATATACGTGGTATGAGCAGCTAGGTCGTAATCTTGACTGTGGGGTTGTGGTGACCAATTATGTATCTAACATGTAAGATAAAATGTTAAATTAAAACTGTTTCAAGGATTTTTTTTTGTCTAAATACCTATTTGTTATAAGCATTAGCCTAAAATCAAAGTGCGGACCAACCCAACAACCCATTATTGTATTGAAATAAACAGAATTTTATTGGTATTAAACAGGATTCTTTTATAACGTTTAACACATTGAATTAAATTTGAAGTCTTTTATGATTTTAAATGCAAATGAAACGTTTATAGGTATGTATTTGCGATAGTATGTACATTTTATTATTTAAATAATCGTGTATTTATGTAAATGTTAAATTGAATACAACATAATGTATTATTTATTACATTCAAATGTTATTATAATAGATCTTGTTTACCTATACTAAAATTGTATGTATATATTTCATAGTGCCATTATGTATGTACAGTCAAACCCCGTTATAACGAAAAAATAGTTCGTTGTAGGCAAAGTTCGTAATAAACGGAGTGAAGTCATAGAAGAAAATATAAAATACAAAGAATTTTTTTCATTTATTGAAAACAAAAAGTGTTTTCTTTTTTATTAAAAACCAAAAATATATGTCAATTCTTTTTATCTAGCAGCTGATTAAAGATACTGAGATATAATTCAATGCTGCCATATTAAACAAAAGTAAAGACTATTGCCACACTTCAAAGTTTTTCTGAGGGTTCGTTATACAAAAGGTAAAATGTATGATATTTAATTACTGCGGCCATTTAAAGTAGGTCCTTTTAACCGAGAATTCGTTATAAACGAAGTTTTTTATATGAAAATTGTTATTAAAACCTTAAGACTTTGAAAAAATGTACGTAATAACCAAGAATTCATTATAACCGAGTTCGTTATAAACGAGTTTGACTGTATGTCTTAATATGTGCGAAGAAATAAACAAAAAAAAAAAAATATATGCTGAAGACTATCGACCACCCTGACGTATGAGTAACATTTGAAAAAAGTTATTTTTATACGCCCCAGTGAACAAATAAGGAAATAAAAGAACTGCAAATGATAATTATTTCTGAAAAGTAAAATTAATATGCTGTAGCGAAGAGTTTTAGTTGTAAGTTCTTGGTTGTGATTATAGTGCTCAAGCCAAACGGTGTCCACAAGGTCTATAAGAATCCTCAAGTGGTAGGCTGTTTTATGAATTTTAATTGAAAACTCTTAGGGTTCGTAATTACAGCTTAATAGCTGGCTGACCGAGAATTCGTTATAAACGAGTTCGTAATAAATCAATTTTTTGTATGAAAATTAATTTTAAAATATTGGGACTTGAAAATATGTACGTAATAACCAAGAATTCATTATAACTGAGTTCGTTAAAAACGAGTTTGACTGTACATTTGTATATTTATTGCATATAAATAAATGAATGAAATTGATAGATTTATTATACAATAAGCATATCATATGCGTATGTGTATCATCATATTCCACTACGAATTAAATAGAAATATTTGGTGCTGTTTCCATTTCTAATAATTCGTTTACTCTGATTCGATTTGTTTGCAGAGAATTTATTTGCATTGCAATCCTTAAATTCTTAATTTCAAATGACTGAACTTACTTCTACTACAATTAGAACTATTTGTTAACCTTAATGCTATAAACACAATAGACGTAAGCACCGTAAACATAGTAATAATATCTCAAAAATATAAAGCATTGGTAAATATTAGGGATGCCAAACGGGATCGGTTTTTAAAAATCCCCGGATCAATACACTATGAAAGTGCATTAGTTGCAAGAAAATTATTTTGATTCCAACAAAAAGATTAAAGCATCTAACATGTGACCTGGTAGGATTGAACGAATTTTGTTGTCAACATACCCTGCCGTTGAAAATACTTCTCGCAACCAACTTTTGTTGGTAAAAAAGTTCCAAGATAGCTATGCAGCTTGTAAATTTTCATCTCTACCACCTCCTGATGTAAATAAATCTATTTCTTTGGACAGTTGAGTATCTCAATCTGTTACCCTATTAATTCGTTTTATAGTAGGGTTTTCCTCACCTGAGATGCTATTATCAAAGTCGAGTGCTATAGAATTTTTTTCACAACATTTTGAAGGGTCAAAATACATATGAATTCACAGTCCCGAAAATCCCGAAAAATCAAGTTTTTAAAATCCCAGGGACTTCGGGATTTCCCAATTGTCACCCCTAGTATATATAGAAGTACAGGCAACCCTCCTATATCACGGTGAGCGTATACCGCGATGTACGGGAAAAGCGCTATAAGAAAATCGGATTTAACCATACAAACCGGGCTAATTTGTAGCGCTTTCTATGGAAACCGTCTACCGCGCTTTAAGAAACTCGGAATTAGTACAAATCGCATTATTCGTACCTCATTATATGGACACTAAGGCGAGATAAATTATAAATTACTTTTATTTAATTAAAGAGTTCATATAAGCATTGATAAAAAAAATTAAGCAAAAACTAAACTAGAAAATTGTTTTCCAATAAAAATCGAAAAGCCTTTTGTAGAATTAAATTTTTAAGAAAACTTGGTTACCAATGTACTGTGGAATATTTCTAAAATGTCTGAAACCGATAGACTGCTATGAGATAATCTGAAATGTTTTTTATACATATAATTCGGCTGAGCTTTTGCGTCGAGAATAAAACTGATATTAGACCTTCTTACAATATCTAATTATTACAGTCATCCATAGGCTGTGCGGAAGAAACTTATAGGATGTTGAAGAACGGAAATCTAGCTGTAAGAGTACAGCGTTATATAAACTGTGTTGTATAAAACCGCGTTCTAAGAGTACCACGTTATAGAAGGGCGGTCGTAACTTCAGCTCCGCTTTGTATGGAAACCGTGTTCTGAGAGTACCGCGCTATAGGAGGTTTGACTGTAACTAACTTTTAAACTAATTTCTGATTTTATTCATAGCAATGGGAGAATTAGTGCTCACAGTGAGAAGTTTTGTACTGGATTTGTATAGTTCCATCTGACTACATCTTTAATACAAAAAATTTGACAGGTACATGCATTTATTTAAATATAAAAAGCGAAATTCCGATGAATCCATAAAAATTGTTGATCATAATATTATTTATTTATTTATTTATTAATTAATTACAATACAATTACAATTAATTCTATACGAGCTGAGTAACTTCGACCATATGCTCGGTGTAGTGTCACAGACTAGAGCCTCTGGTGGGAACCGAACTCACGACCCTCACGCTAATAGTCTAGCACACTACCCACTAGACTACCAGGGCGCTCGTTGATCATAATAATAAATACACTTGACTTATTTATAATTTTTTCCATATTAAATTAAATTTTTGAGTGATTTTTCATCGTGTTTATGTGAAAGAATAATTTCATTTTGATATGAAATAAAATAAAAATCGAAAAATATTATAAAGAAAATGGAAGGAAATTATCATTGCAGTGAAGAAGACAAAAAGGTTATTAAAACCATGAGAAATCACGGTAAATCATTGCGAGAAATAGCGAAGACCTAAGGAATATCTTTACACTTTGTGAAAAATTCTTTAACCAAAAAACAAACGAAAGAATCTCGAAGGAGACGTAACAAAATCAGCCCAGACACCAATGGACGGATACTCGTATTGACAAAAAATTACCACTTCAAATCCTCTGATGCTATTTCTGCTGGGATTTTTTTTTTTGGGAATTAGTCCAAGACAATTTGTCGTCGATTTGTTCAAGCTAATATTTCAGGAAAACCTTGCTGGAAAATTTTTACTAATGAGGAAACGGAAGAGGGAATTCAATAATAGAACAGAACATAGAGCAGATGGCGGAAAAAGTAACAAAAGATATCTCAAGCGATGAAAGAAAAATATATTCGTTTGGAAACGATGGCAAATTCATTTAGAAATTAATTTATTTTGGTTTCATCGCTCCCATACAATACTTCGCCATATTTTCCGGACCAAAGTAAATGTAATCTCTCTTCCGTTTTCCCATTAGTAAAAATTTTGCGGTAAGTTTCTTCTAGAAGATTCGTTTGTACAAGTCAACGACGAACTCTTTTTGAACTATTTCCCTACAGAAATATCATCAGACGATTTGAAGACGTCATTTTTTACCAATAGGATTATCCGTCTATTTGCTTCTGAACTGGTTTTCTTAGGTCTGTCAGGAGATTCTACCATGTTTTTTTCTACAAAGTCTAAAGACTTTCCAAAGTCTAAAGACTTTCCAAAGTTCTTCGATGTGTGTACCTGTCAAATTTTTCGTATTAAAGATGTAATCAGATAGAACTATAATAAAAAATAGTTTTCGCTGCTTTTTCGATGATATTTTTAGAATTAACGTTTCTTAAATATTTTAGAACAAAGTGTATCTATTATTTTGAGCGGATGTGTATATCGCGAATGGATGTTTTATTTTTTTCATTTTATTTTTTATTTGTTTCACAGGTGCAAACAAAACACAAACTACAGCGGTACTCAAAGCCAACGTACATAATTCTTGCCATCGAAAGCAAGATAGAAGGGCTTGTTCTCTAAGCTGCAATGTAATAACTTCTGTCGAACAGCAGGACAGATCTAGGACATATCTAGTCAGGACAGATCTAGGAAATGATATTTGGTATGAAACATCAAATCCTCACTGCGTATTTTTTTTTTTTTTTTTTGCAAT
The DNA here is from genome assembly GCA_014635995.1 of Sarcophaga peregrina. Taxonomy (NCBI): domain Eukaryota; kingdom Metazoa; phylum Arthropoda; class Insecta; order Diptera; family Sarcophagidae; genus Sarcophaga; species Sarcophaga peregrina. The sequence goes on along the minus strand of CM025793.1, from coordinate 53,076,030 downwards.
AATTCTCTTTATTAACACTGTAAACTCCTGTAAGTTCAGTGTCAACAATGCAAAATTCAAAGTTGTCCAATTCAAAATCAACCGTCATCTTAATACAGGATTGTATTGAAGTGTGGAAGTAATAAAGTACAGGTGTCCCTCGTATAACGCGGTGATTACGTTCCAGGAAAATTTCACGTAGAAGTACCGCGTTATACGAGGGGTACCTGTACTGTAAACAGATGACTTATTGTCAAACCATATTTGATGACAGCAGTACTATATTGGACTACATTGTCTTCTCTTCCGACGCTGTTGTTCAGATTAACACCATGGCCCCCATTGGTATCATTAAAAATAAATTTGTGTCTACAACTTAAAAGACACCCCCATATTTTGCTGCGTAAAACATTAAAAATATATGTGTTATCGCGAAATCCGTATTTCAGGCTGGCAGTGATTCTCATTCTTCCAAATTTAATTATTTTATGGGCAGGGCAAGAAGCATAGATTCTGTTGCTTTGCTGTTAGGGTAATTGACATGTTTTTTCGAAGCAATGAGAGAATTATTGCTCACAGTGAGTGCATTATCCTGACAATGCGAGTATTAATGTTGTCAATGCAATAATATACATGAAATAGAATCCCTGAAGGAATTATGTCAACAAGTGTCTCCAAGTCACCAGTTTTGTCGACTATATTGGTAACTTTATGGTGACATTGTGATCGAAAGGTCAACAATTATTTTATTTTGATGAGAAAAAAATTGTCAATTGTCAAGAAATTATAAACGTTTGACAATCGCAATCAATGTTATTTAAAAAAAAAAACAGTGAAAATGAGACAATTATAAGTCCAAGTGTGAATTGTAAAAATTTTGTGAAGCCTGAATATTCTGTAACGTCTAAAATGTTTCCAAAATATAGTTTGCGTGAGAAGATAAAAAATTAATATGTTGGACACAATTTTTAAACAAAATACTTCAACGAATAAAATGCATTTTTTGTTTATATTGAATAGATTCGATAAATAAAATCACATCTTGCAGGTAATGCAGAACGAAATCTTTATGAAATATTTGCCCAAAATATTATCATGAATTGTAATGTTGATGGCTCTTTTGGCAAAAAGAAGTTTCGCGAATTCTCAAATGTTTTTAAAGCCTTAATAGGTAATAAATGCTTTTTTGCAATTCTCATAAATATTTGTAATATTTTAACAATTTGTTTCGTTTTTTTTAATATGTAATATCAACTTAGAGCAGCATTACAGCGCCAAATGAAAAAATTTTTCAAATAAATGGGTCGCAGCAAAAGCAAAAATGATGTAAATCGTGAAGAAGACAACTCTCCCAAAGAGGATTAATAATTCTATTTAATTTTAATAAAACAAAAATATTATTTTGATGTTCCTATATAAATAAGAGAGACTGAATTAGTAGTATCGTTTTTTAATAAAATATCAAATATTTTCAAAAATTTAAATTTTATTGTCGTCTTTTACTACAGAAAAGTACCAAAAGTATGGACTAGAAATGCTAAATTGTACTATTGATTCACTGGTTGCAATGTCTACATATGGTCCCAAAAGGAGTACCTATTCACTAAATAGTCAGTAGTTCTAACGTCAGTGGTAGGCTTACAATGACACGCACATGTTAAATGCCTATAGTAAATAAGATTGGCTGGGGTATAAAATGTCACTAGTACGTGTGACTGTGTCAATAGTAAGTCAGTAGAGTTTCACTATTAGCATTTCATACAGGGAAGTTTTAAAAACATAATGAATATAATATAAAAAATATAAAAAGCCTAAAAACGCTTTAGTAACACTATTAATAAAGAATTAATGAATTGTTTATTTATTGTGTTGCTCCTTGGATTAATTCCTTGATATGTATGAATAAATAATAATAATGTACTAGTTATGCTTTGCTGCTGCAGTGTTTATTCAAACTAATGCGCATGTAGCTTACGCTTCTGACTGCAAAACTATTGTGATTGTTGTGTTGCGTTTATTGTGTTTAGAAATAGGTAAAAAATTTATTGTAAAGCTAAGCTAAACTTAGCTTGTTATGTAAGAAAGATACAAAATTATTGAAAATCTGTATGTAAACAGTTTTAATTCGAACACAATAGTGAATGAGTCTAAATGACGGTCAATGAAAAGAATATTTGAAAGACTAATGAATCTGATGGTGTTCCAAATATCAGTAAGAGCCACACTAAGGAACGCAAAGAAAATATTACTGATCCCTGTTTATTTTCACCCTGTTAAAATCTTTTTCTATCTTGAATTTTGTATATTGAATAACAACAAAAATAGCAACAACTCCGTCAATTTTAAGGAGTTCCCTTAAGCTTAAAAGATTAATCAGTCAGTTTTTATGTATTCTTTTAATCATATTTTTGTAATTTGTTGACACTTTTTCCGCTCTTCTTTTGTCTTTTGTTGGTTTGGGGTTTTTTATGTTGTGACCCTTTTCCTTATTTAGTTTTAGAAAGGCCTAGAACCCAAGAAGTCAAACATAAATTTTACCTATTCATGTCTGCAAAGGGCAAATGTAAAGAAAATGTTCACCCAATGTTTAGAAATTTTCATAATAATAATAAGGATGGTAAATAAATTTAAATAAATAAAAGAGAAGAAAGAGTAAAGAACACTTTATTGGGATTTGAGTATGGAGAATTTTAAATGTTACAAAGTTCTCTAACTCTTCTTTAAACAAATAAGAAACTTCATTTCTAGATTGCAAAATTGTCTCATATAAAGCGAAGCATTTTCTATCAATGCAACGAAATTATAATTCAATCTGTAGAAATCTGTGTTATATTGTTTTGCCTTTCACAGAGAAATTTTCCATTCTACCACAATGTAGACACCACTGTCTAGATTCCAGACTGCCTGACTGCCCACTCTGTTGTATTCTTTATTTTTACGACAATTTATTTTAAGACAATGTTCCATTGAATTCTTTTTTTTGTCATTCTTTACTTTTAATTTCAGTTTTTCAAAATGAAAACAATTATCCAGGAAGTCTTTTAATTTAAAAAAGAACAAAAGAAAAAAAAGCCTAAAGTATATCGAGCGTACGAAAGTAGAAGAAAAAAATTAAAGTAAAAACTACAACAAAGTTTACTCATCTGAAGTACTTAAGCTTGAGCATCAGGATAAAGGAAAAACAAATCAACAAATCTAACATCAATTTAACTTTTAAAAACGTTAAAAATATGAGATATTAGATTGCAAATAATGTAAAAATAATTATGTGTTAAATTTTGAATCAATTCTTTATTATCTGCATAACTTTTTGTGCCACTGTTCGAACTTATACGACGTATACAAGGATAACTTTCACAATATGTGTTTGTTCGTGATACTTCTCTGCTTACAAACTTTTTGTAAGCAACAACACTTGTTAGTTATTATAGTTTGCTCACAACCTTTTTGTAAGTACAACATTAATAACTGTTTTCTTCAAACGCAACTTGTTTGCATACAAGTCTGACCGAATTATACCTCAATAGATTTAATTGCCACTGCAACCAACGTGACGTCATCTTACACGATTAAATTTAAACTCATCCTTGCTCGCTTTATCTTTCCTTTTATGTTACTGGATCATCAATGTGATGAATGCTCTCGAAGGAAGATGACAGTCTTTGGGAACAATCTAAAAATGTGAACAACTTCTTTTCATTTTTGTTGTTTCTTGTTTACATTCGTCCAGGTAGATTAGTTGTTGTTGGTTTATTTCTCTATCTGTTATTTTTTACTGCACATTGTTGTTGCTTGTTTACTTCTTTGTTCGCTTCATTTTGTTGTTGGTTATTTACATCTTTTATTCCTTATTCTTGTTTTTTCATCGATCTTGTAAACAAGCGCTTTACTTTTGTTGCTATATTTTTTTACTTAACTCACGTGAACAGTGAGCTGTTTTGTTTTTGGAGCTTTTATTTATTATTTTAACAACACCATTTCCACTTTCGTAACAGTATGTATGTATGAGCGATTCAAGTTGTATGGAAGCGAAATTCGTGCTTGATGTACCCCTCTAAAAATGAACCTTGGACTTTTTTAAGACAACATTTGAAATATTTCGGCTCCAGATTCGACTTCTCGTGAGCTGGACCATTTTGAAAAAGGGTCTATTTTTGAATGAAGAATGGAAACCTGATTACAGATCCCCAAGGGGTGCTGAGGTTGTGGAGGAAACACTTCTCTACTCTGCTGAAAGGCGATGACGACATCAATACCACCTCTAGAGATGATGTTCCGAACCCGATCGATGATGACGGCGTGGAGATTCCGCCGCCTAGCCATGAGGAGGTTAAAGTCGCGATTATGCGACTTAAAAACAACAAAGTGGCAGGTCCTGATGGCCTCCCCGCTGAATTGTTTAAGACCGGATGTAATGAGTTGGTAGGCGCCAACTACAGGGGTATAAGCCTTCTCCCTATCGCATATAAGGTTCTTACAGGCGTATTGTGTGAACGACTGAAGCCACTCGTTAAAACACTGATTGGACCTTATCAATGCGGCTTCAGACCTGGCAAGTCCACCATCGACCAGATCTTCACACTACGCCAAATCCTGGAAAAAGCCCACGAAAATCAAGTCGACACACACTATCTTTTTGTCGATTATAAGGCTGCTTTCGATAGCCCCATAAGGGATCGTGTTTTTGCCGCAATGTCTGAGCTCGGTATACCTGCTAAGCTGATAAGGCTATGCAGAATGACGTTGAGCAATTCCTGCAGCTCCGTCAAGGTAGGAATGGACCTGTCCGAACCTTTTGATACCGTGCGAGGTTTCAGACAAGGCGATCCCTTATCATGCGACCTCTTCAACTTCGTCATGGAGAGTGTTCTGCGAAAGGCGGGAGTGCATCGAAATGGCACTATTTTTCAAAAAAGTGTCCAGTTGCTTGCATACGCTGACGACATCGACATCAGAGGGCGTACCAAAACGAGATGTCACTGCTGCCTTTAGTGCTATTGAACGGGAGTCTAAGAAGATGGGTTTGGCAGTAAATGAGGGCAAAACGAAGTATATGTTATCGACAAGTAGAGCCGTGCGGCGTATTGATTCACATATTACGGCCGATAACTATACTTTTGATACAGTCAAGGAATTCATTTACCTTGGCTCCGCCGTTACCACCGAAAATGATGTCAGTCTGGAGATCAAGCGCAGGATTACTCTTGCCAACAGGTGCTATTATGGTCTCAATAGGCAATTGAGTAGCAGAGACCTCTCTCGCAAGACGAAACTAATACTCTACAAGACGCTCATCATACCCGTGCTTCTTTATGGGGTAGAAGCATGGACCCTATTAAGAACTGATGCAGCTGCCTTGAGAGTATTCGAGAGAAAGGTCCTACGTAAGATCTTCGGTCCAGTGCGAGTTGGCGATGATTTTCGCATCCGATACAACAGTGAGCTGTATGAGCCCCTTAACGACATGGACGTTGTACAGCGTATTAATATCCAGCGGCTGCAGTGGCTCGGCCATGTCGTTCGAATGGAGGAGGATGCTCCGGCGAGACGAGTATTTGATGCGGGGATCTGCGGAAGTCGACGAAGAGGACGACCTTGTATCCGTTGGAAGGACCAAATCGAGGAAGCCCTGTCATCGCAAGAAGCAGAAGCGCCTGGAAGGATGTGTTGCGGCAGGCCGAAATCCGTTAATCGGGTTGTTGTGGCCAATTAAGTAAGTAAGTAAGTCTATTTTTGAATATTTTGCTAATTTGTGGATCTGTTTCCTTACCAACATATACAATATCTATATCATAAGAAAGGTTTTTTAAGGCGCGTACAATAGTGTATACAATTTGTCCAAGGACGATCATTCATGTCCGTTCTTTAAGGATATTCTGTAAAAAAAATGGTTTTTGAATTTTTTGTTCGGGGTTGTTTGTAATAGAAATGCCAAATTAACACATTTTAATCTTAAAAAATCCTTTCTTATGATATAGATATTGTATATGTTGGTAAGGAAACAGATCCACAAATTAGCAAAATATTCAAAAATAGACCCTTTTTCAAAATGGTCCAGCTCACGAGAGGTCGAATCTGGACCCGAAATATTTGAAATGTTGTCTTAAAAAAGTCCAAGGTTTATTTTTAGGAGGGTACATCGAGCACTTTTTTTGGTGAGTCGCTCCAATGTACATATACTAGGTGAATATGTATGTATGTGTCAACAAAAAAAAAAAAATTTTATAATTTTTATTAAATGTCCAATTTTAAAGAACAACAATTCATACCTCAATTCCTAAAAAATAAATTCAAAATTATATAGCCCCGATTAACACTAGAAATTCTTTTTATATTCTTTCAATTGTTCCTTTTGTAAGATGTAGTATGTTCAAATTTGTTAGTGTTTTTAACTGTTCAACGTTAGGTAGATTTTTTTAGTCGTTTAAAAATTTAAGAATTTGAAATTGTTGTTGGACACTGTAAAATTACTTTGATCGTCTATATTTTTGAGATTGTTGTTTATTATTCCCTTCAAGATGTTCACTTATTAGATATTAATGCAAAAATCGGTCACCCAATATTAAAATTCACAACACTAATTAGAAAAAACAAAAGTAAAATAAGACAACTAATCAATCCATTAACATAAAGACACTTATACACAAATTAAAAAAAAAACTAGCGGAGCACAACTTATAACACGTCTATTCAGCGCAAGATAAAAGTAGGTATTCGTATTGTTGAGTTTGGGACGTCACTAATCCACATGAAATTCAAAAGCATCTAATTCATCACTAAAATGCCACTGTTTAACATGGATATTGCACTGGCAGTGTAATCGGCCAGGCCTTCACTGTCAACGTCACCTATAGGTCGTCGTTTAACAATTTCCTTTGACCTAAATTGGATGATCTGGTTACCAATGATATTTAGTTTCAACAGCATTGCGCTACGTGCCTCATAGCTCATGCTTTATTCGATATTTTGAACATGCGATTTGAAAACATATTTATCTGAAATGATAACCACGATTGTGCAACGACTCACAAACCCCAACCCATGCTGTCGTCGAATTCAACCTAATTTATGCATCAGAGTCATGGAAATTTGAACATTTCGATTGCTCTCCACCAAACGAAATTCTATTTTACATTTGAATGATATTTTATTTCACACATATTGGGATTAATTTTTTAAACGAATAAGAAACGAAATTTAGTTGATATCTCTCACAATCTTTCTTTTATTTGAATTTAAAAATAGGAAGCGCATAATGAAAGATGCGATACTTCTAGATTAAAATGACTACTGAACCTACTTTTCCTGCATTACGCAGTGATTTCTTTTGGATTCCTACAAAATGAATTAATGTGTGATTCAGTTTAAGTTTTTTTTTGGAACTATAAATTTATATTTTAGAGAAATAAAATCGTGCATTATCAAGTGGTCCCCACTATTTAAAGAGTTTACTTATCATTGCATGAAAAGTCATTATATTCTTACAAACGCTTAAGAGATTTTTTTTGTTTGAAAAGCGTAAAATAATTTTCTAAACATCATGGTTAGAGGAACAATAAGAGTTAAAACATTATTTAATTGCATTTTCAGGTAGAAAGAAATGATTAAATCCTTTAATGACATAATAAAACCATCACTATCGCTATCCTTGTTGCATTAAATTTTTTAAGCATCACTTACATCAACGTGCCCATTAAAAGCATTAAAATTGTAAAATTAAAGGAAACCATGAAAATGTAATCTCTTCATACAGACACAGATAATGGATTATGGACGTGCGTGCGAATAAAAGCAGCACACGAAAGCAACATAGAGGAGGTAATAGAGCAAAACAAACATGAACACTGTGGCCAAAAAATTATGATCAATACGCAAACCTAGTAAAAAGCAGAAGTAAACAGATATCATCTGCTTGGTACAAAGGAACAGATGCGTCCGTAGTAAGCTTGACTTAACTATTGACTGGACTGAGGCATTTGAAAAAAACACTTATGATTAAATAAAATGTGCTTTTCCAGACTACCTCAATAAAGTAAATATTCTGGCCATGGTATTGTAAAAATAAGGGATTTCAGAGGGTTTTGTTTTTGTAATATTGGATGTCTTTAAGGAGCTTGACAGCTTTGTGACAATACAAGACAGAAGTGTTGTATGAATGGATTTGTTTTGTAAAGGGCTATCCATTTCGTGGTTTCAAAAGTATGGTACTGGAATTCGACATATGTCAAACCTAGTAATGAAACCAATTTTTTTTCCTTTCAGTTGAAAGTCTGACATTGACGAAAATGGATCGCTTAACTAACACACAACGCATAAAAATGATCAAAACCTACTAGAAAAATGGTGATTCTGTCACAGCCATCTATCGGCGATGGAAGGTAATTGTTCGAACAAAATTTTCTTCAGCTATGAAGCACATTTTACACTCGGTGGGTATATAATAAACAAAATTGTCGTATTTGAGGTTCTGAGAGTCCACAAGTAATTGAAGAGAGGCCATTACATTCAGAAAAAGCCATGAAGTCGCCGTGGTCTAGTAGGTAGTGCACTGGCTTATTAGACATAAAGCCAGGGTTCGAGTCCCAGGCCAGACATCAAAATAAAATAAAAAAAAGTATTTTTTCGGCGATTTCTTCTCAGCAGATTTCTGGCAAAAACCCTGAGTGTAAATAAAATTGCCATGAAAAGTTTCTCGAAAATCTGTCGTTCGGAGTTGACTTTAAACAGTAGGTCCACCTTTTAGCTGCATTCTATAATCTGGACATCAAAGACCTGTGGTTTTTATTAAAAATATGAATTTTATATATAGCAACACGACTGCATAATATTTATATATGGCAACAATGAATTATATTAAATTATTTTTATTATTATTTTTTATTTATTTAAGTGAAATGATTGTATCGTGTTTCTCTGCGAATGTAAAGTATTCCTAACAGTTTTACTAAGTGCCAACAAATTATGTTTTATTGTAAATTCCCCACGATCAATTTAAGGACATTGCCACATATCATTGTCCTACGTGAAGGTGATGTGAATTGACCATCACGATCGATCAATTTCACCCCCTTAGACTTTTACTTTTAGGGTGCCACCGATGTATGTGTATCAGCCACATGCAGAGGCAGTCCTCAAAGCCAACATAACCATCACCCCAGTCAAATACAGTTATCGTACTGATTATACCTATTTCATGTGTAATGATTTCATAACAAATTTATTTTCTTCAATACACGTTTGTTAAAGCAAATGTCAGCGGTTTTTCAATGAAAATTATTACAAGATTTATAATGGGCTCAACAGTAAATACGGAAGGAAAAAGTTATTTATACCCTGCCTCTCTCAAACAATTTCGCCACATACTTCCGTTTATTGTTTATAAAAGAGAAGAGGCTCTGGTTTCTCATGTCCTTCGCTTAATAAACCATTAAATGGATTTGAGTCAGCGGTTTCCTTTCATTTTACTCGTTATTCAGCCATAAATATGAAATGGAATTATTGATTGTTAATATTGTTTTGAATTTTTAGCTGTTTTTAGCGTTGTTATCTTAATTGTTGTAACAGTTCTATTTTTACACAATTTTAACACATAAAAAACAAAGAGAAGTTACAAGTTATCCTTGTTTGTATAACAACGTCAGTAACACAAGAAGTCTTTCAAGTCAGTAGTCTTCCAAGTTTAAAGTAACACAGCAGGAAGCAAATCATAATATACGAGGAAATAATTCTATGTTTTTGGTGTGGGGACATTTCAATTCTTTTGACTCCATTTTCAAGAAATGTGCATTTAAAATTATAAAAAAAATTTTTTTTTTTTTTTTTTATTAGAAAATCATTAAACAACGATTACCAACTTCCTTTTGCTTGAATTGAATTTAGTTTAATATAAGGCTCTATGTAAAATGGGACAATTTGACCTCTTAATTGTCAAGTACACGTCCTCTAACTTAAGCTAATTTAATCTAAGCTAAGGCTCGATGCACCAAAGAGTTCGTACCACATTGATTATTCTGCACGAGGGATTTGAGGGAATGCTAACTTTACGAGGAGTTGTTGTTAACCTGTAGTCGAGATTGTGTATTTTGGGTCCATTAGATTTATTTTCTTAAGTAGCAGCTGTATGCGAATAAGTCGCAAATTACAGTGGTCCTCAAAGCCGTTGTAATATGTAAAAAAAATTCTTGGATCTAAGAAACATGCTGCTATATTTTTCAGGGACCGCAAATAACTGTTATTTTTGAATTTTTGATTAATAAAAGCAAGCGCAAGGAAGTTTCAGAGTACAGAATCAAGTACATCATTTTGATTGTCTTGGACCAAATTTTTGTAAAATGCGATGCTTTTTAAAAACCTGATTTTTATTTTTTAAAAAAAAAGTTATTTTTTGAAAGTTATTTCTTGTCTTATTTTCTTATTTTCAGGACATTTAATTTAAAATTAATCACATTTTTCCTTTAATATCTTTAAAGTTTTTTTTTCTTTGTTCAAGTGAATTTCTTCAGTATTTACATTTAAAAGTATTTTTATATGAGTTGTATGAAATAATTATGGAGTTGGAGTGTAGAAGTTGTGAATTAATCGTAACCGAATTAAATGGACAAAAGTATAGACCAGAGCTCTTCATTTCCTATGCACGCGTGTTTTTCAGCCCTTACTAAATTTGCAACAACGTACTCGCAAGTATTAAAAACACACTTAGTCTCGTTTGAGTATTCATTGAAAGAGGTTGTTTTGTCGCATTATTTCTTGCTTTTGCTTGCTTGAAGATCTCCTAATGCAGGGATGGAAAACTTAATATTTTTAACATCAGCGTATGGTGTACGATTTCAGAATTATAATCTTTATCAAAATAAATTATTCTAATTTATTAAAACAAATTTAATAAAACAAAAACAACTTATATATAACTATTCAAAAGAACTACATATAAAAAAGAAAATTTTTTTAAAAAATATTCTATAAAAAAGAAAAAATTTCAATCTAAATGCTTTCTTAAATCGATATAGTCAAAGAAGTCTAAACGAATTTAACAAATTTTAATTCATTAAACTAATATTTTTAATTAAAATACCATCATTTTAAAATTTAAATTTTTCATCCTTGTATTGAAGTGAATGTAAGAGCATAAATTTTTCTCTTTTCCTACTCTTGGCTCTCGCAACAACTGACAAGTGTTGCAAGTGTTGCCTGGCTCTGATATAAACTCATGAATTATAAAGATTACTACGTGTACGTAGTATAAATGCTTTGTAATTTATTTTGATTTTTAATTACAATTGTTTGTGTGTGAAAGAACTTCTTTTAATTCATCGGAATATTTCCTTGACGGTTAGTATTTGAGTGTTTTAATCTCTTTTTCTCTTACTCTATTTTTTTTAAACACACATTCTTCGAATCTTTTGTGTATTTCTGACACTCCTTTGGTGTATATGACAAACTTATTTCCATTTAATTAATTGCAGCTGTAAATTTGTTACTATAGCTTAAGACTCACAGTTTTGTTTTGCTTGGGCAAGTTATTCATTTCATTTGTGTCAATATTTTTTAGATTCTCATTGTCTTTTGAGATGCTAAATCACACAAAACTTTCTTGCAGCAACTTCTATTTTTTGCAATTTGTTTTGTTGCGTATGTGCTAGAGCCTTTTAATTTAAATTAAAAATGTTCTTAATTAAATTTCTGTGAAAACAGATGTTTTGTTATTTGTAAGCAATCCGTTTACTTACAAAATATGTCCTAAAATATTACTACAAAACAAATAACCTATAAAACCCACTGTCCACCTTGTCGTATGAGTTATTTAATCGAATTGCATTCATACGTCTAGTTGATCATACAAATAACAAAACCAGACAACGAACTATAAATGCTTATTAAATGTGGCCATTAATAAAAAAGAAAATCGTGGAATGCTAATGGAATTACAACTTTAACTATTGTAGGGACAAATATATATTTTTCTTTAATTCTGACAACAGATTATTTAAAAATCAAAAAATGAGGAGATTTTTTAACTACATATACTGTTGATATACTACTGACTTTGAATGAAATACCACAATGCTATTCGAAGATTGCCTGTATAGGTTGCATGGTAGTGAATCATTTATTTTCAATCTTATCATATCTGTCTTCGAATGACTTACTCTACGATCGAGAGAATATAAATGAAAATTATTACTGCAATTTGCAAAGGGAAGATACATACATAATTGGTCAGTATAACCATTCAGTCGGGACTACAACCTATCTTCTCACAGCACTTATGTTGACTGTGTTAAGTTTATACATGAGTGGCAGGGCTTACAGTTTGAAGTCGACGCTTAATATAGATTTTTGAGAAACTTTTCATGGAAATTTTATTTATCCCAAGTTTTGTTGGCAGAAATCTGCTGAGAGGAATTCGCCGACCAAGTAGTTTTCCATATTTCTTTTTGTTCGATATATCTGACCTGGAGTTTGAATAACGGCCTCACGTCTATCAACCCAACATACTATTAACACATACTATGAAAACATACTATTAACAGTTCTGAATTTTGAAATGTTTCTTATCTGTTAATAAGACTGATGTCTCTCTCTCTCTCTCTCATTCTTGCATTCTAAATAATTTTTTCATGTTAAACGTCTATTAGTATTAATACCAAGATATTTAACAAAAGAAGATTTGGAATTCACAATGTCATTTAGATAAACAGGAGATCAGTCATTATTTTTAAGAACATAAGTAACCAAAGTAGGCTCATTTGATTTCATTTTAACCCATTAACCGCCTAAATAAATCCAGAAGCGATAATTTACAAAAAAATTTTTTATTTTTTAAATCATTGTATACAAAATTAATATAAAATTATGAAAAAATTTAAAAAATAATAAAGTGGTGGAGTAGGGAGGTTGTACTCAATTGAATACGGCAGCGCCAAATAGGTTAATATTTCACTTTTTAATCCCATGGTTGGTCGTTACCACCCTTCAGTCAGGGTTCAGAACTGGCTTCTAACACTACTTATGTGTGTTAAGTTTATACATGAGTGGCAGGGCTTACAGTTTGAAGTCGACGCTTAATATAGATTTTTGAGAAACTTTTCATGGAAATTTTATTTATCCCAAGTTTTGTTGGCAGAAATCTGCTGAGAGGAATTCGCCGACCAAGTAGTTTTCCATATTTCTTTTTGTTCGATATATCTGACCTGGAGTTTGAATAACGGCCTCACGTCTATCAACCCAACATACTATTAACACATACTATGAAAACATACTATTAACAGTTCTGAATTTTGAAATGTTTCTTATCTGTTAATAAGACTGATGTCTCTCTCTCTCTCTCTCATTCTTGCATTCTAAATAATTTTTTCATGTTAAACGTCTATTAGTATTAATACCAAGATATTTAACAAAAGAAGATTTGGAATTCACAATGTCATTTAGATAAACAGGAGATCAGTCATTATTTTTAAGAACATAAGTAACCAAAGTAGGCTCATTTGATTTCATTTTAACCCATTAACCGCCTAAATAAATCCAGAAGCGATAATTTACAAAAAAATTTTTTATTTTTTAAATCATTGTATACAAAATTAATATAAAATTATGAAAAAATTTAAAAAATAATAAAGTGGTGGAGTAGGGAGGTTGTATTCAACTGAGTACAGCGGCGGGTTATAGGTGAAAAATTTTAAAACATTGTTTTTCATTGCCAGCGAACTCTTGCATGATACAAAGCATATCTTAAATGCTTTTCCAACTTTTTAGGATAGTGATCTATACCATCTTCGGGTAACCCTAGGACCAATGGTGATGAAAGTCGAGCTTTAGTTTGGACATTTTGCCATAAATAGTACCTTGCAATTGAACGTCGGAATAAAAGTTAATCCACGCTATCGCTATGACTCATTACATATAACGGCCAAGCATATGCAATGACCATATCTATTATATAGGCAAACTATGCCCACCACAATTTCTTACCACGAATGATAATTATGTTAAGTGCAATAGACTGGTCCAGCCCATCAACTCATCTCATATGTTTATTTTATGACTGAATCACTTTTGGTATATTGACATCAATTTTTTGTCGTTGTATTGAAGACCAACGTTTTGGTTGCCATTGAACAGTCGCTATTGTTTTTCCATTTCTGCAAAAGAATTTCATTTTGCTTGTCAAACCTATAGTCTTCATTTTTCATTTCTTTCGAATTTCGCAATGGACACTTTTTTGTTCTATTCTCTCTAATAGTTCCAGTCGCACGAAATCCTTTCTCTTTGAGATCCACCAAGAGATTATAGCTAGTAATAATGTTATCAAAAAATACTTCATACGATGGTGAATTAGTTTCCATTTTCTCAAGCAATTTGTTTACTACTCTTTACCCCAAAAGCAAAAAGGGATCAGTAGAAATTTCCTTCGATTTTCCACAAGAAAAATCGGAAGTGGAACTAGCTTTAATCAAGGTACTCACTACCAGAAGAATTGTTACATTCATATTTTAGGGATGCCCGTTTTACATAGATGTGATTAATTATATTTCTGTAAACCCAACAATGTTACCACATTTGGCATATGTTCTGTTATATTTAAATAAGCATAATTTTGTAAAAGCAAATTGCGGACCATTTGTTTTTACATATTTTATAAACAGAAATGCTTGCTTTTAGAAAATTAAAATAAAAAAGAAATTAACAAAACTGAAAAAGCTAAAAAATGTTTTGCTTATCTGCCCACATCAATTTTGTATAAGTTGAAGTGTCCACTTTGTTACAGTCGATTTATATAAAGCCAGATTTGTTTATTATTTTAACAGGCAAAATGTTTCTTTTATGCTAAAAACGCAAAAAAAAATTATAAAAACTTGAAAATTTCAAAAAATTTCACCTAATGATTACCTGTACTCAATTGAATACGGCAGCGCCAAATAGGTTAATATTTCACTTTTTAATCCCATGGTTGGTCGTTACCACCCTTCAGTCAGGGTTCAGAACTGGCTTCTAACACTACTTATGTGTGTTAATTTTATAAATGACTGCAGACTGGCAGAATTTACTGTTTTAAGCCACTTCCGAACGATTTTTAAACAAAATTTTCTAGTTAATTTTAATAACTTTTAATAAATTTTCTGAGAGAAAGTAGCCAAGAAAATAAATTTAACTATATCGTTTTATTAGAGATGTCTAACCTGGAATTTGAATCGTGCTCTCATGTCTAATAACCCAACACAC
This sequence comes from Sarcophaga peregrina, assembly GCA_014635995.1. Classification (NCBI taxonomy): domain Eukaryota; kingdom Metazoa; phylum Arthropoda; class Insecta; order Diptera; family Sarcophagidae; genus Sarcophaga; species Sarcophaga peregrina. The sequence goes on along the minus strand of CM025793.1, from coordinate 53,060,832 downwards.
TATAATTAAACTACGGCGACTACGGTGTTGAGATCGCTGTGATCCAGTCGGTAGTGTGCTGGCTTATTAGACGTAAAGCCAAGGTTCGAGTCCCAGGCCAGACATCAAAATAAAATACAAAAAGTGTTTTTTCGGCGATGTTTTCTCAGCAGATTTCTGGCAAAAACTCTGAAAATAAATAAAATTGCCATGAAAAGTTTCTCAAAAATCTGTCGTTCGGAGTCGGCTTTAAACTGTAGTTCCCGCCATTTATGTATAAAATTAACACACACAATATAAGTAGTGTGAGAAACTAGGTCAATGTCAATAATCCTGACTGAAGGTTTGTAAATGACCAACTAGGTATGTATGTATGACTACGGTGTTAAATTTACTTGTGAATAATATTTAAATTTATGAAAAATTACGGTGATCTAAGCCGAGGAATTAAATTGAAAATGAAACAAAAACAAATATTTATTTAAAGTTTATTTTCTTCTACAGTTGTTTACTATTGGAACTCAGGTGGAAATGAATTTCGATGACATTAAGAAGATTTATTAACTTTCAACTTTTCACTCCCACAGATTTGATTTTCATTTTATCGTTGTTTGCTTAACTACCGTTTTACCAGGAATTAATCAATGCTGAATGCCAAAAAAAAACCAAAAAGATAAAGACAGAAAAAGATATAATAATTCAAAGAAAGCATTTCAAAATACCACGAACACAGATGTTTTCTCATAAAGTTTGTGGTAGAAATGAAAACATAAAATTTTATTTAATCAAGTTAAAGTAATAAAAACTACAGATTTGAATTAAGTTTTCTGTTTTCTGCTCGCTTATGTCCCTAATAATGATTTATTATCGTAATATTATTTCGAGTTTTAAAGTAACGAAAAATATTTTTGTCATTTTTATTATACCAAAATAAATATTTGTATATCGATGCAGTTAAAAATCTCAATTTCATGGAATAACTGACTTTTCACTATTCTTTAATGCGGAGATATATCACTTTGTTTATAGAGAATCTATAATATATAGTTTAATTTAATTGTATAATAAACTAAATTTCTAATAATGTAACGTATGGACTAGGGATGCCAAACGGGATCGATTGTTAAAAATCCCGCGATTTGAGATTTTGTAAATCCCGATCCCGAAATCCCAGGAAATTTCGGGATAATTCGGGATCCAAAAATCACTACCACCTGCTGATGTAAATAAACCTCTTTCTTTGGACAGTTGAGTATCTAAATCAGTTACCCTATTAAGTCTTTTTATAGGGCTTTTGTATTCTTCGATGCCATCAAATAATTTTTTATCACTGGAAGTAGAATTTTCTTCATCTGAGATGCTATTATCAAACTCCCGAAAATCCTGGGATTCGGGATTTAGTGAATCCCGATTGGCATCCTTAGTATGGACTATACTTTTCAGTAGTTTTAATATAGGATTATAGGTAAAACTACTGCAATACAACCTGTCGATACAATACGGTTCCCAAAATTCGAAAATTTTGCTATAATTGGTACTCTTATATCCCACAATGCAATCGAATGTGGAAAAGAAAAAGCTACTCAATAAAAAAGTCCACTCAGCTCTGATTTTGAATAAGCATAACTATATAAAAGCGGACAAGAATGCCTGAAATCATGCTAAGTAATAAAGAATACTAAGATTTATTAACCGTAGATCAAGCCTTAAAAAAAATAATCCTACCTTATTTATCACTTTTGATACATACTTGTACTACATAATATTTTCATGATTATTGTTAAAAAAATTTAAATATGTTAGTTTATTTTATAACATTTTATTATCACTTTTATGAAATTTATGTAAAAATTTTTGACATGATGAACGTTGCAGTATGGTTTTTTACGTAAAAATCAAACAAACATCAGATTGATTTCATTTTTATCTAAATGGCAATAATTTGACATCTAGTACCCTTGATTTGTGGTGATTTATAAGTTTCCTAATGTTTAAGTGGGGCAGCTTGTTGTCACTCGCATCAGTACCACTCTCAATTGAGGGATAGCTGAAACCTAATGGTACAAACCATGGTTATATTTCGTTAGAAAAATTTGTTTTCAACGTCATATAAAAAAGTTTCCCGTAGCAATAGAACATCGACAATGTTAATATCAGGGCTCTCTTTTGGATTTCTCTCTGTTTTTCCGGATACAAATTTTTCCAAATAAGGTTGTAAGTAGTTGCTACGTACTTAGAATGTACTTGGGTCTAAAACTGCTATTTCGATTTCAGTGGTCGATTAAATTTTTAATGACCATAAAATTCAATTAGGTACTCATTTACAGCGACAAAATTGTTGGAATCAATAAAAGCTAAAACGTGTACATTTGTCATTATTTCCGATCAGCACATTATCAAAACGAATGATTCTGCAATAGCATAGGTACATACATAGTTCACTGAAATATTATGCGTTTGTAATATTAATGAAATACAACATAGGACGAAACACTTTTTTTAAAAGTAAATATGAAACGAGCAGTAAGTAAGACTTTACAACATTTCAGGAAGGATTGCGTTTCTGTGTTCCATGTAGTAACATCCTTGGCAATAAACATCCTATTGTCATATTTGTTGCTGCCAATACTTTTGTTAATTCATAAAACGAGTTTCTGTTTTCTTCTTCTTCTTTAGAGTCTTCTACAGCAGGAACATACTTATATATATAGTCGGATATTACAACCTTTCGTTGTAAATTGGAAATAACTGTCCTGAGGTTTAATAAGCTAACGACTACTACCGTCAATATCAAGGATATGTCAAAAACAGAAAATTCAAACTTTTCACTTTCCTCCAACACTTATTTTTCAATTCCTTCTCAAATACCATAAATAATGTATTATTTACGAGAAAACTTCCCAAAATCTTTGGAAACTTTAAAAAATTTCAAACAGAACACTAAAGAGTCGTGAGGAAGTTCGTGTGTATCAAAAATGATACATAAGCCAGAATTATGAAGTTTTTAATTTTTTTCACCTCTGTTTGAAATTTTCTTTTTTGATTTGGTTTTAAATAATGACGATAATAATTCCTACGAATTCTAAAAATATCAGACATCTAACATTTTTTGAATTAAAGTTTAATAACTTCACACCTCATAACATAAGTGGTGTGAGAAACTGCGGGCTTCTTGGGGACGATTGCTGTAGACTGTCCAATGGTAAAGGTATAGCACTGGCCATTTTATAGTACTAGCAGCAACACGTTTCCTAACCGTTCGCATTTTCCCTCTTTTTTTCCACCTGCACTGCATGAGTAGGAGTCATCCCCTGAGTGCTGGTTTTATTAAAAAAAAAAAATAATAAAATGTATCATTTCTGATGCAAATCTGGATCTACGGTTAAAAGTTCTGGCTTTATTGTTAATTTGAATGATTAAATCTTTGAATAAAAAATATATTAAATAGATTTAAAATCGAATAATTAAAGTATGTAGGTTGTTTTAATAAACAAGTAAATACAATAATATACGCAGTATATACTATTTGGAGCCAAATTCCGATTGTCGCACGGTGTTAATATCTTCTAAAAAGCAATTTCATATAACCCAGAAACTATCAACCGTGTTATAGGACGGTCGCCTATATATAAAATTGTGTAGGATTTGAAAAACAAATAAATAGTGATGATACAAAAGAATATTCTGATAAAAAAATTATGAATTTCATTTCAACTACATCGTTTATACTCTAAAATATAACCCCACCGATGAATATATCTGCCTTCTGTAAAGGTATCACTACATGATTATGTACATTTAAATAATTGTAAGTGCTTTGAAAAGTAAGGCGAAATTGTACTTGAACTAATCCTGCATGAGTCATAAAGAGTACAACAAACATCTAAAAATAAATGCTCTGCAATTTATTTGTGTAAATGTATTCCTTTATGTGTTGAAGAACTTCTTATAATTCATCTGAACGCTTTGTTGATTGTAAGTAATTCAGTATTTTTTCTCTCTCTCTCTCTTTCTCATCTAAACACACATTCTTCGATTCTAAAGTGTTTTCCTGACGCTCTTGTGGTGTAAGATAAATTTATTTGCATTTAATTAAGTAGAACTGTTAGTTTGTTAGAATCATTTGTGACTCGACGTAAAAAAATCACAGATTAATTTGTTTTTCTTCTTGGACAACTTATCCATATTATTTGTGTTATTATTCTCTGCTTTTACGACTGCAGATTTTCTTAATGTATTTTAATGTGTTAAATCACAGTACAGGGTGGCTAATATGTATTGCAACCAACTTCAGATTGTTATCATTTGTTAACCGCTCGCCTTACCGCAGACAGATTTATTCCAGTGACTGTTCATTTTATTATTTACAAGCTTACAAAAGCATTTTGATCTATAGCAATCAGAAAAAAAGTTATTCGTGATGTAATGCAAGCGTGATAGTTTGATTGCTTTATATTTGGCTGGAAAACCGCAGGTGGTTATCGTTAGAGCCCTCCAGCATTTAAATGTGAATAAATCTTTTGTTTCTATTACAATTGCTCGTTACCGTTATACTGGCAGAGCTGCACCGCGTCCGAAAAGTAGTCGAAAAAAACGGTAACAGCACCAGAAATGAGCCGAAAACAAAAGTCCAGATTTGATCGAAATCCACGCCGCATTGGTAGAAAAATTGCTCGTGAGCTGAACATATCGCGAGAACAGTTGCAACACTTATTGAAAAATGAGCTTGGACTAAAGCCTTTGAAGTTCTAAAAAGTGTAAGAGCTCACCGATGGGCAAAAAAAAGGGAAAGTGGAAAGAGTCAAGGAGTTACTTCGCTTGCACGAAAGTGGCCAGTTACCGAATTTGGTTTTCACCGATGAGAAGCCACTCCAAACTGAGCAGTTTGTAAACAAACAAAAGTGATCAGGTTTACTTGCCAAAGGGGTTAGCTAAAAATTTTCATCTGCGATCAAGCGTCGCTGGTGGTAATGGTGTGGGCCGCGGTAAGGGCTATGATCGCTCCGCGCTCGTATTCATCGGCCATTTGGTCAAAATAAATGTCGAATATTATTGTTAAAATATCTTAAAGACAGTAATGAAGCCCAGGACAGATAAATATTTAGGCCGCAGATCATGGACATTCCAACAGAACTCAGCACCACCGCCCTCTGCATGCGTAAACCAAGAATGGTTTTAAAAGGAGGTTCCTCGCTTTATTTCTCCGCACAATGACCACGAAAATTTCCGGATCTCAATCCGTTGGACCTTTACGCCTGGAGCAATTTGGAGAGTAAGGTTCTCACTAAAAAATATCAACGTGATGAGGACAGCGCTTCGCCGGAAATGGGCCAAAATACCGCCGAACAACTTCCGTGCAGCCTGTGATGGTTGCCTGATGGTTGTCTGATTCCAAAATTTGATGTTAGTGCCAACATTTTTTGCTTTTGAACAATAAAATTAAAAAAAAAAAAAATTATAAAAATATTGCTCTTTACTTTGCTGCATAATATATCAGCCACCCTGTAATTTTCTTGCAGCAACTTATGTACTTCACAATTAATCTTACTCCTAGTATGCTCCGAGCTTGTGATATTTTAATTTTAATTGCAAACATTTGTAATTAAATTTCTGCGAAAACAGATTTTTTATTTTATTTTAAGCTGGCTGTGCATCAAATAATTTATAAAGAACACTGACCGCCTTGGCGTATGAGTGTTATTTACACAGAATTGATTTCATACGTTTTGTTGACCATAGAAATAACAAAACCAGACAACAAACTCGAAATACATATTTAATGTGGCCTTTTAATAAATAATAAATAAGCTACAGATTGTTAATGGTATTAAAAGACTTTTCTTTTGAATTTTAAACAATAAAAGATTATTTAAAAATAAGGAAAAAATTTTTTTAAACTATTTCTTGATTGTACATCATGTAACGCCTATTTGTCCTATACCAGGTATATTTTGTCATACCATACCAGTTATGTTTACATACATACATAATTGGTCATTACGACCCTTCAGTTGGGATTATTGACCTAGTTTCTCACACTACTTATATTATGTGTGTTAATTTTTATACATAAGTGGAGGGACTTACAGTTTAAAGTCGACTCCGAACGACAGATTTTTTGAGAAGGACATAATTGGTCATTACAACCTTTTGTTCAGGATTGCGACAAAGCTTCACACACCACTTATGTTGTGTATGCTAATATTTATATTAGTGACGGGACTTATAGTTTAAAGTTGATTTCGTAGGAAAGATTTTCTGAAATACTTTTTATTTGCTTTTAGGGTTTTTGACAGAAATGTGTTGAGAAGCGGTTGTCGCAGTTTTCGATTTAAATGAGAAGTCTGATCTGTAGCTCAATAGTGTCTGTTGATTTTTCCAAGCATGCAATCAGTAAGCAAGTTTTGGAGTTATCATTTGTTTCAGGTTTAACGAAATGATATCACATCGAATCTTAAGCCTGTAGGGTCTTTAATAGGCAAATTACGTCTTCACATTAGCAACAGTATGATACGCGTCATTGACTTGTTAGAAGTGATAATCACCACGAATTATTAATTCTTATGAGCTTTTGAGGAATTCATTCTTAAGAATGTTTGCCATTACAACACTTTAGGTTAGAATTGCGACCAAACTTTTCACACTCTTGTTGTGTTGTTAATTTTATAAATAAGTGGCGAGATCTGCAATTTAAATTCGACCCTGAACGACAGATTTTTTAAAAAACTTTTGATGAAATCTTTACTCACTCTTACAGCTTTTGCCAGAGATATCTGTACTGGGATTTGAAGCGCGGCCTTACGCCTAATAAAAAACTCGCTATCTGCTATACTATGGCGGATTCAGTTCTTATTTAAATACTTCCTCTTAATTGTTATTTTCTCAATAGATTCCAAACTATCCCCAAAGGTGGTTTAAATTTAAACTTAAAGTTACTCGCTGTATAATAATTTGTTTCTTTTTTTTGTTTTTTTTTAAGTTCATTCAACTAAATAAATTTAAACGAAATTTGATTTGATTTATGAATTTGCAACTTAGTTTAAGTTAGGTTAGGTTAGAGGGCATGTTCTTGTCAAACATGCCAACTAAAATACCCTGTGGTCGATAGTACAACGTCCAAACTTCTCGCACCACTTATATTGTGTGCGTTAATTTTATACATGAGTGGCAGGACCTACAGTTTAAAGTCGACTCCGAACTACAGTTTTTTTGAGAAGCATTTCATGGCAATTTTTTACTTTCAGAACACGGGCCTTTCGTCTAATAAGCCAACACACTATCTAAGAGACCACGGTGATTTCAAAAAAATTCCAACTTAAATTCCTTATAAATTTATGACAGTGGGTAACAAATTTTGAAAACCTTATAAGAATTTTAAATTATAAAGCATTTAACAGGCATTATTCAAATAGATATGACAACTAAACATCAGCTGGATGCATTTATTTGCATTTGCATCATAATGACAGACATTGCAAGAAAATACTGTGTGCAATTAATTTGTATATGGCAAGGACATGAGTAGGCATCATGCTGTAAGTAGTGGCTTTAGTTATAAAACAGAAATCGCTTAAAGAAATGAAAACTTTAGCGAGATTGCAGTTAATAAAAAAACAAAAAAAAAAAAATATTTTTTAACATTATTTATGAATTCATTGCTATTTATTGCATCAAAATTCATCCACTTTTCTAGTTTGAGTATAATTTTGCTGGTATTTGAATGTCTTCCATTTCATGGTTTGCACTCATATAACTGTTGCTTACTCGTATAACTTATTGCTTTGAGTATTCTCGTTATGATACTAGTATTCTCAAGATGCAACTGCTACTAAACACACGCAAACACTGTCGTAAAAAATATTTTGCTTGATTTTCATCATTGGCAATCATTTGCAGAGGATTGCTTTAAAAAAGAAAAATTGAATTCAACTAAAGAGGTTACACTGTTGCCATTCAGTAATCTGACTGAAGTCTAGTATTTTTAAGACTCCATTTTGTTTTTATTAAGTAAAAACAACTACACGTAAAACCGTTTAAATAAATTATCTTTTCCAAAGGGAGAATAAACTAAAAAGAAAATTTTTTTTCGGAAATGGGGTAATTGTACCCCCAATGTTATGGAATTTTCTTCAAAGCTTTAACAAACACTTGTTGGCTCTGGAAAACAACATAAAAATAATGAAAAAATGGATAAGAAGAATTAAAAAAATTTCTCCTAATTTTTTTGTTTCTTTTGTAATTTCTTTTTTGGAATAATTTATGTTCGAAGAACTATAATAGAAACGATTATTATCGCTCCAGTAAAAAGGGTATAAAAAATCAGTGATTTCTTGATCTCTTAAAGATAAACTTTCTGTTTAAACGGTTTTAATAAATTAAATAATAAAATTAATAAAATTATTAATAAAATTAATCATTTAATAAATTAATTAATAAAACTTTCGAGTACAATTCCATATCCAAACGACTACGACCTACATTCTCATACCACTTATGTTGCGTGTGTTAATTTTAATTCACAAAGTTTACTTAGGACGACAGAGGAAGTCTCCGCTGAAATATATTTCATATTTTGCTTTGTTAGAGATGTTTGACTTGGGGTTTGAATCGTGCTCTTACGTCCAAACAGCCAACACACTACCTCCTAGACTACGAAGGTAAGTTCAAATTAGTATCTAAAGTCTTTTGAGATTAACATTAATATCCAGGAAGTCCTGGATATATATATACCGACGGCTCTAAATTTGATGATATGGTTGGAAGTGGTGTCTACTTTGGGAAACTGGACCTGAATATTTCTCTCCGTCTTCCAGACTACTGCAGTATGTTTCAGGCGGAGATGATGGCAATTTACCGGGCCGCTCAATGGATCCTCGTCAACGATGCTCCTTTCAGTCGCATCTCGATCTTTTCAGACAGTCAGACCGCGATAAGATCTCTGTCAGGTTTGGTAATTTACTCTAGGATCGTTAGGGAATGTCCCCTTGTCTCGGGGCGCTTCACCAGTGTCTCTCTGGTGTGAGTCGCCGGGCAAACTGAAATTCCGGGAAACTGTAGGACCGACGAGCTCCCCAATTCTGTTGAATTGGGAATGCCACTTGCCTCGGTGAAGTTGACCATTGCGCGGAGGTTCCTTCAGGACACCAACCTATCCTGAGTCAATGAGGAGTCCGACTCCACCGCTAGACTCACCTGGCCCAGGATGGATGGAAGACGTACCATCCGTAACCGGTCGTAATGTCATCTCGACTGTAGTGGCCATGCTTACGGGTCATTTCATCATGGGTAGACACGCTGCGAGAATGAGGCTCCCTTTTAACGACTTCTGGCGTAGATTCAGGTCCACTGAGGAAGAGGAAATTGTTATTCACTTTCTTTGCCAGTGCCCATCTCTTGCTAGGTGTAGATATAGGTTATTTGGCTCCCCAATCCTTATTAGCTTAACAGAGCTCTCATCTACTGATATCAAGGATATAGCTTCGTTCATCAAACTTTCTGGCTGGTTTTCCAATGCGGGATAGTCGTGCTTTTGTTGTGCATCCCTTGCGTTGACCAATTTCTTCCTTTTCCTTGATTTGGCGGAACTTGGTTAGTACAGGGACTGCGTTCACTAATGGTATCACAACGGGCCGCCATGCGTGCTCAAGTGAGCTTTGTGATATCAGAGCTACCACTGCGAACTAACTAACATTAATGTTGTGGTATTGCGGGTAGTGATGTGATTTAATATGCTACACGAATCCTTAAGGCTTCAAATTATATTTACGCATAGTTTTGTTTGGTAGTCGTCATAGTCTAGTAGGTAGTGTGGTGGCTTATTAGAGGAAAAGCTCAGGGTTTGTATGCCCGATCACACATCAAAACGAAATATGAAAAAAAATATTTCTTCGGCGACTGCCTATCACCAGATTTCTGGCAAAATGTCTGTTAGTAAATGAAATTGCCATGAAAAGCTTCTCAAAAATTATTCCTCCGTAGTTGAAATCCTGACTGAAGGATTGTAATGGCCATTTATGTTGTATGAATGTATAGTTTTATTTGTTTAAAAAATTATCAAAATAAGAACATCCAGCGATTGACTGCATTTAGTGATTTGGGAGAATGTGGTATGAAAATGGAAAGAAAATATTTTTAAATTCTTGCTTCAGTTGTTTGCTTTTTTTTTAAGAATTTAAAAATATTTTTTTCCATACATTTTCTTGCCAACAAATGAATTTTAATTAACTCTTATGGAGGAAATATTTTTGCCAACTCTTTTACCATCACACCAATAATGTTTTTATGTATTTAAGAAAGTGTTCTCGGCCCTACTTGGATATTTTAATTAAGAAATTAAATCAACAAAATAATCTGAATATCTGAAATTAAAAAAAAAAATAAAAAAAAAACACACATAAACTGAAGCCGTTGCATTGTGTTTCATTTTCTTTTTTATTTTTTGGGGTTTTTACAAGAAACTTTTGGAATTTAAAAAATTGTTGGCAAAAAACGGATAATTGAAAAAGCAATAAGAAAACTTAAATGCACAATGTCTATACGTATAATTTAGAAATTTGGGATTTGAAAAGATTATTTTGAACGAAATTACCAAATAAATTAAATTTAAGTTTAACAATTGTTCTATTAACCATCTATAATCTCTTATTAATTGGTCATTACAACCGTTCAGTCAGGATTACGCCCTAGTCTCTCACATCACTTATGTTGTGTTTGTTAATTTTATAAATGAGTAGCGGCAAATACAGTTTAAAGTCGATTCCGAACTACAGATTTTTATGAAACTTTTCGTGACAATTTTATTTAATCTCAGAGTTTTTGCCAGAAATCTGCTGAGAGAAAGTCGTCGAAGAAATATTTTCATATTTTCTTTTTGACGTCTGTCCTGGGATTTGAACCGAGGCCTTATGTCTAATAAGCCAACATAATATCTAGACTACAGAGACTTCAGTGAAATCAAATATGGAATCATTCCAATATTTATGCCGTTCGACATTCTTCTAAGTGATCGACTATTAATTAACTATCACCACTTCAAGCTTTGTGGCTATAATATTATTTAAAAGAATATTACCCTGTCAAACTACAAGATGCTCCTACCTTTGGGATGCTTTAAGGCTTCTCACAGTTTGCAAGAATGTGTTCTGATGATTCATTTTCGCATTACAGAATTTACAAATATCTATGGCTCCAGACAATCCACATTGTAAACATACGTTTAGTCTAAAGAGCATTGTCAAAAGACTGGGTTCACGTACAGATATTTATAGAACTCGAGAGATAGTAAAATTAAATTGCATGAATTGTATCAAAAGATTTCATTGTTATAACAAATCTAGAAACTCTTGATGTTCTAGCATGACAATTCAATGTGATGATCGCTGGAATCAGCAAATTTTTAAGTGCCGAGGCACTTGAATATTTCTTAAGACAATGCAAGAAATCTCCTTATCTAATCTCCATACTTATCTCCGACCAAAAATGGAATACAACTTTCAAATATGGGCCGATGCCTCAAAGTCTATTTTGAGGCTTCTCGACCGCGTACAGGAGGAGCGAAAGTTCTAATGAACGACGGAAGGATATTCAATTTTATTGATTCATTGGAGTACCATCGTAATTTGATTTGTATTTCACTATTCTACCAGTAATTCAACGGATTCTACTTTAACGAAACTAGGAGACGTGTCCCCGAAAATCTTATATTCATATGTAGCACACGGCTTCCCGCAGAGCTCATCCGTTTGTTGTCGATTGGCCAAATGAACGCATAATACATACAATCAGCGTTGCCAGTAATTAAAAAAAAACAAAAAAAAAACTTTTAATTTCTGGGAAAAAATTTTTTTTACAAAAACCAAAGACTTGTTTCCTATAAAACTACCAAACATTTTTAAGGAAACACCGGAGCCCGTTGCCCTCTGTTGTTGTTCCGTTGCTTTTATTGCCCGGCACTAATAAAATACACAATATTTTGTTTAAAAATGTAATTATTTTTTGTTATTATTATTGAATGTATTAAAAAAAAATTAAAATTGGATTTTGTCGAAGAAACTTGTTTTATTGGAAACAAGTTTAAAAAAAAGCTTTTTTCATCTCTAAAAACTTGGACAAAAAAAGGAAAAACATGGCAACACTGTATACAGTAGAAACACTATTTCCTCTTTCTTCCCTCCCTCAACTTATTTTCCAACATCGAACACAATGTCAATAAGTAAGGACCATCCCCTGAGTGTTGGATGAAAAAATGCCCAGAGAGATATGCATATCTATGTGTATATCGGACAAGTTATCGAAATGTAGATGTGCTACTGATTACGTATACGATATGCTGTGTGACTTGAATTAAGTCGACGTAGTCTGGTAGGTAGTGTGTGAACTTATTAGGCGTGAAATTACTAATTCAACTCCAGGTCAAAGATTTCCAACAAAATAAACAAATATTTCTTCTTCTCAAAAATATTTGTCGTTTGGAGTTGACTTTAAACTGTATAAAATTAACACACAAAACATAAGTGGTGTGAGAAGATAGGTCGTAATCCTGACTAAAGGGTTGTAATGACCAATTATGTATGCATAATGCAGTTTTATGTTGCACAAAACCATTTAGAGTCAATGGAATACGATTCAACAATTCACTTTGTGCGTAATCGTTGACAATGGCCAAGTCACACTTAAAGACCAGCTAATGATCTGCTGGCGAAATTCTTAATTCGAACTATTACTTTCCATAATTGACTACCACTGGCGATTAGGGTTTCTGCGAGGGAAATGAATATATCAGAATAAGAAGTAGAGCTGAGAGTCATGGTAGTCTAGTAGTGTAACAGACTATAAGTGTAAGGATCAAGGGTTTGATTCCCACCAAAGACTATGGTCTATTACACTACAAGGAGGGTATGGTTTAAGATACTCAGTTCGATATAATTGTATACTTACTATTAACACCAACTTCAAGGTGACCCTGCTTCTTGTGCGCCTACGCCAGTTGATGTTAGGACTTCCTCTGCGTTGACTTTAGCAAATTTCTGTATCTCGTCGGAGCAACTTCTTTCATCGAAACAATCTGGCTGCATTTCAATTCCATTTAGCACAATAAATTCACATTCTTTCAATTTTTATGTTTCTCCACCTCATAGCACAGCCGTAAGATAAATTGCTTTGCATTTAATTAAGTAGTGTTTTCGGTTGATAACAACCATTTGTGTGCTGGCCATTAGGAAAATTAAGTGTAAATTTTTGGTTATTCCAAGTTAATTATTTGCTTTGTAAACGTTCCACCTTTTTTTCATTATTAAGTATCCGTCTACAAGGTTATTCTGGCATTCATTATTATTACGTACAGTGGCGGCCAGAAGTGAGTGCATGTTCACAATACTAAGTTTCGTCATCCACAAAAAACAACCCCATACAAGCAAAAACAAAAAAACTGAAACAGATCAGATAACACGTTTCCAATCAGATGGAAAGCTGTACTGCTATCGAAGAACCGGGGAACACGTTCAAAGATACCAAGCGAAGCAAACTGTCATGGCGGCGAAAATATAATGTTTTGGGGATGCTTAATATGGTATCTAGTAGATAGTGTCATGCGAAAAAAGACTATCTACAGGTTCTACAAGACCATCTCCTGAATTTAATGGACAAATGTGCTTATCCTGAATAAAAAATTGTTTTCCAATTTCTGAGGATGGTCCTCCGAAGTACACAGCAAAACTTTTCACAATATCTTTATGTATGTCTAGGTGCCACGCCTACATATGCAACATTACCTGCTATTGTACTTACTTACTTACTTAATTGGCCATAACAACCCGATTAACGGATTTCGGCCTGCCGCAATACATCCTTCCAGGCGCCTCTGCTTCTTGCGCGCCTAAGCCAGTTGGTCACACCAATCGATGACAGGGCATCCTCGACTTGGTCCTTCCAATGGATACAAAGTCGTCCTCTTCGCCGACTTCCGCAGATCCCCGCATCAAATACGCGTTTCGCCGGAGCATCCTCCTCCATTCGAACGACATGGCCGAGCCAGTGCAGCCGCTGGATATTAATACGCTGCACAACGTCTATGTCGTTGAGGAGCTCACACAGCTCACTGTTAGATCGGATGCGGAAATCATCACCAACTCGCACAGGACCGAAGATCTTACGTAGGACTTTCCTCTCGAATACCCTCAAGGTTGCTGCATCAGTTCTTAATAGGGTCCATGCCTCTGCGCCATAAAGAAGTACGGGTAAGATGACCGTCTTGTAGAGTATTAATTTTGTCGCACGAGAGAGGTCTCTGCTGCTCAATTGCCTATTGACACCATAGTAGTACCTGTTGGCAAGAGTAATCCTGCGTTTGATCTCCAGACTGACATCATTTTTGGTGGTAACGGCGGAGCCAAGATAAATAAATTCCTTGACTGTATCAAAAGTATAGTTATCGGCCGTAATCTGAGAATCAATACGCCGCACGTCTCTACTTGTCGACAACATATACTTTGTTTTGCCCTCATTTACTGCCAGACCCATCTTCTTAGACTCCCGTTCAATAGCGCTAAAGGCAGCAGTAACATCTCGCTTGGTACGACCTATGATGTCGATGTCGTCAGCGTATGCAAGCAATTGGACACTTTTCTGAAAGATAGTGCCATTGCGATGCACTCCTGCCTTTCGCAGAACACTCTCCATGACGAAGTTGAAGAGGTCGCATGATAACGGGTCGCCTTGTCTGAAACCTCGCACGGTATCAAAAGGTTCGGAGAGGTCCATTCCTACCTTGACGGAGCTGCAGGAATTGCTCAACGTCATTCTGCATAGCCTTATCAGCTTAGCAGGTATACCGAGCTCAGACATTGCGGCATAAACACGATCCCTTATGGGGCTATCGAAGGCTGCCTTATAGTCGAACTCGAAGTGTGAAGATCTGGTATATGATGGATTTGCCAGGTCTGAAGCCGCACTGAAAATTCCCAAGGACAATTTTTGCGTCATTGGCCGGGCACTTATCATATATGTCCTCGAGTTTAGCGTAGAAGGCATCCTTAACCACATCGTCCTTATCTTCCGTCGGGGCGTGAGCACAAATCAGGCTGATGTTGTAGAATTTTGCCCTGATGCGGATTGTGGCTATTCTTTCGTTCACAGGTGTGAACCCAGAGACAAGGTGGCGGAGTCTCTTATTAACCACAAATCCGCATCCAAATTCGTGCTTATCAACATGGCAGCTGTAATATATATCGCAAGATGATAGCCTTTTGCATCCTTGCCCTATCCATCGCATTTCCTGTATGGCAGTGATGTCACTCCTACATTTCTTGTGGGCATCCGCCAGCTGGGCGGAAGCGCCCACCCTGTGAAGGGTGCGGACGTTCCAAGTGGCTATTCTTAAATCGTTGTCCTTTGAACGTTTGCCGTGATCGTCAACTTTAAAGGGGATCTTTTTGAAATTCTGTATGCTAGTTTTCATTGGAGTAAAATTTTTACGTGGTGGGTTCCAAGCCCTACGCACAACCCAAATTTTACGTCCAGAGGATTGGAGTTTGCTGCACGCATTAGTTAACATCTAGCAGGTGCGAGAATGCCATCCAGGAGGGGCCGGGAGGAGGCTGCGTGTCAACTTGAACACAGCAAGACAAGGATCGTCCTGGTGGTCGCCATGTTGGCCACAGTCAGAAACTTTACCTTGTTTGCATGCACCCCATCCCTCCCTACCTGCTATTGTAAGATAATAAAAAATACCTAAAATTTTTTACAAGTAACCACAGTTTCAGTATAGATATTTTGAACAAAAATGGGCGAACTAACGATTGTGTGTGTGGCACCTCCCATATAAAGTAAATACGAAAATCTGTATATCTGAAAAAACTGTAACAGCTAGAGTCTCCAATTGTATTGTATTTCAGCTATAGTAAGGTGGCACCTCTCACCTGAAGTAATTACAAAAATTTGTGTATTCTTATCTACCTACATACATATATAAAAATGAATGTGTGTTTGTTTGAATGTTTGAACGTTATAGACGACTAGACGGCTGGACCGATTTGCATGAAATTTTCACATTATCTTCCTGTATGTCTGGAAGCAGTTATCGGCGCCCTTTTATATTAAAATTTCAAGTAGGCAAGGTGCCACGCCCACATATGCTACATTACTTACTATTGTAAGCTAATAACAAGATGGGTATATTGGAAAAATTATAACAGCAAGATACATCAAATTTTGCACAAACAACTACAGTTTCAATATAAATATTTGGGACCAAAATGGGCGAACTAGCAACAGTGGGTGTGACACCTCCCATATAAAGTAAATACGAAAATCTGTATATCTGAAAAACTGTAGCAGCTAGAATCCCATTTTTTAGGATCAAAGCCAGCTGATGAGATAAATGCATGTCTAAAATCATCTTACTTTGTTCGACATGTACATATTCCAAAATTAACTACTAAAATATGTGTTTTCAGTTGAAACGTGATGCTTCAGCTTCAACTTTTTCCAAACAATTGCTTGAAGAATTCTAATGGAACCTATAACAAACTATATACAATTTCCAACAGACTTTTCCAGAATTACACAATCAAAAGAAGAATTAATAAATTGTGTATTTCCCAATATCGAGCAAAATTTTTAAAATTTCCAATGGTTATCTGAACATGCGTTACTAGCATCCAAAAATATTAACGTTAATTACATCAACAGCAATATTCTAAACAAGATTGATGTGAATCCAAGAACTTATTAATCGATCGACACAGTTTGAAATATTAAGGATGTCGTCAATTATCCAGTTGAATTTTTAAATTCGTTAGATTTACCAGGCTTTCCACCACATGACTTACAGTTAAAAAACGGTGTTCCCATTATTTTACTTAGAAATATTAATCCTCCACTATCTTTTGTAATGATACTCGACTAACAGTAAAAAAAATTATTAGCAACAAGTTTAAGGGAACTGATGTATTGCTGCCACGTATTCCTATGACCACATCGGAGATGCCTGCAATATCCTATTCGCCTATTTGCAATAGCGATTAATAAAGCTCAAGGTCAGTCACATGGATAGCTTTACGTTGCATGTTCGCGAGTAGGAAAACCCGTAGATTTATATTTAATTTCGACGGGGGTAGCAAAGCACACCGGGTATTAGCTAGTATTACAATAATTTTTAAAATTTTTTAACATAAAAATAACACACATAAATTCTCAACGTAAACAATTCCCTACAAACTGAAGCCGAATACTGGATTATTTGTATAATTTCTACATACGAATCCCACAAAACATATACAGTTTTTCGAACACTCTCTAATATTTTGTCCTTTTATTTTCGGTATTTTCTTTCAAATATAATTGCCTGCATGGCATACGAAAATCTTAATTTTATTACACTTTTCGCAAGTAATGCTCCCATGAATCATTCTGCTGAGGAAAACGAATAAATTTCAATCTTCAATTATTTCGTCTGTTATGATTTACGGCATACGGTAAATGAATTATGGCTACCGATTTTCATTTACGACAATGTAATCAGCTTTTATCATACGTGCGCTGATGTAAATAATAATACGAGGGTAGAATGCTTTATTAAAGTACCCACATCAAGTTATGTCAGCCTTGCGATTAAGGTGCCCAAAATAATAATTTTATGCATTTTTTTATCATAATTCCCCTACTTGTTATACTAACTATTGTTATAAGAAGAAATTCCTTAACATCCATCGCATTTTTCATATTTAAATGTCAGTACATTTTCTGATTGGAATTGCTTTCATTTTCCGTGTGTGCACTTACTCTTTTACTCGCGTTTGCTTGAGAGTGTATTGCAGCTAAGACCACATATTTCACTGTTAATTAATATCATAAATGTAATCGAGATCATGATAATCAGAACAGAACATCTACCATCCATCCATTTATTATTTACGCTTTCACACGAAATGCAAATGGAACACAAAATGAGAAGGAACTTTAGTAAACTAAAATTCTTTCGAGTGTGACTGATTAATAGGTTAAAATCAAAAAGTTTATGATTGAGCAAATATGTACTATTCAATTTCATCTTTGGTTTGTCTTTAATAAGATTTAAATCCCTGGTCAGACATCAAATCGAAAATAAAAAAATAATTCTTCGGCGACGTCCTCCCAGCAGACCTTTGGCAAAATTTGTCGTTCGAAATCGACTCTCATGTATAAAATTAACGAACACAACATAAGTGGTGTGAAAAGCTAGGTCGTAATCCGTAAATCTTGAAAAGTAAAAACAAGTTTCAGTCAGTTTCATTAATAAAATTGATTTTTTAGGAATCAGCTGCACTTATGTGGAGAGAAGTTTAATTCAGAAGCAAATGGCTTTAGTTTTATGAATTCTACTCACTGCCATTATGAATTTTAAAAGTATATTAAAACATTTTTCTCTCTCTTGAGCACCATCGCCATCTCTGTTCAGCTACGAACAAATAATGGGGAGAACGATGTGTGGAACGATACGGGAGCATATTCATTTTAGGTAGAAGGGTTGTAAACCGGCCACAGAGATCGT
This sequence comes from Sarcophaga peregrina, assembly GCA_014635995.1. Taxonomy (NCBI): domain Eukaryota; kingdom Metazoa; phylum Arthropoda; class Insecta; order Diptera; family Sarcophagidae; genus Sarcophaga; species Sarcophaga peregrina. Next base: position 53,042,327 of record CM025793.1, on the reverse strand, counting down.
ACGATCGTGCCAAATAGCTCATGTAATATTGTATGATCTGAGTGACTTAGAGCTATAGTTGTCGTAAGTAGAGGAATTGTAAACTCACCACCAAAATCGTGCAATTTGACCCGGTTTGACTTTTTCTAATGGTGTTTTTAACTCGCTGTTGTATGCGAATAAACTTTAAACCACAGGGAAGTCCAAAGCCAAAATAATTGGAATTTACGGATGCACTCCACTCAGAGAAACCTTGGCGGACATTTAAACGATATATCAATAGGTATTTTAAACGTATAAATGATTTTTATGATATTTCACAAATATGTATACATCAGTCAGGTTTACGATCTAGCTTCTTACACTACTGGTTTTCAGTGACGGGACCTGCACCATTTGACTGCTAAGCGATTCTGGTAAGAACGCTCGAATATTGCTCGAAAACTAATTCTAATAACCTACGTATAAAGATTTATAGGGTCGTCGTATCTTTGATTTTATTTTAGCTTTTTGACAAAATTGGCAGCGCAAATGCGATTTTCGTAACAAATGAACGCAGTGCTTTTGCGTCGCGTATCAGTCAAACGTTTAAAGCCGACTTCTATCGACAAATTTTTGGAAAAACTCTTCGTTTTTGCAAAGAACTGTTGAGATAGGAAATCACCAAAGAAATATTATTAGTTTTTGTTCATATTTCGTTGCTTGTTGGAGATGCATGTCCTGGAATTTGGACCGTGTGGCTTCACATCGAATGAGTCAACAGACTACATACTAAACTAACCTGATTTCTAAAACCTCACAAGCACTTTGTTTTATTTCTATTTAAAGATAGGAAACGTTTAACGAGAAACCCGAAATGTACAATTGCTTTGCAACATTTTAAATGTATTTTCTATCTTAGACATTACGCTAAAAATTAAAATCAAAAAAATCTTTAAAAACAAATTTACAGAATTGAAACTAGTAATTGAATTAATTTACAGCACCCTAATCTTTATAATTTTTATTGTAATTAACAGCAAATGCAAATATGTAGAGAATAAAAAAGCGGAGCTTATAATTTGAACACTTAAGTTAGTATATGTCAATGGAAGTTAATAGAAAGCAGAATAATTTTGAATAATGAAAAGACTGATTAATCTTATGGTGTAACAGGCATCAGCAAGAGCCCCACATATGAAGAAACGTTATAAGAAGATATTGAGAGTAGGGTTAGATGGAGAAAGCATAATGAAAATAATGTTGATTTCAAGGAAGATCCATTAGGCTTAAAATATTAGTTAAGCAGAAGCTGCACTTTGTTGTTGCGAGGACAACCAGTCCCAAGGATAGTTGTGTTTATGTATTCTGTTGAATTTATTTTTGTATTTTTGCTTAAAGTATTTTAATAGTTTGTTGACACTTTTTCTCCTCACTTTTTTGCCTTTTATCGGTTTGAGTTTGCTCAGTTCTTTGGTCCTTTTCTTTGTTTAGTTCGAACGAAAAAAAAAACAAAATTTATTTGAAACAATAAACGTAGGATACAGAATAGTTCGGACAAGCAAATCAATATAAAATGTGAATGTCAGAATAGGTTACATAATTTTTAGCAAATTTCATAACAATAATGAGAAAAATAAATAAATTAAAAAAATAATAATAAATTAAGAAAACAAAAAATAAATCATATTTGTATATGGGCATCTTCAAATATAACAAAACTCAACGTGTATTTATTTTATCATTATTTTATATGCTTATATCACTTGGTTATTTATTTGTTTGAATTTTTAATTCATGTACTGCACCCTCCAACAGAGACTTCTGAGTTGATAATGGCATCTTGTTAAAGCTATATTTGTGAAATTAGTTGGGAGTCCGTTTTGGGTAATTGCTATTCACAGATAGGCAAGAATCATAGACCACACCATTAGAGAAATCTAAAATCAAAAAAGTCGAACAAACGAGGAACAATAAAAGTTTCTTCAAATGTGCCTCTAATATTCTCTTATTTTTCTATTTTACTGTAACTTGACAAATTCTTCGTCAGGCTTGGTTCTGTAAGATATATCCATGATCAACTTTAACTCACATTTGCCATATACGTGACCCTTTAATGTTGAAAACCAATTACGCGACTTAAACCAATCGATGACATTAGCAGAACACCTGAATATATACTCCAAACGAATTGTACTTGTACTGTTTACCTGAGCTATGTGTAAGGCCTTAAAAACTGAAAGCTTCTTAGATGCACTATGTGGAGAGCTCACGAAATTCCCGTTGGCAGTAAATCTTCTTGAATGCTTGTCCATATGAATTGTCCTTCAATGAGCAGCGTAATTATGTTTTTAACATTTTATTTTTATAAGGTTTCCTAGTAAATTCAGTGTTCAAATTCCATGTCCTCCTCTTCCATTTCTTTCGTTGACCTCGGTTTCTTAAACCTTGACCATTGTGCTCCACTGGCATTATTATGATATTACTGACTTTCTCACTATTACAGATGCTACAGATTACAAAATCGTTTGTAACTTGAAAACGATTAATGGATGCGTTTACAGGGTGCCTGATATGTATTGCAACCGAATTCAGGTTGTTATCTTTTGTAAACCGCTCCTCTGAAAGCTGACGGATTTATTCCAGCGACAGTTCATTTTATTATTTACAAAGTTACAAAAGCATTTTCATCTATTGCATTCAAAAAAAGTTATCCGTGATGGAATTCAAGCGTGATAATGTGATTGCTTTATAAACAACGAAAAAAAATCGATAACAACACAAGAAATGATCCGAAAAATGAAAGCCAGATATGATCAAAGTCCACGCCGCAGTGGTAGAAAAATTGCTCCTGAGCTGAAAATATCGCGAGAACGGATGCAACACATATTGAAAAATGAGCTCGGACTAAAGCCGTTAAAATTTTCAAAAGGCAAGAGCTCACCGATTAACAAAAAAGTTGGACTGGAAAGAGCCAAGGAGTTACTTCGCTTGCACGAAAGTGTCCAGTTATCGCGATTCCAAATAAGCAATTTGTAAACAAACAAAATGATTGGGTTTACTTGCCAAAGAGGTCAGCAAAATATTTACACCTGCGGCCGATGGTCGCTCCTCGCTCGTATTCATCGACAGTGGTGTCAAAATAAATGCCGAATATTATCGGGAAAATATCTTAAAGACAGTATTGAAGCCCTGGGCAGACAAATATTTCGGCCGCAGACCATGGAAATTCCAACAGGACTCAGCACCACCACACTCAGTACACGTCAACCAACAATGGCTTAAAAAGAAGCTTCCTCGCTTCATTTCTGCCGCACAATGGCCACCAACATCTCCGGATCTCAATCTGTTGGACTTTTACGCCTGGGGCATTTTAGAGAGTAAGGTTCTCACTAAAAAATACCGAAGTGTCAATCATCTCCAGACGGCGTTTCGCAAGAAATGAGCCAAAATACAGCAGAGCCACTGTCGTGCAGCCTGTGATGGCTTTGTCGGCCGTTTGATGGCCATAATTTGTACCAAAAGTGGCCAACTCGAACAAACCTACACTGATTCTAAAATTTGATGTTATTTTAAAATTTTTTTGCTTTTGAACAATAAAATTAAAAAAAAAAAATTAGAAAAATAAAGAGCTTTACTTTGTTGCATTATATATCAGCCACCCTGTATGTTTAAGTGTTTATGTATGGGCAAGTGTTTCGGTGTTAACCAATTATTTTTAGTTTTATTTAAAACACAAACAGAGAAGCATATAAACTCCTGACAAGTGCTATTCTGCCTTTTCGTCTCAGCGTTTAGTGTTTTGTATGCACACAAAATAAATCATAATGGTACTTAGGGATAAACCTTTTAATTGACAAATTTGACAGAATTTTACGTTCATCAATCATGCTTTAACATTTCAGTAAATGTTTTAATGGGTTTGTGTATTTGTAATGGTTTGAGTGTAATAAACAGTAATGCAACTGTTATTTGTATTAGCGTGTGAATGTTTCCTAATGGCTTCTAACTGAAATAACAAAATGTAACGTTGCGTATGAGTGATATCCATCTGATGCCTTCCAATACGAAAATAACGATGCGTATGAGTAATATTAGTTATGTGCCATTACATATAACAATGAAAACAGAATTTATTCTCTTGTATTAATCAGATATAAATAGGGTTTCCAAGATTTAAGTTTTGAATACTTATTGTTAATTCAAGTTAATCATAAACAAAACAAATAAAGAATGAACAGTTCTTTTAAACACTTCTTTTATTCTTTATCAATGGAGCCACTTATGTGTTTTCTTGCGATATATTTTTTATATCGCGTTTTTAAAACCTCTATTTCATGCATGTTATCGTATGGACAGTATTAATTGTCGCATTTCGTTCACATTTCCTCTCACTGTGAGCACTAATTCTCCCACTGCAGCGAATAAAAATAGTACTTTGACTAAAAGCAAAGGAACAGAGCCATTGTTTGTTGTCTCACTGTCTTTAAAATTATCACTTTCATATACACCCATGTATTCTATTTTAGAGAGATTGTTGTGTTGCGTTTATTCTGCCTATAGCATTACACTGAAGATAATTATTCTATTTGTAGTTTTCATCTGTATAGGGTCCGCCAAATAACTTTTTTTTTTTGAAAATGCTTTAAAGAAAAACTTCTAAAGATTTTCTCAAATTTCTTTTTTTATTTGAAAGTACAATCCTTCCAGTTAATAATGGAAAATAATTGCATTCAAAGGGTTTCCTCGGTTGTCGCATTGGGAGTACAGAAGACCTGCACGCAAATATTGAAAAGCCGACAAACTCAAAACGAGTCACTGTTTGGTGCGGGTTTTAGTCCAGAGACATAATTGGGCAATTTTTCTTCGCAAGTGAGTAAGGAGTGGCCGTTTCAGTCAATGCTGATCGTAAAATGAATTTTTGTTCACAAAAATTGACGAGGAGGATATTGCAACACTTGGTTTCAACAGAACAGCACTACGTGCCACACAGTCGAAGCTACACTCGATGTTTTGCGCCCTGTTTTTGAAGATCGCATTATCAGCCGTTTTGCCACCTCAGTTGGACTATTACTTGTGGGGTGCCGTCAAAGGTAAGTGTTACACCGACAAGCCAGAGACAATTGACGCTTTAAAGGATAATATACGTAAAGCCATTGGTGAAATACAGTTGCACACAATCGATAATGTTATTAAAAATTGGTCCGATCGTGTAGACTACCGCATGGCCAGCCGAGGCAGCCGTTTGAATGAAATAATTTTCCATTATTAACCGGAAGGATAGTAATTTAAAATAAAAAAAAAAACTTGAGAAAATAGTCAGTAGTTTTTTTTAAAGCATTTAAAAAAAAAAGTTATTTGGTGGACGCTATATATGCATGTTTCAGTAAGCAACATGTTGTATGAAGTATTCATCAACATTTCTACTTTGTCAACATTAAATGTTTTTTCTTTAATAAATTTTTTTCTAGAATACTTTTTTCTCCGACACTTAATGCGCAATGTTCTAAATATATCACAGCAACATTTGTGGTGTTTATAAGTATTTGCTTTCGTTAAGAGATAAAAGGTTTATTAACACTCACGAAAGTATGCGAAATTTAAAATTTTCGTACAAAAAGAGAGAAACTATGTTGGAGAAATGACCTGTTGAGACAATACGGTATACATACAGAGGCAAAGCATGTGTCTACTTGGAGACACGTTTTAGGTTGCAATATTCAGTTCAAAATAAGATAATAATAACACATACAAACAAAGCAGAAGATTGCAAAATATTACTCTCTTTTCGAGTATTTTAAGAAAATAAATGCCAGTTTTCGCTCCAATGTTGAATGGATAAGAAGGCTGACAAGGATGATAAAAATTAAATGCAAAAGCAAAAAAGAGAAAAATAATTTAAAGTTTTAGAAGCAAACAAATATTTGATTTTTATTAAAAATTAAAATATCTAACTATGTGCGTACATGTACTGACCTTACGATAATGAAAAGTAATTTAAGACAGAATCAAGACGCAAGAAAACAAAGTCCTTTAAAAATTTTAAATTGACACTCTTTTTTGTCTTTTATCTATGAAATATTTTTTGTTACTAAATAATATGAGTGTGAGAAAAAGATAAAAAAATTATAACACAGGCAGAGTTATATAAATATAAAGATATACGAATAAGTAAGCAAATGTTAGGACAATAATGCTTATGGAAAGAACAAAATTCCTATAAATTGCATTGAAGTAGATAGTAAAATAAGACTAAAACAATTAAAGGAAGAAAAAATGAAGAAAATTTAAAGTAAAGCACAACTTGAATAACAATGTTAAAGACAAATTTAATGGATATTTTAAAAGTAATAAAAATCGATGAAGCAAACAGTAGAATTAAGCAATAATAGTTCGAGCAAATGCAAACAAGAATGTTAAGGTTAGTTAACAGCTTAGCAAATTAGTGTGAAATTCAAGGAAGCTTCAAACAAAAACGATGTCAAAAACATCAAAATACTGTCAATTTCGATTAAACAAATTGTTATGTAAAAGGAAACGGTGTAATATCAAACGATTACCATAAACTACAACAACAAAAACCATGAGTATGAATGAAAAGAGGATAGACAAGTAAGAAAGAACGCAACAAGAAACAACGTATATAAAGTAGATAAACAACAACGAAATTGCGATGAAATTCACGAGCAAGCGAAAGCACCATCATTTGACTTTTTGAACGTTCATCAGACTGTTTACGTCGGCACATAAAAAGGCAAGACAAAAAAGTCAAGGAGTAGTAAGAATTCAGTCAGTCCTTTGTAAAGACGCATTGTATGTGAAGAGAACAATCGTGGTTTCAAGATCTCCGCTATAATGATCTAACGAACAAATGTTGTTTGAGAAAAGGGCGGAAGCAAAAAAGAATATCGTATAAGCAGCTATTGTTGTATACGTCAAGTTATAAATAGTGCGGGCAATAAAGAAATTAATGGAAACTAAGTACAAATTTATTTTGTTTGCAATCATCGAACTCATATTTCAAACGTTTTTAAAAAAATAAAAGCATAACAATATGTTAAGTGTCCTTTCTGTTTTGATGTTCGTTTTACTTTTTGTTTTTGTTTTTCTCGCGCCTTATCCAAAATATATGTTTTTTGTTTCCAAAATGCATAAAATTCTGTAAAAATATGGCAACGCCACATACAGATTTTGAGAGCCCAATTGAGAGAGAAAGAAAAAACGTTGTCAAAATAAAATAAATTCTCACGCCTGCTTGGGAGACATGAAGAAAATTTAAAGAATAATAATTTTTTTTCTGGAATATTTGTGCGACTATTCTTTACGCCAAATTTCTTGTAGGATGGTTAGTGAGCAGTTTTACAGGTTTTAAGTCGTATGATGTGAAAAAGTTTCTATTACTTCGAATACTGTTTGCTGCGGATATTGTACTGGCGACATGATCGCTCTATATTTTCTGAAAACGATTTTGGTTTGATCGTTAATGACAAGCACTATATATCGATGATTACCAATTTATTTTTTCCTTAATCAGATGATCTGGCCGCAACAGACAAGACGGCTCTTAGTGCCATAATGTTATTTGAGTGCATGATCTTCAAACGTGGATACGATATGAACTGGCCACCGAGATCGTGCGATTTAACTACACTAGGTATTCTTTGTTGTGTTTTCTTAAGGGTCAAGTGCGTGCTCATTAGCCATAAACTTTGGTGTTTCACAAAGCTAACATAAGCTATGCTCTCGGTCACATTCTGACTGATTTATAAGCCAGAACTAACAAATTTTAAAAACTTTCGATGCACTCCATCCAGAAAAACAGTGGTGGACATTTGAAAGATGTTATATTTCCCATATTTCAAGCGTATAAAAAATTTCGATAGCATATCGGACACACTTTGTTTTATTGAAAGTTAAAAAAATCTAGATTTCTTTTTAATAAATTAATACAGTTAGAGTAAAAAATTTTGTCCTAACTTGATCCATTATGTTTAGCGGAATATAACGAAAATCATCATGAAATTATTATCTTCAAGCATCATACGCTGGCGACAGTCTTACAAAATCTGGCAATTATTTTTGACAGACAACAGTTTATGACCATATTAGCCTGCACATAACAATTTCATAGAAAATTCTCTTAGCGTCAAGCGAAAAATAAAAACTTTTTATTTTTCGTTTTTATATTTCATTATACTTTGCCCTTATGGAATGAAAAGCTAAGGGAAAGAAATACAACCATACCTACTTATAAATCTATACAGGCATCCCCATGACCAAAGAAAAATCTTTTTTAAAATGTTAACATGACCTGTCATCTTAAAGAATAATATCGTTAACAGGCATCAGTAAATCTAAACATTAAGAATAACTTTGTATGAGAGCATAAGGAAATTTTAAAAAATGTTAAAGTTTTCCTCTTTAACATGTCCTCTTTAGTATTCACATGTATCCACAAATGTACTTACGAATCAAAATATTAACACATGAACATATTACGCATGTTATGTTTCTGAAATATGAAACGTTCGTCTTAAAACCGGCAAAATATTGATAATAAAGCTAATAACAATACAAGATAGAAATATTTTTAAGCTGTAAAGTTGTTTTTCAGCGTTGCTTACCAGAGCGTGTACGTATAACACATGTAATGCGAAGCATTTGTAATGTATTATTACGAAAATGGAAACGGTGTTATCGTATAACATAAAAATGATAAACAAAAGTTACAAAACCAAAAAAAAAAAAAAAACAAAAAACGTTCCATTAGCAACAAATCAGTATAAAAAATAGGATAAACAAGTAAACAGACAACAACAACACTGCGAGGTCAAACGTAAACAAAATAATCAAACAACAAGAACGTAAACACATGTTTAAATTTAATGAGATTTCGCGAAGATCATTCTTCTTTAAGTGCATTCATCAGACTGCTGACCCTGCGATATAAATGGTAAGACAAAGAAGGCTACAAGTAGAGAAAGAATTCAGTCAGTCTTGTGTGAAGACAAGTTGCCTGTGAAGAGAATAATCATGGTTTGAAGGTACCCATATAAATATCTGTCGAACAATTGTTAGTGTTTACGGAAAAGAGTGAAAAGACGAATAACGAGCAATGCAATTGTTGTCGTTGCCAGCAAGTTGAGAACAGTGGCACACAAAATAGTTTGAACAATAAAGAAATTAATCAAATCTGAACATAAATTTATTATTGTTTTTATTGCAATCTACGAACTCAAAGATGCGCTTCTCTCTCTGTAACAGTGGCTGATGTGGCGATGGCCTACCTGTCAAAAGAATGCTGTAGTACTTAGTACAGATTGGAATCATTAACTCAAAAGAGATGAATGAAAAAATTAGTCAAAAAAAGGCTAAGGGCCACAAACTTTTCCTAAGCAGAGATTGAGAGTCAACGCGGCTAATTTAACTTTTTCGCTGCTATAATTTTATATAAATTATAATATTATATTATAATATATAATTTTATATAAAGAGAACTTTTGGTATATCAATGCACAGTATTCCAAAAGAATCTCGAACTTGATAACCCTATTTTCATATCATTCAATATGTATTGAGTATTGTTTTATGTACTAAGTATTTGGTCCTTTTGAAATCATATTGTTACGCAAATGGAAACGACCTAATATCGATCTTTTTCCAAGTAGACCAACAACAACAAGTATGATTCTACTTCAAGAACTGTATTGTAATGCTAAGCAGACGACGAGTCCGTAAGAATTCAGTCAGCTTTGTGTGAAGCTACGTGTGAACAAAACAGTCGTTGTTTGAAAATCGTCGTTGTAAGGATCTAACGAATAGTTGTCTGATAACAATAACGAATAAACAGATTATTGTTGTAGTTATTGTTACATACGTGGTACAAGTTCGAACAGTGGCACATAAGATAGTGCGGGACAATAAAGAGTTTAACTGAAATTAAGCACATATTTGCTTTTACTTTGTTTGCAATTAACGAACTCATATTAAAAAGTTTTTAAAAAGGTTGAAATGTAACAATATTTTAGATACAACGTATTTTGTATGCATTTGCAACAACATTCAAAACCTAAGAAAAAAGACTTGCTCGATTATTTACATACATATGTACATAACATACATTATTGGTCCTTAGAAGCCATCAGTCAGGATTATTGACCTAGTTTCTCACATCACTTATATTGTGTGTGTTAATTTTATATATGAGTAGCGGTATCTACAGTTTAAAGTCGACTCCGAACGACAAATTTATGAGAAACTTTTCATGTCAATTTTATTTATTCTCAGAGTTTTTGTCAGTTATCTGCTGAGAGGAAATCGCCGAAGAAATAATTTTTTCGAACCCTGGCTTTTACGTCTAATAAGCCAACACACTACCTACATAACCACAGCGACTTCCCGATTATTTATGTTAGGAAATTAGCAAACAAATTAATTGAGATTAAATAACCATCTATTTCTGAGTATTCAAATCCAAAAGGCTTTTTGTCTCGAATTACCTAACCTTCCTTTTGCCTAAAGCCACAGATGACTGATATTTAAACACTTGTCTACATCAAAAGTGAACGCTCTTCACAAAGATACGGCCTGCTTAGGGAGGTCCCTAAATAACAAAATATATTTTCTCACATGAAGTCTCTCTTTCGCCTAAGCACGGACATTGAGCGAATCTCAAATAATGTTCAAGCGAATACAATAATCCATACCTTAGACGTGTTGCGAGACTGATAGAGTAGATGGTTTCTTCGAGGGAATGTTTGATCCCAAAGTTGAATATGAATTGAACTGGGCTATATAAGCCTTCTAGAAGAGTAAGTCAGGAATCGAATCAAATTTATTTCTGCTTTTTTTGTGTAAAACATTTCTTTTAAATATCTTGGCATTATTAAATTTGAATTAGAAAAATAGTGAATCAAATGAATATAATTTAAGCCAGATTAGCTCTGACGATCACAGTTGCAGTTGATTTAATATAGACCAAAAGTTTACTATTTACTCTTGGTTATGTTTGGCTTTTCGGTTACCTTTTTTCATGTCTTTCTAGTGACTTCATTTGTTTTTATTCATTGGTTTTCCACTATGAATAACCTCTTGGTAACATAACTTGTTTCATGTTTTCCTTGTATGGCTATAAGCAAATATTTATCCGATTTATTTTTGAAATTCATATTCCATGGTTGTGGAAAGAGGTTCATTTGTCAGCTTCATTTACAGTGATGTAAGAAATAATGTGGACAAACCCAAATTTTAACGTATTGTTTTGTTTATAATTTTATTTTATGTATTTAATTTTAATTCCTTTGGATTTAAGGATTACAAGTTCGCTTTAAAAAAGTACTATTCGAATTGCCTTCAAAAGAAGTTATAACGATTTTGCTTAAACAACAACAACTTGTTTTTATTTATACTTCATCCGCGTATACAATAACAATTGTTCAATAGATCTTGCAGATCTTTATCTTCAAATTGCAATTATTCGCTACACACGCAACGTTTCTTCACACAAGGCTGACTGAATTCTTTCTTAATTGCCGTTGCCGATTCTGTCTTGCCTTTTACATCGAAGGGTAAGCAGTCTGATAAATGCAGTTGAAGGAAAATGTCTTTGCCTTCGAGAAATCTCTATAAATGTAAACAAGTAGCTTGCTGCGTTATTAATGCCTGTTTGCTTGTTTATCCATTTTTTATACTGCATTTTGTTGTCGTCTGTTTACTTCTTAATTCCCTTTTTCTACTGATGTTGTTACTATATTTTTGTTTGATCGTTGATCATGTAAACAAATCCATTATTTTTATTTTGGAGCTTTTGTTTTAAGAACACCTTTTCCATTTTCGTAACAATATCTTTTTGACATAGCCGGTTAAATAAATTTGCAAGATTGAAACAAACTACTGTCGACTACAATTTTTATGAATTAGTTTTATTGTGGTAAACTTTCCACATATGCTGGATAAAGTTCAGGAAACTGATACTTAATTTTTACGAAACCAGGATTTTAATACTTGTACGGAATATTTAGAATTGTTCTATCGAACATTGCGCCACTTTCAGATCCAGTCTATTTTTTATTGTTGCGGGTTAAAACAGTTCAAGATCAGTATTTTCAAACAGTTAAATACCTGAGCTCCGAAGGAGAAGCATATCAAAACGGTGAGCTGTTTCATGTGTTCCTCCTATTGTCTCTTCATACAACCATAACAAAATCGGTCATTACAACTCTTCACTCAAAATTTGAACCTAGCTTCTCACACCACTTATGTCGTGTACGTTCATATTATATATGAGTGGCGGGACCTACAGTTTAAAGTCGATTCCTAACGACAGATTTTTTTTTTTCATAAAAATTTTATTTACTCTCAGAGTTTTTACTAAAAATCTGTTGAGAGTCTGTCGCCGATGTAATATTTCTTCATATTTTGTTTTGTTCGAGATCTCAGACTTAGAGTTTGAACTGCGGCTAATGACTAACCAGATAACACTCTACCAACTAGACTAAGGCGACTAGTTGCATTTTTCTTAATGACAGTAAATTGTGTACTTTTCTATGTCGGAAGAAGTTGTTAATTGTCTGTTTACTATCATGGACAAGCTTTGTAATTGTGTCCCTGGATGTTTCTGTCATTATTAATGATATTCGTGTTAAGTTTTGCTAAATTTATATTGGCGCACTCTTTTTATACAATGGCTTGGCAGCCGAGGACATGATTTTGTTTCTAGTTCTTGTATGCAGAGGCTCATTCCCCAAATATTTTCATATTCAGAGGTATTCGTGTAGCATTACGGTCCTTAGATATCTGTAACACGATTGAGTTTGGCCAAGGAATTTGATTTGTTATCACAGTGATATATCTTCGGCATTATATCTTAAAGGCTTTCGCTTTACGTGAGTCTACCCTTTAAATTATATTTTTATGATGTAAAATTGTTAGTCTGAAGATGATATGACGTATGATATGCTTTATTTCCCAGCAATGCACATACTTGTTTACTAAACAGCACATTTATTTGACTGTTGCATTTTTATCATATCGAAATCCACCACACTCATGAAGCATTTGTTAGTAAAAGTTTTGTTATCTTCTTGTAAACTCAGTGTGAGACCAGGTTCACGTTTAGACTCTTGTTATTTTCCAATCGTCCAATCGTTGAGAAAAAGCAATTGTCTCTATAATTTTTTCCATCACTGTGTATATGCACAAGTACCTTCTTCAGCTTTTTATAACCGGAAGTTATTTTATGTCTGATTTCTCTTTTTATTCTTTTAACGATTTCTTCTGTATTTCACTGTCACCAAAAGCATTTTCGATTTACAACGAAAAAAGAAACAAATATTCCGCATAACAACATAAAGAAGAATGAGAATGAGAACGAGAACGAGAAAAACCTTGTCATAATAACAGTTGCATATCCTTTGTTGTCTATTCAAAATGTCATAAAAAGCCGATGAAGTGTTAAATACTAACAGGAGAAATGCAAGCAAAATAAAATCTTTCGATTTATGATCTTCACTAACACACATACACATGAAAATGCTTTATACATATGCAAATGTACAAATACGAATACAAGAATCTGTTTTCTTCTTTTAGTTTGTTTTGTTTTCGTTTTCTTTAACAATGGCTGACGACGGGTTGTTTTAAAGAATATTTCTAGGCAGAACATCCAAATGAAGACATCAAATCTAAGTGTATGGATACATACGCATACTATCCTTCTCCCTTGTGTTTATTGCACTAGTTGTCGTCTGTCGCAGTGGCATTGTTGTTGTGTGATTATAATGGTGATCTGCAAGAGACATTTTTACATATAAAAATACAAAATGCCATTAAACTGAGTAGTACTTATATTAATATTAGGAATCGTTTAATTACTTCTTATTTGCTTTGTTTATGTCCTTTTTCTTTTCAATATCAAAACTCGCATTTGTTTTTGCAATTTATAATGTCATCATCAAGCACAAGTTGAGTACGAATATTGCAAATGCTTGTCTTCTCTCCATAAATGATACCATACACATGAGTAACAGACATTATGCATATTCAAGTGTAAACATGTTGTCGGAACTGTCTTTTGCATGTACATACAGGGTGGCTGATATGTATTCCAACCAATTTCAGGTTGTTATCATTTGTAAATCGCTTGCTTATCAGCTGATAGATTTATTCCAGCGACAGTTCCTTTTATTATTTACAAGCTTACAAAAGCATTTTGATCTGTTGCATTCAGAAAAAAAGTTATTTGTGATGGAATTCAAGCGTGATAGTGTGGTTGCTTTATATTTTGCTGGAAAACCACAGGCGGCTATCGTTGAAGCCCTCCAGCATTTAAATGTGAATATATCTTTTGGTTCCCGTACCATTGCTCTTTACCATGATACTGGCTGTGTAGCATCGCGTCCAAAAAGTGGACAAAAAAACGTTAACAACACCAGAAGTTATCCGAAAATTGTAAGCCAGATTTGATCGAAATAAACGCAGCAGTGGTAGATAAATTGCTTGTGAGCTAAACACATCGTGTGAAGGAATGCAACACATATTGAAAAATGAGCTTGTACTAAAACCATTGAAGTTCCAAAAAGTGCAAGAGCTCACCGATGGACAAAAAAAAGTTAGACTGGAAAGAGTCACGGAGTTACTTTGCTTGCATTTGACTTGAATTTGGTTTTCTCAGGTGGGAAGCCATTCTGAATTGAGGAGTTTGTGAACAAACAAAATGATCGGGTTTACTTACCAAAAAAGTCAGCTGAAAATTTACACTTGCGATTGGCCACCAGAACTCAAGCGATGCCGATGGTAATAGTGTGCGCCGCCATAACGGCCGTTGGTTGGACCTCGCTTGTATTCATCGACCGTGGGGTCAAAATAAATGCCGAATATTATCGGAACAGTACTCAACACCACCGCACTCAGCAAGCGTCAACCAAGAATGGCTTAAAAAGGCAGCTCCTCACTTCATTTCTACCGCACAATGGGCCACCAAGATCTCCGAAGCTCAATTCGTTGGACTTTTATGCCTGGGGAATTTTGGATTGTAAGGTTCTTACTAAAAAACTACCAATGTGTGGATCATATTAATACGGCTCTTCGCCGGCGATTGGCCAAAATACCGCAGAGCCACTTTCGTACAGCCTGTGATGGCTTTTTCGGCCGCTTGAAGGCCATAATTCGGACCAAAGGTGACCAATTCGAACAAATATAAACTGATTCTAAAATTTCATGTTATTTCCAATATTTTTTGCTTTTGAACAATAAAATTAAAAAAAAAAAATTAGAATAGTTTGTTGCATTATACATCAACCACCCTATACATATGCCTATGAGTGTGTGTAAATAAAATTTAATCTTCTGAGATTAAGTGCACATATTCAAAACATTTTTAATTAAATATTTATCCGAAAAATAAGGTAGGTTGAGAAGGCAAATATAAAAACAGTAAAAAACATTATTATTAAAAAAAAAGTAGGCAAAAATAAAAATATTGTTTAATATTAAGAGATTAAATGTATCTGTTCTGTTAGAGTTATTGAAAGACCTTTTGCCCGCACATACTATATAAAGGAGTAAATGGATGCACTATAACTCTTTGTTTATTCATTTCAACCTGATTAAAGACTATAATTATAGATTCAGGATTAAAAATGACTTTATTAAGGCCGTCCAACAAAAACTATGAATTGATGCAAAAGCTATTGAAAAAGTCAATTACGAAAAAGCTTATGTTCTTTATTTGTCGAGAATTATTATTTTAAACTTGATCAAAAGTAAAAAGTGCTTCTCAATATTATGTAATAAATTTATGGGTATGGAGTTTGATTGAAACACCAGCATTGTCTTGTTCTTTTGATCGTAGTCCAATGACTTTAAAGATCGAGGTGCAGAGCAGAGATCAACAACGAGTATTCAAAACGATGAGTAGATTCAAGCCATATTTATAATTTCAGATACTTATACGCATTCATACTTACTTTAATATGATACTCATATTACTCATAATCAAAGTTAAAAGTACTCGTCGTATTCATACTTAACCATACGCATGATGTTATTGGCTTCGACTCGTCTCTACTTAACATCTACACGAAGCACAAAATACGTATGACTCGCGTACCAACACTACTATACGCACAAGAAGATTGTGTGTATGCTTTGCTTGTTGTCTTTGTCTTTCCTTTCTTCTTTGTTTACATATGCAACAACAAAGGCTGTAAATTTTGATGAATGAATCGAATCACTCGAATTACTTAGAAGTATTGTAAGTATTTTTCAAAATTTGTGATCTGAATGAGTAGGCGTATGAATCAAACATATTTCGAATGTTGTGAGTTTGATGTCAACGTTGTACTCATACTCATTGCTACTTATACTTATAAATCAATGTTGTAGCGAGTACGAATGAATCAGAGTAGTTAAATTTCAATTCTATTGGTTCACTCATACTCAAAATTGCATGAGTGCTTATGAGTAGCGTAAATACGATTCATTGCTGATCTCTGCTTTGCTTCTGATACTTACTTCAATGAAATGTGTTCGAGGGATATAAAGCAATTTGTTCTCCGTCCGTAGTCGATTGGTCAGAGAATTGCACAATGCATTGGAGAAAGAATTCGTACGTGATAAGCACTATTAGCACGTGCAATTCTCTTCCTGCAGAAGAATCTCCTTTTACTTATCATTCCTAATATCCGCAAACATTTCTCCAACATAATGTTTAAAAATTTATTAATTTAAAACAAAGATTAACTTGTTCCGGTTGCGTGAAAAATCGAACATATCGCACTTATTTCTAGTTAAGTGTCGCCGTCAATAAGTCAAATTGCACTATTTGGAAGGCAATCTTTTATTTTCTTTTACGTTTGGTCATATGGTTCTAACAAGACAGAACAACCCGTTGCCCATAGCTCTTAACAATCAATTTATTGTAAAAGCTCCAGATGTGATCATGACCATTGGCCACTTCTTTATGCCAATAAACCAGCAACTCTGAAAGTATTGAAATCGATTACTCACGCCTCTTTTGTCGTCATACGACCACGTTTATTGGAATAAATAACCAGAAGTTTAGATGATTGAATAAAGCATGTTGCTCGTAGGAGGATGTGTGCCGAAAAATAGATGCTGAAATAATACAAGGGATTATAATGAAAAATGTTTATATTTTACACCCGCCATTAGCAGCTGTCAGTTGAATGT
The DNA here is from genome assembly GCA_014635995.1 of Sarcophaga peregrina. Classification (NCBI taxonomy): domain Eukaryota; kingdom Metazoa; phylum Arthropoda; class Insecta; order Diptera; family Sarcophagidae; genus Sarcophaga; species Sarcophaga peregrina. The sequence continues at coordinate 53,025,179 of CM025793.1, read as the reverse complement.
GTATAATTCAACAACTAATGGGCTTTTCCACTAATCGTAGAACTTTATTTATTGTTCAAGACATAATCCACTACCAAAAGCCTATTTTTTTATTACAACTTGTTGCCTCTGCTCACTCGGATTATTTTATTTTATTTAATTTCTCCATTTTAACCATAACGGATATGGTTATTGAATAAATTGTTAAACATGTTCAGAAAGGAAAAAATTAAAACATTTTTAAGCAACATTTTGCTTCGTCGGTAAGCAAATAAATTTTCAATTTAAGCTCTTAATACACCTTTGAATTGTGTAGCACGTCTGATGAAAAACGAAAACAACAACACACGAATTTTTCATCCAACTTTTTCAAAAATTCTACCCTTGTTTGAAAGTAAAAGAGGAAAAAGTTTTTCTATGTAGTTTCACTTTTTTTCTTTCTTATTAAGCGAAGCAGTACTCTGTTCATAAATATAAGTTTGTAGCGAAGAATTTTTTTAGTGCATGTATGTTCAGGTAATAAAAATTTTAAAATTTAAAACTCAGAATTCAATTTAATCTTAATGAAGTAAAAATATGCTCAAGTCTTTAACAGCACTCCTTATTTTATTTATTACTTACAGTGGATGTAGCAAAAGGAGAGTTTTTACTTTTTCAGCCGAGATTCATAGCATAGGTTGGATTCAATATCCACAGAACAAGATCACATGGCTCTATAAATCCATGGAAACAATATCTGACATTATAAATGTGCATTTTTACAAGGTAATTTATTTTATGTTTACTGTAGTCTAGTAAGGATTATTAGATATGAGTTCAAGGTTCAGAATCCAGGTTAGACATCACAAAAAGAAAAAAAAAATGAAATAAAAAAAAATTTTTTCTCAGTAGTCTTCTGCCAAAAGCTCTAAAAGTAAATAAAGTTGCCATTACAAACTTCTAAAAAATTAAGAAAGTCGCCGAAGAAATATTTTTCATATTTTCGTTTTGTCTACTAGGCTACTTTTTTGTAACCCTAACTGAAGGATTATAATGACAAATTATGTAAGTATGTATGCAGCTATTGAACGCCTAAAAGAGATTCCTGTGATAATGATATGGCGTGGATCCCTAAGAAGTGGATCTATAACAAACTCGTAATTAACCGTAATTAACTCGTAATTAATCGTAACGTAATTGCATTGCCAAGGACCAAATTGCCAACCTGAATCGATTGATCTGAAACCTAGGATATGTTGTTTCTACAGGACAGCTCTTTATGTCAAACAGACCATGGTACAGTGAATATAGTACCCAAGCTATTTGCAAGCACGGTTATTTCACGTGTGGGTGATGTTGTGGAACTGTCCACTCTATTAAACTTTTTCTCGTTGGGTTTACTTAAGTTGGAGATGTATACGAATAAACCACAAACTATTTCGGTTATTAAAGACAATGTCACCCACGCCATGATTTATGAAGTAATTGAATGTTGTAAATGAATTTTTAAATTTTAGGACATTAAGTGCTTAATTAACCCTTTCAGACCTGGCTTAACCGATTGTGAGATCTACCGTATTTGCCCTCAAATAGCATTAAAAAATAATTTTTTTTTGCCTGAAACCGACAAGGAGTGATCGTGCTGCCTTGCTTTTATTGCCAAAAAATTTAAATCAATCGTTCTGCATCCCTTACATCCTGCATCCCTTACATCCTGCATCCCTTACATCCTGCAACCCTTTAAAGCATTTTCAAAAAAAAAAAAGATATTTAATTTTATTCATACCTATTTTGTTATTAGTCAGTAAAGAATTTGTTCATTGACTTAAATAAATAAAATAAATAAGCTGCCATAAAAGTCTGTTGTTCAAAGTCACTATTAAACTGTATGTCCCGACACTAATGCATAAACTTAGCACACCTTACATGACTGACTACTGTTCCAAACAATAAATAATTTGTGGCTAAAGGGTTTACTATAGTAATATAAGATATTATTTAGCCAAGTTTGTTGTGTTATTTTTAAAATACGAGTACTTGCAACATCAGCGTATTACCATTATGCCACCATTCAAAAGCCCGACACAAGATGATTTAAATTTCGTGCTGTTTTTTTATAGTTCAATACAGTGTAGTTCGTTTGTAAATTATGTAACAAAATATTATCCTCATTGTAGTTGTTGTAATTATTGTGTTATTAACAACGATTAGTCACAGTAATAAATAATTCTGCTAAGGGTGTTATGGAGTGTTTCAATTTACAGTAAAGTTTAGAGGCTCCGCACATAATAAGCATTCGGACGCAATTACTTATGAGAGGATTTCCTTCCCTCGAATGTAATTAAGAACACTTGGCAGGGTTATAATTAATGAGTATGCAACGAAAATTATGTAACAGTGGCATTATTATCTTCATAAAATTAAATTAAATTGAGAATTGGAAACAACATGGAACATGGAAATACTTTCAAAAAGTTTGAAAAAAGTTCTCGCTGTAGACAATAAGGATTTTTAAAGTTTTTCCTAAATTTTGGAAATCATGCTCTCAGCTGCCAATTTATTGTTTTCATGTCTGGTAAAAAAAGGAAAGCTATTTTCTACTTGTCATTAAAAATAGTCATTGATGTACATTTCAAATACAGCAAATTGCACCTTTCAAATTATTATTATCTTTATTACTTAAAAATCACATACTTAATCTACAGCACTGAAAAAAGTGCAAGTGTTTAAAGGATTACATGCCATAATAATATGTAGACCGTTTGCAGGAAAATTCTAGGGATATAACTCATTAATTAAGTACAAGACGTATACCATACTGGTACATAATACTCAATGGGGCAGACAGAATAGTTGTCTGAGCAGATAGAACAAATTTTGAAACAGCAATTGTTGGTATAATATGGGCAATGACAACCTGTTCTATAGCTACGATAGAGGCTTTGTTAGATTCAAATCGGTTCCATATTTGGAGTCTGTCTTTAGGTTGTTGGGAAACAGGTCCATTATTCATCAGGTGATGTCAGAACCTAAGGAATCCCTTCATATTTATCCACTACGAGGAGTCTAGGTTTCTGGAGATGCATATTCTTTAAAAAAGAAGGTATTTTTATGAAATGATCTTTTTTAAGAAAGGATCATGGGATGGGACCAAGAGCTTTTGCTTTAAATCAACCAGGTAGAGAAAATAGGTAGGTAGAGGTGGCTGCCCATCCAAAAAAAATTTTAGATGGACTCACTTAGGCCGCATTGGGCTCATTGTGCTACTACAGTTATTAACTATCCCTTAGTCTCGAAACCACTTTTAGCTCCTAATGAAGCAATTCAGGCTACCAATCAAATGTCAATCTCCGACAGTTCCTCCAGATCATGCAGGTAGTAAGAACCCAATTACTTTCTTCTCTTCTGGCAAAGAGTCGGGCATGTACCCAGTAGGTGAAGAACAGTCTCCTCTACTTCCTTATCTCTGCAGCTTCTGCAGAAGTCGTTAGCAAGGCGTCCAGGAACAAGACGTCTCGCATTCGTATCAATAATGCAATGTCTCGTCATGACAGCGAGAACTACACTAGAGTTTAAGTAGACTCATTATGCGAGGTAGAGAAAATAAGATTAATAAGATCTGCTAGATCCCGGAGCCTGTGGAAGTTCTAAGTAAGAACTTGCTAGCAGGTCAGGAACCCTTCTCTAAAGTGGGAGGGTATATTTGACAGGGTATGCTCAACGAAAAGGAGGATAAAGGTACATAAAGTCTCTTTTCAAATTAAATGGGTTTGAGGCAATCGAACTATTTTTAAGGAAACTACAATGAGAGGAGATATGAGTCATTAATCAGACTATCCTTGAGCAACCTGAGGCTGATAAACGGTAAAAACAAAATTTTAATATTTAATTAGATTTCAGTTTTCATTATCCAAAGTTATATTTGACCCAAATATTTGCACAAAATTTCTTTTTTATTAAAATTACTAGCTGTACCCTGCACGTGTTGCTGCTCCCCCCAACTAAAATAAATTTGAAGGAAAGGCATTACACAAATGTCCAATTAATTTTGAATCATTTTATTGATTTTGTTTCCCGTTATCCTGTTAATTCAGACGAACGGACCTGTGTAGTACGCATTCAATCAGTTTCTAATCTCACTTCTCGTTGTTCAAGTTGTTCATGCGAACGGGTCTCAGTGGCATATACTCGAAAATTTTCCAGTCACAGTGCTCGTCTGATTCTGGGGCTCGTAATAAATACTTATTGGGTAGGCAGGCGTGGCACCTTGCCTACTTGAAATTTAAAAATAAAAAGTACAGACAGGACGGTACTGTTAAAATTTTAAGAAAATCGGTCCGGCCATTTTTAAATATATATATTCTTATATTCATATGAGAGGTGCCACGCCCCCTATCGTTAGTCAGTCCAGTTTTGTCTCAAATATTCATTTTGATACTAAAGTGGCTTCGACAAAATTTTAGGAATCTAACTGTTATACATTCTTAGATATACTAATTTAATTTTTTTTAAATGGGATGTGACACGCCTACTATAGCTAATCCACCCATTTTGTTCCTACAAAATATCCATACAAAATTTGGGGACTCTAGCTGTTGCAGTTTATGAGATAAGCGATATAAAATACTTATTGGGTATGTGGGTGTGGCACCTCGCCTACTTGAAATTTTAAAATAAAAAATAACCTATAGTTCCTTCCAGACATACAGAAAGATAGTTTTAAAATTTCAAGAAAATCGGATTATATATGCTCGTAAAGATTAGTGAAATTAATTTTGCAATTAAACCGACCATTTATTTATTGATTGATGCAAACAATTCCCGATTAAAATAATTTTAGAAAATATTTCTCTTATGAAATATTTTTCAAAAAATTATATTTTCTTTTTTTTTTTTTGATTTTTAATTTCTAAATACAATAGTTTTGCAACCAAAATTCATTAATTTATTTCACTAATTTATTTTCCATTTCAAATATTACACTCCATACTTGATGGCTAAAAGACATCGGACTAAAGGGCGTGGAGCCAGCATAATTACATTGTTTTTAATATTTATATTTGCAAAAAGGGAATTAAGTACTTACGCTGCACAAAATCTTAAATTCTATAGAAATTTTGTTAGTCAGTTTAGGGGTGAATAGAGTATCGTTATTATACAGTCTATTCAGCATTTATTTTACATGAAAAGCACACAAAAACAAAGAAAGGAATTGCAGTAAATGGACAAAACAAAAGGAGAAATATTTATTAAACCTTTTAGAAATTTTTCAAATGAAAAAATAGTTGTTGTTTATATTATCATTACTGTATTTCTGCTGTTGTTGGCGAATTTCTTTTAGAAAACTCATCATTCGCTTTTCATTCGATTTCGATTCTTTTTTCGCTAAAATCAGCAGAAGAATAGAGTACTATGGCTTAAGGGAAACAAGTAAATGAAAATGAAAATATTCATTTTGTTTAAAATAAATGAGATACACAGAACTGAGAGAACGCAAAACAATATACAATACGACACATATTTTCATAACGACCCATTAACTTACAAATCTGGTGTAGACAATACCGGAGACGAACAATTGACATATGCTGTGCCTTTCTCCTTGATGTCAAAACGTTCCTGTTACAAGTGTTAGAAAATCTATCTCCGTAGTCCTTTTACATGGAATTTATAGCGATTTGTTGTGATTAAAACTATATGCACGCATAAGGATAATAAACGAGAATCTGTGTTATGAACCTCAAACATAAAAACATCTGAAGGAAAAATCTCTATGACCGGTTTTTATATTCATTAATCCGCAAGTAATGCGGGCTTTCACAAAGAAGTATCATATCACACGTGATTTTTTGTACGAGAAGGTAACACTATTGCTGGAGTATTGTAAGTCTCCAGGCCTTATTTATTCGACCTTTTCTTCGCTACATAAAAAATCATGTACGATGAATTTTTTAATGCAAAGATGCATCGATTTTATGTCGACTAATCACGATATACATTGATGTTTTTTGTGTATCGTTTGATTTATGCCACTGTAGCGTGGATGTATAGACTACCATCACCTCACGATTGTATTGCCCGCAACCTGTAAAGGATAATGTAATATTTCCCCAAATGCAAACTTCGGGATCTTGTTATCAGTAAGGATAACTCTCTTGCTATTGCAAGCATATCATATATTCCTCTGGTGATTTCCTCTTCTCATGGCGGTGTTACATTATGGGCTTAAATCGATACCCATCCTTAACCAAGTGTTTTATGAATTCAATTGAACAACAAATATTTTGATTGTCATAAAATTTTTTCGTTTTCTAAAAACAATCTTTGCCTCCCTGATTGTGCTATTTAATGTGCTTCATACTTATTTTAATATGATGCTCATACTACTCATACTCAAAGTTGGAAGTACTCGCCGTATTTATACTTAACAATACGCATGATGTTATTGACTTCGACTCGTCTCTAGTTAATATTTACACGAAGCACAAAATAAGTTTGATTCGCGTACGAGCACAGCAATACTCACGAGAACATTGTGTGTATGCTTTGCTTGTTGTCTTTGTCTTCCCTTTCTTCTTTGTTTGTATATGCAACAACAACAAAGGCTGTAAATTTTTATGAATGATTCGAATCACTCGAAGCACATATAAGTGTTATAAGTATTTTTCAAAATTTATGAATCTGAATTTGTAGGCGTATGAATCAAATTTGATGTCAACGTTGTATTCATACTCTTTGTAACCTATACTTATAAATCAATGTTGTAGCGAGTACGAATGAAGCAGAGTAGTTGAATTTCAATTCTGTTGATTCACTCATACTCAAAATTGCATTAGTACTTATGAGTAGCAGAAAAATGATTCATTGCTGGTCTCCGATTCCTATATCCCATGATAAAACGTTGAAATTGTTTCAGGTTAACCTACGTATAGCCTATATTGCTCTGGCACTCATTACTTATGCGACGGGCTTAAATCAAACTGAGTCTGCAACACCGTTGTAATGTAAGTTGCAATTCCTTTACTTGCTGATCAGATATGACTCATATTATCACGATAGAATGCGACCTTTGTACTACAACTTTTGTACAAAATTATTGATTGCTACTCCATTAAGGTACGCCATTCTTTACCAACGCTTTACAAATAGAAATCCGAATTGATGGTTTTCGAAATGGAAAATCGATGCCAATTTGATGCGGAGGAGTACGCCATTAATAAATTGTTCTATTGAAATGAAAAGATCTTTGTTCTGCTGTATATGCAACTCTTTACATCTTCTTTAAAGTAGTGTAAGTAGTAGGTTATCATCGAAATTTTCTATTCTCTTCAGCTTTTGATGAAACAATGTATGAAATTTAACAACATTCTTTGGCTGGAGTCAATTGTCAAATTTTCCAAGACGGGCATAAATCCGACTGAACTTATGTCCTTCATTAGGGTCAATTCATATAATTTCAATGGAAATTGGACTGGAGTTCAAACAGAGAACACACATCGTTATCTGTGATCGTTTAAGGTGATTTGATAAAACAGACTGAATAAACAACAACTGATTTGACAGATGAAACTTCAATAGAGTGGCCATTACCAACTGTTAAAGTTCCGAAAGTGCTATATTTTACTGGCAAACTGTCTGTTCGTCGAAAGATTTAGGCAATTCACACGATTTTGTATCGCGTATGTTGTATTGAATACACATGGATGCATGTGAATGCTCAATGCTATGCTGTATTATGTATTTCGTATTCCGAATATATTTATTTTGTTTTGGCAATCTAACAATTTGATAGGACGAAAGCAATACAACTTTTGAAAACAAAAACATTTTTTTTTGATGAAAATTATGCACGTCAATCATACACTGTTGTATAATACAACGATACAACGGCTTGTGTGAATTGAACAATGGTATTCAATTTCACTTTTTGTATTCCGTACGAGACTGTATACGCTGTTAAGTAGTAATCTTTCAAATCGTAGTTCTTGAAGTTGAATGCATTTGTTCCTTCTCCCAGTGTATTATAATAGAATTAAAGCCGTGGTTACCATTACACTTCAAAGAATTCCAGGTAATATTTCATCTATTTATGGTGCCTTATTACTGTTTTAATTTTCCAATGTTGTCCTCTATTTCATTTATGGTCTTACATGAGGCACATTTAATTGGTAATCAAAATATTTGTTGTTTATTTCAATATATTTTTGATTTGTGTAACCTTCAAAAGAAAACCTTTTATTAAAGCGTGTGTATGTGTTGTAAAATTGTTAAATTCTTCCCATCAAAGTATATAAATTTTGTCATTATGTTTCGAGGTATTAAAATAAACCACAAAGCCACTCATTCTTAATGCGGCCCTAAATGTATTGTAAATATCTTTGAATAGTCTGAGGTGTAAACACTTAAAACGTAACTACATATGTAATGTTACTTGATACAGTATTCCTTAGATAGTGAATTAATTTAAAAGCACACAATCATATACATACTTACATATGAATATACAAGTTTCAATTCCCTTCCATTGAAATGAATATTGATTCTGATTTAAAGAGGAGATTTCTTTTGTAGTTCTAAATGTTTGAATGTGATATGCGTACAATAAGCATTGTAACACGTATCTATATACATATGTACGTACAGTGGCAAGCAGAACTGAGTGCAAGTTCACAATACTGAGCACTACTGCTATCGAAGATCCGCGAAACGCGTTCAAAGGTACCATGTAAAGCAAACTGTTAAACATGGCGGCGAAAATATAATGGTTTGAGGATGCTTAATATGGTGGCATATTGGCCCTCTATATTTAGTAGATAGTGTCATGCGAAAAAAGACTATCTACAGATTCTGCATATCCATATTTCGAATTTTATGAACAAATGTTCTTATCCCGAATAAGAAATTGTTTTTAAATAGGATAGCGATACGAAACACCCAGCAAAAATTTGGAAAAATATGGAGTGGAAAAAAATTCACATTGATGGATTAGCCAGTATAAAGTCCCGACTTCAATCCGATTGAAAATCTTTGGCCATTGGTGAAAATCCGCCTCGGGCAGTACGAAACAGCCTCAACAAACATGGACAAATTTGGGATCGTATAAATGCGAAATGGAATCGAATTTCGAAAGATTTTATTAATAATTTGGTAGAAAACATGTCAAACCGCGTAAATCAAGCCATTTCTAATAAGGGTCTATGGACCAAATATTGAATTGGGTTAGTTTCTTGAATTTTATTGAAACGCGCAAAATTAAGTTTATTTGGGTTATTTTTGTTTTTTCATTCAAACTCTTTGAATTCATTTCATTAATTACTGTTTTTTACTGCTATTTGTTAAGAATAAAATTAAAAAATTTAAAAGTAATTTTTTTTTTCCATCACTTCTGCTCGCCACTGTATATAATGTTACATAATATTTTCGTAAAGGATGCATGCGTATTCACAACACGTATTAAACATATTCTGTTCAACTTAAAGTGAATTTGACTTACAAAAACACACATAAGTTCACACGCCGTATAGAAGTTTGTATTTTAAGATCCTTTTATGTGCAAATTCAATTATTATATACAGTGACTCCAACGCATAATCGGACAAGAGTGTACATAATATGAATGTCCAATAATCAAAAACAAAATAGATAAATGTGTTGTTTTTTTTCGATTTTATTTTAAATTCATCTAGAATAAGTAGAAAAATAGAAACTTTTCTAATGATTTCAGGAAAAAATAAATTTAACTCAAATTCTATCGCTCTACAAATAACACGGTGCGACAGTGAAAATACAACCGAGTAACTATATAGTATGAGGTCGCCCTGTTCTAGTAGATAGTGTGGTGGCTTATTAGACGTAAAAGCAGGGTTCGTGTCCCAGGCCAGACTTCAAAATAAAATACAAAAATTATATTTTCGGCGATTTCCTCTCAGCAGATTTCTGGCAAAAATTCTGAGAGTAAATAAAATTGTCATGAAAAGTTTCTTATAAATCTGTCGTTGAAAGTCGACTTTAAACTGTTGGTCCCACTTATGAATAAAATTAAAACACACAACATAAGTGGTGTGAGAAACTAGGTCAATAACCCTGCCGGAAGGGTTGTGATCATCAATTATGTATGTAACTAATAGTCCACCATGTTCAGTTAATTGAGTAGAAATCAGAAAAAATTTTTTTGTTTTATTTGAGAGAAATTGTTTTTTCTTACTTTACGCATAAATTTCTGAATTACTTAAACATTTCTGACTCGCATTTTCCAAGTTTACCTTATCAAAACTCGTAGCATATTAAGTCGAATAATGAAAATATGTATACGGTTTTAAAGGTCCATCTCTCCCCTTTCCAACAAGATTTAAATTTTGGAAATCTCATCAGAAATGATCATTAAGTAATCCAGAAATTTGTGCGTGAAGTCTAAAAAAACAGTTTTTGTTAAATAAAACAAGTTTGGAAGGGTTTGAGAAATATAAAAAAAGTATTTTTGAGATCTACTCAACAAAACTGACAATATACACTATGTCATTAGCCGGGTGTATTTAATCAGGAAAATCATTCAGTTAATATTTTGTTACATATCCTTTGTTATCAAGGATATGGGAATTGATTTTACTAAATTTTGCTTACATCGAGCTCTATGGAGTTTCAAGCTTCTTACAAACAATGCTTTATCTGGCCTAACGTGTTGAATTTTTTTAATATACTTTTCTGCCTAATCCTTCCCAAAGATGCTTAATTACATTGAAGTCTGGGATGCCGTTGTCTTGATAAAAAGTAAAGTTGCTTGCTATGCCCAATTTCTCAGCACTTAGCTTTACATTTTCCTTCAAAATATTGAGCCAGGCAAATTTGTCCATTTTACTGCCTATATAAAATTTAAAATGCCTACTCCAACACTAGACTTGCATCCCCAAACCAATCTCCCCCATGCTTGACAGTAACTTTTGTATTTTGATGGTTAAATTCTGTATTTGGTTTACACCACACAAATTGCCTACCATCTGCAGTTATCAAAACCTTAAAACAAACTTAAACTTCCAATGATGTTGTAGATATTTTAAGATAAGTTACCATAAAATTACCTGATACCAAAAATTCTGAGTTTTTAAAAAATATTCGAATATTGGAGAATTTTAGTCCACGGTTTTTAATTTTAAGGCTTATAAATCGCTTTTTTCTGGAAACTCTTCTATAATAATTGTACTTATGCGAAGTATTTCGCACATTATTAAGAGCAGAGATCAGCAATAAATCGTTTTTCCGCTACTCATAAGCACTCATGCAATTTTGAGTGTGAGTGAATCAATAGAATTGAAATTCAACTTCTGTGATTCATTCGCACTCGCAACAACATTGATTTATAAGTATAAGTAGCAATGAGTATGAGTACAACGTTGACATCAAACTCACAACATTCGAAATATGTTTGATTCATACGCCTACTCATTCTGATTCATAAATCTAGAAAAATACTTATAATACTTGTCATTAAAATTTACAGCCTTTGTTGTTGTTGCTGTTGCATATTCAAGCAAAGGAGAAAGGAAAGACAAGACAATAAGTAAATCATTGTGAGTATTGCAGTGCTCGTACGCGAATCATACATATTTTGTGATTCGTGTAAATGTTAAGTGGAGACGAGTCTATGTCAATAACATCATGCGTGTATTGTTAAGTATGAATACGACAAGTACTTCCAACTTTGAGTATGAGTAGTATGTGTATCATATTAAAATAAGAATGAATGCGTATAAGTATCAGAAATTATAAGTATGACTCGAATCTACTCATCGTTTTAAGTACTCGTTGCTGACCTCTCATTAAGACTAACATCTGTTCCAGTGCGATATTTCAATGATATTTTAAGATATGATATGATACTTTGCGGTTTTAAAAGGATTTAGTTTGATTTCTTTCAAAATCGAACGTTCTTCTCTTTCGTTTAATATTTTCCCTTGGCCTTTTCTGCTTTTATTGGCCAGCCCAAATTCATTACGAAATGTTTTAATTAAGACATGGACAGTGGATTTGCTTTTTCTAGTTAATTTGGTAATTTCTCTTACAAGTTTTTATTGTTGTTAAAAATAAGTATGTACAGTCAACCCTCCTATAACGCGATGAGTGTTTACCGCGTTGTATGGAAACCTGCATTCTGATTATAATGTAAAAACAAAATCGAAGAAAAACCTTATTTAAAGTACATTTTGTGTTTGTTTAGAGCTCAGTTATACCATTAAAAGTCTTGTCCGATTATGCTTTGGAGTCACTGTACTGGTATGTATATATGTACGTATAGATACAGCTTCTTGTAAGTGCGAGTCATTCAAAATGGTTTTGTAGACGTTGATGAATTCAAAATAAATTTCTATCTGCTATTGAGTAGTGTCTGCACTGAACTAAATTGAATTGAAATTGAATAAAAGTTTTATATGAAAATAAATACTCAGCAGACGTATAACCTGTTGCGTTGAATGCAATTGAATTGCATTGAATTTTTGTTCACCATTGGTAGCCATTAAATTATAATGCCTTACAGGAGAAAAATAGAAAAATTATTTATGGGTACACAACGAGCCGCAGAAACTAATTGCATTACCACACCATAATGTTATTACGCATGCGATAGTGAATAAATAGTTAAAATAAATAAATCAATTTTTTTTTTCTGTTAACCTTACAACTCAATTATTTATAAAATAAAAATAATATTTAAAACGGTTGCTGAACGATGGTAAGTGCCTACGGCAATTAGATATAACGAGGTAACGAAAAATTTCTGATTATAATTTTCATTGACTTCACGATATAGGGTCATTACAATTCTTTAATTAGAATTGAAATATACTCAGACCACATAAATTTGTCTTAATTTTTCCCTATGTAAAGTCGACTTTAAACAAAAGCTTCGAGAAACTTTTTATTGTAAAATTAATTTACTCTCATAGTTTTTGCCAGAAAATCGTTAAAAGTCTCTGGAGGAAATGTATTTCCTTATTTTGTTTTGTTTAGATGTCTGAGATGGGGTTTGAATCACGGGCTCTTGTCTAATAAGCCTATTACACCACCTGGAATACTACATACATACATAATTGGCCATTACAACCCTGCGTCAGGATTACGGCCTGGCTTCTCACACCACTCATGTTTTATGCGTTAATTTTATGCGTGAGTGGCGTGACCTATAGTTTAACGTCGACTCCGAATTTTTAAGAAACTTTTTGTGAATTTATTTTTGTATGACACTGAATCCATTGTACTGCTCTGACAAGCTTCAGTATCGTCAAAGCCGTTCATTGAAATTGTAAAAAAATTGTCAGCAAAAATGAATAAATAAATTGAAAGGTTTTAAGCAGCGATAATATTGCATCATCTATCGTGGTGTAAATATTAAGGAGTCAGAAGATCTTTACGTTATGCTTATGAAAGTTTAGTGTGAAGCTCGCTAGAACGGACACATTTTTCAATGCCTTGGGTTTTTAAGCCGTTGCAGTAAATACTTGATCTACTTACAAATTACAAGGCTTATAACCGACCGAAAATGGAACACAATTCTCATGTATGTGTAGGGCCTTAAAGTCTATATTGAAGCTTGTCGACCGTGTGCAGGTGAGGCCGTAGTAGGTTGTCGATCACGATAGTGTTCCAACTCCATTGATTTATTGGAGCATCATTACAATGTGGCTTGTTATTCGCTATTACAACGGATACTGCTAGAGCGAAATAAGGAAACTTGTTTATGAAAATCATGTACTCGTGCCTACGTAACACTCGTCTTACTCGACCAGCACATTCATATTTGGTCGATTGGCCAGTGTATCGCATACTGCATTACAGATAAAGTTCGTTTGTATGACGGACTATTCGTATGTGGAACTGCCTTCCTTCAGAGATCTTTCCTATTACTTATGGTATCAAAAATATTCAAGCCTAGTCTCCATAAATACTGCTCTCCTCTTTCATCATAATATATTTTTCCTAGTTCCAAAAGTAATGACAACCCTTGAGTGTTGGCCATATGAATAAAGTAATGGCACTTACTTTGTTCTTCTGATGGTAATATTACAAGCTAAAAATCATTAAAATATGAGCATAAATCGGCACATCGTCAAAATTACATTTTTGGAGTTTCAAAATCGTCAAAATGACGATAAATCCTCAAATCTGGCAGCTATGAGTATGCATTTCACTATAAGGAAATAAAGTATTTGATCGGCACTCTGTTTGTTCTTTTTGCAAATGAATTAGTGCAGCTCCAAGTCTCTCTGTTTTCTTTTTTCCGTGGGTGTACGCCTTCAAACCTCTATTTCCACTCCACAAAAGAACTCTGGCTTCGTTGCCCAGAATTCCTATATAACTACCAAGGAGTACACAATCGAACTAACATCCAAATATCGACGAAACCCATAATGTGTCGAAAACATCATCGCATCTGTGAGAGTGCGTAGGGGAATCAGGAAGCAGTCGATTTGGCCTCGTTTAGAAGATCTCGACTTTGCCATGATCACGATTCGATGATTATTGCTTTGCGATTTGGGCCTGCACCGATACAAAATTCGACTAACTGAGTGATTGAAGACAATCACTCATAAGCCACTGATCGTAATTTTTATCGATAAGTTATCTTCAGCTACGCAGCCCATTTCTAGCTAAAAAAGTACGTGAACAAACAAAATTGTTGAATTTGGAACGATATCAATACACATGAGATACAATACCATTCAAAGTGTTCCCCAGCAAACACTCTATGGTGAGGGTAATACGCTGGAGGCGTCATCTTTGAAAATTGCTTAGGCCTGGTCATTATTGTTCTGATCTGGACACAAACGGATGGTACTGCTTGGGCCATGTGAGTTTAAATATTCTGTACGGGTATGGTCATCTCTCGAAAAGTGATGCGAACTGGCCACAGCGGCTTTGATCTTATTCTTTTCGGCTTTTCTTGAGGCTGAAATGTATGCAAATGAGCTACAAATCGCAGCGATACTTAAAGCAAACATTATCTATGCCATTGATTAAATTAAATCTGATTTATGCATCAAGGACATGAAAAATTTAATATTTTGGATGCTTGAAGAACATTTAAACGATGTTATATTTCATATATAATAGCAACAATGGGTCTTTGAAACGAATAAACAATTTTAATTAAATTTAAATTTTTATCTTTAATGAAAGACCCGACACAAGACGCATTTTATGATCACTTTGGAAATACAAGCAAAATAAAATGCTTTCAGTTTTTAGATTTTTAAATTTTTTTTTTAATTCTATTTTCCATTTGCAACGACTGTAACCGTCAAAGGGTTAATAACGTTGAATACTACCCAGGTCGGCAAAAACCATGTGATGTTATGAATACAAATACCTTTTTCCAACACTCAAAGTGCTGTTGAGGTATTTTTTTTAAGAACCCTTGTGCTATATAATCGTTTAAACATTAAATCATAATTATTTTCAATTATGCTTCATTTTCCATTTGTCAAAGGTATTTTATTTTAAATACTTATTCTAATTAATTATTGAAGAAAAGTAAAAATTTATTTTGTCAATAGAACTCATTTATAGAAATTAAAATTTCTTGTTTTTCATTAATTAATTGCAAATACTTTGTAACGTTTTCTGAACGATATGCTACGTCGTACTCACACACACACACTTCACAATACTTAGTAAAAATCAAACATCCTTCAGATGTCAATCTACTAATGATTTTTGTTTTATAAAAAAAAGAAAGAAAATTACACTAAAAAAGAAACAGGAAACGTGTTGCTGGGAGACATGCAAAGTAAATGTCCTGTAAACTAATCTGCCTACATCTCTGAAATGTAAAACTAATTTGGTTTCTTGTCTATAAATTTGAAGAAGAAGACTTTTTTTGTCGGATTTTTATTTTATATTAGGCCTAATAATATTGTTACGATAATGGCTCCAAAAACAAAATAATGAACTTGTTCACGTGATCAATGAATAGCAAAAGAATATATAGCAACAAAAATAATGGAGTTGTTCACAAGATCGACAACATAAGCATAAAAAAATATAAGTGATAAAAATGTAAACAGCCAACAAAAAAGTTCAGCTGACAACTAAGTAAATAAGCAAAAACAAAGTACAGCATAAAAAAATAGCGGATAGACAAAAACAACAACTACTGCAAGCAACAACTACTCTGCCTGGACAAATGGAAACAGGATGCACAAACAACAAAAATAAAAACAACTTGTTTACATTTTTAGATGCACAAACAACAAAAATAAAAACAACTTGTTTACATTTTTAGATATTTCTTGAAAACATTTTCCTTCGAGTGTTGACTCTTGTGTTATAAAAGGCAAGACAGAGCAGGCAACGGTAATTGAAAGTGAGAATTCAAACAGTTGTTTGTGAAGACAAGAGATAGAGTGATAATTCAATCAGTCTTGTGCGCAGACAAGTTGGGTGTGTAGAAAACAGTTGTTAGTGTTACGCGAGCAGAAGTGTCGTGCTTACAAAAAGGTTGTGAGCACTTTTGTGAGGTGGGATGTGAGAAGAATAACGAACAAGTGTTGCTACTTATAAAAAGGTTGTAAGCAGAGAAATATGGCGAACAAGCACATACGGGGTGGCTGGTATGTATTGCAATCAACTGCAGGTTGTTATCATTTGTAAACCGCTCGTCTGACAGCTGACAGATTTATTCCAGTGACAGTTCATTTTATTATTTACAAGCTTACAAAAGCATTTTGATCTACTACATTTAGAAAAGAAATTGTTCATGATGGAATTCAAGCGTGATAGTGTGATTGCTTTATATTTGGCTGGGAAAACACAGGTCACAGTCACAGTCAAACACATTAGACTTCCAGAATTTAAATGTGGATAAATCCTTAGTTTCTCGTACCATTGCTCGTTACCGTGACACTGGCGGTGTTGCATCGCGTCCAAAAAGTGGACGAAAAAAAAACGGCAATGATCCGAAAAGTGAAGGCCAGATTTGATCGAAATCCGCGAGCTGAACATATCGCGAGAACGGTGCAATACATATTGAAAAATGAGCTTGGACTAAAGCAATTGCAGTTCCAAAAAGTGCAAGAACTCACCGATGGACAAAAAAAGTTAGACTCGAAAGAGCCAAGGAGTTACTTCGCACGCACGAAAGTGGCCAGTTACCGAATTTGGTTTTCTCCGATTAGAAGCCATTCCAAATTGAGCAGTTTGTGAACAAACAAAATGATCGAGTTTACTTGTCAACGTTGTCAACTGAAAGTTTATACTTTTGATTGGAAACCAGAACTCAACGCCGCCGATGCTAATTGTGTGGGCCGTCGAAACGGCCGATGGTCGCTACTCGCTCGTATTCATCGACCGTATTTGCCGAATATTATAGGAAAAATGTCTTAAAGACAGTATTGAAGCCCTGGGCAGACAAACATTTCGGCCGCAGACCATGGACATTTCAACAGGACTCGGCACCACCGCACTCCACACGCGGTGTTCCTCGCTTCATTTCTACCGCATAATGGCCACCAAAATCTCCGGATCTCAAACCATTGGGCTTTTGCGCATGGGCCATTTTGGAGAGTAAGGTTCTCACTAAAAAATACCAAAGTGTCGATCATTTCAAGACGTTGCTTCGCCGGGAATGGGCCAAAATACCGCAGAGCCACTTTCGTGCAGCCTGTGATGGCTTTTTCCACGAAACTTCTACTTCAAGAACGTTCGTTTAACTGTTGTGTTGGACTATAAAAGGGCAAGACTATGCAGACGGCGACTTCTTAAGAACTCAGTCAGTCTTGTGTAAAGTTGCGTGCGAACAAAACAGTCGTTGTTTGAAAATCGTCTTTGTAAAGATCTAATGAATAGTTTTATGATAACAATAACGAATAAACAGATTATTGTTGTAGTTATTGTTTTATACGTAGCACAAGTTCGAACAGTGGCATATAAGATAATGCGGGACAATAAAGAGTTTAACTGAAATTAAACAAATTTTTGCGTTTACTTTGTTTGCAATTAACGAACTCATATTAAAACGTTTTTAAATAGGTAAAAACGTAACAATATGTATGCGAGTACACCTAACTCTTTTTTACACGGTTTCTTTTGACACGGATTTGAAGTTGCACGGTTCAAAAAAAAATTTTTTGGTAATTATGTTTGTTTTTTCCACACTGGGCACCATTACTGAAATGAACATACATAGTAGTAACTAGGACATCCCAAAAATCAAAAGTTAAACTTACTACAAGAGATTTTTTAATAAAAAACTCGACAGCGCAAGACCTTTCCGAAAGTAGGCCGACAGTTCAAAACTCTGTTACCGGACGAAAGTCCCCATTGGATAATTTGATGAATATCTCCAGTGATGATACCAACTTTAGTCCAGTTTGCCGCAAACAACTGCAATTGTTTTCAAGTAGCGACTGATAATTATGTAGCTATGCAAATATTTTTTCTTTATTTCTATTCTAATTTTTCTGTTCTTAATTCTGGATTAACAGATTTGTTTTGTTTTTTGCTTGCTCTACCAATTTTTCACCTGTATCAGTGGCATATGAACATACAATTTGTATGTATTTCTGAAATTTTATAGTTTTCAAAATTTTTTACACGGTTTTCAGATGACAATAAATGTATCCTCCATTTTACTATAGGAAACGCCTCTATTTTTACACGGTTTTTTTACACGGATTTCTGAGGAACGTATTTACCGTGTAAAAAAGAGTTGGGTGTATATGTCATAGGCAGAATAAAGGAATTATCAAAATCAAAGCATTTTAAAATGTTAACATTTTAAATTTTTTACCGCAACAGATACATTCGTATGACGTGAAAGGGACATGAAGGAAACTAAGAAAGATTTAAAAAAAAAAATATGAAATTCATAAAAAAGGAATTAAAAATTAAATTTTCAATGACAATATTTGAATCAGAAACCAGGCTCATGTAGTAACATGCAGAAATTAAACCATAGATCCAGTTTCTATGGTTACCACACAACTTAAATATGTCACACGCGCGATTTGAAGGCAATGAAAAGAAAAACAAGTTGTGGGAGAAGTTTGTATACATACCCATATAAGCGATCATTACAATCGTTCAGTTAGGATTACGACCAAGTTTCTTATATCAATTCTGTGTGTTAATTTTAGCCATGAACGGCGAGACCTTCACGTTATAGTTGACTCTGTATGATATATTCTTGAAAAACTTTTTCATAACAATTTTTTTTTTTCAGTGTTTTTGCCAGAAAATCAAAAAGCTACATACTTTTTAAAGCAGGGTATTATACATTACGTCCGTTAAGCAATCTATCTGACATGGGTTTATGTCTGAAGCTGGTAATTCCTAGGCTTCGATAAATCTAGAATGGAAAGCATATTAATCAACAATTAAAACTGGCCTATAGGGTCCTTTAAATAATAGGTAGCACATAATGAAAGACCCCATATTTGATAATTTTTTTTCCCGAGGATTTTTACTACCCTTTATAATTTTCAATTACAATTACTTTGCTTTTTAATGTTTTCATTTTAATTTAATAAAAATTATTAAAATATTTTCCTGAAATAGAATTTAGTTTTCAGTTCAAAGTCAAATAAGAACTGATAATAGCATCAAGAGAATAGCAACCATACGCCCTGCTGTTCATGCTGCGGTTAAAAAAGTACGGTTGATACCAGTGTTGAAAAATTTAAATTTTGAAATGGTACTGAACAATCACTGAAAGAGTACTTTTTCTCATCAACCCTTCAAGCAGAGTTCTTACACCACTCTGCAAGAGTAGATTTTTGACAGAATGAGGTCGCCGAAGGAATATTTTTTAATTTTTCGTTATGTTAGAGATGTCTGACATGGGGTATGAACTGCGAGTTCACGTCTAGTAAGCCAGTACACTACCTGTCAGACTATCTATTTATATTTAACGGGAACAGTAACATTAAGAAGCACGAATGCAAGATCAGCATAAAAACCACAATAAACAAATCGTGAAGAAGAAAATCAATCAGCAATAAGAGGAAGAGAAGTGTGATAAGAAAACTAAGGAATAAAATCAAAAACAGAAACAAGAAATGGAGCCACACAGAATGCAGCAACAGCAGTAGCTTACGAACACCATCATCAATGACAATAACAGACATCGCGATAATGGCTCAAATGGGGCCAGTAGTAAAGTAAAGTACTTACTTTTACTTACGATTATAAAACGAAAGAACATCATCATCATCAACATCAGCATCAGGTCTGTTGGCAACATTTAAAACATCGGAAACAAAAATAACAGCAACATGAAAAAATGCTTAAGCAACGAAAACAACAAAAATTTTTACAACTACCTAGCCAATACAATAACGTCATAAGTTGACTTAATTGAAATTGAATGGAATGTTGACTTTTCTGTCTCTGTTTTTCTGTTTCAAGTTGATTTTTCATTTTGTTTTTCTTCATTTTCATTTGTAACAACTGAAAACAATCGATTATACTCGTAGTGCCAGGGTATTGTTTCAGAAAAATCTTTCAACAATGAAATAATGATGGAATGAGTGAATGATAGAAAGATTAAAGAGTTGATGAAAGAATAAAGAAAGAAATCAAATTGAATTACAGATATTGACAAGAAGAACAATAAAAAAAAATGCAAAGAGAAATAAAAGCATTCAACACAAGTGGATGAAGAAATCATCTTCAAGAGCCATTACCTCGTCATTTGCAAAACTTTAATTTATTAATGACTTGCTTTTGGATTATTTTTTGAAGGGGAAAAAGGGGATCGTAAGTTCGATACTTACCCTTGACACTCTTGTAAAGGAGAAGGTACTGCACTATAATTTATCTCGGTACAGTCAAACCCGGTTATAACGAACTCCGTGGGACCAAAACAAATAGTTCATTATAGGCAAAGTTCGTAATAAATGCAACGAAGTTATATAAGAAAATATAAAATACAAAGAATTTTTTTTATTTATTAAAAACCAAAAATATTTGTTAATTCTTTTTATCTATCAGCTGATTAAAGATACTGACTTGTAATTTAAAGCTGCAGTATTAAATAAATGTAAAAACTATTTGTTGTCGCCGTGGTCTAGTGGGTAGTGTGTTGGCTTATTAGACAAAAGGCCCGGGTTCGAATCCCAGGTCAGACATCAAAACGAAAAATATTTCTTCGGCGACTTCCTTTCACCAGATTTCTGGCAAAGACTCTGAGAGTAAAAAATTGCCATGAAAAGCTTCTCAAAAATCTGTCGTTTGGAGTCGACTTTAAACTATAGGTCCCGCCACTCATGTATAAAATTAATGCACACAACATAAGTGCTGTGTGAAGTTAGGTCGTAATCCTGACTGAAGGGTTGTAATGGCCAATTATGTACGTATGTAAAGACTATTTCCACACTTCAAAGTTATTACTGAAGGTTCGTTATGAAAATGGTAAAATGTATGAAATTTAATTACTGGGACCATTTAAAGTAGTTCCTTTTAACCGAGAATTCGTTATAAACGAGTTCGTAGTAAATGAAGTTTTTTGTATGAAAATTGTTATTAAAACGTTGTGACTTGAAAATATGTATGTAATAACCAAGAAGTCGTTATAACCGAGTTTGAGTATCACTATTTAGTAACGACAATGCTAGGTTTAACCATTTGTATTTTTCATGCAACCATCCAACCAGAAGAGACGAGCCCCGTTGTAGAATGGATATGAAATACTTATTCAACATTTCTGTAGGAGCTATAGGATTAGGATAACTTTTAGAGAAGAATTAACTTGGCCATTATGTATTACACCAATCGTAAGGCTGCAAGAATTATTGGGAGGTATTGATGAGTCTAAAACCATTCATTTATTAAGGCACTTACGCGCCACTTGATAGATAAATGAGTATTGATGTTGATAAATCTAAAACTTATACTGGACTTTTCCGCCATTGGGTAAAGCAAGCATTTTCCTGATATTATGATATAGTTGATTAGATTTTAAATAACTACTGGACATTATATTTTTGTGAGTAGATATTATGAGCGGCTCTCTCTCCACTGCTCTGGAACATTACCGTCAACATACTTCGTACTCGAGTTGATGCCATAGGCAACAAAGGCGTTACTTATGGCGACAACATTGCCATATCAGTGCCTGGTAGATGACACGAAGAAAAAACCCGCTTTTTATGCTTAACCATTAACATGCGTTAACGCCCAATGAGTAGAAAAATACCCAAAAAAAGACGTTTTTTTTTTTAAATTCCATCTTGACCCAACTAAACGGGAGGCCAAACGTTTTTTTAAGAACGAATAAAGAAGACATAGAATGGTTTAAATTCACATATTTCTGATGACAGCGAAGAGATCAAAGATCACGAACTTTTCAAAATCAAAATTTTGTAGAAAGAACTTCTGTGGAATATGGGTGATGATATATCAGAAGATGCCATGTAATGTAATAATATCTTCTATGCCATAAAAATACTTTCACTTGAATTGGTCTACTTACCTAAGCTACAGGTAAAATTAAATGGCATGGGCATAAAAATACCTACTTAGGCATTGGTGTGCAATATTTTTCATAAAACTTTTAAAAATGAATTTCAAATAGAAATTTCAAATCACTTATTTTTCTCCATTCTTTTATATTTTTGGTAGTTCCGGCATGAAATTGTGCAAAAGAATCCCTTGGATGTACATTCAAACTATATTTCGCACAACCGTACTCTATTTTCCCACCACTTTGCGAACAGCGACTGCGTTTTTCAAATTTGTCAGTGTGTTTTGTTATTTGCCACGCATTTACGACAACTTTTCCATCACGGCGACGATTTTCACGATTTTTACCAACGCTTCAACAACTCTAACCCAAAAATCGAGTTGGCTCGAAGGTGGCAAACCTTCACATCAACTGCACAAGCAGAGTAATTTCCATGCGTTTACCATAGCTACGTCAATAGCGTCAGTGAGTAATGGTCAATATCACTCTTTTCCGCGGACTTGCATACGATAATTGTTAATGTAACATTATATTGACTTGATTGTATGCCCTTTCAAATATGATCATCATAAAACGGATCTATAAATAGCTCTATAAATAGCTTTATTTTATTAAAGTCATGCTTTAGAGGGGAAAAGTAGTGTTCATAATGAGAAAACCATAAGTAGTAATATTTTACTAAATACAGTATTTCCCGAACATAGCCAATTTTCAAGAACTCGGTTCTTAGATCTATTAACCAGAATACGAAATGGCCGTAGTCTAGTAGGTAGTTTATTAGCTTACTTGACTGTTGGTTCAAGTTCAAACCCCAGGTCAGACATCCAAACGAAAGTACGAAAATTTTTCTTCGGCGACTTCGTCTCAACAGATTTCTGGCAAAAACTCTGAGAGTAAAAAAACTATTTGCTATGAAAAGTTTCTCATAAAAATCTGTCGTTCGGAGTCGACTTTAAACTGTAGGTCCCGTCACTCATGTATAAAATTAACGCACACAACATAAGTGGTGTAAGAAGCTAGGTCGTAATCCTAATGGAGGGGTTGTAATGACCAATTTGGTATTATGTAAATAGTAATAGGTTATGACCTGTGTTTTAACCCTAAAAAACTAATTGGGGTTAAGTTTAGCTCGATGCTCGATGTAATATAATAGATCAGACATTTCATATAATCTGACTCTCGACATTCATAGACTACCACATCATTTAATATACTCCCAGCATAACAAACATTTTCACAAAATATTTCGTTAGGCCTTAATGAAGTGATTTTTCAAAAATAATATATCAGCACCCGTAAAAGTTTTCTGACATTTAAAATTTTTAATTAAATCTTTTAAAAATTCAAACTTCTATTTCAAGAATATATTTATACCAGTTGTGCTATTCAATTTCCAGTTGTATTTAAATTACAAACACTTCGTGAATTATTCATTTAGTGACACGAGAAAAATGAAAAAAGTTTGAATCGTAAAAAATTGTGAAACTTTGTTTTTATGGCACAATTTAATATTCAAAGAAATTCTTTTAATTTTCAAAGAATTTTCAATGTTGGGAGGTTTGTTTCTCAATTTTTTCCCCTCCCTTAATATCGTTGTTCTACATACTTGTCTGAAGTTTGTACGTCTGTCAACGAGAATATTTTCTGTCGTAATTATTTTGATTTTAATTTTCATTCCATTTTATATTTTAATGTATGTTTATTCTTTGTTATTTTCTTTTATTATTTAATGTTAATTAAACATTTTATTTGAAGTTCGTATAAAAAAAGAAAACTTTGTAAATTTACTTTTATTCCCATCTTTTACGCCTCTACGATGTTTCTAAGAAAAATTCTATGATTTTATCAGGCTTAAAGAAGTTTCCCTCTAAACAGCAGAATACCATCCTCTGTAGAAGAAAAAGGGAAAATGGTATGGCTATGGAAAGCCACCATTAAAAGTTCCGATAATGGCTATCTTGTTGAAGATCTGCTATTTTTTGCTCAATCCCTATAGATAACAATGCGTAGTTTTCAGTGATGGCGTCCATATCTGGTTCAATAGATACACAAACAAACAACGTGGAAGACTATACATCAATAATTAAAAAACTTCTTTTGAATTGGATTAAATGATCTGCACAGCATCAACATATGTTTCTAAAAAAAAATATTTGTAAAAAAAATTTTTAATCTAGTACGGTTTCAAAAACACTTTCCTGTAATTATATTTGTTTTTACCACACACACACACACATTTCTTAAAAAATAATCCTAATATGGAACGTGCCCTGACATTCGAACGCGATATTTATAATTGTATTGCTGGATATAACGAGTTGTATAAAAAACTTAAAAAACCAAAAGCTCAACTTTCTATAAAAGACTTTTTAATAAAAAGTCGACGGCGCATGACCTTTCGAAAAGTAGTCCGACAGTTCAAAACTCTATTACCGGATGAAAGTCACCATTGGATAATTTGATGGATATCTCCAGTGATGATACCGACTTTAGTCTAGTTCGTCACAAACAATTCCTTTTGTTATCAAGTAGCGACGAATAATCATGTAGCTATGGAAATATTTTTTATTTATTTTTATTAACATTTTTCTGTTCATAATTCTCGATTAACAGATTTTTGCTTTCTCTACCAATTTTTCACCTGTATGAATTATGAATTTAAAGTTTTAATGCTAAAAAAATTCCATATGAACATAAAATATGTGTGCATTACTGAAATTTTATAGTTTTCAACATTTTTTACACGATTTTTTTCAAGTAAATGTAGGTCTTTATTTCATCTTACACGGTTTTCAAATGACATGGAACGTATCCCCCATTTTACTATAGGAAACGCATCTTTTTTTAAACGGTTTTTTACACGGATTTCTGAGGAACGTATCTACCATGTAAAAAAAGAGTTGGATGTATAACAGATTTATGTGGGTCATTATAGCTGTCGTTGTTTCTGTCATTATGGAAACTTTCAAAAAAAATTTTAAAATTATATAGGGCCCTGGTAGTCTAGCCTATTAGCGTGAGGGTAGTGGGTTCGATTCCCACCAGAAATGCTGGTCCGTGTTACTACACTGAGCACAAGGTAACTTTACATACATACATAATTGGCCATTACAACCCTTCAGTCAGGATTACGACCTAGCTTCTCACATCACTTATGTTGTGTGCGTTTATTTTATACATGAGTGGTGGGACCTACAGTTTAAAGTCGACTCCGAACGACAGATTTTTGAGATGCTTTTCATGACAATTTTTACTCTTGGAGTTTTTGCCAGAAATCTGCTGAGAGGAAGTCGTCGAAGAAATATTTTTCGTTTTGATGTCTGACCTGGGATTCCCGGGCCTTTTGTCTAATAAGCCAACACAATACCCACTAGACAACGGCGACCAAGGTAACTTTGTAAAGTTTAAAGTTTATTCCAAATGACAGATTTTGAGCAACTTTTCATTGCAATTTTATTTATTCTCAGAGTTTTTGCCAGAAATCTGTTGAGAGACAGTCATTGAAGAAATATTTCTTCGTTATTCGTTCTCACCTTCACGGAGTATAACCTACGACAACTTTAATATATAATTTAAACATACATTGCACATGAATTAAGCATTGTGATCATGGAAAAATTGCACACCTAGCCTATATCGGTGTTTATCATAGTCGACATCTTCTGCAAGCAAAATACCATTTCAAAATTGAAATTTTTCTATGAATTTTCAGCTGTGAACTTTTTCAGTTCTCTCCCTTCTACTGTAATCCACTTGTCGCAGTCATATAGTAAAAATTGTTTTAAAATGTCGATTGATGAAAATATTTTCCTTTAATAATTATGTTTCTAATTAGCATAAATTTAAAAGCAAATGCTTAACCGAGAAAGAATACAGAAGCTCGTCTTATTAACTAACGAAGGTATTGACAGCAACAAACATGACAATTGGATGTTTATCGCCTCAGATGGTACTACTTGGAACACAGAAATGCAATCCTTTATCAGTTATGGATATTACAGAAGGATAATATTTCGGTCAACTACATACGTATGAGATAACAGAATAATTCTCTTTGATAATGTGCTAATTGGAAATGATGATAATTCTACACCAATAACGGCTTTGCGAAGAACGACCTGAAAGTCTCCAGCTTTTAATAATGCCAATAGTTTTGTCGCTCTAGATTACTAACAAATTGAATTTCATGGTTGTTATAAATTTCGTGGTCCAATGAAATCGAATTGGCAGTTTTAGATTCAAGAACATGCTACATGTGTACTTGGGAAACCCGTATCTGGGAAATCAGAAAGGGCTCAAATGGAAGGCATTGTTATTGACATAATCGATGTTTTATTGCTACGGGTAACTTTTTTACCTCACATGATGTTGACAACAAGTTTTTCTAACGAAATATAACAATGGTTTGTGCCATCAGGTTTCAGTCAGCCCTCAATTGAGAGTGCTACTGATGGGAGTTACAATAAGCTGCCCCATCTAAACCATTGGAAATTTATAAATCGCCGCAAAGCAAGGGTGCTAGAAGCCAAATTATTGCCATTTAGAACAAAAATAAAACTGATCTGACATGAACTGTTCGATTTTTACGTAAAAAACCATGCTGCAATGTACATCATGTCAAAAAGTTTAGCGTAAATTTCATAAAAGTAAATTTAAAAAAATTAAAATTAAAAAAATATTAAATTTTTTTAACAATAATCATGAATACACTATGTAGTACAAGTACGTATCAAAAGTGATACATAAGCTAGGATTATTAGGTTTTTTAAGGCTCGATCTAAGGTTAAATTAATCCCCGTAAATAATGAACAAATATTGCGAGTACAAATGTAAACAGAAATATTGAAAACTGTCAAGCACTTTAATACTTGCCTAAACCTAACCATGAAAAATAGAAAATATTCAACGACAAAGAACAAAAAACAGTTGAGATTACAATTTTATAATGTTGTTGTAGTTGTTTCAATATGTATGTGTTGTATACTTATCCTTAAAGGGACATAAGTATGTGTGTGTGTTTTTCTGCGGTCTTAAATAAACTTAAAGTTTATATTTGGGGTCTCTTTTTCCTTATGGTTTATCAAATTTAATGGCAAAAATCATGATTGCTTTCGAGTTTTCTACTTTTGTAACTTCTTATACTTTCATGGGGTTTCTAATATTTAAAATTTAAGGATTTTAAAAGGATATAATCATGCCAAAAGGATTAATATTACAAATAAAAATACGAACAAATATTTTCCCATTTTTTTTTAATAAAATATTACAAATGATGTCAATAAGTTTCCTATGTCATGTGAAGCAAGGAGTAGATATTAAAGAAGCATGGGTACAACAATATCTACGAGTGGCTGATATATAATGCAACAAAGTAAAGCGCAATATTTTATTGATTTTTTTAATTTTATTGTTCAAAAGCAAGAAATGTTGGAAATAAATCCAACTTTGAAATCAGTATAGATTTGTTCGAATTGGCCACCTTTGCTACGAATAATCACCTCCAAACGGCCGACAAAGCCATCACAGGGTGCACGAAAGTGATGATCGACACTCTGGTATTATTTAGTGAGTACCTTCCTTTAGGTGACCATTGTGCGGTAGAAATGAAGCAAGGAACCTCCTTTTTAAGCCATTCTTGGTTGACGCGTACTAAGTGCGGTGGTGCTGAGAGTCCTGTTGGAATGTCCATAGTCTGCAGCCGAAATATTTGTCTGCCCAGGGCTTCAATGCTGTCTTTAAGACATTTTCCCGATAATATTCGGCATTTACTTTGACCACACGGTCGATGAATACGAGCGGGTAACGATCAACGGCCGTTACGACGGCCCACATCATTACCATCTGCGGTGCTTGAGTTCTGGTGGCCTATCGCAGCTGTAAATTTTCAGCTGACTTCTTTGGCAAGTAAACCCGATCATTTTGTTTGTTCACAAACTGCTCAATTTGGAATAGCATCACATCGGAGAAAACCAAATTCGTTAACTGGCTAATTTCGTGCAAGCAAAATCATTCCTTGGCTCTTTTCAGTCTAACTTTTTTTGTCCATCGGGGAGCTTTTACACTTTTTGGAACTTCAATGGCTTTAGTCCAAGCTCAGTTTTCAATATGTCTTGCATCCGTTCTCGCGACATGTTCAGCTCCCGAGCAATTTTTCTACCAATGCAGCGTGGATTTCGATCAAATCTGGCCTTCACTTTTTGGATCATTTCCGGTTTTGTTACCGGGAAATGGACATCATCGCTGAAAATGATTTTTCAATGAGAATTACAAAGAACACATTTCGGCGTTTATGATCTTCGATGGTGATTTTTCAAAATAGACTGAATAAATGATAAGTAATTTGAAAAATATGGCTGATAAAGCTTAACTTTTGATCAAAATTTAATTTATTTTCATACCATATACGTTGCTTTAACACCACATGAAGTATGGTAACAAAATCAACGACAATTTATTTGTCCGAAGAATAATCATTAAAAGCAACAAATAATAGAAAATAGTGTCATCGTGGAACAATAATAAATCAAACAGTGATAAAATAAATGACCACAATAGTGACAGCAAAGCTAAAAGAAATAATGAAAGCATTGAAGTCTTAATGAATCCAAATGATCAAGATGATGCCGATACGTATAACAAAAATTATTACACTCTTAATGAGTCAATCACTATGAGTTGTGGGCGGTTTTGATAACAGTAACAGTGATTATAATGGAAACGAAAGAAATTATGAAAATATTGGATTCGATACCGAATTGCTTCAGCTGCTGGTAATACAAAGGAAGCAACGGCGGCCAGTAAAAATATTGAAATAGCAGCAGCTTTTGTGAATGGAATCCACGAAAATGAACAACATTTTAGCAAGAATAATGTACAGACTGGCCACTACAACAATATAGCTAGCAGTAATGGAATTGTTTATGGCAATGGCGATGGCAACAACAGCAAAAAGATTTCACCATGCTGCTAAACTTATAAAGCCTTTAATCAAAATAATAATCTGTTCGGATCCCGTACAACTAGTACCAGCAGTAATGAGAGCTGTGGAGGTGATGGCGGTATTATTCGTTCGATGATAATTGCTAACGCTGCAAATATTAATATAATGGTAACGGCATCATCTGCTGAATTATAGTAACAACAGATACACAGACCTCTAACCAAGAACAGCAGCACCATTTAAAACATGAAAAACAAATTAGAAAACGGCAGGATACATTTATGCAATCACCACCAATTTTAATTTCTAAAAAAAAAATTATGTCTCTGCTGTTGCAACTGATGCTGCTCTTAATACAGCTCTTGTTAAAAGCAATAATAAAAATTCTACCTAACATTGTTCGTAGTAATCACAATATATAAAAATAAAAATTTGGGTGTAAACTTGTTAAATTTCAACAGCAATGGCTATACCAACAACTATAACAACAACAATAATAGCACCACTAGATTTAGTTAAATCAAGTAGTAGTGATACTTTTAAGTTTAAACATCTACAAACAGTGTTGGTGTTACAAACAGTTGCAACATCGTGAACAGCCAGAGCATTAGTAGCATCTGCAATACCGCCTACACTCAGTATAACATCGAGTCTGAAATGTCAATGCCATGTAATGGGGTAAGTATGAGGGATTTTTTTATTTGTAGATGTGAAATAAATTTTTAAATTGTAAAGTGGGAAATTGTGGTTTCTGCGGTGTTCATAAAATGCAGCTGACATTTTTTATTCATTCATTCCTTCTACGCTTTAAAAGGCAAACATTGCTAACTAAATATTATTTTTTGGATTAACCCTTTTGCACTCCTTGGGTCAATTTGGCCCAATTTTGATTTTCAAACGCAAAATTTTGCCCTTTAATTATAAGATATGATCGTGAAACTTTAATTTATCCATTACAGGCACAAAAACTTTGCTTTTAAATGAAAATAATAAAATTTAAATTTTTCCTTCCCCCATTACACATTTCAAAATACGATTTATAAACATTTAATATGCGATATCACAAGTTTACCATTCAGAATAATCGATCAATAATTTTTTCAGTCAAATATCAAAGTGTTTACGGTTCGACAACTTTGAACATAGAGAAGATAGAAGACAAAATAGCACCGATAAGAAACGTTTGGGATAAATGGACTA
Source organism: Sarcophaga peregrina (assembly GCA_014635995.1). Classification (NCBI taxonomy): domain Eukaryota; kingdom Metazoa; phylum Arthropoda; class Insecta; order Diptera; family Sarcophagidae; genus Sarcophaga; species Sarcophaga peregrina. The sequence continues at coordinate 52,994,631 of CM025793.1, read as the reverse complement.
ATCAGCAGTTTTTTACAATCCTCGTCAAAATGTGACTGTGATGAACAATTGCTTTCATTTCGAGGTCGGTGCAGTTTTAGACAATATATTTCATCAAAGCCCACCAGATAAGACATAAAAATTTGGGCACTTTGCAATTTCACAACTAAATATGTCTGGAATATGAAAGTGTACACAGGCAGAGCAACAAATACACAGCCAGTAAGAATAACAGGTCGCCGTGGTCTAGTAGGTAGTGTGCTGGCTTATTAGACGTAAAGCCAGTGTTCGAGTTCCAGGCCAGACATCAAAATAAAAATACAAAAAAAGTATTTTTTCGGCGATATCCTCTCAGCAGATTTCTAGCAAAAACTCTGAGAGTAAAATAAAATTGCCTTGAAAAGCTTCTCAAAAAATCTATCGTTCGGAGTCGACTTTAAACTGTTGGTCCCGCCACTTATGTATAAAATTAACACACACAACATAAGTAGTGTGAGAAACTAGGTTAATAATCCTGACTGAAGGGTTGTAATGACCAATTATGAATGTATGTAGTAAGAATAACAAGGCGAGACTTTTGTACATCGTTTTATATTTGTTATATTTCCGTAATTTTAATTTAGGTGAGAGAATGGTGCACAATTACTTCTGATAATTTTCTTACTACAGACAATCTTGTCATTGAACATCTTTCTCCGACATTTGTAGACACTGTCCATAAAAATAAAAATTTTTTGTCATCAAAATTTTAGAATATGAAAAAAAGGCATCAAAAAATAAATTCGTTCGTAAGAGATAATGAAAATTCTGAAATAATGCATCCTTACAACCAAACGAAAGCTGGAGTTGATGTCACGCAATGTTCTAAGCAAAATAATACAAATACACTATTGTTCAGAAATTTACCAAATAAACGACGACAGGTTGTTTCCTTTGTCAACATGGAAGGCACTCAAATAAGCATTCCACTAAATGTGATCCTTGCAAAAACTTTATTTGCAAAGAGCAAACAGTCATATTGTGTATAAATTGTCACAAAAATTCCTAAAATTTGGTATTCGTTAATATTAAAAATATAATTATTATTGAGCGCCTTGGTAGTCTAGTGGGTAGTGGGCTAGACTATTAGCGTGAGGGTCGTGGGTTCGATTCCCACCAGAGGCTCTGGTCTGTGACACTACACCGGGCATATGGTCGAAGTTACTCAGCTCGTATATGATTATAATATAATATAATATAATTCTTAAAATAAATAAAATAAAATAAATAAATAAATAAATAATAATTATTATTAATAATTAATCAGAAGTCGTCGTAGTTTAGTAGATAGTAGAGGTGTGCCCAAGACATTCTACTACCTTCACCGAATTCAATACTGTAGTGTACTCTTTTCTGTTGCTCTTGATTTTACGAGTGCACTGAAATGTGTATTTCTCATTTATTCAATGTATACAACAGCACTCGTTTGCCTGTAAAGTAACGGAACTATGCTTCGTGTTGTAATATTTTATTTTACTACTGAAGCTACATTTTCAGTATTGCCATGTGAGTATCAGTAGTGTAAAAAAAGTAGATGTGTAAGAAAATGTTTTTTCCCCAGAAATAAAAAGTTTAAAAAGTTACTGGCAATGCTGACGTCAACGAAGATATTCGGTTGCCGAGAGCAAAAGAAGAAATGCATGTTGTGACTCTACGAAGAGTACAATATTTTTGTTGCACTCTTCACAGAACTCTCTTTTATACTGTTGTACAATGGTTTACGAGTCCAGTTGTTTTTTTGCACTCGATCTTTGCTTCACACTTATTTATATTTGGAGCTACAATCAATATTCGGTCTTGATAAAAGTGCAATAGTGTGCAATTTTGTATGTGTTGTGTACACCTCTAGTAGATAGTGTGTTGGTTTATTATACGTAAAGCCCAATTTCAAATGCCAGGTCAGACATCAAAAGGAAAATATGAAAATATTTCTTCGGCAACTTCCTCTCATCAGATTTCTAAGAAAAACTCTGCAGCAAATAATATTGCCATAACGAGCTTCTCAAAAATCTGTCGTTCGTAATCGCCTTTAAAACTGTAGGCCCTGCTACCCATGTATAAAATTAACACACACAACATAATTGGTTTGAGAAGATAGGTCGTAATCCTGACATAAGGGCTGTAATGACCAATTATGTATGTATGAATTACTCAGGAAGGGCTTATTTATTTTAATTATCATTATTTTTTATTATACTCAATTAAAAAAAAATACAACAACAAAACAAATGCGTTTCTTATATTAAATATGAAATTTTGTTTACATTTTAATGTTGGGTCATATTGACCCAAAGGATCATAGGAACGGCACATATCCAAGGGATGCAGAAGGGTTAAATGTTATGAGGATAATATTTTACAGGCTAAGAGTTCTTTTGCCGGAATATCTGTACTCGGTATTCCTGGAAAATTGGTAAGGCAATGTAGAATGACGTTGAGCAATTTAAGCATCTCTGTCAATATTGGAATAGAAAGACCTCTTCGGAACTTTTGATATCATGGCGGTCTTCAGACAACATGATGTTTTATCATAAGACCACTAAGACATCATCATGAATAGGGGATGCATCCAATTGGCATACTTTTTCAAATACTTTTTCTAGTTGCTACATACATTATAATATCAAGAGGGACGTTATGTTATTTAAGCGCAACTAAGCAACTATGGTGCAAATATGCAGTGACTTCTCTCGTATAACAAAATTAAAACTCAACAACACGCTTATTCTCAGATATAAGAAGTGCGCAAAAAAAAAACTGGACTTACACTTTTCGTTATAGAAATAAAACTAAGTGGCAGATTTTTTTCGTTTTATATTTCACATAAAATAAATAAGATTTGAATTCCTTTGTGTATAAAATTTTTTTCTGACCAAGGTCTCAGAGCATCCAACTTTTTAAGGCTCTTTTCTTCCAGGCATGTTAGGGTGTTTTAGAAAAATACGTATTGTTTTACTTGCTTTGTTTTGGTCAGCAAATTCTTTTTTTCCTCCACTCCTTATATTGTTTTGTTCTCACCTTAGAAACCGTTTTTTGGTTAACATCTGCGAACCTAGCAATCGTTTTTTGTAAGCGGCGCGGTTTTTCATTGAAAATTTTAATTATTTTTTTACGACATTCATGTTGGGTGCCTATTTTCAAAAACAATTGTTGCTATTACAATGATATTTAGCACGTGGATTTTGAAACAGTATTCATTTTTTTTCAATTAAGATAAAAGTTAGAAGCTTAAAAGTAGACCCATTTTCTTTTGTGCGCACTCCTTATATGCAAAAAAATTTACATAATTGATTGGCATAATTGAATTGATTTATTTGATTCCAAATTTTAATTTCTATTATCCCACTATTATATATAGATTTTTGTAATCAAAATACTAAATTCTTGAGATAAATCATTTTAGCAATGATGATTTCCATTACTTTATTGATAGTTCTCACCCACCTTCATGCTATCCATAAATTGTCCCTTTTTCCTCGCAATTTTATTTTTTATTTTTTGCTGTAAATTTAATTTCAATTGCTATCCTTTACAATTATCCTTTATAAAATCGGCGACGTTATGCTGCAGGATACCAGTAACTGCCGGCAATGTATTTCCATTGTTGACACACCCAGTGTCACCTGCAGTCTACCAGTTTTATTCGGTGCCATGAGTTACTCTTTACAATTAAACAAAATAATAAATAGAACCCTACAACAATGGCTTAAAAACGGAATGCGTATGCATGCCTCAACGAAACAAAAACATCAACAACAAACAAAAATTGATTCATGAGTGTGTGACTTGAAGTCCATGGCCACAACCTCCAACATAAGCTCACTAACAGTCGAAATAAATACCAGCGTCATCGTCAATTTTGTACAGTTTTTTAAGTTTGTTTCAGCCAATAATCGATGAAAAATTCTAAAAAAATTTTCAAAACAACAATAACTACAATACGTTTAAATTTACAGTGGATTCACTCACCCATTTAGTTTCCACTGTTACCATGTCACAACAGTCAGCATCCAGTGTGTGTGGGCATGTATATGAAGTTGAAAATTTTTCAATATCAGAATTTCAATATTGAATGAATGCATGTAGGAGTGAGTGTATGAATATATGAATGCTGAATTGTATTGAATGTAGGAAATATGAAATGCAAAAATGTAAAATGCATGAGTTTTATAGCAGCGAAAGACATAAATTTCCCAAAGAGGGAGGGAATGGCGTAATAAAATTCTTAAATTTATAAATTTTTGCACAATTTTTTATTTTGTTGGAAATTTTGTTTGTATTGTTCTTTAAAATTACCGGAAATTTTTTGTTCTCTTTGGTTGGCACAGCAACATTATTGAATTGCTTGTTTGTAAAATATTTTCTAAAATGTTTTGTTATTTATTTTAAATTTTAATTTTTATGGTTTATTAACATTCATTAAAAATTTTTTTTCTTTCCATTCGAATTGAAATCGTCGACACTGCAATCAAATATTGTTACGAAAATGGAAACGTTGTAGGTTAGGTTCAGACCATTTTAGTAAAATTTTTTTTTATTTTTATTTAATTTTGCATTGGCTTATCGCATCAACTTAAAATGTCAGCTCAGATTTTTTTTTTTAATATTTTAATGGTTTTAGTTAGTTTTTAGCTATCTAGTATAAAAGCGAACAGAACAAAATTAAAGATTACAAATCCTAGGTCCATTTTGGTCTATGCAATTTATTTTATTCTGTATATCACTTAATGTTCACTTAATGTTAATTTCGAAGCAAGATGAACATTTTGTTGTTCGCTCCAATTTGCATACAAATTAATTGCATAAATGCATTTGGCATCACATTTGGACTTACAAGAATTGCAAATTCCCTGTTTTCTAGGACCTGACTTTTGTATATTATCGGTTGTAGATGGTACACTATTTGATGATGATGCTTGCAGTTAAGTCAATAGCTCTGCCGCAAATAAATTTTTAGGTTTGACTTTTCAACAGGAACATAGCTACCTGACGTAGAAGTGTTGCGATTTCACTTTGAGTTGGATGAACTCTTTTCAAACTTTTCCCATATATGTCAGTTTCTTTTGTAAAAGATTTATCCCCAACTCAAAACATCAAAAAATTTATTAGCTGTAATATTTTGGCCTTTCAATCCTTCTTTCAACTCCAACACGACAGCTCAGCTTGATTTTTTCAAACTTATCATTTTCTGGCTTTCCAAGGTGCGGTTGTATTTGCCATATAATAACCAAAATTTAAGACCATATTTCACTGGCTTTGCAGGAATAAACTGCCTAAATGAACATCGTCGTCTAAAGTCAACTAGTTGGTCATTAATAGTGACATTTTCATGGCAGTTATGCAACATTGAAAGAAGTACTTTACAATTATCCCATAACTCACACAATTGGCGCAAACTTGTCACACTTTTATTGTGTGATCTCTGTTGAAAAAAACCTCAACAAGCATTTATATAATATGAACACTCGAGACCCTATACGAATGTGCATTATCTAAATAACATGAATAATCTTCGTATTAGTAATAAAAAATAATAATAATAAACAAAAAAAAAACCAAAATAAAAAAAAATAACAGAAAATTTGTGCTTTAAGTGATCTTCTGCTTAGCAACAGAATGGACAACTTAAGCGAATCCGATGAGAGTGATGCTGACTGGCAGGTATATAAAAACAATAAACGTAATATTATCCGATCTCCTTCAACTCAATCTAACAAGAAGAGAGCGACTAACGAAGACAAACTTGTAATAGCAATAGGTTTGATGTTCTGAGCGATGTCTCAATTGATGAAGATGAAATGAATCAAACATCATCAAACACAACATCTATGCCGAAACCACCGCCGCTGTTCATACCTGATGTTGACAATCAAGGCAGATTTATAGGAGGTAAGAGTTTTAAACCAGCTGATGCAAGTAATAATGTCAAAAAATTTTGGTTTTTTGTGTATTTTGTTTTGATAATTAATTTCGTTTTTTCTTATTATGTCAGAAGTTTGTATATTTTCTTCTTTTTCTTTTAAAACCATTTTCGTGTTTTCTTATTATGTCAGAAGTTTGTATATTTTCTTCTTTTTCTTTTAAAACCATTTCCATCGTCATCTTTAGTCAGCTGTTTTGACAAGATAATAAAATCGAAACAACAAAAAATGCCTGTTGTTTTTGTATGTTGTACTTATTGTAATAAAGTTCCTACCTCTATATAAATCTGCCTTGTTGACAATGTTACTAATATGATAAAAAGCTTTTACAAAGTAATCCAAACAACAGATTTTTCATTTAAAGCTCTTAATAATAATCAAGTTAAAGTGATGACCAAAACTGTAGATGCTTATAAAAATTAGTTGAATATTGTAAAAAGAAAGATATTAAATTCCATACATATCAACTTAAAACAGAGAGAGCATTTAGAGTAGTTATCAAACATCTGCATCACTCTACGCCAGAAGAACAGATAAAATATCACCTGGAATTAAAAGGGCATAAAGTCAGAAATATTATGAATATCCGTAGTAGAATTACAAAAATGCCTTTACCTCTATTCTATGTCGATCTACAAGGTAACAAAAAAAAAACGGAACTGTCTAAGACAAGAACAAAATACGTTTTTACGATAATTTATATTATGATCATTCGAAAACAAACATAAAGGACCAAATGGCTACCTCGAACACACAAGTCCTATTCTTGACATATTTCCTAAACATACCTCTGCGTCTTAAGGGAGGTAAGAGTCAGCCACGAAGAAATATCAGGAACCGATGTGAAGTTTAAGAATCAAAATTCATGATCAACCCTATCAAGCTTTATGAATCAGTATAAATTGCTCAGTCGAGCACCGAAAGAAACCCCTGAAAACAGTGTAGTAAATCAAAGATTTTGGCAGTCGACCTGCCGTTCAAAAAAAACAAGTATTAAAGATCTCGTATTAAAAGAGATAATCCGTCACTGTTACCCATCAACAGGGCAAGCACTGACTTGGCAATACCCTTAATGAAATATTAATTATTACCCGGCTGTGCAAGGATATGAACGAACTCTTCCAAATAGATGGAAATGACCCCCTCAGAATCCTATGAATATAAGTCAAAGTATCACTGACAACAGACATTTCTAAAATAAGCCCGGACCCCGCATGGCCCGAAGTATTAAGTTTCAGTCCAGACAAAGCATCAGAACCGACTTCCTCAAATGATATATTTAGGAATAGAGACACTTCCCACTGAATAAGGATACCCGCCACTCAGATCAGGGCCCGGGTCCAACTGCCTATAAGTAGACTGAAAGAAGTCAGCAAACGTATTCGAAATATCAAGGTGACTGGAGGATGATACATCTCCGTAAAACATCTCAGTGGGAAACAAAGATGATTTACATTTAGCTCGAACGAAGTCGTAAAACGACTTAGGATCATTAGCGAAATTCGAACTGACTCGAATCATATATTCCTCATAACAGTAATGATTCATTCTACGATAATCCGCACGTGCCCTAGAGTAAAGAGCATAATCAATATCAAAACCTGATCTTACAAATTTTTTAAATAACTTCGATTTCCTGTTCCTCAACCTTGACAGTCTAACCGAATTCCATGGAGGACCAGAACGCTCCAAACGACTTTTTACCAATGGAACACACTTCCCAAAACATTTAAATAATACATCATAAAAGCCACCCAAGATCCTGTCAAGTGAAAGAGAGTCGTGCGGTGGCGAGATAAGTACAGACGACCAATCAACAGAAGACAGAAGTGTATTCAAACGACTAAAGTCCGTACGATGGAAATTAAAACGCCTCTCATTATCAAATGAGCGATCAATTACAGGAGGTAAACAAAGATCAACTTCAATAGAAAGTAACAACGTAGGATGATAATAGTTATCGGGAATAGATGTAGGATCAATGCGAAATAAAGAAGAAATACTTGGATCCTCCAAAAACACAAGATCCAAAATTCTGCCCATTGAATTAAATACACCGTTAACTTGGAAAAGACCTAGATCACATACAGCGAACAGGATTTCATCATAGAATGGAACTGAAGAACATGGCACCAATGACCCAGACTCAGGTGAAAAATTCCAAGATATATGAGGGAGATTAAAATCACCAAGAACTACAATAATCCCCTCTTGCCCCATTGAATCCATTGCTTTGGAAATCAAATCGAAGTGAGCCCTATATATATGAATGTCAGAACAAGGAGGAATATATGAACAAGTAATGTAAATAGAATTTCCACGATTATAGACCCTAACTCAAATAAACTCAATATCCTCCGAAGAACAAAAGTCAATTAATTCAGATGAGTATTTAGAACAAATTGAAATAAGAACACCACCACCATTTCTTAACTTGCTATCCCGTCTATAAACATTAAAATTACTAGACAAAATCTCAGAATCAAAAATATCACAATTCAGCCAAGTCTCAGTAAAAGCAATTACATCAAATTCAAAATCAAAACAACTATTATAAAGCGAAGAAAGTTTAGACCCGAGTCCATGAACATTTTGATAAGCAATTCCGAAATTGAAAGACATTTTCGAAGCTAATTGCTGGGTCGTCACATTTATCTTATAAAGCGATATTTCGTGTGAAAATTAGAAATTGAGTGAAAAGAAATAAGAGTTGTAATGTGTAATGATAGTGACATATAGTTACTTAAACGATTTTCCTAATCTAAACTTACATGTCCTTTGTGTTAGAATATATGTATGAGTGAGACTCATTTCTTCAATTATTGTCGTAGTGAAGTAACGCAACCTACTAGTACTTTTTCATTCAAAATTTTATACTCAAAGTAAATATTTGGAAAATCTCGCAAAGCTTGAAATTTGATTTATGATTATATACTAACGCAATGACACTTGAACCGTGTACACAAAAAAGTTCATACAAATTGCAAATTAGTTGAGAGATTGGGTCTAACATTATCAGACCTTCTCCCAAAGGGATGCACAATTACATGTGATAATTTTTGTACTACATACAATCTTGCCATTGAACTACTTTCTCTGAAATATTACATTAGTTGGCATTGTCCGTATAAATAAAACTTTTTTCTTATTCTGCATATGAAAAAAAAAACCTGTAGAGCACCCTGTTATTTTTTTTTTTTTTCTTTTCAAATTATACAGCACCCTATATTCCGAAGAAAAAATAAATTCGTTCTCATCGTAAGTTCTCTTCATCAGCCGATGTAAGAGATGATGAAAAAAAGCTGAAATAATGCATTATTAGAACCAAACGAAAATTGAACTTGATGTGCTTGACTAACTAGTTGTTAATTACACATGTAAGCGCATAACTAAGGGATGGCCTTTTGCGTTAATTTCAAATATGATAAATGTTTTAGCATATAACTCCTACGTCATATGGACTGATAGAATCCTGTCTGGAATTTCAATAAAAACTTTAGACGCAGGCATATTTTACGAAGAAAAATTTTGCTATATGGACCATCAGCAAGAAATCTTGTCAAAAATATTCAAGAACAAAATGATCTGGCAAGTGCCCCGCAATATTCTAAGCAAAATAATACAAATACACTATTGTCCAGAAATTTACCAAATAAACGACGACGGAGTGTTTTTTTTAACATGGAAGGAATTCATAAAAGCATTCCAGTAAATGTGATTTTTGAAAAAAATTTATTTGCTAGGAGATCATGGTCACATTGTGTATAAATGTCACAAAAATTCCTAAAATTTGGTATTCGTTAGTATTAAAAATATAATTATTATTGATAATTGCTCAGAAGTCGCCGTAGTCTAGTAAATAGTGTGTTGGTTTATTAGACGTAAGGTCCGATTACAAATCCCAGGTCAAAACGAAAATATGAAGATATTTCTTCGGCGACTTCCTCTCCGCAGATTTCTGGCAAAAGGTCTGAAAGGAAATAAAATTGCCATGAAAAGCTCCTCAAAACTCTATCGTTCGGAGTCGACTTTAAAATTGTAGATCCCGCTACTCATGTATGAAATTAACGCATACAACGTAAGTGGTGTGAGAAGCCAATTATGACCAATTATGTATGTCTGAATTGCTCTGGCAGGGCTTATTTATTTTAATTATCATTATTTTTTATTTACTAGATAAAAAAAAAAACAACAACAAAACAAATGAATTTCTTATATTAAATATAAAATTTTGTTTACATTTTAATGTTGGGTCATATTGACCCAAAAGATCATAGAAAGGACACATATCCAAGGGATGCAGAATGATTAAGTCTGCTCGTATGCAATGTAAGTTAGAGGCATAGCTTTTCATATATTCTAATATGCTACATATATAAAGACCCAGAACCGCCCAATTTTCACTTATATAACCATATATGTATGTATGTATGCGGCAGAAAAAAAAACACCCACGTGCATATGTACCATGATTCTGTTTAATCATAAAATTTGAACTGTTTTCAGATGCATCCTGTCCCCCAATATCCCAATTTTATATTTTAGGGAGAAATTTTATGTCCATCATCCCTACGCTATAAGTCCTAAATCACTGCTCAAACATAGATTAGATTTGTATGCAAAAGAATTGTGGGTCATTACATCATTTTGCAAATTCATTTGTATTTTATTAACAACATTTATCACTTGCCGTTATGAATTAAAGGATGATACAAGATTTAAATCAGCGGCACTAAATTACCTTAAGGCGAGTAGTTTTTAAGTTCCCCTTCTCATGTTGTTGGGTTTAATTAATGTCTGTTTATTTACATATTTTTGTACAAAAAGTTTTTTATTTACAAACCCTTTCCAAGTCCATCATCAACATAAGCTTCACATATGAGTACTTATTTGCTGTCATCAAAAACACAATCACACTTACCACCTCATGGCAAAAAAAGAAATTAAAAAATCTGAATTGTATGCGGGACAAACTTTACGTAATTGTTTATAATATTCCGGCACGCTTTGTCCATCTGAGCTGGTAAACAGTAAATAAATAAAGTGAAATTAATGTGCTCCACCTTAATTTTGGGAGAATAAATCAGTCATACTATAGCGTTATATAAGGGACTTAGGTTGATTTTGTGAGTTATGTGTGCTACATTAAATTGTATGGGAAACCGTATGGGGTTGCGGTTGATACTTGAAGAATTATTTGAGCGGATTTCGTTTTAATGTATAATAAAGAAAATTAAATTTATTCATACATATGCAAATGCATTAGTTTTAAGACAATTATTTGGATTCCAAAAAAAGGGTTAAAGCATCTAACATGTGATCTGATAGACTTGAACGAATTTTGTTGTCAACATACCCTGCCATTGAAAAACACTTCTCGCAATCAATATTTGTTGATAAAATAGTTCCAAGATAGCTGTATGCAGCTTGTAAATATTCTACTCTACTACCTCCTGATGTAAATAAATCGATTTCTTTGGACAGTTGGGCATCTAAATCAGTTACCCTTTTGATTCGTTTTATAGGGTTGTTTTTGCATTCTTCGATGGCATCAAATAACTTTTTAGCAATAGATGTAGGGTTGTCCACATCTGAGATACTATAGAATTTTTTTCAGGACCTTTTGTAGGATCAAAATACATATGAATTCACAATCCCGAAAAATCCCGTGACAAGTTTATAAAAATCCCGGGATTTCGAGATTCTGGATTTCCCGATTGGCATCCCTAGTTGGATAGAAAAGTGCATTATTATGAGTACTTTTTATTAAATACCCATTTTCTGATTGATTATAAAACTTGCTACCCTTGATGCTACAATTTGTATCAAAAAGTTATTTTACTCGCATAAAGTACGTCGTAGTACTCACTGGGTGTATGTATGTTATTTGAAAACGTTCATATAAATTCAAATGCAAAATCGTAATACGAATAACTGAACCGTTTTAAAGAACTTTTGTTGTATGTATTTAAAATTATATATATGAAAACTAATGTGTGTTTGTATGTTTGTTTGTATGTCTGAACGTTATAGACGACTAAACGGCTGAACCGATTTTCTTAAAATTTTATGTCTGGAAGGAGTTAAAGGCTACTTTTTATTTTGATATTTCAAATGAGCAAAATGCCACGGCCACATATACAACATTACCTGCTATTGTAAGATAATAACAAGCAAAATATCTCAGATTTTGTACGAGTAACTACAGTTTCAATATAATTATTTGGGACCAAAATGGGCGAACTTCCCGTATAAAGTAAGTACGAAAATCTGTATATCTGAAAAACTGTAACAGCTCGAAACCCATTTTTTGGGATCAAAGCCAGCTGATGAGTTAAATGCATGTCTAAAATCATCATACCTTTGGACGACATGTTCACATTCTAAAATTAAATACTAAAATATGTGTTTTCAGTTGCAACGTGATGCTTCAGCTTCAACTTTTTCCAAACAATTGCTTGGTATAGGTAATGGAAAAATTCCAATGAATCCTATAAAATCTACATAAAATTTCCAACAGACTTTTGCAGAATGACACAATCAGTTCATTTGTGTATTTCCCAATACCATAAAAAATTTTAAAAATATCCAATGGTTATCTGAACGTGCGTTACTAGCATACAAAAATATTTACGTTAATTCGACTAACAGCAATATTCTCAACAAGATCGATGGGAATCTAAGAACTTATTAATCGATCGACACAGTTTGAAAAATTTAGGATGTCGTCAATTATCCAGTCGAATTTTTAAATTCGTTAGATTTACTAGGCTTTCCATCACATGACTTACGGTTAAAAAACGGTGTTCCCATTATTTTACTTAGAAATTTGATCCTCCACGATCTTCTGTAATGACACTTGTCTAACAGTAAAAAAAAAAATGGTGGGCAATCTTAGCGAGACGAACATTATAACTAGAAAGTTTAAGGGAACTGATGTATTGCTGCCACGTATTGCTACGACCACATCGGAGATGCTTGCAATTTCCTATTCGCCTAGCATTTGCAATGACGATTAATAAAGCTCAAGGTCAGTCCTTTCAAGTTTGTGGACTTAATCTAGAAAATCCATGTTTCTCACATGGACAGCCTTTACCTCGCATGTCGCGAGTAGCAAAGGATATTTAAGAAAAACTATAAATTAAATTTTAGTAATTAATTACTAAATAAATAAATTTTTTAAGTATTATATATTTAATTTCGATGGGGGGTAGCGAAGCACACCAGGTATTAGCTAATTTAAAATAAATGACAGTATAACTATGTTTGATTGATTGCATTTTTGTATCATACTGTTACGTTTTTACCCTTTTAAAAATGTTAAAAATATGAGTTTGTACATTGCAAATAAAATTAAAATAAATTTGTGTGTTTCGTTTCAAATCACTTCTTTGTTTTTCATACAATTCCGTGTGCCACCTTTCATGCTTTGACTTAAACGACAACAATTTGCTTTAATTGTTATTATACTTTACACTTCTTTTGCATACACAATAACAAACAATTCTATAGATCTTTCTAACAGAGATCTTCAAACAATAATTATTCTCTTTACACGCAACGTGTCTTCACTCAAGATTAGCTGAATTTTTATTGAATCGTCGTTGCTTGCTCTGTCTTGCCTTTTATATCGCAGGGTAAGCAATCTGTTTTTTGTTTATGTTGTCCTTGCAGCATTATTATTGCCTATTTACTTGTTATCCCTCTTTTTGTACTGCACTGTTGTTGTTGCTTGTTTACTCCTTTATCCCCTTATTTTACAGGGTGGCTGATATGTATTCCAATCAACTATAGGTCGTTATCATTTCTAAACCGATCGTCTGACAGCTGACAGATTTATTCCAGTGACAGTTTTTTATTATTTACAATTTTACAAAAGCATTTGATCTATTGCATTCAGAAAAATCGGATACAACACATATTGAAAAATGAGCTTGGACTAAAGCCATTAAAGTTCCAAGAGTTACTTTGTTTGCACGAAAGTGGCCAGTTACCGAACTTAGGTTTCTCCGATGTAAAGCTATTCCAAATTGAATAGTTTGTGAGCAAACAAAATGATCGGGTTTACTTAACAAAGAGGTCAGCTGAAAATTTATACCTGCGATGGGCCACCAGAACTCAAGCGCCGCCTATGGTATTGGAGTGGGCGCCGTAATGGCCTATGGTCACCGTGGGGTCAAAACAAATGCCGAACATTATCGGGAAAATGTCTTAAAGATAGTATTGAAGCCCTGGGCAGATAAATATTTCGGCCGCAGACCATGGACATTCCAACAGGAGTCAGCACACGTTAACCAAGAATGGTTTAAAAAGGAGGTTTCCCGCTACATTTCTACCGCACAGTGGCCACCAAAATCTTCGGATCTCAATCCATTGGACTTTCACGCCTGGGACATTTTGGAGAAGTTTTCACAAAAAAAAACAAAGTGTCGATCATCTCAAGATTGCGCTTTGTCGGCCGTTTGAAGGCCATAATTCGTACCATAGGTGGCCAATTCGAACAACATTTTCCCACATTTTTTGCTTTTGAACAAAAAAATTAAGAAAATATAGCGCTTTACTTTGTTGCATTATATATCAGACACTCTGTTGTTGCTGAAAATGCATGCCAATACCATATGAATGGTAATGTGCCAGTTAATTGTCATAAAAATAAAAGTGAAGTGTAGAGTGTTACATGTTAAAAGTGTGCGAAAATATTTAGATTGCCAGTTTTGCTCAAGTGTTTTTGAAGAGTGTGTCTGGTTGTAGTAAATGTTTATTTAAAATTTTATGCACGCAAGCTGTTGTTTTTATTCTTTCCCAATTTCGTTACCTTTTGTTGAGGTTTTTGACTGAATAGGAGTTTTCGGTGCGATTGGTGAATTTCGAGCATACAAAACAACAAAAGATCGGAATAAACAAAAGCAAACAAAATACTTTTTACTGTTAGAAATGCAGGGATAGAAATAAATTTACAAGCTTTATTGATTGGTGTTAAAACATAATATTTAAATCAGGCTGAGTGTGAAATTAAATCGGCTTATCCTATAAATGCATTAGCAAACAATTCACGTTAAAAGAAATATAAGGAGACAAAAATATATTTTTCATGTTATGAACACATCCTTATAGGAAGCATGCGAATGTTTACGATGTTGTTACAACAATAATTATATTTAATTGACTGATCTTTTGATCCTCGTAAGTCCCAATGTTTTTATATCCTCAATAGCAGTTTAATTATTTTCTTCCGATGAAATAATTATGGATGTTTAATAATTGAAACTAAAGAACCCCAACTAGCCCCTAAAAAAAAGTTTAGTGAGAATAATTTCCGTGATATGGGCGGCCAATAGAGTATTCCAAAGCATAACATTAATTTCTGGCACAATTCTACTTTAAATAGGCTCATGGTGAGGAGCATATGACACCCTTATAAAGTAACTACACGCCAGCGATTTTCAATTCATTAATTCTGACCAAAAAAAAGTCTGAAAATGTTCAAGAAACCTTTTTCACTGATTCATAAATACGATCCCTGTTTTCTTATTTTTCTTCATCTTCATTGCAGCCTCGTCAAAAGATATTCTCAGCCTCTGGGCATTAATATAAAGTTTCTACGGCATATACAAATTGTATGGAGAAAAAATAAGGTATAGATGTTCCCAACTAAAATGAAAGTTTGATTCATTCTAAGACTACATTTCTAATTTTCGATGCCCATTACATATATGAATTGAGTTAACAGAGATTGTCAGATAGAGAATCAGTTATAAGTATTATAAGTATTTTCCTAAATTTATGAATCAAAATGAGTAGGCGTATGAATCAAACATATTTCGAATGTTGTGAGTTTGATGTCAACGTTGTACTCATATTCATTGCTACCTATACTTATAAAACAATGTTGTAGCGAGTACGAATGAATCAGAGTAGTTAAATTTCAATTCTGTTGATTCACTCATACTCAAAATTGCATGAGTGCTTAAGAGTAGCGAAAAAACGACTCATTGCTGATCTCTAATACACACCTCCGACTTAAAAATACTCCACAATAAGAAGTTTGCCGAGGTCAAAGCGCACGATCACGGTGGCCGTTCCCGCAAATCGCTCGTGTAAAATGTGGAATGAGCTAAGCGACACATCGCACGGTCTCCAGGTTAGCCGCTCCATACATACATAATCAGTCATTCCAATCCCGCACATTCTGCATAATTTGCGGTTAAGACTTTTGGGCAAATGTTACATGGCAATTTTATTTATTCTCAGAATTTTTGCCAACAATCGGCTAAGAGAAAGACGTTTTGTTCGAGGTTTCTGAACTGCCGTTTAAAACGATACCTTACGTTGCAGAAGCCAAAACACTATGCGCAAAACTACGGTGACTTTAATACCCACTTTAGAACAAAAGAAATTGAAATCATCGAGATATAGCTGCTACGGATTGCCCTCAAAGGAATATAACCCGCCGATTCGCCTTGCCCACAATCTGCACCTAATAATCGCAATTGAATGCATTGGACGCTCTTTCATTCATTGAGAAATGAACATCATTGCTGAAAATGATTTTTCAATGAGAATTTCAGTGTATTAGAAATTGCCCCAAAGGCTATACAGAGAACGCACTTTGTTGTTTACGGTCTTCCATAGTGATTTTTCAAAAGAGACTGAATAAATGATACGTAATTTGACAGATGTAGCTGTCAGAGTTCAGAAGTTCGTTTTAGCAGGCCCGATATTTAGGCATAGTTGTATTTCTTGCAATCATGCAACACTTAATTTTTGATCAAAATTTTATTTATTTTTATACTGTACACGTTGCTTTAACGCGACATGAAGTATGGTAACAAAATTAACGACAATTTATTTGTCCGAAGAGTCAATCACTATGAGTGTGGGTGGCTTTGATGGCAGTAACAGTGATTATAATGATTCGGTACTAAAGACGAATTTTAAACAGCTTCAGCTGCTGGTAATACATATGAAACAACGGGGGCCAGGAAAAATATTGAAGCAGCAGCATGAATGGAATGCACGAAAATGAACAATAATAAGAGAATAATCTACAGATTGGCAACTACATCAATATGGCTAGCAGTAATCGAATTGTTAATGGCAATAGCCATGGCAACAACAACATTAAGATTTCAAGACGCAGTTAAACTTATAAAGTCTTTAACCGAAATAATAATCTGTTCGGATACCGCGCAACTAGTACTAGCAGTGCTGATCTCTGGTTCGCACCTTAGAACCCGTACTTAAGTCTTGGATCGTATGAGTACTATGTTGCTTAAATAACACTTATGCGCACAAGTGCTCAATACGTGTTTTAGGATTACAATTCATTTTTTATTTAATTTTTAAATCATATTTGAAGAGCGAAAAACTGCAGGGAAATAAAAATTTTAATTTTCCATGTCTTTAAAACATCAAGGCAATCATCATCTTTTAGGCAATGATATAAATTATGGAAAACGTGAAGTATTATTAAAATAAAATGCCAATCATTTTTTAACACCTGAGGAAAATTTATAACCACAAATGCCAAAAAAGAATGCCGCAAATAATATGTATAGCTTGGCCAGATAAACACTATTAACACTGGATTTATTTTAATTCCCAGATTGTCCAAATAATTGTAACAAATCAAAAACATTGTTTAATTACCTGCAAACACATTTGCCTAAACTCATGAGAGAGGTCGGATAACAGAGAAATTTAAAAAATGTGAGTGTGGAAAGGGGATAGAATAATACTTTAGTGCTGAGAATAACAGAAAATTCAGAAGCCTTTTTATAAATATAAGTCGTAGAACAGTATTACAAATACGGTGTTATTCTATATTTCAGTTGCGCGTGAAGTTTTCTAATTGATAACTACGATACAACAGCTGAGAACGTCCATAAGCAACGACATTTCTGTTTACTTATGCTTCGCAAGTCATCATAAATTGTTCATGTTTTTTAACTTTGAAAAAAGAAAATAAATTTGTTCGCAATTCTGGTTAATTGGCAACGTCAGTAAATAAAATTGACAAACGACCTCATTTCCATTTACACTTCGTCGTAAAGTTAAATGGCGATATGATAATGTTATTTTCAAAAAATTCTGACATGAAGTTCAAAATGGGTCATAGTAGATTTAGTGATAAAATACTAGATTACTATGTAATAAACTCCAGGACAAAGGTACGCCTTCGACATGGTTGTTGGAGATAGTACTGGACATTACATTAGGGAACCTCATACAAATACTTCATGGCAAATGCCATCTACAGAAGCTGTAGGTTTCAGGATGAGAAGCTGAAATTGAATAATTTAAATAAACTATCGATAATAGACATCGTAGCCTATTTGGTTTAATAGAAGCTCCGAAAAGTTTAGAGATTAGGAAGAAATGTAAAATTAAGGTGTAACAATAGGCCTTATATGATCTATCCAAACAGATTACTAACGGTAATTATTTAAATAACATGTCTATTCATATGATAAGATATTGTGTTCAGTTTGTATTGCAGTCGCCTTTTTTTTAATTAATAAACCTGCAGTCAGGGGATGACCCCTACTTATGCAGTTCATTGTGCAGGTTTAAGAAATGTGGAAAGAGGTCGCCATGGTCTAGTGGGTAGTGTGTTGGCTTATTAGACAAAAGTCCCGGGTTCGAATCCCAGGTCAGACATCAAAATGAAAAATATTTCATCGGCGACTTCCTCTCAGCAGAATTCTGGCAAAGACCCTGAGAGTAAAATTTGCCATGAAAAGCTTCTCAAAAATCTGTCGTTCGGAGTTCATGTATAAAATTAACGCACAAAACATAAGTGGTGTGAGAAGCTAGGTCGTAATCCTGACTGAAGGGTTGTAATGGCCCATTATGTATGTATGCATGGAAAGAGGGAAGATGCGAACGGCAAGGAAACGAGTTGCTGCTGGTGATTATAAAATGGCCAGTGCTATACCTTCACCATTAGACAGTCTACAGCAATCGTCCCCAAGAAGCCCGCAGTTTCTCACTCCACTTATCTTGTGTGTGTTAATTTTATACAGAAGTGCCGGGACGTACAGTTTAAAGTCGACTCCGAACGATAGATTTTTAAGAAACTTTTCAAGAAGAGAAAGAGAAGTATTCGCCGTAAGAATACTTTTTGTATTTTTTTATTTTTTGTGATCTGGCAACTCGAACCTTGGCTTTATGTCTAATAAGCCAGTACACTACCCACTAGACCACGGCGACCCCCAGCAACCTCGTTATACAATGAAGAACAGAATTCTAAAATTTCTTTCAATTGTACTTTAAAAAGTTTTAAATTTCGTTTTAATTCAATAACCACTTTAAGAAAATATAATTCAGACAGTAATGCCTTTCTCCTCAGCTCCTTATAAGGTGTCTTTCGTATAATGGAAGTTGAATCAGCTATTTAAGGCTGGATTCATGACTCGAAATTGGAATGGAATTCGTGGTAGTAAAAATTTGTGGGAAAATATCTTCATCGCTGCTAAGAAGATCAAAATTTTTCTGTAGAATAGGAAAAGCGGTATGAAAGGACATGTTTTCTGTTTAACATATTTGTAATCCTACATTTCAACTTTGTGCCTTAAGCTAATAATACAAAAAACCGATACTCTTTTCATCTTAAAGGTACTTATGAAATTATTTAAAGCGAAAGTTATTTATCTCTTGAGATTACAAACAAAAACAAAAGGAAACCAACAGTAACAACAAAGAAAATACAAATTTTTTTTTATTGCCATCAGCACCACTGCTGGGATTAAGGAAAAGTTATGATTTTGTTTTCCCTTTTTTGATTGTCTGGTTTAAAGACTGTCAACGGCATCAATAATTCATCATAATTTTCTTAGTTTAGCAAATTCATAGGACTTAGAAAAGAGTAGCGGGATGGTAAATAATTTATCATTATTACAGCCTTTATTGACATTCTCATTAGGGACTTTTTTAAGAACAAACAGAAAATGTAAAATTTAGATACTTAGGAAGGAACATGGATTAAATCTCTTCTACTACGTTTGTATGGTTTAATGTATTCTTGTATCGAATACGGTTACAATTTCATAATCATAAAATATAATACTTCTGAAGGAAAAAATGTCATATTAAGTAAGTTTCGTGTACAACATGAAAGACGCTGAAAGAGCTTTTGTGTTCATACAAACACAATCCAGGCCTTTAAGTTAATTTCGCAAAATGTAATTCCAAACATTTAAACACTTGTTCTGGCAAAGTAAGAGTATATCGCTGAGATATTCGCAACAGTTCGCCTCGGAACCAAGTATTTATACTGCCGTCTAGTGATCAGAAAGTATAAAAATATGTATGCTGGTGATATTAATATTTATTTATTAAGAATTTAGTCAGCCTTGTGTGAAGTCGCGTTGCGTGTGAAGAGAACAGTCGTGGCTTGAAGATCTCCGTTATACAGATCTAACAAACAACTGCTGTTGCTTACCCAAGGAGTGTGGGTAGAGAAGACTATCGAACTAAGCAATTATTTTTTGTAGTTATTGTTGTATACGTTGTATAAGGTGGAAACAGTTGCACGCATAAATAGTGCGAACAATAAAGAGTTTAATTGAAACTAAACACAATTTGGTGTTTACTTTATTTGCAATCAATGAACTAATATTTTAAATGTTTTTAAAAAGGTAAAAACTAGGGATGCCAATCGTGAATCCCGAATCTCGGGATTTTTAAAAACTTGTCCCATGATTTTTCGGGGTTTTCTTGGTTGTGAATTCATATACAGTTTAACCCCATAAAAGGACCTGAAAAGAATATCTAATCACTTGACTTCAATAATAACATCTCAGATGAGAAAACCCCTGTTTCCAGTGATAAAAAATTATTTGATGGCACTGAAGAATGTAAAAGCCCTATAAGATAAATCAATTGGGTAACTGATTTAGATACTCAACTGTCCAAGGAAATATATTTATTTACATCAGGAGGTGGTAGAGGTGAATATTTATTTATAAGCTGCTTACAGCTATCTTGAAATGATTTTATCAACAAATGTTGATTATGAGAAGTGTTTTCCAACGGCAGCGTATGTTGACAATGAAATTCGTTCAAGCCTGTCAGATCACATGTTAGATGCTTTAATCTTCTTGTTGGAATCCAAATAATTTTCATAAAACTAATGCATAGGATTTTTGGATTTCGAATTAACCCGAAATATGCCGGGATTTCGAGATCAGGATTTACAAAATCCCTAATCCCGGGATTTTTAAAAATCGATCCCGTTTGGCATCACTACTGTGTACTACATATCTCATGCTCCTTTGGCTATTGATCCCGCTATATCTTTTCTTATGAGATTTACTTAAGTGTATGCGGCTTATTCGGACCACAGCGGTCGTCGATACCGACAAAACGCTTGATTTATACGGCAGAGTCATAAAAAATTGGATACTCCACTAAGAGAAACTTTCTAAATTTTGCGCAAATATTTTTGGTTGGCAAAAAAAAACAAAGCTTTCGAATATCGAATAAGCATAACAAAATAATTCATTTTTTTTATATGTGAGGGTTGCTGGCGTGATATACTACAAGTGAGCTAGACAGTCGAGTAGATGATCCTGTGTTTCATTTCATTACAGTATTAGTACATAAAATACTGAAATCCATCCAAATAACAAACCGTTAAGTTTGGCCAACAATCACGAAATAAAGTGTGAGTCTAAGTTTTTATGTATATGGACGAGTGTAGAGGACAACGAGTCGCTGGCCGCTAAAGCAGTTGGCAACTGAATTAAAGAGTGCGCACAAAAAAACTAGACTTTTCGTTATAGAAATGAAACTGAGTGGCGGATTTTTTTCGCTTAATATTTCAATTAAAGTAAAAAATATTTGAATTATTTTGTGTATAAAATTTTAGAACCGCTTTACTTCCAGACATGTTAAAGTGTTTTAGAAGAGTACGTATTATTTTATTTGCTTACTTTGCTTGCCTTATATTGTTTTATTCTTAACTTAAAAACTATTTTTTGGTTAACACCTGCGAGCCTAGCAATCGTTTTTTGTAAGCGGCACGGTTTTTCATTGAAAATTTCAATTATTCTTTTACGACATTCTTGTTGGGTGCCCATTTTCAAAAAACTAATTTTTGCCATAACAAAGACATTTTGCACGTGAATTTTGAAACAGATGACCAACAAAAACAATGTAACGATATTAATTTTTTTCAATTATGATGTAGTTATACGACTAAAAGTAGGCCCATTTCTTTTTTTTTTTTGCGCACTCCTTAATTGTCATGATAGAATGGATAAATGTTTTGTTGTCAGCCAACAAATTAGTCGAAATTGTAACGGCACCAATCCATATGAGATCCGAGAGAGTCAAGTTCAAAACTAAATTAAGTAAGCTCCCAGGTACTATAATTTTTAGACTTTCGACATCTTCACATGAGACTAATTTCTCAAACATATAATGCGCAAGGAAAATACCATTCAACTGTTACTCACTGTTACGTTATGTGACAAAATCTTGAAATCCGTAATGTGTCATATTCATCATAAGATTTTTTTAAAAAAGTTCTTATCATTTTCCTTAATTTTATTCCCTTTTCTTCTGGTATCGTATTGCCCTGTTTCCTTTCCTTTCCTTCTTTTGATTCGACAGGCTGTCGTCTAGTTTTGATATTATTACGTTTCGTCTTCTTCTTTTCTCTAGAGTTCTAAGAAAATAAGAAATAAGAATTCTGTTCGTTAAATTTTTGTTTTTTTTTCATCTCTTCTATACAGGGATGGGAAATTGATCTTAACAAATTGTACTATCGTTCACAAAAAATTTTACTTTTTTCAGTTTAATTGTACTAACATCATTTTTTATTCTTTTTTAAACTTTTTTATTACAAATTAAATAGAAATATAAATGACAATTCTATAATACAAGATAGAGAAGCTAGGTCGTAATACTGACTGAAGGGTTGTAATGGCCAATTATGAATGTATAATACAATTTACTTTAATACTTAACTATGAAGGAATACAGTTTATGGGATCTACATTTTAAATCAATATTTATGATACACAACAGATTATTAGACATTACAGTAAGAGCCCCATAATCCGGCACATTAGGGACAGGCTCGGTGCTGGACTATTGAAAATTGCGGCCTATAGGGCGATAGTTGTTAGAATAACTAGGTTTATAATTAAACTACAAATATGGGATACAAATATATGCCATGTAAATAGATACAAAACATGGTCATTATACGCTTAGAATGAAAATCACTCTTTTTATAAACAGTTTCAAAAGTTACGTTTACTGCGATGTAAAAGGATACAATACAATTGCATACAAACCCTTCGTGATTGATTAACGCAGCTGGATTGCATCTGAATTTAACCGGCCGCTAACTGTGTCCGAACAATACTGAGTACTTCTGAATCATCCCGAAATCTTCCGAATCCTGGACCGTTTTCATCTGCTTTAAAGACACAGTTTTAGGGCAAATCAAAACTTTCTCAATTTTTCGGTGCGATGGCGGACTATCGGGCATTCCGGACTTTTACTCAATTACTAACACATTCACAATGAAAGTTAGCTATGAGTTGCTATATGAAAATGAAAAGAAAACAAAAAACTATACAGTGATGTGACCGAATATTTGGGTAATATATTAAAGTAGGGAAAATCTTTAAATAGGTGCTAAAAAAGCTCATTAAGGTGCTAAAAAAACTAGAATTGTACCAACTTTTCCATCCCTGCTTCTATATATTTGTATTTGACAACGACCTTCAAAGCACAAAAAGAAAAGAAGTACAGAAGGCATTTTACATCTCAGTTGGCTACGAAAGAAAAGAATTGGATTTTCAAATCATTTACAAAATTTAAATTCATGCTTAAATTGTATGTTTTGACAATGCGTGACAATTTGTTGCAGTTGCTGTAAGAAAGTAATAGAAGATAAAAATAATTAAAAGGATAACGGATTACACTAATTTCAATTTCTTCCAATTTATCTCTCTTAAGTTAGTAATGTCTGTCGAAGTGTAATAAATTTTAAAATGATGTGATCACAACAGATTGCAACACTATAGCAAATGTTCGACTATTTCAATATCTTTTCTAAATACTTTGTCTTTAAAATCGAGTTCACAGCAATTTTAGTTGTCGAACGAATTATTTGATTTTAAATTTGATTAAACTAGTCCGCACTGTTTTTTTGGGTCGTTCATGATTTTAGCATCATATACAACATTTCGTAACACTACTGACTAGGGATGCCAAACGGAATCAAAAATCCCGAAAATTACGAGAAAAACTACGATTTTCTCTCAATAGTGAAAATAACAAAATCATTTGTATTCAAATTATATCAGAATTGTATCTCATTAAAAATAAAATATAAAAAAAGCAAGACAAAATGTAACAAAAAAGCGTAAATTAACAAAAATAAAAATTGTTCATACGTATGTAAATGCATAATTTTTATGAAACATTTTTTTTTTTTGTCATCTAATATGATGAACGAGTTTTGTTGTCAACATACGCTGCCGTTGAAAAACACTCCTCGCAATCAACTTTGCAGCTTGTAAATATCTACCTCTACCACCTCCTAATGTAAATAAAACTACTCCTTTGGACAGTTGCGTATCTAAATCAGTCACCCAATTAATTCGTTTTAGAGGGCTGTTGCATTCTTCAGTGGCATCAAATAATTTTTTATCACTGAAAGCAGAGCTCTCCTCTTTTGAAGTGCTATTATCGAAGTCGAGTGATATAGAATTTTATTTTTCAAGACTATTTGCAGGGTCCAAATACGTATGAAATCACAATCCCGAAAATCCTAAAAAGGCCAAGGACAAGTTTTTAAAAATCCCGGGATTCTGGATTCGGGATTTTCCGATTGGCATCCATAGTTCACATATACGGTCTGCTTTCTACCACTCAAATACGACTCTAGCCATCTTAAACTCCTATGATTTACACCCATTAAATCCAGTTTAGTTAACAGAAGTTTGCGATTCACTTTATCAAATGCTTTTGCTAAAATCGGGAAATATTACATCGGTTTGCTTCTGTTGAGAAAAGCCTTATTTATCATAGATGTTAATGTCAAGGTGATAATAACAATGAAGTATGATGAACCATAAAATCGGTAGTCAGTTTCTCAAACATTTTTGGAATGGCACTCAGTTTTGCAATGCCCCCATAATTTGTAACATCAGACTTATTGCCAGATTTAAAAAGCGCAGGAAAATATCCATAATTAATCGAGGTATTAAACAATATAACTGATGGTGTGATGAATGACTCTGCTTATCGATTTAAAATACAACTTGGAACCCCATCAGGACCAGGACGAAAACACATCTTTAGACTTTTCAGGTTCACCAAAATATCACAGTCACTAAATGTTGGAATAGATATTACTTGAGCCGATGTTAGCGGGTAAGGGTAAGTATTTTTATCCTTGTAAGCAGACTTAGAATAAGTACCGGCGAAGAAATCAGCAAACATATCACATATGACATCAACACTACTGGATTCTTTATTATCAAATTTCATAAATGGTGGAAAATCAAATGATTTTCTCTTCGAATTTACAAACGAATAGAAAGATCTAGGATTCTTAATAAAGTTATTTTTCATTTTATCCTTTTTTTTAACGATGTTAGTTATGTTTTTAAGTCTTAACTATGTTAAAAACATTACACTAGCCGTGAGGCTTTGGTTAAAATCCCAGCCCACACAGCTCGAACAAAATCTAGTTAAAAAAAATATTTATTCTATCAATTCCTCTCAGCAGTTTTCTGGCAAAAACTCTGCGAATAAATTTAAAAAATTAAAAAAAAAAATATTCTGTTATCGGAGACTACTTTAAGCTGTATTTCCACCACACATCAAATTTTACACATATTCTATGTGTAGTATGAGAAGCTAGGTCGTACTCCTGGCAAACTAAATATGTTAAATAATTTTGTGAGATCTTCTTGAAAGTTTTTGCTCATTTAAAAAGCATCCTGAAAAGTCCAGGGACAAGTTTTTAAATATCATATCAGGCTGCTAAAAGAACTTTACGAAGCTTATGAAGACGATCCCGTAATTATTGGGACTTCATAAATGCCTTTCAGACCATGATCGTTAAAAACGGCCATCTTGTTGAAGCTACATTTTCATATTAATTGTCATATATTCAGTTTCTGTTTGTGTTCATGGTGAAGCGTAATTGTGTCTATCGAGGACAATATTCGCAATGTAGTGGCTAAATTTGTGTCTACTGGTACAATAAATGATCAATTAATGCTTATTTGTCGACGAGGCAGAAAATCTACCGAAAAAATTACCACTCTCCGTGAGTGTGTGCGAGAGAATCTGTGGCAGTCGCAACGACTTGAAATTTTACAGACTACAACTTGGTGAATTTTACATCGTGGCTTGAACTTAAAACCGCGCAAATTACAACTGGACAAGCAGTTGAAGGCAAACGACCATAGAGAACGATATGTATTACCTGAATAAGCTGTGGAACAGTTAGCAACTGGCAATAAGTTTCCTTCAAAAATCAACTTCATCCATGCGGTATCATTATCATCTCAATAGACAATTTGTAAGCAAGAAAACAAGGAAGAAAAAATTCGAAGAAATAAAATACCAGCCTGTAAATTGTTTTTACTGGAATGAAATAAACGTTAACATTTTTTAAAGATGGCCTTTTAGTAGGTGAAAATCCTTCTCCACTGTTGTGTGTTAAATAGAGTCTTTCGCAGTGTTTATTTTCAATAGCTTACAAAATTTCTTAAAAAAGATTTGCATAAATTAAAAAATTTTCTACTTCTTGTGGATACAACAGTTTTTAAATACGATGTGTTCATTTTCAACTTTGAAAAATAAATAAATAAAAAGGACTCACGTATTCTGACTGAGAAAAGGAGACTAAAGTAATTAATTGTTCCCTTCGGATCTATAAGAACTTCCATTACTTTTAGTGGCTTAAGAATTTTCACAGCATGCTTAAGAATGGAAAGTGTTAATGAAAAATCGCTCGAATACAATCTGTTGTGAGTTAAAAAATTACTTGTTATTGTGTTGTTGGATTAAGGTATTCAATTCACTTAATTTTTCATTCATTGTGTAACTCACTTGCAAGCGATGTTTTGTTTTGAAACTCATTGTTAATGAGATTCGTATTGATTTTACTTTTATGGATGCTGCTGTTGTTGTTTTTATTATTGTCTGTATTGCAATAAATATTAGACGCCACTGTGAGATTTGTGAGATTTTGAATGTGCCAGCGAATCTATCAATTAAAGAGGAAGTTTTTGAATGTGATAATAAAATTTAAAACATTTACAAAATAATTAAATTTTAATTCGATTTTAATGTAAAACTAATGACTTGTTTCTATTTTACTATTTATTAAACAAATAACGACCGGAATACGTTTAATTACGATCACAAAGCAATCAAAAATCTAAAGAGTCGAGGAAAACATGTTCTTTAAATTTTACTGTGTAAGATAAGGAGGCGCACAAAAAAATGGGCCTACTTTTAAGCTTATAACTTTTATCATAATTGAAAAAAATGAATATCGTTACATTGTTTCTCTTGGTCATCTTTTCAAAATCCACATGCTAAAAAAGGATTTGCCGGCCAAAAGAAAGCAAGTAAAATAATGCGTATTATTCTATAACACCCTAAAATGTCTGGAAGAAAAGTGGCTCAAAAAGTTGGATGCCCTGAGACCTTTGTCAGAAAAAAATTTTATACACAAAAGAATTCAAATATTATTAACTTTAATTGAAATATAAAACGAAAAAAATTCGCCACTTAGTTTTATTTCTATAACGAAAAGTGTAAGTCCAGCTTATTTCATGCTCACTCCTTATACATACATAATTGGTCATTACAACCCTTCAGTCAGGATTATTGACCTAGTTCCTCACACTAATTGTGTTGTGTGTGTTAATTTCATACACAATTGGCGGGACCTACAATTTAAAGTCGACTCCTAACGACAGATTTTTGAGAAACTTTTCATGGCAATTTTATTTACTCTCAGAGTTTTTACCAGAAATCTGCTGAGAAGAAATCGCCGAAAAAATACTTTTTGTCTGGCCTGGCAATCGAACCCGGGGTTTACGTTTAATAAGCCAGTACACTACCTACTAGACCACGGGGCACTCCTTATTATTAAGTTAAAAATCGTTATACTTTCTGAACCAAAATTTATTGTATCGTAAGGCGTTCAATGTTTATACAAGATATAGTATATGGATAAGGTGAACCCATATTTTTTTAAAAATTATGGGGGCGTAACAATTACAATCAATGGAGACAACTATATCATGGTGTGATAGGTGCCTCTATTGGCCGAACCGATTTTGTTGTATCTGCTCATCATGGCATTGATGTGAACGATTTTTGGTTTCAGCTGCATAGCTGCAACTTGCCACACATCTCATGCCACAAAAAGCTAATGTTAATTGGTCGCCTAGAAGCTGCGATTTTTCACTTTTGGATTATTTTCCGTATGGCGCCGTTAAAGAAAAATTTAATGCCGACAAACCAGAGACAATTGAGCATTTAAAGACCAATATTCGAACTTGCCGAGTTACGACCCCATATACTTGAAAAAGTGCACGAAAATTGATCCGATTGGTGCTGTGAGGCCAGCCTCCGCTGGCATTTGAATGAAATATTCTAACATTTTTAACCGAAAGAATTGTCCTCCACAACAACGGAATAAATTTTAAAAAATCTTTTATACACAGTGATGACAGCTGTTTATGGCTTAATGTGGGCATGAACAAACAAAATTCCCGAAACACATGAGATCAAGGAAACGAAACTATTGTACTTTACAACAAAATAATTTTTTTGTGTCATTGCATTATATAATTTAAACTTTTAAATTACCCACCCTATTTGTCGAAAAAAGGAGGTTAATAGTCCAGTCAAACTCGTTTATTACGAACTCGTTTATAACGAATTCTCGGTTAAAAGGAACTTTAAATGGTCCCAGTAATTAAATTTCATAGATTTTTACCTCTTTTATAACGAACACTCAGAAAAAACTTTGAAATCTGGCAATAGTCTTCACTTTTATTTAATATGGCAGCATTAAATTATAACTCAGCATCGTTAATCAGTTGATAGATAAAAAAAAATTAACACATATTTTTGAATTTTAATAAAAAAAAATATTTTTTGTTTTTAATAAATGAAGAAATTCGTTGTATTTTATATTTTCTACAATGACTTCACCCCATCTATTACGAACTTTGTCTTTAATGAACTATTTTTTCTAATCCCACGGAGTTCGTTATAACCGGGTTTGACTGTATAAATTATTTTGCAAAATAATGGTGATAACGCAATGTGAATTTAACCGTAGATTTCTTGATCGTGTAACATTAATTGGCAAGTGTTTAGAAGAACACGAAATGCTATCGGCACTAGTCTGGTCTTCGGACTATCTCTTGGACAACGATATGCCGTACAGAACAGCATAAAACAGAAATTAATATGGAATTTGCAGGAATTGTTTGTATAACAGTTGAAGAAGTTTCCACACAAAATACAACAGCTGCATATTCTGTAACCGTTAATCCTATAGCAGAATCACCAAAGACATCTAAGCTCATATCCACCTTTGCAATAATTAAATTATCTCTTCTGAGCCTTATACAAAACTCAAAACTATTGTCGAGTGTAGTGTTTGTCGTTGCAAGCATTATAGAACAGAATTTTACTCAACGCCACCATCAAGGGTTCCTCTTGGTGTGTTTGATTTCAATTAAAATTTTCGTATAATACTGTGATTGAACACACTTTAAAGATCTGCAATTACATATAAGGGAACCTAAGAAACTACAAATCTTAGTTAAAAAATTTACTTACTTCACATTCCAGGTGAAAGGTTATAAACCCTTAGAAACCGCAAATCACAAATTAAAAATATAAATTTCTAGTACTCCAATGCCAGGTTGCCTATCACATTTACACTTATGTTGTAATTTCTATTCTTATGTTAGACGAAAATGTTCTGAAATCTATTTTCCAATTTCAATTTCAATGACTAAAGCAAGATGTACAACTTTAAAGTCTACATTAAATTTTATTTCGAATTTAAAAACGATTCCAATATGTTTTGCATATTTATCTGTCTAAAATAGCTTTTCTTTTTTATTTTTTTGTTTTTCACAGATACTCACTTAACATATGCAAATATCGGGTGATTTTTTA
Source organism: Sarcophaga peregrina (assembly GCA_014635995.1). NCBI lineage: Eukaryota > Metazoa > Arthropoda > Insecta > Diptera > Sarcophagidae > Sarcophaga > Sarcophaga peregrina. Next base: position 52,964,497 of record CM025793.1, on the reverse strand, counting down.
GCTACTATTTTTTTTTTTTTTGGCAACACTGGTTTAAACAGCTCACGCATGATTTGTGTTTTCTTTCATTGTCAAACATCTTCAGTTTGGTCTCTACTTTAATAATGAATCGTCATTACAAACGAACAATGCTTGCAAATTATTGATTTTTATTATCAAAATACATCCTTTGTGAAGAAAGTTCATTGCGCACTTATTCCATTTTATGTTCAGTTTAATAGACCCACTGAAGCGGCTATTCGGGCAATTGTGACTAAATTTCGCATAAAATTTACATTGTTGGACATTAAACCACCAATACGTAGAGTGCGAACTGAAAAAAATTTCGCGGCTGTATCGGCGAGAGGCGAGTTCCGTGAACATTTTATTTCACTTTCGGGACCGGTCACTTGGCCGCCTAGATCGTGCGATTTAACGCCATTAGACTATTTTTTATGGGGCTAAGTTAAAGCTCATGTCTATACAGACAGCCTGCTTCAATTGACACATTGGAAGACAACATTGAAGCATTTATTCGTGAGATACGCCAAAATTGGACTAAGCGGATGGCCTATTTGAGACGCAGTCGCGGTCAACATTTGCATGAAATAATCTTTAAACATTAAATTATATAGATCGTACTATAGATTCAAATAAAGATTTCAAGCATTTTCCTGAATTTAATGTGTTTTTGAAAAATTTTCCTATAGCTCTTAAAAAATCACACTTTACCTGAACAATTTCAAATTAAATTTTCATAAACATTTAAAAATTTGTATACGAATGCATACTTATGTGATGTATAAATTCATAAACGTATGCATTCATTCATGAATGGAATTCGTATGTATTTTTTGCATCAAAAGAATTCCTAAAAGACACGCACACGTAAAGCGTTGCAGTTTTGTCATTGTGTACCCTACACCGATCCAAAAAGAATAAGCTTTTTAAAGGAGAAACGGACGGTATGCGTATTTGTTGAAAATAAATTTGTTATCGGCAAGTATGTGTAATTTTGAGAAATTTTGTAAAAGAAAGTTTTACATACGTAAAGACGCTCTTCTCACTGATATTTAACTGAAAACGTTTCTTTTACGCTCCACCACTTATGTTGTGTGAGTTATTTTGATACACGAGTGACAGAACCTCCAGTTTAAAGTCGTCTCCGGACGATAGATTTTTTCATGGCAATTCAATTTAATCTTAAAATTTTTGCCAGAAAACAGCTGTGAGGAAATTGCCGATAGAACTATTTTTCGTAATTACTCACGTACCGAACTGCATATCTGTTTCCAAAGTGTGAAAATGACTCACGGATGAGTAATTAAAGAGCATAACCGTATTAATTGCTTATTTAACACAATCAAAGAAGGAAGTATTTAAAACATTTATGCGTAACGTATCGTATAGTCGATCATGGCTTTTAAAACATTTCCATTTTTTTTTCTTTTCTATGCGTGTGCACTCACTGAAATGCATGTGCACTCAGTGAAATTGAAATAAGTTCTTCGCAAAGCTCTAAACACCATCATGAGATACCAGAAGAGAAAAAAGTGTAGTTCGTTTAATATGTATATAAACAGGCAGCAACATATCTACAGGTTGCTTAAGCGAACATACTTTTTAAGCTGCATTGAGTTTAAAATCATATTTGTCTTCCTGAGTATATTAATTTGCGTGTATAAAAAATGCGTCAATATTACAATAACATTAATATTCTCTATAAAGCTTAACTTTGAAACAAAAGTATAGCATATTTCCAAAATCAAGACCATAACCTAGGCATATACGCAATAGCCATAACCAAGTATAGCCCAAAGCCAAGTGTAGTGTACTCACTATAATAAAGTTAAATAATTTTTAATTGTTATTTAAAACCCTAGGCAGTCACGAGAATATTAACAAGAAGTAGAACACACTAGTGTAACAAAACACTTGACACAATAATTTATCTAGAACAGTAAACAGGTATGGGCAGGCAACTTCTTTTTTAAAAAATTTCAAAAAGGAGGGGTATATATCCATATACCTATGATATATGTCGTTTCTCAGTATCAATAAGAATAACTCCCTGTCCAACATTTGATACGATTCAAGGTATTTCCATCTCTGACCTAGAAATTTCTCTGTATTCTGATGACGCCCTACAATAATCACAGCGTTCTTGTTGAGTACAAGACATATCTATTCTGAACAAAAGCATTCTTTGTCTACAGTTCCCTTGAAACCGGTTACTAACCTTAAGTTAATCTCAGATTATCCGATTCTTAAATTTTTTTTGTGATCCTTATCAAGCGCTCTGGTAAACATTTGAATTACAAGATTTAATTTAATACATCAAAAAGTCTCCTCATGGACAGTCAGTTTTAAAATTCACAGGGACCGTAACTGTTATAACTTTTATCGTAAAAGTCACAAAATAACAATTATTTTTTGATTTTAATTTTTTCGATCAAAAATAACAGTTATTTTTTACTTTTATTTTTTCGAGCAGAAATAAAAGTTATTTTTTGACTTTTATTTTTTCGGGTGGGAATAAGAGTTATTTTATGACTTTTATTTTTTCGAGCAGAAATAAAAGTTATTTTTGTTTTATTTCATGTTGAATTCAAAATATTTATCAACATTTATTGCAAAACTTAATTCTAAAAATTTTTTGACATAATTTACTTTAATTGTTTTAAAGAATTTTTTTATAAATATTATGAATTCATCATGAATTAAAATAGAAATGATTTTTATTTCTGCTCAAAAAAATAAAAATCAGAAAATAACTTTTATTTTTTTTCTAAAAAATAAAAATCAGGTTTTTAAAAAGCATTCCATTTTATAAAAATTTGGTCCCAGACAAACAAAACCGTATACTTGGTTCTGTTCTCCGGCATTTCCTTTTGCTTTTTTTAATCAAAAATTCAAAAATAACAGTTATTTTCGGTCCCTGAAAATTCATCGTTTCCTGGAAAGTGTGTTCTCTATCTGTTTAGCTATAATCTTCTATTTGTTGTAATTCTCATTTTACGGAAAATTTTTAACACTAATTTAATTACAAAAATTTACTCTACACGAACTATTTGAGGAAACGGACATTTCACATGGAAATGATGTAGACAGACCTATGAGATCCTGGAATTTAAGATTTTCTTAACTTGTGTATGCCAATAAACCATAACATAACCTCAGCGTTATGGAAACTAGTACATTAAAAATTAGTTCCAAGCAGAGATGTCATAGTAAAGATGGCTATTTTCCACTACATACATACATACCAGAGATCAACACTGAATTATTTTTCAGCTACTCATAAGCACTCATGCAATTTTAAGTATGAATGAATCACCAGAATTGAAATTCAACTACTGTGATTCATTTGCACTCGCTACAACTTTGATTTATAAGTATAAGTCGGAATGATGATAAGTATAAGTCGGTGTGAGAACAACGTTGACATCAAACTCACAACATTCGAAATAGAAAAATTCTTATAATACTTATAAGTCATTCGAGTGGCTCGAATCATTCTTTAAAGTTTACAGAAGAAAGGAAAGACAAAGACAACAAGCAAAGCGTACACACAATCTTCTTGTGATCATAGTAGTGTTCGTACGCGAATCACACTTATTTTGTGTGTATGACTCGAACCTACTCATCGTTTTGAATACTTATTGCTGATCTCTGATACATACATAATTGGTCATTACAAATCTTCAGTTAGGATTTCAACCTAGCTTCTCATACCACTTATATTGTGTGTGTTAATTTTATACATGAGTGGCGGGACCTCCAGTTTTAAAGTCGATTCCGAACGACAGATTTTTGAGAAACTCTTTCATGGCAGGTTTATTTACTCTCATAGTTTTTGCTAAGAGAAAGTCGCCAAAGAAATATTTCTTTGTTTCCATATTTTGTTTTAATGGCTGACCTTGAACTCGAACCCGGGCTTTACGTCTACTACCAACACATTACCTACTAGACTGCGGGTGGAAGGTGAGGTGAGCTTCCACCACATAACCAAATCAATAAAATTTTCAAAGGAATAAGACGTTTTAATGATATCTCACACACTTACTTACTTACTTACTTAATTGGCCATAACAACCCGATTAACGGATTACGGCCTGCCCCAACACATCCTTCCAGGCGCCTCTGCTTCTTGCGCGCCTACGCCAGTTGGACACAATCGATGACAGGGCTTCCTCGGCTTGGACCTTCCAACGTACACAAGGTCGTCCTCTTCGCCGACTTCCGCAGATCCCCGCATCAAATACCCGTTTCGCCGGAGCATCCTCCTCCATTGGAACGACATGGCCGAGCCAGCGCAGCCGCTGGATATTAATACACTGCACAACGTCTATGTCGTTGAGAAGCTCATACAGCTCACTCTTAGATCGGATGCGGAAATCAGCGCCAACTCGCACAGGACCGAAGATCTTACGTAGGACTTTCCTCTCGAATACCCTCAAGGCTGCTGCATCTGTTCTTAATAGGGTCCATGCCTCTGCGCCATAAAGAAGCACGGGTAAGATGAGCGTCTTGTAGAGTATTAATTTTGTCGCACGAGAGAGGTCTCTGCTACTCAATTGCCTATTGAGACCATAGTAGCACCTGTTGGCAAGAGTAATCCTGCGTTTGATCTCCAGACTGACATCATTTTTGGTGGTAACGGCGGAGCCAAGATAAATAAATTCCTTGACTGTATCAAAAGTATAGTTATCTGCCGTAATCTGAGAATCAATACGCCGCACGTCTCTACTTGTCGACAATATATACTTTGTTTTGCCCTCATTTACTGCCAAACCCATCTTCTTAGACTCCCGTTCAATAGCGCTAAAGGCAGCAGTAACATCTCGCTTGGTACGCCCTATGATGTCGATGACGTCAGCGTACGCAAGCAATTGGGCACTTTTTTGAAAGATAGTGCCATTGCGATGCACTTCTGCCTTTCGCAGAACACTCTCCATGACGAAGTTGAAGAGGTCGCATGATAAGGCGTCGCCTTGTCTGAAACCTCGCACGGTATCAAAAGGTTCGGAGAGGTCCATTCCTACCTTGACGGAGCTGCAGGAATTGCTAAACATCATTCTGCATAGCCTTATCAGCTTCGCAGGTATACCGAGCTCAGACATTGCGGTATAAACACGATCCCTAATGGGGCTATCAAAGGCTGCCTTATAGTCGACAAAAAGATGGTGTGTGTCTACTTGTTTTTCGTGGGCCTTTTCCAGGATTTGGCGCAGTGTGAAGATCTGGTCTATGGTGGATTTGCCAGGTCTGAAGCCGCACTGATAAGGTCCAATCAGTGTTTTGACGAGTGGTTTCAGTCGTTCACACAATACGCCTGTAAGAACCTTATATGCGATAGGGAGAAGGCTTATATCCCTGTAGTTGGCGCATATTGTGGGGTCTCCCTTTTTCTGGACAGGACAGAGGACACTGAGGTTCCAATCGTTGGGCATACTTTCCTCTAGCCAAATTTTGTAAATAAGCTAAACAATTCAGCGGGGAGGCCTCAGGACCTGCCGCTTTATTGTTTTTAAGACACGTAATCGCGACTTTGACCTCTTCATAGCTAGGCGGCGGAATCTCCACGCCGTCATCATTGATCGGGTTCGGAACATCATCTCTAGAGGCGGTATTGGTGTCGACATCGCCTTGTACCAGAGTAGAGAAGTGTTTCCTCCACAACCTCAGCACACCCTGAGGATCTGTAACCAGGTTTCCGTTCTCGTCCTTGCAAGAATACGCTCCGGGTCTATAACCCTCGGTTTGACGCTTACCTTCTGATAAAATTTTCTAGCGTCTTTCCTACGTCCATGCATCTAGACTTCCTCACGCTCACGCCTTTCCTGCTCCCTTTTCTTGCGTCTGAAAAGGCGCCTCTCATCCCTTCTCTTCTCTCTGTAGGTCTCGACAATGGCTCGCGTAGCAGTAGACTGCAACGTCTTCTTGTATACGGCGTTTTTCGCTGCAGCTGCCTCGCGACACTCCTCATCGTACCATTGATTTCGTTGGGGTGGGCGCTCGAAACCAAGGACTGTTTCCGCAGTAGTGCGCAAGGAGTGGGAGATGTTGGCCCACAGTCCTCCAATATCGTTAAGATTAGATGGGGATCGACGGAGCTTATCCGAGAGTTGAGCGAAGAACGCCTCAATTGTCCCTTGTGATCGCAGCTTCCTAACATCCAGCTGCCGCAATGTACTAGAGCGCGCCATCCTCGAGGCGCTAATACGCAATCGAAACTTGGCTGAGACAAGGTAGTGGTCCAAGTCAATGTTCGGACCTCTAAATGTGCGCACATCTAGTACACTGGATACATGCCTTCCGTCAATTACAATATGATCGATCTGGTTGGATATTGATCGATCGGGGGACATCCAAGTGGCCTTGTGGATGTCGAGATGTTGAAACTTGGTGCTACATGTTGCGCGCCGCGGCGAAATCGATCAGCCTCATACCATTGGGGGTAGTGTTCGCGTGGAGGCTGACCTGTCCGACAATGGAGCCAAAGATACCTTCCCGCCCCACCTTCGCATTAAAATCTCCGAGGACAATTTTTGCGTCATGGGCCGGGCACTTATCATATATGTCCTCGTTTCTTTAAAAAATTTAAAGAAAGTGTTTAAAAAGGACCTTATTGTAGTAATATATAATAGACATTATTTCTGTTCTGCTACAGGAAATTGACTGCCACATCAAACTGGCCACATATTAGATTAACACTAACTGTAGTTTTGATGGAAAATATAGAATACACGTGTATGTGAAATATTGAAGATTATAGAGGGTATATGTGTTTTTTAGCTTCTCTCAGTGATAACAATTATACACACGTGAGTGCTTTCAAAAGAAACATAAACAAATTCCACACATACACACATAAAACTCTAAGAGAACACTTATATTGCAATGCTATATTCTTTGTTTTTGTAGTGTTTTTGGGTACAGACACAAACATCTTCGCATTTTGTGTGTGTTTAAAAAAAAATATCTCTAAGTTGTTGATGTTCGGGTTTTTCCCTCTCCCACACAGTTTTAGTTTTTTGTGTTGTGCTTGTATTGTCTGATTGTATTTTTATTTGTGCATACATTCGTGTTACTGGCATTTTTGTAATTACACGTTCACAAGAAAACGAATGTAAAATTGAAAGAAGAATTTAAACAGTACAACAAACATTTAGAATAGCAAGTTTTCTTTGGATTTTTTTGAGAAAATACTAACACACCTACCATATAAAAAATTAAAAAGAAAAGAAACTTTATTTCGAACATGTTTAATGGTAATCATTTTTCGACTTACTCTTTTGCTTATTTTATTAAAAGAAATTAAAAAAAAAAACTTTGAAAATAACACTTAAACTAAAGTGAACGATAAGTCTTGACTTCTCTTTTAAGTTTTATTGAATTTTGGAGCATTGCTTTAATCATTGTACATTGAGCCAAACAAATATAATCGAAAGATTTTCCTTTTTCAATAAATTTGTCTGATTTCTATAGATTATAAAATCTTTCTGTTCTCCATTGCAATAAATATTTTAAATTTAAAAAATTGCTTGTTTTTTTTCTGTCAGTAAAATGTATATACCATTGAAAAGAAAACAAACCAAAAATGTTAAAAAAAAAATAAAATTTGGAAATTGAAGATTATACAAGGATGATTTGAAAAATAACGCCTTCAATATATTTCCTTAAAGAATTCACATCCGAATTTAGAAATATTACATGGCCCCTATTGCAGCAGTGTATTGTATTGGAAATAGGAAAATATGTTATAAAGGGTGATCTTTTTGGCTATTATCTTTTTAGTAATTCTGGTTTAAACATCGCACATTTCGTGTTTTGTTTCACTGTCCAACATCTTCAGTTTAGTCTATAATTTAACCATGAATCGTCTTACAAACGAACAACGCTTGCAAATCATTGAATTTTATTATCAAAATACGCGCTCTGTGAAGAAAGTTCATCACGTGCTGATTCCATTTTATGGTCAGTTTAATCGACCCACTGCATAATCTATTCGGGCTATTGTGACCAAATTTCGCACCAAATTTTCATTGTTGGACATTAAACCACCAATACGCTTACGTAGAGTGCGAACTGAAGAAAATATTGTAGCTGTATCGGTCTGATGATGACCATCAATTATCGATTCGTCGCCGTTCGCAGAAATTTGGCCTCTGTTACTCAATAAGGTTGAAAATTTTGGGAAAGGATTTAGGTGTGAAGCCTTTGAAAAGGTTTGCATGACATGTGGTTTCAACAAGACGGTTCCACATGTAACACAGCACGCGTAACAATGGTCTTATTGAGGAGCGAGTTCGATGAATATTTTATTTCACGTTCGGGACCTGTCAATTGGCCGCCCAGATCGTAGGATTTAATCCCGTTAGACTATATTTTATGGGGCTATGTTAAAGCTCATGTCTATGCAGACAAGCCCGCTTCAATTGACGCATTTGCAGACAACATTGAAGCATTTATTCGTGAGATACCGGTCGAAATATTGGAAAGATTATGACAAAATTGGACTAAACGGATGGACCATTTGAGTCGCATTAAATTATATGGACCGTATTATCGATTCAAATAAAGATTTCATGAATTGTTCTGAAATTTATGTTTTTTTTTTTGAAAAATGTTTCTGTAGCTGTTAAAAAATCACCCATTTGTAAGAAAAGAAGAAAAAGTAGTGTTAATGAATATTATATTTGTTTATATTTTTGGTGACAAAAAGAATCAATGACTAATGTGAATGAAATAATCATAACAGTGGTCTCACGGTCTCCTCCTCTATTGTAGCTTCCATAGCTGAAACTGATATTGCCAATCCAACGTGATAATCGTACATAAGATTGCCTAGCAGCCTTCCATACAAGACTTTAAAATATTTCTCATCAAAACCTATGGTGTTTACTGAGTATCAACATAAATTGTAACTCTTAATTTCTTCGGTATATGTTTCCTGTCTAGTTCAGTGGCTTTAAGTATGAATTTTTACCATTTGTGACCTCCACTTTGGACTAGTCAATAAAAATGACGTCGTTACCAAAAAGTTTTCTTAAATCTGTCACATAAATGAACTTTTGCTGTCATGTAGTTCGTTGACTGTCGGCAAGATAACCTGATAGTCCCTTTAGTAGTGCCGAGTAACCTACCTACCCTACAGGAACTCTCTAGATCTAATTCATTAACCCTAAAGAAGCTTTTAGCTGCTGCCTTGTGCGCTTATTCTTCAATAAGGAATGAGTAAAGAATGACATCGTGAGCTACCGGAGATGTACTTCTGTTGACATAAGGACGCTTTTCTGTAGAAAAACTGTTTTTCATGTTTTTTATTCTTTTCCTAAAGATCTCAATAGATGAGAAACTATTCTTTTCTGACTATATAAATGCCTATATACTGATCGCTTTTATAAACTTATTTATTTTATTTGTTTATTAGATCCCTTTAACATATATTTTTTAAATTAAAAGTGAACGTAAATTAAATTAATTGGTAGTCACCATAGGTAAGACGCTAGCGTGTTGACTTATTAGTCGTGAATCCACGGGTTAAACACCAGAAATCTGCAGCAAAGTGAATTATGATAAAATTTGTATTCGGCTACTGTCTCTCAGCAGATTTCTAATAAAAACTCTGAGAGTAAATAAAAGTGCCATGGAAAAATTTCTCAAAATTCTGTCATTCTTTAAACTCATAAATAAAATACACATAAATAATATAAGCAGTATGAGAAGCTAGTTCGTAATAGCCCAGAAGTATTGTAATGACCCAGGGTGGCTGATGTGTATTGCAACCAATTTCAGGTTGTTATAATTTGTAAAATGCTCTACTGACAGCTGACAGATTTATTCCAGTGACAGTTCATTTTATTGTGAGCTGAACATATCGCGAGAATGGATGCAACATATATTGAAAAATAAGTTTGGAAAAAGTGCAAGAGCTCATCGATGTACCAAAAAAAGTTAGACTGGAAAGAGTCAAAGAGTTACTTCGCTTGCACGATAGTGGCCAGTTACCGAATTTGGTTTTCCCCGATAAGAAGCCATTCCAAATTGAGCAGTTTGTGAACAAACAAAATGATCGGGCTTACTTGTTAAAAAGGTCATCTGAAAATTTACACCTGCGATTGGTCACAAGAATTCAAGGGCCGCCTATGGTAATGGTGTGCGTCGTCGTAACTTCCGATGGTCGCTCCCCACTCATATTCATCGAGGGGTCAAAATAAATGCCGAATATTATCGGAAAAATGTCTTAAAGACAATATTGAAGTTCTGGACAGACAAACAGTCCGGCCGCAGACCATGGACATTCCAACAGGACTCAGCACCACTGCACTCAGCACGCGTCAACCAAGAATGGCTTAAAAAGGAGGTTCCTCGCTTTATTTCTACCATACAATGGCCACCAAAACCAACTGATCTCAATCCGTTGGAGTTTCGGGCCTGGGGCATATTAGAGAGTATGGTTGTGACCAAAAAATACCAACGCGTCGATCAACTCAAGACGGCGTTTCACCGAGAATGGTCCAAAATACCGCAACCTGTAATGACTTTGTCGGCCGTTTGAAGGCCATAATTCGTCCTAAAGGTGGCTAATTCGAACAAAATTTTTCAACATTTTTGCTTTTTAACAATAAAATTAAAAAAAAAATTAAAAAATATAGCACTTTATTTTGTTGCATTATATATCAGCCACCCTGTATGTATGTAATTAAATTAAATTTCCAATTTTAATAGATTCTTTAATTAATTGTGATACTTCTGCATCATGTTTATTAAACTTATTTTGTTACACATACGGATCGTATGAGTAATATATTAAAACTGTCTATTAAAAATTACTCATACGTCACAGAAATATAAGAATATTAAAATCATTGAATAAAAGCGTTATTGGAAGACAACATGTTGCTGGAAAAAGTTGCATAGAGTTTAGCAACATTAATTACTTCCTTTTCATTGAAATAACATAGTGTGTACAATTCTATAAGAATGTTAGAGCAACGCAAGCGTCAACTGTGTATGAGAGATAAAGAGAACGAAAATGTCTTAATTCTTACGAAAGTACCCGAAAATATATTCAAATTCACTACAATATATTCATGAAGCACCTTTTTACCGCACACAGAGAGAGAGAGAGAGTAAATATATTTTAAAAATATATACAAAAAATACCAGTCGACATGTCAATGTGAAAACACATACATAGAAGTTATCATAGCTGAAACCAAAATAGCAATATAGAGATACGAAACCAATATATGTAACACAAGGTGGGGAGAAAACATCCAAAAAAATATTGTTTTCCTATGGACGATTTTGGAGAAACAAAATTTAGTTTGTGTTAGCTTGTCGGATAGTTGACTTGCCCAAATGTTGTTAATATAAAGTGGTGAAACAAAGAAAAAGAAATCTTAAATTATAAAAAAAAATTAATTAAATTAAAATAAAACAAACATTTATATTTACTAATGCAACAAGTTTAATAAATTTAAATTTTAAAATGAAGTTATGGATAGTTAAACAGAAATGTATGGTACATGCACGAAAAGGGTTAAAGTAATACAATAGAAAAAATAAAAAAAAAATACGACCAGAAATGAAAAAAATGCAAAAACACCGACGTTTTCAAAACTTATGAAAACATTTTTCGATTAAAAACGCAAAAGGAGACTGAACATAGAAATGTGCAAAAATCTTTGCGAAGTTCACTGGAGTAAAAAAATTTTACAGAGATACAGAAAGTAAAACAGACAATAAAATTAAATAAAATTACAACAGTAAAAATATTATTACGAATATGAAAAATCTAGACACTGGTGTTTTACTTTTATATCGATTGACATTAAAATTATAAACAAAAGCTACTAAAACAAAACAATGCAATAAACAAACCTATTTACAAATTTTATTTTTTTTTTTTTAAATAAAAATATTTACAAATTATCGTACTGCTTAATGTAGCAACAAACACCAGCATAAAAAAATGTAAACAAAAATCCACAAACAACACTTCAAGAATAAACGGAAACAAAGTACACAAATATTAATAATGAATGTAAGCAAGGATATTTACATTTACTTTCGGCTTCATGAACATTCATAAGATCGATTACCCTGCCTTATAAAGGGCAAAGCAAAACAGACAAGTTAGTTAGTAAAGTTCAGTTAGTCTTATGTGAATAAGCGATGCATTTGAAGAGAGTAATCGTGATTTGAACATCTCCGTTACAATGATCTATCGAAATATTTGTCTAGTAATTGTTACTCTTTGCTTAAAGAATATAGACAGATGAATTACAAAGAAAAGCTATTGTTGTTGTTTACATCAAGTTGTGAACAGTGGCACACAACATTGTATAAAAAATAAAAAATTTTAAATTAAAATCAAATACAAAATTCCTTTTTATTTTATTTGTTATCTATGAGCTCGTATTTTAAATGTTTCAAAAAAGGTAAAACCGTAACAGTATTATAAGAAATGAATGAAGCAACTGTTTGATATATGACTAAAGATTAAACATATTGGAAATAATTGGAATATCTTCCGTTTCAAAAATAATTGCAAAAAAACCAACTAAACACTATTGGATCTCATGTGAATTAATATCGTTCAAAATTCTGCAATTTTGTTTGTGCACAAATCCATTCATTCAGGAAGGAAAATTACGCTTGGAAATGATTTTTCAATTAAAATTAGGGGCAGTTGCCAACTGCTCCAGACTCCACTCAACAAGCCCACGGATATATATATATTCGGCATTGACTATACAAGCTTTTTTAATCTTTTGATATTTGCAAATAATGGGTATTTTTATAGAGGTATAGAACTTTAAGTTGGCATTACTTTTCTAGATGGCGACCGATTTAACAGCTACCAGTATTCTCAGTTTGGTTTGGCAATTCATCATGAATAGATTCACGCCTGAACAACGCATGCAAATAGTGCAATTATATTTCAAAAATAATGGTTCTGTTCGGAAAACGTATCGCGCACTACGTCCGTTTTTTCGTCGACAAAATCGTCCATCAGAGCAGTTAATTCGATTAACCATGGAACGTTTTCGCACCACGTTTACTCTTATTGATAACTCGCAACCCCAGAGACGCCGTACGGTACAGAAGAAGCTATTGCTGCTGTAGAGTGTAGTATTGAGGAAGACCCGAATGAGTCTATCCGCAATCGAGCACAGGAATTGGATCTGTGTCCACCTACTTTATGGAAGATTTTGCCGAAGGATCTTGGTTTGCGTGCCAACAAAATTCAACTCGTGCAAGAATTAAAGCCAAACGATCATCAAGTAAGGCGTAGATTAGCCGAATGGGCTCAAAATGAGATTACCGTTGTTCCCGATTTTCATAAGCGAATTTTGTTTAGCGATAAAGCGAACTCCTTGTTGAAAGGCTACGTCAACAACCAAACTGTTGCATTTGGAGTGTATGTGGAAACACAGTAACATCCAGAAAAACTGACTGTTTAGTGAGCTTTATGGGCTTGTGGAATCATTGGTCCTTACTTTTTCAAAAAGAACGTTACAGTCAATAGTGATCGGTATAGGGCCATGATTACTAACTTTATCATTCCCGAATTGAATATCCATGATGTCCAGGAGATGTGGTTTCAACAAGACGGCGCAACATGTCACACAGCTCGTGCCACAATAGATTTATTGAAAATCACGTTTGGTGACCGCCAAATCTCATGTTTTTGACCTGTAAATTGGCCTCCAATATCTTGTGATTTAACATTGCCTGACTACTTTCTGAAGGGCTATGTAAAGTCATTGGTCTATGCGGTAAAGCCATAAACGCTTGACCATTTGGAAGACAACATTCATCGTATTATTGCCGATATACGGCCAGCCACAAATGTTGGGAAAAGTCATCGAAAATTGGACGTCCAGATTGGACTATATCCGTGCCAGCCGTGGCGGTCATATGCCAGAAATAATATTTAAAATGAAATGCCACAAGATCATCTTTCGGATAAATAAAATTCATGTCAATCGAATAATCCATCTTTGTTTTATTGCAACTTGAACTTCTATACCTCTATAAAAAAAACACCCTACATTTACTCATAAGCAAATTTTTTAGTTGAGTTTCGATTGGTTTCCTTGATGTATTTGACGATATGCCTGAAATTTATATTGCTCTAATGAGTTCCATCACTCCTATAATAACAACGGCCCTAATCTGTTTGATGGCCTTTAGATGTTTTCAATTGGGTTTTCGGCTTTGTAACTCTTGCCTATCCGACAAGCCATAATCTGGTGGGTACTGTACATTAGAGCGACTCACCAAAAAAGTGCCCTATGTACCCTTCTAAAAATAAACCTTGGACTTTTTTAAGACAACATTTCAAATATTTCGGGTCCAGATTCGACCTCTCGTGAGCTGGACCATTTTGAAAAAGGGTCTATTTTCGAATGTTTTGTTAATTCATGGATCTGTTTCTTTACCAACATATACAATATCTATATCATCAGAAAGGTTTTTTTAAGGCGCGTCCAACAGTGTATACAGTTTGTCCAAGGACGATCACTCATGTCCGTTTTTTAAGGATATTCTGTAAAAAAATGGTTTTTGAGTTTTTTTGTTCGGGGTTGTTTGTAATAAAAATGCCAAATTAACATATTTTAATCTTTAGACGATTTAATTAAATACGGGTCACAGCTTTTTTTGAATAGATATTGTATATGTTGGTAAAGAAACAGATCCATAAATTAACAAAACATTCGAAAATAGACCCTTTTTCAAAATGGTCCAGCTCACGAGAGGTCGAATCTGAACCCGAAATATTTGAAATGTTGTCTTAAAAAAGTTCAAGGTTCATTTTTAGAGGGGTACATCGAGCACGAATTTTGCTTCCATACAACTTGAGTCGCTCTACTGTACATAGTATACATAGTGTTTTCGGCATGATCACATACAATTTAGGCATGTCTGCCCAATTGTATGGTTATACAACTGGTTCCTTTAATCGGAATTTCCTCTATAAAGCCACCTACAAGTACTGTACATCTGTGATCTTGTGTTTATGTGCTGTTGATGCCATTAAAATGGTTATAAAAAGAGCCCTTGAGTAATAAGAAATCTACTCAGTAAATTTTATTCACAAATAGGCTTATAATAATTCATTTTCATGTAGGTTTTTAACAAATGATATGGAATGTGAAAGGGGTAAACAACGTTTTAGTAATGAAGTGATCGTTTTTTATGTAACAAATGGCTTTACATTTGAATACAAAAAATGCCAGGAAAACGAGTTATCAAAAATATTATACAATTGGTCTATTTCAACTACCACCAAGGCAAACCTGCCAAGAAATAGCCGATATGTTCTCCCTAAACATCAAGACTGTATACAATTTTATATCCCGTGCCGAAAAAGAAGGAGGACTAGACTTAAAAGGATCCACAGGCAGGCCAAAAAAGGTGACGCGGCGAGTTGAGAGAAAAATTATTAGAACCCTGTATCATAGCCTGCAATCCAGTACTAGATGATTAGCTCTTCAAATGGAAAAAGCCTTTGGGTTACTTGTTTTCCTAGAAACTATCACAAATGTTCTTCAATAATACAAATATTCTTCAAGAATGACTAGGAAAAAAACCCCTGCTCTCAGCACAAAATGTCGAAAAGAGATTAAGATTTGCCACCGAACACATTTCACTTTCTCCGGAAGACTGGGGCGAAGTTCTTTTCTCAAATGAGATGAAAATAATGATTTATTATTATGACAGACTGATAAAAATTTGTGGTCGGCATCTGACACCTCTAGAAAATAAAATCTTATTCCTGCAGTAAGGTTTGGAAAGCTTTCTATAATGATATCCGCCTATATATCCAGCAAGGGAGTTGGTGTAATCAGGATTTTAGATAAAATAAGATCGCCTACAAATAAAAACATATGTTTATAAAATCCTACTTGAAAAAATTTAAAATTTTGAATATTTATATTAAAAATCAATGAATTTTTCAAAGTTTTCTTAATTTATCTCTATGCGCAAAGATTTTTAGTGTTTAGGCTTTAGACAATCGAAAACTAGTGTATGAACTAACTCATAAGATTTTTATGCAATTGGTACTCAAATACATTTATCCCAATCCCATAATTTTCCCAACATATTTCATATTGTAAACATACTCAATTATAATTGCCATAATTACATTATTTATATCATGCGTTTCAAATGTGTAATTAGAATTAATATTTTAAGAGCTTGTTATCGATTTCATGTAACTGATATATTTTGTAAACATTTTTATAATTTACTTAAAAAATATTGCATAAATTATGTTTTTATTTACTTAAATAAAAGTAAATAAAAAAACACACAGACTCATGCAACTTCAGTTATTCAATTGTTTAAATAATTTAAAATTTTTATAATTAGTATCACAATTATTTGCCCAATTGGAATTTAAAATCATGTATATATTATTTCTAAACCACTTTTTTTGTCGGTTGCAAATATCTCCCACACCACCGCATCAAATTTAATGAATGATATATCATTTTAAAGCTTATATCTAACACTAATGACGAAAAATAATTAGAAATTGAAAAATTAATATTTTCATTGATAAAAGTTATATTTTATAAAGACCAGCATGATAATACTGCTGTCATTATGATTATATGATTTTGTTCAAGTGTGGAAATGCATGGTCTCTTAATAGTAATGCAATTCTACATAATATAGTATGTATTAAAATCCATTCTGGCAATACCGGTACTATAATGCCGTTTATTACTAAGCCATTTATATATAATATGCATATTAAGTTGTAAAAAGCTGTTTCGGCAATACTTTGCAGTAGTTGTTAGATCAAGTGCGATAAACAGGGTCGTTTAATTATAATGCTCTTCCACATAATAATATATAAAGTTGTAAAAGCCATTTTGGTAATGTCGTTATTGTCATGGCATTGTTTGTTTTATGAAATGTAGTAATACGATGTCTTTTAATATATTCATATATATAGTGTCAGCTGATATTTAACAGTTAAAAAGGTGTTAAGAAAATTAAGAATAAAAATAACATGCAACGTAAGAATATAAATAACGTGCATTTGAAAAAACAAATGCAATTATAATGTTAATCAGAAATACTAATGCTAAACAGGGGTTAATAAATGGTACCAGGCTAATCGTAACAAACTTGAGAGAGCACATCATATCAGCAAAAATTATTCATACCGATGAAACGGTACTCATACCTCGAATCAACCTTACACCTTCTGATCCAACTGTGTCCTTCCGAATGACACGAAAACAATTCCCTGTGAAAGTTGCTTTTGCTATGACGATAGCAAAATACCAGAACCGGTCTTTTCACATGGCCAGTTATACGAGGCTTTTTCTCGAGTGCGTACGTTTAAAGATATTTTCGTTTGTATTATGGATTCGTACGGGCAAAAAGTTAACGATGATCATGTCATTACCTCTAATATTGTATTCAAAGAAGTATTTTAAATACATTTAAACATATGTATGCATGTAAGTAAATATGTATGATTTAATGATTATGATTTCTAATATTTTTATACTTTTAATAAAATTTCTATAAATTATTTTCATTTTCTGTTTCAAAAAAGACAACTAACGGTGCGAAATATTCGCACGGGTCATCTCGTTTAACATAAAATTATTACGGGAGTATGAGCATTTATTAAACTTGACTTAAAATTATTTGAAAATTTATTTGTCAAATCCGTTGTGTTATTATAATATTTGTTTATCTCTGCAGGACTAAAGACTGGAAAATAAATTCTATGCAGGAAATAGTCAATTTGTTCAAGAACCGACAATATGGATTGTCCAACTGTAGAGGGATAACACAGGTTCCTGCAAAATGCTGCAATGTAAATTATGTATGGCTTATGTGTTTTATATCAACTATTCTCCACAGGGTCAACTTATATCTTATTTGAAATTCACGTTTAGTCTTTTGCAACAAACATTCAACAAATGCTAGATGAAAAATTCAAAGTGCTGCCCGCCTGTTGTTAACCAATGTTATATGTTTTCTTCTTCAAATGACTTATCTGTTTACTGGACGTCGAAGGTCCTTTTTAGGATCACAAGTATTTAAAAAAAAGAGATTTAATTCTTATTCAACTTATAGCATCTAAAACTTAAAATTTTGCCTTACATTTAAAGATAATTCAGTTTCTGATTAAGAAGTGCGCACCCAACAAGAATGCCGTAAAGAAATAATTGAAATTTTCAATGAAAAACCGCGCCGCTTACAAAAAACGATTGCTAGGTTCGCAGGTGTTAACCAAAAAACAGTTTCTAAGTTAAGAATAAAACAATATAAAGAGTCTTTGAGTATTGAGAGAAAGCGTGGAGGTGGAAGAAAAAAAGGATTTGCCGACCAAAACAAAGCAAGTAAAATAATGCGTATTTATCTAAAACACCCCAAAATGTCTGGAAGAAAAGTGACTCAAAAAGTTGGATGCTATGAGACCTTCGTCAGAAAAATGAAAAAACAAGCTGGTCTTAAGACATTTAAGGTCCAGAAGGTACCTGACAGGAATGTAAGAAAAAATTTGGAAGCTAAAAAAAGACTTTTTTAATAAACGCAAGTGCTGTGTAATGGATGATGAAACATATGTCTTGGCAGATTTTTTTCAGCCTAGTGAAGAATTTTATGTTGTAGATTCTAGAGGGAACGTTGAAGAAAAGTTTCGTGTACAAAAAACCTAAGTTCCCAAAGAAATTTTTGATATGGCAAACAATTTGCACATGTGGCGAAAGAAGCTCTTCGTTCATTACTAGCGCCTCTATAAACAGTGATATATACTTTAGCGAGTGTCTGCAGAAATGATTGCTTCTGTTTTTAAATAGCTATAGGGTATCCCCATTTTTTTGCCGGATCTTGTTACATCTCACTATAGCAAAAAAGTGGTACCATACCAATAATGTTGATTATGTACCAAAACAAGCTAATCCACAAAATTGCCCAGAATTTCATCCTATTGAGAGATATTGGGCGTTATTAAAAATCATTCAAAGGACACTAAGGGCTTAGCAAAAAATTAAAAAGGTTTTAGGAAAAAGTGGAAAACTACTATCAAAATGATAACGAAAGACACAATCAAAGCTTTAATGGATGGCATTAAACGAAAATTAAAAAGTTTTGTTAAAACACATTAAAATGTATTACTTTTATACACAAAAGAATTCAAATATTATTTACTTTAAGTGGAATATAAAACGAAAAAAATCCGACACTTAGTTTTATTTCTATAACGAAAAGTTTAAGTTCAGTTTTTTTTATGCGCACTCCTTACCTATTTAAAGCGATTTTGGCTATTTACCTATTCATTGCTATCAACTACGAAAAAATAATGTTGAAAGGTTTTACAATCAAAGAATTCCTTCCGATTTCCTTTCAACAGAAGAACAGATAGACAAACAATAATTAAATTCAAATAAAAACGAAAACAACAACAATAACAACGAAATAACAAAATTAATTTGCAGTAAATTTTCTTTTACTACTGATTACTATTGGTAGGGACACAGCTGAATAGGAATTTTGATTGCGATTAAAAGATTTATTAACTTTCAACTCCTCTCAACCCTACCCCACTTTTTTTTTTTGTTTTGTTTACCGTTCTTTTATGCACAATAACATAACGCTGAATACTAAAGGCAAAAAAGATAAAAAAAACTGGTAAAACCAAGGAAAGCAATCTAAACGCAGATGTTTTCTCTAAGGGGCTGATGGGAGAAAAATTTAAAAACAAAAAAATTATTCGAAAAAGTTAAAGTAATAAAATCTAGAGAATCAAGGTAAGTTTTTTGTTTTATATCCACTATAAAGGAAATGTTTAAACACTAATTTATTATCGTAATATCAGTTAAAGTCATAAAATACAGCATTCCCTCGATTTACTTTGTCGCGATTAACGTTGTTTCGACAAACGTCGTCAAAACTGTTGTTCCCTTCAATTTCGTTATACGTCGTCATTTGATTAACATCGATTTTCGTTGTTTATAAACAAAATAAGGGGAATTCTCTCTTTAAAAAAAAATTCAATACATTGAATAAAAATTTCATTATTTTAGTTTTTTTTTTTTTTGTAAAATGTACATAAAAAATGCATCTATTAGTATGAGTTATTTGAAATTCAATTTACATCATTTTGATTTACGTCACCTTTTTCCAGAGCATTCTACGTCGTAAATCGAGGGAATACTGTAAAAATATCATAAAAACAATACGAAGTCAAAATAAATCCATAGCACTGCAACAATAAATAAGTACTTAAATGCCATATATTGTATGTCCTGACTGGCGTAGGTAATTTCATTGAAAACAAATTTACACAAGAATATTATATTGTCTACCAGAAATGAGCAATTAAAGATGCTAAGTTTGTGAGTGTTTCCCAACATTTTCCAACTAGAGCGCTGCAGCTGTGTCTCTGGGTTCAAGAGTTGAAATCGCTTAACTCGACTCGATTTCACTTCCCGAGAATCTGCACGCTGATGCTGATTTTACAAAAAAAAAAAAAAATCATTTTAGTAGAATGACCTCTCCGTACATTAACAAGCAAAATTCCTATATTTGGGGACTAGAAAACCCACACGTGATCATGCAGAAGCTAAATCACCCATTGATACAACTTTTAGAGGGGAGGTATCATTTACCCATATTTCTTTGAAAATAAGGACGACGAATTCGTTATAGTCTATGGATATACCTACCGCCACATGATAGCCCATTTCCTTGTAGCCGCTCAACGTGGCATTGATGTAAACGATGTTCGATTTCAACAGTATTGTGCAATTTTCCACACATCCACATGCCACAATTGATTTATTAAGTCAAATGCTTGACGACCGTCAAGAAAGCTACGATTTGACACGGGTGGACGTTTGCCGTTTGAAGGCAAACATTCGATACGATACGATCACATATAATCGCAAAAGTTGCCCAAAAATTGATCCGTTCAAATGAGGTACTGTGAGGCCAGTCGTGGCAGCCTCACGTGGCAGTTTGAAATATGTTTGATTCATACGCCTGCTCATTCTGATTCAAAAATTTAGAAAAATACTTATAATAACAAAGAAGAAAGGAAAGACAAAGACAACAAGCAAAGCATACAGACAATCTTCTCGGGAGTATAGTAGCGTTTGTACGCGAATCATGCTTATTTCGTGCTTTGTGTAAACGTTAAGTAGAAGCGAGTCAAAGTCAATAACATCATGCGTATTGTTAAGTATGAATATGACGAGTATTTCCAACTTTGAATATGAGTAGTATGAGTATGATATCAAAATAAATATGGATGCGTACAAGTATCTGAAATTATAAGTATGATTCGAATCTACTCATCGTGTTGATTACTTATTGCTGATCTCTGATATCTATCACCATCTTTTCAGATTAGTAGAACATATCATATCAGTCCCGCTTCAATTTTTAAAACCCTTCTTACCAGGCCACCATTATTCTGCTATCGACATATTTACACAGCTAGAACATTATACGAAAGACAGCATTGTACTTATATCCGTCGTCAAGCGTATATCGAATTTTATTATGATTTGAGATACATTTCTTGGTAATTTTATTTATCTTTTACTCGCTGTTTGGTAATTTTTGATATGAGTACGATTTTTCTCATACCAAAATTCCTTTTAAAATCAGAAGAACACTTTTATTATTATTTTATTAACAGCAACATAGTAAAGCATTCCAATTAAAATTTTCCATCATTTCACTTTTATTCAGCAATTTTTTTCTCTTGCTTATTTTACAATATTTTCATTTCCTTCTATTGTATTGAATGTATATGGTCTTCTCACTGGGACTTCCAGACTTTCATCTTTATCTCTTTATTATTTATTTTAAGGATTATCATGTGAGAATCATTTTTACTTTTTGATTAGCCTACGCGAATAAAATCAAAAATAAATTTTTGCAGTTGTATGGGAGGTGGGCATGACACATATCGGCCTAGTAACACCTTGTACCAAAATTCATAAGTCTAGCATAATTTGTTTCCATTTTACAGTCAAACCCGGTTATAACGAACTCCGTGGGCCCAGAAAAAATAGTTCGTTATAGGCAAAGTTCGTAATAAACGGGGTGGAGTCATAGAAGAAAATATAAAATACAAAGAATTTCTTTCATTTATAAAAACCAAAAAGTTTTTTTTATTAAAATTCAAAAATATGTGTTCTTTTTATCTATCAGCTGATTAAAGATGATTAATTACTGGGACCATTTAAAGTAGTCCCTTTTAACCGAGGATTCATTAGAAACGAGTTCGTAATAAACGAAGTTTTTGTATGAAAATTATTATTAAAACGTTGGGACTTGAAAATATGTACGTAATAACCAAGAATTCGTTATAACCGAGTTCGTTATAAATGAGTTTGACTGTATTTAATTCTTTCTCCATAGAATGGCTCAATCGTACACTGTAGAATGAGTGTTTGCTTGATGAGCAGCTACAAAATAGAATAAACTTCAATCAGTGATAAGTCCCATTCTGGAATAAGCGCGTTCGTTAATATGAATGAGATCCAAGAGCATTCAATACTTCGAAAAAAAGTTAATATGGATCTTGCGCTTTGAGAACACACGCAAGGCATCACAGCAAAAGGCAACTTAAAATGGATAATCAGCGTCTTGTGGTTTCAATAGATCGGTGCTATATGCCCAATCTTCATGCCGGACTGGATATTCTGCTTCATTTTGATTCATTAGATATCGTAGGATTTGAGCCCATTAAACTTTTTTTGTGAGGTTTTGAGATCCAAGAGCATTCAATACTTCGAAAAAAAGTTACTATTTAGTGTGGATGTTGCACTTTGAGAACACTATTTCGCAAAATGGATAATCAAGAGATCAACGCTTTGTGGTTTCAATAGGACGGTGATACATGCCTAAGGTTCATACCGGACCGGATATCCTGCGCCATTTTGAACCATTAAAGATCGTACGATTTGAGCCCGTTAGACTTTTCCTTGTGGGGCTTTCTTAAGTTGCAGAAATAAGTTACAAACATACTCCAATGCTCGTATCTAGCCTGATATATAAGCTCCACCCAGAAGTTGTGGCAAGGGATGTTAATCCCGTATCCCGAAATTACGGGATTTTTAAAAACTTGTCCCGGGCTTTTCGGGATTGTGAATTCACATGTATTTTGACCCTATAAAAGATCCTAAAAAAAATTCTATATCACTTGACTTCGATAATAGCATCTCAGATGAGGAGAACGCTACTTCCATTGATAAAAAAAAATTATTTGATGGCATCGAAGAATGCAAAAGCCCTATAAAACGAATTAAAAGGGTAACTGATTTAGATACTCAACTATCCAAAGAAATAAATTTATTTACATCAGGTGGTGGTAGAGATGAATATTTATAAGCTGCATACAGCTATCTTGGAACTATTTTACCAACAAATGTTGTTGGAGAGAAGTGTTTTTCAACGGCAGATCACATGTTAGATGCTTTAATCTTTTTGTTGGAATCCAAATAATTTTCTTAAAACTAATGCATTTGCATATGTACTCGTATGAATAATTTTTATTTTTGTTAATTTACGCTTTTTTGTTACGTTTTTGTCTTGTTTTTTTATTTTATTTTTCATGAAATATAATTCTGATATACAAAATTGGAATACAAATGATTTTTAACAAAATATTTTTATTATTCAGAGAAAATCGCAATTTTTCCCGTGATTTTTCGGGATTATCCCGATATATCTCGGGATATCGTCAGTCAGGATTATTCACCTAGTTTCTCACACTACTTATGTTGTGTGTGTTGATTTTATACATACGCGAGGCGGGATCTGTAGTTTAAAGTCGATGGTAATTTAATTTACTTTCAGAGTTTTTGCCAGAAATCTTCTGAGAAGAAATCGCCGAAGTAATACTTTTTGTATTTTGATTTGATGTCTGGCCCTGGTACTCGTACCATGGCTTTGCCTTTAATAAGCCAACACACTATCTACTAAACCACAGCGACCTTCCTAATACACTTTGTTTTATTAAAATTACAAAAAGAAAGCACTTAATGAAAGCTCCCATAGTATAGCGATTAGAACTTGGTATTGGTTTCCGTTCATAGAGGTTTGTATTTTGCAGCATAATTTTATATTCGCTTGTATTTCCTTTTCCGTACAGATTATTTTGCTTTTGTCAGGATATTTTTCTTGTTGTTATTGGCTTCTATTTAAAAGCATTTCATTTTCATTATTTTCTTCTTTTCCCTTCTATTTTCTACAGGTGCCATGTTGGATAACTTTGAGGTCTGTTTGTGCATGGTTGTCTAAATATTTTCTGAAATAAAAATGTTTTCTTGTTGGTTTATTCATTCATTTATTCTGTGATATTTTGTTTGCAGAGAGAATGCTTCTAAGGGGTTTACTTATTAAGAAATTGGTTTATGAAACAATTTAATGAAGTGAATAAAAATGGCACCAAAGAATTTCGTTAAAAAGGAAAGAAAAAAAAAAAAAACAAATGATTATTGTTTAAAAGGGTTAAAGAAGAAATTTTTTAAATTAAAAAGAAAAAAAATTGCACGACAATCTTATTATAAGCAGTGTTGGACCAAACAATTAAAACATAATTACATTTCATTTAATCGATTTTTATACGATTTCATGATATTCAAAAGAGATTTTCTCACTGGAAATATAAATTTGATCAGCTTTATTATATGATTCCTTCAATTTTCTTACAGAACAATGAATGAAGGTGTTGTTTTACAAGTGAAAATTGTTAGTTTTCTTATATAGAATCTCAAATAATGTATCCAGAGCCCCCATAACTTCTGTCGCAACCAAGTCATAAGGTCGTCTAAATCGGACTCATTTATGTGTTAATTTAATACATGTGTGGCGGGGCCTACAGTTTAAAGTCGGCTAGCCGGAGAAATATTTTTTTCATATTTCTTTTTGTTGGAGATATCTGATCTGAGGTTTGAAATCAGGTCTCGTATATCAAACACCAACGCAGACTCATAAGCGACATACCAATAGTCGAGCTAAAGAACGAATTCCGTTAGTAACAAAATGTGCGATTCACTGGCCATTTGATCAAAAACGCTTGTGTCCTGTGAGAAAAACGAATATTATGTACGAATACACGATTTTCGGGTACAACTCGTTTTATCTCGTTAGAACAGAGATAGAACAGTGAAACACAAGCCCCTTTGCGACGATCCTCCTAACGTCATTAATGCACAACCTCACCCTCTCCTCAGTCGAGAAGACTCAAAATAGACTTTAAGTCAACGGCCCAATTATGAGAGTTGTATTCCAATACCATTTGGGTATACATACATACGTAATTGGTCATTACAACCTGTCAATCAGGATTATTGACCTAGTTTCTCACACCATTTAGGTTACATGCGTTAATTTTATACATAACCGAGACGGGATCTAACTTTTCATGGCAATTTAGAGTTTTGCGAGAAATCTGCTGAGAGGAAATCGCCGAAGAAATATTTTTTCATATTTTGTTTTGATATCTGGTCTGGGGCTCGAATCCTAGCTTTACGTCTAATAAGCCATCACTCGACCTATTAGACTACGGCGCCACATATACGTGGTATAAATAGTGAGAAGATCAGATGAAGTAAATATTTCCCTCACCGAGACACTTAAATACTTTTTTATATACTTAAAAAATTCGCTGATTCCACAATTCACTGTATTTTCTTTCCCAGAATATCAAGAGCGTCTGACTCATTAAAACTTTTATCATCCATAACATCTATAACAGATGAGACAATATTATTGTTGAGCTTGTGTGTAATTATACAGCATTGTGTTATACGCGCTTTGAAATCAACCCAATTTGGAGATTGACTGAAGGTCGCATGTGAGGCCTTATTCCTTCAATCTCCAAAGGGCTAGGCCTGCCATTAAAACGATATGAATGGCGAACATTGCTCTCACTTTATTGAGAACTTATACAATGAAGTTGAAAAGAGATTGAATGGGAAAATTTTCAAAAATGCTTTTGAATGGTGGCAAAACGTCTAAAGAAATTGATAGCCTATTCCACTCTTTGCCGGCTCTTAATGCAGCATTTGTTGAATCGAATAAAGGTCACCCAACTAGAGTTTAGCAGTGGAAAAAAAAAATTTAAAGAAACTTTGCAATTAACATTAAACTCTTAAAAGTTGTAATTGCATGGCAAATACATACAATATTTTTTCCCATTATGAGAAACTCTTTCTGTTTTAGATTTAAGAAAAAATAAATTATGTTCCTTTATTTTAATTTGGGAAATATTTTTTTGCCATGCATTCATTATATGACCATCACTGTAGTTAGCAGCATACAATACACCATATATTACTTTACATCTAAGCAATCGTAATGGATTTATACTAAAATTTATTGAATTTATTCTTAAAAAAATATTGTTCAATACATACATAATTGGTTATCTGGATTACGCGACCTAGCTTCTCTCACATATTATGAATGAGTGGCGAGAACTGTTGTTTATAGTTGTCCCTGTATGACTGAAATTTGAGAAATTTTCAGGGCAATTTTATTTGCTCCCAGAGTTTTCGCTATAAGTGTGCTGGAAGGAAGTCGAATTTTGTTTTGTTGAAAATGTCTGATCTGGAGTTTTAACCATAACCTTACGTCTAATAAGCCAACAACCTATCGTTTGGACTACGGCGAAGAAGAGAAGGTAAAAAAACACAGTATCACATCTTATGGACGCCAACTGTTAGTCTTTTTGATATTTTTATTCGTTAATTTATTCCTTCTAACCTGTCAATTAATACAGGATAGATTAGGTCGGAGTGCTAGCTCTGATATCACAAAACTCACTTGTGATGCCACGGGTGAACGCAGTCCCTGTACTAACCAAGTTCCACCAAATAAGGGAAAAGGAAAAAGTTGCTTAGCGCAATGGCTGCACAACAAAAGCACGACTACCCCACATATCAATAGATGATAGCTCCGTTAAGCTAACAAGGAATGGAGAGCCAAACAACCTATATAACCTAGCAAGTGACGGGCACTGGCAAAGAAACTGAATAACAGTCCTCTTCCTCAGTGGCCCTACATCCACGGCAGAAGTCGTTAAAAGGGAGCCACATTATTTCCGTGTCTCTACCCATTATGCAATTGACCCATAACCACGGCCACTATAGTCGATATAACATCACGACCGAGACCAACTAATCAGTTGGTACGCCTTCCATCCATATTGGGCCAGGTGAGTCTAGCGGTGGAGCAGGACTCCTCATTGACACAGGAAGGGTTGGCGTTGCGAAGGAACCTCCGCATTTAGATCAACTTGACCGAGTGACATACCCAATTCAACAGAAGAAGATTCCGAAAGGAGCAAACCAGCTCTGGCTAGCTCGTGGGCCCTACAGTTTTCCGGGATTTCACTGTGCCCGGGGACCCACATCAGAGTGACACTGGTGAAGCACCATGAGACAAGGTCGACACAGCGGCGACATGCCCTAACGATCCTAGGGTTAATCACCAAACCTGACAGATATCTTATCGCGGCCTAATTGCCCAAAAAGATCGAGACGCGACTGAAAGGAGCATCGTTGACAAAGATCCATTGGGCAGCTCGCAGCATAAATTGCCATCACCTCCGCATAAAACTCGTAGTAGTCTGGCAGACAGAGAGAAATATTCAGGTTCAGTTTCCCAGAGTAGACACTACTTCCAACCCTATCCTTGAGTTTAGAACCGTCGGTATATATATCATTCAGGACTTCCCCGGGGACGATCGTATCAGAATTCCAGTCATCCCTGCTCGGAATCAGAGAATGGAAACATCTATCAAGACAATGTTCGACAGGGAAATAGTCCATGTTCACAGGGGCCACCGGATCAACCTCCAGAATAGTGGACCGACCAGAACGTGCCAACCAGAGAGAGCATTAAGTCTAGTCGCAGCAAACTTGGCCACCATTTAGCATAGCGAACAAGGCTTTCGAGGGGATGATGCGGAGAGCACCAGTTATATAAATGGCGGCAGACCTTCTGACCTTGTCAAGAAGTCTGACGTTGTATTCTCTGTCCAGTGCAGTCCACCAGAAAGCAACGCCGTATAAGATATTGGGTTCGATGACCGTAGAATATATCCAACGCATGATCCTTGGGCGAAAATCCCATCTGGTTCCGACCCCTCTACTGCAGCCAATTAATACAATATAAACAACATTTCGATTGACATGTGTAATGTATCTTCAATAGAAAACCAAGAAATGATTATTGCCTTAAGGATTGGAAATTTTGCTTTCAAACTTCAAAAACGTAAAAACATAATAAAAATAAACGATGCCTATAAGCGTCATGAAGCGCCTAAGTAATAAAATTGCTTTTTATTTCTTTTCCAAACCACCAATTAAGTCAATCAGTCACACATCCAGCCTTACATTCAGCCACCATATCCTGACTGATATTACATCATTAGACAATCAACAAAACCTATTCTAAAGTTGTTTATTGTTTTATAGCCTTTGAGAACTGAAAATATAGCAAAAGGAAGAAGAATGACAGAATGATTGCTTAACTAACTGAATGAGTGGTTGAGTGACTGACAATATAAAAGCGTAACTAAATGGAACTCACCAATTTATGCTAATTTTGTACGTAAGCGTACGTAAGAACTTTCTAGCTCACATGAACGTTAAGTAAAAAAATAAAAAAATGTGAACGTAAAATATGAAAAATCCTTAGGCACGAATGTGTTATTTGAGTGAAAGTTAAATCGGCTGACTGACTTTAACCGGCAAAGCGAATTTATTTATTTCGAATTCTGTTTTATTTTTATTTCGTATTTTCTTAAGTTTTTGGTTCGTTAGTTTCCATTATTCCCAAAATAAAAGGGGAACAAAATTGTATGCCGACTTTTTTACTTTTTCCCTAAGTGTCAAGTATCGACATTTGTGGATAAATAAGAAAATGAAAGGGCTGACGCCACAGTCAATAGGAACTTTTTTAAACTCTAAGCCAATTCAATCATTTAGAAATGACTCAAGTGTGTGTAAATATGGTTAAATTTTTAGTTATTTTAAAATGGTTATAGCCATGGGCAAATTATGAAGTTACTTTAGGTTAAAAAGTCAGTCACTTCGATGGGCATAGCTTGCATGCGTTTGAAAAACCTATCTCGCCCATACCTTCAAATAATTTTAGCTCCTGGTTGACATCTACCAAATCTCCTTTGGCTAGACGAATTTTATTACTAACTTCTGGCTGTTCAAAAATACTTCTTCTGAGGTCCCTAAGCTCTAGACAATGCCAGACCAAATGTCCTGTCGTCTCCTCCTTGTCGTTGCAGCTTTTGCACAATTCATTATGAGTTATTTCCAGACTCCTTGTAAGAACACCTAGGGGCCATTCTGTCGTTAATACTACTTTGAGGTTTCTTATATAGAATCTTGATATGTTCAATGCAAGTTCTCTTCTGAATATATCCATGCCAGATCTGTCAGGTATCTCTGTAAGTCTGTAAGTCAATATCTCATCTTACCTTTGCGAATGTATGAAGTTCTGTGAGGCCATTTGTTTGCAATGGTGTTGTCGAGCCAGAACGCTACGGAACGTAGTTCCCTTACTTACTTTTTGGACAAGAACGCGTTCCAAAACTAAAGATGATTTCTGATAACGAGAATTGGTTGACGTTTTGAAAAAAAAATAAAAATTAAGAAGAATTGCTGATTTTTCTTCCTAATTTTTTCGAAAATTGGTGAAATCTGCCTCCCCCGTCGTTCGTTAAATTTGGGACATGTGACCTAAAAAAAACGCCGCCGACAGGATTATCATGGAAAATCATCCTCATCGTTAAATTTAGGACATGAGACCGTACAGAGCGGCCGCCTACCCAGGATCAGCCCTGTCTATATAATTATATATACGCGTTCCGGTAAAAAAAAAAACAACACAAACAGTGGTGTTTGCCTCTCTGCAGAGAAATGCTAATCTAATTTGATTGATTGTAGGAAATTTTTTAATTTTTCCAAAACTTTAACAGCTTTAGCAAGTGTTTCGGCCTTTCTATTTGATTCGTATACAAATGAGGCTAACCGTCGAATGTCTCACTATGGCCCCAAGAGACACCTAGAATTCTTGTTATATACATATTTTCTAGGAAACTAATTGAGGCTTTACTGTCGATAAATATACGATATACTCTGATATCAAGTTCCTATGAGTTCCTATCTGATATCAAGTTATTCAGCCTGGTAGTGCAAGGCTAAGTTTTTCATGAAAAGCAAGCTATGTTGCTTGATCTACATCCATCACTGAAAACTTGAATGATGATCCCTGGGAGGTATAAAACATTATCGCAAAAAGGTCTATCCGATAACTTAGTGGTAAAACCAGGATCGAAAGACCTATCGTACTCAAGATTTTAACATAACTATAGCTTCCGTAGTTACATGCATGGGCAAATTGTTAGTCATGATTTGTTTTTTTTTTCGCAAACAAAATTTTGAATTAATTTTTCATTTTCATAATTCGAAACGTAAAGTTCTTACCTAAGCAGTTCTGTAAAATTTGCTAACAAATATTTCTTTTTCGATAAAAAGTTACCGTTGTACAGACGGTAGTATAGGCTTATTAGACGTGAGGACACGGTTCAAAATCCCAGGTCACAGACAGCTATAACAAAAAGAAATATGCAAAAAATCTGTAATTTGTGGCAAAAACTCTTAGGTTAGGTAAGGGTGGAGTGGTAGGTCTGATATCACAAAGCTCACTTGAGCACACATGGCGGCCCGTTGTGATGCCACGGGTGAACGCAGTCCCTGTACTAACCAAGTTCCACCAAATCGGGGAAAAGGAAGAAGTTGGTCAGCGTAAGGGCTGCACAACAAAAGCACGACTACCCCGCACTGGAAAACCAGCCTAAAAGTTTGATGAACGAAGCTCTATCCTTGATATCAATAGATTATAGCTCCGTTAAGCTAACAAGGAATGGGGAGCCAAATAACCTATATCTACAACCTAGCAAGACACGGGCACTGGCAAAGAAAGTGAATAACAGGTAGAAGTCGTTAAAAGGTAGCCTCATTCTCTCCGCGTGTCTACCCATGATGCAATGATCAGTAAGCACGGCCACTACAGTCGAGATAACTTCACGACCGAGACCAAGTAATCGGTTGGTAAGCCTTCCATCCATCTTAGGCAACGTGAGTCTAGTGGTGGAGCAAGACTCCTCATTGACCCGGGATAGGTTGACGTCCCGAAGGAACCTCCGCGCAATGGTCTACTTGACCGAGGCAAGTGGCATACCCAATTCAACAGAAGAGGATTCCGGAAGGAACGCACCAGCTCTGGTAAGCTCGTCGGCCCTACAGTTTCCCGGAATTTCACTGTGCCCGGGGACCCACACCAGAGACTAGGTCTAGGATATTCTTTAGGACCAGGATGTTCTCTAACGATTCTAGAGTTAATCACGAAACCTAACAGAGATCTTATCGCGGTCTGACTCTCTGAAAAGATCGTTGACGAGGATCCTTTGAGCGGCCGGGGCCATCACCTCCGCCTGAAACACGCTGCAGTTGTCTAGCAGACGGAGAAAAATTTTCATGTCCAGTTTCCCAGAGTAGACACCACTTCCAACCCTATTATCAAGTTTAGAGCCATCGGTATATATCCAGGACCTCTGGGGGAACGATCGTATCAGAATTCCAGTCATCCCTACTCTGAATCAGAGAGTGGAAACATTTGCCAAGCAATGTTCCATATTCACAGGGACCACCGGATCAACCACCAGAATAGTGGAGTAACCAGAAGGTACAATGTGCCAAACTTGGCCACCTGCTTAACGAGGAGCACAGTAGGAAGCCAGTTTAGCATTGCGAACAAGGCTTTCGTGGGGGTGGTGTATTATATAAATGGCGGCAGACCTTCTTACCTTGTCAAGAAGTCTGACGTTGTATTGTCTGCCCAAAGCAGTCCACCAGAAAGCAACACCGTATAAGAGGGTTCGATGACCGTAGAATATATCCAACGCATAAGCCTTGGGCGAAGACCCCATCTGGTTCCGACCGCTCTACTTCAGCAGTAGGCAGCACATGCCGCTTTGCGTGCCCTAGCAGCCAGAAACTCTGAGAGAAAATAAAATTATCATGGAAAGCTTTTCAAAAAACTGTCGTTCGAAGCCAACTTTGGACTAGAAGTCCCACAACACATGCATAAAATTAACACACTCACCAAAATTGGTTTGAGGAGCTAGGCCGTAATCCTGACTGATAGATTGTAATGAATAATTATGTGTATACATATGTAGTAATTATATTAAAATTTAAAACAATAAAATAACATGTTCTTAGTCTTTAGTAGCTGCAGCTTTAATAATTTATGACAATATTTTAACCATGGTTATGTGATGTTGTATACATACTTATATTTTTAGTTATTCTTTGTTATCCACATAATGCAGAACATTTTTTGTGGTATAATTTTTGTTTCAATTCTATTTGAATGTGGTTTTGTATAGCTTGAAATGTAGTTTGGAATGGGCAAAAAGAAGATTAAAAACCTACCGAAAAAAATTTTGTGGCATTACAAAGTTTGTTCACTTGCAAAAAAAAGTTAAAAATACATGGGATAGTGAAAGAGAGTGAGGGAATACATAGACTAGAGAAGCGGGTATTTATTCGAACAAGTGTATCCATAAATCATATCTTCACTGTCAGTTATGTCGTAAAATGTCTCCCTTCTAATTATTGTTTTCCAGTCTCTTTTAGCAAATATTGTTGCGAATGGTTTTCTGGCAGATATCAATGTGTGTGTTTGTATATGTATTTGTGTCTGTACAGATATTATTTTATATGAGCATGCAAGTAACCATTATATCCTATCATTTTGACCATATGAGTTCCCTTGGTTTTGTTGTGTTATCTTCGCACTACACACTGACTTTAGTGATCAAACCATAAAGTTCCATAAAATTATTTTCTACTCGTTAGAATTTGTTATTAAATACAATAAAAATATTAAATATTACCAGGCAGTTAATTTGTTTAATTAAAGTCTTTAATGTCATAAAATTGATTCTAATTAATTATGATATAATTTCCACTTTTATGATAAACACGCTTGCAAAATGGTTCACACCGTTCGTGGGTACAACAAGCTTGTTCAAACCGCCTTATTAAAAAAAATAATATTATTTGCACCCAATGCTAATGCAAGTTCAAAATCGCTTTCATCTAGAAAGTAGTGTGTTGGCTTATTAGACATGAGACCACGGTTAAAACCCAACGTCATTCATCTCCACTTTTCCTCCCAGCCCTGAAAAGTTTCTCAAATTTCTGTCGTTTAAACTGTGTGTCGCGTCACGTTGAGGAGGAGTAAATGTACCTAACCGTGCCATAGGGGTGAGTAGTCGTCACTATCCCTCATCCACTAAATCTACCTCTCTTTTGGACTCATTTTGCCCACTCCGGATTACTTCGAAATGGAGTCTATCTGGCTATAAAGCCCCTTCAGATTCATATCAGCTTTCGAATTGCGCAGCAACACTCGAGAAAATGTTTAAACATCCACTCTATTTCAACCATCTAAGTCAATTTTCTTCGCTTTCAGTAAGACTTCAGCGTAGCTGGTTATGCTGTTCCCGTTTTCCTCACTGTTCAAAATCACAACGCAGAAATTTCCGATAGTACAGGCGCCGACTTTAACCTCAAGATTCCATCTTTGCAATCTCCATCTCTTACAGTGAAAGAAAGTGTGTTCCGCATCATCAATCGGCGTATCATTATAGATGCAATTTGGTCACGTCATTCTCCCCATTTTAAACAAGTACTTACAAAAATAGCCGTGTCCAGATAACAGTTGCGTCAGTTAACCTTCCAAAATTTTCTCTCCATCCAGCGAGTAATATCTGGAATAAGTTTTGTTGTCCATCTGCCATTCGTCTCAGCGTTCCATTTCTCTTGCTATTGCTGAATGGTTCGTTATCTGGCGTCAGCGACATTTACTATCCCTCCGTGCACGTTTTTAGCCTCTCACACTGTCTTCCGGTTGCTTACCTGTAGACCTATAGATATTACACGACTACTGCTGACTTAGATACAGTCTTATACGCCGATGCCACTCTAAGTGCAGCGGTTCGTTGTACCGATGTTAAAAAAACCTTTCTTATGATATACATATTATAGGTCTTGATACGGAAACAGATTCCCATATTAACAAAATAATAAAAAATAGACCCCTTTTCCAAATTGTCCAGCTCACGAGAGGTCAAAGCTGGAGCCGAAATATTTTAAATGTTATCTTAAAGGTGCATTTTAAGGGGGATACACTTTGCACAGGTTTCGCTTTAATACAATTTAAGTCACTCTAAAATACATATATAATCGGACATTACAACCTTTCGTTGTAAATTGGAAATAACTGACCTGAGGTTTGATACTAGACTATATCTGCTCCCATCAATATCAATTATATATCATGAACAGAAAATTCAGCCTTTTCATTTTCCTCCAACACTTATCTTTCAATTCTTTCTCAAATACCATAAATAATGTATTATTTGCGATAAAACTTCACAAAATCTTTGAAAACTTAAAATAATTACATACACATCACTTAAAGATCGCTAGGAAAGTCGTATGTATCAAAAATAATACAAAAACAGAATTATGAAGTTTTTGAATTTTTTCACCGCTGTTTGAAATTTTTTTGTTTTGTTGCTTTTAAATAATGACGATAACAAATCCTACGAATTCTGAAAATGTCAGACATCTAACATTTTCTGAATTAAAATTATACAACTTCATAAATTAAAATGGATCATTGTAGATACAAAGCTCGATCTACGGTTAAATCTAATTCTGCTATTCCTTCAAAATTAAAAGTGAACAATATTACAGTTTTTACTACAAATGTTTAACAAACTTACATACATACATAATTGGCCATTACAACCCTTCAGTCAGGATTACGACCTAGCTTCTCACACCACTTATGTTGTGTGCGTTAATTTTATACATGCGTGACGGGACCTACAGTTTAAAGTCGACTCCGAACGACAGATTATTTTGAGTCTTTGGCAGAAATCTGCTGTGAGGAAGTCGCCGAAGAAATATTATTCGTTTTTGATGTCTAACCTGGATTCGAACCCAGGCCTTTCGTCTAATAAGCCAACACACTACCTACTAGACCACGGCGACAAGTAATAAAGTTTTCATCAAAACGGATTTTCTGTTCAGGCAACGTATGGTGTGTCTCTCTGGGCCGAGAGGACTATTACCAACTAGATTACCAACTTCTTTTGGCTTGAATTGGATGATCTGGTTACCAAGGACATGTGATTCCAACTGAACAGTACTACGTTCCACAAAGGCGATTTGATGACAGGTATAGACATATTAGGGCGTCACCGTGGTCTTATTAGTACTATGGATTTACTAAGTAATCCCACTTCTAGTTGGAGTAGTCACCGGAATATTAAAAACACATTTTTAATATCAATGAAATTTCTCGGGTAGAAAAATTAATTTTTACATATGATTTCGGCAATGTGGCCATTACGGCTAACGTGTATAGAGTGTAATCTGGACTACCAATTTTCATAAATTTTTGCAGCAAATAAATGTTGGTTTCTAGGTCTTCAATTGTCCCAAGCTTATCGACTTAGACAAGTAATTTTACATAGTTTAACAAACTTACCTTTCACTTTATTTATACATCATTTACTTTTGGGCCGGCAACTTCTAGAGCTGCACTGTTAATTTATTTTTCTTTTCTCGCTTTTGATGGGGAGTTTTATTATTTTTATTTTACCTTATACAGTCAAACTCTTTTATAACGAAGTCGGTTATAACGAATTCTTGGTTATTACATACATATTTTCAAGTCCCAACGTTTCAATAACAATTTTCATACAAAAAACTTCGTTTATTACGAACTCATTTATAACGAATTCTCAGTTAAAAGGCACTACTTTAAATGGTCCCAGTCATTAAATATCACACATTTTACCTTTTTTATAACTTTGAAGTGTGGCAATAGTCTTTGCTTTTATTTAATATGGCAGCATTAAATTTTAACTCAGCATCTTTAATCAGCTGATAGGTAAAAAGTATTAACACATATTTTTGGTTTTTTTAATAAAAAAATTATTTTTGTTTTTAATAAATGAAAAAAATTCTTTGTATTTTATATTTTCTTCTATGACTTCACTCCGTTTGTTACGAACTTTACGTATAACGAACTATTTTTTTTTTTTTTTGGTCCCACGGAGTTCGTTATAACTGGGTTTGACTGTACTTATTGTTTTTTTTTTTTGTTTTTGTTTGGTTTTCTTTTTCTGTTTCTAGAAATAGCAGAATAATAAATTGATATAGGAGAAGAAACGGGGAAAACTTTCAAAACTATTAACACAAATGATATCCATCGACTGATGAATTCGTAATTGTTTATCGCACGTTAAAATTCAATTTCAAGTACGATTCTTATAAGTTATAACATAAGATTTTAATTTTATTTTGTAATGGCAACTGCTTAATTCCCCACAATAACGTTCAATCTTCTCTTATTGCAAATAGCAAAAACACTTTGTCTGCTGGTTATTGCAAATGATAAAAACCAGACAAATTTTTATTACAAAAGTGTGATGGTATCGCTGTGTGGGTGGTGGAATTTATAACTTAAGGGTGCCTGCCAATCTCATAAATAAAATACCCAACATGTGCAACAGTTGAATGTGTTGGTTGCGTTTGAAATAAAGGAAATTCAAACGCTTTAAAAAGTAATAAAAAACCCCATAGACATGTATTTGTAGAAGTAAATTCTTAATTCTTTTTTTTTTTCTATACAAACCATTTGCATCAGTATGAATTGAGCGTCACGATACAAATGTCTCCATAAGGAACACTTCTTGTAAAGGATTTTTTTGTGCGGGCGCATTCTATAGCAGAAAACTATGCTTTGCGGAAACTATTAGTTTTTTATTTTGAATTTTTTATTTTTTCAGGCATAAATACAGTACAACAAGATATTATCTTCTTTAATAGTACTACTAAGGATATAGGCATTACAAAATATAAGAAATTATCTTTGTTATTAACATAATTATTAACAAAAGTTCGAACAGTGGAACACAAAAGTTGTGCAGATAATAAAGAATATTTTTAAAATTCAACGCATATTTATTTTTATTTTATTTGCAATCTACGAACTAATTTGTTTAATTAAAGTCTTTAATGTCATAAAATTGATTCTAATTAATTATGATATAATTTCCACTTTTATGATAAACACGCTTGCAAAATGATTCACACCGTTCGTGGGTACAACAAGCTTGTTCAAACCGCCTTATTAAAAAAAATAATATTATTTGCACCCAATGCTAATGCAAGTTCAAAATCGCTTTCATATAGGAAGTAGTGTGTTGGCTTATTAGACATGAGACCACGGTTAAAACCCAACGTCATTCATCTCCACTTTTCCTCCCAGCCCTGAAAAGTTTCTCAAATTTCTGTCGTTTAAACTGTGTGTCGCGTCACTCATGTATAAAAGTAATGCCTACACCATATGTTTTTTTTTACGTTGAGGAGTAGTAAATATACCTAACCGTGCCATAGGGGTGAGTAGTCGTCACTATCCAATGTGTGTGGGGCCCTCATCCACTAAATCTACCTCTCTTTTGGACTCATTTTGCCCTTTCCGGATTACTTCGAAATGGAGTCTATCTGGCTATAAAGCCCCTTCAGATTCATATCAGCTTTCGAATTGCGCAGCAACACTCGAGAAAATGTTTAAACATCCACTCTATTTCAACCATCTAAGTCAATTTTCTTCGCTTTCAGTAAGACTTCAGCGTAGCTGGTTATGCTGTTCCCGTTTTCCTCACTGTTCAAAATCACGGCGCAGAAATTTCCGATAGTACAGGCGCCGACTTTAACCTCAAGATTCCATCTTTGCAATCTCCATCTCTTACAGTGAAAGAAAGTGTGTTCCGCATCATCAATCGGCGTATCATTATAGATGCAATTTGGTCACGTCATTCTCCCCATTTTAAACAAGTACTTACAAAAATAGCCGTGTCCAGATAACAGTTGCGTCAGTTAACCTTCCAAAATTTTCTCTCCATCCAGCGAGTAATATCTGGAATAAGTTTTGTTGTCCATCTGCCATTCGTCTCAGCGTTCCATTTCTCTTGCTACTGCTGTATGGTTCGTTATCTGGCGTCAGCGACATTTACTATCCCTCCGTGCACGTTTTTAGCCTCTCACACTGTCTTCCGGTTGCTTACCTGTAGACCTATAGATATTACACGACTACTGCTGACTTAGATACAGTCTTATACGCCGATGCCACTCTAAGTGCAGCGGTTCGTTGTACCGATGTTAAAAAAACCTTTCTTATGATACACATATTATAGGTCTTGATACGGAAACCGATCCCCATATTAACAAAATAATAAAAAATAGACCCCTTTTCAAAATTGCCCAGCTCACGAGAGGTCAAAGCTGGAGCCGAAATATTTTAAATGTTATCTTAAAGGTGCATTTTAAGGGGGATACATTTTCCACAGGTTTCGCTTTAATACAACTTAAGTCACTCTAAAATACATATATAAGCGGACATTACAACCTTTCGTTGTAAATTGGAAATAACTGACCTGAGGTTTGATACTAGACTATGTCTGCTCCCATCAATATC
This sequence comes from Sarcophaga peregrina, assembly GCA_014635995.1. Classification (NCBI taxonomy): domain Eukaryota; kingdom Metazoa; phylum Arthropoda; class Insecta; order Diptera; family Sarcophagidae; genus Sarcophaga; species Sarcophaga peregrina. The sequence continues at coordinate 52,925,851 of CM025793.1, read as the reverse complement.
AATTATATATCATGAACAGAAAATTCACCCTTTTCATTTTCCTCCAACACTTATCTTTCAATTCTTTCTCAAATACCATAAATAATGTATTATTTGCGATAAAACTTCACAAAATCTTTGAAAACTTAAAATAATTACATACACATCACTTAAAGATCGCTAGGAAAGTCGTATGTATCAAAAATAATACAAAAACAGAATTATGAAGTTTTTGAATTTTTTCACCGCTGTTTGAAATTTTTTTTGTTTTGTTGCTTTTAAATAATGACGATAACAAATCCTACGAATTCTGAAAATGTCAGACATCTAACATTTTCTGAATTAAAATTATACAACTTCATAAATTAAAATGGATCATTGTAGATACAAAGCTCGATCTACGGTTAAATCTAATTCTGCTATTCCTTCCAAATTAAAAGTGAACAATATTACAGTTTTTACTACAAATGTTTAACAAACTTACATACATACATAACATACATAATTGGCTATTACAACCCTTGAGTCAGTATTACGACCTAGCTTCTCACACCACTTATGTTGTGTGCGTTAATTTTATACATGAGTGACGGGACCTACAGTTTAAAGTCGAGTCCGAACGACAGATTATTTTGAGTCTTTGCCAGAAATCTGCTGTGAGGAAGTCGCCGAAGAAATATTTTTCGTTTTTGATGTCTAACCTGGATTCGAACCCAGGCCTTTCGTCTAATAAGCCAACACACTACCTACTAGACCACGGCGACAAATAATAAAGTTGTCATCAAAACGGATTTTCTGTTCAGGCAACGTATGGTGTGTCTCTCTGGGCCGAGAGGACTATTAGCAAAGTGGGAATTTTTCTTTGATAATGACCATCACGGTCAACATCGAGCGCTATATGTTGAAGATTACCAACTTCTTTTGGCTTGAATTAGATGATCTGGTTACCAAGGACATGTGATTCCAACTGAACAGTACTACGTTCCACAAAGGCGATTTGATGACAGGTATAGACATATTAGGGCGTCACCGTGGTCTTATTAGTACTATGGATTTACTAAGTCCTCCCACTTCTAGTTGGAGTAGTCACCGGAATATTAAAAACACATTTTTAATATCAATGAAATTTCTCGGGTAGAAAAATTAATTTTTACATATGATTTCGGCAATGTGGCCATTACGGCTAACGTGTATAGAGTGTAATCTGGACTACCAATTTTCATAAATTTTTGCAGCAAATAAATGTTGGTTTCTAGGTCTTCAATTGTCGCAAGCTTATCGACTTAGACAAGTAATTTTACATAGTTTAACAAACTTACCTTTCACTTTATTTATACATCATTTACTTTTGGGCCGGCAACTTCTAGAGCTGCACTGTTAATTTATTTTTCTTTTCTCGCTTTTGATGGGGAGTTTTATTATTTTTATTTTACCTTATACAGTCAAACTCTTTTATAACGAAGTCGGTTATAACGAATTCTTGGTTATTACATACATATTTTCAAGTCCCAACGTTTCAATAACAATTTTCATACAAAAAACTTCGTTTATTACGAACTCATTTATAACGAATTCTCAGTTAAAAGGCACTACTTTAAATGGTCCCAGTCATTAAATATCACACATTTTACCTTTTTTATAACTTTGAAGTGTGGCAATAGTCTTTGCTTTTATTTAAGATGGCAGCATTAAATTTTAACTCAGCATTTTTAATCAGCTGATAGGTAAAAAGTATTAACAAATATTTTTGGTTTTTTTAATAAAAAAATTATTTTTGTTTTTAATAAATGAAAAAAATTCTTTGACTTCACTCCGTTTATTACGAACTTTACGTATAACGAACTATTTTTTTTTTGGTCCCACGGAGTTCGTTATAACTGGGTTTGACTGTACTTATTGTTTTTTTTTTTTTTGTTATTGTTTGGTTTTCTTTTTCTGTTTCTAGAAATAGCAGGACAATAAATTGATATAGGAGAAGAAACGGGGAAAACTTTCAAAACTATTAACACAAATGATATCCATCGACTGATAAATTCGTAATTGTTTATCGCACGTTAAAATTCAATTTCAAGTACGATTCTTATAAGTTATAACATAAGACTTTAATTTTATTTTGTAATGGCAACTGCTTAATTCCGCACAATAACATTCAAACTTCTCTTATTGCAAATAGCAAAAACACTTTGTCTGCTATTTATTGCAAATGATAAAAACCAGACAAATTTTATTACAAAAGTGTTATGGCATCGCTGTGTGGGTGGTGGAATTTATAATTTAAGGGTGCCTGCCAATCTCATAAATAAAATACCCGATATGAGCAACAGTTGAATGTGTTGGTTGCGTTTGAAATAAAGGAAATTCAAACGCTTTAAAAAGTAATAAAAAACCCCATAGACATGTATTTATAGAAGTAAATTCTTAATTCTTTTTTTATTTCTGTACAAACCATTTGCTTCAGTACAAAGGGAGCGTCCCGATACAAATGTCTACATAAGGAACATTTATTGTAAAGGAATCTTGATTTTTTTGTGCGAGCGAATTTTATACCAGAAAACTATGCTTTGCGGAAAGTATTAATTTTTTATTTTGAATTTTTTATTTATTCATTCAGGCATAAATACAGTACAACAAGATATTATCTTCTTTAATAGTACTACTAAGGATATAGGCATTACAATATATAAGAAATTATCTTTGTTATTAACATAATTATTAACAAAAGTTCGAACAGTGGAACACGAAAGTTGTGCAGATAATAAAGAATATTTTTAACATTCAACGCATATTTATTTTTATTTTATTTGCAATCTACGAACTCATATTTTTAAAGTTTTTCAAACGGTAAAAACGTTACAATATTAAAACACTGCTTAAACTTAACTAGTCTTTGAATCAACACTTAATGTTGACACAATTTGTTGTTGCTGTTGTTATTTACTTGTTTTTGTTAATAATGCTCTTAAGAATGTGATTTTTAAAGTTGAACTTTGTAAGTGGCAGAGCAGAGGAATATGTAGTTCAAGTTTTATAATTCAACGAATTTGCATTTGAATACGAGGCTAATACTTACACACAGTCTTACACATCCTTCCTTATACGCTCTTAGAAATATGGACCCGCTCATATGAACTGAAATTAAAGTCAAACGCAAAACGTTAACATGCATTTTAAACAGCTCGTAGTTATGTTGTTATTGTTGTTCAGTGACATGCATACATATGGTGTATAAATGCACTGGTATTCGTATGTGTTTATATGCGATTTTTTTTTTCATCTTTTGTTTCATTCGTAGTTCCTTTTCCGTACTTTCCGGTGAATTTATTTAAATTTAAACATTCCATATATTTCAAGTGAACTCAAGAGAGTCATGTCCGTTTATATGATACACTATACAGCAATACATACATAATGTACATATTTTTTTTTTAAATTTCTTTCTATCTATAATTCAATAAACTAAATTCTTAGAACGTACCTAACCGGAAATCAACAAACAAGACAGAAACCTTTTTAGAGTTTTCATAATCAGATGAATGCCAATGCCGATTGTGATGTGTATACCGAGGACTTGTATATCAGAAACTCATAGAGATTATCGAAGAACTGCAATTTCTTTCAGGTTGAAGTCTTGGACATTCTAATGTCATCTAATTGGCTGTTTAGTAAAAAAAATATTTCTGGAGGCCATAAAACTCCTTCTTAACATAATATTAATAGCCCATGCTTGTCCATATAGGACACATATTGCCAGTGCATTGTGATTTATTTAAAGGTTTTGATTATTAGGGTGTCTGAGCAAATGATTGCATCAGAAAACTCGATTTCCGACCAAATAATTAATGGAATAGACTAACATATTTCTTGGTTCGCTCTTGGTGACACCGTTGTACACGAAGGTAATAATCCATGATTAATACTTCAAGGGTACGAAAAACCATTTAGTTGCCTAGGCCTGAAACTTTTCCAGGAAAAATATAGCAACACATGAACTTTACTGATTTTCTTTTTTTTTTCTTAATTTTCGTAAATTTTTTTATTAATTATTAAACAAATCGCTTTTATAAATACTTGGATATATTTTACAAACCTAATATTCGTATTTGGCCAATATTTCCCATAATGTACTGTGACTTCTTACTGTCTCTCTTTTTGACAGCACCAGTGGCGGGAGTTTCTTCTTTGAAGTGGAAAAATACTAATGGTCTGAACGAGACTTGAGTTAATCTGTACAATTGATCATAATTGCCCTTAAACTGATAAACGCCATAGACATCGGGTATTTTAAATTTGGATTCATAACGGCTACCGGAAATATGTTCAAGAGTAGTGCGTACAAATTCCAATTGTACATCGTTGGCATTGAGTGGTTGCCATTTGTCTTCTTCCAATTCCTAAATAGTAATAGACTAAACAACGGGATCGGATATAGTATAGGCTTGCTCTGGAGGCTGGGTTTCAGCTACCAAATGGTGTTTTACCTTCCAACGCGTAAACGGCCGGTTTCTCCAAATACACATTTACTAATGGCTGTTGCAGCATCACGATTGCCTGACTGTTTAAAATGTTCTCCAGTTTGGGCATAGGTTACAGCATTAGTGAAAGCCTCATCGGAGAAGAAATGCAATGAGCCTGAGAAAACACTACAAGCATTGTTGCGAGCTTGTCAAGCGGCAATTAGCAAAGTATTTCTGCATGTAGCATTGGGATAATCTTTAATAGCTTGTTCAGGATTATAGCTATAGGATGTGCTTTCAGCAGTCAATAATTGTAAAACTAAAGACTTTTCCTTATCAGCAAGTAGACCAGTGCCACGGTAGAACAAAGGTTTTGCACCATTCTTGTGACTTCAGCGACAATGGTTGGTGTATTTATCAAATTACGGGCAGCTATTAATGTAGTGCTATGATCTCCTTTATCACTTATATCGTAATGTAAATGATCGATTACGGAGGCACCCTCCTCATCCATTTCAAAACCGCATTCGGAAGCAAATTCTCTTAAAGCATCGCCAGTCACTAAAACATTGCCGCCATCATCAACGAATTGAGCCAATTTCTCAACACTAGGGGCGAAAATGATGAAGTTTTTATATAAATATTTACCATAACGTGAAAGCACAAGACTAGCATCATCAGCAAGTTGGTATGTCAATTTGAAACCACGCTCTTGCAAAAACTTAAAGAGCATGAAATGAGTCTCGCGTATGGCTAAATTATCTAATAAAACCAAAGTATCAGTTTGTAATACTGCATTACTATAATTTGCTAATAATAGAAAATATTTCCACATTTTAATTCAATTTTAAACACCTATTAATGGTATACCAAAACATATTTTGGTTAAGATATTTTAGCGGTTATTTTCTTGTTAAAAGGCCCATAGAGCCCACCAAACTCCTCGCCATTATCTGTTAGTAGCTAGTTTGAGCTGATGAAACCAGACAGTTCTATTAGTTGTACGTTCACCACAATACGCAATAGTTCTCATTAAAAGTTCAATCACCCATCCAAAAACTGATCACGTCTGCTCTATATTGCAGGGTTTACGCATAAAAGGTATTGTAGCAATTTCGTTTCCTCTCTGTTATAGTAGCTTTTGCAGCTATCCTGCTGGAGCAAGCCGAGTCTATCACCACAATAGCCAATAGCGCAGTGTTTCATCAGAATTTCGGTTAGAAATCGAACTCAAGTAGTGATTCTCCCGCTGTTGGACACAGTATTTTAGAAATTCGGCAACCAGGTATGTTGAACCACCTGCGGATTGTTTAATTCCATGCTGAATTTTTCAATTTGGACAAGTATTCTTGTAAGGTTCCATATATCCTCTCTATCGTAACATTTCATAACCATTGCCTTAACGCCTTTAAGAAATAAACAGTCACCACAACATTTCATCTTTGTTTCGTCGATTGCATAAAAAATTGCTCTTACATCACCTCATATACCAACGTGGCTTATTAATATTCAGGAGTAATATGAATCCCGATTTCCATTCAATATAATACAACTGCCAGTACAGTCATAGCTGTCAGATAAATGAAGCATCAAATCGTCAAATATTTGAGAAAAAATCGTCAAAATCGTCAAAGTTGTTCATGGAAATCGTAAAAAAAATTGTCAGAAAAATTTTTAAAGCAAAAACATATAAAGTCAGTATTAATCAGCGATAATATTGCATCATCTAAACCCAAGTATTGTGTAAATTTTAGGGAATCAGAAGATCTTGACTTTATGACCATGAAAATTCAGTGTGATGCTCGCTAGAACTAGGTTTCTTAAGACGTTGCAATAACTTCATATGATCTACTTACAAATTCCATCATTTATAACCAGCCGAAGCTGAAATACAACTCTCATGTGTGGGTAGGCCCATAAAGTCAATTTTGAGGTTTTCCTACCGTTTACAGGAGATGCTGTAATAGCTCGTTAACCACGATAGTGTGTCTAGCACCATTGATTATTTGGAGCATCGTTGCAATGTGGCTTGTGTCACTGTTCCATAGCTACTGCAATGGATATTGCACGAGCAAAATAAAGATATTTCCTGTAGTTATGGTATAAAAATTTTCAAACCTCGTCTACATAAACACTGCTTTCTTCTTTCTTCATTCCTATAATATATTTTTATAGTTCCAAAAACAATGAGTGTTGGTCGTATGAAAAAAAAATAAAAATAGCACTTGACTATGGTAATGTTAGAAGCTATTACCGAATTTTTAAAATTTTTGTGGCTTTTAAGGGATTAACACTGTATAAAATACAGAAAAATCAAGAACGATAAACTAAAGATTACGCCTTGGGCATGATTTCCCGTTAGATGACGTAGTTGGGCTATTTTAATGGTTCCTAAGTCTTTTTCATATGTGAAAATTAATATTTCTTTCGAAAAATGTGTGCACTACGTGAAAGTAGTTGGCAGCCCTGTAATATAACTTACTTTTCCATTAGCCAATAGGAACACAATTTGGGTGACGTCATTGTTTCAACATGCGCGGAATTTTGTTTGCGTGATGGCGTAATCCTTAGTTCATCATTCTTGCAGAACAATCATCACAGGTATTCGAAAATAACTTAAAACTTGTTATACGAAGCTTAAGGAAGCCTTTTATGCACTAAAGTAAAGAAACTGATGGAAAACTTTAATTGCTAAAAATTGTCAAAATACGGGCATAAATCGTCATGTTGCCAAAATGACATTTTTGGAGCTCAAAATCGTCAAATTTATGATAAATCGTCAAATCTGGCGGCTATAAGTACACCTCTAAGAGTGATATCAGCTTCTTATTCACTTATTTGAACGTAGAATTTTGCCATAGTTTAGATGAATTGAGCAAATATTAGGTGACCTTGTCACACCTTATGTATGTATGTAGTTTGTAAAAGGTTTCAATTGTTTATTAGCAAAGGTGAGCGGCAAACATGTAACGTTACGTATGAGTGATATTTAATTTAAGTTTCTAATATTCATTATACGCCAAAGGGATCAATGACTTCTGTTTACCATAAAAAAATAACAGAAACTATTGTACTATGAGTACAGTCAAGAATGATAAACTAAAGATTACGCCTTGCGCATGATTTCTCGTTAGATGACGTTGTTGGGCTATTTTAAAGGTTTCCAAGACTTTTTCATAAGTGACAATGAACATTTGTTCTGAAAAGTGTATGCACTTCGTGAAAGTAGTTGGCAGCCCTGTAATATAACTTACATTATCATTAGCCAATAGGAAAACAATTTTCGTGACGTCATTGATTCAACATTCGCAGAAAGTTTTAATTTTTTGTACGTGATGGTTTTAGTTTAACATTCTTAAGTACAGTAAACGCATTCGAAATGAAATATTCCGACGAAAATAATATAGAAAGGAAAGAAAGTTTAATCACTGAAAATTTAATCATCAAAACATAGTAGTACTGTATAGGGTACAGAAATATGCGCCAAAACTAGCAACCTGAATAGTGTCCACCCATGTACAAAAGGTGAAAATACTGAGAAAATAGGAAATGGAAGATGGTGTAGAAAGAAAAAAGTGTGTAGTAAAGTTTGAAAGTAATAAAATGGGGTCACTGCTCACAGTGAGTACATATTTAAATATTGTTCAAGAGCAAATATATTACTATGTTCGCATATATTCCAGGCACTAAATGAGTATGATTTTTGAGATGTAAACTTTGTTTTTCTCTGCAATTTCACATGAACAAATTGCATAAATGTTTTCTATCTTAATTGTTTGTTTACTTTTGTAAATATCGAATGAATGAACGTTTTACGAGCCAACCACCAAACCATTCTATTTAACCTTAAAGCCAACAGCCATTAGGCCAAGTGCCATAATGTTTTGTCTTAAATGGTATGAGTTGTATTGAGTTTTCATATATTTGAAGTTTACATACATACATACATACATAATTGGTCATTACAACATTTTCGTCAGGATTATGATCTAACTTCTCACACTACTTATGTTGTATGCGTTAATTTTATTCACGAGTGGCGGGACCTACAGTTAAAGTCGACTCTGAATGACAGATTTTTGAGAAGTATTTTATAACAATTTTACTTATTTTCAAAATTTTTGCTAGAAATCTGATAATCTCATATTTCAATTTGTTAGAGATTTCTGACCTCGGATTTGGACCGTGGTCTTACGTTTAATAAGCCAACACACTACCTACTAGACTACGATGACAATAAAATCCAAAGAATATTCTACATTTTATACACAAATGGACACAATTTCATCTCTATTTGTAGAAATTAGATCTTCTTCGTTGGCAGACTTAAATAAAGTTTAAAACTTTTACTTGCTTTGAATTGTGTTTTCTTACAAAGAAAGTTACATACAGTAACGAAGTAACAGAATTGCTGAACCAGATGGAAAAGAACAGCCAGTGAGATAGGTAAAGCAAGGATGATAAACTAAAGATTACGCCTTGCGCATGATTTTCCGTTAGATGACGTAGTTGGGCTATTTTAAAGGTTTACAAGTCTTTTTCATACATAAAAATTAACATTTCTTTTGAAAAATGTGTGCACTACGCGAAAGGAGTTGCCAGTCCTGTAATGTAACTTACATTATCATTAACCAATAGGAACACAATTTGCGTGACGTCATTTATTCAACATATGCAGAAAGTTTTAATTTTGTGTGCGTGATGGCGTAATCTTTAGTTTATCATTCTTGAGGTAAAGAACTGCAAATAAATCAGGGGTTACTAAAATTTTTTTGGTTTGTGTATTAGATAGTTAGAGAGAGAAAATAAGTTGAGAGCTTCCAGTCATAGAAAAATGTTAGTAATTTACACTCATTATTTTATCAACATACATGAAGTAATACACGTTTGATTTAATAATTAGGTAATGTATTTTAGATATTTGCTGGGTACTAATTTTGGTTCATAAATTTCCTCTCCTGCTAATAATCGACTTTTTAATTTTTCCAAAATATTTCTCTACGTCTATAAAAAAAGTTGGTCCATTTTCACATCATCTGAATTATTTACTTGACTATTAAACCAAATAAAATGTGTATTAAGATTTTGAATTGAAAAAAAAAAAGTTTTTTTAACATAAAATATTATTCGAGTGTAAGCCTAAAAAAAAAATATAGCATCCGCTGACATGTGTGTTGAAGTCTGATCGACAACTAAACAAAAAAGCATAAGCAATGTGTGTGAATTCTACCTGCACAATTGTTCTATGAAATAGTAATCGCTGCAATAAATTCTAAAAGGTACACAATTTGGTGCGGTTTGTGCACCTCGCATCTACAAAACGATGATAAGTGCCAAAATCAGTTAACAAAAAATAGCTAGTTTAGCAGTAATTCTTTGCCTGCTAAGATATAATTTGATCACATCAGACAAGCATTACTAAAGCTATGGTAAATCTCTTCCTACATTTTTATTTACTTAACGTACGAACAATTATTTCATACACTGTATGTGAAATTAATTATTTAAAATAATTTTTCTTTATTTTTCCTTTTTCAAATTTTGCAAATTTATTTCTGATAATAAATTGACCTTCTGTTGCTCTTGTTGTTGGAATTCGAAATTAAAATGTTTGTTGTTGAAGTCGAACTAAAAAATTTATTGAAAAGATTTTGTGTAAAAATAAACAAATTTTACTAAATGGGATGCATTTCGGAAAAAGAAAAATTGCTTTTAAAAGCCTCAGAAGATTTGTATATAATTGTTGCTATTTTTGGCAAACAACAAATTGTATTCAAAAAATACATTTTTTTTATGAAAATCAAAATAAAATTTAAATAAGGAAATTTCTTGATCAATCCTATGTAATTAAATTTATTTGATGCAATTTAACATTAAATCAACTGTTGGAAAGTAATACAGATTTTGGAATTTACATATTCAGACTATATGAGTATTATTTTTTATCAGCGGATATAAGCAAAAATATCCCGACGACGTTCAAACCTTTTAAACCAAAGTAGCGTACTCAAGTTACGTCTAATTAGCCAACACACTAATAGACAGGATAGGAAACAGAGAGTTTCCACTGTCCGATTCCGAGTAGGGATGACTGGAATCCTGATACGATCGTCGACCCGGAAGTCCTGGATATATATTACCGACGGCTCTAAACTCGATGATGGGGTTGGAAGTGGTGTCTACTCTGAAAAACTGGAGCTGAATATTTCTCTCCATCTGCCAGACTACTGCAGCGTGTTTCAGGAGGAGGTGATGGCAATTTACATGGCCGCTCAATGGATCCTCGTCGCCTCTCGATCTTTTCAGACAGTCAATCTCTGTCAGGTTTCGTTATTAACTCTAGGCTCGCTAGGGAATGTTGCCGCAGTATTCACCTTGCCTCGGGGTGCTGGGCCAGTATCTCTCTGGTGTGGGTCCCCGGTCACAGTGAAATTCTGGGAAACTGTAGGGCCGACGAGCTCGCCAGAACTCGTGCGCTCCTTCTCGAACCCTTTTCGGTTTGAATTGGTTATGTCACTTGCCCCGTTCAAGTTGACCATTGCGCGGAGGTTCGATCAGGACGCCAATCTATCCTGGGTCAATGAGAAGTCCTGCTACACCGCTTGATTCACTTGGCCCAGGATGGTTGGAATGCGTACCATCATGGGTAGACACGCTGAGGGAATGATGTTCCCTTTTAACGAGGATGCAGGTCCACTGAGGAAGAGGGAACTGTTGGTCACTTTCTTCGCCAGTGCCTGCCTCTTGCTAGATATAGATATAGGTTATTTGGCTTCCCATTCCTTGTTAGCTTAACGGAGCTTTAATCTATTGATATCAAGCATATAGCTTCGTTCATGAAACTTTCTGGCAGGTTTTCCAATGCGGGGTAGTCGTGCTTTTATTGTGCAGCCCTTGCGCTGACCAACTTCTCCTGTTCACTGATTAGGCGGAACTTGGTTAGTACAAGGACTGCGTTCTCAAGTGAGCTTTGTGATATCAGAGCTACCACTCTGACCTAACCTAACCTAGAACAGGATGCTCTATAAAATCATTATTTGAAGCGGATTGCGACAGGTTAAGTATAAAAACGAAATATTGAGAACAATTATCAATTGTTGTTAATGGATAGTTTTCTATTACTTTCCCTAATGAAATATAGACGACTCTTGGATAAAAACTAATTTTTTTGTTTTCAACATTGTCCCTTTGAGTTCTATAATCAATTGTTTTGAATAAATAATATTGAAAAGCCACATTGGATCATAAAGAAGTTAATTGTCGCATTGATTACATTTTAAATTACCGCCAATAAATTGGCATCAATATTTTCTTTGATGCTTGAATAAACCCTGAATTATTTATAAAAGTTAGGACCTACTCCATGCTCCAGGCAATGGGGTTTCAGTGCTAAATTTTATACTTCTTCTTGGGTGTTTTACTTTTGAAAACTACAATTCGTAACAGAAACAGAACAAAATACGACATTCACACAAAAGCTTTTCTTCAATTCATTGAACTATAGAAAACCCTTTTCAATTTGTAAAAAACCCTTTTCAATTTCAATTTGAATTTTATTTGACGTTCATGCGAGTTCAAGTACTTTTCGTTCAATTCTTAGAAAATTATTTACCTTTGCATCGTCTTACGAGATTAGCATAAACTCTTGTATTTTTTAATGCCACTCCACTTACTCAAACCGCAAGTCAGTTTTCAAATATTTATTTTCACTATTCTTTCGTCCTTGACTTCACCAGTTCAGTAAACAACAACAGCATGTCTTATGCCTGCTGATTGCTTCCCATATTGAATGATGTTTTGACTGCCTGTCTTCTCTTCGACGCTGTACTTATTACAAAAGGGTACATATAGCGCCTTGGACTTGTCATGTGCTTATTATTATTGTTGTGTGCTTATTAGACGTCAGGCCTCGGTTCAAACCCCAGGTCAAGCATCTTCAACTAAACGAAAATATGAGAAAATATGATTATGCAACAGTGTACAGAGTGGCTGATATGTATTTCTACCAACTTCAGGTTGTTATCATTTGTAAACCGCTCGTTTGACTGCTAACAGATTTATTCCAGTGATAGTTCATTATATTATTTACAACATAACAAAAGCATTTTGATCGATGTGATTTTGTGAACAAACAAAATGATCGGGTTTACTTTCCAAAGAGGTCAGCTGAAAATTCACAGCGGCGATTAGCCACCAGAACTCAAGCGCCACCGATGGTAATAGTATGGGCCACCGTAACGGCCGATGATCTCTCCCCCTCGTATTCATCTACCGTGGGGTCAAAATAAATGCCGAATATTATCGGGAAAATGTCTGACAGTATTGAAGCCCTGCGCAGACAAACATTTCGGCCGCAGACCATGGAGATTCCAACAGTATTCAGCACCACCGCACTCAGCACGCATCAACCAAGAATGGCTTAAAAAGCAGGTTCCTCGCTTCATTTCTACCGCAAAATGGCCACCAAAATCTTCGGATCTCAAGCTGTTGGACTTTTGCACCTAAGGCATTTTGGAGAGTAAAGTTCTCTCTAAAATAATATAATAGCCGGGAATGGGCTAAAATACGGCAGAGCTACTTTCGTGCATCCAGTGATGGGTTTGTCGGCCGTTTGAAAGCCATAATTCGCACCAAAGTTGGCCAATTCGAACAAATCTTAATTAATTCTAAAATTTGATGTTATTTCCAACGTTTTTTGCTTTTGAACAATAAAATAAAAAAAAAAATTAAAAAAATATAGCGCTTTATTTTGTTGAATTATATATCGGTTGATAATATTCATGTAAAAATCAAGTACACTTATACACATTTTTTTCATATGTTTTTAAAAGTTGAATTAGTTTCGCACTATAAAATTGTGTAAACGCAAAAAATGTTGTCATATAATTTTCAAAAGTTGCGTTGCTTTCGTTATACCAAATTGTTTGAGTGCAAAAATAAAAATACATTTGGAATAGGAAATAGACAATACAGCATAGCACTGAGCGTTCACAAACAACCAAGTATGTTCAATACGGTATACAGGATACAAAGTCATGTGAATTGCTCAAAATTTTTACTATTTTCATACGATAAAGTTTTTTTTTTGTTTTTGAATGCTTTTTAAATAAACTAAAATATTAAAATGCAATCAAACAATTAATAAACGAATTATTAATTATACAGAATAGTCCGGAGAATATGATATAGTCGAAAATGCTTTTTACAGTCAAACTGGTTTATAACGAACTCGGTAATAACGAATTCTTGGTTATTACGTACATATTTTCAAGTCCCAACGTGTTAATAACAATTTTCATACAAAAAACTACCTTTATTACGAACTCGTTTATAACGAATTCTCGGTTAAAAGGAACTACTTTAAATGGTCCCAGTAATTAAATTTCATACATTTTACTTTTTTATTATGAATCCTCAGAAAAAACTTTGAAGTGTGGCAATACTCTTTACTTTTAATCAATATGGCAGCTTTAAATTATAACTCAGTATCTTTAATCAGCTGATAGGTAAAAAGAACTAACACATATTTTTGTTTTTAATAAAAAAATACTTTTTGTTTTTAATAAATGAAGAAAATTTTTTGTATTTTATATTTCCTTCTATGACTTCACCACGTTTATTACGAACTTTGCCAATAAAGAACTATTTTTTCAGGTCCCACAGAATTCGTTATAACCGGGTTTGACTGTATTTGTTTATAGATATTTTTTTTAATAATAAATATGATTAAATTCAGTTGTAATTAACTTATGTTTAATCAGTTCGTTCTGCTTTTCATTAAAAATAAAACAAAAGTAATTTTTATTTTCATTTATTTAATCAGTTTTAATTTAATAAATCTTTAATATTAAATTACTTAAAATAATATTGACATTTAATTAAATTATTATCATTGTAAATATTATTTTTTGTAATTAATCATATTCAGGATGATTAATTTATTTGTTGGTATTAAAAAAGAAAATAACATTTAATATAATATTTATTTTATTAATCATAAAATTACTAAAATAAATAAGAAAATATTGAATATTGAAAGCAAATGGAAACTGTAAACCAGTAAACATTTTTGCAAGCCTTTAAAATATCATGAATTGAAATTACACAAATGAAAAGTAGAAATAAAATATTACCTTAAATGTTCTACTTATCAATAAAAATTTTTTTCAAGTGGCAACAAACCTAAATAAAAATAAAAAACATCCTAAAATATCTTTATCTTCCTCTTCTATATTCCACATTAAACCAAGAAAACCATTCTCTTTCCAACTGGAAAGCAAAATTTTGAATAGAAGAACGTTGCATAAAAACTAAAACAGAAGCATGAAAACGTTGGAAACAGAGATCAGCAATAAGTATTCATCGGAGTAGTTTCGAGTCATACTTATAATTTCACATACTTATGCCGATTCATAATTATTTTGATATCATACTCATACTACTCATACTCCAAGTTGGATGTACTCGTCGTATTCATACTTAACAATACTCGTGATGTTATTGACTTCAGTATGATTCGCTTACGAACACTACTATGCTCATAAGAAGATCGTGTGTATGCTTCGCTTGTTGTCTTTGTTTTTCCTTTCTTCTTTTTTTGTATATGATTCGAATCACTCGAATCACTTATAAGTGTTATAAGTATTTTTCTAAATTTATGAATCAGAATGAGTAGGCGTATGAATCAAACACATTTCGAATGTTGTGAGTATGATGTCAACGTTGTATCCATACTCATTGCCACTTATACTTATAAATCAATGTTGTAGCGAGTACGAATGAATCAGAGTAGTTGTAGTAGTTCAATTCTGTTGATTCGCTCATACTCAAAATTGCACGAGTGTTTATGAGTAGCAGAAAAACGATTCATTGCTGATCTCTAATCAGGAAGAAGCAAAAAATGGCTATTAATTCACCACCACACAGGAAAACAACAGTGCGACCACAGTTATCGCCATATTATTGCAATACCGCGATTTTCGCATTTTTTTGCATATTTTTTTGTCAATAACTCTCAAACAAATTTTTCGATCCGGCAACCGCGATTTAGGAAAAAGTACTTACTTGATTTCATTGAAATTTCGCTACAATGCTCTTAAGACAAAAAATTTTAGCCAGAACTAAGATCTATTAAATAATTAATAATTTTACTAAGCAGTTAAGATAGAAAAAATTGCCAAAAGCATGAAAAAAATTCAAAATGCAGAGATGATCATCTTCAGAAGAGAATTCCTCTTTAGGGTTTTTTTTTTCAGTAAACAACATATGATCTGACAAATAAGGAGGGTGAAATTGTACTCTAATCTATGAAATATTCATAAAAAATTATCTTCGAAATTAAATTAAACCAAAATGACGGTTTCAAATAATGTAGTCAATCTGATCTATGAAATAATGTTTAAAATACAAAGAAATTTTGATATGATTTTCGTTACATTCATGTTATTTCAAAAGCAAATTTAAGTTTTTAGTTGTCTTCATCTGGAAAATAGTATTTCATCGATAGTTTCGTTTTTCTTTAATTTTTTTAATAATTTCCTGCGTTTCCTTATACGTCATTTTCACGTCATTCTACCATGATTGTTGCAACTTGAAGCTTTTGATGCTTTTCTATATTTAGACGCTTTCGTATGTATATCCGTACAAGTCCTTTTAATGTCTTCTGAGAGGTAAATAAAGGAAAATCATTTTTTTATTCGCGTACTTCCGATACATCATGGATGACAAAAATCTTATTTCACGTTGAGCTAGGAACGTTGTATGTGATGCAACATGTTTTTCCAATATTCCTCCGCAGTCTTCTCCCCACAATATATTTGTTGTGGTTTTTGTGACAGTTTTTTATCAATAAAACAAAAATCGAAATCAGATTGACATCTAAAGGATGTGTGATTTTTACTGACTGATGTGTGAAACTAGGTGTTGTTTCCACTAGAGTGTAGTTACGTCAGCATAATTTTTGGTAAACATTTTGTGATAAATTACACGATGCGACAGTGAAAATACATCCGAGTAACTACATAATCCACGTTGTTCAGTTAGTTTAGTAGAAAACAGTTTTTTTCGACTTTACGCACAAAATTCTGGATTACTCAAACATTTCTGACCCGATTTCCAAAATTTAATTCTTGTTGGAAAGGCGAGATATGGACCCCGTTTCCTACTTTTATCTATAGTGCTATGATATTTTATGAAAGCCTAAACATTTTCAATAATGTTAAAATCAGGACTCCGAGAAGGACACGGAAAAACAGCCTGACTTTTTCTGAGAATGTGGTAGCTTATCATCCTTTATAAAAGTAAATGACAAAGCAAAGACAAAGCTTTCGCTTAATTTGTTATAGCGGAATTGGCAATTCACTCAACTATAATTATGATAACGTACATACATTTTTAATTTAACAAGTCTTTTTTTGACCTTTTGTTTAAAAACAACATATCGCGTCCTCCAAAGGAAACATTTTGTTGAAGCTACATCTGCCATATAAGTTGTCATTTATTACGTCAGTTTTGCGAAAAGACCATAAAAGACCAAAGCATTCTACAACATATGCCAACAATGAAATTGGTTCATCAAAATGGGTATATTGGTGTTCAGCTTACGTCACTCTCTTTACGTTCTGTGAATGCCAGGTATATGCCATAGAACCGTTCGCTGAACATCCAAAATTACTTTTAATAAAAATCTATTTGCTGGATTGCAGAAGATTAAAGATTTTTATGCTGTATTTTCGAGAATGAAAATCTGAAATTAATGCTTAGAATATTACAGCGTGAAAACTGCGGAAAAGTAATTTCAATAAAGGGTATATTCTGGAACTACTGAGAAGATATATACGTCGCCTGGGAGTAAATAAACTTTTCATGAAAAGTTTCTCAAATCTGCTATTTCCAGGGTGGCTGATATATAATGCAACAAAATAAAGCGCTACGTTTTTTATTTTTTTGTGTTTTTAATGTTGGAAATAACATCAAATTTTAGAATCAGTTTAGATTTGTTCGAATTGGTCACGTTTGGTACGAAATATGGCCTTCAAACGGCCTTCAAAGTCATCACAGGCTGCACGAAAGTGTCTCTGCGGTATTTTAGCCCATTACCGGCGAAGCTCGGCATTGAGATGAGCGACACGTTGGTATATTTTAATGAGAACTTTACCCTTCAAAATGATTGAGATTCGGAAACTTGATTTGATGATTGCGCGAAATGAATGAAAGAAATGAAGCGAGGAACTTCCTTTTTAAGCCATTCTAGGTTGGCGCTTGCTGGGTCCTGTTGGAATGTCCATGGTCTTTTGCCGAAATGTTTGTCTGCCTAGGGCTTCAATACTGTCTTTAAGACATTTTTCCGATAATATTCGGCATTTATTTTGACCAAACGGTCGATGAATACGAGCGAAGAGCGACCATCGCCCGTTACGGCGGCGCTTGAGTTCTGGTGGCCAATCGCAAGTGTAAATTTTCAGCTGACCTCTTTGGCAAGTAAACGCATTCATTTTGTTTGTTCACAAACTGCTCAATTTGGAATGGCTTCACATCGGAGAAAACCAAATGCGGTAACTGGCCACTTTCGTGCAAGCGAAGTAACTAAATAATTCTTTCCAGTCTAACTTTTTTTTCCATCGGTGAGCTCTTGCACTTTTTGGAACATCTATGGCTTTAGTCCAAGCTTATTTTTCCGTTTTTGAAACGTGTTGCATCCGTTCTCGCGATATGTTCAGTTCACGAGCAAATTTTCTACCACTGCGTCGTGAATTTCGATCAAATCTGGACTTTACTTTTAAGATCATTTCCTGTGTTGTTACCGTTTATTTTTCGTCCAATTTTTGAACGCAATGCAGCACTGCCAGTATCACGGTAACGAACAATGGAACGAGAAACAAAAGATTTATTCACATTTAAATGCTGGAGGACTCTAACGGTAGCCACCTGTGGTTTTCCAGCCAAATATAAAGCAATGAATTCCATTACGAATAACTTTTTTTCTGAGTGCAATAGATCAAAATGCTTTTGTAAGCTTGTAAATAATAAAACGAACTATCACTGGAATAAATCTATCAGCTGTCAGACGAGCGGATTACAAATGATATTAACCTGAATTTGGTTGCAATACATATCAGCCACCCTGTATAGTCAACGTTAAGCTGTTGGTACTTACAACATGTGTAGTTTGAGAAACTAGGTTGTTATGGCGATCAAAGTGTGTGTTATGACCAATTAAGTAATAAAATAAGTGTTTAATAGATTTGGGAGAGCAAAGAATATTCTTTAAATTTATTAATACTCTTTAAAATTATACAAAAATATGTACTCATGTATGTACGATACATAATAATTTCAAAGTCTTTTAATTTTAATTAAATAAATATTTTCATACATAAAATTTATTGTACGTACATACTTATAATTTAAGGAAAAAACTGAGTTTGAGTTGTTTTCGAAAAATTATTGTCATGAATTTTTCCTTCATAAATTGCTGTTACCATTTCTTAGTACGGCTATAAAAGTTTTGCTTTAAAGAATTACAACAACGATATGTCGTTCCACATAAGTATGTATATCAGTGCAATTAACTAAATTATTAATTTTTATTGAATATTATCGTAAAATCAAACTTAATATGCTATGCTTCATTTTGAGAGCAATAACATAAAGAAAGTTAATAAAAATTAATTCCACGACTTTTATAACGCAGCATTGAGGCACTCATATTTAACATTTAAACGCATTCGTTTTCTTCCGCAAGTGCGGTATAATTTAAGTACGCGACAATGGAGGCCTCATAACCACACCAATACTCACGTAATGAAATGGATTGACATTCTATATGTCAAAATGGATACGACGGCATGGAAGGAACGACATTATGGTTACGTGGGTATGCATATGCTTATCGCACACAGGCAGTAGCAATAGCAGTAAGACAAGAAAATATTGTGAAAATTTTTCTGGATAAACGTAAGTAATTTAAATTGATATCCCCATTGTCCAGTGGATAGTGTGTTAGCTTATTAGACTTAATACCACGGTTCAATCCCCAGACCAGATATTACCAACAAACCGAATTATAAAAAATATAACTTCGGCGACTCAGAATTCTCGTAAAAAGAAAGAAAGAGTTTACAGTGTTTATGGCTAGGCTTGAATATTTTTATGGTATAAGTAATAGGAAACACCTCTGTAGGAATTTAGTTTCACATACGAATAGGTCGACTAAAAAACTAATTTTGTCTGTAAAGCATTGTGCGATCCACTGGCTAATCGACCACATATGGAAGTGCTGGCCCAGAAAGACAAGTGATGTAAATAGTAAGATGTTCAGATGAAGTGAAGTTTTTCTGTCATCGTCTTAAGGAGCCAACGCACTGAAAAATATGTCTTTTCCAGCCAACATTACACTGAATTTTCATGTTCAGGACGTCAGAGTATTGGTACAAGATGTTATTTATTTACAGAATTGTTGTGAATATCTTTGTTTTAGGGGCCAACAAATGTAATTTAACCCACCAGAAACAAATAAGTTAAACTTTGATTCGTCGCTCCACAAACCTTAGCCCACTGCTCTTTTGACTAATGCATATACCGTCTAGCAAAAAGGCAAACCATTTGTTCTTATTAACCTAACTTATAAGTGGCTTCTGTGTGGGAAACTAGCTCAATAATCCCGACTGAAGAGTTGTAATGTTTAATTATGTGTGTGTGTATAAGTGGCTTCTTGGTTGGTCTCAAAGCTAATAAATTGTCCTCTCTTAATCGGCTTCTGGACACCAATAGAAATCTCTAATTGGTCGTTTGTATAATTAGTAACATCTACTAACGATTTCCGATGATTAACTTTTAGTATTTTTACCATTTAACGGTCTTGGCGGGCAGTAGATTTACGAGGTCGAGCTCTTTCTTTCCACGTCATTTCTTTGACGATAACGCAATGAAATCCAACAAACCGTTGATTTGTTGATATTAAATTGAATAGCAACTTCATTCATTGATTTGCCTTCATCCATAGCCCTTATAATGGCAAATTTGCTATCTGCTGACAGCTCTTTTCATTTTAAAATTCACAATTTGCTAAGTTTTCATTAAACTTTTATTTAAATTACTCTAGTTGAGCTCATTTTACCTTTAACACATAGCGTTGCATTTTTGTTTTTTCTCTCTAAATTTTTTCACTTTTTTATAAATCGCTTAATCATAGGTTAAGTTAGGTTCGGTTAGGTTAGGATAGGTTAGGTTGGGTTGATGTGGTAGCTTTATACCAAAAGCTTACTTGAGCACGATTATCTGCCTGTTGTGGCGCCATAGTTGAACGATTAATGATGCTTTTTATTATAATTTAGAAATCATCGAATAAGAAAAACAACAGAGGACTGGTATTGGATAACGTTATAAGTTTCGAGCCTCGATTGAATATCATACGACATAGCATTGCATTTTTTTCTCGCTACTGTAGCAGTCGTAATTGCTTTGACCTTAATATTGTATCTAATGTGATTAAAGTATATATAAGGAGTGCGTACAAAAAAATGGGCCTACTTTTAACCCTTCGTAACACACACTTTAAGCTTTTCACATTAGTACCACACTGGGCCTGACCAGACCCCATATAAATGTTAGTGTATTTGCATAAGTTAACATTATTTTTTTATGTAGATAGTTTTAAAAACGGTTTAAATTATATCAAATTATAACTCAAAATTCAGGTGATTCATTAATTTCATTTCTTATTTTAATTTTATAACCGTTTTAATTCATAAAAATTTGTCATGTTGTCAATCTAAACAACTAAAGCAATTATATTTTACTTTAGAATGTTGTTGACATACAGCATTTGAACATTTTGAACAGAAGAATCAAGTCTTTCTGAGAATTTTTTCACTTCCCGTTGCGCATTCTATACAAGATTTCTTTACCTCTAGGGTACCAGCACATCTTTTGGCAGTTATTATTTTATTTATCTGAAATTAAAACAGAAATTCACAGAGTGGATGTAGTAGAACCAAAATGGAATAAATTTGTTTATATTATTCAACTGACTTTTATGGGCTTTCCAAGAACAGATTCTATAGCCGAACGAGTACTAAAGTGACCAATAACATAAGTGTTATTCATTCGGTTGTCGATATTTGGGAAAACTAAAGAATTAGGCAATGTGTTCAAAAAATTGTGTCTTGCGTCATTTCTTTTATTATAATCGACTTCCTTACAAATACAATACGCTACCAGTGCCATAATATCTAACATATTGCAGGAAAATGCAAAAGTCCACCTCTTCGTTGTTCTCTTTGTTGTCAAATGCGACACCATTTGGTCCATGCAATTGACACCAGCTTTATTTTTATTATAAAATAAAATTGCTTCTGGTTTATTGAATTCACCTTCACATTTATCGGTGTAATGTACAGTGGACAGAAGATTGTCGCATCTATTCTTATTTGGAACATAACTGCAAAGTGAAATCAAATTGTCGTGAAAGCCAAAAACAGATAAATGAACAGGTCGTGAAGGACTTTTTCTTATTTCTATAGGAATGCATTTCTTGTTAGACCGAATGGTCCCAACGAATGCTAAACCAAGATTAGCCAGACGTTTTGCTCCTTCTAGAGATGTAAAAAAATTGTCAGCGACAATTGTGCGGCCACTTTAAGCGTACGGCATTGCATTTCACGTGGTTCACCTTCCTTTCGACCTGTGTATAACTTTACGTGTAACGGATACTTGGTTTTCAAATCACAGGCCCACCAAATTTTTATTCCATATTTTGCAGGTTTTGTTGGTATATATTGTGTAAATTTAGTTTTTCCCCGGTATGGAAACAATTGCTCGTTAATGGTTGTACTCTCATGCGGACTATAATTCTTCGCAAGATTTTCGTTAAGAAAATTCCAAATATCTCGAATAGGCGCAGCTTTGACTTTGAGTAATCGAAATGACCGTGTTCTTCCGTCGTCAACCCGTATGTATCTGATCAGGGACATAAATCGATGACGAGACATTGCGGCCCTGAATATGGGTTAATTGTCAGTACGCCACAAAACTTGTGGATTTTGAATGTTATTATGTGAAACTCCCATTGCTAAAAGAATGACGATGAAAGCGTATAATTCATCTTTTTTTAGATTCTTCCAAACTCTTGGTTTTTATTTACATTTGCAGTATTCCATTTATTGACTGCGTCACTTCCATACCGATTTGTCTGTAGTACAATGATGTCCGTAATATTTGGTGTAAAAAATTTTTTGAAATCTTCAAGTGGAGTAGAGATTTGCTCTTTAGGTCCAGCTCGAAAACGCATAACATTATGTTGACGAGTACGTACACCAGTGTTCGGCTGGTTTTTTTTCCATATGGTATCATCTTTTCCAATGAAACAATTATTATTCTCTTCACCTGTTTCAGAACCGCAGTCTTCATCCTCTTCATCACTGTCGTTTTCTACATTTGGTTCGATTACCAAATCATTTTCAATGTCTGATGCGTCATCTTCGTATGGCAAGAAATCTTTATCATTTTCATCCAAAAATTGATCATCTTCTTCATGCTGTCCTCATGCTTCCTCATTAGCTCTTTCACGCTCCAAGTCATTTGGCAAAGCCTCGGCAATTCTGGTGAAAAAATCCGTATCGAAGTTTCTAGAACATCGCGTATTGAAAATAAATTCTAATTCATCATTCATTTTTTAAAAATTTCCAATTTTAACACTTTTTTAGAAAATATTTCTCATAAACACTTTGAAAGTTCGCGTCAAATTAAAACAAAACATTCAAAGACGGCTTCGATTAAAAATTTATAACCTTTAAAAAGTGGGTCTGGCCAGACCCACTGTGGTGCTAATATGACATAGGTTTCAAAATATCCTTCTAACTCCTTTTTAAATTACTTTATTCGCCCCATTTTTTCACCACCAGAAAGCCAAGAAAATTTCAGAAGGGTACCTGAAAATTCAAATCTCCAGCCATTTTGCAAACACGCTTAAATTGATACTTGGCTGTGACGAAGTGTTAAGTTTATAACTTTTAACATAATTGAAAAAAATTAATACCGTTACAATGGTTTTGTTTCAAAATCCATGTGCTAAATGTCATTACAATAGTAAAATTAGTTTTTTGAAAATGGGCACCCAACAAGAATATCGTAAAAAAATAATTGAAATTTTCAATGAAAAACCGCGCCGCTAAGAAACAACAATTGCTAGGCTCGCAGGTGTTAATCAAAAAACAGTTTCTTAGGTAAGAATAAAACAACATAGGGAGTCTTTGAATATTGAGAGAAAGCGTGGAAGTGGAAGAAAAAAAGGATTTGCCGACCAAAACAACGCAAGTAAAATAATGCGTATTTTTCTAAAACACCCTAAAAATTCTGGAAGAAAATTGGTTCAAAAAGTTGGATACTCTGAGACCTTGGTCAGAAAAAATATTATTTACTTTAATTGAAATATAAAACGAAAAAAAAATCCGCCACTTAGTTTTATTTCTATAACAAAAAGTGTAAGTCCAAATTTTTTCGTGCGCACTCCTTATAGACGTAGATATATATATAACTTGTACTATGTAATTTATATATTTCTTCTGACGACTTTTTTCGAAGTTTTTGACAATTTTGCCGATTTTTTCTCGAATATTTGATAACCTGACAGCTATGCATACAACATAAATGGCGTCAGAAGAAGTTTTAATAAATAGTATGCATATATGTATGTGTATGTATGTAACTTACATTCCTCTTCGATTCATTTTAGGTTAGCTGAACGAAACAAAGAGTGAATGAAATACTTCTCACTTATTGTGCAATTGAAGACAGAAGTGTAGTATTGAAAATAAATTTTATTTATACTTGACGTAAAGTAATGAAATGAAAAACGATGAAAATAGAACTAAGCAATTGTCCAAATCTATGTTTAAAATAAATATAATTTAATTCATTAGCAGCAATGTTAATTAGTGCCCTATTTAAAGAAATGTTTAAGACTGGGTATCAATTCTTTTCGACATATCCAGACAATAAACTGTGGCTGTAAAATATTTCACTTTTAAAGCAAAATGGGAAAATATTTTACATTAATTTTCTTTAATACGTAACAAATATTACAGAAAAGTTAAAAAATCTTTTTTTTTTTGTATATTTATCGTAATTAAAAATGTAATTACCAAAGTTTTTAATGAGACCCAAAAAGTGTGAAAAGAAAAGTTTGCTTTTTAATGAAGGCTAAACCGTTTTAGCGATATTCTCTTTCACTTTAAAATACGTTCATTGTAATTGTTGTAAAATAAATTTCAAAATTTGTTCGTTTAGTTTTTCAAGTCTGTTCTATTTTGCTTTTCATAAAATTGACAATGAATTATTAGGCCAAAAATTTTCAGCTACAAATATTTTCTTTTATTTTTTCGTTTCTTTTTTTCTTCAAGTTTCAATTATTGTTTGCTTGTTTCAAGTTGTTACATTAAATTCGATTTTGTCCTGGGAGTCGAACCCTGGCTTTAGGTCTAATTAGCCAACACACTACCTACCAGACTACGGCGACTACTAGCTATATTATTGTAAGCCAAGTGGAGTTTTCGCCTATTAGCGGTATGACAGTTCGCGAAAACTTCTAATCCGTAAAAAATTACAGAAATCAGGTACGTTTTTCCCGAATCTGTTAAAGCCCATAAGCATAGTTGGCAGATAAATAAAGCATCAAATTGTCAATTATTAGAAGAAAACTCATCAAAATCGTCAAAGGCGTTCAGGGAAATCGTAAAATTAATCGTAAAAAATTTTCATCTGATCTTCTTACTATTTTCACGAAAAAGAAAGGAATCCACTCTCATGTATAAGCCGCAACATATATTTTGAGACTTCTCGACCGCGTACAGGAGAGGGTATCGAACTCTATTCATTCATTGGAGTGTCGTCGCAATGTGGCTTCTGTTTCACTGTTATATCACTATTACAACGGATCTTGCTCGAGTGAAATAAGGGACTTGTTTTCGGAAATCATCTATTCCTAAGTAATGTTAGTTTTTCTCGGCGAGCACATCCGTATGTGGTCTATTGGCCAGTGGATTACACACTGCATTACAAACATAATTCGTTCTTTAGACGAACTACCCGCATGTGAAACTCCCTTCATGCAGAAGCTTGTAATTTTTTGCTTTTATTAAATGAAAAAGTCACAAAATGCGGAAAAATCGTCACAAGTGTTCTTAAATAACTTACAAATATAATACTTCACCCATTATTACTACCCTCATTATTACTACCCTAAATTTGCAAAGCAAACACAAAACTTATAGTGGCTTTTAATGTACTAAAATAAAGAGTTGAAGTAGATTTTTAATTTCCATAAATCGTCAAAATAAGGACCTAAATCGTCCTATCGTCAAAATTATATTTTTAGACCTCAAAATCGTCAAAATGACGATAAATCGTCAAATCTGGCAGCTATGCCTATAAGCTTCGAAGCATACCGTAAACTCTACCAACATTAATGTAGTTAGACCACGATAGCTAACCATTAAAGGTAATACCCAGACTGGTTGCCACGTCAATAAAGTCTATTTTATTGTATTTATACAAAGTCCATTGGCCTTAGCCCAGTTGTCAAATTTTTATAAATCGTAGTTGATCAAATCTATACAATGATTGACATTCTCCATACAAGTACTCCTACAAAGCTAAACATCATCAGCGTACATGTGTACGTTACAATTATCCAAGACATCAGGTAGGTCGTATGTACAGAACAAAAGCGGCCTTAATATTGATCCCCGAGGAATAATACCACTTCCAACGTTCATTGAATTGGAAATGTTGCCGTTTAGGTAAACTCGTGATCTGCTTATAAGGTAAGAACGTGTAAGACGTGTAAGTAGCTTCCTCAATAATTCTTTGTGATCAACCGTATCAAAAGCCTTGGTGTCATCCATAAGAACTAAAAATGCAATACGATTATCATTTAGTTTCAGCCTTAGGTAGTAGTGCAGCTCCTAGCTTTCATAAATCCTGACTGTTTATCGCATAAGAAATTGTTGCCTATTGTCTAGCCGTTATATTACCGATCTTTTAATACAACCATTTGTTTTATATTATATGTCCTCTTTTGGTAATACATTTTCAATGTAACTACTAAACCCTAATGTAACCAGCTATCAAGCTGTAATTACGAAGCCAAAGAGTTTTCAATTTAAGTTCATAGAACAGCCTACTTCTTGAGGATTCCTATAGAGCTTGTGGACACCGTTTGGTTTGAGAACTATAACCACAACTAAGAACTTACCTCTAAAATATGATTAGCTCCTCGCTAATCGCTTTAAGTCGCCGTGGTCTATTAGGTAGTGTGTTGGCTTATTAGACATAAAAGCCAGGGTTCGAGTCCCAGGCTAGACATCAAAACAATTAATTTAATTTTTTTTTTAAATTTCATTGTTCAAAGGTAAAAAAAAGTTGGAAATAACATCAAATATTGGAATCAGTTTAGATTTGTTCGAATTGGCCACCTTTGGTACGAATTATGGCCCTCAAACGGCCAACATTGCCATCACAGGCTGCACGAAAGTGGCTCTGCTGTATTTTGGCTCATTCCTGGAGAAGCCCCGTCTTGAGATGGTCGACACTTCGGTATTTATAGTGAGAACCTTACTCTTCCAAATGTCGCAGTCGCAAAAGTCCAACGGATTGAGGTCAGGAGATTTTTTTTTTGGCCATTGAGCGGTAGAAATGAAACAAGGAAGCAAGGAACTCTTAAAGTAATTCTTGATTGACGCGTGCTGAGTGCGGTGGTACTGAGTCCTGTTGGAATGTCTGCCCAGGGCTTCAATACTGTCTTTAAAACATTTTCCCGATAATATTCGGCATTTATTTTAACGCCACGAGCCGGAAGCAACCATCGGCTGTTACGGCATCCCACACCATTGCCGTCGGCGGCGCTTGAGCTGTAGATTTTCAGTTGACATTTTTGGCAAGTAAACCAGATCATTTTGTTTGTTCACAAACTGCGAAATTTGGAATGGCTTCTTATCGGAGAAAACCAAATGCGGTATCTGGCCATTTCCATGCAAGCGGAAGCTCTTGCACTTTTTGAAATTTCAATGGCATTAGTCCAAGCTCAGTTTTCAATTACGTGTTGCATTCGTTCTTACGATATGCTCACGAGCAATTTTTCTACCAGTGCGGCGTTTATTTCGATCAAATCTATATTTCACTTTTCGATTCATTTCTGGTGAAATTACCGTTTTTCTTCGTCCACTTCTTGGACGCGATGCAGCACTGCCAGTAGCAGAGTAACTAGCAATGGTACGAGAAACAAAAGATTTATTCACATTTAAATGCTAGAGGGCTCTAAATATAGCCTCCTGTGGTTTTCCAGCCAAATATAAAGCAATCACACTATCAAGCT
Organism: Sarcophaga peregrina; assembly: GCA_014635995.1. Classification (NCBI taxonomy): domain Eukaryota; kingdom Metazoa; phylum Arthropoda; class Insecta; order Diptera; family Sarcophagidae; genus Sarcophaga; species Sarcophaga peregrina. The sequence goes on along the minus strand of CM025793.1, from coordinate 52,898,047 downwards.
TAAATTCCATTACGAATAATTTTTTCTCTGAATGCAATAGATCAAAATGCTTTTGTTAGCTGTCACTGTCACTCGAATAAATCTGTTAGCTGTCAGACGAGCGGTTTACAAATGATAACAACCTGAAGTTGGTTGCACATTGTACGTACGTTGAAAAAAGGCTGAGACCCCTTTATAATTAAATCGACTAACGATTAAAATATGTTAATTTGGCATTTATACTACAAACAACCCCGAAAAAAAGTTCAAAAACAATTTTTTTCTACTGAATATTCTTAAACAAGGAACGTGGATGATCGTCCTTGGACAACTTCTATATACTGTTGGACGAGCCTTAAAAAATCTTTCTTATGACATACATCTTGTGTATGTTGGTAAGGAAACAAATTCTCAAATTAACAAAACATTTAAAAATATACACTTTTTCCAAATGTTCCAGCTCACGAGAGGTCAAAGCTGGAGCCGAAATATTTTAAATGTTATCTTAAAAAATACCAATATTCATTTCAAGAGGGATACATTTTCCACGAATTTCGCTTCCATACAACTTTAGTCGCTCTAATATACATTAAATTAAAGGTATTCAAATGATTTAACTAATAAAATAAAAATATTTCACTAGGTCTACCGAATTCTTAAAGAAAATGCAAAATAAAGGCCTAAAAAAATAATAGGGACAGTTGAAAGAGTATACATTTTATACATTAATTTTTTCATATATTCTTATATTTTTAATTATTTTTCGATAAATATTACAAAGTTTATACATTAAATTCAAGGTATTCAAATAGTTTAAGTAATAAAATAAAAATACTTGAGCACCTCTGCCAAATTCTTAAAAAAAATGTAGAATAAAGGCCTTGAAAGAATAATTGTACGAATGTTTGTAATAAAAAAAATTTTTTTTAGTTGATTTGGACCAACAAACAATGGTTTCCATTTGGAATGTCTTCACTCCAAATACTACAATGCTGCTTGGTTACATACCCATTCATCTAAAAGTGTTCTTCATTGTAAATCTAAATTTGGAATGCAAAGTCAATATTAAATTTCTACAAGTTGCATCCTTTTCTTTGGTGCAAATCTATCCACGTCAAACCAACCTAACCAAGAAGCAACTATTTGCTCTTAAATCTGTTGTCAAATTAAGCAATTTTACCAACGAAATAGAGAATGGATTAAAATCTTCTTCCTCGTTTTTTAAAAAACAATCTTTTGCCAGCAATATCTTAATATCCAAAGGTTTCTTGTGAAGTAACCACAAACAAAATATAATGAATGCACAGACCGCTATCTGTCTGCAGATTTTTTTGTTTTTGTTTTAGAGATTTTCTGATTTTTCAAGTTAAAACACCAGCAATAACAATATTATGGTACGGCGTTAATAAAGAGCTCACAAGGAAGTTTGCCAAAATATTTGCGTCTTAAGAGTTAATTAAATTTCTGGGTTGCAATAAAAAAAATATTAAAAAATACCAAAGGAATGAAAGAAAAATATTTAAGTTTCCAATTATAAAAAAATTTAATTAATTTATATTGTAAATTGATTGAATATCGAGTGCTAAATACAGTTGGCAGGGTTTATTTTTTTTTTTTTAATTTTCACTTAAATTCTGTAAATCTGTCTCATAATCCACCAACGAAAAGTTAACAAGACGGTCAGGAAAGAGATCCAAAGAAAAATAAGCTCATGATGTCCTTTGGGAGATATAAGATCTCGTGAATTAATCTTTTCAATCTTTGAGGGATTTGAACTCAGTTTTTGCTTTACAATACTAAATTCTTATGGGCATAAAATATTTACAAAATGGCCGGAATTCTTTAAGTAGCTGCCCATACACAATAAGCCTTTGGTAAAATTTGAAACAGAAATGCTTTGCACTGTACCTATCTGCTGGAAAGCAGCTGCTATCATTATTATTAATGCCTTGACGAAGACACCAACCTAGACGCTTTACAACATAATAGTTTCCTGAGGCAGCATTCAACTATTACCCGAATTGCGAGTAGAGGTCACTGGAATGTAAAGGAATGTAGTTTCTACTTCGAATTTTTTGGAAATATACCCTAACTTCGATGGGAAAATGGATTGTTGAGGGTATATCAGGATCATTACAATATCATCTATACGGAAGTCATAAATATGGGATGCCAAATGTGGTCAGGAAGTCAGTGATTTCATCATGAATAGATTAACAAACGTACAAATCAAATAATTAAATTTTATTATCAATATTAATACTATGGGGTCGCCGTCGTCTAGTATGTAGAGTGTTGGCTTAATAAATGAAAAGCCAAGGTTCGGGTCCCAGGCCAGACATAAAAATAATATATACAAAAAATATATTTTAGCGATTTCTTCTCAGCAGATTTCTGGCAGCAACTCTGAGAGGAAATAAAATTGCCATGAAAACTTTCTCAAAAATCTGTCGTTCGAAGTCGACCTTAAACTGTAGGTTCCGCCACTTATGTATAAAATTAGCACATACAACATAAGTAGTGTGAGAAATTGCGGGCTTCTTGGGGACGATTGCAGTAGACTTTCTAATGGTGAAGGTATAGCACTGGCCATTTTATAGTCACCAGCAATAACTCGTTTCCTTACCGTTCGCATCTTCCCTCTCTCTTTCTACCTTTCCTAAAAAACCTGCACAATACACTGTATGAGTAAGGGCCATCCCCTGAGTGGTGGTTTAAAAAAAAAAAATGTGTATCAGCGACAAATCTCACATTCGAATCAACAGGCCCATGAATCTATAGAATTAAAAAATTATGTGTGAAAAGCCACCAGACGTAATTGTACGTTGAAGCAATTGGTACTCCTGCAAAAGCGATAAAATCGCAACATTATCTATTAACATTTGCTTACTGATATTTTTTAAATTGGCCTTGGGGGTAATATTGTCTGAGTAAACAATGCCACATGCCTGACGGTACCAGACCCCATGAATATATTATGATGCGACTTTGAAGACCAATTAATCTCACATTCTGTAACAACCTATTGGTCGCGAAGGTCATACGATTTGATGGCACTCATGTATTTAACATTTCAGGCGCAACTTCAGTTCTGAAACTGAACTTTACAGTTGCCATCAATGTAGTACTAAAATGCTGAAGAAAGTATGCAAAATTAGAGCTACCGTGTTGACGGCATTATCTGAAGGAAGGAAGTAATTTTTAAAAAGTAAATGACTGTCCACCATTTATGGTTTCAAATAAACACGTATCATTGACTTTGCAAATTTTCTCTGTTTCTCTCAATTTTCAAAATCTAAATGTTTAAATATCCCCCGTTACATTCATACTAGGGATGCCAAACGGCATCGATTTTTAAAAATCCCAGGATTCGGAAAAGCTTTGCGGTGCAACCAATTGTGAAAGTTTGAGCCTATTTAAGATTTTTTTACCGAAGGTTCGTACCAAAAAGGGATCGGAAATGAGAATTGGGTTGGTCTAGTACAGTCATCATTTAGTTGCGTTTTAACCAAAGTGCTTAACGTATTGGTAGAAAAGTTATGGCCAGAATGGATTTTTTGGCCCGAGGAGGAAGAAAAAACAGGAATTAATTAGTGATTTTATGAAAAATATAAAATACCGGGTGTGGTTGGGTGTGTTGATGTATTATTGGTAAGTTAACTCGTTTTTTTATTTTTCATTTTCATTGAATTCTGTAAATTAATTCAAGGTATGTGGATGCTACACATCTGGGCGCAAGCCACGATTTCTTGATTTGGATGATGTCAGAACTACGAAAAAAATTGGAGGAAAAATATTTGCGGTTGTTTTTACAGGAGAACCGACGCAATTTTATTTGTCTTTAATGTTTTCCCTAAAATCTGAAGCCTTGGTTTTGCTTTCCCTGATAAAACCTTTTGCAATGTCTGGATTTTCGATCTGGATTTTTACTCCTATAAAAATAAATTTTTGCATTTTTAATTATTTTATTTTAATAAAAACTTACATTTTAAAAATTTTCCGACAGATACATTTTTGTTACAATTTTCCTTTACAATTAACCAAAAATCTTCACATTTGAGCCTTTCAAAATCATGTTAAATTTTTTTTGAAATGAAACAAATTCATAACAATTTTTTTTTTAATACCAAGTGTTCACACGTTCGAAAATTTTGATGTGAAATTTTATTCATGTTAAGGCTGAATCATGGTATAAGAAATATCAAGGTATATTCAAATAGGTAATAGCATTTGTACAACAACTCAATTCGCAGTGTTTTTTAACAAAAACAACTTGTATTTTCTGTTGTTTTTGTGCGACCGGTTGTGTCAAATGAAATTCGCCGTTAGCCAGAAATGACAAAGGCGAATCCATATAATGACATAAAGTAGTTATTTTATGTCATTATTTCTCTTTTGTTTCTTTTTGTTTATAAAAAATAAATTTAAAAAACAAATTGTAGAAAAACCAATTTTTTTAAATACGGGCTGATTTACGCTACAACTATGGTCGTTATGCTTCAGAGGGATATCGGGAAACATAAGAAGGGATTCTGCAATAAAAGTTGTGCCAGAACATCAAGAATATTTGAATAAATTGTAAATTGTGTAGAATATAAATATAAAAGGAAATAAAAAAATTTATAAACAAAAGAATGTATATACAGTGAGCAAAAAAAATGTGTACACTTATTGAAAAAAACTAACAAATAAATTATTCTACAGGATTTTGTCCAAGATGACTTTCTAGGGAATTCGGTCGCCGTAGTCAAAGAATCACAACCCTTTGTGCTTAAAAATGTTGAATTTCATAGTTTCGATGGTTATTTTCTGTATACGTAACCAATAGAGAAATGTTTATAATCAAAATACAGTTTTTAAGCTTTTATTTAATCTTAAGGACAATAAATTTCAATTTATAGTAATTGTTTGTCCAAAAATGTATTCCAGATAGTAAGTGTACAATTTTTTTTTTTTTTTGCTCACTGTACGTATACAAAACATTTGACAATCCCGCGCTCTCAAAAAAGTAGTCAGCTGGGCTAATAACACTACCTTTTGAATATGCCTTGAGAAATATAGAAGGTAGTTTCATTCTCTCTTTATTTTTTAAAATAAGGTTTTTTGAAGTTTCATTTTCTCACAAACTATGTATGCAGCGTTGCCATATTTATAATTTTGTTGTATATTCCCAATAAATTATTTATGATAAATGTGTAATTTATAATTTAAATGTACCAAATTTTTAAAAAATCGGCATTAGGCTTATGTAAACCTCCCTCGGACAATAAATTTGATTCCAATTTAAGCAGAAATACTTTAATATACAATTTTTTGAAAATGTTTTTCAATTGAATTGAATTTATTATTTTCATAGAAAATGTGGGAAATTTAAAATTTATATGGTAGCATTATTTTAACGAAAACGTCATAATCCTTAAGCATGTCAGATTGTGAATTTCAAAAAATAAAGAGAGAATGAAACTACCTTCTTTATTTCTTATACCATGGACTGAATATATAAAAACAGGAAGACAAAAAGTAACAAAAAAAGCGAAAATTAATAAAAATAAAAATTATTCATGCGAGTACATATGCAAATGCATTAGTTTTAAGAAAATTATTTCTATTCTAACAAAAAGATTAAAGTGTCTAAAATGTGATCTGATAGGTTTGAACGAATTTTGTTGTCAACATATGCTGTCGCTGAAAAACACTTCTCAAGGCTGCTGTATGCAGCTTATAAATATACATCACTACCACCTCCTGATGCAAATAAATCTATTGCTTTGGACAGTTGAGTATCTAAATGAGTTACCCTTTTAATTCGTTCGCTGACATCAAATAATGGAAGTAGGGTTTTGCCATCTGAGATGCTATTATCGAAGTCAAGTGATATAGAATATTTTTTCAGGATCTTTTGTAAGGTCAAAATACATACGAATTCACATCCGAAAAATCCCGGAAAAAGTTTTTAAAAATCCCGGGATTCGAAATTTTTGAGTCCCGAACTTCTCGGGATTTCGGGATTCGGTATTTCCCGATTAGCTTCCCTAATACATACACATGCATTGATTCATAATACATTAGACAAAAGAAAAAAGAAAGGAAACACAGAATTATAAAATTATAACAATTTGTTGATAAGATCTGCCAAAACAAAAGAACAATAATGTCAACAAAGAAAAACCTTCACATGCCATATTTAGTTTTCTCTATATTTACATTACACGAACACATTAATACGCACACTATGAACATCTGTATGTTGAATATAAAACATCCATCCAAGTGATGGTAAGTTGGGTAAGGGAAGGCGAAGGAGAGAGAAAAAATAAATTATAACAATAACGAAGGATATATTATTTGCTGCTATTGCAATTATTACAGTTTTTTGTTTTTGTAATTTTTTTTGCCTTTTTTGTAGTCTTTTAATATTTCAGGAAATATCATCCATTTTATTTCATTGTTATTAAATTTTGAATTCAAAAAAAATTTTATTTTTGTATATTTTAATTTAAAATGAAATATTTAAAAAAAACTTAAGAAAACCCACAAAAAATTCTTAAAGACAATCTCATTTCGTGGTATCAAAAGCATGGGACTGGAATTTAACATCTGTCAAACTAATGGTGTTTTCTTTTCTACCAAAAAATGTGCATTTTATTAACGCAAAATACAATTTTGCGTTTGTTTCTTAAAAATGTTTCGCCCTCTAAAAGGGTGATATGTTTTATTGTAAATAATTCGCAGTTGCCAATGGTGGAGGGCATTGCATTTTATGCCCGGAATAAATCGAGAGTGCTGATAATGCCTAGTAAAGCAGATGACTTTTGTTTATTTATAGGGCTACCAAATGAAATTTAAAATCAGTCGGCTGGTATTGTTATCCAATTTGACGTTAATTTTTTTATTGTTTTGTTGAGTAACCTTAAGGAAACGTTACATTATTAAAGGCTACGTGATCAGTAACATAAAATATTGCATTCAATGTTAGAACAGTGTTAAAATAATTTTTTTTTGTTGTTATAAAAAGAGCTTTCAAAAAATAAAGTTGAAAATTTTGCGATCTGGTAACTGTTGTAGTAATAACATTCACTTTTCTAATATACACTCAGTTTTTTATATATACTCGATATCTTAGTAACCTTTGAAAATTTTATAATTTAGCTTTTACATGAAATAAATTTTCATTCCAATAAAGTCGTTTGAATTATAAAGACATATTTTTACTTCAATAAAGTTGCAATAGCTGCAATAGGTTATGGGCCTATGCATATGAAGTTTCCAGAAAATTCAAGCGAAAAATAAAGGACATAAAGTCAAAAATAAAGCGTTTAACCAAGATAAAGTTTATTTTTTAAAATAAAATTAAATAAAGATGACGGACACAAAAGCAAAATTTAATAAATTAAACAATGAAAATTACGTCAATTGGAAGTTCAAAATGGAACTACTATTGAGAAAGCAAAATTTATGGAAGCTGGTGATTGAAGGTAGCCGTCCTGAACCTAAGTTTACAAATAATGTGATGGAGAACAAGGCAGTGATTGATGAATGGGACACCAAAGATGATGAGGCCAGGGGAACCATTGGATTGCTTGTGATGGATGACCAACTTTGCCATATAAGAAACTCCAAAACGGCAAGAGAAATGTGGGATAGTTTGAAAAATTATCACGAAAAGAATACTCTGTCTAATAAAGTGCATTTAATGAGGAACATTTGTTCGTTAAAATTGGAAGAAGGTGGTAATGCGGTGGTCCATATTAATACAATGAACGAGTTATTTACAAAATTGCGTGATGTTGGTGAGGAAGCCTTATCTGATAAATGGAGTGCTGCTATGTTGCTCAGCAGTTTGCCGGAGGGATATGATACTCTTATAACATCTCTAGAATCCAGAAAAGAAGATGAAATTAACTTTGCTTTTGTTCAACAGAAAATTATCGCCGAATATGAAAGGCGTTTGCATGCTAATGGAGGCGTAGTGAGTGATGCTATTTTGAAGGTTGTTGCTAAGCCTGGCGGTGTTTGCTATTTTTGTAAGAAACCCGGTCATCGAAAGAAAAATTGTATGAAATATAAAAACTGGAAACGGAAACAAGGACCAGAAAATAATTTCAACAGAATCAATTCTATGGAGGAAAAATCTAATTCAGATTATCTTTTCAAGTTTGGTAAGAATAAGGATTTATCTTGTTGGCTAGTTGATTCAGGTGCTACTCGTCATGCTGTCAACGATTACAAATTTTTTCAAGAATTGGATGAATCTTACAAGAGTCATATTGAACTGGCTAATGGTGAAAAAGTTGCTATTGAAGGCATTGGTTCAGGTGAACTGATGTTTTATGATAAATACGGTAAGGAGCATAAATTTTTCGCAAAGGAGGTTCTATATGCACCTAGTTTAGTGGAAAATATAATTTCAATAAGACAGTTAACGAGATTCGGTTTTGATGTAACATTTAATAAAAATATTTGCTGCATTAATTTGAATGGTAACAATATTGGTATGGCTGATATCGAAGGAGAAATGTATATTTTACGTCAACATGATAAAATAAATGTTTTAATTCAACACAATAATAACTGTATTCATGTATGGCATCGAAAGCTGGGACATCGTGATCCTGAAGCCATAAGGAAGATGTTTTCGGAAAACTTAGCTGATGGTTTTAAAATTGTTGAATGTGGTATAAAAGAGGTATGTGAAACATGTATGAAGGGGAAGCTGACTAGAATACCGTTTCCAAAAGGATCAGTAAGCAAATCAACGGAGCCATTACAGTTAATCCACTCTGATGTTTGTGGACCGATGCAAACTACTACACCATCTGGAAAAAGGTATGTAGTGACTTTTATTGATGATTACTCAAATTTTACAATAATTCGATTAATATCAAAGAAATCAGAAGTGGAACAAGTATTTAAAGATTTTATAATGTTTTGTCGTACAAACTTTGGTAGAGCTCCCAAGGCAATACGCTCCGATAGAGGTGGGGAATATACCGGAAAGAATTTTACTTGCTTTTTACGGTCTGAAGGTATTCAACTACAATTAACAGCCCCTTATAGTCCTCAACAAAATGGCAAGGCCGAAAGAAAAAATAGAAGCCTAATTGAAATGGCCAGATGTTTACTAATACAGGCTGATTTGCCTTACTCATTTTGGGGAGAAGCTGTATCGACAGCGAATTATATTCAAAATAGAATTTTTACCAGATCTACAAATAAAACTCCATATGAATTATGGTATAATTCAAAACCAAATTTAAGTCAATTTCATGTTTTTGGTTCAGAATGTTTTGTACACGTTCCATCTGAAAAAAGACGTAATTTAGATGATAAAGCACTGAAAATGATTTTTTTGGGATATGATGATAATTCAAAAGCATTTCGTTTTTACAACCCAATTACGAAGAGGGTAGTAATAAGCCGTGACGTTCGATTCTTAGATTACAATAAAGATAATACTGATGAAAACGTTTTTATTAAGTTTCCTAAATTCCGCCAGAATTATCCATATTTAATTGAGAAAGAGAAATCTAAATCTGAAATTCAGAACAAAACTAATCCATTATTGATTGAGGAGGAGAATACGGAACAACAACAACAAAATTCAATCAATAATAATACGACAGAACTTAATGAAAGAACTGATAAAGAAGATGATTCTGAAAAACATTTGGAAATACACACACCAACAGTTAGAGTTTCTAGCCGTATAAATAAAGGCAGAATATCTAGAAGACTAATAGATGAATTATGGTCAATACAAGAAATCAAAGAACCTAAAACATATACAGAAGCAATTAATTGTGATGAAAAGGCACAGTGGTTAGCTGCTATGCAAGACGAAATAGAATCTATGAAAAGAAATCAGACTTGGGAACTCGTCGAATTGCCCGAGGGAAAGACAGCCATAGGAAGTAAATGGGTTTATAAAATAAAACGAAATTCCGATGGTGAAATATATCGTTTTAAAGCTCGTCTTGTTACTCAGGGTTTTTTACAGAAATATGGAATCGATTATGATGAGGTTTTTGCTCCGGTGGTATCGCACACTACATTCAGAATTTTATTATCAATTGCTGGAAAGAAAGATATGATTGTGAATCATATTGATGCAAAAACAGCATTTTTAAATGGAAAGTTGTCAGAAACAATTTATATGAAACAGCCTGAAGGTTTTAAAGATGAAAACAGTGAACTGGTTTGCCTACTAAAGAGAAGCATATATGGTTTAAAACAGGCTGCAAGATCGTGGAATAATACATTACACGAAATTTTAATCGGAATGGAATTCAAACAGAGTCTTAATGATCCTTGTTTGTATTATGGTAATATTTACGGGAACATATGCTATATAATCGTTTATGTTGATGACCTTATTCTGGCTTGTTCAACAATGAAACAAATAAGGTATGTTGAAACCAACTTATTAAGAAATTTCCCTATAGAAAATCTAGGCGAATTAAGACATTATTTGGGAATTCAAATATCGAAAGATTTTGATAGCAACTATCAAATTTGTCAATCAAATTATATAAATAATACAGTTATTGAATTTGGGCTACAAGATGCAAAATCCGTGAGAACCCCTTTGGATTTATGTTACGGAAAAGGAGGAGATACTAATTATCTTGAAAATAATATTATGTATCGCAAATTGATTGGACATCTTTTGTATATTTCCGTTAACACCAGACCTGATATCTCAGCAGCTGTAAGTATTTTAGCACAAAAAGTATCAAGGCCTAGTAATGAAGACTGGATACAGTGTAAGCGTGTTTTAAAATATTTAAAATCAACAGTAAATTTAAAATTGAATTTAAGCAACAAAGATAATGAACAAAAATTAATTGGATATGCTGACGCGAACTGGGCTGAAGATAGAATTGAAAGAAAATCTAATAGTGGCCGAATATTTCTGTACAATGGTGGAACTGTTTCTTGGTCTTGTCAAAAGCAAACACTGGTTGCTTCTTCAACATGTGAAGCGGAATATATTTCATTATCCGAATCAGCAAAAGAGGCAAAATGGCTTAGACAACTACTGGAAGATTTGCAACAACCAATGAATGAACCAATAGCTCTCCTAAATGATAATCAAAGCTGTTTGCGACTTTTGAATGACAATAAATTTTCCTGTAGAACGAAGCATATGGATACGAGATACAAAATGACAAAAGATTTGGTGAAGAAGGGTATCATATCAGTAAGCTATTGTCCTACAGAGGAGATGATAGCTGACATTTTAACGAAGCCGTTGTCGCCAATTAAACACGATTATTTTCGTGGAAAATGTAGCTTAAAGTGAATGAGGAGGAGTGTTGTAGTAATAACATTCACTTTTCTAATATACACTCAGTTTTTTATATATACTCGATATCTTAGTAACCTTTGAAATTTTTATAATTTAGCTTTTACATGAAATAATTTTTCATTCCAATAAAGTCGTTTGAATTATAAAGACATATTTTTACTTCAATAAAGTTGCAATAGCTGCAATAGTAACACCTTTTTAATATTTACATTTCTATTGAAAACAAATCAAAAAATACAACATATTTTTAGATCTAAAACTTTAGATTCATCTTCGTCATCGGATGAAGAAGAATTACTGAATTTATTTCAGTGTAGTCAACATTTTCTATTCATTTTCAGTTTCTGTGGTAAACACAGAGCATACCCATTTTTAATATTTGTGTTATGTTTTTCTCAAATAAAAAATGACATTACAACATGGTTGGTCAAAAAATTTTTTAATTCACATTGTAAGAGGTTGACATTCTTTTGATAGAAAAGAAAACACCCTAAGTTGTAAAACTAATTTTTTTCTTTTCAGTTGAAAGTCTGACATTGACAAAGGTGGATCGTTTAACTATCACACAACGCATAAAAATTACCAAAGCCTTCTACAAAAATGCTGATTCTGCCACAGCTATATATCGTGCTTTAAGTAAAGATTAAGGTTTACATAATTGTCCAACTACGCAGGCAATTGGGAAAATTTGAAATTGACTGGAGTGGCTACAAATATTGAAAGGCCTGTGCATCATCGTTTCGTTCGATCTGCTGAAAATATCGCTATCATAAGTGAAACTGTTGCCGAAGACCCGAATGTGTCGATTCGTCGTTCGATATTTGTGAGCCTGTCAATATTGGCTGCGGTCGTCATAATGTCCCTCTCCTTTATGAAGCCTGCTGATTAAAGTTGTTTCTGCGCCGCCATTTGTTGTCACTATTCTGCTTAGATAACTATGAATTCGACTGGTTGGCCTTATTCTGATTCTGATGACTTTGGTATTTTTGATAATAATATCTCATCTTTATAAACCCTCTTAGTTTTGTTTTGCTCGTTGGAGACCTACTGCGAGAGTAGACAAATATCATAGGGGTTGGTAAGAGAGCCTCCATGCTGTTCCCCTTCTCTCAGAAAAGACTGCGCTAACATAACATCAAATTCACTTTTGGCATATTTTAACCGCCTTTATTATACAATTGTCATCTCTCTGAGGTCTGTGGAGAAAACATAAGTACCGGGGTTATCCATTTCGTGGTTTCAAAAGTAAACGTAAATAGGACACATATAAAATATTTTTTTCAGGATACGAGTATTTCTTTTTTATTGTAAAGTTTACACGTTGACATTATGTGTGAAACACTACATCATTTAAAGAACCTCCACACGAAGTCTTGCAAGCATTGATTCTATTGAGATAATTTTTGACCACTTTTTGACACGTATTGGGCGGTATCTCAATCATAACTTGACGAATGTTGGTTTTTAAGTGCTCAAGAGTTGAAGGTTTATCTGCATAAACACGGTCTTTCGCGTAGCCCCACAAAAAAATCGAATGTTGTCAAATCACATGATTTTGGTGGCTAGTTGTTATTGCCACGACGCCATATTCGCTCGAGTTGTGTGGCATGTGGCACCGTCTTGCTGAAACCATATATTCTTCAAGTCGTATTTTTCAATAACAAACAAAAAAAAGTCGGTTAACATATGATCATAACGCTCCGAAATGAAGGAATCGACGCATTCGGGTCTTCGGCAACACTTTCATTTACATAGCCATATTTTAAGCTGAACGAGGGAAACGATGGTGCACAGGCTTTTCAATATTTGTAACCACTTCAGTCTCTTCAAATATCGTCACAATTTTTCCAATTGCTTGCGTAGTTAAACGGATATGTAAACAATAATCTTCTCTTAAAGTACGATAAGTGGCTGTGGCAGAATCAGCATTTTTATAGTAGGTTTTGATAGTTTTTATGCGTTGTGTGATAGTTAAGCTATCGATTTTTGTCAATGTCAGACTTTCAACTGAAAAAAAAAAAAAATTGGTTTCACAACTTACTTTGACAGATGTCGAATTCCAGTCCCGTACTTTTGAAACCACAGAATGGAATTAATTGAATTGAATTAAAGGTATTCAATATTTTCTCCCAGTGCTTGTGATTGACAAGCGCAAGTAAATGAATGCACAGCTGACCTATAGTTGTCATATCTTTTTTAAAAATACTTGTTAAATATTAACAATTTATATTTCATTTAATACTTGGAATTTTTAACGAATCTTTTAATTATTTACATGATTTTTATACTACCCACTACAATAAATTTTAAAGAAATTTAAATGAGAATTTCATAAATCATAACAATCAATTTTTCAAACCTGTTAAATTTTGATTACGATTAGTAATCTATTACATTACTTTTTAAAAATAATCGTAATGATTACATAATTCTATGAATAATTTTTACGATTATAAAATAATCAAAAAATAATCAGAATTACTGGCGATTAGTCAAATAATCAAGAAGAATCAAAAGTAATCCCAAAGTAATCAAATTCTTTTAATGGCATCAGCCAATAAGTAACTCCCGAATTTATGCAACATAAGCCGAGTGATGTACCAAATGACTACCGTATACGAGTTTACGTCAAGTGCTTTCATTAATAGTTTCTACACCATAGATATCATAGAAATTTTTTATTCGTTTGAAAGCAATTCTATGTGCAATTAAGTAGCGTTCAAATCCTTATCACAGCTTCTCTTTTTGAAGAGCATCTAATTCAGCGTGGCGTATACGTCAGTCATCGTCATCGTCCTTAAAAAACTCAATTGAAACTCAATTTAAGAAGGAACTGTAGATAATGACATATCTCTGCTGAATAGCCTTTCGAACAGTTGGCGACTGACCATAATTTTCATCGAAAAAACTCATTTCTTGATGATTGTACCACTAACTCCTTCTCACCTGAATTGAACTATTTAAACACCAACGGCATTAGTTCTAATTAGACTATCTATGTTTAAGTGTTTATGTACTAACATGTGTTCCTAGTAATTATTGGCCTTGTTTAAAAATCAGAAATTGTTGACAGGAGTTTCTCTGCTTTATTGACTGTTCGTACAGTAAAATAAATTATAATGGCATTTAGGGAGAAATCTATTAAGTGACAAATGTGTCAGTATTCTATGTTTATCAATCACAATTTGTTATTTAAGTAAATATTTGTATACATGCGTTTGTGCATATGCCGTAATTTGAGTATAATAAAGTATCTGTTGTTTGTAAATTATTGATTAATGGCTGCAAATTAAAATTACAAAATGTAACGTCGCGTATGAGTGATATTTGATATCAGTTTGTAATACTAATGATACGCTCACGTTATGGATATCAGAAAGCTAGGAAAAGCATGTCTAGCTCCTTATTAAAGATTGTTTAATATAATTTCAAAGAATTTATACATACATTATTAACTATCACAACCCTTCGATAGAACGTTATATCTAGCTTCTTAGACCGGTTATGTTGTACATTCATACCCCGGTTTGCAGTGCTAATATGCCCTGAAGAAACGCGTCGCAAACCGAAACGACACAAAACTACCCACGATTTTCCATACATTTGAATTGATTTTCATTTAATTGGCTCTGAGATTCATAATTTTAGCTGAAAAAATAGATTTTTCAATAAAAAATATTCGATTTTTTTTAAATAGTTTTTATTATTGTAAAAATATAACAATTCATTGGAGTAATACAAAAAAAAACATAACAAAGAAATTTTAAAAAGACACAACTTCGAATTTGCATCAGATTTAAACCGTAAATACCCTTTTTCTGTTTAAGCTTTGTACAAACATTTTCATATTAATGACGCAAATCCAAGCACTAACGACGCAACTTCGAAACATGCCACGCAAACTGAAACAAAAACGAAATTACATAAATTTTAAAAAGACGTAACTTCCAAGCAGACGCACAACGAGGCGACACAAACCGGGGTATTAGTGTATATGTTAATTTCATACACGAGGATGGACCTTAAATCAGTTTAAAGTTGACTACGAACGACAAATTTTGGGAGAAAGTTATTGATGACAATTTTTTTTAAACTCACATATTTTGCCAGGAATCTACTGCACGGAAGACGGCGAAGAAATCTTTTCTCATATTTAGTTTTAATCGGAATATCTGGGTTTGAGTCGAGTCCTTACGTCTATTAAACCAACATAATACCACTTACGATTTTCGCTTATAAAATGACATTTTATTATTATTTAATAAGTCTTTTATTTACTAATTGGGATGACTTACACAACTTAGCTTTAGATTCTGAATCTGCATCTTTAAATTAAATCACAGTAAAATTTTCAGAATTTTACACGACATATTTACATTTAATATCTGAAAGATTCACACTATTTCTACCAAAGGCATCAAAAGATACTTTTTAAAATTTTAACTTGAAATTTATTTCAAAGTTTAATAATTTTTTCTCAGTTAATGTTTTGACAATTCGTATAATAATTGTTAAATTTATTTAGCGTTATCATTTTCTTCCACCTCATTCTGGATCAGTATATGCATACATGATATACCTATTTCCACCATGAGGTGTCTTTTGACACCTTTTAAAATATAAACGAACTACTCTAACATACATTTGGACTGAATTATAATTTGTTTTTAGTGTTTTGTAGCATGATTTTACAGTTGTCAATACTAGCACAACATTTCATGTGCATAAACAAAAGAATATCCAATTGCATATGAGCAGCGACCACTTGACTCAATGTTGCTGACCGTCGATGCAGCGTATAACGCCACAATAGTAACGCGCACACGCGACGGTCATTTGACGCTTGTTGAGTGATCGCCGGCAGTATTGATATGCACATAGTATGCACTATGTGTGTTGTTGTTGTATTGCATAGCTAGTGATTGTGTGTGGCTCTTTTCACACTTTACCGTGGGAATTATTATGGACAGCGGATGCGTGTCGTATGACATCCACTTGTCCCGCGATAAACACACACAGACCCTTTAATAAATATAGTTAAGTATTAATTGTATACACACAAACATGTGTTCTAGTATTAAGCCAAACAATATTGTATTAGAAGTAAGGGGCTGATTTGGAATTGTCAAATCAGCCAAAATTTTAGTATAAAAGAAGGGACATTTTCCCTCAAGAATTAATTAATAAAGTCCAGTCGAACTGTGCGCTTTAATAGTGCACTCGACTAGAAACAACAAAACAATTTACAATTTTAATAATTTTACATGGCGATCCTGCCAATCCTGGAGTGCTAACTCAGTAAGCACCCAAAAAAAAAAAGGCAGGTCAATCCTGCCTGGGTCTTGGTGTGCTAAATTAAAGGCACCCAAGGACCCGAAAAAAGTATAACAACAACTGGTGTGCTCAAAACCAACCAAAATAAATTGCTATCCTAACGGACAGCCGAAAATCCGTTAGTTGCGTGATGGAAGAAACTGTCTGGCCGATAGACAGTGGGTCTAAGGAAGCCTGACCCAGGAGACGTCAGCACCACTATTTTGCTGCAGAAAATTTTGCCGCTGAAGGACGAGTACCCCAAGAATGAAGAAGAGGCTCAGAAATAAAAATCCGTTAAGCTGTCACCTAAAATGATAAATCCTCCATGTAAAACGTAAGTTTTAACTTCGCCATACAACCCATTAGGTTTCCTGATCAACCAGGACATCAAAAAAAAAGAAAAAAAAAAAAAAAAAAAACCTTTTTATATGATTAGTTTAGCTTGAAAAGTGGAGCATCTCAGCTGCCCCCATAGGCCAGAAAGCGTTAACCGCTCTTGGCAAACAGTTTAAACAATAACAAAATGATAGTAGCATAAAACATATATAAAAAAAAAAAGAGAGAAAAACAACATTTTTATTAATAAATTTTTATTTGTTTTTGAAATAATTTAAAAATATATATAAATATACATGTAAATGGACCTTAAACATTGTAAGACAAATTTTTTTACTTGTTTGATAATACAAAAATTGAAATGGGTAAACAACAATCAAAGATAGACAGGGCTAATGCCAATGTAGTAAATGAAATAGAAGTAGGTAATGAATCAATTAGTCTTTCTAAAATAGAAAATTATTTAATAATAATTGTAGTTATATTATGTCTTCATTTTGCCTTGCACATTTACTCATTGCATAGCAGAAGATTAAAGAAAAGATATTCAAGTAGAGCCAATGAATTTGACAAAATCTAAATGGACTGGCAAGATATAATTAAAAGATTAAGACTGTTAAAAGACGATTTTGACAAAACATATAAATGTTTAAATATAGAAAGAAATATAAAGGACGAAACAGTAGTAAAACATCTAAAAACTTTGATTGACAAATTCGAAAGAATAAGAGTTATTATTAACGTAAATTTTGGTAGGCTTACAACACCTCACAAAGCAGCAGCCGAAAATTTCTTTTCTGATGTAAGAAGTAGGCTATTGAATATTTTATCAAGAAAGGGTTTATATATTGAATTACCAACTACGTTCCATGAAGAAGTATTTTATAAATTAACGACAGATCTGAAATCTAACGAAACATTGGTTCAATTGTATAATCAGGAAACAAAACCTGAAATAGTTTCAACAAACATGACCCAGACAATAGTAGAATTCCTAAATACAGCCTCAAAGCTCGTAATCGACTTTGATGGCAAGTCAGAAAATCTGAGAGCATTTATAGACTCTCTGCAATTGTTAAACACAATCAAGGGTGACAATGAAGCGATAGCAGTGTCTTTAATAAAGACCAAACTGAAAGGAACCGCTAGGAATCTAATTGAAGCTGAAAGCACAATATCCGAAATAATCAGCAAATTGCGGGCTACAGTCAAGGGCGAGTCGGTAGAAGTACTGACAGCTAAAATTATGAATACTAGACAAAATAATAAAACTGCAAACACTTACTGCAGTGAAATTGAAAATTTAACAAAATCATTAGAAAACGCATATATATCAGACGGGTTATCATTTGAATTGGCGAACAAGTATTCAACGCAAGTTGCCGTTAAGGCATTAACGAAAAATTGTACCATAGATAAGGTAAAACTTATCATGGAGGCAGGCCAATTCAACAACATGAATGAGGCAATTACCAAATTTGTTAACAGTTGCACAGAAGCAACTGGCCAGCTAAATACTTTGCTATATTTGGGTAAAAAATATAATCGAACTGGTAACAGAGGAAATAACAATCAATATCGAAGGAAATATAACAATTTTCCCAATCAAAACTATAATAACAACTTCAGACCTCCACAAAGTCCAGGAAATAACAGAAACAGGCAAGGTTTCAACAATAGACGTAGAAACTACGTAAGAGCAACTAACTCATACGAAAACGGTTCGGAAAACTCCGACACCCCCCTAAGATAAACTCAACACATAATAAAATATACAACCTTAATCTCAACTTAAGTTTTTTTGTACATTTGGAAATTAATAATACTAATCACATAGTAAAGTTGTTGGTGGACACAGGAGCAGATATTTCAGTTATAAAAAATAATTTTTTCAAACCACAACAAATAAATAAAAACATTACTACAACAATAACTGGAATAGGACAGGGATACTTGAAATCCATAGGAAAAATATTCTTGGAAATTAGATTTAAAAACTTTTTAATACCGCATTACTTTCAAGTGGTTCAGAACAGTTTTCCCATACCTTGTGATGGAATTATTGGTTTGGACTTCTTGAAAAGATATAACTGCGTCTTGGATTTCAATGAAGACCATGATTATCTTGTTCTAAGACCCTCTAATCTGCAACATACAATAGACATACTAATAACAAATAGTAATAATGAAATAACACTACCACCAAGGTCGGAAGTCATAAGACAAATTAAATTTAAAAATCTTAAAAATGAAATATTGATACCAAATCAGGAAATAACAAAAGGCGTTTTTATACCAAATATCCTAGTTAAATCCAACAAAGCTTTTATTCGTTTTTTAAATACTAATGACAGTATAATTTCGATCAGACAAAATAAGATTAAAACAGAAAACATCTCTGACTATAATGTAATTACAGAAAAGTCGAGCAAAATTAAAAATAGACAATCAAAGGTTATGGATATCTTGAAGAAGAGTTTCCCAGAACAATTTAAACCTACACTAACGAAAATTTGCAAAGAATATAGTGACATTTTTGGTTTGGAAACAGAAACAATATCTACTAACAATTTCTATGAACAAAAGTTGAGATTGAGTGACAAACAGCCAGTATACATCAAAAACTATCGTATACCACATACACATAAGGATGAAATTAACAAACAAGTTAGAAAACTAATAGATAATAAAATAGTAGAACCATCATTTTCGGAATACAATAGTCCAATTTTGTTGGTTCCAAAGAAATCACTTCCAGGTTCGGATGAGAAAAGATGGCGTCTTGTGATAGACTATAGACAAATAAATAAAAAATTGTTATCGGATAAATTCCCATTGCCTAGAATTGACGATATTCTAGACCAACTTGGCAGAGCAAAATATTTTTCCTGTTTAGACTTAATGTCAGGTTTTCACCAAATAAAATTGGAGAAAAACTCTAGAGATTTAACATCATTCTCAACAACCAATGGTTCATATAGATTTACTAGACTACCCTATGGCTTGAAAATCGCACCGAATTCATTCCAGAGAATGATGACAATTGCTTTCAGTGGTTTAAAGCCGGACCAAGCGTTCTTATATATGGATGACTTGGTAGTATTGGGATGTTCAGAAAGGCATATGCTTTCGAATTTAAAGGATGTCTTTGATTTATGTCGCAAATATAATTTGAAACTAAATCCTGAAAAATGTTCTTTCTTTATGAGAGAAGTGACTTATCTTGGCCACAAGTGTACCGACAAAGGAATATTACCAGACGATAGTAAATATTCACAATCGAAAACTACCCGACGCTCAAAGACGCGGATAGCGCCAAAAGGTTTGTAGCCTTTTGTAATTATTACCGAAGGTTTATTAAAAATTTTTCTGAGTATTCCAGACACCTCACGAGGTTGTCAAAAAAGGGTGTGCCATTTGAATGGACAGAAGATTGTGAATTTGCATTCAGATACCTAAAGAGAGCTCTAATGAGTCAAACGCTGTTACAGTACCCAGATTTTACAAAAGAATTTTGTATAACAACTGATGCAAGTAAACATGCATGCGGTGCTGTCTTGACTCAAGAACATCAGGGTAAACAACTTCCCATAACTTATGCTTCAAAGACGTTTACAAAGGGTGAAAGTAATAAATCAACCATTGAACAGGAATTAATTGCCATACACTGGGCTGTCACACATTTCAGGCCATATATCTATGGAAAACACTTTTTAGTTCGTACTGACCATAGACCTCTTTCTTATCTGTTCTCAATGAAAAATCCAAGTTCCAAATTAACGAGAATGAGGCTAGATTTGGAAGAATATGATTTTACAGTTGAATACCTTAGGGGGAAAGACAATTATATCGCCGATGCATTATCGCGAATTACTATAGATGATTTTAAAGAAATGAATAGAAAGATATCGTGCGTATTAAAAGTCACGACAAGGTCAGTGACTAAGAAACAAGACAGTAGTAGGACAAATAATCAGCATAGATCAAATGAAACAAATGTATTAGATGAGCCCAAAATATATGTACCAATTAAGAATAGTGACGTCAGAAAATATTATAAATTAAAGATTTATCCCAATAAATGCTACATAAAGAAGGGAAAATCAATATTAGCTAGCATAAATATAAACGATATATTTACTAAAGAGAAATTTGACTTAGGACAATTTTTCTCTAGGCTCGAGAAAGCGGCCAGTAAATTGTATATCAATTAACTACAAGTAGCACCTAGTGAGAAGATTTTCGAATTTATCTCAAAGGTTGAATTTAAAAATATGGGCAACAAGGTACTAAATAGAATTAAAATAGCGCTTTTAAATGAAATAAAGATACTTGATCTAAAGAATTCTAAGGAAATTCTAGAAATCATGCTGAAATATCATGATGATCCTATCGAAGGAGGACATTGCGGCATATATAGAACCGCAGAAAAAATAAAAAGATACTACTACTGGAAAAATATGACAAAGGACATAGCTAAATATGTAAAAGCATGTCACAAATGCCAAATAGCGAAAACTACCAAACACGTTAAAGGCCCAATGATAATAACAGAAACTCCTAACAAACCGTTCGATACAGTGTATGTAGACACAATCGGACCATTTCCAAGATCAATACATGGAAATGAGTATGCAGTTACATTAATATGTGACTTAACTAAGTAGTTAGTAACAATACCAATACCAAATAAATCGGCTAAGACGATCGCAAAAGCGATATTTGAAAATTTTATACTTACCTATGGACCGATGAAGACGTTCATTACGGACATGGGTACGGAATATAAAAATTCTATACTAAACGAATTGTGCACTCTGTTGAAGGTAGAGAAACTAACATCAACAGCACATCATCACCAGACCTTAGGTACAATAGAAAGAAGTCACAGAACTTTTAATGAATATGTACGTTCCTACATATCTGTAGAAAAAGATGACTGGGATGAATGGATTAGGTATTTTACATATTGTTTTAATACAACACCATCGACTGTACATAATTATTGTCCTTTTGAATTGGTTTTTAGTAAAGTACCAAACAATTTCAAAGATTTCAATGAGGTAGACACAATTACTCCATTATACAATGTGGACGATTATGCCAAAGAGGCAAAATTTAGATTAGAAGTTGCACTTAAGAGAGCAAAACATTTAGTAGAAATAAATAAAATCAAGCAGAAGAATAACTATGATAAGGATATATTAGATTACAATTTTAAAATAGGAGATTTAGTTTTACTTAGGAATAATACAGGACATAAGTTAGAGGAATCATATAAAGGTCCATACAAAATTAAAAATATAGATTTAAGAAATAATGTAACTATAGTTGATAAGAAAAATAATAAAGAACAAGTAGTTCATAAAAATAGACTTAAGCCATATAATAAATAGTATTAATTAGAACACTAAACTGGCCAGAAAAGTGAAATAATAATCTTTTTTTTGTAACTAAGTAATCTTATCATTAAACATTTATTAAAAACAAAAATAAATTAAAATTAAAGAAATGAATATTAAAATTAAATAACAAATAATAATAAAATTGGAGTACGTTACATTAAGATTATTCTTAATCATACTATTTAAGTTTACTAATAAAATATAAATTAAAATATAAGCAAAATCATTGTACTGTGTTGTGTAAAAGAATGTCCATAGAACAAAAGTTATATGAACATTCTTGTAAAGGGTGGAGGTGTAGCATGATTTTACAGTTGTCAATACTAGCACAACATTTCATGTGCATAAACAAAAGAATATCCAATTGCATATGAGCAGCGACCACTTGACTCAATGTTGCTGACCGTCGCTGCAGCGTATAACGCCACAATAGTAACGCGCACACGCGACGGTCATTTGACGCTTGTTGAGTGATCGCCGGCAGTATTGATATGCACATAGTATGCACTATGTGTGTTGTTGTTGTATTGCATAGCTAGTGATTGTGTGTGGCTCTTTTCACACTTTACCGTGGGAATTATTATGGACAGCGGATGCGTGTCGTATGACATCCACTTGTCCCGCGATAAACACACACAGACCCTTTAATAAATATAGTTAAGTATTAATTGTATACACACAAACATGTGTTCTAGTATTAAGCCAAACAATATTGTATTAGAAGTAAGGGGCTGATTTGGAATTGTCAAATCAGCCAAAATTTTAGTATAAAAGAAGGGACATTTTCCCTCAAGAATTAATTAATAAAGTCCAGTCGAACTGTGCGCTTTAATAGTGCACTCGACTAGAAACAACAAAACAATTTACAATTTTAATCATTTTACAGTTTTCCTCCTCGTATAACTGTAACAAGCCATGAAAATTCTGGGCAATTGGAAATTCTGTGAAATGCCGGGCCATGGAAATTTTGTAAAATTCTGTTCAGCAAGTTTTCGAAAAAGCCAGAAATTTTCGGTACACTGAATTCCCCGTTATAATTTTTATATTCGATTGTTGTTTCCGAACAATAGGAATAGGAATTGAACGTATTTTAATAATTATTTTCATAATTATTTGCATCCAAATGCAAAAATGTCAAAAGACAGCTTTTGGTCGAAATAGGTATACACAAATCGTGGTAAAAATAGTGTTAAAAATGTACTTACAGAAATTCATTATTATGTATATCTTGTCTTAAAGGTCAGATGTAGTTGTATTTTGAATTTTGTCGACAACATGTTGCTTAAAATGTCTCTGCAACATTTTGGATGTGTCAACATTAATGTGTTTTTCTGTAGAAAATTTATTTACTAAGGCCTATGCTCCTGCATTTAGTGCGCTGTGTTATAAAGGTATTACAGCACCATTTGTAGTATTTATAAGCATTAGCCTCCGAGAAGAGATAAATAGGGAGCGCATAAAAGCTTTATTTGGTCTCGAAAAATATTTGAAATTTACAAAAGTAACATGGCTTGTTACAAAAAGAAAGTAACTTTTGACAAAAAGTAGGAAATGACCTGTTGAGACAATACAGTACATAAACTGAAATATTCAGTTTAAAATGGGCTAATAATACATACAAACAAAGTAAAAAATAACAAAGTATTACTCTCTTTTGTAGCATTTTAAGGGAATAAACTTTAGTTTTTCCTCCAATGTCAAATGGATAACATGGCTGATAAGGAAAAAAATTAAAAGCATTGACAAAAAAGAAAATTTAAGAGGCAAAAATTAGTTGGTTCTTTTAAAAATTATAATAAAGAAAAAGAAAAGATTTTGTAACATACATAAGGAGTGCGTACAAAAAAAATGGGCCTACTTTTAAGCTTATAACTTTTAACATAATTGAACAAAATGAATACCGTTACATTGATTTTGTTAGTCATCTGTTTCAAAATCCACGTGCTAAATTTCATTGCAATACCAAAATTGGTTTTTTGAAAATGGGTACCCAACAATAATTGAAATTTTCAATGACAAACCGCGCCACTTACAAGAAACGATTGCGAAGGTCGCAGGTGTTAACCAAAAAACTGTTTCTAAGCTAAGTAATAAAATAATATAAGGAGTCTTTGAGTATCGAGAGAAAGCATGGAAGTGGAAAAAAAATGATTTGCCGACCAAAACAAAGCATGTAAAATAATTTGTATTTTTCTAAAACACCTTAAAATGTCTGGAATAAAAATGGCTCAAAAAGTTGGATGCTCTGAGACCTTAAACAGAAAAAAAATTTATACACAAAAGAATTAAAATATTATTTACTTTAATTGAAATATAAAACGAAAAAAATCCGCCACTTAGCTTTATTTCTATAACGAAAAGTCTAAGTCCAGTTTTTTTGTGCACACTCCTTATATGTACTTTGATATGTATATATTAATACGTGTGCATATATATAAAGATGTTTGTTGACAAGTAATTCAAGTAAGTCAATGGGAGAGATAGAAAAATAAAAAAAGAAACAAGAGAATAAAGGTATGAGCAAAAAGAAACAAAGAAGAAAACAAAAGTAGTATTATAAAAAGATATACGAATAAATAAACCAGAGAAATATAAACAATAGGTATAGGATAGTGCAACATGTATCCAAATTGCATTGAAATGCAATGACGATTTGATGTGAAAACAACAAAAAAGATAACCGGAAAATATAAAAGAATAGGAATGCTAAGGATAAAGTTAACGAAAATCTTTGAAATGAAAAAAGTCATTGAAGCAAACAAGAAAGAAACTAGAAAATCAATTGAAAATGCGAGCAAATGGAAAATGTACTCAAGGAAAAAACTTATTAGCTGTTTGTTGAATAAACACAAAAGGAAAAATATAACATAACAACGGAAACAAAAAACTTATGAAATAAAAACACTTCTTTGTAAGAAGAAATGTTTAAGAAATTTTCATAAGGACTGTACTAAAATAAAGAGTGCACACAAAAAAAACTGGACTTACACTTTTCATTATAGAAATAAAACTAAGTGGTGGATTTTTTTCGTTTTATATCTCAATTAAAGTCAATAATATTTGAATTCTTTTATGTATAAAATTTTTTCTGACAAAGGTCTCAGAGCATCCAACTTTTTGAGTCAATTTTCTTTCATTGAAAATTTCAATTATTTTTTTACGACATTCTTGTTGGGTGCCCATTATCAAAAAAACTAATTTTGCTATTGCAATGAAATTTAGCACGTGGATTTTGAAACAGATGACTAACAAAAACAATTATGATGAAAGTTAAAATCTTAAAAGTAGGCCCATTTTTTTTCGTGCACACTCCTTATTACACAAGAAGAGAATAAAATTTTATGGAAATATTATACTCAAGAAATTTTGTTTTAAATCATATTCTAGTTTTTCACCTGAAGAGACGCGTATAAAAATTAAAGAGCAGCATTTATTTTTCTGGAATGCATTTATGTTTGTTTTCCTAAAACAAATCTATGAACGGTCTGCTAGCATTGTTTTAACATCAACAGTTTTTCAAACACTTTTGAATTTGATTTTTTTTTTTCGAACGTCCCGGCCTCACACTAACCCACCCTCATTCGACCGCGGAGGTCTCGTCCCCATTTCGTAGGGACACGTACACACTACTGTCCGGACTGTAGCGGGAAAGGGAAAAGTTATGGCAACGATAACATAAAACAGCTACAGAACTTAATCACAAGCTGAATACGGTAAAAAAAAACAGAACTAAGCCAAGAACAAAAATTAATTTTTATACAATAATTTATAAATTAATGCCAGAATACAAGCTACGTTTTATATTACAATTAAAATCTATAAAATCATAATGCAAGTTAAAATCGTAACATAGTCTACGAAAAGGAAAATCACATACATAGTTCATTCTATAGACATCTAAAGAAAGAGGACAATAGTGCCGTGAAAATCTAGTTGGAATGCTGAAATTCAGGTTACAAAGCAAAAGCTCAGAATCGATATCACCTTTAACCAGATTGAAAACAAAACAAACCCCTAAAACAGACCTTCTACGTTCCAAAGTTGGAAATTTTATCAAAGCTAATCTATCCTCATATGACGGAAGCCCATTGGCATAATCCCATCCTAAGCTACGTAAACAGAATAATAAAAACTGCTTCTGCACAGACTCAATTGAATTACTATGACAACGATAGTATGGATTCCAAATAACAGACGCATACACCAAAATAGGCCTAACAAGTGAAATGTACAGTATTCTTGTTGTATAAGGATTAATGAATTCTCTAGCCTATCTTTTCACAAAACCAAGAACAGCCCGAGCCTTGCCAATCATCGAACTAATATGATCAATAAAAGACAATTTAATATCCAATAATACACCCAAATCGAGAAATTTTGTCACAGTTTTCAACGGGCAAGAATTAATCACATAAGTGGACGAAAATACAACCCCGCGAGAGAAAACCATGCATTTACACTTCCTCAAATTAAGATCCATTAAATTAATCCTGCACCAAGTTGCAAACAAATCAATATTTCGCTGAAGAACAGCCTGGCCATGATTATCATCAAAAGATTTATGATTTATTTTCTACAGTCGTGCTTTAATGCAAACATTTGAAGAAATTGTATGGTTAATATAAGTAATTTAATGGTAATAAATTTTATTTATGTTGCCCTCTTTGGGACAAATTCCAGTTAATCATTTTCACTGAAGAGTTTTTGTCAGAAGTAAACTTGATCAGAAACATTAACACTAACACACCGTGCGTACTTGTTGGCCTTCAAATACAATACAAAAATTTTCTGACCTCAGTAATATTGATATCAGACCATATAACAAATTGGAATTATTTTGCAATTTTTTGATTTGCAATGAAAGAACTCTCTCATGGGGGTCTGTGACTCAAACTGTATTTTGTGACTTTTGCGTGTGAACCGACAACTTTGATCGGGAATTATAGTAAAATATTTTCAGTAAAATATTGCTAATACTTACGTACGTACTTAATTAGTCATAACAACCCTTTAGTCAGGCAGTTATGTTAAAAATAATAGGGACAGTGCACACTGGTTTCCCCCATAGGTCAAAAATCAAAAAAGTTAGTTTTTTTTTAAAAGCTTTAATGCACAAAATTTATTGACAACCCCCTAAATTTTATGAATCTAACAAATTTCGTTGTTTTATTTGCGAGATTTAAAATATGCGTTATTTTCAAGTGGAGTTATGTCCATATCCCATATATTGCGTTCGCATAGTCCTACAAAAAAACCTTAAGTTTAATTAAAAAATGTTTGGTGTTATTGTTTCAGAAATCTCAAAAATTCCAACAAAAATTAAATTTTAACTTCTTTTCTACCAAACTAAATGATAAAAGTTGCAAAAATTTAAGCCCATTAAAAAATCCCTGAACAATACTTTTTTGACTCTCACTATTACATGTCAACATACGGTTTTTTGAGTACTTCATTCACTTATCGTATAAATTAGAGCTAAAAAATGGAAGGACCAAAAGTCAAGTGTTTTGAAGAGAAAACAATTTATTCAACAACAATTTCGAGCCGAAATCGGACTTTTGGTTGATAGGCCAAAAGCTGGTGGTTTTGGAAATTCGAACGTTGGTAACACAGCGAGGAGATTTTTTCAAAATGTTGATCTTTAAGGACATTTTGCAAAGATGTGGCACAATTGTCCAAGCTACAAATTCTGGATTTGAAATTGATGCCGAATAGTTTGAGCAATATCCTTTAGAGACAGCCAGAAAACTTGTTGAAGAGAATCCCTGTAGTACCAGGTACATAAAATTCTAATCCATAGAGCTGAGGCGATTAACATAGGTTAATTATCGTAGAAAGCAACTGAAGCGAAAAATAAGGATATAAAACAGTTTAGATTGCAACATACAAGAAAAATATCGCACTCTGCTACAAATACAAACCTTTTAAATAGGCTCTTTTAAAGTTCAGATCCATGTATTTGTGGAGCCCTAGACTTACCAACTTGACTTACAAGTAGTTTAAGTCAAGGATTTTTAAATTTGCTTAATATTTGATACATATTAATATCTTATTTTTCGTATTCTTAAAACAAATCCATAAGCCAATTAACCCTTCAGAGATCAAATGGATACTTTGGCTACAGTTGTTAAAATTTTTTCTTAAAAATTTATATGCTTTAAGCTCTTAGCCCATGGGCTAACCACTTTTGAAGACCCTAACCTTTTTAGTATTGGAAATATTGGTTTTTGACCGCTTGTTCATATAAAGAAAACTACTGTTCAATGGTCATCCAAACTTTCATTATATTTACAACAAAAAAATATCGAAAATTCTTTCTTGTTTAAATGATTTACTTTTTTTAAACGGTAGAAAACAAGATTAAAAACAAAAATTGCCAAGAAAAGTTTTTTTCAAAATTTGTTGTTTGGTCCTTTCCAAACAATCTATAAACTACAGGCCCCGTAACTCAGCTATAAAATTAACACACTCTACTGAAATTGTTTAAGAAGCTACGCCATAATCCTGACAAAAGGGCTCTAGTGACCTATAATGTACGTAAGTTTCTTCAAATGGTATGTTATTGGTTAAGAATACTATATTCATTCTTGCAAATTTTGTGATTTTTTTTCGCATCCACAAGTTCGTATTTGTCAACCGAAAAACTGTTTCACTACTTATCAAAGGAGCTTATGAATATTAACAGAAACCATAAAAGTATTTAGTAGAATGAAAGAATTTGTACACCACAACAAAGAGACTAAAATCGTAAAGAGTTTCTTCTCTCTGAGAAAGGAAAAGAGAGAAAATATTCTAAAATATTTTTGTCAGAAAAGTTAATCAGCTGCTAATGTTAAGACATTTAGGGCCATTATTACAACTTACCTTTAAAGTTGTCGATAGTTAAAGGTACCTTTAGCAAAAGTGAACGGCAAAGGTACCTTTAACTTATTTTGGTTATTACAACTTACCGATAAAACAAAATTAACTTTTTCAAAAATATGGCAGTGCCGGAGCAAAGTCGATAAAACTGCTTAATTAAACAAGTTTTTTTTAATGCAGTGCACAAGGAAAACTTCGTTTTGGTTGTTGTATATGCTAATTTTGTTTAAATTTGAAATTGCCACATCGAAAATAGTGTATGATTTAGTAAGTTCAAACAAAAAGTGACCTTTAAATATTAAAGGTAGGATGATCTTCCCTTTAGCTTATCGGTCACTTCTATCTTATTGGACACTCGTAATAATGAAAAACAATTTATCTCTCCGTTAAAATCCTCCCTTTTGTTAAAGGTAAGTTATAATAATGGCCCTTAAAGTTCAAAAAAAAAAAAAATTGCTTAAACAAAGTAAGTGTTTTCACTTTTAGCACAATAACAATACAACTGAAATCCATTTAATCTAAATCAAAAAAATATAAAAACAAAAGAGAAAATGTAAGCAAATAATGTGGCACTCATTGTACGAATGAATAAACGAATGATTTTATCAGGAGATTTGACACTTCAGTCTTTAAATAAAAAATTAAGTTACAAAACAAATTAAGGCGGAAGAACTTAAAAACACAGAGTGAAAGCGAAAGATTGTATAAACAATTTCGATTCCTTTCCACTCTAGTGAAGCCGATAAATAAACAGAATACAGTATTGCCTCGATTTACGTCGTAGAATGTTCCGGAAACAGGCGACGTAAATCGAATTACAAAGAACTCATACTATCAGGTCCATCTATTTTTGTACATTTTACAATAAAAAAAACCAAAATAATTAAATTTTTATTCTAAGTATTGAAGTTTTTTTAAAGAGGGAATTCCCCTGATTTTGTTTATAAACAACAGAGGTGACGTAAATCGAATAACACGACATCGCAAATCGAAGTTGAAGTTAACAATATTTTTAATGACTTTACTCGAAACAACGTACATCGAGACGACGTTAATCGAGGGAATACTGTACACAGAAATCATATCAAGAACATTCAAATGAAAATTGTTTTCTATCGTTGCTGTTCTTTTGACCCAGAATATCATTTAAAAATGGAATTTTATTACGCGATGGCGTTTTTATCTGCATTAGGTTTACTTGATTTGGTTTTAGGATTTTGGTTTCCCCAAGCAAATTGAAAACAAATTCAAGTAAAAATTATTTTTTTTTCTTTTTTGGTTCAACAATCAGGAAATGATTCCCATTAAAAGCAAAGAGAATTAGTCCTTGACAATGTATTTGTAAAACAATTTTTAATTACTTTTTTTTGTTTATCTTTACTCTACGTTCCCTATACCATGATGTCACCGTGATGTCTTATTAACGTGAGGCTGCGGTTCAAACCTCAGGTCAGACATCAAAATACGAAATATGAAAAAATTATTTCTTAGGCGACTTCCTCTCAGCAGATATTTGGAAAAACTCTGAAACCAAATGAAATTGCCATCAAAACTTCCTCAAAACAAACTGTAGGTATCGCCATTCATTTGTAAAAATTAACGTACATGACATAAATGTTCTAAGAAGCTAAGTCGTATCCTAGCTGAAGGATTGTGACGTATACACTTATTCTTATTATATAGACGCTGTCAAAGCGTTTCCTATTTTTAAGTTTAAATCAAACAAAGTGTGACTTAGATTACATTGATTGACGACATCTTGATTACAACACCCTTCAAGTGTTTACATTTTTATGTTGGCTTTAGGGGCCACTGGGATTTGTAATTTATTACCTTGCCTCTGTGATTTAAAAAAAAAAAAACCCAACAAGGAGAAGTCAATCGGTTCAAAACGCAAAAACTTGGTAGCCAGTGTCTATCGTCTACATGTGAGATGATGAAGCCATTAAAATTGGTATTCATCGACCTATAATGCTAGCCGTTAACGTTGATCAGATGCCTTAAAAAATGTAAACCATTGACACCGTCAGCCCAAATCTATAATAAACAGTAACGCATTACATTAGATTTTCGAAAACGATAAAAAAAATTCGCCAAATTGTGGGCTGAAAAATCGACAAAGGCCACATTACGAATAGTTCTCTTGGCAATCATGAAACGTCTTAAACGTTCATTACGTTGCAGAAAAGATTGATAAAAAAAATTGATTATTTTTGGTCCCTCCATGGTGATTCGATAGTTCATACATAACAGATAGTTCATATATAATAGATCATTGCAACCCTTCAGTCAGGATTATTGATCTAGTTTCCCACACCACTTATGTTGTGTGTATTAATTTTGTGCATAAGTGGCGGGACCCACAGTTTAAAGCCGACTCCGAACGACAGATTTTTAAGAAACTTTTCAAGGCAATCTTATTTACTCTCAGTCTTGTTGCCAGAAATCAGTTGGGAGGAAATCGCCGAAGAAATACTTTTTGTATTTTGTTTTGAGGTTTGGCCTGCGGTTTTACGTCTAATAAACCAACACACCGCCTACTAGAACACGACGACTTCAATCAGATGGTTAGTTTAAGTTAATAATTTTAGTTGTTTTGACAAACAAAGCAGGGTTTAAATATATAATTGGTCATTACAACCCTTCAGTTAAAATTATGAGTTGGCTTCTTGGCTTCTCACACGACTTATGTTGTGGATGTTATGGGTGTTATGTGTGAACTATCTGATCAAAAATCTAATTTATTCCGTTACTGTTTATTATGAATTTGGGCTGGCGGTGTCTATGATTTACATTTTTTTGGATATCTGATCAATGTTAACGGCTAGTACTATAGCTCGATGAATACCAATTTTAATGGCTTCATCATCTCACAACGATTTGATACGATTGACTTTTTCTTGTTAGGGTTTTTTTTAAGTCGCTTTCCAACAAAAAGTTTTTTGAGAAACTTTTCTTGAAATTTTTTTTATTAATCTCAGTGTTTTTATCAGAAAACAACATAAAGGCCATACCTAGAGATGCCAAATGGATCGATTTTCAAAAATCCCGATACTAGGGATTTTGTAAATCCCGATCCCGAAATCCCGGGATATTTCGGGATAATTCGGGATCCAAAAATCCCAAAAAATCGCGGGAAAAATTACGATTTTCTCTTAAAAATAAAAATATTTTGTTAAAAAATCATTTGTATTCCAATTATGAATGGATATCAGAATTATATGTCATTAAACAAAAAATATAAAAAAAATCGTAAATTAACAAAAAATAAAATTATTCATACATAGGCAAATGCATTAGTTTTAAGAAAATTATTTGGATTCCAAAAAAAATTAAAGCATCTAACATGTGATCTGATAGGCTTGAACAGATTTTGTCGCCAACATACGCTGTCGTTGAAAAACACTTCTTGCAATCAACATTTGTTGGTAAAATAATTCCAAGATAGCTATATGGAGCTTGTAAATATTTATATCTACCACCTCTTGATGTAAATAAATGTATTTCTTTGAACAATTGAGTATCTAAATCAAGTATCAAGTCTATAAAACAGATTAATAGGGTAATCTGTTTTATAGACTTGGTTTTGCATTTTTCGATGGCATCAAATAACTTTTTAACAATGGAAGATGAGGATGCTATTATCAGAGTCGAGTGCTATAGGATTTTTTTCACGACCTTTTGAAGGGTCAAAATACAGTCTCGAAAATCACGAAAAATCCCGGAACAAGTTTTTCAAACATCCCGGGATTTCCATATTCGGAATTTCCCGATTGGAATCCCTAGTCGTAACTAAAGAAATATGATTTCATATTTCCTTTTGTTGGGGTCTGAATAGTGACCTCACATTCGGTGACTTCAGGAATTTACGAGTATATAGTTTTGGAATTATTTTGAAAAAAATTTTTCTACTTTTTAATTCAATTTCTTTTCTTCCATTTTATTTCCATTATGGCAATTGGAATTTATGATTGCAAAAATAAAAATTCAAAACTAAAACAAAAAAAAACATTAAAACAATATATTCATTTTCGATTTAGCAAATGCCTCAAACAATAGCATAAAAATAAAATCTACAAAAAACTATTATTTTGTTTAGAGTAAATCGAGAATCTCTAAGCAATTCTCTGGCGAAAACAAAAAGGAAGAAAAAATTTTTTAAAAAAGGATTCCAACAAATGGAGAATAAATGAAAAAGAAATTAAAACTTTAGAAAAATGCAAAAATAGTTGTTTTTGTTTCATTATTGTTGTTGTTGTTGTCAGCGATGTGTTGGAAACTCTCTCTGTGATTTTCATTGGATTTCATTTCGTTTTTTTTTTTTTTTAATTAAAACTCGAATTTGAAAAACTTACAAAGAGAAACACGAACAGTTCTCTTATTGCCCTCAATACAATTTTTTTTTACAAATTTAGAATAAAAAAGAGGACTAAAGCATTGAAAAAATTTGGAAATGAAAACACGCGAAAATAACTGAAGCAAAAACAACAACACATGTCAACAAATACTTGGTGAATAGTCGCTAAATAATTCCGCGTACATAAACTGGGCACAAACTATGTTCAGAGCATATCTAACCATAAAACATTGATGCAAGTAATATTTATTGTTGTGTTAGATGCCCAGTTATTTTAGTTTATGGGGCGAACTACCCCAATTTAATTTATTTTTCCTTTTAAATTAAAAAAAGGGTTAGAAAATACTACAAGCAGTTTCAAATCATTTCATATAGCAGTTAAATGTAACGGGATAGAGAGGAGTTAATCGCAATTTTACAAAATTGTAAACCGGATATCTGTAGGGCATTGTATTAAAAACATATACAGTCAACCCTCCTATAACGCGGTGAGTGCGTACCGCGTTATATAGAAACCGCGCTATAAGAAACTCGGATTTCAGATACAAACCAGGCTAAATCAAAGCGTGTTCTATGGAAACCGTCTACCGCGTTGTATCCAAACCGTGCTACAAGAAACACAGAATTAGTACAAATCACACCATTCGTACCGCGTTAAATGGAGACCAAGAAATACAAAGGGCAAGATAAATTATAAATTATTTTCATTGAATTCAAGAGTTCATATAAGGATTGATAATAAAATTAAATAAAAACTAAACTGAAAGACTGGTTTCCAATAAAATTAACAAAGACTTGTAAAATAATGCAATTTTTTAATATCTATCCTCACTTGGCCCATCTTCATTCATTGTTTTTTTAAATTGGAAATCCAACAATAAACCCTCTTTCAATATCTAGTTACTATTCATTCATAGGCTGTGCGGAAGAAACTTATGGGATAAAGTTGAACGCGCTATTAGTGTACCGCGTTTTAAGAGGGCTGTCACAATTTCAGTCCCACATTATATGAAAACCGCGTTCTGAAAGTACCGCGTTATAGGAGAGTTGACTGTACCTTGTACCATTAGTTATGGTATCGTATGAGTAGTCTTATCTTTAAAGCCTTAGCCAATATGCCTTGCAGCGTTTATGATCCTATTCACAAATATCTGCGATAAGTGATAAAAATAAGGTTGATGCGTAAGTATCTTAACATCAATGAGTTTGGTCTAGTGGACTACAAATTCTATTCAATATTCTTTTAAACAATTTATTGCAGTTTGGTACAATTGGTCTGGTTTCACATGTGGTTTCCCCAATGAGATGCCAAATTCGGCACGACATGTACCCATTGAAAGATGATGTTTAGTAAACAATTCATCTCAAGGTTTGAAGCAGTTTATCCACTTAGGAAAGCCGATATTTATAGATTTGCTAAAAAATGTCCGCCTGACTAGCTATCAATGACATTGTAGTCCCAGTTGTTGCTGTACTTTTTATGTGGGTACCCCAGTACTTCAAGTTTTTAGATAACAGAACGTTTGCAGATCTGGTATGGCATGGACATGCCACTAAGGAATCTAGACAGTTTCATCCGAAGCTTGACGACTTACCCTACAAAGGTTAACATAACGGGATATATGGGCTGTCAAGTGAATTTGCCTATGAACTATGAACTGCAAGCTAATTCGTAACTTAAGCTATTATATACGACGAAACCTACAAATATTCGTTATTAAACTTACGAGCATAATATAGGGATTTAGTTTTTCAATCTTGATAAAACCCAAGTGCTATGCGAACCATTCTCATATCGATCCAAATAGTTCCTTGGCTTTTCTGATCTCCACTGTTGGATAGGTACAGCATTTTTGAAATACGGCCATCAGGTAAATTTTATACCGTTTTTTTCCAATTTTGAAAAAAAAAGTATTCTTTTTGAAGTCGCCGTGGTCCAGTAGGTAGTGTCCTGACTTATTAGACATAAAGCCAGGGTTCGAGTTCGAGGCCAGACATCAAAATACAATACAAAAAATATTTTTTCGGCGACTTCCTCTCAGCAGATTTCTGCAAAAACTCTGAGAGTAAATAAAATTGCCATGAAATGCTTCTCAAAAATCTGTCGTTCGGAGTCGACTTTAAACTGGAGGTCTCGTCACTTATGTATGTCTAAAATTAACACACACATCATAAGCGCAAATATTCCCTCCTACTTAGATACTTGCGATTCCAACCGTGATAATTCGCCCGCCTTTTCGTTTCCTTTTATGCTACAGTATACGCTATAGAAAGTCTTGATTCGACGAAGTGGTATCTCTACGTTTCGATTGCAGGTTGACAATCCACATTTACGATCAAGTGCGAAGGCAGCAGTGTTCAATAGTACAAACCTCCTAAAATACGGTGGTCTAACGGGGTAATCTGTATGACTCATTCAGTGCCCAGCTTATCAGAATAGATTCCAGATCCAGTTCCACATTTTATTTTAGAAGCATCGCTACATAGCCGTCACCGATAACAGCTTTAGCAACCCATTCTGTTCGTGTGGGAGCATGAGTTTCGGATGTTTCTCCGAAAATAGTTTCTGGTACCATGTAGATTTCTGGTACTTAAGACGACTTCGATCCTAGCCTGCAACGTGGACTTTAGAGCACCTTTGGTTACCCTCTACACACTTTTATTGCAACTTCTAACAAATATTGGTCTAGTAGGTAGTGTGCTGGCTTATTAGACGTAAAGCCAGGGTTCGAGTCCCAGGCCAGACATCAAAAATAAAAAAATACAAAAAAGTATTTTTTCGTCGATTTTTTCTCTTTCTCTTCTTGAAAAGTTTCTCAAAAATCTGTCATTCGGAGTCGACTTTAAACTCTAGGTCCCGCCACTTCTGTATAAAATTAACACACACAACATAAGTGGTGTGAGAAACTGCGGGCTTCTTGGGGACGATTGTTGTAGACTGTCTAATGGTGAAGGTATAGCACTGGCCACTTTATAGTCACCAGCAGCAACTGCTTTCCTTACCGTACGCATCTTCGCTCTTTCTACATTTCCTAAACCTGCACAATGCACTGCATGAGTAGGGGTCATCCCCTGAGTGCAGGTTTAATAAAAAAAAAAAATGTAAGTCCATTTCAATTAAATTTTAAACACTTAGACTACAGAATAGCCAATGTACTGATGTTGACACATTCCTTTATATTGGACGACAGATGTTGGCATAGAGGAAATTGAATTGAATTGAATATTGATTTTTACTTTCTCTTTCAAGTTGGTTTTCTTTAGTTTTTTTTTTACATTTTGCTCTTTAACAAGTAAAATCAATCCGTAATGGTTTCCTAGAATCGAGTATTGTTTTTATGAAATCCTTTAACTACTAAATAAAAGAAGTGAAGAAACGAATTGCAAATACAGAAAAGAGCAGCAATAAAATGAGAACCAAAAAGCAAAATAAAAATCAATTCAAGTGGATGGACGCATTATCTTGAAAAGCTGTTAACTCGTTACTTATAAAAGTTAATTTTTTTTTTTTTTTTGATTCTTTTTAGATGCGATTGACTTATATTTTTTAGATTATTTCTGAATTGAATTTTAAGATTTAAACAATCTAATGCCCACAGTTACTTACTTCCAATTCCCAATTATCTATTGTCCGACTATGTACCGATAAACGTATATTGAATGAGATTTAAATGGGGCAAATTCAATAGAACTCTATTCAAACCTAATATGTTATACACACATACATACATATCACGGTGCGACAGTGAAAATACACTCGAGTAACTACATAGTCTACGTTGTTCAGTTAGTTAAGTAGAACTTAAAAATACCTTTTTTATGTATCTCGGACCCTCTAAACTTGTTTTATGTGACAAAAACTGTTTTTTTTCGACTTTGCGTACAAAATTCTGGATTACTCAAACATTTCTGACCCGATTTCCAAAATTTAAATCTTCTTAGAAAGGGGAGGTATGGACCTTTAAAACGTTGTGCATTTATCTATTCTTCGCCTTAATGAGATTTGACGAGATTTGATGAGATAAACTTTGAAAATTGGAATTTTTTCATATTTTTGCAAGTTTGTCCATTTATAGGAGCAAATTTTAATAATAAATATAGGATAAGTGATAATATTCTTAAAGCCTATTCTCTTGTGGAGAGATTGAGTCATAATTTGATCAAATCGGACAAACATTGCCGGAGTTATTTTTTGAAGAGTCTAACAGTCAAGTGATATATTTTATCTCATCAAATGAACTTTTACTTCAAACATTTTCAGAATTTTTGATGGATCTTGATTGGTTATCACAAAATGTGTTAATACACGTTTGCACGACTTCTAGAAGTTTTGCAAATATTCTTATTTCTCTTGGCGTAAACATTGGGCAACTTCCGGTGGTCCCTCAAACTTAAAACTGACACATTTTCCGATAAACAATCAAGATCCTACCAAAAATTTTGAAAATTTTTCAACCGAAAGTTCACATATATAAGATCACATATATAAAAAATATATCTAGACTGTTACTCTCTTTAAATAATAACTACTGTAATTTCTGTCCGATTTGATCAAACCGAGTGTCAATCTCTTCGCAAGATAATGCACTTTCAGAATGTTATCACTTATCACTTCAATTCTGACAAGTACTGTACTCGGTGGTCGAATTGACCCATTGTCCTACGTCCTAGCTGCTCACACCACTTATGTTGTGTGCGTTAATTTTATACATGAGTGGCGGGACCTACAGTTTAAAGTCGACTCCGAACGACACATTTTTTGAGAAGCATTCCATTGCTATTATAAACGGACAAATTAAAAAAATATAAACAAAATTCGCTTTTTCCAAGTTTACCTCATCAAATCTCATAGTATATTAAGTCAAATAAGAGATATATGTATACAGTTTTAAAGGTCCATCTCTCCCCTTACCAATAAGATTTAAATATTGGTAATCAGGTCAGAAATATTTTACTAATCCAGAAATTTGTGCGTGAAGTCTATAAAAACAGTTTTTGTCAAATTAAAAAAGTTTGAAGGGTTAGAGAAATATAAAAAAAATATTTTTCAGGTCTACTCAACAAAACTCACAACATACACTATGTTATTAGCCGAGTGTATTTAGTTTTTTTTTATTTTGTCGCAGAGTGTAATTGGTCATCACAATCTCTCAGTTAGTCAATATTTTCCAACTTTCGTTTTGATGCCTGACCAGGGATTTAGCTCGGTCCTTTCGTCTAATAAGCCAACAACCTACTAGACTACGGCGACTTAATAATACTTTTTTATACGAAACAGATATTTAAATATCAAGTGAGCCATCTATAGGTTTATATTTAAATCTCTCAATACTTATGTCATTCTTTCCTGATTCAAAATTCTTTTTTTTATAATCACCACGTTGCTCAAGCGTAAATCGATTCATAACGTTCAGTGGAAACTATATACCGAACCTTTTGACAGAATATAATGCTATGGCATGCCCACCCATTAGAAACTCATATTAATAAGTTTTCTTTCACCAGAGACAACACAATGCCTTTCAATTCAATTCCGTCTTTCTCAACCTAAATAAATATTTTTTTAGTAATGAGAAGGAAAATATTACAGTTACGGGTAACGGTTTTAACAAAAATCGATGAAGTAATTAAAAATTGTAAAAAAACTTGACGAAGCCATTTTTCTTACTTGCTTTCTTTATAGTCCATTTCAACATTTTAGTCAGGATTCTGGTTTGACTTATCCTACCACCCCTAATTCTGTGTTAACACTGGACGGTTACTCTTCGTCGAATCGACGAAGTTCATTTACACTTTATCTTATAATTCTTTTAAATTTTACCAAATTTCGATTTTGTTTTCAACAACGATATTTGATAATAAAAACTTGCAGGCAGTAGACGAAAAAAAAAAATTGTCTATTTGACGAAGAATAACTTTACTGTACAAATATGACCATCCAGGATTAAAAAAATGCCTCGGGTACGTTTAATCACTACAGGGTGGCTGATATGTATTGCAACCAACTTTAGGTTGTTATCATTTGCAAACCGCTCGTCTGACAGCTGACAGATTTATTCCAGTGACAGTTCATTTTATTATTCACAAGCTTACAAAAGCATTTTGATCTACTGCATACAGAAAAAAAGTTATTCGCCCACAGGGGACTATCGTTGGAGCCCTCCACCTTTTAAATTTGAATAAATCTTTTGTTTCTCGTACCATTGCTCGTTACCGTGATACTGACAATGTTACATCGCGTTCAAAAAGTGGACGAAAAAAAACGGTAACAATACCAGAAATTATCCGAATAGTGAAGGCAAGCTTCGATTGAGATCCACGACGCAGTAGTAGAAAAATTGTACAAGCTTTCTTAATTAATCAGCATTGTTTATAAAAAGAGTGAAATTTGGCCATACATAAAAGAATTCTATGATAAAGTGTAAATTAGCTTCGTCGTTTCGACGAACAGTAACCAATTAGGGTGAAAGTGTTCGTCGATTCAACGAATAGTAGATGAGTAAATGTCTACGGATAATTATATCCATGAGGGGCATACCTATTCTTTCTTGAAAATTTGATTTATCCTTGGAACTTATGCCAGACGATGGAAAAACAGATTTTTAAACAACTTTTCATGACAATCTTACTTACTTTCAGAGTTTTTGCCAAAAGTCTGCTGCGAGCAAGACTCCAGAAAAAAAATTTATTTTTTTATCGGTTTCTTCCAGATGCCTGATTAATCCGTTTTATGCAATCCTATTATAGACAGTGTGCATCGAACTGGTAATAGTAATGCAACTAAATATGTACCAAAATAAATGCCATGCAAAGAAGTGCTTATTTTGGCTGCAAAATCACGCCAGATCTTGGTTTCAAACCCTCATTTTTGGATCGGATGCGGAAATTATAGCCAACTCACAATAAACCGAAGACCTAACGTAGAAGTTTTCTATCAAATACTCTCGAGGCTGCCGCATCAGTGCGTAATAGTATTCATGCCTCAAAGCCATAAAGAAACATGTTGAGAATAAGGAACTTGCAGAGTATTACGGGAACACTGTATTAAATTATGAGGCGTTTTGCCAAAATATATTCGTCTGTAGGGTATTTACATTGAAGACACAACGTTCGATGATAAACTTCGTGTCAACTGCAGTTCATAGTGGAACTAATTGGCCGCCATTAGTATTGTTGATTTTATTCGACGCCACGAGCTACTTAATACTACAATATAAACAAACCCCTAGAACCAAAAGAAAACCTAAAAACTAAAAAATTTTTTAATACAAAATTATTCATTGATTCATGACTTTGTGATAAGTTTAGTATCAGCGACGTCATCAACTTTATAACACACTGAAAATTTTCCGAAACAGCAATAACCTCAATGCTTTTATAAAAGGAATCACTCACTCACACTCACTTACTTTAGTTTGTACGTTTCGCAACACTTCATACCACACACTGTAGCTATTAGAGATGCCAATCGGGAAATCTAAAACCTCGAAATACCGGGATTTTCGGGATTCACAAAAAAAATTTTATATCAAATGACTTCGATAATAGTATCTCAGATGAGAAAAACGCTACTTCCATTGATAAAAAATTATTTGATGCCATCGAGGAATGCAAAAGCCCTATCAAACGAATTAATGGGATAACTAATTTAGATACTCAACTGTCCAAACAAATAGATTTATTAACATCAGGAGGTAGTAGTGGTGAATATTTACAAGCTGCATATAGCTATCTTGGAAATATTTTACTAACAAATGTTGATTGCGAGAAGTGTTTTTCAAGGGCAGCGTATGTTGATAACAAAATTCGTTCAAGCCTATCAGATCACATGTTAGATGCTTTAATCTTTTTGCTAGAATCCAAATAATTTTCTTAAAACTATGGATATGTACTCGTATGAATAATTTTAATTTTTCATTTTTAAATTCGGGGTTTTTAAAAATCGATCCCGTTTGGCATCCCTGGTAGCCACATTATGAAGTAGAAAATTCTTCAATATAAAAACGGTCAATATTGAATGAGTTATTGTATGAATTTATGATTATTGGATTGCCAGAATGTATAGAATATTGAAAATAACACAAAACGTATGTATTTTATGGCATAAAAAGAAATGAATGTCGTACATTGTAGGCAGAGGTAAAAGGAGGCCTAGAAGTGAAAGTAGTTGGGGTTAAAATAACAAAATTATTAAATCAATGATTTATATTTTATAATTTATATTTCATAATGCCATTTTTATTTGTTACAATATTTATTATTGTTTGTATTGTTTGCATTGCTTTTATTTAAATTTACGCAAGATTTTTATTTGATCAACCACATTACAAAACATTTGACAATGTGATACGTACCAGAGATTCAGCAATGAATCGTTTTTCCGCTACTCATAAGCACTCATGGAATTTTGAGTATGTGCGAATCAACAGAATTGAAATTCAACTACTCTGATTCATTCGTACTCGCTACAACATTGATTTACAAGTATAAGTAGCAATGAGTATAAATACAACGTTGAAATCAAACTCACAACATTCGAAATGTGTTTGATTCATATGCTTCATACTCATTCTTATTCATAAATTTAGAAAAATACTTATAATACTTATAAGTCATTCGAGTGGCTCGAATCATTCATCAATATTTACAGCCTTTATTGTTGTTGCATATACAAGCAAAGAAGAAAGGAAAGACAAAGACAACAAGCAAAGCATACCAACAATCTTCTTGTAAGCATAATAGTGTACGTACACGAATCATACTTATTTTGTGCTTTGTGTAAATCTTAAGTAGAGACGAGTTAAAGTCAATAACATCATGCGTATTGTTAAGTATGAATACGACGAGTATGAGTAGTCCGAGGGCTGGAAAAACGCTGCCGAAATTAATTTGGTGTGATTAAGGTTTAGAGCTTACCAGCCCTCCGCAAAGAAATACACACCTTACGCCAATCTCGCGGAAGGAGAGTGGTTGAGGAATAAATGGGATGGGTTTAGTACATATGGGACAGTGATGGTCAATCGTGCACTCTGTTGTTAGAACAAAAGTGTCTTTCGAAGACTTCCACCTCTGGCCCAGGCAAAAAAAAATTCAGACAGTCATGGTATAACTTTATGTGAGTATTTAGGGGGTCATTTCGAAAATTTTTTTAAAATTTTTAAAATTGTTTAACATTTATGTCAATAGATAAAAAATTATACATACGTCAACAAAAACATACCCGGGTATGTTCATATATTTTATATGGAAATTCTTTTGTTGCTAAGTTTATTTCTGTTTTACTTACGTTTTGTAGTTGCATTGTTTTGTTTCTGTTTAAGTTTCGATTTGTTTGTGCTCTGTTGCTATATT
This sequence comes from Sarcophaga peregrina, assembly GCA_014635995.1. NCBI lineage: Eukaryota > Metazoa > Arthropoda > Insecta > Diptera > Sarcophagidae > Sarcophaga > Sarcophaga peregrina. The sequence continues at coordinate 52,855,134 of CM025793.1, read as the reverse complement.
CTTGGTCATTCAAATATATCGACCTTCCAAGAGCAAGCGGCATTTTTGGGATATAAGCCGCTTTATATGTTTCGACAAGAGAAACACGGAAACACCCGTCAATAGTGCAAAAAACTGACAAAGCTGCAGCCATAATCAACTTATATTTAATGCTGAATGATAATTTACGAAGCAAAGACGTACCAGTTCTAAATGTGTTAGGTGATGAACAGTACGAGTATTTGACTCCATTTCATTCTATCCAATGAAGGGACAAATTTATACTGGATTGGCGGCAACCGGCGAACGGGAAAAAAACTTAGGCGAGAGGGTAGTAAAGGACGTGTGCGTCAATCTTTTTCATGGAAGTGGACAGAATATTGTTTGTGATAATTTCTCCACAACTTATAACTTACCGAAAAGTTTAATAATGGTCAATTATGAAATATTTGCTTATATAAACTGAGTCAATGTGTAATGATGTGTTTAAATTGCAATTTTACTAATTTATGGAAAACTTCAATAGAAAATTTTTTAATTGCTGTTATACACTTATGTGTACTAAATAATAAAAAAAAAATATCTGCTGTCGCATTCGCTTTGGTTTATACTATAAAACTTTTTAAATCTACAATTAAATTGTATTTAATTACACGATACGGCAGTGAAAGTACACCCGAGTGTAATAATCTAATAGTCTAAATGATTCACTAGGTTGAGTAGAACTTAAAAACACTTTTTTTATTTTTCTTCAATTCTCCAAACTAGTGGACAAAAACGGTATTTTTGATCTTTTCACACAAAATTATTGATTACTCAAATATGTTTGAACGTATTTTAAAAATCAAAAGTTTTTTTAGAAAGGGAAGAGTTTAGGCTTTAAAACGTCCAAACTTACTATATATGACCTCTTATTGGCTATTCTTAATTCCAAAACACGAAAGGAGACGGATTAGCAAAGTTTATGGGACCTAAATGGAAGGACTCCCACTTTGATAAGGAGACGTATAAATTGATGTTGGCGTCTTTCCATACGACTGGCGGTATTGTCGAGGAAATGGTGAGCAGCATATAGTAAATCTCGGTGGCTAAGACGGTAAAGCAAATATAAGAGATAACGAACATAGCGGTTAAAAAAGTTGGAACATGGCTTGACTAGGCAGGTTTAGCACTTGCTGCACATAAAACGGAAACCGCATTTATAACTGGCAGAAGATACTGAGGAAAATAGAAATGATCGTTGGAGGCACTAAGACGAGGATCGTGTATCGTCTAATCGCGATTGGACAAATAAGTGGGACAGTGCTCAGAACAGTGTCTGATGAAGCGATATTGGTATTGGCAAAGGCAATACCGATAGACATATTGGCGGATGGATTGAGGTGGAAATAATTCCGCCGTCTCGAGTATCGAGGACAAAAATCAGCTATGAAAGCGGAGGAACGAAGGACTTCAATGCACAAATGGCAGTCTGATGGCAGCACAGTTTAAAAGGAAGACGGATATTTCGCCATATCCCTGATGTAGCCCCTTGGATGGAGAACGAACATTGCGAGCTGAATTACTCCGTGATTCATTTCCTTGCTAGTCATGGGTTCTTCAGAAAGTATCTGCACAGATTTGGACATGATACTTCCCCTATATGTCCAATAAATGAGGTGGAAGATGTGGAGCATATTCTAAAAGAGTTTTGAATCAAATCGGCTTATGAAAATGTTGTTGAATTGTAGGATTCTATGGAGCCAATACAACCAAGGAATGACTGAACTTATGTTAGAAATCCGAAGTCTGGAAGAGCGCAGTTGAAATTAATTTAGTGTGATAGAGGTTTAGAGCATACCAGCCCTCCGCAAAGACATACACACCTTTCAGCGGTCTTGCGGAGGGAGAGTGGTTGAGGAATAAAGGGGATGGGCTTAGTACATTTGCACCAGTGATGGTGAATCGTGCACTCTGTTGTGTGTGTTAATTTTATACATAAGTGGCGGGTCTACAGTTTAAAGTCGACTCCGAACGATAGGTTTTTGAGAAACTTTTCATGGCAATTATATTTACTCTCAGAGTTTTTGCCAGAAATCTGCTGAGAGGAAATCGCCGAAGAAATACTTTTTGTATTTTATTTTGATGCCTGGCCTGAGACTCAAACACTGGCTTTACGTCTAATAAGCAAACACACTACTTACTAGACCATGGCGACTTTTTTATAAATGAAAATTTTTTAATTGCGTGAAGCCCTGTCGGTTAACGAACATTTTTTAAAATTTTAAAAACTCACGGCGTGGCAACACTCATGCTTAAGTCTCGCAATAAGGCATCAGCTGTAAACTCGTTGTTTCGGCGAGTTTCACAGCGAGTACGAGTAAAATTACCACAGCGTAAACAAAATAACTAAACGCCAAAGAGAAGAAAACAATTTTTCCATGGTAAACGAACAGCGACAACAAATCGAATAAATCTACCACAACATTTTAAAAGAAAACAAAAACACGGACATTGATTTTAAATAAAAGCGGTTATTTACGAAACGAAACGAACAGTTAAAAAAGGAATTTTAAAAAAAGTAAAGTGCCAATATTATGTAGAAAAAGAAAATACAAAAATGAAGGAAGAATATTTAGAAATCGAAGAACTCGATTTTAATACGCACTTCGATGATCAGCCACACCAAAGTGAAACAACGCAGCAACATCCGAATCCAGTGGAATTCCCATCAACACATCCCACAGATTTTGATGGTCAATATGATGATGCAATGCTAAGGAAGTTATTAAGGAAATTTCAAATGAGTTTCTTGTATCCATTTTTAAAAGGTAAACAAACAAAAGCCTTAATTCAATTCTGTTGTCTTTTAGTTTCTTAGTATCGATTTTACCACGCAAATTGTAGAATCTCGACGAGAGAGCGAGTGGCTGATATCAGCTGGTTTTTTTTTTCTTATTTTTTTTCGATTATTCAGAATTATGCTGGAGTGAGCGAGCACAAGATAGAAGTGTGTGGTTGATTAACCAGCCATATATTATGGGGTGATTCAAAGAAAATAAAACTATAATTTAGAAAAGCATGAAGTAGTAGAGCGCCATCTATTTGTGAAATTAAAAACAAATATTTTACGAGAATAGCGAAATATTCAATTCACCAGCTTCAACTGTCCATAAGTTTAAATACTCATTTTAAAAATGAATTTAACCTTTCTGCATCCCTAGGATATGTGCCCTTCCTATGACCCAACATTAAAATGTAAACAAAATTTCATATTTAATATAAGAAATCCATTTTTTATTTAGTATAATAAGAAATAATTAAAATAAAAAGGCCCTTCCTGAGTAATTCTTACATACATAATTGGCCATTACAACTCTTCAGTCAAGGTTACGAACTAGCTCCTCACACCATTTATGTTGTATGCGTTAATTTTATACCTGAGTGGCGGTACCTACAGTTTAAAGTCGACTCGGAACGACAGATTTTTGAGAAGCTTTTCATCACAATTTTATTTGCTCTCAAGGTTTTTGTCAGAAACCTACTGGGATTTGAAATTGGGCCTTACGTCTAATAAGCCAACACACGATTTACTAGACTACGACGACTTCTGAGCAATTATTCTTAATAATTATATTTTTAATACTAACGTATATCAAATTTAGGAATTTTCGTGACAATTTATACATAAAGTGACCGTTTGCTCTTTGTAAATAAATTTTTTACAGGAATCACATTTGGTGGAATGCTTATTTGAATTCCCTTCATGTTGACAAAAGTAACATCTCTGAAGAATGCGAAGCACTTGTGAGATCTTGAATATTTTTGACAAGTTTTCTTCCTGATAGTCCATGTGGCAAAACTTTTCTTCGCAAAATATGCTCGCTTATTAGCTGATCTGTAAGTTATACTAAATAATGCCTGGGTCTGAAGTTTTTCCAGGCATGATTCATATCAGTCCATATGACGTAGGAATTATATGACGCAACAGGCAAGCGCATCAACTATAGCTTCCGTTTGCTTGTGATGATGCATTATTTCAGGTTTTTTTTCAGCATCTCTTACACCAGCTGAATGATGAAGAGAACTTAACATCAGAACGAATTTATTTTTCTTTTTTGGAATATAGGATGCTATAGTTATATCATTTGAAAGCACAAAATCGGAGCGCAATACAGACTCTATTTTCATATTCAGATTTTTTGTTTTTACGGACTGTCCCAACTAATCTAATATTCGGAGAAAGAAGTCCAATAGCGAGTTTGTATGTAGTAAAAAAGTTATCACATGTAATTGCGCATCCCTTTGGGAGAGGATTTGATAAAGTTAGGGTCATATAGATTCAAAGGATATTAAATGTGTATAAATCGTGTTTTGAAATGTGGAGGGGGGAAGGAAAAATTTAAATTTCACTGTTTTCTTTTAAAATCATAGTTTTTGTACCTGTGATGGATGAATTATAGTCTCACGATCATATCTTATGATTAAAGGGAAAAAGTTTGCGTTTGAAAATCAAAATTGGGTCAAATTGATCCAAGGAGTGCAGAAGGGTTAAAGAATTAATGTTTACAAACCATGTAAATGTTTATATTCCTAATAATATTGTTACGTTTTTACAACTTTTAAAACCGTCTAAAATATAAGTTCGTGATTGCAAACAAATTAAAAATGAATTCATGTTTAGTTTCGATTAAATTCTTTATTGTTCGCACATGTAAGCCAATATTTCCAACTTGTTGGTTGTTCTTTTCTGCTCACACCCTTTGCATAAGCCAGAACACTTGTTCGTTAGATCTGTATAGCGGAGATCTTTAAACCACGACTGTTCTCTTCACACGCAACTCGTCTTCACACAAGACTGACAGAATACTTACTCGTTGTTTGCTTTTTCTAACATTTCTATTTGCTTACGTAAATAGTCTGACCAACATTCTTGAAGTAGCATGTTCGTGTTTTTTCTTTCTCGAGAACTCTATTGCGACTTCATTGTTGTTTGTGTATTTTGTTCGCATTATTTGTTGTTGCGTTTGCCTACTGCCTACTTGCTTATCCCCCTCTCTCGCATACTGATGTTATTGGTTTAATTGTAACAATTTCGTTGTATTTGTTTGTGTAGCTTCTGCTCATTTTAATTCTAAACGATGTACGCTGTTTTTATTTTCGTAACAATATTTAAATTACACTGGCGCCAGCGATTTCCATGAACCAATGCAGTTAAGAATTAAACCATCGCTTTGCGCCATTGAATCACCTTATTGTACATCAAACCTGATACTAAGAATATATAAATTTGCATATATTAACACGTGCTAACTATATTTTCAGTGTGTGATATAACATATCGCAGTTTAAGATATTTGTCCGTTGAGGATATCAATACCGCTATACGCAGTGTTGGTCATCGAGCTGAATTTCGTGAAAAACTATTCGCCTGGAGACGTAAAAGGGTAAGAATATATTTTACAAGTTTTTCATATGCGATTATAAAATTAAATTGTTTTAAATTTTAAAGTATCGGACAAATGACGTCATAATAGAATGTGAAAAAGTGAATGCACAAAATATTAATGCTGCTGAACAAATGTCAACAATTCCCATTACACCTTTACCAAACTCGAATATCATTAACTCCAATAATAATAACAATAGTGAGAAATCTAGTCACATGCACTACAGCAAACATATCGCAAACATTTCCAACGGTTACAGCACAAACTGCAGTTATCCAACCGGAAATGGCAACCTCTTCTACGAATAACAACAATCACTCGAGTAATACTTTTCAAAATGTGATTAAACCATTTAAAAGGGAATTATCCTATTTGGATTCCTCACTACAAGATATAATCGATGAGCTACCAACAGAAATCGATTTCGAAGTTGAAGCGAAAAGACCAAAACTCTTTGAGACCACTGTTGAGCTAAGGGAAACTCGTTTAAATGTACAATTGGTAAGGCAATCGCAAAATTGTTGAGCAGTCGGTTAGGCTTACTAAAGAAATTGTTTTCACATTTTTATTTCCAGAATCTCGAGGAACTTATAGATGCCTCTTTATTTGGTCCCGGTTATGAAAGCCTTCTATCAAAAGAATGGCTATCTGCTGCGTAAACATCGTGACGAATTAATACAAAGCATAGTCGATTATGTTATAACACATGAGATAAAATTGCACTGTTCGGACTTTAATAAAATTGCCGACATGATTATAAGCATTTTTCCCACAGAAGAGGACTCTAGGGTATGTAAAAATCCGTGTTATTAATTTTGATAATTTTACAGTTTTATGTAGTTTTTATTCATTAATTTGAATACAATTATAAATTCGTATCTTATTATTACAAGCTGAGTAACTTCAGAAGTATAGTGTAAAAGACCATAATGACGCACAGTGGTCTAAGAGGCCAATCTAGCTGGAAAAAAGTCACAACTTCTCTTCGGAAGCAGCTAGAAGTATGCAATTTTGAAGTTATGCATTTCCCAATGAAGACATTCTTTGCTTCAAAAGTGGGCATTGTACGTAAAATGGGCGTGGTGTTGTAGGTAAAGAAGAAAATATGAAAATTTTTAAAAGAACAAATTTTCAGCAATTACGAAATTTTCACCACCTTTTGTATTCCACTAGGTTCGAACAGATATATTGCAATAACACAGAAAACGATATAGGAATATTAATATACAAAATAATACTCTTTTATTTAAATTATTCTACATCTTCCTGTATGAAAGGATCTAAAAGTAACGAAATCTCTTCATCACATTTCTTACCTTGTTGAAAAAGACGAAATTAATGGGTCTGATGACAAAAGCACATATTTGAAAAGATCTTCCATTGTTTTCTCTCGTGACATTTTTCTAGTGTGCTATTCGCGTATAAATCTGAAATCTTTATTTCCACATTAATTGCATAACCAGATGACATAGTTCTCAAGATTATTCCTAGTCTTTTTATTAATCTGTCATTTACTCCTGTTATTTGTGAAGCTAAGGAGGAGTAAAAAATTTTAAAATATAAATTTTTAGGGTTCGTAACCCAGGTCAAACATTAAACCACCTCTCAGCAGATTTCTGGCAAAATTTCTGAGAGTAAATAAAATTCCCATGAGCTTCTCAAAAAATCTGTCATTCGAAGTCGACTTTAAACTGTAGGTCCCGCCACTTATGTATGAAATTAACACACACACAACATAAGTGGTGTGAGAAGCTAGATCGAAATCCTGACTGAAGGGTCGTAATGACCAATTACGTATGTATCTAGGTATCCTATTTCCTATGCTCATTTTCAAAAAACCTAAAGAAATTAAATTTAAACGAATTACTTAAAATTATTTTATTTACATCGAAATACTTTGTTTCGGAACGAAAGATCCACGTGTGATAAAATAAAAAGCCCAAAAGAAAGTTTAAATAGATGTAGCGAGTCATGACGATCTTTTAACCAGCTGGTTAAGGTTAATGCTATAGAGCATTATACCCTTCCACTAAAAGTTTTCAATTGCCTGAGTTGTTGCTCTTACGGTCCGTAATCATAGGAGTTTTCTTATTGGATGGCTACCGGATGTATTTATCCTTTTCAAAGCCGTCGAGTGATGAAAGATTCGATGTCCGTTTAACATTGGTAATCGATCAAAGTCTGATAGGATAGTGTCCCAGTTGACTTCATTAAGGCGACTAAACTTTTATAAAATCCCCCGAGTAAAAAATCTTAAATTATTATTTTATGATTAAAAGGAGAAGGTAGCTACGTCATACTGCTAACAGTAAGTTTGTTAATTTTATGTATGAGTTGCGGAACCTTCAGTTTAAAGTCGATACCGAACGAACGATTTTTAAGAAACTTTTCATTGCAGTTTTATTAACTTCCAGAGTTTTTGCCAGAAATCTGTTGAGAGGAAGTCGCCGAAGAAAAATTTGTTTCACGTTCTGTTTTGATCTGGTCTTTGACCTTAACCTCACATCTAATAAGCTACTAGACTACGACGACTGTATTACGTGTATTTTTACAATTTGATTGTGTTGCACAAAATTAAATTGTTTTCGTTTTAAGCAGTTACTCTAGTTGGTTAAACTAGTTTTCAGTCACAAATGAAAATATTTCGAAAAAACCGAACAGCAAATTTGCATAAAAGATTTTAGATACTTCAAAGAGATGCTTGACCTACTGACAGTGACATACGGAATTTTTTTTCTATTTCTTTAGTTTCGTTTAGAAAAACTAATCGTAATCTTGCATTATTTCATTGATCTTTTTGAATGTTTATGTAGTTACAAGATCTTTGATGTAAATTAACAAATTTTTTAACTTTCGGTGAGTTTTTAAATTTTCTATAAAACATCGAAATAAGCCGGCAATATTCTACCTTTTTATTCAAAGGTAGATAACTGTTCCCAAAGGAATGACTCACACAAATAACACTGTTTCCTGCCGACAATTTGTAACCGAAAGTTGAAATTTCCGTAAATAAAATTTTAATTTAATTACCAACACTCGCTTGACATTTGTCGTTGTAAACAAATTTTGGACATTTCATGACCCGTTGCTTGAATTTGTTTTCATCAGAGTGGTGGTGTATTCTGAAGCCGTATAAATCAAACACTTGAAATCTGAACATCTAATGAAATAAAATACACTAAAAATGTTAAATTTAATGTCCGAATGCCGCTTTCTGCGAATTCGAATTTATGCGATTTTAAGCGAAAAAAAATTTTTTTTCAGATTATTTATAAATTTTAAAATGTACTTTTTAAACTTTTGCACCATTTTTAAATTAAATTAAGTTTGAATCACTGACATAATCATTATTGTTAATCCTACCTTAAGGGTTGTCAAAGCTGTTGATTCAGAAAGCGGCAGTCGTTTCTCTGCGGTTTGAAAAGCTTTTTTATATGGGAAGCTCTTGTGAATGTACGCTGTAGTTCGAGCCTGTCACTTAATACTATCAGATCTCTATGCCGAATAGCTTGTAAAAATCAATCATTCTAGTTTGTTTCTAATTGGAAAGGCGATTGATTAGCATCACATTGTTCTAACTATGCCAATAAAAGCCTTTAAAAGTCAATCCTTACTTATGATTTGAAGAATCTTTTATTTAAAGAAACTGCTCCTTTTTAATGACTGGCACTTTAATACTCTTATTCAGAAGAAAGAGTTAAACTTTCAAAAAATTCGTTGATATAGTTCCCTACATATGTATGGACTACTTGATGGTCGAACCAATTCTAAAACGATGCGGAATGATTGATTGGACATTCATAATTGCAGACTTCAGTTATTATTTTTTTGGATCAATTTTTTTTTTTTTCTGTAAATTATGAATTGATATTTTATTTTTGTTTACTTTTTTTTTAGAAGTTTTTTTTTATTGTTTAAGAAAATGAAATAAATACACTTTTGCTGATTTTTTTATGCGATTTTGTTTTAATTTTTCAATTAAAATTTGCTTTTATGCGGTTTTTATGCGATTTTTTAATGCAATTTCGCTTTGATTTTGCTATTAATGATTTTATGCGGTTTTTCAGGATTTTAGAATGAATCATTAATTTTTATATGAAGCTAGAGTATCGTCTTATGCGAATTCAGTTTATGCGAATTTTTTTTGGTACGCATATATCGCATAAAACGAGACCTGAGTGTACTCGTATTACATTAACTTTTTTCATCAAGTTTACTTCATTATTTCTTTCTTATTTCCGATTTTATTCTCTTACAGGATTATTATTTTATAAATCGCAAAGGAAAACGTAATCCCAATGGTCGTCTCTACACCAAATACTACAATACTTTGAAACGAATGAGAGTACGCGACATCCATCAAGAATTCACCCAGGAATCAACATTACAAGATGATACAACATCTACAATAATGACCACGACATCGGCGTCAGCGACTGCATCACAACTGAATACGATGCTAATGTTGTCGTCATCCTCATCATCAAATGCTCTAAGCACATCGACAGCCAACAATAATAACAATGGTAATAACAACAATATTATTAATAACGATTGCAACAGCAATAACAGTAACAGTACCGGCAATCGTACACAAATTGAGCTGGTTGAAGATGAATTTCAAGAGCCTCGTCCAATTGGATGACTCTTCAGTAAGTGCCATAAAGAATTTCTTGCGTTGTCAAGGACTAGATTGGGATGATGTTAAAACAATGTGGACGAAAACTTATTTGGCACGACAAGAAGATGTTGAACACTCAACCATCAAGGATGTCTTACAGCAATGGCCGAAATATTTAAATGCCAGAGGCATGGAATTGGTAAGCAAATTTCATATCGTAGTTTGCTATTCAACAATTTAATTTTCTGTTCTTTTCCGTGCTTGCAGTTTGATATTGATTTTCGTTTGAAATTTTCACGCAATAAAGGGAATGCTCTTCATCGAAAATGGCAAATTTTTACACAAAAAATCTTCAGCTACTATCAAGGCAACATTAAGGATGATATGTGTAAAGGTTTATTTGCTTTATGCAAATCTAAACCGGGTAGAGGTAAGGCAATAGCTCTGTTAATCATATAAAACGTAAATGATTTCATTTCTTCTTCTTTTTCCTTAAGATACCGAAGACTATATTATTACCGTTCTACTCAATGCCATAATGTTGCCTATGGCTCGTTATCGTGATGCACTTGGTAATCGCCGTAAAATTTCGATTGTTGAAGCCGTTGACCTGTTTGCTATACGTGTACAGGCTCTAGAAGATTTGGATCAGAAACGTGAAGAGTTTTCCATTAAATACGGTGACATTCACAGCGACTATACACCCCTTATAGTGGTTGTGGGTGACAACAATATCAATATCCATGAAATTTATGTCCACTTTGATGTGGCTCTCTATGAAATGCCTGATTTTATTAGTGCCCTTGACTTGTTGCATGAAAATCTATCGTGTATTGAATTTACCATATCCCTCATCAAACGAATATTCATGGACATTTATTCAACGTTATTTCTATGAAATCACACTACCCGATGATATTAAATGTCCTTCCGATGAGTTCATTAATTACGTATTTAAAGTTTTAAACGCCAACCATTTTATTATTCGAATATTGATTTTATGCTCTCAAAAACCAAAGTGTGCGTTCACTTATCAGATACTCATTTACTCACAGTGTTTAAAATAATTCAAATATTTATCGAATCTGTAAAAATAAGTTTTTTATGATACTTTTTTAATGCAATGTCAGAAACAAAATTATTATTAAAAATAATTGTTCATTGTAACGAAAAACTCAATTAAGTTTAGGGCTATTATTACAACTTGGCTTTGAAATTGGCTTTAGTTAAAGGTAAATTTAGCTAAAGTGAACTTTAAAGTTACCTTTAAATTGTTCTCATTATTATAACCTCATGATAAAGTTAACTTTTTCAAAAATATGGCAGTGCCGTTAACATTGCTTTATTAAACAAGCTTTCATTTTTTAAACGCAGTGGCAACGACGGGGCTTCTGTTTTTTTATCTTTGCTCACTTTGTTTATGTTTGAAGTTGCCATATTGAAAACATCTATTTATATAAATATGAAAGTAGGTGAGGTGCCACGCCCACATACCCAATAAGTGTTTAATATTTAAAAAAATTGTTGCGCATGAGCCGAGGTAGGTTTCTAAGCTAATATGACTAATTTTCGGTAGGGGGCGCCACTGAAAATTACTTAAAATCAATTAAATCGTAAACTGTGCATTAAATAATGTTATGCTCTTTAGCAAAGTTGTTGCGCTGGTTCCACCACTGAAAATTACTTAAAATCAATTTAATCGTAAACTGTGCATTTGATTATGTTATGCTCTTTAGCAAAGTTGTTGCGCATGAGCCGACGAAGATTTCTAAATTGGTATGACCATTTTCCAATAGGTGGTGCCACTGTCGACGGAGATTGCTGCGATTAATTTCCGATAGATAGGGTCACTGAAAATTATTAAAAATGAATGACAAGCAATTGGTCGACCTACACCCCAAGCACGGAAGAAAAGAGCATTACGAGCCTCAAAATCAAACGAGCACAGTGGCTTGAAAATCTTCGAGTAAATGCCGCTGAGACGCGTTCGCACTTGAACAGAATTAGAAACTGATCGACTGCGTACTACTCAGGCCCGTTCATCTGAATCATCAGGACAACGGGAAACAAAATCAATAAAATGATTCAAAATTATTTGGATATTTGTGTAATGCCTTGTGTTCAAATTTATTTTAGTTGGGTGCGCAGCAACACGTGCATGGATCAGTTAGTATATTATATATGGCAAGTTCAAACATAAACTTAACTTTAAATCCTACTTTAACACTTAGCGGTCACTACTACCATATTATGCCCTTTTAATAAAAATTATAAGCAATTGATCTGCCCTTAAAAATATTCCTTTTAGTTTGCGGCAAGTTGTAATAATGACCCTAAGAGCTTTTTCTTATTTATAACAGCTAGAACTAAGTACTATAACTAACGTATGTAAGTTAAAAGTGTGCCATCTACACGTGTTTCTACAACTGACGCTTTGTTGAATCTATCTTTCGAAGTTATCTTTATGCTGGAAGTCTCTTCACTTATGAATATAATTAACGCACACAACATACCCTTGTGCGAAGATCCTAGGTCCTAATCCTTTATGAAGGATTGTAATTATAATTTATTTATGTATGCATGTATCCTTTGAAGCTTTTAGGGTTAAAATCAAATGCATTTAATACTTGTAGCGCTATTTTTGTGTTCATCTATGAGGTTTATAAGCAACCTGTTATAGAAAAGCAACAAATTTTTTTTCCTGTTTAGTTGCTAGGACAATTCACAGAATTGCGCGGATTTTGATCAATGTGCATAGCTTTTTTTATGAAACCAACACTCAGGGTATGGCTCCTACTCATGCAGTGCATTGTGCAGTTTTTTTTAGGAAAGGTGGAAAGAGGGAAGATGCAAACAGCAAGGAAATGAGTAGCGGCTAGTTGACTATAAAATGGCCAGTGCTATACCTTCATCATTAGACAGTCTACAGCAATCGTCCACAAGAAGCCCGCAGTTTCTCACACACGTTTATATCGGGTCTTCAAACATATACTTTGACAGGTTTTGATAGTCAACAACACCCATCTAATCGCTGTTACATTTGCCAGATTCATTTATTCAGCGTGGACGTCATTCAGCAACACGTGCAAATAATAAAGCTGTCATCAAAATGGATTTTCTGTTCAGGCAACGTTTCATGCGTCTCTCTGTGCCGAGAGGACTATTAGCAAAGTGTGAATTTTTCTTTGACAACGACGTTCACAGTCAACAGCGAGCGCAATAGGTTGAAGATTACCAACTTGTTTTGGCTTGAATTAGATGATCTGGTCACCAAGGACATGTGATTCCAACAGAACAGTACTACGTTCCACAAAGGCGATTTGATGACAGGTATAGGTATATTAGGGCGTCACCGTGGTCTAGTAGGTAGTGTGCTGGCTTATTAGACGTAAAGTCAGGGTTCGAGTTCCAGGCCAGACATAAAAATAAAATACAAAAAGTATTTTTTCGGCGATTTCTTCTCAGCAGATTTCTGGCAAAAACTCTGATAGTGAATTAAATTGCCATGAAAAGTTTCTCAAAAAAATCCGTCGTTTGGAGTCGACTTTAAATTGGAGGTCCCGCCACTTATGTATAAAATTAACACACACAACATAAGTAGTATGAGAAACTAGGTCAATAATCCTGACTGAAGGGTTGTAATGACCAATTATGTATGCGTATAGGCGAATAAGCCATAAAGCCATTGTGATTTAAAATTTTTGGACCTTTTAAAATTTTATTTTTCGCGGACTTCAATCAAAACCCTTTCCTGTACTAGTTTTCGTCTTCAGGTCGACAGTGAAATATGAATTTGCGCAGTGCAATGTTCGATTGTCCATTGAATAGATTCTAATCTTATTAGTACTATCGATTTACTAAGTCCTTCCACTTTTAGTAAGAGTAGTAAGCAGTTACCGGTTAAAAATATATTTTTAATATCAATGGATCAATTGAATTTCTCGGGAAGAAAAATTAATTTTTACATACGATTTCGGCTATATGGCCATTACGGCTAGCGTGTATGTCTGAAATACCAATTTTCATAAACTTTTGCAGCATACGCGATGATTATTCCGCCAATAACTCTCCGAATGTTGGTTTCTAGGTCTTTAATAGTCGCGGGCTTATCGATGTAGACAAGCGATTTTACATAGTCCAAAAAAAAAAAATAATCAAATTAAGTTAAATCGCAAGATATTGATAGCCAAATAATTACACAATGGCGATAAAATTTTTCTTTTATCAAAAGATACTTTTCCCTGTTGGAACAGGAGGCATATGGCATGTACCAATGACGACACCAACTCATAAAGCTCACCAAACAGTAATTTTCTGTAAATGTAATCAGTGGTGTTGTGCTAACTTTTTTTTACCAGAACTCGTTCCGGACTCTCGTTCACGGTTCGCAAAAACAAGCCGGTTCGAGTTCGGTTCAAACCCTTGTTTATAAAAATTCGTTAAAGATTAGAAGGAAAAAACCAGCAATCGTCATTAGAGAACTTATTGTGTAGCCTCAGAACATGTGCATACTGAGTTAAGTTTTTGTTAAAACTGCTATAAGGTTCTAAAAAAAACTTTGATTAGGTTTACTGCTTATTTCCTTATGGAATCAGATCTTTCTAGTCTCTGTACAAAATGGGTATTTTATCCCATCTTTCTTTGACAAATGAATGAAGTTTATGTGCCACCATTTGTTTGCCCCTCTGTAGAGGAATGTCAATCTGAACTTTTTTGTCACAATGCCTCGCATCTAAGGTACTCATAAGAGGTCGCGCTATCCCTACCAGCGTTAATGCACGACATAAAGTATATGCGGGTTCTTTACGTTTAGGTAATTATCATTCGATACTGGAGTCGTTAAGCGGCGTTTTTATGGCCGTTACTACCTCCGGTAGTAGGATTCAAATGTTTTTAAAATATTCAATATCCGACTTAATCGTGTGATTTGCACTATTCAAGAAGTACATAAATGACTTTTTCTGGGAGGTGTAAACCATTATCATAAGGGAATCTATCTGAAAGTCGCCGTAATCTAGTGTGTAATGTTTTGGCTTATTAAATGTCATATCACGATTCAAACTCCAGCTCAGACATCTCCAGCTTCGACGACTACCCCTCAGCAGATTTCTGACAAAAACTCTAAGAACAAATAAAATTGTCATGAAACGTCTTTCAAAAATCTGTAACTCGGAATCGACTTTAAGTTTTAAGTCCCAGCATTCATGTATAAAATTAATACCTACAACATAAGTGGTTTGTGAAGCTAGGTCTGAAGGGTTGTAAAGACCAATTATGCATGCGTATCGTTATAAAACCAGATTAGAAACCTGGTTCTGATATTGTTTAGCCAATAGACCAAATGAATGAAAATGATTTTGTAATAGCTTTCCGGCCAATTTTAGCTTTTAAGAGCTCTTCTTAAATGAACAAAATCCTTTTTTTTGTGATTTTCGTATTGTAAACATTTCTACAAACAATTTTCGTAAAACATAAAAAAAATTAGTAGTGAAAATAGAAAAACCATGCAAAAATTATAAAATCTATAGGACAGCATTGTTTTTAATTTTTTCAAAACGTCAGCCATTTCTCGTTATCAGAAATCATCTTTAGTTCCGGAACGCGTTCCTGCCAAAAAAGAAATTACCGGAACGACGTTCCGGAGCATTTCGGCTCGACAACACCACTGAATATAATGGTGTTTGCATAAAAGCTTGTAGATTATTCTCACTAATACTAAATCCGCTTTAATCTAGTAGGTAGTGTGTAGGCTTATTAGTTGTGAGGCAATGGTTCAAACAACAGGTTAGACGTCAAAAGGAAAATATGGAAAAACTAGATGACCCGTGCGAATATTTCGCACCGTTAGTTGTCATTTTTGTAACATAAAATGAAAATAATTAATAAAAATTTTATTAAAAGTATAAAAATATTATAAATTATAATACAAAATAGCATACTTATGTTTAAATGCTTTTGTAATACTTCTTTGAATACAATGTTAGAGGTAATGACATGATCATCGTTAACTCTTTGCCCGTACGAATCCTTAATACAAACAAAAATATCTTTAAACGTACGTACTCGAGAAAAAGCCACGTAAAACTGCCCATGTGAAAAGACCGGTTTTGGTAAATACAATCCTACCTTTTGAAGGGTTTGACCATGTGCTTTGTTTATCGTCGTAGCAAAAGCGACTTTCACAGGGAATTGTTTTCGTGTCATTCGGAAAGGCACAGTTGGATCAGAAGGTGTAAGGTTGATTCGGGGTATCAGTACAGTTTTATCGGCATGAATAATTTTTGCTGATATGATGTACTCTCCCAAGATTGTTACGATTAGACTGGTACCATTTATTAATTGGTATTACTACATTTCATAAAACAAACAATGCCATGACAATAACGACATTACCAAAATGGCTTCTACAATTTTAAATCTTATTATGTGGAATAGCATTACAATTAAGCAATCCTGTTTATCGCACTTGATCTAACAACTACTGCAAAGTATTGCCAAAACAGCTTTTTACAACTTAATATCCATATTATATATAACTGACTTAGTAATAAGCGACATTATATTAAATAGCGGTATTGCCAGAATGGATTTTAATACATACTTTATTATGTATAACTGCATTACTATTAAGCGACCCTGTATTACCACACTTGAACAAAAACATATAATCATAATGACAACAGTATTATCATGCTGGTCTATATAAAATATAATTTTTATCAAAGAAGATATTAGTTTTTCAATTTCTAATTATTTTTCGTCATTAGTGTTAGATATAAGCTTTAAAATGAGATATCATTTATTAAATTTGATGCAGCGATATGGGAGATATTTGCAACCGACAAAAGATAGTGCTTTAGAAATAATATATATGATGATATTTCTTTGATGACTTCCTCCCAAATATTAAATATTTATGATTTATTTAAATTTGCATTTCAAATAATTCATGAACTTTTCCATAATTTGTTGTACCATAGTAGAGAAGTCGTAATTTCACAAACTTCAGTTGAATGTGGCTGAACTTTAATAATATAATCATTTTAAACATTTCTTCGCAGCTACCTAAAGATTCAATAAAATGAATTGGCGACAGAATTTAAAATTAAATCGAATTTAATTCTCTTTAAGCCTCTTACCAAATAAACAATTTTCATTAACTGCGCTTTCAAATTCATTTGAAAAAATTTGAAACGTAAAAAGAGAAATTCAATGCTTACCTTCAACATTACGAACACACACATAGCAATAGAAGTAAGAAAATAACAGACGGTCCGATACGACTTTACAATACCCTTGTCGTGAATGTTTTAAAATTCAAGGATATTAAAGAAAAAATCATATTTCTTCTCATAATATTGCGTATGTATTGACATTACTTTTTAGGGTGTAAAGTGTATAATAAAATCCATGCTTTACCTTGAAATACACGAAATACACAGAAACCTCGCGTGCGTAATCATAACCGTATTCTTCTGAGAAAATTTCCGTTTTTATGGCTATCCCAACCGCCAAAAATTTAATTCCAACTCAACGCCGCATAATTTGAAACACCTGGTGACAACCTAAATACAATGACTTTAAATTAAATTGTTATGAAGCGGCGGGTGGAAAGTGAAAACGTGAGGTTGATTTAGAAAACTGTAACTAAAAAAGAACAAACTTAAGCGAAGAGTGGCAATAGAAAGTCATTTTTCTTTCACACCACAAGTGTTGAAAATTTCTTGATATTCGCTTTTCTTTCTCTTCCATTTTTTTTTCTTTTTAGCTTGGTGTAAATCATCATAGTCAGCTTTGACGCTGGCATCGTTATTACTATGATCTCCTTATTTCAATAGCTACTTCACGTTCAAAAGTTACAGTTTGTCCAGAAAATGTTTTGACTTCATTTGACATTTATTTCAATTTTAACAAACAAAATATGGGAAAATACACGGGAACTACAAAGTGAAATTAAAATTTTCATTAAAAATTTTTAATATCACCTTCTGCAACAAAATAAATAAACATAAATACACCCGGCTAATGACATTGTAGTGCAGGTTGTGAGTTTGTAGAGTCGATCTCAAATATATATTTTTTTTATATTTCTCAAACCTTTCCAAACTTTTGGTTATTTGACAAAAACTGGTTTTTTGGACTTCACGCACACACTTCTGGATTACTCAAAACATTTCTGACCCGATTCAATATTTAAAACTGTTGGAAATGGGAAGAGATTGAAGGTAAACTTGGGAAACTCGAATTTTTTTCATATTTTTTAAAGTTTGTCCGTTCATAGTAGCAAACTTTACTTAAAAAGTATGAAATAATTGGTAACATTCTGAAAGTGCATTATCTTGCGAAGAGATTGGCACTTTGTTTGATCAAATCAGACAGAAATTACTGTAGTTATTATTTAAAGAGTGTAACAGTCGTGTTATATTTTTTTATATTTCTCAAACCTTCCAAACTTTTTTTATTTGACAAAAACTGGTTTTTTGGACTTCACGCACACACTTCTGGATTACTCAAACATTTCTGACCCGATTTCCAATATTTAAAACTTGTTGGAAAGGGAAGAGATGGAGCTTTAAAACTATATACTCATATTTATTATTTGACTTAATATACTATGAGATTTGATAAGGTAAACTTGGGAAACTCGAATTTTTTTCATATTTTTTAAAGTTTGTCCGTTCATAGTAGCAAACTTTACTTAAAAAGTATGAAATAATTGGTAACATTCTGAAAGTGCATTATCTTGCGAAGAGATTGGCACTTTGTTTGATCAAATCAGACAGAAATTACTGTAGTTATTATTTAAAGAGTGTAACAGTCGTGTTATATTTTTTATATATGTGATCTTATCAAATATCCTTTCGGTTCAAAAATGTTCAGAATTTATAATGGATCCTGATTGTTTATCGGAAAATGTGTTAATTTAAGGCTTGCTCGACTTCCACGGTACGTCATAACTGGAAGAAAAATTATTTGAGTAAAAATATTTCCTTGACAATGCTGACCTATAGATTTTATTATTTTTACGTGGTTTTTCTGTTCTCACAACTATTTTTTTTATGCTTTATGAAAATTGTTTGTAAAAATATTTACAAAACGAAAATTACAAAAAAAGAGCTCTTAAAAGCTAAAATTGGCTGGAAAGCTTTTTACAAAATCACTTTTTTTCATCATTCATTGGCAGAACAATATCTGAACCAGGTTTCTATTCTAGTTTCATAACGGTACACATGCATAATTGGTCTTTACAACCCTTCAGACCTAGCTTCTCAAACCACTTATGTTGTATGCATTAATTTTATACCTGAATGCTGAGACTTAAAGCTTAAAGTCGATTCCGAGCGACAGATTTTTGAGAAACGTTTCATAGCAATTTTATTTGTTCTTAGAGTTTTTGTCAGAAATCTGATGAGAGGAAGTCATC
Organism: Sarcophaga peregrina; assembly: GCA_014635995.1. Lineage (NCBI taxonomy): Eukaryota > Metazoa > Arthropoda > Insecta > Diptera > Sarcophagidae > Sarcophaga > Sarcophaga peregrina. Next base: position 52,835,681 of record CM025793.1, on the reverse strand, counting down.
GGAGAAATATAATTTCATTCTTCGTGTTCACATCTTATAACCCAAAACATTACATACTAGATTACGGCGATTTTCAGATAGATCCTCTTATGATAATGGTTTACACCTCCCAGAAAAAGTCATTTATCTACTTCTTGAATAGGGCAGATAACACGATTAAGTAGGATATTGAATATTTTAAAAACATTTGAATCCTACTACCGGAGGTACATACATACATAATTGATCATTACAAGCCTTCAGTCAGGATTATTGTCCTAGTTTCTCATACTACTTATGTTGTGTGTATTGATTTTATACATAAGTGGCGGGACCTACAGTTTAAAGTCGACTCCGAACGACAGATTTTTTGAGAAACTTTTCATGGCAATTTTATTTACTCTCAGCGTTTTTGCCAGAAATCTGCTGAGAAGAAATCGCAGAAAAAATACTTTTTGCATTTTCTTTTGATGTCTGGCCTGCGACTTGAATCTGGGATCTACTAGACCACGGCGATCGGAGGTAGTAACGGCCATAAAAACGTCGCATTACGACTCCAGTATCGAATGCTAATTACCTAAACGTTAAGAATCCACTTATATTTTACGTCGTGCATTAACGCTGGAAGGGATGGCGCGACCTCATATGAATACCTTAGATGCGAGGCATTGTGACAAAAAGATTGACAGATTCAGATTGACATTCCTCTACAGAGAGGCAAACAAATGGTGTCAAAGAAATATGGGATAAAATACCCATGTGTAGAGGGATCAGAAAGATCTGATTCCATAAGGAAATAAACAGTAAACCTAATCAAAGTTTATTTTAGAACCTTATAGCAGTTTTAACGAAAACTTAACTAAGTATGCACATGTCCTGAGGCTACACAATAAGTTTTGTAATGACAGTTGCTAATTTTTTTCCAATTTTTGGCGAATTTTTATACGTATTTTTATAAACAAGGGTTTGAACTACTCAATAAATTCGGTAATGACGAGGAAAAAGTGGATACCACAAAACATCCTCTCTGTTGTTGTCCGGTGCTTTAGAATCAGAGAAGAATGTTTATTAGGAATTTATTAACAAAACGGGTCTATCCAAATGTGATTTGGATGGAATGCATGCCTTCAAAAAGTTATCGGAATGACTTACAATTGCCAGAAGAAGTTGTAATAAGCGCTATCGATATTATAACAAAGTCTTAAAGAATCGAAATAAGTTAATCTCTTTGAGCCTGCTGCCAATTTCATTAATCTAGCGTTGTAGGAAATTTTTGAACGGTTATGCAATTTCCTTCCCTTCTACTTTTAAATTATGAAAGTGTGCTGTCAAACTTTATGAAAAGGTTGACAAGACGTCGATAAACGGGGAATAATAATAATATTTATTTCAAAAGCTTCAATTTTACGTACACTAACCTGTGCATTTTTCAATTGTGTTGTGTTTTCCTCTGAAGCCATATTGATTATAACTAATTTGGACGCCTATTAGAGTATGTAAGTAGTACATTTATGTATATTCTGGATCACTTTTTCCATACAAATTTTGGAGCATGCCTACGCTACAGTCGGTCATGTTCGATATGTTTGCAAAATCTAATGCAAGTGATAGTTTTTTCTTTATAGTATAGTTGTACTTGTTGTTGCGTTAGAAGGATCTTTAATTTTAAACTGATAAAAAAGGGTAGGTTAGCTGAGTGGTTGTTTTTTTTGTGTAGTTTCATCTGATTAATTTTATAACTGGTCTCAATCTGCTTTATGTCTGGTCTCAATCTGCTTTATATCTGGTGTCAATCTGCTTTATATCTGAATTTGACCTGCTTTCCTGATCACGACCTGCTTTATATCTGATCACGATTTGCTTTATTCCTGATCACGATCTATTTAGTGTCTTGTATACTTATAGCTAGATAGTACGAGCCAGTTATACCAGCTGTATTAGCTATACTAGCAGGCTATACCTGTACTAACTGGCTAGTATCAACTTAATAAAAAAATTACCTGCTGAATCAGTTATCAGTTTTGTAGATTAGGTATAAAACTTCAAAACGATTAGCAAGAGGAGACACAGGAATAAATTTATTGGATGCAAATGGTACAGAGCTCGATATAGCATGCTCTAAATCAAAAGATATAAATACATTAAGCAGATCGTGATCAGGTATAAATGAGATCATGATCAGATATAAAGCAGGTCCTGATCAGGTATAAAGCAGGTTGGAATCAGATATAAAGCAGGTCAGGATCAAATAGAAGACAGATCGAATTCAGATACAAAGCAGATCAGGATCAGATCATTACATGTTACAAACATATCGAACAATCTAACATGACCGACTGTAGCGTAGGCATGCTTCAAAATTTATATGGAAAAAGTGATCCAGAACATACCTAAACATACCACTTATGTACATCAGCAGTTTATCCCGTATGAAAAGCCTTCCTGTGAGATTTACGTTAGTGTTTTGCGTATTGTGGTCGCCGTAGTGTAGTAGGTAGTGCGTTGGCTTATTGAACAAGAGACCGCGATTCCACGCTTCGACTTAGACATCTCCAACAAAATGAAATATGAAAACTATGAGAATAATGTAAAATAGTCATGAAAAGTTTTTAAAACCTGTTATTCTGGGTTAAAATAACACTCACACCATGAGTGGTGTGAGAATGAGCTAGGTTGTAATCCTGACTAAAGCGTTGTTACAACCAATTAAGAAAGTATGTGAGTTTTTCCGGAAGCCAACATTTTCACACTTAAAGAGCAATCTTTATTAAATCCTGTCTGTGTGAGCAAGTAAGTTGCATACTGAGCGGAATTCTTAAGGTCATCACCCAGTTGGGGATTTATGATATTGCATTCTGTGCGTTATTAGCCTAGTCTCATAGCTTATTAATCCTAATCCCTATTTTAAAATTGGTTGCATATCGTACTTACACTTTATGTTAGCACTTTCTTCATTCATCTTTAATGGAAAAAAGAAAGAAAAACAAATTAAAAGAATATGTGCCACTGAGAAAATGAAGTGCACTGTGTAAATGGGAGGAGGGGGTTTTGCAAAAAAGAGTTTTTCAATAAAAATAACTTGCGGTCTTCTAAATGGCATTTCATATCAGACAATTATTTTCCAGCTTTTGTTTAATTTTTCTTGTTTCTCTTAGCATCTCTTTGTTCTGCAGAAGTATTTTATGACAGAATTTTTCTGTTCTTTTCAAACAAGGCAGCAGGCAGCATGAGTTGCCTGCAATTTATGCATTTGAGTTCTTTTCTCTGAGTGAAAATTTAATTTTGTTTACAAAAGAAATTTTTTCATTAAAAAGAGAAAGACGAGAAAAGAAAATAAAAAAAAAGAAAATGTAGATGAGAAGATACTTTACAATTAACCACCACTATACAGTGACAGAACAAAGAAGAAAATGTGAATGAAATTAATATTTCAGCGACAATGTTCAACAATAGGATAACGCCAGACATTTAATATGACAGGCTAAAGAATAATACAAAAAAAAAAAAAAAAGGTTAAAGGTTTAAAGGAACAAGTATGCCGTTGACGTAATAATTAAAGGGCAAAAGAGGTTTTCAAATGGTTAATGTGTTGTTACTTGCCATTGCAATATTAAGAATAAAGTTCCGTAGCGTTGCCGTAAAAGCCAAGTAAAGAAACGAAAGGAGAGCAATATTCTGAAGCATAATAGTAGAGGTTCAATAGCTGCCAATGCGTTATGTTGGTCGAACAGATCAATGCTGGAAATTACTGTGCGATGACTGTTTTTGGTCCACAATGGAAGAATTGGATTTGATTGACATGTAGTTTAAACAAGACGGTGCCACATGTAGCAGGTCACGGGGTATTTTTAAGCAGTTGTGGGAATAGTTGCCTGAGCAATATATTTCACGTTTCTGACCATTCCATTGGCTTATAATATTACGTTATTTTGACCCTATTGGACAATTGTTTGTTGCGATACCTAAATTCTCGCGTATGCAAGCTTAATCCCACTACTTGAATCTAGCCATGCATCTACGTTTGGTCACATGTCGGCCGAAGTGTTGAAAAAAGTATGTCAAAATAAAAGGTCACGGCCCTGTTCGCCATGCTTAACTGAGCTTCTCGCTAAGCAGGTAGCTAAGTTCACTGCGCCGAGACTTAATGCCCTGTCTAGTTGGTGTGTGGTCTCCTCTGGTCACTCCTCTCTTTTGGAGATTGACCCGTTGACCGCATAGGATGTCAATTATCTCCCTGTGGAATACTGTTTTGACAGGGTTTTTAACTTCCTAATCCCGAGCAGGAACGATAGGACCCATGATGCAACCGTCCCCCCGGAACTCCTGGATGTATACACCGATGGCTCCAAATTCAATTGCGCAGTGAGCAGCGGTCTTTACTCTAAGAGATTGGACTTGAACATTTCACTCTGGCTGCCGGACTAGTTCAGCGTGTTCCAGGCGGAGGTAATGACCATCTAACGGACCGCACAATGGATCCTCGCACACGGAGTTCCTTTCACCAGCATCTCAATCTTTTCTGATAGCCAGGCTGCGATAAAGTCTCTGCCGAACGTTGTGGATAATTCTAAGATTGTCAGGGAATGCTGCCGCTGCCTCAACCTTCTTTCTGGGCGATTCAACGACACACTTGTCTGGGTCCCCGGACGCTGCGACATTCCGGGAAACTGCAGAGCTGGCCAGGGCTGGCGCACTTCATCCGGAATCCTCTTCAATCAACATGGGAATGCCACTTACCTCGTTCAAACTGGCCATTGAGCGGAAATTCTACAGGAAAGCCAACCTATACTGGATCAGTGAGGGGACCTGCTCCACCGCTAGGCTCACTTTGCCCTCAATGGGTAGTAGGCGCTCCAACCAGTTACATGGACTTAGTCGCGATCACAGTGGCTTTGCTTACAGGTCACTGCGTTATTTGTAGACACGCGGATGCCATGGATGCAGTTCCGCTGAGGAAGAGGAGATTGTTATCCATTTTCTATGTCAATGCCCATCTATTTGGCTCTCCAACCCTTGTTAACTTGACAGAACTATCGTCCATTGACGACAAGGACATAGTTTCGTTTATCAAACTTTCTGGCTGGTTTTCTAGCCTGGGGTAGTCGTGCTTTGAATATGCAGCCCTTGCGCTTACCAACTTCTCCCTCATTGGGTCGGAGAATTTGATCAGTACAGGGACTGCGTACACCTGTGCCGCTACAACGGGCCGCTATTCGGGCTTAAGTGAGCTTTTGGTATAAAGCAACCACACCAACCTAACCTAAGTGGTCTCGGATATATCCCCAACAACGTAGCCGCGAACAAGATTTGAACGGTTTTTATTCTAAGAGGAGACGGGACAATGCGCTATTGGCAATTTCGGTGAAAAGCTCTGTCTGCCCCCCTAGCATTACTGTAGAATCTGATATGATGTAGAGTAAATGAAATCGGGACAATACGTTTTATGCAAGGACCCTGCACTTCAGCAGAGATGTCATCGGCTTTTGGGTGACAGAATGTTTGAAAACCCCAACGGCTAGTATGCTCGATGTAGTTCAAACCCACCACCAACTGATTATAACTCACATTGGGTAACACGTTGAGCCATATGCGCCATCGACTGACCTTGCCTGTGAACGGCAGGCATTAATAAATCGATTTTACAAGTTTTCTGTGATTTTACTATTTTAAAAATCTAAAAGATTCGAAAAACACCCGTACCCGTACTCGTGAAATGGTTTTGTGAAAAGAGTTTTCCACTTTCTAGACATCTTTAAAAGAAATGAAATTTAAAATCCTGAATAATTTTTTTTCTTTATTTTTTTTCTGCTAATCCGATTGAGTAGCACTTTTGTTGCTAGACTTGGCCACAATGTCAACCAATTGTCGATGGTATCTATTGCCAATACAAATAATAGGCACTGTAGAGCAGTACTTCAATTTTATTGTGTCAAGTATTGAGCATCAGGAGTTGAATGGAGTTCAAAATGCAAGAAGAAAAACAGAAGGATTATTGAAATGATGCATAAAAGCACTTTCCTTGTTGCATTTGTTTTGTTTTAGTTGCTGCTACTATCAAGCCAGTGGCTTACACTTGTAGACCCTTTTAAGAAATACGAGTACATTATACAAGAGTGTTGCATGTGGATTTAAAAGTATGCATCATACGACTTAAAAGTACAAATGTTATGTAAGAAAATGGAAAATGTGAACATAAAACAAAACCAAAAATAGACTTCAAGGAAATCCTTAACGATGCATTTTCTCATGCAAGAATGTGTACAAATACTTGTAATACTTACGAGTATTTAAAATGTTGAATGTGTTCAAAAAAGTTGTTCCGGGCTTAACATAAACTGTGGGTGAGATTTGTTTCTGTTTTTGTTTTATTTTATTTTGCTTTTTAAATATTTGGTTGAAAAAGTGGCCGGTATTTTTATAAGAAATGGTCAAGACTGCTTTTTGGAGAGATACACTTATGAAAAATTCATTCAGCAGTCCGTGAGTGAGAAAGCAGTCTGTGATTTTACCTTGCTCACCAGAACTTTTGTTTTGACTGGACTGGACATCTGTACAAAATTCATCTGACTGAGAAACTAAAGGTAACCGCCCATACAAAACGACCTACTTCCACTGCATATTCTTTGGAGCAGTGGGGCAAGTGATCCCGATTTGTCGAATTTTGGACGACATTAATTCGTGTGAGACCGAAGGGTGGATCAGTCCATATTGCTTTGACAACGCAGATGTTTCGACCATAATTGTTAACGGCGAGCCCTATAGATCGATGATTATGAACTTATTTTGCCTTGAATTGCATGATCGGAACACGATACATACGGATTAATGGTCATGATTAACTCACATGAAGATGATGTAAACTGATCACGAGCGATTTGTCGCACTGATAAAAAGACGTCTTAGGAAAGGTTGGAGCAGAACTGTGTGGTATCAACTATAAAAGTGTATACTGGCTGTATGAATTTGTAATCAAAACATTTCTATTTGTTGGCACAGCTGTTGGTTGTTTGGCTCTAGAGAAAAGTAATCTTGAAGCCAGGTTTTAGAAAATAATGAGAATCATGGCAGTGGCATGATAACAGGTGCTCTTTGAAGTACATAAGCTTAGGCAATTATTACTATCCTTAACCTTAGAGGCTTGGGTCCTGGAAGCAGTAGGAGCACGAAAGTACAAAAGTTGTGGTAACATCTAAATCCTGGGTATAGGTGACCTGGATATATTAACTACATGATACTTGAATCCGCTTTCAATCCAGGTTATACAACAAAGATTCCGTACAGAAATCTTTATGATAATAGTTTATACCTCCAGGTATTTACTGACCCTGTTACGTGATATAATAAAACTGACTGATTTAGGGAGATTCGTCATATTGTAATAGATATTATGTTAGCTTATTAGACGTAAGACTACGGTAATCTCATAGTAGTTATAACAGGATATAGGTCTTTGTGTGCATACAGATGGTGGCTGAGAACACCTTATAAATATGTAGAGACTGTAAAGACGAGAGACATCTTCTTTGCCATTGTCCGGCTCATTGAAAACTGAATTCATAGTCGTTCAGAATTTATTAATAGAACGTGTTTTGCCAAAGACTAATAAATGCTATCGAAATGACTGATAGATGCCAAATAGGTGTTGTAATTTCATGGCTATACTGGTAATATCCCTACTACAGTGGGTGTTTAGAAGACTCAAGTACGTTATGCTAATTTTGTCTAACCTAACCAAAGTTTTTTTTTCTATAACCTACGTCACTTTGTTACAATTCCTATAGTAGAATAGCAATTACTTAAATAGTTATTAAAACCCTTTAGTGTGTGATTATTAATTTAGCTCCAATTACTACCTACAGCATTGAAAATGTTGGTCCCATACATATTATCTTACAATGTTTGTGTGTGCTCGGTACATCTCCTGTGACCCAATATAATTCTTATTCGGCGATAGAACATTTTTCCATTAATTCGAGAAATGGCTTGCAGAATCTTTAGAAGTATTTTGACACTGAGACAATTACTAAAGGTTAAGGGCCAACAAAGCACCTGTTAGACATTTGCACCAATTAATTTTCGTGCCATGCTTAATAGTTTTACAACTAGACTTGTTGTGATTAATTTTATATATACGTCTTAAGACATTACAGTTTTAATACAACTATGAACATATTTACTCGTTAGAGTTTTTACCTAAAATCTTCTGAGGGAGCAAGCTAGCGAAAAAACTATTTTCCTTTTGTTGGGAAGATCTCTGACCTGGGGTTTGAACTAGGGCCTCACGTCTAATAAGCCAACACGCTACTTACTAGACTACGGCGACTTTACTCAATGATTAGTTCCATGTAAACATACAAATGAACGAATGGGAAAGACTTCCTTTTTGATGACTTTTATTGCAAATATTACAAAATAAAGATTAGTGTAGGGTATAATAAATATTACAAATTTGTATTCCTAATAAACATTCATGCAAGTGCACAAAGATTACACTTAACGGCTCTAAACTAGTCCTTCTTTACCACTACACAAGTAAATAGAGTCTTCAGACTGTTCATATTTTGAATAAAATTTTTACACTTCTTTCTACACGCTTATTCAAAAGTACAGTGTATTACAAGACACTCCTCCTACATAATGCATGAAAGAAAGTCTTTAAGTTACCATGACAAGATACTCCTGTAGTTCTTAAGAACAAGCACTTTTATGTGTTCAGCTCTTAAGATGTTTATTTTGGGTTTGTATAGGTCTTTGTAGTCCGCTTATTCAACCATTTGCACTCTCTAATTCTCACTCTCTCTCTCGTCACTTTACTTTACTTTCTTTACTTCACGTACATAGTCAGCCAGTTCACTTATTTATTATTTTTTTTAACAAAAAAAAAATAAAAAGTACCAGAAGAGATAAGAAACATGGAATATGGAAATAGGAAAACGAAATCCGTACATACTTTAGCATAAAACTTTAATATTTTCGCGCCTCTTGATGGCCTGCAATGTGAAAATGGGAATGAGAATGGAAATGGGAAAATGCGATATTATTGTACGAAGTAATATGAAATAGAGTACATAAGTGTGTACAATAATACAATACAATAGAATGGAGGAAAACAAAAACAACAACAACACATAAAAAAGGAGGTAAAACAGGAGTTTATTTTTGTTTGAAAAACAAAGCCTGAGGAATGCATTCCCTTGAGTGTTTATGAATTTTTTGTATTTTATTTGTTTCCTTGATTTCTTATCCTTATTGTTATTGTTATTGTTTCATTTTACGCTCCTTTACAACATCACTTTTACTGTTTTAGGTGACTTGTGTGCATTAGTATTCATGTTTTCATACTTTTTATTTTCGTTTTATTTTCTTGTCTTTTTTTTGTGTTAAGAACTTGAAAGGATTTTATGGAAATCATTTTGTTTTCCCCGCTTGTGGGCTGTACATCACATCTCATATAAGCTCAGGACAAATTTTAAATATTTCAACATTTGGTGTGTTTTTATTTTTTTGTAAAATTTAAGGAACTTTTTTGTTTTCTTTTGCGGAAGTCAAAATTTTGAATATGAAAGTGTAAAAATAAATGTGGCACACGTTAATAATTTATTTACACGCTATACGCACCTACTTTGATGATGACAGGAAATTTATTGAAACTTTTATAAGCGTCAAGAACAAACGCATGTAATTTCCTAGTGGCTTTGGAAAGCGGAATTGGTTTAAAATTTAAAACATTATTTAAAGCTTAAGGTGATCGTAATATGCTCTAAACATAACGCTCAATGGGTCTAAATATAATTCTTGTTTGCTTGTTTACCAAAACAAAAAAAAATTATGATCGTTCCAATAGCAGGATGTTGAAATGGAGATAACCTCTATGGACCACATAGAATCACATGTTAAAAGATTTAAATCGTGACTCACTTAGAAAATAATGCAGAAGCGTAATTGGGCCTTTGTCAACTTACATACGCTTAAATAATTGCTTATCACAAGCTTTCAGTCTCAATTACGACCTAGCTTTGTGTGCGCTAATTTCGTAGAAGCCTGGTGAACCTATGGTTTATAGTCGAATCCAAACGGCAGATTTTTTGGGAATCTTTTCATTGTGACTTGGTTATTTACTATCAGAACTTCTCAGACTACTGACCGAAGATATATTTTTGTCTTCATACATCCGACCTCATATGGAGTACAACTCTCATGTATGAGCCGGTGCTTCAAAGTCTATTTTGAAGCTTCTCGACCGCATACAGGAAAGGGTGAAGGTGCTTTTTATTGACAGTAGGGTATCCAATTCTATTGATTCATTGGAGCATCGTTGCAATGTGGCGGGTGTTTCATTGTTCTGTCGGTACTATAATGGGAGGTGTTCTCTAGAGATAAGGGGCTTGGTTCCCGATAACCACATATTTTTACGTGGTACCCTAGCTTTTCGCAGAGCACATCCTTTTGTGGTTGATTGTCCAGTGAACCGCACAATGCATTACAGGGAGAATTCATTTTTTGCCCGCACTGCTCTCTTGTGGAATGATCTTCCTGCGAAGGTTTTTCCCGTCAATTACAATATTGGTAAGTTTAAATCAAATGACCACAAACACTACTCCCTCTTTCCACCTTCCTATAACCTATTTCCCTTAACCTGCACAATGCACTGCATGAGTAGGGGCCATCCCCAGAGTGTTGGTTTTTATTGAAAAAAAAAATTTTTTTTTGAGATGTCTATGCTGTGACTTGAACTGAGGCCTCACGTCTAATAAGCCAACACACTCTTTAATAGTTGGTACGGCGATTACCAACTCATGTTTTAGTAATTTGATGGCCATCGAAATATTTCAAGAAATGTAATGATTATGATGAGAACAGGGTTGGGTATCGTCTCCAGGTTGTTAGTGAATGAATAAAGCAGAACGACAAATTGTAACTCAGTAACTCGCTTAACGCGGAATTATACTTACTTATTTAATTGGCCATAACAAACCGATTAACGGATTTCGGCCTGCCGCAACACATTCTTCTTGCGAGACTATGCCAGATGGTCACACTAATCGATGACAGTGTTTCCTCGCTTTGGTCCTTCCAACAGATACAAGGTCGTACTCTTCGCCGACTTCCGCAGATCCCCACATCAAATACCCGTTTCGCCGGAGCATCCTGCTTCATGCGAACGCCATGGCCGATACAGCACAGCCGCTGGATTAATACACTGTACAACATCTATGTCGTGGAGAAGTTCTTACAGCTCACTGTTAAATCGTATGTGGAAATCAGCGCCACCTCGCACTGGACCGAAGATCTTACGCAGGACTTTTCTCCCGAATTTTCTCAAGGCTGCTGCATCAGTTCTTAATAGAGTCCATGCTTCTGCGCTAGAAAGAAGCACGATTGTGATGAGCGTTTTGTAGAGTATTAGTTTTGTCTTACGAGAGAGGTCTCTGCTACTTAATTGCCTATTGCGACCGTACTAGCACCTGTTGGCAAAAGTAATCCCGCGTTTGATCTCCAAACTGACATCATTTTTGGTGATAACGGCAGAGCCAAGATAAATGAATTCCTTTACTGTATCAAAAGTATAGTTATCGACCGTAATTTGAGAATCAATATGCTACACGTCTCTACTTGTCGATAACATATACTTTGTTTTGCCTCCATTTACTGCCAGACCCATCTTTTTAGACTCCTGATCAATAGTACTAAAGGCAGCAATGTTATCTCGCTTGGTACGCCCTATGATGTCGATGTTGTCAGTGTACGCAAGCAACTGGACACTTTTTTGAAAAATAGTTCTTTTGCGATGCACTCCCACCTTGCGCAGAACACTCTCCATGACGAAGTTGAAGAGGTCGTATGGTAAGGGGTCACCTTGTCTGAAACCTTGCACGGTATCAAAAGGTTTGGAGAGGTATATTCCTAGCTTGACGGAGCTGCAGAAATTGCTAAACATCATTCTGCATAGCCTTATCAGCTTCGCAGGTATACCGAGCTCAGACATTGCGGCAAAAATACTATCCCTTATGCGGCTAACGAACGTGGAATTATCCGACAGAAAAATCAATAGCGATCAAATGCATCAATTTATATGATCCAGATTTTCATAATCAAAAGGCATCTGAAATAGATTACTGTAGGTAAATAGGATAGGACGGGACCAGATCTGTATATATTGTATACAGGAAAACTGAAAACCAAACTATATAGAAAAATGCAATCGGACAGTGTATGTAAGACGAAATATATTTTTTATTTTTTTAATGCACAAGTCATTATATCCCAAAATCACTATGTCGGTTTGATGGCCGCCCATCGTTTACAGGTAACAACCATCATTTACAAGGGGTATGTATTCTGTACAAACTTCATTAACTTCTTCAAGTCCACTCTTCTGAGATGGGTCCTATATGGTAAGTATCCTTTACCTTTGCTTAAGCCTTATTTTAAATAAATCCTGCCAGACGAGGCACTATAAACGTGAGGATATTCTGGGCAGGCACATGCGGGTAGGTTATATGGTTCCTTAGAAATTTCAGAACAGTATATTTGATTTTATTTCAAGATTAGGAGATTTTTAATTGAGCTCAGTAGGTTTATACCGATGGCTTAAAGATGCATAGCAAGGTGGGCAAAATGTCCGGATTTATGCGGGCAGCCAGTTTGCTTTCATGTCACTAACGAACATATATTTAACATTGATTTTTGTCCATGAATCAGAGATGAGCAATGAATCGTTTTTCTGCACTCAAGCAATTTTGAATATGAATAAATCAACAGAATTGAAATTCAACTACTCTAATTCATTCGTACTCGCTACAACATTGATTTATAAGTATAAGCAGTAATGAGTATGAGTACAACGTTGACATCAAACTCACAACATTCGAAATATGTTTGATTTATACGCCTACTTATTCTAATTCATAAATTTAGAAAAATATTTGTAAGTGATTCAAGTGGCTCGATACATTCATCAAAATATACAGCCGTTATTGTTGTTGCATATACAAACAAAGAAGCAATCTTCTTGTGATCGTAGTAGTCTTCATAAGCGAATCATAATTATTTTGAGCTTCGTGTAAATGTTAAGCAGAGACGAGTCGAAGTCAATAACATCATGCGTATTGTTAAGTATGAATACGACGAGTACTTCCAAGTATGAGTATGAATATGATATCAAAATAAGTATGAATCCGTATAAGTATCTGAAATTGTTAGTATGACTCGAACCTACTCATCGTTTTGAATACTTATTGCTGATCTGTGCCATGAATGTCGTGATTTTTAGTGTAATTTTGGCTGATTAGAAGGTGACTCTTGTTTAGGTTGGCATTACAGGCCACTACGAATTTCGCAATCTCTGACATGTTACAGAGTTCAGTAACTAACAATGGCTGCAATAGTAGTCAGCTTGGTTTCATCTGAGGAATATTTGATTCATGGTCGATGGTACTAAAGTAGTGGTCCAGTTGTCACCTTTTCCGTTACGGAGCCAATAAGGAGCCCTCGTTGTTGGATTACATTAATAAGATTCTATGAAAAATCGCCACAATCTATCATAATTGCTGCCATCAAAGGCTTAATTCCTGGATTATAGTCTTACTTATTATTTGATTAACTAAAGATTTAATGCGAAAGCCAACAATAAGTTCTTATTTACTGTTTTACAACAAAAAAATCTAATCTGATCTGATTATACTGCCTTTTAATTTACAAGGCATTATAAGTGGCACTTGTATTCAAATAATAACGTACGTTGACGTTTAATATCCTTTCCGTGCATGTTGACGTACATCATGTGTACATATGTAAACGTGCATATATTATTTGCATTTATAATAGCATTCTATGCATGGAAAGAAAATAAAAAAATTAGAACATAATCTGATTATAACATTAATTGCCTTCCTTCTATTAATAAATAAAGAATCATTTTAAACTGACAGTGGTTGAATGAAATGAATAGAACCCATTTAGAAGCATCCTCTTGGTGGTGGTGATTGTATATTAGAGAGAGAGAGAGATAGAGAGAGAGAGTTCCATATGCAACCTCATTAAATATGCAAAAAACACTTGCAAGGACACAGCACACACCCACACTAGGTGCATATGCACATACAGTATCGGTCAAAATATATTGAATGAATAATGCAATAAACTGAAGTAGAACAGCAAGAGGCAAACATTTTTGGTTGATCAGTTTTTTTGTCTAATTTTGAAAGGGTGGGCCATTTAAGATTTTAAATTTAACACTAAACCTAAAGATACTTCATGTATTCCTATTCCTACCAAAGGGGGTCAAATGACTCCTTGCGGTACTTAAGGTAGATTACATATATTACTCGGTAAAAAAAGAATTAACAAGAGAGGAGTAAATCTTGGAAAACATATTTGATGAATTTTGTAATATAAGTCGTAAAAGCAAATAGAGATTTGATAATGTTATTTTCAAGAAATTCTAACAAGAAGTTAAAAATGGGTCATTTGATCCGTCCACGGTTGGTTTAGTGTGATAAATGTAATAAAACCAAAACGATTTGAAATTTTTGCCAAAATTTCCTATATTTTGTGAAGTTCCGATTAGAAATGGAATATTATTTTATTATATGACTGCCGCGGCTGTCCTCACAGTATCTCATTCAATCGGACCAATTTTCCTGCACTTTTTCGAGTGTATACGATCATATCTCGACAATGGCATCATGAATGCTATGCTTCAAATCCTCAATTGTTTCCGGTTTATTGGCATAACATACATACATACATACATAATTGGTCATTACAACCCTTCAGTCTGGATTATTGACCTAGTTTCTCACACTACTTATGTTGTGTGTGTTAATTTTATATATAAGTTGCGGGACCTCCAATTTAAAGTCGACTCCAAACGAGAGATTTGTGAGAAACTTTTTATGACAATTTTATTTACTCTCAGAGTTTTTACAAGAAATTTGCTGAGAGGAAATCGCCGAAGAAATAATTTTTGTATTTTATTTTGAAGTCTGACCTGGGACTCGAACCTTGGCTTTACATCTAACAAGCCAGCACACTATCTATTAGACCACTGCGTCTTCATAATAATTTTCTTTAATGGAGCCTTATAGAAAATAGTCCAAAGGTGTCAAATCATAGCTTCCTGGCGGCCAATTGTCATCATCATTTCAGTTAATCAAACGGACATGAAACGTTTGACTCAATAAATTGATTGTGGCGCATGAAGTGTATTGCAAGTTGCGCCATCCCATAGAAGCCAACACACAACCCCCTAGACTATGGTGACTTAGACATTATTTTTCATTCATGCTATAATGGTTATGTCACTATGTAATTGAATAATGAAATAACATTTTAATTAAATGCCTGAATCTAAAGTGATTACTTTTTTTAAGAGTAAAGTAATTATAATCGTACCACGTTTTGACCGCCACTGTACTAATGCATAATGATTTTAAACAATTTGTTAAAAACTTTAAAATGGATCCACAATAAATTTATTTAAAATAATGAATATTTTCCGAGCATCAGAAAGAGTAGCAGTGCCGTGTCCATTTCCACATTTGTATGAATGATATACGTGGCTTGAGTCCATTAAAAGTACACACTTTCATATTTATTTATTCAAATTATTACCGGAGGTGTCTTTTGGCACGCATAGTAAATGTGAGACTGAACAGAATCAATGTTATGCAGGAATGCAGCATTAATTTATTTCTGATTAAAGTTTGGAAAAAGGTTGAAATTCTTAAAACCAAAAGTAAAACATTTTAAACCACATGCCATCAACATTTGCTGTACGCATTCTCCTTTTCGTCCCTTTGAGGAATGTACGGCAGTTACAAATAATTTTTAGCTATCAATATATCAGGCTAAGCAATTGATTAGCACTTTATTGATAGGTAGTCCAGTAGGAAATACCTCTATGATTGTTATTTACAGGGTGGCTGTTACCATTTGTGAACCGCACGTCTGACAGTTGACAGATTTATTCCAGTGACAGTTCATTTTATTATTTACGGGCTTACAAAAGCATTTTGATCTATTGCATTCAGAAAGAAAGTTATTCGTGATGGAATTCAAGTGTGATAGTGTGATTGCTTTATATTTGGCTGGAAACTAACAGGTGACTATCGTTAAAGCCCTCCAGTATTTAAATGTGAATAAATCTTTTGTTTCTCGTACCATTGCTCCTTGCCGTGATACTGGCAGTGTTGCATCGCGTCCAAAAAGTGGACAAAAAAAAACGGTAATAACACCATAAATGATCCGAAAAGGACCAATTTTCGTGCACTTTTTCGAGTGTATACGATCATATCTCGACAATGGCATCATGAATGCTATGCTTCAAATCCTCAATTGTTTCCGGTTTATTGGCATAACATACATACATACATACATAATTGGTCATTACAACCCTTCAGTCTGGATTATTGACCTAGTTTCTCACACTACTTATGTTGTGTGTGTTAATTTTATACATAAGTGGCGGGACCTATAGTTTAAAGTCGACTCCGAACGAGAGATTTGTGAGAAACTTTTTATGACAATTTTATTTACTCTCAGAGTTTTTACAAGAAATCTGCTGAGAGGAAATCGCCGAAGAAATAATTTTTGTATTTTATTTTGAAGTCTGACCTGGGACTCGAACCTTGGCTTTACATCTAACAAGCCAGCACACTATCTATTAGGCCACTGCGTCTTCATAATAATTTTCTTTAATGGAGCCTTATAGAAAATAGTCCAAAGGTGTCAAATCATAGCTTCCTGGCGGCCAATTGTCATCATCATTTCAGTTAATCAAACGGACATGAAACGTTTGACACAATAAATTGATTGTGGCGCATGAAGTGTATTGCAAGTTGCGCCATCCCATAGAAGCCAACACACAACCCCCTAGACTATGGTGACTTAGACATTATTTTTCATTCATGCTATAATGGTTATGTCACTATGTAATTGAATAATGAAATAACATTTTAATTAAATGCCTGAATCTAAAGTGATTACTTTTTTTTAAGAGTAAAGTAATTATAATCGTACCACGTTTTGACCGCCACTGTACTAATGCATAATGATTTTAAACAATTTGTTAAAAACTTTAAAATGGATCCACAATAAATTCATTTAAAATAATGAATATTTTCCGAGCATCAGAAAGAGTAGCAGTGCCGTGTCCATTTCCACATTTGTATGAATGATATACGTGGCTTGAGTCCATTAAAAGTACACACTTTCATATTTATTTAGATGAAGAACATTATGAGAGTTTTATTTCAAATTATTACCGGAGGTGTATTTTGGCACGCATAGTAAATGTGAGACTGAACAGAATCAATGTTATGCAGGAATGCAGCATTAATTTATTTCTGATTAAAGTTTGGAAAAAGGTTGAAATTCTTAAAACCAAAAGTAAAACATTTTAAACCACATGCCATCAACATTTGCTGTACGCATTCTCCTTTTCGTCCCTTTGAGGAATGTACGGCAGTTACAAATAATTTTTAGCTATCAATATATCAGGCTAAGCAATTGATTAGCACTTTATTGATAGGTAGTCCAGTAGGAAATACCTCTATGATTGTTATTTACAGGGTGGCTGTTACCATTTGTGAACCGCACGTCTGACAGTTGACAGATTTATTCCAGTGACAGTTCATTTTATTATTTACGGGCTTACAAAAGCATTTTGATCTATTGCATTCAGAAAGAAAGTTATTCGTGATGGAATTCAAGTGTGATAGTGTGATTGCTTTATATTTGGCTGGAAACTAACAGGTGGCTATCGTTAAAGCCCTCCAGTATTTAAATGTGAATAAATCTTTTGTTTCTCGTACCATTGCTCCTTGCCGTGATACTGGCAGTGTTGCATCGCGTCCAAAAAGTGGACAAAAAAAAAAACGGTAATAACACCATAAATGATCCGAAAAGTGAAAAATTGCCCGTGAGCCGAACATATCGCGAGAACGGATGCAACACATTAAAAAAATGAGCTTGGACTAAAGTCATTGAAGTTCTAAAAAATACAAAAGCTCACCGATGTGTACAAAAAAATTTAGACTGGAAAGAGCCAAGGAGTTACTTCGCTTGCATGAAAATGGCTAGTTACCGAATTTGGTTTTCTCCGATGAGAAACCATTCCAAATTGAGCAGTTTGTGAACAAATAAAATGATCGGGTTTACTTGCCAAAGAGGTCAGCTGAAAATTTACACTTGTGATGGGTCACCAGAACTCAAGCGCTGCCGATGGTAATGGTGTGGGCCGACGTAACAGCCGATGGTCGCTCCCCGCTCACATTCTCCGATAAAATAAATGCCGAATATTATCGGAAAAATGTCTTAAAGACAGTATTGAAACCCTGGGCGGACAAATATTTCGGCCCCAGACCATGGACATTCCAACAGGACCAAGAATGGCCTAAAAAGGAAGTTTCTCGCTTCATTTCTACCGCACAATGGCCAATGTTCAGCTAACGAGGAACTTTTCTACAACTGCGGCGTGGATTTCGATCAAATCTGGCCTTCACTTTTCGGATCATTTTTGGTGTTGCTACCGTTTATTTTTTCGTCCGCTTTTTGGACGCGATGCAACACTGCCAGTATCAAGGTAGAGAGCAATGATACGCGATGCAAGAGATTTATTCACATTTAAATGCTGGAGGGCTCTAACGATAGCCACCTGTGGTTTTCCAGCCAAACATAAAGCAATCAGACTATCATGCTTGATTTCCATTACGAATAACTTTTTTTCTGAATAATAAAATGAAATGTCACTGGAATAAATCTGTCCGCTGTTAGATGAGCGGTTTACAAATGATAACAACCTGAAGTCGGTTGCAATAGATATCTGCCACCCTGTACATACATATGTAATGAAAACAGTCCACTGTGCAATTATCTATTATTTATCTGCCTTAAGCGTTTCAAATACGCGGATATAAATTTATGGGATAATAATAAAGTAAAGTAAAGATATGTACGCTTATAGTTTTATTCTTATTCATCCTCTTTATTTATTTATATAAATTGCGTGACTGCTTGTTAAAATACGAGCAGCGTTAATGCAGGCTGACATTTAAGCGAGTTGTGCTGTGTGTTCTTCCTTGTTTTTTTTTTTTCACTCTCTCATTTCACTTTTCCAGCCATTTGAATGTGTTGCAGTTAAAGGACGTACAAGTTTTGAGAATGCATGTGTTCATTTTCACATGTTTAACTGCAATTGCAACTTGTCGTCCTGCGCGTTGCTACGCAAAGACATCACCATCGCGCTTGCAATACGCGGTCCTGTCGCAATACTTGCTTGCGATTTTGTCCTGGTAGTCACGCACGTCCTGAAAATTGCACAGTAGCTGCTGGTCTTGTTGTTCGTGGTACAATATTTTTATTTATGTTTGTAATTTTTCTGTTTTATTATCATAATAATTATCAACGTAGTCACATCATCCTTCTCCTTCGTTCTTTTTTTTTCTTCTTTCATTTCATTGTGTTGCTTCCATAATCATGAGCACCAGGAGGAAAGTTGTACTCCGGCATGGGGAATTTACAAACACATCTGAGTAGGTGAGTGAGTGAGTGAGTGGCATTATAATGTTGAACGCTGAATATGAACAGGTATTTAATGCAAATGCAAAAAAACTCACGTTTATCTTTATCCTGCAATTATGAGCCCCTATACTTATAAGTTTTTTTTTTCCTTCTGCTATTCTTTTTAAATTTTTTGTGTGTTTTTTTTAGATTGTCACACACCGGAATCGCTTGTAGAAGAGCGTAATACATACAGGCATTCATCGCTTTTAAAGCAAATGCTGTCAAAATGTTAAGAATTTATTTTCTTTTTATATCGAGCATAAGAATTTATATGTGTTTGAGCAGATACACTTAAATGTACATACAATGCATTATATTGCACCATGGGACAGTTGGATTTAGTTTCTAAGGAAGATTTTTTTTTGATTTTCGCGCTCGTTTTCCCGGTATACATACCTACATAATTGGTCGCTACCACCATTTAGTCAGGATTAGAACCTAGCTTCTCCCACCACTTATGTTATGTGCGTTCATTGTATACACGAGCGCAGTGACCTACAGCGTAAAGTCGACTTCAAACCACTGAGATTTTGATAAATTCTCAGAGCTTTTGCCAGAAATCTGCTGAGAGGAAACTTGCATTGTGTGATAGATTTTTGAAAAATATTTGATAGAACTTTTATTTACACTCACAGTTTTATAAATATTTTTCATACATCGATTTCTTGGGAATGTGGCCTTAGGAACAGTTCGTAAGAAGAAGCTGTCTCCGATGTACAGGCAACCATTGAATAAAATTAAAATCAATCAATCAAATTCTTACCTTCCTCAGCGACTAGCGACAAGAAGATCTTGGATTGTAATACTTGCAGTCAAACGACCATCGTAAGCACTGCTACCCTTTTTCCGACGAAAAGCATTTTTGGTTGAATGAGTACGTGAATAAGCAGTGAGGAGTCAGAATAACACGACAAGAAAACGGTTCGAACTCTAACAGGAACTTTAACGAGATACTCCGCTATTGGCAATTTCACTCATAAGCTCGGTACAAAACCTTTTATATGAGTGACTAAACTTTTGAAAATAATGCCTAACTTTTCACGATAATTTTTATTTATTCTCAGAGTTTTTGGCAGAAATCTACTAAGAAGAAGTCACCGAAAAAATATTTTTTCATATTTCAGTCTATTTGATATTTCTGACCTGATCTCAGTAGAAGATCGTATATCATGTTCATCAACCTTTTTTTGATATACATGCAACAACAACTAAGGCTGTAAATTTTGATGAATGATTCGAATCACTCGAATCATTTATAAGTATTCTAAATTTATGAATCAAAATGAGTAGGCGTATGAATCAAATACATTTCGAATGTTGTGAGTTTGATGTCAACGTTGTGCTCATACTCATTGCTACTTATACTTATAGTTGTAGCGAGTACAAATGAATCAGAGTAGTTGAATTTCAATTCTGTTAATTCACTCATAACCAAAATTGCCTGAGTGCTTATGAGTATGAGAATACTTATAAGTCATTCGAATGGCTCGAATCATTCATCAAAATTTACAGCCTTTGTTGTTGTTGCATATGCAAGCAAAGAAGAAAGGAAAGATAACGACAACAAGCAATGCATACACACAACCTTTTTGTGAGCATAGTAGTGTTCGTACTCGAATCATACTTATTTTGTGCTCCGTGTAAATGTTAAGTAGAGATGAGTTGAAGTCAATAACATCATGAAGTATGAATACAACGAGTACTTCCAACTTTGAGTATGAGTAGTATGAGTATCACCTTAAAATAAGTGTGAATGCGTATAAGTATCTAAACTTATAAGTATCACTCGAACCTGTTCATCGTTTTAAATACTTATTGCTGATCTCTGGTGGGGATCCCATAGAATGCATCTTTACTCGAAAATTGGTCTGACAAGCGATACATTAAGCTGTTTCGTAATAAATGGATCAGAAAATTGTTTTGCCCAACGTTTTATGAAGCCAAGAGTGCTTTTGCCTTATTTACAGTATCTAAGCACAAAAAAGCAAAATGTAGCCCATTGTGCAACTCACATTTAATGCATGCATAATACTCATTGGCTTTATTGCAGAAAGAATTTTCTAGAAAAAAAGAAAGAAAAAAACAACAAATGATGAAAGAAAATAACAATAAAAATAAAAAACATAGATAAAGCAGAAAATGATGTGAACATAA
Organism: Sarcophaga peregrina; assembly: GCA_014635995.1. Classification (NCBI taxonomy): domain Eukaryota; kingdom Metazoa; phylum Arthropoda; class Insecta; order Diptera; family Sarcophagidae; genus Sarcophaga; species Sarcophaga peregrina. The sequence goes on along the minus strand of CM025793.1, from coordinate 52,813,982 downwards.
ATTAAGATAATGTTTAAGAAAGTAAGCAGATAAGATTAATAAAGCAGCTTTTTAAACAAGTAGAACTTAATAAAAGGGGTAAACCTTTATAATAGCAATATTTCTTTAACAAGTTTATAAGCCACAAGAAGTTTAAATAAAGGATCATTATAAAAATAAAGGGAATCCTTATACTACTACAAGGACATTTAGTATCGAATGAAATGTTGCAATAAAATTATTTGTGATAATTGAGTTCGGAAGGAGCAGCATGCCAGCTTACCTATAGTAAACAAGTGATATGATGGTCGTGTCAATTACAGTCAACTCTCTATAACGCGGTGGGGGCATAACGCGTTCTATGGCAACCGTCTACCGCGTTGTATAAGAAACACAGAATTAGTACAAATCACATCATTCGTACCGCGTTATATGGAGACCAAGAAATACAAAAGGCAGGTTGAATTATAAATTATTGTTATTGAATTCAAGAGTTCATATAAGGACTTGTAAAATAATGCAATTTTTTAATATTTATCCTCACTTGGTTCATCTTCGGTCATTGTTTTTTTAAATTGAAAATTCAACTGCTATTGTTTTGCATGGTACTGTACCTCAATTGAGTTTTTAGTCAAAAATAAAACTTATATTAAACCCTCTTACAATATCTAGTTATTCATTCATAGGCTGTGCGGAAGGAACTTATGGGATGAAGTTCTGCGCTATAAAAGTATCGCGTTATAGGAGGGCTGCCGAAATTTCAGCCCGGCGTTATATGGTAACCACGTTCTGAGAGTACCGCGTTCTAGCAGGGTTGACTGTATACCCTTATTAAGTGGAGTAGTTGAGTTAGTGTCGTTTTTTTCCCTTGAGGTTGACGGACAATCTATCTACATAGTGAAGGTCCTTTGACTTTTATGTTTGATAACGATACACAGTTTTTTAAACATGATAAGGACAGTTCTATGGATAATCTGGAAGCCTAAACTTGAGAATAAGATAGGTTTTGAAAATGTTTCCGAATTCCTTAACTTTAGGATATCTTCCTGCCTTCTTCACATTTCTGCTATGCTGATAACGGATATCGCGTTGAAGCTACATCTGTCAAATTCGTTCCTATTTATTCAATCTGCTTTGCCAAATCGCATTGGACGATGATAGTCGACAACGTGTGTCAGATTAATTTTCATCAAAAAATTATCTTCAATGAGGAGACAACAACAATGCACATAAGATCCCAGAAAATCGATTTTATTCCGAAATTGTTTATTGTATTTCTTTAAGAGCGACTTTGGCCAGGCCAGCACTGCAACTTTTTTTTTGCCAGAATAGAGTTATCTGTACACCAGCGACAGATAGGTTTTATAGAAAATGAATCACACACCTCATTCTAGATTGTATTCTCCATCCCAACGATTTTAGAATATGATCATCTCATGTGGAGGTGATATGCACTGACCACCGCCGTAGAGTAACTTGACAGCGTTAGACTTTTTCTTGTAGAGTTTTTAAGCAGCACGTGCAAGCGAATTAGTCCTAAACCACAGCAGTCCTTAAAGCAGACATGCCATCAGTCAAATGCAGCCTATTTTATGGGCTAAAATTTTATAAAATTTAACATTTCAAATGCGTTCTACTTAGGGAAGAAGTGGCGGACATTTGAACGATAATATATTCCACGCATAATGCCATTAATAGGTCTTTCAAATAAATCAAATAAAGAAAAAATGTCAGTGATATCTCAGACAGACTTTGTTTTCTTTCAGTTTAAAGGCAGGAACCAATAGTTCCTATTCTCATTAGTAACTCTCAACATGCGTATGTAATGGGTCGGTCCGCTTAAACTGTACGTATAGATTTTTCTCATTTTATAACCTCAATTGGTGTGGAGCATTCTTTAAACCAGACAAAACAGATACTGATTTTATAAAGTTATTAATCTTTTCTTGGGCCTAGTTGAACAATGGTTCAATTCTTAAAAACTAAACCCCTTTACCTTTCGGGTACTGCAATGGCAACGATGAACATTTCTTATTCTTATACGGGTACACATTTACCATACAACACTCCATCGGAATTCTGAAGTTGACTTCCATATGCTATCAAAATTGAATTCTTATTCGCGGTATCGGGAACCTCATTACGCAAGTAACATATTTCATTGGTCATCACAACTATTTAGTCTCGATTTCAACCTTTCTTTTCACACTACCAATGTTGCGTGTGCTAATCTTATTCATGAGTGGTGAGTTAAACAAGGGGCAAATTTAAGAAATTCATCATGACGATTTTATTTACTTTCAGAGCTTACCCAGAAGGCTGTTGAGAGGGAGTGACCGACAGAAAGACAGATATGGAAGCCTTGTTCACAAGACATACATACATAACATACATAACTGGCCATTACAACCTTTCAGTCAAGATTACGACCTAGCTTCTCACACCACTTATGTTGTGTGCGTTAATTTTTATACATAAGTGGCGGGACCTACAGTTTAAAGTCGACTCCGAACGACAGATTTTTGAAAAGCTTTTCATGGCAATTTTTACTCTCAGAGTCTTTGCCAGAAATCTGCTGAGTGGAAGTCGCCGAAGAAATATTTTTCGTTTTGATGTCTGACCTGGGACACAAGACATGTTATTGCAAATGAAGAACCGAATATTCTGACTAATGGCACCAGAGTACTGCATACCATAAGCTTGTATAATCCAATACAGTAGCAGAATTGTAAAGATACTCTGATGTAATCCTGATTGAAGGTAAACATTTAGTTTTTTAAACTGAATAAAGACTACTTTAATAGACTGAAAAGCGTCCTTGCAGAACTTGTATAAGCGCAGTGGATAATAACGAATGCTGGACATGGAACAGTTTTTATGTCACTCTCCAGCATTCGCGACCTCGAGTGTCAAGTATTTTATGGAATACTTGGGTTGGAAGAAGCTCAGAAAATTTTGTACAAGATGCACCATACTTTTAGGAAGTAGAGTTACTATCTTAAGGTAGTAAGCCGACTAGATGGTGCCATAACACCATTTGTTGGGATGTTAAGATCCGTGAGAATCCTTTTAACAGCACATACTTCGAAAGAATATACGAAGCATAATTATCGATAACATATTGGAGCTCAACAATCCGATCTCAATTTAAGATATCAAAAAATGGGTTGATCAACCTAATTAACTTGAGGGTTTGCCTCTTTACTTGCATGTGTTTCTCTTTAAAATCTTAAATTAGTTTTAATTTATTGAATTCCATTCATTTGAAAATTCTGATGTTCTGATTTGGAAAATAAACCGTAGACGCAGAACTTATAAAACTTTTTCTAGGTAAAGTTACTAATTTCCGTAACATCATACGTACGTTAATATTAACAAAGAAAAAAGATTTCTTATAATTTTAATCAAGAATTTTATATTTTCAGAGTGTCCATTTAAATGCTAGTTCCATAGTCTTTAACAGTTTTACACTTCTTTCAGAGCAGACATTATAAAACTACTGACCCATATTCATGTGATATTTTGAGCAAATGCTCATCATAATTAACAAATTCATCATTTCATTTCATTTTAATCAGACTCCTTTTGCTTTTCATTTTTTGCACTTACTTTTCGTGTTTTGTATTAAAGTACTATTTTACAGTTGTGTGAATAATTATAGGTACATCTTATGTATTAAATATTTTAATAATTATTTGCTACCATGTACTCCTCTATGCAAAGTATAAAAAAACAAAAAGGCAGGCCCATCAAATATTTCCTAATCTCTTCAGACGTTTGTGCGTACAAAATAAGGTGGGCTTTCCAAAGTGATTTATTTTTCCAACATTGGCTTTACTTTCATCTATGAAGCGTATGCAAAATTTGGTTGCCCTGATAGTAGGTAATAGTTTGGTCTCTAAGAGTGAGCATTTAAGGTTTAAGTTCCGAAGGGAGTTAAGAATTTTTGTAGTTTTATTAAAAGACTAGGGAATAATTACCGTTCAATCTGTCTGGAATACTAACCTTTTGAAATACATACATACATACATAATTGGCCATTACAACCCTTTAGTCAGGATTATTGACCTAGTTTCTCACACCACTTAATTCGTGTGTGTTAATTTTATACATAAGTGGCGGGACCTACAATTTAAAGTCTACTCCGAACGACAGATTTTGGAAAAACTTTTCATGGCAATTTTATTTACTCTAAGCGCTTTTGCCAGAAATCTGCTAAGAGGAAATCGTCGAAGAAATACTTTTTTTGTATATTATTTTGATGTCTGGCCTGGGGCTGGAACCCTGGTTTTACGTCTAATAAGCCAACACAATACCTACTATATCACGGTGACTCCTTTGAAATACATATTCAGAAATCAAAAGGGTGATGTTAATAATTGTGAAAACTAAACCATCATCTTGTGAAATATCAAGTGTTATCAGTAACAGACACTACGGTTTCTATAGGCCCGTTCTACAAGTGGCCTATTGGAATTATTCTCTGTCTCTATTTGACAGAATGTGGCACTTTTATCGAAACATATTGCTTTGGTAGATGGAAATCTTAATTATCGCACCAATTTGGTTATAGATCCGATTCCGTCAAATAAATCCAAGCTGAGCACAGGAATACCACCTCCAATTTTATAAAGGGCCTATTTCTCTCTCTCTCTCTCCCTAATTTCTAGTCCTATCTATCGTTTTGCACACGACGGTGGTATTCTTTTGATCTGAAGCCCGGACCTTTTGAGACGAAAAAGCTAAATATGAATGGCTCGCTCCCATTCGACCTACAATCAATTTTCGATTAGGGTAGTGCACATAAGGCTCGATTTTGATTCTCGCAAGTCCCAGTGTTGTTTATTCATATAAACAAGAATAATAATACTTTCTCCATAACTTTGGAGAGTTAGAAGAAAAATTCAATGTGATACTCAATGAAAACGGAACTATCTATCCACGGCTTCTTAAGACGGTGCAAGAAATCTTGCTTCATCTGATCTCTTTACTATTTACACAGCTTATATCCTAGCGAAAATGAAATACAACTCACAAGTATGGGTTGGTGCCTCGAAGTCTATTTTGTGACTTACCGAGCGTGTACAGGATAGAGAAAAAGTCCTTATTAATTACAGTAGCCTATCGAACTCTATTGATTTTAGTAGGACAGCGTTGCAAGGTTACTTTTGTTTTGCTATTCTGTCGCTACAACGGAATTTGGTCGATAGTAAAAAATAGAATTGGTCTCGAAAATCGCATATCTGTACGCAATACACATCAGTCACATTCATTTGTGGTCGTCAATTGGCCAGTGGATAGCACAATATTTTACTCATAGAGTTCGTTCTATTCGTATGTGAAAATATCTTCCAAAAGCAGACTTTCCTGTCACTTACATAGGAATATTTCCAAATTTAATATCTCCAATCTATACTACCTCCTTTATCCCTCCGATAACATATTTTCCTAACTTTAATACGTTGCACTGTATGAATAGGGGTCATCCCCTGAGTGTTGGCAGGATTTGACTCGTTCAATTCATGAGATCTTACCAACTCATGGCCTATAATTTGGGAAATTCGACGTCACAAATAGTAGTGAACTGGCTAGACGACTAAAATTTTAGCCACTACTGTATTTTTTTCAACGGTGATAGTTGCATTTTTTATGCTATCACTATGAGCAGTGGAAGTATGTTGAATTTCATCTACGGATTCACCCAAACGAGAGACTGGCAAACCAAGATTATTCAAAAATTTTAAAATTTTTTAAAAAGTAAGTTCATTGAAAAACTACGGTAATTCAAAAATCTCCTACATAACGAAATATGAAAAAATATTTCTTCGGCGACTTTTTCTCGACTGTAAACTATAGGTCTCGCTACTCATATGTATAAAAAATTATCGTACACAACTTAAGTAGTGTGAGAAGGTGAGGAGTAGCCAACAAAAATGGACAGTTTTTTAATTAAATGTAGCTTAACCGTAGATCGAGCTTTAAGAAAACTTCATAATCCTGGCTTCTGTAGCACTTTTGATTCACACTTGTAGTACATTGTATTGTCACGATTGGGGCAGCTTAGTGTCACTCGCATTAGTAACACTCTCAATTGAGGGACAGCTGAAACCTGATGGTACAAACCATTGTTATATTTCGTTTTCAACGTCATGTGAGTTTAAAAAGTTCCCCGTAGCAATAGAACATCGATAGCGTCAATAACAAGGTTCTCTCTTGGATTCCTCTCTGGTTTCCCGGATACGGGTTTCTACAAATACGGTTGTAAGTAGTTGCTACGTACGTAGAATGTACTTGAGCCTAAACTGCCAATTCGATTTCGGTGAACGACGAAATTTATAAGGACCATAAAATTCAATTAGTTAGTCATTTACAGCGATAAAATTATTGGGATCAATAAAAGCTGAAAGGCTTTCAGGGCATTTTTCGAAAAGGCGTAATAGGTGTAAATTTATCATTAGCACATTATCATAACGAATGATTCTGCAATCTCATAGGTAGAGTTCACTGAAATATTATCCCTTTGTAATATCACGGAAATAAAACATAGGACGAAACATTTTTTTTAAAAGTTTGTCTACCACATAAGATAAATATGAGACGAGCAGTAAGTAAGACTCCACAATATTTCATGAAACAGCTGCTAGCAATCTGCGTTAAAATTGGTAATATTTTCTCTTCCCTAACTGCTAAAGGAATGCGTTTCTGTATTCCAAGTAGTACCATCGTTGGCGATAAACATCCTTTTGTTATATTTGTTTCCCCTTACAGGTGGACATGAATATTGGAAACGAGGTAATTAGGACTAAGAGCTCTGTAAGATACCTGGGAATAAGCTGGATCCCAGACTGACATTTTCATACCAGATTCAGTACTCAACTGGCAAAGCCCGGAAGATCGTTGGACAGTTCAGCAGATTAATGGCGAATATTGGAGGCCCGCTACCGGTTAGATGGATACTCCTGATGGATGTTGGAAGCATCATTATGCTCTATGGGAGCGAAATTTGGGTCGAAGCGCTAGAGGTTGGAAAACGGGCGAACTTACTTCTATCGGTATAGAGAAGGGCTGTACTTCGTATCGCGTCGGCATATCGTATAGTGTCCGCCCAGCCGTACTTCTCTGTGGATCTGCTGGCAGCAGAGCGGATAGAGATTTATAAGGCGAAATAGGCTGGAAATCACATAACCGGTCACTTCAGAGAAAACACCATTTCAGAATGGCAACGACGATGTAACGATGAGGATAGAGGAAGGTGGACGGCGAGACTTATTCCTGACATAAAGCTATGGATCGGTCGGAAGTTTGGAGAAGTAAATTATTACGTTACACAAATGCTATCGGGCCTCGAACAGAATGGGCAAGACCACCTCCCCTTACTGCCTTTACGAGGAATGTGTATGCTGGCAGAGCTATCGCTCTGCACTGACGTCGAAGATCTGAACGATAACAGCCGTTAACATAGTCGAGGGTTATGATTGCGAGCAGGGAGAATTGGGCCTCAGGGGCGAATTGTGTGGAGCGCATTCTGAGACTGAAGAAGAGAGATCTGGATGCTGAAGAATATGTAGGCACGTCGGGAAACTAGACGAAAGGAATAGTGAAGATAATTAGAATTCTCCTCAACCTTCAATACGCAATCTGGACGCGGATGTGAGCATGAAGGCGGCCAGAGGGCCAAAAGGACTCCACTCCGAAGAAATACCACCGTAGTTCCGGAGTGGGCACAACAGCCCACGGTACGAGGGGGGATTTAGTGGGTGAGGGCCCCACCCACAGAGGACGTGACGACTTCCTCTATGGTGCTGTTAGGTACATTTGTTATATTTGTTGCTGCCAATGCTTTCGTTAGTTCATAAGACGAGTTTCTGTTTTCTTCTTCTTTAGAGTCTCCAGTAGTAGACATTACAATCTTTCGTTATAAATTGGAAATAATTGACCTGAGGTTTGAACCTCGATCTGACACCTAATAAGCTAACACGCTACATACTAGACTATGACAACTACCCTCAATATCAAGGATATATCTTGAACAGAAAATTCAAACTTTTCACTTTCCTCCAACACTTAACTTTTAATTCCTTCTCAAATACCCTGAATAATGTATAATTTGCGATAAAACTTAACAAAATCTTTGAAAATTTAAAAGACTTAAGAATCTCTAGGAAAGTCGTATGTGTCAATTATGATACATAAGCCAGAATTATGAAGTTTTTGATTTTTTCCCCCCCATTTGAAATTTTTACCCCTTTTTTATGTGATTTTATATGATGACGATTACAATTCCTACGAATTCTAAAAATATCAGACATCTTACGTTTTGCTGAATTAAAATTAAACAACTTCATAAATTAAAATGTATCATTTTTGATACAAAGCTTGATCTAGGGTTAAAAAAATTTTCCTCTCATAAAGTGTTATTGTTAAACTAAATTCATTACATTTTTATTTGCAAAATATTATCGAATATAAATACATATTTGCATATGTAGCAAACATAGGGCATTGCATAGTCGATATGAATCTGATTGTCTAACATGTTTTGATTTGAAAGCAACTTGTCTCTTGTTGAATACAAATAATAAATCTGCTTTTGACATATTCTCATTAAATGTCACTCATGAGAGATTCTAATGCATTTAGAAAATGTTTCACATCAGCAACACAAACTGTAAGCAGCTCATGTACTTGAAGCACAAATATCATATAAAGATAATGCCGTTTATCATCCATTATCACCACCATAACAACACTATACTCCCCCATGCACTATGGCTGTATAGACGGCAACTTTGTGCCAACCCAATCCAACCCAACCTATTTCTCATTCTGTCTCAAGCATATTGGACAAGTACTAGTACCTACTGGTAGTGGTCTAGAGCACTTGTTGTAGTGCACAAACATATTTGAAAATAGAGCAAATGGCATAATTTTGAGTGTTCTATGCTATAGTATTTATTCAATAAATTTTCAATAATTTTCTTTATTCATTCATTAATTTTTTTCATTTATTCATCATCATTCTGTTATAATGCTTGCTGTTGCCTTTATTGTCTAATGACATTTATTCGTGTATTTGCTAATGCAGCAGAAACAGCAGAAATTCATGGCAATTGTACTCTTTCCACTGCTACTATCGCAACGACTGCCTTTATGAACAGAAAGGAATGCTCAATGGCCATCGAAATAATTTGAAAATTATTGTCGTTATTTTCATTCCATTTTTCGTATTAATACGGGCAATTTCAATGTAATTGTATGCACTGAAATAAATTCGATTTATTGCAAGTAGTTTGAACATGTTCAACCCCCAGGGGGCTATGATGAATGGTCCGAAAATGTGTTTTAACACAAAGCATTTCATACTGATTTGTCACTTGACCTCCGAAAACCTTGAAAATTAAATTTAAAACCATTGCAATGAAATGGTGAAAACTATAGGGTGAGCAATTAAAAAGTAAAAATTTAAAAATGCAACAAAACAAAAACGGAGAGTCACAATTAGTTTACTCTTAGTCAATCGAGAATTATGAAAGGTAGGAGTTGTACTTCGGCCCTAATAAATGTTGTTGAATATCTTTGGTCGAAACTAGATGTAAATAGTGTAACGTTTTTGGTTCTATTTGATCACACTAAGGCTTTTGACACAGTCGTTCACGCAGTTCTTTTGAAAAAGCTCCGGAAACTGTTATATTTCTGAAATTCTGCATGTAATCTTGTCTATTCTTATTTGCCGAAAAGATTTCAAAAAGTTCATCTTAATGGCAATATCTCAGATCCACTTAATATTAGTAGAGGTGTTCCCCAGAGGTCAATACTTGGCTCTCTGTTGTCTTGCTTCACTGTAATGTTCATATGCATGCTGATGATGTGCAGCTTTATACTAGTATTCCTAGGGGGAATTTTGATTCTTGTTTGGATTTCATTAATCGTGATTTGGTTAGAATTGACAACTGGGCCTCGGTCAATGGGCTTTCCATCAATCCCAAGTCTAAATCTATTATACTTTCGAAAACCGATAGATCATTTGTCATGCCTGAATTATGCTATCAGGGGAAATAAAATTGACTTTATCAAATCTGCAAAAAATCTGGATATTGTCTTTAATGGCAGTTTATCTTGGTCTAATCGTATAGGTGTCGTTGTAGATAGAATTTATTGTATGCTTAGGAACTTGTGAACTGTTATTGATTCGACTCCTTTTGTCATTCGTATGCAACTTGCTACAACGCACTTAATTCCGGTACTTTGTACGGATGTGAAATCTTCGCAAACTGTGATTGTAGTGATAAACCTAAACATAACTTGGCATTTAATAACATAGCTAGATATGTCTTTCATACAGGGCGTCGTGATCACATTTCCCATTTGTCTTACCGGATTCTTAATGTAAAATTTGACGATCCCTTGAAAATTAAATCCCTTATTTTACTTCATAAGATAATTTACACGGAACGGCCGGAATATTTATTTTGTCGAATTAAATTTGCTAGATCCTATAGGGATAGGAACATTATTCAGCAAAGATTAAGGAATCTTTTATCTCGGAGACAGTTTCTTATACTTACCACTAGTCTTTAGAATTCCCTACCAAATTACATCCAGAATCTAGGCAATGGAAATGCGTTCAGAAATAAATAAAAATAAATCAATAACCCGCGTAAAATTTTGGCAAATTTCTTATTTTTTTTAATGTAAACTACAAAGTTTCTCATTCGATCGGACCTGGTTTTCATGCACTTTTTTTGCTCAATAGTCTCTGATTTGTCGGCATAACATTTTTCTTTGCAGGGGTCCCACAGAAAATAGTCCAATGGTATTAAATCGCAGCTTCTTGGCAACCAATTGACTTCACCATTTCGCCTAAATAAACGGCCATTTCCCATTCTCCCCCTTTTACCAACATTCCCTACTTTCATCATATATCCTCTATTTCCTTCCTTCTCTAAGGGCATTGTACAATGTGTCAGTTTCGACCTCCGGGGACTGTAATGTCTTAACCGACAAATACTTGTCCTCTAACCTAACCGAACGGTCATCAAACATTTTATGCAATAAATCGATTGTGGCATGAAACGTGTGGCAAGTTACAATATCCTGTTGAAACCAAACATGGTTTACATTAATACCATGGAAAACGAGTACAAAAAAATCGGTTGTCATAGTACGATTAGGAGTCCCCCTTGACCTTAATAATGGTTACGCCGTCCTTATTTTCGAAAAAGAAAAAAAGTGTGGGCCAATTATGCCTTTGCTCTACAAGCTGCATCAAACAGTCATTCGTAATGGATACATTGGCTTGTGTAACACTACGTGTTAATTTTCTGGACTCCAAATACGGTAATTGTTGTTATTAACGTATCCACCAAGATGAATATGTGCTTCAAAAGAAAAGATGATTTTTGTCTTGACAGTATCTCGATGGCCTAATAAAACCCAATGTTGCTAAAACGTAAATCGATTAATTACTCTCAGTGAAGTTAATATTCAGAATGGAATAACATAAGTACTGCCAGATATGAAATAATAAACTGATAAATGGCCCACCCGATATTTATTTATTTATTAGAATATTTATTACGTACAGCAGTGATCTTATGTTCGGTGTAGTGTAACAGACCAGGGCTAATGCTGGAAATCGAACTTATGACTCTCACACTAATAGACTAACACAGTGCCACCTAATTTTTCAAGGCACTCTAATGAAAAGTACAAATTGTTACAAGTGGACTAGTATGAAAGGATTTTAGGAAATAAATACGAACAATTTTCATTAGAAATGTTATTTAAAAGCCTGTTGATTAATGCAATTAAAAACTATTTCTAATCGATGTGACTTTCTATAACCTTATATTTTTTTCAATGTCATTCGTTAAAAATACAGAGGTTTTCTCAAGTGCATAAAAAGTGTTACTTTGATTAAACAATTTAAATGATCATTTGTTCTATACGAAGTCACCGCAGTCTAGGATGTAGTGAAGAGATCCCGCTGATCAAACCCCAGCTCAGATTTTTCAAATACAATGAAATATAAAAAAAATATATATGTAACGTGTATTGTCCCGTGCATACTTACATAATTGTTGTTTGTGTTAATTGTACACATGAGTGGCTGGACCTAAAGTTTAAAATCATTTCCATACGACGTATTTTTTGGAAACTATTATGGGAATTGTAGTTATCCTCACAGTTTTTACAAAAATCTGCTGAAAGTAGGTCGCACCCTCATTGGTTCGGAGGAACTTGGTGTGGTCAGAACAGAAACTGCGTTCACCTGTGGAATCGCAAGGGGCCACTATGCGTGAGCTTTTGGTATAAAGCTACCACAGTAACCTAAACCTGAACCTAAGTTGAGTTGTTATTTGAACCATGGCCTCACGTCTAATAAGCGAATACACTACTTACTAGACTACGACGATTTGCAGGATTAAGGTTCTGTAATGATTCTAATTCTTTTAACCCTTCTTCACTCCTTGGGTTAATTTGTGCCAATTTTGATTTTTAAACGCAAAATTCTTCCCTTTAATTGTAAGATATGATCGGGAAACTTTAATTTATCCACCACAGGCACAAAAACTATGCTTTTAAATGAAAACAATAAAATTTTAATTTTTCCTTCCCCCTCCACATTTCAAAATACGACTTACACACATTTAATATACTTTGGATCAATATGAGCCAACATGCGGTATTTCGAGTTTACCATTAAGAATCATCGATTAATATTTTTTTCTTTGAAGATAGAGAAGAAAGAAGACTTCGTGACAAACTAGCACCGATAAGAAACGTTTGGGATAAGCAGAATAATCAGTTGAAAGTTTTTTACAATCCTCATGAAAATGTTAGTGTAGAGGAACAATTGCTTTCATTTCGAGGTCGGTGCAGTTTTAGGCAATATATTCTATCAAAGCCCACCAGATATGGCATAAAAATTTGGGCACTTTGCGAATCCACAACTAAATATGCCTGGAATGTGGAAGAGTACACGGGCAGAGCAAGAAATACAGAGCTAGAAAAAGACACAAGGCGCGACTTTTAATTTAGGTTAGAGTGTGGTGCATTACATGTGATAATTTTTTTACTACATACAATCTGAACTTCTTTGCCATTGAACTTCTTTCTTGAAATATTACACTAGTTGGCACTGTCCGTAAGAAAAAAACTTTTTTTCCATTAATTCTGGTTATGAAAAAAACCATTACAAAAAAAATTTCGTTCTCGTCTTAAGTTTTTTCATAATTCAGCCGATGCAGGAGATGATGAAAAAAACCTGAAATAATGCATCATTACAACCAAACGAAAGCTGGATTTGATGCGCTTGATCAACTAGTTACGAATTACACATGTAAGGACATGACTAAGCGATGGAAAATCGAAGAATAGTTTTGCCACATGGACCATCAGCAAGAAATCTTGTCAAAAATATTCAAGAACAAACTAATCTCACAAGTGCCCAGCAATGTTCTAAGCAAAATAATACAAATATACTACTGTCCAGAAATTTACCAAATAAACGACGACGGGGTGTTTCATTTGTCACATTGTGTATAAATTGTTACAAAAATTCCTAAAATGTGGTATATGTTAGTATTAAAAATATAATTATTATTAAGAATAATTGCTCAGAAGTCGCCGTAGTCTAGTAGAGAGTGTGTTGGTTTATTATACTTAAGGCTCGATTTCAAATCTCAGGTCAGACATCAAAACGAAAATATGAAAATATTTCTTCGGTGACTTCCTCTCAGCAGATTTCTGGCAAAAACTCTGAGAGAAAATAAAATTACAATAATGAGCTTCGCAAAATTCTGTCGTTCGGAATCGGCTTTAAAACTGTAGGTCCCGCCATTCATGTATAAAATTAATGCAAACAACATAAGTAGTGTGAGAAGCCAGGTTGTAATCCTGACTGAAGGGGCTGTAATGACCAGTTATATATGGAAGAATTGCTCAGGAAAGGCTTATTTATTTTAATTATCATTGTACTAATTAAGAAAAACAACATAACAAATGAATTTATATAATATGCAATTTGCATATTGATCCAAAGGATCGTAGAAAGGGTACATATTCAATGGATGCAGAAAAGTTAAGGTGAAATTATTGTTGTTATTGGTTTATATTTCACTGCTTTTCACATCAAATTCTGCAATTCTTTTTGTTGAAATAGCTATTGGGCCGTAATTAAGCTTCGACCATAAAGATAATTTACCACTGGAAGGATTTTTCCCACGCAGCACTAATTTTAATTATAAAAACTTAAAAGTAAGCAAGTGCTATGATGGCCATAACTATTCGATGGTTTGGAAGGGGTGGCTATTTTAAAATATTTTCTGTTATTTTGCAACAATTTTTGTTTCATTCAAGATTTATTCATCATAACAATTGACGATTAGCGTTTATAATTTAAATAAACGTGAATAATGTATCGCAGGATTGTTGTGGTACAATTAAAAAATTAAAACAGAATATCAAGGATAATTTACACGTATTGATACTGTGCACAGGTATTTTCTGAATTTACTTGCGTTTAATAAAGGCATGAAAAAAAAGAAAAAAATTAACAGAAAACCAGCACGAACATATTGAACACACAGATGTCTCTTTTGTCTTCTTTTAAGACTTGGTTGGTTTCTTTTAAGTTTTTTTTTTTGGTTTTTTTTTGTTGAAACAACAATAACGATATCAACGCACATTTCATCGTGTTTAGTTCCCTTTTAGCTACAACACCTGCTGATTGTGGCTGTGCAGTGCTGTTGTTATTGGGCGTTTTTGTATCGTTGTTAAACTGAAACCAAAAAACATCAAAAATAACAGCCAAAGCAACAAAAACACAAAAAAAGCTTAAAACTAATAACAACGACTACAGAAGGTGTATAATCAAAAACTACAACAAAAAACATTTTCATTTTAAGTTTTTTTTTTTCCTTTCGAAGAGACACACTCCTAAGGGTTCTGACTAAAAAACATTGAAACAGCGTCAGCGTCACCGTCAGTGTCATAGACTGAATCTTTAATATAAAAGCACCAAATAGTGGTGGGGGGAACAAAAATTAATAAGAATAAGAAACAAACAAGAGGGGACAAAAAAAGATTTTGTTTTTTGTTGCTTACGTTTAATTATAAACAGATACGAAACGGCAACGACAAATACAACGGGAACGGCAATAGACAACATCAGCGAAGGCAAAAGGACGAAGAAACCTCATAAATTTACTCCTGTTGTCTATGCCGTAACAGGAATAAACCAACGTAATGTGAAGCATCCATACATACATACATACATACATACACATGAGACAATACCAACAGCAGATGTTTTAATTTTAAAGAAGACAAAGAAGAGAGAGAGAGAGAGAGAGAAAAAAAAACAAATTAAAAGTGTTATTAAACAGAATCCTGAATAAAAAGACGCGTGGTTAGTGGTATTTTAAAGCAATGAAATAACAAAAGGCAATCATTATTTTTCTCTTAAATACATTATAAACATATGCTCTTAAAATCAGATACACTGATAAATACTCTTAAACGGATAACAGTTTTTTAAATTAACATCTAACCTTACCATCATACATTTACAAATTCACAGACATATAGTGGCCTAATCGCTTTAATTGCATTGAACATACGAAATAGTGTTGTTGTGATATTCATCTTAAGCAAAATAAATTTAACATCGATAATCTCTTCTGTGTATGTGCTGTAAATGGAATTAATAATTTGCAATTCAGTTGATTAAAGATTATCTAGGGCACAACTAGAGTAAAGGGAATAATTTTTTTTTAGAATTACAATGCAACCATAAACACCAATTTTTACAAGCTTACTTCCTTAATAAGTCACTAAAGAAAAGATTTTTTGAGAAAAATTTTCATGGCAATTTTTGTTTACTGTCAGCTTTTGCCAGAAGTTTACTGTGAGGAAGACGCTCAGTTGGAGATATCTAAACTCAGTTCAACCTTAAACAGCTTACTTCCTTAATAGGTCACTACAACTCTTGAGGCAGGATTGAACCTTCTCACACCATCCATGTTGTGTGCTTTACAGTTTAAAGTTGAAAGATAGATTTTTTCAGAAAAAATTTTCATGTCAATTTTTATTTACCCTCAGTTTTTGCCAGAAGTTTACTGGGAGGAAGATACCCAGTTGGAGATATCTGAACTGGACTTTGAAACACAGCCTCAGGTTTAAAAAGCCAACCCATAGCTACTAGACTACGGCGACTTACAAGTTGCCCGTTACTTCCGAAAATAAGCAGCTTGATATTTCAGCTTGATGTTGTTGATAGAACATATCTTGTATAGAATCCACACCTTTATAAAATTATTGGAATGGTTAAGAGATGCCTGCCAGAAGTTATTGATTCACGATTCAATGGAATAACATCGGTGTTACAAAGCCATCTTGTAGGAACCAAGTGTGCTATGCTCTTTAAAGCAGATGCTATTTTAACCTATTTACTAACCGAAATAATGGAAAATTTAAAATTTTTAAAAATTGTTTTTGGAACTAGGAAAATATATTATAGAAATGAGGAAAGAGGGAACAGTGTTTATGGACACTAGGTTTGAATATTTTTATACCATAAATACCAGGAAAGATCTCTGCAGTAAGGGAGTTCCACATACGAATTGTCCGTCTAACAAACGAACTTTGCCTGTAACGAGTGTTGTCTGGGTTAGTTATGGGTTTACGCGGGCTAACAGTTGTGTGTCTATCTTCAGGTTGCTTATTACTCTATTATTTTCACACACTGTATTATTCTACACGGACAAATAGATTGGTCCACGTGACCATCTGGTACTTTGAACCCTAAAACTCAATGTTTTCCGTATGAATACAGCATAAATACGAAAATATATACGGTTACCAATGTGGCAGAAGTTAAACCAGAAATTGCTAAATATTTATCACTAGCTAATACCCGGTGTGCTTCGCTACCCCCATCCAAATTAAATACATAATAATTAAAAATTTTATTTATTTAATAACATCGTTTTTTAACTGTAAGTCAAAAGGTGGAAAGCCTGGCAAATAATAATAATAATTGACGAAATCCTCAAACTGTGTCGATTTATTAATAAGTTCTTAGATTCCCATCGATCTTGTTGAGAATATTGCTGTTGATGGAATTAGCGTTAATATTTTTGGATGCTAGTAATGCACATTCAGAAAACCGTGGGATATTTTCAAACTTTTTCATGATATTGGGAAATACACAATTTCTTAATTCTTCTTTTGATTGTGTCATTCAGCAAAAGTCTGATGGAAATTTTATATACTTTGTTATAGGATCCATTGGAGTTCTTCCATTACCTAAATCAAGCAATTGTTTCGAAAAAGTTGAAGCTGAAACATCACGTTGCAACTGAAAACACATATTTTAGTATTTAATTTTAGAATGTGAACATGTCGCCAAAGGTATGATGATTTTAGACATGTATTTAGCTCATCAGCTGGCTTTTATCCTAAAAAATGGGATTCTAGCTGTTATAGTTTTTCAGATATACAAATTTTCGTATTTATTTTATATGGGAGGTGCCACATCCGCTATTGCTAGTTAGACCATTTTGGTCCCAAATATTTATATTAGTTATTTTATGTAGTTACTTGTACAAAATTTGAGGTATCTTGCTGTTATAATTTTTCCAATATATCCATTTTATTATCTTACAATAGCAAGTAGTGTTGCAGATGTGAGCGTGTAATCTCGCTCATTTGAAATATTAAATAAAAATATAACTCCTTCCAGACATACAGGAATATACTACAAAGATTTCAAGAAAATCGGTTCAGCCCTATAGCTGTCTATAACGTTCAAACATATAGCGTTCAACATATATAGATACATATATTATAAGCCTTCAGTCAGGATTACGACCTTCTTCTCACGCCAATTATGTTGTGAGTGGAAATTTTATACGTGAGTGGCAGGACCTACACTTTAAAGTCGACTCTGAATGACAGATTTTCGAGGAGTTTTTCAGGCAATTTTATTTACTGTCAGTGTTTTTGCTTGAAAAATGCTGCGTGAGCCGTTGAAGAAACATTTTTTTTTTATATTTCAGGTTTTTGGAGATATCTGACCTGGGCTTTGAACCGTAGCCTCGCTTTTATACAGCATTTACTAGACTATGCCGAATGAATATTTTGCAAAATACTATAAAAAGTTCCCATTACATGCTGGCTTCTAATATACAGTCAAATTCGTTTAGAACGAACTTGGTTATAAAGAATTCTTGTTTATTACGTAAATATTTTCAAGTCCCAACGTTTTTATAACAACTTTCATACAAAAACCTCCGTTTATTACGAACTCGTTTATAACGAATTCCCGGTTAAAAGGAATTACTTTGAATGGTTCCAGTAATTAATTTTCACACATTTTACGTTTTTTATAACGAACCTTCAGAAATAACTGTGAAGTTTGGCAATAATCTTTACTTTTAAATAATATGGCAGCATTAAATTATAACTTAGCACCTATAATCAGCTGACAGGTAGGAAGAATTACCACATATTTTTGGTTTTTAATAAAAACATGACGAACTATGTATTTGTTCTGGTCCCACGGAGTTCGTTATAACCGGTCAAACCCGGTCAAACCCGATATTTGACTATCGTGGATATAATTGTCTAAAACGGAAGGCAACCGCAGCTGTCATCTCCAGACAAGATCAACAATGTTTCCAATATTTCTAATGTTGGTTACTCATAAATAGATTTCCAAACATTCAAGATTTATGATTATTTTTAATATCATTTCGATTTTAATTTGAACATTTTAGTTTTATGTAAGTGTTTTTGCAAAAACAAAAAACAAAAAAAGGAGAATCGTAATACTGATGAATTATTTTCTT
The DNA here is from genome assembly GCA_014635995.1 of Sarcophaga peregrina. Taxonomy (NCBI): domain Eukaryota; kingdom Metazoa; phylum Arthropoda; class Insecta; order Diptera; family Sarcophagidae; genus Sarcophaga; species Sarcophaga peregrina. The sequence goes on along the minus strand of CM025793.1, from coordinate 52,795,149 downwards.
CTCTCCACATCAATATAAAATTATTTAAAATTTATTTTATTCAGGTTTAGTAATAGTAAGAAAAAAAGGCAAAAATTAATCGTTTAATAAACACCTTTTTCGGTTTACTTTCAATAAATTGCCATGACGGACTAAACCGTGACAGGACATACGTTTTTTTGTATAAAAATTTTCAATACCAAACCAGCTGGTTTTCGTTTTGTTGTGGTTTAGTATTGAATTTTAAATTTAAAATCCTTTGCAATTCATTATAATAAACACCTTGCAAATAATATCCTTCGAAAATAAAAATTAATTCAAACAAATACTCGATTTCCTTATGAATACTTTGTTACCGATAGGCAGGCCTTTGTATCTTAACAACAGACTCGAATAATTCAATTCGTAGGAATAATTTATCAAAGAAGACAGAAACAGAATTTAAAGCAAATGCCAGCAGATGTTGAAAGCAGTACGATAAGCAAGAAATAAATAAATTATCCTTTAGATTTTTAAATGCCATCGAAGCAGGCACATAGAAATGAATAAAATTATGAAGGACATCCTTTTTAAACGTCTGCATACTTATCTTTTGATTAGATTAAAATAAAAAAGACAAGTAAAGACTTTTTTTTAATATTTGAATTATAGTTCTAATCAAGAAATTAATTTATCGTGTTGAAATTAAAAAAAGTTTAGAAAATTTAATTTTTTTCACCTACTTTTCGATGCATGATATCGATTGTTCGATTTCCTAACGAGCATATAATTTATAGAGTACATATCAAGAATGATAAACTAAAGATTACGCTATCACGCACACAAAATTAAAACTTTCTGCGTATGTTGAATCAATGACGTCACGCAAATTGTGTTCCTATTCGCTAATGATAATGTAAGTTATGTAGCATGACTGCCAAACAACTTTCCCGTAGAGCACACACATTTCAAAAGAAATGTTAATTTTCACATATGAAAAAGACTTGGAAACCTTTAAAATATCCCAACTACGTCATCTAACGGGAAATGATGCGCATGGCGTAATCTTTACAATCCTTCAGTTAGGTTTATTGACCTAGTTTTTCACACTACTTATGTTGTGTGCATTAATTTTATACATAAGTGGCGGGACCTACACTTTAAAGTTGACTCCGAACGACAGATTTTTTGAGAAACTTTTCATGGCAAATATATTTAGTCTCAGAGTTTTAGCCAAAAATCTGCTGAGAGGAAATCGCCGAAAAAATACTTTTTGTAATTTTATTTTGATGTCTGGCCTGGGACTCGAACTCTGGCTTTACTTCTAATAAGCCAGAACACTACCTACTACACCACGCCGACTTCATCAATCTTACTCTGCGAAATTCCACGCCCCATGCAAAGACCCGTAAAGTATATACGCTTTATCCACTTTTTTTAGAAATAATTCCCATTTCCTTTTTTTTTTTGTGAGTAATCAACATATATTTTCAGGATCAAAGTCTCCGGTAGGGAATCGAACTCACGGCCACGGTCTCGGTAGTTGAAGCTTAGCACGCTACTAAAAGGACCATCAGGCAATTCCATACCTTTTAGATAGTGTGTTGTTGACTAATTAAAAGAGGGACCATGGGTCAAACCCTTAGCTTAGCACGCTACTAAAAGGACCATCAGGCAATTCCATACCTTTTAGATAGTGTGTTGTTGACTAATTAAAAGAGGGACCATGGGTCAAACCCAGCTTTCTTTCGGCCAATTCCTTTTCACAGCCTTCTGACAAAAACCCTGTAGGTAAGTAAAATTGCAATGAAAAGAATTCTCAAATCTGTTAAAATTGCTGAGTAGGTAATGTTTTAGCTTATTAGACGTGATTCAACGGTTCAATCCCTATCTCAATATTTGGTGGCTTCCTCTGAGAAAATTTGTGGTAAAAAATCTAAGAGTAAATAAAATCAAATAAAAATAAAAAAGTTTAGGTCCCGCCACCTAACACATACAACATAGGTGGTGCAAGAAGTTAGATCGTAATAACGACTGAAGGCTTATGCATGTATGTGTGATAGACAATGGCAGAAAGGTTGTTGTGTGGTCTCCGCTTCTTCGTTGTCATTTCAGCTTCTGGAGAAGACCTAGTGAGGTGTAAGTATTTGAAATTGTAAGTATGACTCGAACCTAATCATCGTTTTGAATAATCGTTGCTGATCTCTGGTACATATGTACATACAATCCTTCAGTTCGGCTTACGATCTTGCTTCTTCTCACTATTTCAACAAGCTATGGGTTTAACTGAAAAATACACGAGTCAGTTTGGTTACATCGGGTAGACCATGTATTTGTTTAAAATTTGAACCATTGTTTATTTCGCATCTGGCAACATTTATGGCATTCTATTCTGTAACAAAAATCTGTATCTTGTTTGCGCTGAACGTAATGAATCGATTTACGCTTGAGCAACGTTGGAATTTATTGGAAATTTATTCCCTAAATAAAGACAATTGGTCCGTAATTGCATAAAAATCTTGTCCTCCGAAGGACCAAAGTTAGTAAACTAATTTCATTGTTGACGGCCCAAAATGTAAGCAATCTCTTACAGTACGTACACGGTAAAGTATCAAAGGTGTGCTAGGGACTGTGCGTGGGAATCCATCAAAGTCAACTCGTCACCGTTATTAAGGATTGAACATTTCAAACACCAACTAACGTTAATTACTAGAAACTAGAAAAGTTCAATTGGTTCAAGAGTTGAAGCCACATAACCATCCACTTTCGCTAGATGGATCAACGAGAAACTGAACGATTATGTCATTTATTGCCAAAAAAAAAGTATCATCTTTTTAAATGAAGTTCGTATTAAACTTGATGGGTACGTCAATATGCAAAATTGCAGTAATCGGGTCTCAGAAAACCCACACAAGGTCTTAAAGAAGCCAATGCACCAATTACGACTGACTGTTTGGTGCGACTTGTAGAGCGATAGCATCATTGGTCCATATTTTTTTGAAAATGTGGGCGGCTCAAGCATTACAGCGATAGCATCATTGGTCCATATATTTTTGAAAATGAGGACGGCTCAAGCATTACAGTTAATTGCAACACCTAAAGCACCATGATAATAAGGTTTTTTGTACATGGTCTTCATGGTATTGATTTTGTTTGATTTCAACAGGATGGTGCAACTTGTCATGCATCTAATAGCAAAATCGATTTATTGCGCCATGAAGCTGCAATTTGACACCAGAAATCAGCAATAAGTATTCAAAACGATGAGCAGGTTCGAGTCATATTTATAATTTCAGATACTTATACGCATTTTTAAATTATGATGAAAGATTCGAATTACTTATAAGTATTTTTCTAAATTTATAAATCAGAATGAATGTGTGTATGAATCAAACATATTTCGAATGTTGTGAGTTTGATGTCAACGTTGTACTCATACTCATTACTACTTATACTTATAAATGAATGTTGTAGCGAGTACGAATGAATGAGTTTCAATTCTGTTGATTCATTCATATTCAAAATTGCATGAGCGCTTATGAATAGCGGAGTAGTCCGCATTTTTTTGACTACAGCTTGCATAATACCACATTTGCAAGATCAAAATTTATTTTTTAATCGAATTAATTATTTTGTTCAACAAACTGGAATTTAAATGATTATCGGTTTGAAACACTAGCCCTTTTGGCCTTATGCTATTGTGCTATGGAAAAACAATTTCACACTTTATTGATTTACAAAAATTGAATATGCCGACACACGCACCACACAGAACAATATGTTTTAGAACGAAAGCCATATAAAAATTTAAAAATTAAAAAAACAACAACAATTCAATAACTTTTACTTTTAAATGAAACCATATGCTCAGTGCCGTTCATCTCTATAAAACTAAAAGCAAATGAGAAAAGAAAAAAATTAGAAGAAGAAAAAAATGGTAGAATTTCTATAAAAATTATAATGATTTCATTAACCAACCGTATGTTGTGGTTATAACAGTAAAACTATATGAGAGAGTATGTTTTTTCATTACATTTTTTTTTTTCTTAAATTTTTTATTCCTTTAACACTATATTTATAAACATTTCGAAAGCGAAAGAGAGTGAATTCTAAACCCAACAAAAAACAATGAAAACAACAACTAAGTGTGTGGTCAGCAGCATTGAAGTTGCTAGCCTTTATTGCGGTATTGGGTGTTTTTGTGGTCTGTTGGCGTCAGTTGTTTAACAGGCAGGCAGGCAGGCAGACAGCTAGGCCTTACATTTGTTGTCTAAATTTAGTGGAGTGGCGAGAAGTTTCATTTTCATTTAGAAATTCTTTTTGTTGTTGTTTGTTTTACAATTTCTTTAACGTCGTGTGCCTTTTCAGGTATTTTCTAATTGCCCATGTTAAGTGAAGTGTTCAAAGTGTACCTACTTACCAAAGGTATTGAATTACAAAACATCATCGTACCACATTTAACCTTCGTGTACATGTCAGTGTTCATGTTTCTTCTGACAGTTTACCACATAGTATGGCTAAAACGTAACGTTAAGTTAAGAAGCAATTAAAATCTTATGGAAATTTAACAGGAGAACAAAACCAAAACCAATGCCAATGCATAAGTGGGAACAATTAGTTGCTCATAATTGGTAATTGAAACCCTTAAAATGTTTCATCTTTTATATGTATGTACAGTGAAACTCGTTTATAACGAACACGGTTATATCGAATTCTTAGTTATAACAATTTTCATACAAAAAACTTCGTTCGATTAAATGATCCCAATAATTAATGGTGTTTTCTTTTCTACCAAAAAATATGCATTTTATTAAACCAAAATGCAATTTAGCGTTTGTTTCGTAAAAATGTTGCACTCTCTACAAAGGTGGTATGTTTTATTCGAAATAATTCGCACTTGCCAATGGCGGAGGGCATTGCATTTTATGCCCTATATAAATCGAGAGTGCTGACAATGCCCTGTAAAGCAGATGACTTTTGTTTATTTATAGGGCTACCAGATGATATTTAAAAAAAGTCGCCTGGTATTGCTGTAGAAAAGGAAACACCATAAATTTCATACATTTTACCCTTTTTATAATGAACCCTCAGAAAAAACTTTGAAGTGTGGCAATAATCTCTAGTTTTATTTAATATGACAGCATTAAATCAAAACTCAGCATCTTTAATCAGCTGCTAGATAAAAAGAATTAAAACATATTTTTGGTTTTTAATAAAAAAAAAAAATAGTTTTTGTGTTTAACAAATGAAAAAAATTCTTTGTATTTTAGATTTTCTTCTATGACTCTACCCCGTTTATTACGAACTTTGCCGTTATAACCGAGTTTGGCTGTATAAAGAAAATATTTCTCCGACGACTGATTCAGATTTCTGATAAAAACTCTGCGAGTAAAATAAAATTGCCATGAAAAGTTTCTCAAAAATCTTTCGTTCAAAGTCAACTTTAAATTTAAAGTTCCGGCCGTCATGTGTAGAAGTAACACACAAAATAAGTGGTGTGAAAAGTTAGGCCATAATTGAAATTTTTTGTAACTATGTAACCTAGAGGCTAGGAGTCTTCAAAATATATTGGTAGCCGGGACTACCCAATGTGCACGATTCGTTGCAAGACTTACTAAGCGCCCGCGTACCAAACCCTATCTAGTTCGTCACACTTTTAATAAGTGTATATACTAGGGATGCCAATCGGGAAATCCCGAATCCAGAAATCCAGCGATTTTCGGGACTCACAAAATCCCGAATCCCGGCATTTTTAAAAACTTGTCCCGGGATTTTTCGGGATTGTGAATTCATATATATTTTGACCCTACAAAAGGTCCAGAAAAAAATTTTATATCACTTGACTTCGATAATACTATCTCAGATGAGGAAAACCCTACTTCCATGGATAAAAAATTGTTTGATGGCATCGAAGAATGCAAAAGCCTTATAAAACGTATTAAAAGGGTAACTGATTTAGATACTCAACTGTCCAAAGAAATAGATTTATTTACATCCGGAGGTGGTAGAGGTGAATATTTACAAGCTGCGTACAGCTATCTTGGAACTATTTTACCAACAAATTGTTGATTGCGTGAAGTGCAACACAATATTTTTATTATTAAGCCAAAATTGTGATTTTCCCGTGATTTTTCTGGGATTTTTGGATCCCTAGTTATTCCGAAATATCCCGGGATTTCGGGATCGGGACTTACAAAATCCCGGGCTTGTTAAAATCGCTCGCGTTTGGCATCCCTAGTTTATACGTATGTGTATGAGTTTAATCTACTGGGGCTAGGTTAGGTTAGGTTAGAGAATTTGTACCTGTCAATCAAGACAAGTACAATACCCGGAGGTCGGATTGACCCATTATACAACGTCCTAAAGGAGGAATGGATGATAGAGGGGTAAGGATGAAAGGATGGTATGTAGGAAAGTTTGGGGTGGGGTTGCGGGAAGCGGAGGAAAATTATTTACAGAATAAATTCCTTCCATGAGTTCACCCCGTGTATTGTGAACTTTGCCTATAACTAACTATTTTTTCTGGTGCCACGGAGTTCGTTATAACCATGTTCGACTGTATATGTGTATGTTTATCAATCATTTTCAACAGAATTGACAACATAATTACGAAACAATGCATTCCATCACTCACACACATACAGACAATTCCAAAGGACTTGCATTGCACATAACAGATAGTAAGTAAGTATGCAGTGTGCATCGTTGTATTTGTGCAAAAATCACTGTCACTTTTAATGAAATTACATGGAATATTTATAAATAAATGAATGTGTTTAGTTAGCATTAACGCCGGTCATTACACTCATGTGAATTTACTTTTTTTTTAGGAGGGAGACACAGCATTTAAATTTTTTCTTTTGGTTTTTAATGTGGGACCTGTGAGAAAATTTTCAATAATTTCTGATGTAAACCGCCTGTTAAGGCTTCTGCAAATAAATGATGTGAATTTTTTGGGCATGTTTTTGGTTTTACTTAATTTCTGGGAATCACAACAAGTGAACATTCACATACGAAGTGTTAATGCTTATGCTTATGAACAGATTTTGATCATAAATCATGAATGTTCCAAAATTTTTTGTTATTCGATTTGAATTGTTTTCGAAGGTCATTAAACATGAATTTTATATGCAATTTATGATGGGACAATTATAAAATATTTATTGCCAGCAAAATGTGAAATATTTTTGACATTCATTTACCCAGAACAATGCAAAAAAGCAATGAGTATTAAGGCAAGAAGTAATACGATTTTACATTTTAGTCGATTATAGCAAGCTTAACTGGGCTTAATCGTAACTTGCGCTTGCTGATCTAGAATGCCTTCTTTGTGATAATAAATTAAGTCCATGCCAATTATGTGATCTATGTCATAATTATCAGATTGGAAAAAAATTGGCAAAATTTGTTAACACTTCCTTAATAGCTAACTGGACGCGTACAATATCACGGCTTCATATCTTTTCGCATTTCAACCAAATCGCCTTCATGAGTGTGAAAAGTTTTAACAAATTTTGTGCTTCGGGTTATCCTAATAACTGTTTAATATGAAATTTTTAATTTGAAGTCGTTGTAGTCTAGTCAGGCATCACAACGAAAATATGAAAACATTTTATCGGCGACTTCCTCTCAGCAGAATTCTAGTTAAAACTCTGAGAGTAAATAAAATTGTCATGAAAAGCTGTTCAAAAAATCTGCCGTTCGTGGTCGATTTTAACGCACACAACATAAGTAGTGTGAGAAGTTAGATCATAATCCTGACTTTAGGGTTGTAATGACTAATTATGTATGTATGAAATTTCTAATAGGGAAATCGTTCCAACGCAAAACCTCTACCTAACTGTCCCCTTGTGGTAGCAGGCCGTGAGTTCTAAACTCATTTGGCTTTACAGTCACTTGTATTAAAAAACCTGGGCTGGATTAAGATGTCATACGTTCCGTGCTGAGAGTCTGCCAGGCTGGTGCCCCCATCAAATACATTCCAGTCGCTATCGAAGTATCCTAGATCTGCAATCATATAGAATGTTATGGGAAACAAGTCAGCATACGGGTGTTAAGCTGACACCTTAAGTACCTTTGTCTAACCGTGATCTCGACAGGCTTATAAAATAGTTACGAAAACTTTTCAACGTGGCAAGAATTACCGAATTTGGAAACTCTGTGAAGGATTTGCAAGACAACTACAAAAGAATTCTGAGACGTCTTCATCCTTTTTGACGAGTGTACTGCAGAGGATGGTTTCCTCGTAAATCTACTCAAAAAAGGAAACTCTGCGACTTCTTGTTGGTACTTACTTTCTACCGGAACAAAACTGCCTTCTAAGAAGTATGTTACCAGGAGGCTACTATTCCATTATGTCTACGATTGAAATCAAATGGATTTAAACAATTTAAGTCTCCAGCTCCAGACGAAGTATATCTTGCTCGAGATCGAACTACTTAATGTGGAACTAAGCAGTATTTGTGGGAAAACAATCTACCCGACGTCTGGTGTATTCGCACATCGTAAGGTGTACGCTGTAGTGACGCTGGACCCTGTTCGATATGGAAAACCAGGATGCATCCTGGTTTAGGTGTTCAAAAGGGAAGTGGTGCGCTAAACTGGAATGTGCAAACCGCCTCCATTTCGACGACAAAAAATGCATAGGACGGAAATTAAACTCAAGCATGAGACACATTTCTCGATCTTATTTTGCATTAAAAGTTGTCTAGGAAACCAAATTAAAAGGGTAAAAAAGCCCCCATTGCCTTCAACGCTTGTAACAAATTTTTGGGGAAAAATATGGTCAATATGTGGCTAGTATAGTGAAAATGCCCCTGATACCACGGTCGTCACTGAAGATAATTTCATATCTTTTTCCCCTTAATATTTCCTGGGAGATCTAGTGGCTATTGGACAGTAGCGTGGATCAAATACTGGTCTCGGTAAGATCTGAATGTTTTTAAGATTATTGATTACATGATACAGCGATATGTCGTTCCAGAGAAAGAAGTCTGAAATAATGGCGGCTAATAAAGCCCCGTAGTCGCTATAGTCTAGAGGTAGTTTGATGGCTTATTAGACGTAAAGCCCAGATTAGTATCCCAGGTCAGGCATCAAAACGAAATGAGATTTCTTGCAAAATACTTCAAGAGTATATGAAAACCTGCCATGAAAAAGTTTCTCAAAAAATCTGTCGTTCGGAGTCGACGTTAAACTATAGGTGCCGCCACTCATGTATAAAATTAACGCACGTAAACTGATTGGCGTGAGAAACTAAGCCGTAATCCTGACTGAAGGTTTCTAATGGCCAATTATGTATGTATCTATGTGCATAAAGCCCTAAGTTCTGATGTAATGAACTGCAAGACGCTGTATAACTGTTGCAGATATCTCAACGAGGTTACGAAATTGAATGATGTTCATATCAAATGAATAACTATATTCAGAGTAATATAATGAGTTAATTGACCAAGTATTGCACATCTATCGACCACTTCTATTAATTCTTTACTTTGGTATTCCATAATGCAGTCATGGATTTCGTCAATACTGGATGGGACACTTCGTATACGGACAGAACGGAGCGAAAATTTTGGTAAAGCTGAATGAATTTGTGTTTAAATTACAAGTGATCATGCAGTCTTATTAAGCATTGTATTATGGGCACTCATGCTGGGCTTAGAACACTTGGCAAAGTTTTTCTATAGGAAGCTGTAACGATGAGCAAGGAGACGAGACTACGATTCGCCGATTAAATACATTTCCAGAAATATTTCAATGGGCTATGGTGACTACCATTTAGACCGTTTAAATTAATTGTTACGCATTGCCGTTGACAGTCTGAGTCGCTTTGCCAAAAGCTCTGAGATTACAGAAAATTAGAAAACTATAATATCACAAATGGCCTAACTACCATGCAACCTACGTATACTACTTAACATCTACTTACCTACTGATGTCAAACGAGATCGATTTTTAAAATTCCCGGGATTCAGGATAATTAAGGGATCCAAAAATCCCGAAAAATCATGGGAAAAATCGCGATTTTCTCTTAATAATAAAAATATTTCGTTAATAAAATCAATTGTATTCCAATTATATCAGAACTATATGTCATTAATTATAAAATATAAAGAAAGCAAGACAAAAAGTAACAAAAAATTATTCATTCTACGTATGAAAATGCATTAATTTTAAGAAAATTATTTGGATTCCAACAAAAAGATTAAAGCATCTAACATGTGATCTGATAGGCTTGAACGAATTTTGTTGTCAACATACCCAGCCATTGAAGAACACTTCTCGCAAACAACATTTGTTGCAAAAATAGTTCCAAGATAGCTATATGCAGCTTGTAAATACTCACCTCTACTATCATACATACATACATAATTGGCCAATACAACCCTTCAGTCAGGATTACGACCTAGCTTCTCACACCACTTATGTTGTGTGCGTTAATTTTATGCATGAGTGGCGGGACCTACAGTTTAAAGTCGAATCCGAACGACATATTTTTGTGAAGCTTTTCATGGGAATTTTTACTCTCAGAGTCTTTGCCAGAAATCTGCTGAGAGGAAGTCGCCGAAGAAATATTTTTCGTTTTGATGTCTGACCTGGGATTCGAACCCTGGCCTTTTGTCCAATGAGCCAACACACTACCCACTAGACCACGGCGACTTCTACTACCTCTACTATCGCCTGATGTAAATTCCGAAAAATCCCGGGACAAGTTTTTTTTCGGGATTCGGGATTTCCCGATTGGCATCCCTACTGCCTACCATCGGATTATATATCACAGCGAATATATTGCATCCATTTTTAGTTTAGTATTTGGCCATAAGAGGCTCATTATGATTCTAATATTACCTTTTGAGGTCAAGAACTTTTAAATTAAGCTTTTACAACTTTTTAAATTAAAGAATTAAAGAAATGTTTTTCACATTCATTTCCTTTAAAAGTAAAATTAGAAGTTATTTCTTCATTTGTTGTTTAATATTTAATACCTGATTTTCGCTTTCCCAATAAAAAAAAACTCCTTGAGTTTGACCGCAAAAAATTTGTGTTTATTTTAAATGCTTTCGTGGTCTCTACTAAATGGTCTGTTAATTGAAGTTAATCTCATAAAATTTGTTACAAAAACAGATTGCGGTTAGAAAGTAATAAAAAAGGAGATTATTTCACAGAAAAATTAATGAATATAACAATTAATTTAATGTGTTCGGTTATATCGTGTTCTTAAATGAATGAATGTAATGGTAATTAAAATAAATTAAAACACCGTCATTGATTCTTTATTAAAACCCGTAACAATGTTATGTCGTCTGTTAAAAAAGAAGCTGTTTGTTCTGCTCTTTCAAAGGTGATGGAGAGCATGATTAATCACCACCTTGTAAGGTATTTGGAGTCCAACGGTTTGCTAAATGATTGTCAGTACGGTTTCCGTAAAGGGCGCTCTACTGGTGACCTTTTAGCTTTACTCTCCGAAAGGTGGAATGGTTCCATTCGCCGCTTTGGTGAGGGCAAGGTTAGCTCTGGATATCTCAAAGGCGTTTGATAGGGTCTGGCATGAGGCTCTGGTATCGAAGATAATTGCTTTTGGTGTTGGTAGCCACTTCTTTCGATTTATATCGAGCTTTCTCAAAGATCGCACTATTAGAGCGGTTATAGATGGCGTCTTTTCCGACGAATTCAGTATAAATTCAGGGGTACCGCAGGGCTCTGTTCTTTCTCCTACTCTTTTTCTTATTTTTCTCAATGATCTTCTATCTATTACTTCGAATCCTATTTACTCTTTTGCGGATGACAGCAACATTTGTCATTCATATCCATTTGATCGGAGGCCGAGCCTTTTGGAGATTGGGGCAAGGACGTCGAACATGAATGACACACTCACAGGTGATCTGATAGCAATCTCTGAGTGGGGCCGCGCGAACAGGGTTGGTTTCAATGCGCGCAAGACCCAATGTTGTTTTTTGACATACCGGCGTGATGCTGGTGTTCTGTCATCTGTATCTATGGGTAATGTAAATATTGAGGAGAATTAGTTGTGATGCTCGTTGGAACGATCACATTTTTCGAGTGTCTAAGACAGCATTCAAGTGCCTTGGTTTTTTGAAACGGTCCAGAAAATACTTCACTCCATCCGACCATCTTACTATTTACGCACAATGCATTACAGGGAGATGTGATTTTTTGCCCGCACTGCACGCTTGTGGTCCTGCGAGGGTTTTTCCCGTCAATTAGGATATTGGTAAGTTTAAATCGAATGTCCACAAACACCATTCCCTCTTTCAACTTTCCTATAACCTATTTTGCATGAATAGAGGTCATCCCCTGAGTGTTGTTGGTTTTTATTAAAAAAAAAAAGCACAGAGTGAGAGGTTCTACGATCGCACCACAATTTCTAGTTTATATGACAGCTTTCCTACAGATCCAAATCATTTTTCATTTTGACTTTTAAGTCAAAGGTGCTTCACTTTCTGAAAGGTCAATTATCGAACATGACAATCACCTTTTTAAGTAATGCTTGTATTGCACAGAATTGCTTGAGACCATTTAAATAAGATGGAATGCAAAAATAAGCTCCATACCATGTAATTTTTTTCTCAATAAAATGAAAAAATGGCTAAAATTTACTTTTCAACGTTTCTTTTAAATGTTGCTCGCGAATATTCGGTTGTGGCTGGTTTGACCCTCTGCACCAAGGGCTCAGCATGTATACGTATATAATGGGTTATTACAACCCTTCAGTCAGGATTGTTGACTTAGCTTCTCACACCGCATATGTTGTATACGTTAATTTTATACATGAGTAGCGGGACCTATATTAGGTTAAAGAACGTGTACTTATCAACTGTGACAAGTACAGTACCCGGAGGACGAATTGACCCATTGTACAATGTCCTAGCTTCTGACACCACTCATGTTGTGTACGTTAATTTTACGCATGGGTGACGGTACCTACAGTTTAAAGTCGACTCCGAACGACAGATTTTTGAGAAACTTTTCATGACAAGTTTATTTAGTCTCATAGTTTTTGTCAGAAATCTGTTGAGAGAAAATCGCCGAAGAAATACTTTCTGTATTTTGATTTGATGCCTGCCCTGGGGCTCGAACCCTGGCTTTACGTCTAATTGACCAACACACTTCCTACTAGACTACGGCGACTTCAAAGAAAATCTACAAACAATAATAATCAAACAACTATGTTTATATTTACAGAGATCTTGAGAAGGCAGAGCCACGAACATTAGCCTTCAAGAACATTCACCAGACTGTTTACTTTGCTATATAAAAGGCAAGTAAAAGTAAGCAACCTAGTTAGTAAAACTTCAGTCAGTCTTGTGTGAAGACATGATGCATTTGAAAAAAATACGATCATTCTGTATTTTAAAGATTTCCGTTACAAAGATCTGTCGAATAATTGCCTAGTAACTGTTATTGTTTATGCAAAGGGTGTAAGCAGAGCTATAACTAACAAAGCCGTTGATGTTACATCAAGTTTTAAACAATGGCATCCAGAATTGTGCGAATAGTAAAGAATTCTAATTAAAATTAAACAAGCAAACAAATTCCTATATCGACAACTTTATTGGCCATTATTCTAGTCTGAAAAGTATTACAATAAATCTGACAGGGCAAGGAACGAACTAATGTTTAGCTTCTCTGAAAAGATTCCACACTCGAGCTTGTTGCGTGAACTGAACCTTTCCTGGGACGTATAAACCATTCCCAGAAGAGGTTCTATCTGATATGTGCCAAGAATGATAAACTAAAGATTACGCCATCACGTACACAAAATTAAAACTTTCTGCGCTTGTTGAATCAATGACGTCACGCAAATTGTGTTCCTATTAGCTAATGATAATGTAAGTTATATTGCAGGGCTGCCAACTACTTTCACGTAGTGCACACACTTTTCAAAAGAAATGTTAATTTGTTGGAAACCTTTAAAATAGCCAAATTACGTCATCTAACAGGAAATCATGCGCAAAGCGTAATCTTTAGTTTATCATTCTTGATATGTGCGTCGTAATACCAGTATTGAAAGTCGGTTCAGATATCGTGTAGTTCAGACCAACCATATCCAAGATTCTTGAATGACGATATCTTTTGTACTTTCATAGTCTTATCTCACGTTCAGTCGCATTGTCGCGTTCACAGCCAAGCTGAAGAACAGTAATATAGAGTGGGTTTGCTTGGATTGTATAGGCAGCTTCAATTTCTTCCAGTAACCAAAAACGGCTTAAATTGTTCAAAACACTGCCATCGAAGGATTATAATCCACCAACTATGGTGATTTAAAGTTAAATTTAAAACAAATTGTATTTATAGCTTAAACAATTTGTCAAGACGACTTGTTTAAATTATTAATTTACAGTTGATTACTGGATTTATTTCTAATCGTCAGTGTCAGTCTCAGTCGCATTCAATTGAAATTCATGTTCTCATTGTCACTGGTTTTTATTAACGTCCTGTAATGAATTCTGCCTGACAAGCTTATCTTGATTTTTATTTCATTTGGCCACACAATAAAAGCTAAACTAGCAAATGGCTTTTACAAGAAATTTCCTTTCATTCGCACCATATTGAGGCAAACAGGCCATAAGGAAGTATTGAAATTGAAACAGAAAACGGAAAAAAAATGTGGAAATAAAACTTAAAATGTAAGGGACAGCAGCAGATTGTCAACGATGTCAATTGGCTTAAAGGCCAAATGTTGCCGGTCATTTTCCAAGTTTTAAAACTGTTCATTCACTGAGGGCAGCCAACAAAGTTCTTAACTTAACTGTGGAGTTTGTTAACATGCATTCATTGTATTGGATTCCGTACATATGGACTGAATTTCCTTGTTTTGTTGCTGCTGTTTGTTCTGAAATTCTTTATGCCAGGAATGTCCTGTTTTTTTTTATTGTTTTTGTTAATTCTGTGTATTGTATTGCTGCTTTAAAATATATGAAGTAGTTGTTAGAGTTTTAGTTACGATATTTCAAAGTTTTATTATTTCTAAACTTCCGCTTACCCATACATGCATATGTAAGGACACAGGTATGTGTTCGTAACAAGTTTACAGTTTAGAGCAAAAATAAATTAAATTTCCCAAAAATTTAAAAAAATATTTTTAATTTGACACCAGTGCTTAAAAACTTTGGCTTAGAAGTCAATCCAATTCACTGAAATAGTTTGCCACTAGTTGCCAAAGCTTGCTGTGTCCACGCAGAGGACATTATCATACTTACCGAGAAAAATGCGAGATACTACTATATCTACTGAGTCCATAAATATATACGTTACGGTAAGCTAATTCCTGTTAACAGAGTCCAAGCCCGGAAAAAGCTCACATCCATACAACAGAGTTGGAATTATGTACGTCTTCGCCAAGAGAATACGTATATTGAAATGCGTAAAGGATTAAGTCCCGTAGAGGTTCCTCAGCATAGCGCACGTTTTCCCACAAATTATATTAACATGATTAGCCCAGAAGAGTTGGCTATTAAAAGGAATTCCTAAAATCTTAGCACATTGCACTATTTCTATGGGTGAGTCCCCAACGACTAATGGTGGCAGTACATTCGGTAAAAAGCCAACTGTCCCAATTGTGAGAGTCAAAATTTGGCAAGATGTGGTTGAGAAACCCCGAGTTCTTGCGAGTAACGCTAAATCGACTGCTTTGGATGCTTCTGCACATTCTGGTGGTCTCGAATTTATTCACCACGTTGCAAATATTGCTTGTAAAATGGATTTTATAAAATAATACAGGGTGGCTAATATATAATTCAACAAAGTAAAGCGCGAATTTTTTTTTTTTAATTTTATTGTTCAAAAGCAAACACTGTTGAAAACAACATCAATAGATGAATCAGAATAGAATCAGTCTAGATTTGTTCGAATTGGACACCTTTGATACGAATTATGGCCTTCAAACGGCCGATAAAGCCATCGCAGGCTACACGAAAGTGGTTCTGCGATATCTTGGCCCATACCCGGCGAAGCGCCGCCTTGAAATGACCAACACTTTGGTATTTTTTAGTGAGCCGAAATGTTTGTCTGCCCAGGGCTTCAATACCATCTTTAAGACATTTTCCCGATAATATTCGGCGTTGATTTTGACCCCACGGTCAATGAATACCAGCGGGGAGCAACCATCGACCATTGCGGCGGTCCACGCCATTACCATCGGCGTCGCTTGAGGTCTGGTGGCCAAACGCAGGTGTATATTTTCAGCTGACCTCTTTGCCAAGTAAACCCGATAATTTTGTTTGTTCACTAAGTGCTCAATTTAGAATGGCTTCTCATCGGAGAAAACCAAATTCGGTAACTGGCCACTTTCGTGCAAGCGAAGTAACTCCTAGGCTCTTTCCAGTCTAATTTTTTTTCCATCGCTGAGCTCTTGCAGTTTTTGGAACTTCAATGGCTTTAGTCCAAGTTCATTTTTCCATTTTTCAATCATATCGTTCTTGCGATATGTTTAGCACACGAGCAATTTCTCACCACTGCGGCGTGGATTTCGATCAAATCTGGCTTTCACTTTTCGGGTCATTTCTGGTGTTATTGCCGTTTTTTTTCGTCTACTTTTTGCATGCAATGCAACACTGCCAGTATCATGGTAACGAGCAATGGTACGAGAAACAAAAGATTTATTCACATTTAAATACTTGAGACTTCTAACGATAGCCATCTACCACTAATACGCTTGAATTCCATCACGAATAACTTTTTTCTGAATGCAATCGGTCAAAATGCTTTTGTGAGCTTGTGAACAATAAAATGAACTGTCACTGGAATAAATCTGTCAACTGTCAGACGAACGGTTTACAAATGATAACAACCTGAAGTTGGTTGGAATACATATCAGCCACCCTATATTGTTATTTCCATACGATGGTGAATGATTTATCTATTTATAATAAGTTGACCAATCTGACAAACTGACAGATGTAGCTTCAATAAGATAGAATAAGCCAAAGTGAGGTTATCAATGTTCGAAGACCTGATATACGGATGACATGATATATCGAACTCTTATAAAGATATCAAGCATGCTGCTTAGGGTGTTACTGTCGTCTACTCATAGACACGATTTAACAAAACTAGTGAGTGGATATCAAACCTATCTAAGAAAGGAAGAGCTCACAGACATTTTTGACGGTATAGATACACTCAGTATAAAATCTATCAGAAATCACCTCAGAAATATCTTGGATTTATAAAAAGGCACTGAAATCAATTATCTACTGATCTGCTACATTGGAGTTTCCAAAAAGCCAATTTTATGAAATTCTACAAATTATTGGGCCAGTAATGATGCCTTTAATCGATATTAACATACACACTTACATTATTGGCTATTATAAACCTTCAGTTAGGATTACGGCCTAGCTTCTCACGCCACTCATGTTGTGTGCATTAATTTCATACGTAGGTGGCGGGACCTATAGTTTAACGTCGACTTCGAAACGAAAGACTTTTGATACATTTTTTCGTGGCAGATTTATTTACTTTCAGAGTTATTGCCAGATATTTAATGAGAAAAAATCGCCGAAGAAATAGTTCCTGACTTGGGATACGAACCCGGTCTTTACATCTAATAAACTGACGCACTACATGCTTGACTACGGCGACTTAGATATAAAGACACAATTAAATTATTTCCATCTACAAACGGTTTGAGAGAAACATTGCCGGACTCGGTAAGAAGAAAGCGTTACGGATAAGATGTCTATTCCATTACACCCACCACTGAATTGCATTGTATTAAAATACCGGAGACTAAGCTATCGAAGAGAGAAAGACAGAGTAATGTCTTCAGACAAATGTTAAAAAAAAAATGTATTGTAATATATTGTAAAAATGTATTATACCGAGTTATCCATTTCGTAGTTTCAAAAGTTAACATAAATAGGACACATATATAGGACGGTATCTCAGACTCAAGAGTTGAAGGTTTATCTGCATAAACACGGTCTTTCGCGTAGCCGCACAAAAAAAGTCGAATGGTGTCAAATTGCATGATCTTGGTAGCCAGTTCATATCGCCACGACGAGAAGTTACGCGGCCAGAAAATATCTCTTGCAATTAAGCCATATTCGCTCGAGTTGTGTGGCATGAGGGACTAACTTGTTGAAACCACAAATTCTTCAAGTCGTATTCTTCAAATGCAGACAAAAAAAGGCGGTTATCATATGACCATAATGCTTCGAATTGACGGTGACAGTCGTTCCATCGTCGTTTTGGAAGAAGTAAGGTCCAATCACACCTTCGAACCAAAGAACGCACCAAACAGTGACTTTTTCTGGATGTAATGGTCTCTCTTCAATGACTTGAGGATTCTTAGAAACCCAAATACGCCAATTTTAGTTTATTAATAATATACCCACCGAGTGTGAATCGTGCTCCACCGCTGAATAAAATTTTGTTCAAAAAATTACCATCTACCGCCTATTGTTCAAGCATCCATTCCACATATCTACGTCATTGTGAATGGTCAGCTGGCTTCAGTTGTTGCTGTGAGGTGGACTTTATATGGCTGTGGGTGTAGATCTAAATACAAAATATGCCGTAAGACCGTCCTAATTACTGAAAACGATGAGGAATTGACACATTCGTGTCTTCGGCAAGACTTTCACTTACAATAGCGGTATTTTCAGCGAAACGATAATGCACAGGCCTGGCAATATTTATAACCACGCCAGTCTCTTCAAATTTCTTCACAATTTTGCCAATTGCTTGCATAGTTGGACGATTATGTAAACCATAATCTTATCTTAAAGCACGATAAGTGGCTGTGGCAGAATCACCATTTTTGTAGTAGATTTTGATCATTATTAAGCGTTGTGTGATAGTTAAGCTAACCATTTTCGTCAATGTCAGACTTTCAACTGGAAGAAAAAAAATCGGTTTCACAACTAAGTTTGACAGATGTTGACTCCAGTCCCTTTAGAAACCACGAAATGGATAGCCATTTAAAATAGAAGAATAGACCCATGGGTGTATATGGAAATGATTAGATTAGAGGCAAAGCGATATCCATCAAATGGTTGTAGATAAATTGCTGTGCTTGCTGTTATATTACGTCTATTGTGTTAATAGCATTAGGGAAATAATTTTGGCCTCGTTTTATATCTCATTTTCAATTTATAGATGCCATATAGTATTCATATTGTAACGTACCTTTACAGCTGACAAAATGATTAAACATGACTAACCGAAAACCTGTTCCCTTAACATATACATTACGAAGGGCACATCATACATACATACGTACATACATAATTTGTTCATTATAACCCATCAGTTAAGATTACAGATCTCGCTTCTCGCGCCACTTATGGTGTATGTGTGTTTTATAAATGAGTAGCTTAATCTACATTCAAAGTCGACTCAGAGTCTTTATTTACGTTCAGAGTTTCTATCACAAATCTGCTGTGAAGAAGTCGCCGAAGATGTTTTTCTATTTCGTTCTGCCTGACTCTACTACCTCCTAGACTATGACTACTGCCGAGGTCACATCAGTTCGAATCAATAACCAAGTAATCGAACAATAATCACATGTTATTCTCGAAAATGCTGTCAACATATTTGAATTTCATTGTATATTCTACTATCTGCTAAAAATACAGTTAGAATTAAGCATTTAAACGGAATATCCCACGAAGCATTGATGTTAGATTCCTGGTTCTTATGGCTGATTAAGATTGTTATCAGAGTACGGTGACTTTAAAATCCTTTTAAGAGCTATTACATCATGTGTTATTGGCCATTCTAATCCGTTAGTTAATTGAACTAATTAACACAAGCCATCGAACTGAATTCTGCATATTGAATCTTATTCTGAACAACTTATGGGACATAATTTAAAACAATAGAACACAATTAAAAATTATAGTGGCTGCCCTGGTAGTCTAGTAGATAGTGTGCTAGACTATTAGCCTGAGGGTTGTGGGTTCCATTCTTACCAGAGTCTCTAGCCTGTTACACTACACCGATCATAAGGTCTAAGTGAAATACATATCATAAATGGTGATTTTTTAAGAGCTATAGGAAAATTTTTCAAAAAAAAAAAAAAAACTTAAAATATAGAAAACTGCATGAAATCTTTATTTGAATCGATAGTACGGTCCATATAATTTAATGTTTGAAGATTATGTCATGCAAACGTTTCATCCGCTTAGTCCAATTTTGGCATACTCTTTCCAACATTTCGGCCGGTATGTCATGAATAAATGCTTCAACGTTGTCTGCCAATGCGTCAACTTGAAGCGGACTTGTCTGTATAGACATGAGCTTTAACGTAGCCCCACAAAATATAGTCTAAAGGCGTTAAATCGCAGGATGTAGGCGGCCAATTGACTGGTCCCGAACTTGAAATAACTTGTTCACCGAACTCGCCTCTCGATAAGTTCATTATAATGCGTGCTATTTGGCATGTCATGCAAGTCAAGCTTGCATTTTGGGAAAAAAAAATCGGATATTATCTCACGGTAGTGCTTACCATTCAGAGTGACGTTATCATTCGCAGCATCTTTGAAGAAGTGCGGTCCAATGTGGCATCATCAGCTCATAAACCGCACCAAACTGTGACTTTTTCTGGATGCATTGACAGCTTTTTCAATGCGTCTGGCTGATCTTCACTCCAAACTCGACAATTTTGCTTATTTACGTATCCATTGAGTCAAAAATGAGCTTCGTTGCTGAACACAATTTTTCGATAAAGAAGTGGATCTTTGGCCAACTTTCCAAAAGCTCATACACCAAAAATTCTGCGTTGCGTTGGTCGTTCGGCTTCAATTCTTGCATCAGCTGTATTTTGAAAGGTTCCACGCCTAAATTCTTCCGCAAAATTTTCCACGTTGTTGAGTAACATAGGCCCAATTACTATGAACGGTGACGAATCGATAATTGATGGTCATTATCAAGCCGATGCAGCTGCAATATTTTTTTAGTTTCCACTTTCCGTAAGCGTGTTGGTGGTTCAATGTCCAAGAATGTAAAGTTGATGTGAAATATAGTCACAATACCCCAAATAGCCGCTTCAGTGGATCGACTAAACTGACCATAAAATGGAAAAAGCGCGCGATGAACTTTCTTAACAGAGCACGCATTTTGATAACAAAATTCAATGATTTGCAAGCGTTGTTTACGTGGTCTCGATTTACGTGGTCTCGATTTACGTTGTTTCGATTTACGTCGCCTTTTTTCGGAACATTCTACGATGTAAATCAAGGGAATACTGTAATTTACAAATTTTCCTGATGGATACATAAAAATGTAGAATTCTTATGAAAAATGTTTGCTGGTCATCGAGTGTCAATCACACTGCTGTATCAGTTTTTGTACTTCGTTAAATACGGTCAGTAGTTCTTTTCCGTATAAATCGTCGCATGTGTGATACACTTTAAAGAAATAAAATTCTGTAACTTTAGTTTTAAAACTTTTCAAGAGTTTTTTTTTTGTCCCATAAATGTTTTCAATTTAATTTTATGCTTTTGTTGCCCTTTCGTTAAGTGAATTGCTACTGTGGGTATCACGAATACAACAAATTTTCAAATGATACTTGCATCACAATGGTTCATTGGTTAAAGTGATTCTTTACCGGCCTAAGCAATGTGAGTTCAAATGAATAAAGGCGCTCTTCCAGAAATATCTCACACCTTTTCAGAGAAAATGGAAAATTGGAAGGTCAGGCAATGCGAAAGAGTAGAACCGAATGCGTAAAATTTTTTATGTCTTCAATAGTTCTGGACAACTCTAACCTAGGATCTGTATTAAACCCACATACGCCGAGTTGAAATAATTTGTACCAAAGCAATGAATATAAGTGGATAGAATTCTGTGAAGATTAAAAAAAATAATAATTTGAATTTGATTTGCAACAACTTGTATAAATTTTTATTTCCATTGAATATACTGAGCAGACGCATTAATAATTTGCGAAAGCTTTCCCCACATTTGTTCACACTACCAATTGTAGTGCACTCACTGCAACGGAATATCCAAGAAATTATCAGAGTTAATCCTGGAGTTCTATCGAACAAACGAGGGATGTATCATATCAGCAATGTATCGTTTTTCCGCTACTCATAAGCCCTCATGCAATTTTGAGTATGAGTGAATCAACAGAATTGAAATTCAACTACTCTGCTGCTACATTCATTTATAAGTACAGCTTGCAATGAGTATGAGTACAAAATTGACATCAAGACAAAATATGTTTGATTCATACGCCTACTCATTCTGATTCATAAATTTAGAAAAATACTTATAAAACTTATAACTGATTCGAGTGGCTCGAATCACTCATCAAAATTTACAGCCTTTGTCGATGTTGTATATACAAACAAAGAAGAAAGTAAAGACAAAGACAACAAGCAAAGCATACACTCAATCTTCTTGTGAGCATAATAGTGTTCGTACGCGAATCATACTTATTTTGTGCTTTGTGTAAATGTTAAGTAGAGACGAGTCGAAGTCAATAACATCATACGTGTATTGTTAAGTATGAATACGACTAGTACTTCCAACTTTGAGTATGACTAGTATGAGTATCATATTAAAATAAGGATGAATGCGTATAAGTATCTGAAATTATAAGTATGACACGAGCCTACTCATTTTGAATACTTATTGCAGATCTCTGCCCTGTATCTTCCGTATATTTTTCTCTACTCAGAACACCCAAGTAAAGACTGTTCTCTACTATTATGGATTTTGCTCTAGCGTGAGAAAAGGACTTGTTCCCAAAAATTCTGTATTTTTATATAACACCCATCTTTCTGGCAGGACAGCATCAATTTGTGGTATAAAAAAGAAGAAGAAGAAAAGATTGCGTTGCTGATAACATTGACTGGAAGCTTGTCAAATGGTGTCATAAATCGCATCAAAAGAACACTTAAATCTTTAGACAGAATGTAAAGCACCAACGCTCTCAATCGGCAAGGAAATTGTTATCTTTGACTTCTTTTGATATTCGAACCCCTATATTGCTGTATAGTTTTCAGTTAAAGTTCGAGAGACATGAGTTGATTACAATAATAAATGCAAACAAATTTTGAAAATTTGTGGGTTTCAAAATTGGGGCTTTCTAGCGCACAATTACGGGCATGCACTCATAGTAGTTAAAATACACGGGAAAATACGAAAAAGGAAATAATAAAGAATCAACCACACTTGCCGTAAATAAATATAAAGACTTAGGTTATGTTAGGTTAGGTTCGGTTAGCGGGTAGCTTGCCTTTAGCAGGTAGACTCACTCTTTGGCGCATCTGGCCCGTTGTCATGATCCGTTAGTGGTGGGTTTGAACCACCTCAAGTTCTGAATGAAACCGGCCGGATTTTTTCGTCGCACGTTCATCACTATGCCCAGATCTTTAAACTTTCTGTCACCTAAAAACAAAACATATCTGTTATGAAGCGCATGGATTGTACAATAAAAAAGTGTTGTACCGATTCCGTTTCTTCCTAGCAGAGTCCACATTAATGCTAGTGGAGCAAACTGAGACCGGTCAGAATTCTCGTCAGAATTTCTTTTGGAAAACGAACCGATTCCTTGTCTAACTCCACTGCGGACATAGCAGTTTTCGGCAACCAGGTATGTGGGACCCATCACATACATACATAATTTGTCATTATAACCCTTTAAGAAAAGTAAGCAACGTAGTTAGTAAAACTTCTGTCAGTCTTGTGTGAAGACATGGTACATTCGAATAGAATTTCATGGGAATTTTATTTAAGCTCCTCTGAGGAAGTCGACCAAGGAAGAGTTTCTACTATTTTGTATTGTTGCAGATATCTGACCTGGAGTTTGAATCGAGGTCTATGCCTAATAAGCCAACATAATACCTACTAGAGTACGGCGATCCACGACTTCTTTAATTTTATGCTGCTTTTTTCAATGCAAAAAAGTATTTTTGTAGGGGCGCATTCTTATGTCCTCTTTCGTCTCTTTGTAAAGACTTAGCGAGTAGAGAAGGGCTGGAATTGAATTAAAAGTAAAGCCTTACCTCCTTACAAGAAAAATGTTAACGATATTGCTGGCTCTTCTTTCCCGACCGATACAAATTTATGCGATATTAACATACTGTTACTGGATATGAGACGACTAGAGTATGTTTTATGGAAGTTAAATTTCAATGTTTGCATTTGCAAGTCCTTGATTTAAAGTCAATAATTCTTGTCATTTCATGGCTTCATTTTTTTCTTGGCTTAGACCCACTGTACTTTCATTTTGTATTTCTTTTCATTGTTTTTTTTTTTATTTTTATTCTTTATAAATTGTTCAATGCTTGTGTGCTATGTTGTCTGTTATCATTGTTACTGCTTTGCCTCGGGGTGGTGCTTGTGGTTCTCTTCGCATGTTTGTAAGGGCATTAGGAAATGTGCCTTTTTTTCCCCGCAATTTCATTCGAAGACAAAATGTTGTGTTGCCATTGTCAGCACATTCATATAATAAACGGAAATTAAAATAGATGAAGTGGTGTCACGGTTCGTTGATTAGTTGGTGACCACTTTGCTGTCCTATTGCCAATGTTATTGCCGGTTGTTATTGTCATTGTTGCCGGACTCGCTTGCCTCAATATATATTTGTATAGAAAAATATGAAATTTAATTTTTTTTTCTTTCCCAAGAATCCAAAGAACAAGAAGAAAAAAGACACCCAACATAATACAAATATGGGTCGGAACATGAATG
Organism: Sarcophaga peregrina; assembly: GCA_014635995.1. NCBI lineage: Eukaryota > Metazoa > Arthropoda > Insecta > Diptera > Sarcophagidae > Sarcophaga > Sarcophaga peregrina. The sequence continues at coordinate 52,770,519 of CM025793.1, read as the reverse complement.
AAATGATAAAAATAGAAGCAAAAAAAAACGAATGAAAAAACTTTATTAATTGGCTGTTAAAGAAACAATAACAATTTAATAAGAAACAAGGATCTTTAAAAAAATGTTTTCCAGTATTTTTAATAACAACAAAACCGTTTAGAAAATAAGTATTGCTTGGGTACCCTACACTAACCACGTTGATGTGTTCAACTGATGAACTCACGACAAATTGTTTGATTTTTCTGATCCAAATAGACGCATACACATAGAGGTACCAGATTTGACGATTTATCGTCATTTTGACGATTTTGAGCTCTAAAAATGTAATTTTGACGACATGACGATTTATGTCCTTATTTTGACGATTTTTAGCTTCTAATATTACCATCGGAAGAACAGAAGCAAGTGGCATTATTCCCCTTATTTCGTTCGAGCAGTATCCGTTGGTAGGGCGCATGCACCAGCTCATCTACAAAATATTGCTAGAGGAAAGTATGCCCAACGATTGGAACCTCAGTGTCCTCTGTCCTGTCCTGAAAAAGAGAGACCCTACGATATGCGCCAACTATAGGGATATAAGCCTTCTCCCTATCGCATATAAGGTTTTTACAGGCGTATTGTGTGAACGACTGAAGCCACTCCTCAAAACACTGATTGGACCTGATCAGTGCGGCTTCAGACCTGGCAAGTCCACCATCGATCTTCACACTACGCCAAATCCTGGAAAAGACCCACGAAAATCAAGTCGACACACACCATCTTTTTGTCGACTATAAGGCTGCTTTCGATAGCCCCATAAGGTATCGTCTTTTTGCCGCAATGTCTGAGCTCGGTCCTGCAGCTCCGTCAAGGTAGGAATGGAATGGACTCAGATATTTGACGATTTTATGTTTCGTAAAATATCGTATCACTCATTAGTTGTGCGTTAATTATATCAATGCGTGTGGCACAACATACGGCTTTTGAAAGGGGAATGGTCAGGACGAGCTACCCTTCCCCTTTTTGTTTAAACTCTCGAGTCCTTGTCTCGTAAGTTAACACACTACTCTCTCTATACCACAGCGTCTATAAATGTACAGTAAAACCCCGCTTAACGGGGAGAAGCGTTGCAGTGCTAAATGAAATAGCGTTAAACGCAAATGAAATGAAATAACGTTAAAAAAAACGGTAACAATACCAGATATGATCCGAAAAGTGAAGGCCAGATTTGAACGAAATCTACGCAGCAGTGGTAAAAAAATTGCGAGAACGGATGCAACACATATTGAAAAATGAGCTTGGACTAAAGCCATTGAAGTTCCAAAAAGTGCAAGAGCTCACCGATGGACAAAAAAAAGTTAGACTGGAAAGAGCCAATGAGTTACAAGGCTTGCTCGAAAGTGGCCAGTTGCAGAATTTGGTTATCTCCGATGAGAAGCCATTCCAAATTGAGCAGTTTGTGAACAAACAAAATGATCGGGTTTACTTGCCAAAGAGGTCAGCTGAAAATTTACACCAGAACTCAAACGCCGCCGATGGTAATGGTGTGGCCACGTATTCATCGACCGTGGGGTCAAAATAAATGCTGAATATTAGCGGGAAAATGTCTTAAAGACAGTATTGAAGTCGTGGGCAGACAAACATTTCGGCCGCTGACCATGGACATTCCAATAGGACTCTGTACCACTGCACTCAGCATGCGTCAACCAAGAATGTCTTAAAAAGTAGGTTCTTTGCTTCATTTCTACTGCACAATGGCTACCAAGATCTCCGGATCTTAATCCGTTGGACTTTTGTGCCTGGGGAATTTTGGAGAGTAAGGTTCTCACTAAAAAAATACCAAAGCGTCGATCACTTCAAGACGGCGCTTCACCGGGAATGGGCCAAAATACCGCAGAGCCATTTTCGTGCAGCCTGTGATGGCTTTATCGGCGTTTGAATTCCATAATTCGTACCAGAGGTGGCCAATTCGAACAAATCTAAATTGATTCTAAAATTTGATGTTTTTTCCAAAATTTTTTGCTTTTGAACAATAAAATTAAAAAAAAAAATAAAGAAAGATTGCGCTTTACTTTTTTGCATTATATATCAGCCACCTTGTAATGTGTATATGGAACGTGTAGCAGATCTGTTAGTTGAAATACAATCCAGTTAATTTTCTGTAAGTTTTATTAATTAAAGTTTGCTGTACTGGAATCTTTACCTAAAATTCGTTAGAATCTAGAATAACTTTGTCCCACCCATTTGCCTCAACTACTTCACAAACCTCTTATAGTGTACGATACAATAAATTGATGCTTGACCGACTGTTATTTCTTAACTTTTTTTTATTTCTTTTCCCATTTTAGCAGGCTATTTAATATACAAACACGAGAAAAAAAAATTAAATCTTCTAGAAAAACAATGGCCCTACGTTTGATAATTTATAACTTTACTAAGAATACCCTCATAAGTCTCTCTTTCTCTCTCTCTCTCTCTCTGTCTATTTTTCTTATTTTTTTCAGACAGTTATTCCTTTTGGTTTGTTTTTGTTTTTCGCAGGCTAATTTATCTTTGCCACTTGGCTTGTTTTAATTTGTATTACAACTCGCTATTCTTGTTTGGCTGTTATTAAAGCAGTAGCAACAATAACTGCGGGTTTAATAATGTCCTTTTAACAAGGTTGGGTCTGCGGGTCGACATACATTTTTTTCTTTTGCTTTTTCGTTTTTGTTCTTTATATTTTCATTTGTTTTTATTTCTATTTTTATTCGTTTAATTATTATGCCTAATAAATGTCTAATTATTACACAGTCTTACATGACAGCCAACGAAAACAAAAGCCTTTTAAACCACATCCCATATTTGCATTCTTTTTTTTTTTTGGGGCAACTTTAATTTTATATGCGCTATGTTGGGGTGATTTCATATTGAAAGAAGAACGGAAAAAATAGTGAAAGATTTTATGGGGTCCTGAAGAATTTCTTTTTTTTATTTTTAAGGTCATTAAAGGGCCCAAAAAAGGTTTTTAAATCAGTAACATTGGGTTACTCACAAATACATGGATCTTATCAATGTTCAGATGTTAGGGACATGAAAAGTTGGTATATTTTTTTAAAACTTATTTAAGTCTATTACAAGACAACTATCGATTAAATGAGGGACAACATGACAACAATCTAAATGCTCAAATTATTTTAATGTAAAGACGTAATGTTTAAGACTCAGTCAGCACAGTTTCTAGGCAGCAACAGATGCCCACCCTATGTATCATTCTGTGACGTGATTCTTGACGCAGTAAGGATTCAAAATTATTTAACAAAACTTAAAAATGTTGCTGTATTCAAGTTGACACGCAGCCTCCTCGCGGCCCCTCCTGGATGGCATTCTAGCACCTGCTAGATGTTAACTAATGATTGCAGCGAAGTCCAATCCCCTGGACGTTAAATTTGGGTTGTGCGTAGGGCTTGGAACCCACCACGTAAAAATTTTACTCCAATGAAAACTAATATACAGAATTCCAAAAAGATCCCCTTTAAAGTTGACGACCACGGCAAATGTTCAAAGGACAACGATTTAAGAATAGCCACTTGGGACGTCCGCACCCTTCACAGGGTGGGCGCTTCCGCCCAGCTGGCGGATGCCCTCAAGAAATGTAGGACTAACATCACTGCCATATAGGAAATGCAATGGATAGGACAAGGATGCAAAAGGCTAGCATCTTGCGATATATATTACAGCTGCCATGTTGATAAGCACGAATTTGGATGCGGATTTGTGGTTAATAAGAGACTCCGCCACTTTGTCTCTGGGTTCACACCTGTGAACGAAAGAATAGCCACAATCCGCATCAGGGCTAAATTCTACAACATCAGCCTGATTTGTGCTCACGCCCCGACGGAAGATAAGGACGATGTGGTTAAGGATGCCTTCTACGCTAAGCTCGAGGACATATATGATAAGTGCCCGGCCCATGACGCAAAAATTGTCCTCGGGGATTTTAATGCAAAGGTCGGGCGGGAAGGTATCTTTGGCCCCACTGTCTGACAGTTCAGCCTCCACGCGAACACTACCTCCAATGGTATGAGGCTGATCGATTTCGCCGCGGCGCGTAACATGGTAGCCATTGTCGAGAACTACAGAGAGAAGAGAAGGGAAGAGAGACGCCTTTTCAGACGCAAGAAAAGGGAGCAGGAAAGGCGTGAGCGTGAGGAAGTCGAGATGCATAGACGTAGGAATGATGCTAGAAAATTTTATCAGAAGGTTAAGCGTCTAACCGAGGGTTATAGACCCGGAGCGTCTTCTTTAAAGGAAGAGAACGGAAACCTGGTTACAGATCCGCAGGGAGTGCTGAGGTTGTGGAGGAAACACTTCTCTACTCTGCTACGAGGCGATGACGACACCAATACCGCCTCTAGAGATGATGTTCCGAACCCGCTCAATGATGACGGCGTGGAGATTCCGCCGCCTAGCTATGAAGAGGTCAAAGTCGCGATTACGAGTCTTAAAAACAATAAAGCAGCAGGTCCTGATGGCCTCCCCGCTGAATTGTTTAAGACCGGATGTAATGAGTTGATAGGGCGCATGCACCAGCTCATCTACAAAATATGGCTAGAGGAAAGTATGCCCAACGATTGGAACCTCAGTGTCCTCTGTCCTGTCCTGAAAAAGGGAGACCCCACAATTTGCGCCAACTACAGGGGTATTAGCCTTCTCCCTATCGCATATAAGGTTCTTACAGGCGTATTGTGTGAACGACTGAAGCCACTCGTCAAAACACTGATTGGACCTTATCAGTGTGGCTTCAGACCTGGCAAATCCACCATAGACCAGATCTTCACACTGCGCCAAATCCTGGAAAAGGCCCACGAAAAACCAGTCGACACACACCATCTTTTTGTCGACTATAAGGCAGCCTTCGATAGCCCCATAAGGGATCGTGTTTATGCCGCAATGTCTGAGCTCGGTATACCTGCGAAGCTGATAAGGCTATGCAGAATGACGTTGAGCAATTCCTGCAGCTCCGTCAAGGTAGGAATGGACCTCTCCGAACCTTTTGATACCGTGCGAGGTTTCAGACAAGGCGACCCCTTATCATGCGACCTCTTCAACTTCTGCGAAAGGCAGGAGTGCATCGCAATGGCACTATCTTTCAGAAAAGTGTCCAATTGCTTGCGTACGCTGACGACATCGACATCATAGGGCGTACCAAGCGAGATGTTACTGCTGCCTTTAGCGCTATTGAACGGGAGTCTAAGAAGATGGGTCTGGCAGTAAATGAGGGCAAAACAAAGTATATGTTGTCGACAAGTAGAGACGTGCGGCGTATTGATTCTCAGATTACGGCCGATAACTATACTTTTGATACAGTCAAGGAATTTATTTATCTTGGCTCCGCCGTTACCACCAAAAATGATGTCAGTCTGGAGATCAAACGCAGGATTACTCTTGCCAACAGGTGCTACTATGGTCTCAATAGGCAATTGAGCAGCAGAGACCTCTCTCGAGCGAAAAAATTAATACTCTACAAGACGCTCATCTTACCCGTGCTTCTTTATGGCGCAGAAGCATGGACCCTATTAAGAACTGATGCAGCAGCCTTGAGGGTATTCGAGAGGAAAGTCCTACGTAAGATCTTCGGTCCTGTGCGAGTTGGCGATGATTTCCGCATACGATCTAACAGTGAGCTGTATGAGCTCCTCAACGACATAGACGTTGTACAGCGTATTAATATCCAGCGGCTGCGTTGGCTTGGCCATGTCGTTCGAATGGAGGGGGATGCTCCGGCGAAACGGGTATTTGATGCGGGGATCTGCGGAAGTCGGCGAAGAGGACGACCTTGTAAGCTTCGCAGGTATACCGAGCTCAGACATTGCGGCATAAACACGATCCCTTATGGGGCTATCGAAGGCTGCCTTATAGTCGACAAAAAGATGGTGTGTGTCGACTTGTTTTTCGTGGGCCTTTTCCAGGATTTGACGCAGTGTGAAGATCTGGTCTATGGTGGATTTGCCAGGTCTGAAGCCGCACTGATAAGATCCAATCAGTGTTTTGACGAGTGGCTTCAGTCGTTCACACAATACGCCTGTAAGAACCTTATATGCGATAGGGAGAAGGCTTATACCCCTGTAGTTGGCGCATATTGTAGGGTCTCCCTTTTTCAGGACGGGACAGAGGACACTGAGGTTCCAATCGTTGGGCATACTTTCCTCTAGCCATATTTTGTAGATGAGCTGGTGCATGCGCCCTACCAACTCATTACATCCGGTCTTAAACAATTCAGCGGGGAGGCCATCAGGACCTGCCGCTTTGCTGTTTTTAAGTCGCATAATCGCGACTTTAACCTCTTCATGGCTAGGCGGCGGAATCTCCACGCCGTCATCATCGATCGGGTCCGGAACATCATCTCTAGAGGCGGTATTGGTGTCGTCATCGCCTTGCAGCAGAGTAGAGAAGTGTTTCCTCCACAACCTCAGCACCCCTTGCGGATCTGTAACCAGGTTTCCATTCTCATCCTTGCAGGAAGACACTCCGGGCTTATACCCCTCGGTCAGACGCTTAACCTTTTGATAGAATTTTCGAGCGTCATTCCTACATCTGTACATCTCGACTTCCTCACGCTCACGCCTTTCCTGCTCCCTTTTCTTGCGTCTGAGAAGGCGTCTCTCATCCCTTCTCTTCTCTCTGTAATTCTCGACAATGGCTCGCGTAGCAGCAGACTGCAACGTCTTCTTGTATGCGGCGTTTTTCGCTGCAGCTGCCTCGCGGCACTCCTCATCGTACCATTGGTTTCGTTGTGGTGGGCGCTCGAAACCAAGGACTGTTTCCGCAGTAGTGCGCAAGGAGTGGGAGATGTTGGCCCACAGTCCTCCAATGTCGTTGAGATTAGATGGGGATCGACGGAGCTTATCCGAGAGTTGAGCGGAGAACGCCTCTACTGTCCCTTGTGATCGCAGCTTCCTGACATCCAGCTTCCGCAATGTACTAGAGCGCGCCATCCTCGAGGCGCTAATGCGCAATCGAAACTTGGCTGCGACAAGGTAGTGGTCCGAGTCAATGTTCGGACCTCTAAATGTGCGCACATCTAGTACACTGGATACATGCCTTCCGTCAATCACAATATGATCGATCTGATTGGATGTTGATCGGTCGGGGGACATCCAAAGTGAAGATAAAGAGAGGTAACTTTTCAAACCATGGGGGTTTGAGACATTTTTTGATATGGCCAACGAATGGGCAGATGTATGAACAAATAAAGTAAAGATAAAGAGAGGCAACAAACAAAACTTTTTTTTCGGAAATTAAAATAAAAGGAGGTCTACCTCAAGTACCAGAATATTAATAAAAATTTTAAAGCTCGAAACCGGAGATGGCCTCCAGCTCGACATGAAAATTCAGTGACAACGAAAATGAATTCTGAAAGCATACATACATAGTTGGTCTCTACAATACTTCAGTAAGGTTTACCACCTTGTTTTTCACACCACTTATGATGTGTATTACAATTCCATACAACAGTGGCGGAACCTACAGTTCAAGGATGACTCCGAACGACGAATTTTTGAGAAACTTTTCATGGCAAATTTATTTCATTTACATTCAGAGCTTTTGCCCCAAATCTGCTGAGAAAAAGTTGCCCGAGATATAGTTTTAAAGTTTAAATTAAATCATGACCTCTCTTAATAATAACATACTGTCTACTAGACTATGGCGAAATTCTCAGAACATGTGAGATATTAAAGCATTCCAAAAGTAAACATCGGGGTGCTTAGTGAACTAAAATTGAGCAGCAGCCTAAGGTTTTTCAGGGCAATCGGTTTGTAGAAACCTGGTTACAAATCGGCAGGTTGTGAAGGAAACACTTCTCTACTCTGCTACAAGGTGATGGCGTCACCAATGACGCCTCTAGAGATGATGTTCCGAACCCGATCAATGATGACGGCGTGGAGATTCCGTCGCCTGGCCATGCAGAGGTCAAAGTCGCGATTATGCGCCTTAAATACAATAAAGCGGCAGGTCCTGATGGCCTCCCCGCTGAATTGTTTAGCACCGGTTGTAATGAGGTGGTAGGGTGCATGCACCAGTTTATTTACAAAATATGACTAGAGGAAAGTATACCCAACGATTGGAACCTCAGTGTCCTCTGTCCTATCCTGAAAAAGGGAAATCCCACAAAATGCGCTAACTACAGGGGTATAAGCCTTCTGCATATCGCATACAAGGTTCTTACAGGCGTATTTTGGAAACGACTGAAGCCACTCGGCAGAACAATGATTGGAAAAAAACTAGTCGACACACATCATCTTTTTGGCGACTATAAGGCATAAATATATAGCCCCATAAGGGATCGTGTTTAAGCCGCAATGTCTGAGCTCGGCATACCTGCGAAGCTGATAAGGCTATGCAGAATGACGTTGAGCAAATCCTGCAGCTCCGTCAAGGTAGGAATTGACCTCTTCGAACCTTTTGATACCGTGCGAGGTTTCAGAAAAGGAGACACCTTATCATACGACCTCTTCAACTTCCTCATGGAAAGTGTTCTGCGGAAGGCAAGAGTGCATCGCAATGGCACTATCTTTCAGAAAAGTGTCCAATTGCTTGCGTACGCTGACGACATCGACATCATAGGGTGTACCAAGCGAGATGCCTTTAGCGCTATTGAACGGGAGTCTAAGAAGAAGACTGTTATCGACAAGTAGAGACGTGCGATGTATTGATTCTCAGATTACGGCCGATAACTATACTTTTGATACAGTCAAGGAATTTATTTATCTTAGCTCCGGCGTTACCACCAAAAATGATGTCAGTCTAGAGATCAAACGCAGGATTACTCTTGCTATGGTCTCAATAGGCAATTGAGTAGCAGAGAACTCTCTGCGTGGCGCAGAGGCATGGACCCTATTAAGAACTGATGAAACAGCCTTGAGGTTATTCGAGAGGAAAGTCTTTTGGTCCTGTGCGAGCTGAGGATGATTTCCGCATCCAATCCTACAGTGAGCTGTATGAGCTCCTCAACGACATGAACATTGTGCAGCATATTAGCGGCTGTACTGGCTCGGCCATGTCGTTCGAATGGAGGAGGATGCTCCGGCGAAACGGGTATTTGATGCGGAGATCCGTGGAAGTCGGCGAAGAGGACGACCTTGTATCCGTCTAAGGAAGCCCTGTCATCGATCGGTGTGACCAACTGCGTAGGCGCGCAAGAAGCAGAGGCACCTGGAAGGAAGTGTTGCGGCAGGACGAAATCCGTTAACCGGTTGTTAATGGCCAATTAAGTAAGTAAGTATGTAGGTTTGTAGAATATCTTATGGAAATACCTCCCAAAATATAAGAGGAGTACAACGGTAATGACATTGAAAAAACAATGTTGTAACGCCTTAGTATATGCAACATAAAATAAATGCGTATTTTATTTTGTTGAAATATTTGAAGTTATGCTGGTCAATTGTTTCCACACAGATGAATAACTTCCTAAGATATTACTTTTATGACTAGCTGGACCCAAATCAAAATGTCATTTTTAAGACTCGAACGCTTATTATTCTTTCATAATTGATGAATAGGAGCAATAAAATGAAACTTTCTTCATTTCCTTGCACTTAGGAGAAATTACTTTCCATTCTTTTCATTTCACATATTATGACCCCAAATATTATAAGTGGCGTGTTGTTCTTAGTAAAATTGTTTAAAGTTTTCACTGAAATCGATATCATATTTTCTGAAACTTTAAATATTTAACAGAATATATCTCAAAGATACACACACACACACGTACTCACAGACATACTGCAACCCAAATAACCACTCGTCAATATTATACAAAAAGGGTTCTGGTTATGGTTGGTACGTGTATCCGAGTCAAACATATAAATTTTTTCTGATTTTGCTTTTATTTTTCACTGGATTTTCTTTTTTTTTATGGTGTATGCACAATATTATGGAAATATTTACAAACACACAGATACGAACATACTCTCACATTCTCATATATATTTTAGATGAGATGCAGTTTCGCATATGATGTGGATGTCACTTAAAAGAAAGAGGTTTCATAACGATTTGGTTTGCAATAGAAACCAGTAAATCAGATACAGTCGGTTGTATTCGACAATGTGGTTAGCTACGCGTTAAAAATCGTTGTGAAATTGTTATTAATTGCAATAAAGCGATACCTAAGGCTTAGAACATCACTGGAAATAAAAAAATATTGTTACGGAAATGAAAAATCTATTGCAGATACTGGTGTTTTGCTTTTACATCGCTTAACATAAAAATTGTAAACAAAAGTTACAAAAACAAAGCAATCCAGCGAATACAACCACAAACACCACAGCAAAAAATGGTAAACAAGTACACAAAAAACAACTCCAACACTAAACGAGTACACGTAAACAAAGATGTTCTTCTTTTTTTTGAGATGGACGTTCGCTTTCAAGAATATTCATCACACTATTTACTTTACCATATAAAAGGCAAAACAAAACAGGTAACTGAGTCAGTGAAATGCAGTCATTCTTGTGTGGAGACGCGTGGCTTAAATATCTGCGTTACAAAGAACTGTCGAGTCATTGTCTAGTAATTGTTACTGTTTCTGCAAAGGGTACAAACAAAGGAATGACAAAAAAAAGAGTAATTGTTGTTGTTTCCATCAAGTTGTAAGCAGTGGCACACAGAATTGTGCGAATAATAAATAATTTTAATTAAAACTTGAAGTCCCCGTGGTTTAGTAGGTAGTGTGCTGGCTTATTATACGTAAAGCCAGGGTTCGAGTCCCAGGCCAGACATCAAAATAAAATACAAAAAATATTTTTTCGGTGATTTCCACTCAGAAGATTTCTGTTCAAAATTATGAGAGTAAATAAAATTGCCATGAAAACTTTCTCGAAAATATGTCGTTAGGATTTGACTTTAAACTGTAGGTCCCGCTACTTTTGCATAAAATTAACGCACACAACAGAAGTGATGTGAGAAACTGCTCGTTTCTTGGGAACAATTGCTGGAGACTGGCTAATGGTGAAGGCATAGCACTGGCCATTTTATAGTCACCAGTAGCAACTCGTTTCCTTACCGTTCGCAGCTCCCGTCTTTCCCTCTTTCCACCTTTTCTAAACCTGCACAATACACTGCTTGAGTAGGGTTCATCCCCTGAGTGCAGGTTTAATAAAAAAAGTCGCTATCCATCATTGCAATTTAAGTGCATTTAATAATCATTTTCATTTATCATCTAACCATCTTTGGCACCAGTGTAGAGTGCACAAATTCTCTATTAAACAGAAGAAGAAGAAGAAAAAAAAGTAAAAGTAAAGAGAGAGAGAGATTGATATTTTTATATGGAATAAAAATATGTACGTAATGCGAATGATAACCATGAATTTAAAAAGAATGGCAGCACATCGTATATTTCTAAATAAATATTTTATGTTGCATACTTTAAGTACGATACAGCAATATTCATATGTGTGCATACTTTTAGGAGTTACATTATATTTATGGGTTAGTCGTGTATGATTTAAATCTGTTTTAAGCTGAATAAATTTTATGCAAAAATTAAAAGCCAAATTTGAATGAATTGTAATATTTTATGGTAGTAAGTATGTAACAGTCAGCTTTCCTAATATCGTATTAATCCATTACGTTAATGGATATTGGTGGTTGGCCCGATGTGAACTGTGTTAAACGGAAGTATTTGATTTAAATAGGAAAGTTCCTCTTCATGTATTTGAAAGTAATAATCTTCACTTTGGATTTCTAATATGTGTGAATGGGAAGGGCTTTAAAAATTTGTTTTTTTAGGAAGTTTTTTTTTTATTAGTAAATTAAGTAGCTATTCATGAAATGTTGCGAAGGATTATTACCAAAATTTGTTATAGAACTATAACGAACATAAAGATTACGCCGTGTCTTGCAGGGTTTAGTCTTCCTCGACAACAGTAAATTTAAAATAAAACAGTAGGAACGTTTAATTTTCTACTCGAGATAATCTTAGTACTCCATTGTAAGAATATAAGTTACCTCCCCGTGATCTCATCTAACTGCCGTTATAGCCCTTAACTCAGGATTACAATTTAGGTTCACACGCCACTTATATTGTGTGTGTGTTAATTTTTGTACATAAGTGGCGGGACCTACAGTTTAAAAGCGATCCGAACGAAAATTGATTCTGAAATATTTCATGGAATTTTTTATTTACTACCAGAATTCTTCTGAAAAATATTTATTTCATTCTAACAAGGAATTTGAACCTTCGTTTCGCATCTAATGATTTTCAAAGGTGCTCAGTAGGTTTTAGACTACATGATTGAGAAGATCCTTTTCAAAAAAGTATCCCGTTGCAGGCGTACGCTGACGACATCGACATCATAGGGTGTACCAAGCGAGATGTAACTGCTGCCTTTAGTGCTATTGCAACGGGAGTCTTAGAAGATGGATCTGGCAGTAAATGAGGGCAAAACAAAGTATATGTTATCGACAAGTACAGGCGTGCGGAGTATTGATTCTCAGGTTACGGACGATAAACAGTAAAGTAACTTATTTATCTTGGTTCCGCCGTTACCACCAAAAATGATGTCAGTCTGGAGATCAAGCGCAGGATTACTCTTGCCAACAGGTGCTACTATGGTCTCAATAGGCAATTGAGTAGCAGAGACCTCTCTCGTAAGACGAAACTAATATTCTACAAGACGCTCATCACTACCCGTGCTTACTTTATGGCGCAGAAGCACTGAACCCTATTAAGTAACTAATGCAGCTGCCTTGAGAGTATGCGAAAGAAAAGTCATACGTAAGATCTTCGGTCCAGTGCGAGTTGGCGATAATTTCCGCATCCGATTCAACAGTGAGCTGTATGAGCTCCTCAACGACGTATACTTTGTACAGCATATTAATATACAGCGGTTGCATTGGCTCGGCCACGTCGCTCGAATGGAGGATAACGCTCCGGAGAGATGGTTATTTATGTGCGGGTATCTATGGAAGTCGGCGAAGAGAACGACCTTGTATCCGTTGGAAGGACCAAATCGAGAAAGTCTTGTCATTGATTAATGTGACCACCTGGTGTAGGCGCGCAAGTAGCAGAGGCGCCTGGAAGGATGTGTTGCGGCAGGCCGAAATCAATTAATCTGTTTGTTATGGCCAATTAAGTAAGTAAGTATGATTGAGAAGATCCGCATTTGATTATAAGTGCTCTCTATTTTTATATATTATTTTTATTATAGCTTTTGATTTGGCTTTAAAACATATTTTGTTGAATTTTTGCCTGGTCATCTCCAACAAACTGCCGTATATGAGGCTCAAAAATTCACACGTAGTCTTACAGAAACCAATTTAAATATTACAAGTGGCTGTTTGGTGCGGCTTGTAAAGAGGAGGCATCGTTGGCCCAATTTCTTTGAAAAGTCAATGGAGACACCTATCGCACCGATTTTTTTGTACCCGCTCTTCATGATGTGAATCTGTTTGAGTTTACTTGCCATACTTTTCATTTCATAATCGATATATTACGTCACACGTTTGATGGACTATTTTTTGTAGTAAGGAAAAGTGTTTTGTCGTCAAAACAGTTTAAGACCAACATTCGTGGTGGCATTTTTTTTTTTTGTTTTAACCAGCACTCAGGCGATGACCCCTACTCATGCGGTGCATTGTTCAAATTTTTTAGGAAAGGTGGAAGAGAGAGAGGAAAGATGCGAACGGTAAGGAAACGAGTTGCAGCTGGTGACTATAAAATGGCCAGTGCTATATTTTCACCATTAGACAGTCTACATCAATCGTCCCGCAGTTTCTCACACCACTTATGTTGTGTGTGTTAATTTTAAGCAGAAGTGGCGGAACCTACAGTTTAAAGTCGACTCCGAACGACAGATTTTTTGAGAAACAAGAAGAAATTGCCGAAAAAATTCTTTTTGTATTTATTCCGACCTGGGACTCGAACCCTGGCTTTACGTCTAATAAGCCACCACACTACCTACTAGACCTCGACATTGGCGAGATACGACCGTATACACTCAAAAAAGTGAATGAAAATTTGTCCAACCGAATGAGGTACTGAGGCCAGCTGTGAATTACGGGTTCTCATTTATTAGTTCAACACACTAGCTCTAGCTTACGGCGCCTTGTATTCTATTTACTTTGCATAACTGTATTTATGTTATGTTATGTAATGTTCTAGTTGAAACTTATTTACACACTTTAGCATGACCTAAATTCCAGGTTATTTATTTATACACCGAAGACAGCCAGTCACATGGAAGACTAAATTCCAATATTTATTTTCAAATAGGCGGCAATAAATTATTTCACTTTAAAACAACAATTGAAAGTCATAAATAAAAACAAAACGAAAAAAACCAAAAAAAAACCAAAACTTAGAAAAGAAAAAGAAAAAAAAACTAACCAAACCACCTAAAAGTATGTTAAGCTGTCAAAATCTCAGTGGAAGCCTTAAAATAGGCAATTATATGTAAATACAATACTTAATAAATAGACAGTAAATCTTGCAAATTAAACAGAGCACAGCGTAAAGTTGACTGGAACGGGGTTTAAAACAAAATAAAACAAAACAAAAAAAGTAAAACAATAAATAAAAATATAAATTTTCAATTTCGTTTTTATTCTTTTTGTTTTTGTTCATTTGCTAAGAAAATAAAAGTTAAAATTCTGATGTTATTCCTTCGGAAAGCAAAATCAGAATAAGAAAACATAAAACAACTAGAAAATGTATGCGAAAAGAAAGTTTTCGCTTAGTAACACCATTTGTTTCTGAAATGTTTCGTTTCTTATTGTTTTTCATTTAGATTCTCATTCATTTTATTCCATGATTTTTCACTTTCTTATTGTCGTATTTATTTTTTTTTTTGTTGTTGCTGTTGCTATTTTTTTTTTCAAACTTCTTAATATTAAAGTCCTTCAAGTGTAACAAACTGTGGTAAGGCAAGTTCTCATCAAGTGTTATTTTTATTTTTTTACTTTGCGTTGCTTCCTTTAAAAGTCTTGACGCCTTGTTGTGTTCTATTCAGTCGCTAACTTTACTAGTATTGCAGTGACTGTGAAATGAGTGGGGTGTGGGAAGAATTAGTCACAAGTATTTTGTCTAAATCAACACACAATTTGAAATATATTTGCGTGTGCTGGTTGTCAAAAGAACAACAACAACAACAATATTTATCAACATTTCAAACAAGCACACACAATTATAAAATGAAGAAATATAGGCTTACACGCATACATGCACAAATATTTGCACTAATAAACAGGCTTCTATAATTGCAGGCACAATCACAGCAACATTATATTGTCTCTGGCAAATCATATGAACAAATATTTTTTTATTTGTGCACTATGGGATGAAGCATATACAATACATCTCGCAGTTGAACCACACTGAGTGAAATACTTTTTGTTCTAAAGAATTTTGTAGAATCTGGTATGCCTCATTGACACTTTTCACTTGAAATGGTCCTAATTTTGTTTCAATACATACATAATTGGTCATTACAACCCTTCAGTCAGGATTATTGACCTAGTTTCTCACACTACTTATGTTGTGTGTGTTACGAAGTCGCCGTGGTCTAGTAGGTAGTGTGTTGGCTTATTAGACGAAAGACCCGAGTTCGAATCCCAGGTCAGACATCAAAAGGAAAATTTGAAAATAATTTTTCGGTGACTTCCTCTCAGCAGATTTCTGGCAAAAACTCTGAAAGTAAAAAATTGCCATGGAATGCTTCTCAAAAGAATGTGTCGTTCGGAGTTGACTTTAAACTGTAGGTCCCGCCACCCATGTATAAGTGGTGTGAGAAGCTAGGACGTAGTACAATGGGTCAATTCGACCAACGAGTACTGTACTTGTCAGAATTGACAAGTACACGTCCTCTAACCTAACCTAACCTAACCATAAGTGGCGGGACCTTCAGTTTAAAGTCGACTCCGAACGATAGATTTTTTGAGAAGCTTTTCATGGCAATTTTATTTACTCTCAGAGTTTTTGCTAGAAATCTGCTGAGAGGATATCGCCGAAAAAATAGTTTTATTGCATTTTTATTTTGATGCCAGGCCTGGGATTCGAACCCTGGCTTTTCGTCTAATAAGCCAGCACACAACTAGACCACGGCGACCTGCAACCAACCACAGTGGGATATGTTTGTGACGAGTAGGAAGAATAATTGCTCCTTAGAACGCTCGTCTAAAGGATGCTGGTAGTTTTCAGAAACTAACTACTTCAGAAATATATCAAAGCAGAATCAAGTAGGATTTGACAGCAATAGTGGTTGATTCTAAAGAAATGCATGCATAGCGCTCACGCGAGACTGCATAAGGATTCGGAACAACCGATTTTTAAGTAACTTATCATGGGAATTTTATTTACTCTTAGAAATCTGCTAATATTTTTTTATATTTCGTTTTGTTGTAGAGGTCTGACGTAACTTTACGTCTAATAAGCTAATGAAGTGTAACTAGAGCGAAAGGCAGAGTTATCAGTCAGTAGTACTGTAGTAGTACATACTATAAACTAGGGATGCCAAACGGGATCAGTTTTTAAAAATATCAGGATTCGAAATATTGTAAACCCGATCTCGAAATTCCTGGATAAATTGGGATGCTAAAATCCCAGGAAAAATATGATTTTTTCTTAATAACGAAAATGGAAAAAATATATTTTTGACTGACCCAGCGAATTTCGTCCCGCCCAAAATTGATTTTTTTATTGCCCAAAACGGATCACATTATAAATTTATTGTAATACACTACATAAAGGCGTTGATGAAGTTGCAGTTGTTGTAATTACTCTAACTAATAGACATACATGTTATATATGCACATACATATGTAGTTATAAAACATGGAATTTGCCGACTTATAGGCATCTCTTAACGGGGGAGGATTGTTATGCCCAATTTTGGAGGGATTGTCGATACTCTACGAACTTACCCACCAAATTGGATTCGTCTACGATCACTATGTCTCTAAATATTCAATTTTAAAGGTTTACCACACTTACTCTTTGCTATTTCGAATTTATTAAACTATCTAAACCTGATAAGCATTGGAACAAAAAAAGAATGGTTGAAGACCCTGTTTATCGCACCTGATCTAACAACTACTGCAAAGTATTGCCAAAACAGCTTTTTACAACTTAATATGCATACTACATACTGACTTAGTAATAAACGGCATTATAGTATATAGCGGTATTGCCAGAATGGATTTTAATACATACCATATTATGTAGAACTGCATTACTATTAAGCGACCCTGTATTACCACACTTGAACAACAACATATAATCATAATGACAACAGTATTATCATGCAGTTCTATATAAAATATAATTTTTATCAATAAAAATATTAATTTTTCAATTTCTAATTATTTTTTGCCATTAGTGTTAGATATAAGCTTTAAAATGAGATATCATTTATTAAATTTGATGCGATGGTATGGGAGATATTTGCAACCGACAAAAAAAAAATGCTTTAGAAATAATATATATGACATATGTCATTAAAAATAAAAAAGCAAGACAAAAAGTAATAAAAAAGGGTAAATTAACAAAAATAAAAATTATTCATACTTATGCAAATGCATTAGTTTTAAGGAAATTATTTGGATTCCAACAAAAGTTTAAAGTATCTAACATGTGATCTGATAGGTTTGAAGGAATTTTATTGTCAACATACTTTGCCGTTGGGAAACACTTCTCGCAATCAACATTTTTTGGTAAAATAGTTCCAAGATAGCTCTATGCAGCTTGTAAATATTCACCGGTACCACCTCCTGAAGCAAGAAATGTATTTCTTTTGACAGTGGAGTATCTAAATCAGTTACCCTATTAATTCGTTTTATATGGCTTTTGCATTCTTTGATGGCATCAAATAACTTTTTATCAATGGAACTCGAGTGGTATAGAATTTTTTTCAGGACCTTTTGTAGGGTCAAAATACATATGAATTTTTAATCCTGAAAAATCCCGGGATAAATTTTTAAAATTCCCGGAATTCGGGATTTGTGAATCCCGAAAATCTCGGGATTTCCCGATTGACATCCCTAGTATAAACACTTTTGGATTATGTGTACGCTGAGAGTTTTATTTTTGTACTCATAAAGATCCTGTAGACAAATTTATAGCGAAACAAATTTAATAATTTTTAATTAAATATTTTAATATTCGAATCTAGGGGATATTTTTGATTTAAAAAAAAATCCTAAAAATACTTTGGGTATTACTTACCATCACTGAACTATATGTGGGGTAAATGTACATAATGTCGCCAGTTTTTGTAAAAAAAATGCAAATAAATAAGAAAAGCAAACTTAATTTACTAAAGTTAAAACAGATTTTGATAGAAAAAATAGTCTTGTTCTGTTATGAAATAAGTAAATTTGAGTGGAATGAATACTTTTGTCCTATGCAGTCCTCATGCAGTGATGGTTTTTCAAAAAGTGCAGTAGTGCCAGTTTCTTAACAAAATTTTTAGTTTATGTGTCGGCAGGGAGGTGTCGACTACTGGAAATTGAGTAAAAACTTGATTTACCCAATTGTCGGGATAGTTTATAATGAATACACTGAGAGCTGCCGAGAATCTAAAGTCGGCTTTCTTACATTTATTAAACTAGAAGTCTTATAAGAGGACGAAAATTCGTGGTGCATTAGGCATAATAGAATCTCAGGCAATATAAGTTTATTAATATGTGCACCTACGGGAAAATGCTCCTACACCAATACTGCTTTAATAGAAGTAAGAAATGGCACATCTACAATATTGGGTGCAAGCAATCCCGCGTTCCACCATACATTCAACCTTCGGTTGATGCCAGAGAAATGGCTCCACTAGCAGTCTTGACTGAATCAGAAGAGGAATGTCATGAGAAATGGTGCAAAGACCTAGCAAATTGTGGATTCTCATTAAAAGCTGAAGACTTGATAACTGCAGGTCAAGCGATAATAGTATATGATCAAAGACCCATACTGTTTCCGTTTCCTAACAGAGCAAAACACTTTTGCCATTTTAAATAATCCATCGCGAATATTTAATGGAGATGAACCCAGCTTTAGTTTATGCTCAAAACCGGAAAAGTTCTGGACCCAAAAGGATATAGAAACGTTTACAATATCCAAATGGGAATTCAAAAGAAAATAATAACAGTGCTGCTAGTTTTTTCAACAAATGGTCAGATAATAGTCCCAATTGTTGTCTTTCCATATGTGCGACCACCTAAAGATGTAGTAAATAGCTTGCCGGAAGAAAAAAAGTTTTGGAGCTATTTCGTTAATAATATCGATAGCTATGTCGAATTCTGCGGCCTTGATTTCTGTATTAATTTCGTGTGCAATGCCAAGCATAGCCCCAAAACTTAGTTTCTTTAACAAAAGTGTTAATGCCGACAATAGGATCATTTTTTGCCGAACTTAGGAACACATGTGGCGAGCACTGGAAAAAATCGATGATTTGAACAAAATATTTCAATTTCTTATAATTTGTTGGTAAATGGATCTAAAACTAAACTTATAACAGAATTGTAATAACTAAACATCATCTGAACACTACTTTCCCACTTTTAATCAGACCAATTTGAAAAAAGAGAAAAAAATAAAACTGCCGACCACTGGTACATTTACCCTATTTGCATTGGAAAAAGCCCCCAATTGTCAATTTAATAAAAAAAGGAAAATCCTTCTGTTATATTTTTGTAAAATAAAAAATTCCCAAATTATCAACTTTCAGTTGCTCTACATGTGACCCACATTCAGTTTGTCATTGTGATCCACAGTGCATACGAAAGAAATGTATGGTTAAGGAAGTCAAGAGCCTTTAACACTTGAACTGTTTGTTGTACTTCTTTCGGTTTATTTATGGAAGTGTGTCTGTATTTGTAATTGTTTATTTATTTGTATTTGTATTTGTGAGGGTTTTCACATGTGTTTGAACTGTGTTAAATTTATATCTATTGGGGTGATGTGTGACTGTATTTGTGTTGCTGCTGCTCCTGCTTCTGCTGTTGTTGTTATTGTTGTTGCATATTTTTAGTTCTCTTTACAAAGTGGTATGGTGTGGTGTTGGTTTCTGTGATTTATTTGCTTTTTTCACCAGCAGTAACTTTTTTCCTCTTCCTCTCTTTCTCGTTGACTATATTTTATCTCGAAGAGCTAAACGAAATAGCAACTCAACAACAACAACAACAACGACAACAAATAGCATTTTAAATAGCAGCAAAAAGAGAAAAAAGAAAACAAAAAAAAAAAAAGAAAGAAAAAAGAACAGTTATTAACTTTGTTTCAAAATTGTTTGCACTTACCAAGTGTCGCCTAAAAATAAAGGGAGAGTAAAACAAAAAACCCAATAACAAGAGCAAAACAAACATTAGCAAAAGAAGTCTAGTAGAACAACAGAACATAGAGCAACAAATTAACAAATGAAAGCCATTTGTCTTCTAATTTACCAGGTTTATGTACGCCTATTATGTAATGGAACGTATGTATACCTCTCCTCTCAAAGAAATATTGATGAAGTTCCGATTAATGCAACTCCTCTCTACCTTTCATTTTATGGTTGAAACAATTACAGGACAAATTGAAATTCCACATCTGGAATTTCACACAAAACTGATTAATTGGCCATAATTGTGAAATTATGATCATGTTTTCTTGATTTACACTCATACATACATACATAATTGGCCATTACAATTCTTCAGCCAGGATTATTGACCTAGTTTCTCACACCACTTATGTTGTGTGTGTTCATTTTATACATAAGTGGCGGAACCTACAATTTAAAGTCGGCTCCGAACGACAGAGTTTTTTTGAGAAACTTTTCATGGCAATTGTATTTACTATCAGAGTTTTTGCCAGAAATCTGCGGAGCGGAAATCGTCAAAATAAAATACTTTCTGTATTTTACTTTGATGTCTGGCCTGGGGCTCGAACCCTGGCTTTTACGTCTAATAAGCCAACACACTACCTACGAGACCACGGTGACTCCTAAATTACACTCAATCTGTAGAAATTCTCTTAAAGGCAACTGCGGTTCTTTTCAAATTCTTTTGAGCCGAACAAATTCATTCTTATCAACATTGAAGCTATGAAACTGGGTGCTTGTGTAGTTCTGATCGAATGTTCTTTGATGTCGTACAGCTTTCAAAAGCAATCTCATCTCATCATTTGGCAATCTTCATACTAAGCAAATGTTATTTGAGTCTACGGTGGCCAGTTACAAAGCCGGTTAACCGATTGTTCTTATCTGATAAAAGTTTAGAATGTCACAAAACCATTGGTTCCACTCTTCCCTTTTGCAGGGGGACACACTTTCGAACAACTCTTTCTGCCACACCGTTCCACGCCACACGTCTCTATTTTCCATGCAAGTCTAATTCAATTTGTATAACATAACTTCATCATTCTAATGTCGAGTCAATCCTATAAGTGCCAAATGCTGTGGTGGTACACTGACCGTATAGCTACGTATCGTGCCTTGTATTTTTAATCTAGGCTAAATTCAGTACACCTTTCAATGACGTAGAATAAAAATTGCCACAAATTTCATTATAATATTTCGTTGTGGAAGCTGTCCGTTCCTGACCCTCGACGCATCCGTATACCCTAAATGAAATATGAAAAAAATATGTCTTCGACGACCACCTTTCAGCAGATTTCTAGCAAAAACTCTGAAAGTAAATAAAATTGCCATGAAAAGCTTCTCAAAAATTTGTCGCATGTATAAAATTAATGCACACAACATAAGTGGTGTGAGAAACTAGGTCGATATCCTGACTGAACCCACTTTTGCCAGATTGTATTGCAATGTCCTTAATTTTAAACCTATTGGTTAGGTTAGATTAGAGCATCTATACCTGACATTGAAACAAATAACGGGTGATTTTTTAGCTATTATCTTTTTCCCAACACTGGTTTAAACAGCTCACGCACATTTCGTGTTTTGTTTCACTTTCAAACATCTTCAGCTTGATCTATAATTTAACCATGAATTGTCTTACAAACAAACAACGCTTGCAAATCATTGTGCTCTGTTAAGAAAGTTCATCCGTGCACTTCTTCCATTTTATGGTCAATTTAATCGACCCACTAAAGCGGTTATTTGAGCCATTGTGACTAAATTTCGCACCAAATTTCCATTGTTGGACATTAAACCACCAACACGCTTACGTAGTGTGCAAACTGAAGAAAATATCGCAGCTTTATCGACTAGTGTTGATAAGAACCATCAGCTATCGATTCGTCGCCGTTCGCAGTAATTACGCCGCTGTTAATCCATAACGTGGAAAATTTTGCGGTAGGATTTACATAAGTGTGAAGCCTTTTCAACAGACTTGCATGACATGTGGTTTAAAAAAGACGGTTCCACATGTTACACAGCACGCATAACAATGGACTTATTGAGAGGTGAGTTCGGTGAACATTTTATTTCACGTTCGGGACCAGTCAATCAGCCGCCTAGATTAAGCGATTTAACGCCTTTAGACTATTTTTAGTGAGGATATGTTAAAGCTTATGTCTATACCGACAAGCCCGCTTCAATTGACGCATTGGAAGACAACATTGAGCCATTTATTCGTGAGATACTGGCTGAAAAGTTGAAAAGAGTAGGCCAAGATTGGACTAAGCGGATGGGCCATTTAATAATCTTCAAACATTACATTATATGGACCGTACTATGGATTCAAATAAAGATTTCATGAATTTTTCTGAATTTTATGTGTTTTTTTTTTTGAAAAATTTTCCTATAGCTCTTAAAAAATCACCCATTATAATACCCAGAGGTTAAAATGGCCTAGATGCGAGAGAGAGAGAGAGAGTGATTATAGTGAATAAGATAGGGAAAATGGAAAACGAGAGAAGATAGGAAAGGGAGGATATGGACTACAAATACTTTAGAGAGCGCAACAACAACCTTGATGTCCTAGCACGTCTCAACCAGCTCAACCTAAGGAGTGAACACAAAAAAACTGGATTTTTTTCTTTTTATATTTCAATTAAAGTAAATAATATTTGAATTCCTTTTGTGTACAAAATTTTTTTCTAACAAAGGTCTCAGAGCATCCAACTTTTTGAGCCACTTTTCTTCCAGACATGTTAGGGTGTTTTAGAATAATTCGCATTAGTTTACTTGCTTTGTTTTGTTCGGCAAATCCTTTTTTTCTTCCACTTCCACTCTTTCTCTCAATACTCAAGGACTCCTTATATTGTTTTATTCTTACCTTAGAAACTGTTTTTTTGGTTATCACCTGCGAACCTAGCAATCGTTTTTTGTAAGCGGCGCGGTTTTTCATTGAAAATTTCAATTATTTTTTTACGATATTCTTGTTGGGTGGCCATTTTCAAAAAACTAATTTTGCTTTTGCAATGACATTTAACACGTGGATTTTGAAACAGATGACTAACAAAAACAACGTAACGGTACTCATATTTTTCAATTATGATAAAAGTTATAAGCTTAAATGTAGGCCCATTTGTTTTTTGTGCGCACTCCTTATTTCGAATCTACGGAGAGCTTTAATATCGGCTCTCGACAAAGAGTCCAAGTCTTCGAAGTTCCAAGTCTGCTGGCCAATTGCAGGGCTGGTCTCTAACTCTTCATCATCACTGGGATCTGCTTCCAGATCCCTTGCCAGCAATTTAACCATGGAGGGTTCTAGTTGAATTGAAAATATCCTTCGATGGTGTAGACTTTCACATAGAAAATATCTGCGACTTTTTCCCATGAGATGGGGGTTTTTATGCCGGGACCATAATTCTTGTGTTAATATCCGTACATGGAACATTTGTATAACATTTGTCTTTTTTATGACAATTCACAGCTTCCAGATTACTTGTTACAATGTCTCGTTGCGGAGTATTCCCCAATATTGTCGATCAAAGTGTTTACATGAGCATTCCATGCCATTGTTTTTAAATAACTAAACTTGACCAATTTCAATTAATTTTTTCGTTTTTGTTTTATAAAAATGCCCTCGTGGCAGTCGAGAATTATTACACTAACAAAAAGAAATTTTTTAACTTTTTTTCATGTTGAAAAAATTTGCTAACTTTATCGACTATATACGTTCATGCACATGCCGTGCTGTTTTTGCTCAACTAAATTGTTTGTAATTAATACCGAGTGTATGAAACGTTAGTTGTTGACAGGGCAATCAATCATGCCTGTGACATGTTGGTGTGCTAATGAGACCGAAAAAAAAGAGCGAAAAAAGAATCACCACATGTACAATATTTATTACATAACCAACCCTCGTATAATAGTTGACGTTATAATTTAATGCTTTTAACATGATATTGTTTTCATTTAATTAACAATGTTTGCTATACAACAATACATAGATAAAATAAAAATGATTTAGTGCGAATGTATTGGTAATTAAATAAATGAACGAGAATAAATTTCGAGAATAATTTCACATTTTCTTAATTTAATGAAACAAGCTTTACAGTTAAATTATTATCGTAAGAAAATGATATTTTCGCCACGTCCATACCGTCTGGCAGGAAACGGTCTTGCGTGGACCTACTATTTAAGAAACTATTGCACTCAAATGCAGTATCATATACCTGAAGAGACCATATTTATTTGTATCGGGTGGGTCATCTCTCGATTTAAATTTGGACCATCGGTTATTTCGAATCTGGCAATACTTATGCCATTCTACTCTGTCACAGAATTCTTTACATATCTCCACTAAACGTAATGAATTGATTTACTCTTGAGTAACGTTAAAATTAGTGGTCGCCGTAGTCTAATAGGTAGTGTGTTGGCTTATTAGACGTAAAACTAGGGTTCAAGTCCCTAGGCCAGACATCAAAAATAAAAAAAAAGTATTTTTCAGGCGATTTCTTCTCTTTCTCTTCTTCAAAAGTTTCTTAAAAATCTGTCATTCGGAGTCGACTTTAAACTGTAGGTCCCGCCACTTCTGTATAACAATTAACACACATAACAAAAGTGGTGTGAGAAACTGTGGGCTCCTTGGGGACGATTGCTGTAGATTGTCTAATGGTGAAGGTATAGCACTGGCCATTTTATAGCCACCAGGAGCAACTCGTTTCCTTACCGTTCGCAGCTTCCCTCTTTCCCTCTTTCCACCTTTTCTAAACCTGAACAATGCACTGCATGAATAGGGGTCATCCCCTGAGTGCAGGTTTAATAAAAAAAAAAATGTAGACACCTATCGCACCATGATAACCGAGTTTTCGGATCCTCTCTTCTTGGTATTGATGTGAACGATGTTTGGTTTCAGCAGGATAGCGCACCTTGCTATACATCTCATGCTACAGTCGATTACTTGCGTCAAATATTTGGTGGCTGTTTAATTATGTGGAATGATGATGTCAATTGGTCGCCAAAAAGCTGGAATCTGATACCGTTGGACTAATTTCTGTGGAACACCATTAAAGTGAAGTGGTGTGCCAACAAACTAGAGACAATAAGCACATGAAATGGTCGTTTGTCGGACCTCATACAGTCGAAAAGGAGCACGAAAATTGATCCGATTGAACGAGGTACTGTGAGACCATCCGCGGCATCCATTTCTAATCGGAATAATTGTAATTCACAACAAAAAAATAAATTTCGTAAAATTCCAAACCGTTTTTGTTTTATTGCATCTTTAAATGTAAACCTTTAAATGGCCCACCCTATATGAGAATTTCTTACATGTAAGAAATGCTCGTAATTATTCAAATGCTGAACGAAAAGTTTCTACAGGATAAAGTTTTCGATAAATTTTATAGCGTGTGGCGCTACGTTTAATATGCGAATCTGTAAACAGGAACAACAATAACATTTCCATTAACAGTAGCTGTAGCTGTAGTAGAAAGTACAAAAAAGCGAGAAAAACTGAAATTAAAAAAAAAGAAAACGGAAATGAATATTGGCTGAATTAGTTTAAAAACAAAAACAACAACAACGAACAACAAACTCCAACTACAACAGCAGTGATGATAAATTACGTTTATTTGCAACGAACTAATTATGAAATTAAAAAAGTACATGAAATTAATGAAATTTATAAGAAAACTACAAAAGACACATGGCGACATTAAGATTATGTTTGCCAAGTAATTGAAAGCCAAAATCAGATGCGTGCTTACAGTAAGGAGCTTTTCAAATTCTCTATTTATTTCAACTTATGAGTCATGAATGATGTCCTGTATGTTTGATATGTTTGTAGATCAACTGTGGAGAAAAATTACTTCAATGCACATGGTGTAGTAATTTTACAAACGACAAAATACGATTAAATATCGCAGTAAACTTATATCAAAATCATAATAAACAAAAAATTACAGTCAAACTCGTTTATAACGAACTCGATTATAATGAATTCTTGGCTATTACGTACATACGATTTTCAAGTCCCAACGTTTTAATAACAATTTCCATACAAAAAACTTTATTTATTAACGAATTCTCGGTTAAAAGGAACTCCTTTAAGTGGTCCCAGTAATTAAATTTCATACATTTTACCTTTTTTATAATGAACCCTCAGAAAAATCTTAGAAGTGTGGCAATAGTCTTTACTTTTATTTAATATGGCAGCATTAAATTATAACTCAGAATCTATAATCAGCTGATAGGGAAAAAGAATTATCACATATTTTTGGTTTTTAATAAGAAAAAGTACTTTTTGTTTTTAATAAATGAAAAAAATTCTTTGTATTTTATGTTTTCTTATATGACTTCACCCCGTTTATTATGAACTTTGCCTATAACGAACTATTTTCTCTGGTCCCACGGAGTTCGTTATAACCGAATTTGACTGTATTAGAAACCCAAAACGGTACTGTTTTGATTGATGACATTTTGTCATAGGTAAAGGTTAAGTTAGTGGATTCACGGTGGCCCATATGGTCCATTGTATTACCCAGTGTGAAGTCAGCCAGTTTCCCTTGATCAGTTATGAAGCCGGCCAGTTTCGTTAGCGGCATGTTCACCATCATCCCCAGATCTTCAAACGTTCTGTCACAAAAAAACCGATAACGTTTGTTGTTAAGTACAGGACAGTCGCATTAATGACATTGTACCAATTCTGTTTTCCGCACATCATGGGATCAGGGAAACTGTTCTCTGGTTCCTGCCTACTGCTGAATACAGCAGCTTTGAAATTCGGCAACCACGTACTTTGGACCAACCGCGGGTTTTGTGATATTTCAGGCAGAACGTTGGGGTTTTCAAATTTAGAAACTGTTTTATAGAAGTTTAGCAAGCCTCTGGAGAATTTAAAGTTACAGGACCCAAGAGAGTTGTGCAGAGATTGAAAAAATTAAATTATAATTATGTGGACTGAATGAAAGAAGGCCTTTAAATTGTTAAGATTCAGCTCCTGGCGAAGTGAATGTGCCATTTTTTGTATCGCAGTACTACAAACGTTATACGATATACATAAAATATATCACCCGACTGTTAGACTCTTTAAATGATAACTACGCCAATTTTTGTCCGATTGGATCAAATAATGACTCAATCTCTTCAGAAGAGAACAGACTTTAAGAATATTATCTTTTATCTTATATTTTTTTATTAAAGTTTGCTTCTATGAATGGACAAACTTGACAAGATATAAAAAAAATTCAAATTTTCCAAGTTTTACTCATCAAATCTCATAGCATATTAAGTCGAATAATAGATAAATATATAACGTTTTAAAGACCCATCTCTTCCCTTTCCAACAAGATTTAAATTTTGGAAATCGGGTCAGAAATGTTGAAGTAATCCAGAATTTTGTGCGTAAAGTCGAAAAAAAAACTGTTTTTGTCAAATAAAACAAGTTTGGAGGGTTCGAGAAATATAAAAAAATATTTTTGAGATCTACTCAAGTAACTGAACAATATGGACTATGTAGTTACTCGGGTGTATTTTCACTGTAGCACCGTGTTATGTGTGTATGTAAGTATGCGTTCTAGAAAAAATTTCTTAAAGAAAATTTAAGGAAGTTCCATAAAAATCTTCTTTTATGGAATAAAGTTTTATTGGAAGAAAAACTGATTTCAGTAACACCAATCAATGGAAGAGAATTGTTATTAATTGTGTGCTGAATTCTTATTAAGAAAGAAAGAATTAAAAACAAAAACAAAAAGAAAACGATAATTATTGTGTAAATATTTATTGCTCCTTTAATGAATTGTTCATTTTTATCGAGTTTATCTGGACCTTTGCTGGCGTTGCTTGTAAAATCTTTCTTCCAGCAAACAGTTGAAATGTGCAAAATATTCCAGCTGTCATGTCATGTGAGTGAGTGAGTGTATTACCGTCCGTCATTTGATGGTATACGGAAGTAAAGTAAAACGTGGACAAGGCAAATGTTATCGAATTTAACCACTCGCTGTTGGTTAAAGTGTGTTGTGTCTGATGGCAGATATTTTTCGTTAAAGTGTGTTGTGTCTGAGTGATTTTTGTTTTTATCTTCTTTACCTGTTTGTTTGTTTGTTTTTAAAAAATAAAACCACAAGTAGAATAATGAAAATGAAAGAAAATGACAGAAAAAGGATATTGCAGAATGAAGTGCACTATAGATGAGGTATTAAAACGGAAATGTATTCATGAAGTCACAAGGCAAACTCACGGCACAGCTTGCATATGCATCTGCATCTCCATCTGCCAACAAGCCAGCCAGCAATCTGCTTTGCTACTCTAAGGAAAAACAGAAAAACAAGTCGTTTATTTAAACTGTCATGGCAACATGTGTTCCTCCTGTTCTGTCTGTTTTTCTTATTATTTTTGCAAGGATGCGTTTTTTTCTTCTCACTTTAATGTACAGTTGTGTGTGCCCTCTCAGTTGCTATATCCTGCTAGCTGGCTGGCTGGTATATCACACAGAACAAGCAAACCTCTATGTAAACAAGGATTTCCTTTATTTTACAAAGCAAACTGGAAAAATTTTAGTTTTTCCTTCTTTGCTTTATTTTTCTCTGTCAAGCAGTAGGACATTCATTTTCTTATTTTGATTTTTACTTTGTTTTTCTCGAGAATTCTTCCATAATTTTCCTTTTTTTCTGGCCAATTTTCAAAGGTAATAAGGAGCAATGAATTATGGCTAGTAATTGACGTGAAAAAGAGCGATCTTTGTTTCAACAAAGATCGAATAAAATGAATATGTTTGCATATTGACAGCATAATTCGATGATATTGAATTCATGCAACACATAAAGTACAGTGCAGTTGACGAAGATTATTTCAAAACAAAAGGAAAATTGATTTGACAATTCAGAACCACTATTAAGGCCACAATTTGTTTTAAAGTTTTAAGAGACCAATAGGCCTGAATTAGAGTATAAAGCCTAAAAATGTATTCCGACTAGGGATGCCAAACGGGATGGATTTTTAAAATTCCCGGGATTCGGATTATTTGGATTCCAACAAAAAAATTAAAGCATTTAACATGTGATATGATAGGCTTAAAAGAATTTTGTTGTCAACATACTTTGCCCTTTAAAAACACCTCCCGCAATCAATATTTGTTGATAAAACAGTTCCAAGATAGCTGTATGCAGCTTGTAAGTATTCACCTCTAAATCTAAATCAGTTACCCGTTTAATTCGTTTTATAGGGCTTTTGCATTCTTCGATGCCAGCAAATAATTTTTTTATCACTGCAATGAGGGTTTTCCTCATCTGAAATGCTATTAGCGAAGTCAAATTATATAGAATTTTTTTTCAGGAGCTTTTTATATTTCACAATCCCAAAAAATCCCAAGACAAGTCTTTAAATTTCCCGATTGACATCCCTAATTCGGACTGTACGACTTTGTAATTAAAGCCGGGATTTACCGTTTAAATTTAAAGAAAGGAAATCATCAAGCCTGGTTTGAGTGTATTAAGAGAACGTTGGCTATCTCTTAGAACCGTATAAGCCAATGTTTACTGGCTACTGTCAGATATGTTAACGAAATAAGTGGCTGCTAACGTAGTAACACGAATGTGAAAGTATAAAAGCTATGGTCACACAAAAATCGTGGGTATTGTAGGTTCGAATAAAACCAACTATTACACGGTAGCTGGTTTTATAGTTCCTTTGATTTACGTTGTTTCGATTAACGTCGTCAAAAATTTTGTTCCCTTCAACTTCGATTTGAGTCGTCATTCGATTTACGTCGCCTTACGTTGTTTATATGCAAATTAAGGGGAATTCCCTCTTTAAAAAATTCAATAAATAGAATAAAAATATAATTATTTTAATTTTTGTTTTGTAAAATGTTCATAAATAAATGCATCCGATAGTATGAGTTCTTTGAAATTCGATTTGTGTCGTTTCGATTTACGTCGCCTTTTTCTTGAACATTCTACGACGTAAATCGAGGGAATACTGTACAATAAGGGTACCAAATAGAAGCTTTTATAGTACTTGTTTATATCTCCTAGAAGCACATCATGAAAATGTTCACAGACGGATCAAGAACTCGTGATAGCAGTGGAAATTTTTTCGGACATTCATATCTTCGGTTAGCGCAATCCTTCAGCCAGGAGTAGGGTCTAACTTATCACGCCACTTATGTTGTGTGTGTTAGTTTTATCCATAAGTGCCGGTGCCTACAGTTTAAAGTGGACTCTGACGAAAGACATTTTTGCAAAACTTTTCATGGTAAATTTTTTTACTCTCAGTCTTTTTGCCAAAAATCTGCAGAGAGGAAGTCGAAAAAATATGTTCTCATATTTCTTTTTGCCGGGGATATTTGACCACTGGCCTTACATCTAACAAGCTAATACGGTGACTACTCGACTACTATATTACTATTCAAAGTGATATACAGGGTGGCTAATATATAATGCAACAAAGTAAAGCGCTATATTTTCTAATTTTTTTTTTTAATTTTATTGTAAAAATGTTGGAAATAACATCAAATTTTAGAATCAGTTTAGATTGGCCAACTTTGGTACGAATTATGGCCTTCAAACCGCCGAATAAGCCTAAGGCTTCACGAAAGTGGCTCTGCGGTATTTTGACCCATTCCCGGCTAAGCGCCATCTTGAGATGATCGACACTTTGGTAAAAGTCCAACGGATTGAGATCCGGAGATTTTAGTGGCCATTGTGCGGTAGAAATGAAGCGAGGAACCTCCTTTTTAAGCCATTCTTGGTTGACGCGTTCTGAGTGCGGTGGTGCTGAGACCTGTTGGAAAGTCCATGGTCCGAAATATTTGTCTGCCCAGGGCTTCAATACTGTCTCTAAGACATTTTCCCGATAATATTCGGCATTTATTTTGACCCCACGGTCGATGAATACGAGCGGGCAGCGACCATCGGCCGTTACGGCGGCCCACACCATTACCATCGGCGCCGCTTGAGTTTTGATGGATAATCGCAGGTGTAAATTTTCATCTGACCTCTTTAGCAAATAAACCCGATCATTTTGTTCGTTGACAAACTGCTCAATTTGGAATGGCTTCTCATCGGAGAAAATCAAATTCCGTAACTGGCCACTTTCGTGTAAGCAAAGTAACTCCTTAGCTCTTTCCCGTCTAATTTTTTTTGTCCATTGGTGAGCTCTTGCACTTTTTGGGACTTCAATGGCTTTAGACAAAACACATTTTTCAATATTTGCTGCATCTGTTCTCGCGATATGTTCAGCTCAAGAATAATGGTCTTTACTTTTCGGATGATTTCCGTTATTTTTTCGTCCATTTTTTGGACGCGATGCAACACTGCCAATATCACGGTAACGATCAATGATACGAGAAACAAAAGATTTATTCACATTTGAATACTGGAGTGAGCTTTGGTGGTCAAAGCCACCACTTCGACCTTACCTAATTATTTGGTAAAGAAAATGTTGCGAAATTTATTTCAGTGATATATAACCTGGACAGTACTTATTTTCTCATTTTAATTGCTTACTTACATACGTAATTGGCCATTACAAACCTTTAGTCAGGATTACAACCTAGTTTCTTACATCACCCATATTATGTGCGTTAATGTTATCCATAAATACCGGAACCTGCAGTTTAATGTCGACTGGATATGTCAGAGTTTTTGAGAAGCTTTGCAATTTTATTTATTCTCAAAGTCTTTTATCTGAAAGTTGAGTAGCTCAAGAATTTTGGAATCTTTATAGGCATGATAAAAGAAGAATAATTCATGTTTCCTTAATTAATTTGCACTCCTCCGCCATTTTTTTTTTTCAGTCTTGCCTGTGTCCAGTGATTAAAACTGCATCGAAAGCATTAACAAAATCAAGATGAATTTCTTCTTTCCAGCTATAATATTTCACCCAGTTTTTCTTCTCCTGACTTTGATAAATGGATGGATGATTCTCAAGATGATGGGTTTTTTTTTGTTCTTGTGATTTTTTGTTTACATGCAGTTCCTTCTGTGAATATGTAACTGAGAATATATGAAAACGAACGAGAATGGACCTGTGCAAACGAAAATGAAAAGAACTATTGAATGCAAATCGAAATAAGTTTTTGCCAGGACATCCCGGTATTGTGTAAATTGGCGAAAATAGTAGCAATCATCTCCTGAAAGCTTTGCATTAGTAAATCAACAGCAATAAAACGTCAAAGTGCTACACAAAAGCTCTGCAAGAGGGAAGGAAAAAAACCAACAAAATTTTGTAATTTTATTAACACTGGAGGGTCGGCTGTTTCAAATAATTTGAAAATTAAGATTTCAAATTTTCTCAGTTTTCTCCAACAATCGAAACCTCGTACATTTTGATTACTTCCTGTTTCGTACACCAGACTAGACTTTTGACTTAACACCCTACCTGCGTTGAGTTTAGATTCCCTTATACAGACTCTATACACAATAAAAAAAATGTTAGGCATTCTGCTTTAGTGTTCGCCATTGGAAAATCCTTTGTTTGTGAAATTATTTTTTTTTTGTCCTTTCCTCTTTGTGAAAAAGTGTTGACTGACCATTTCATTGATTTCCGCTTGAATGTATCAGCATATTTGTGTTTGATGCGGAGTTAATGCATTCAAAGTCTTCATCCATAATATGGAGACTTTGTTTGGTTTCCAAGTACTACCAGTAACAGCATTAGGACATCAATAAGCTGCATCATCAA
Organism: Sarcophaga peregrina; assembly: GCA_014635995.1. Classification (NCBI taxonomy): domain Eukaryota; kingdom Metazoa; phylum Arthropoda; class Insecta; order Diptera; family Sarcophagidae; genus Sarcophaga; species Sarcophaga peregrina. The sequence continues at coordinate 52,737,571 of CM025793.1, read as the reverse complement.
ACAGTTAATTTACAACGCAATTGTGTTACAAACGCACGAATATTTGAGATTTTCGACAAGGACTTCTATTATGTGGCGAATTAAATTGTTACGAGATTTTTGCGGCTGCACTATTCTACTTCTTGTCAAGATTTAACAACGAAATTCAGTGTAAAATAGAATGTTTTATGTAGGAAAAAAAGAAATTAAAACGGCAACAATTAAAATCGATTGATAATCAACAATTTTTCATTGCTGCTACGAATACTCATTTGTTTACGGCTTTAGATTTTTTACCATTTTTTGATTAAAAATTTTTCCTTGCCAAAATGTTTTATCTTTATTTCAAGAGACGTCATACGATAGGACGTCATAGGATGAGGAGAGTCACCCCCCTTTTTTAAAAATTGTCAAATTATATGCAAACAGTTTTAGGCTTAGCTCTATTTTGGTATGTGAAACATCTTGTACATCATGCAAATAGCTCAAAATTAGTGGATGAAGGGAGTAGTGTTTGTAAACATAAGGTTTGAATCTCTCTATAGCATCGGTTGGGGCATCATTCCATTCTGTCACAAAATTCTGTAAGTTATCTCCACTGAACGTAATTAATAGATTTACGCTTGAGTAACGTTGGAATTTACTGGAAATTTATTTCCAAAATAAAGAAAATTTATGGGAAATTAGACGAAAATGTCGTTCCAAATTTGATTGCAGAGAAGAACCAACAGTGCATGATATACGCAAATTTTTTGCTAAAGTTTGTCAAACTGGTCTCATCGTCAGTGAAATCATGCTGTTGTTCAGAAAAATATCATCCGTAATCACGGGGCTGCGTAATCTTTTATGTATCAAAAGACATTTAGATTTAAGGGCATTCAAGAAAAGTCCATTTGCCAAGGGCCAGATGTGTATACGCTGATGTGTATAATCCTGGCAACATTCGCCGACACCGAATCTTCCGGGCTACTCAGACAACTGACTGGGAAGATCGTTTATATATAAGGAAAACAGAAGAGGTCCAAGAATGGATCCCTGTGGTACTCCTCTGTTCAAAAACAATGGTGAGGAAGACATGTCATTTGCAAAAACGGATTGTGAACGATTCATTAGATAGGAGGCAATAAGTTTAGTGGAGCTATGAGAAAAATTGAAAAAATAACGAAGTTTCATAATCAGGGTATGGTGATTAACAGAATCAAAGGCCTTAGTATGATCAAGAAGAACCACTAAGTTCAACCGATTGCGATCCAGTTCCCTCCTAATATTCTCACTCACGTCAATTAAAGCCGTTATACAACTTATATTCGAACGGAAACCTGACTGCATTTCACGCACCCGTTTATGTGAAAAAAAGATCCCGGTATGACGATTTACTAGGTAAATAATACTGACTGAAGGGTTGTAATGACTAATTCTGTATGTATGACGATATACAAATTTCAATTCATTTATGAGTTAAAGCCACATGACCGTCTGTTTCGTTTTCGCTTCGCTGGAAGGACTAAGAAGTAACTGCACGATGATGTCGAATTTGCTTTTCGTATGAATCTCATTATCTTCTTGGTGGGTACGTTAAGCAGCAAAATGGCCGTAATTGGAGCTCAGGAATGCCATACGTGGTCTTACAAAATTCAGTGCAGTTTTTAGGAATGAATGTTTGTTGTGGCTTGTGGAGCATAGGCACCATTGGCCTATATTTGTTTGAGCATGAAGATGCCGCAACTATTTCAGTCAAAACAGACACCTCTTGCACCATGATAATCTATTTCAGTTGTACCCGCTCTTAATTTATGTGAACAAGGTTGCATTTCAACAGGATGGTGCTACTTGCCACACATCTCATAACACAATCGATTTATTGTGTCAAACATTTGATAGCTATTTAATAAGCCGAAATGTTAATGTCAATTGACCGCCAACAAGCTGCGATGTGACACCGTTGGACTATTTTCTGTGGAGCGCAGTTAAAGAAATGTGTTCTGCCGACCAACCAGAGACAACTGAACATTTGATGGTCATCAGAAAAAAATTACTCATAAATATATAATTGGCAATGAATCTCTGATTCATTCTTTCTGAGGTTTTACTACTGGGTGGCTGATATATAATGCAAAAAAGTAAAGCGCAATATTTTTTTAATTTTTTTTTTTAATTTCATTCTTCAAAAGCAAAGAATGTTGGAAATAATATTTATTTCAAGAGACGTCATACGATAGGACGTCATAGGATGAGGAGAGTCACCCCCCTTTTTTAAAAATTGTCAAATTATATGCAAACAGTTTTAGGGTTAGCTCTATTTTGGTATGTGAACATCATGTACATCATGCAAATAGCTCAAAATTAATGGATGGAGGGAGTAGTGTTTGTAAACATAAGGTTTGAATCTCTCTATAGCATCGGTTGGGGCATCATTCCATTCTGTCACAAAATTCTGTAAGTTATCTCCACTGAACGTAATTAATAGATTTACGCTTGAGTAACGTTGGAATTTATTGGAAATTTATTTCCAAAATAAAGAAAATTTATGGGAAATTAGACGAAAATGTCGTTCCAAATTTGATTGCAGAGAAGAACCAACAGTGCATGATATACGCAAGTTTTTGCTAAAGTTTGTCAAACTGGTCTCATCGTCAGTGAAATCATGCTGTTGTTCAGAAAAATATCATCCGTAATCACGGGGCTGCGTAATCTTTTATGTATCAAAAGACATTTAGATTTAAGGGCATTCAAGAAAAGTCCATTTGCCAAGGGCCAGATGTGTATACGCTGATGTGTATAATCCTGGCAACATTCGCCGACACCGAATCTTCCGGGCTACTCAGACAACTGACTGGGAAGATCGTTTATATATAAGGAAAACAGAAGAGGTCCAAGAATGGATCCCTGTGGTACTCCTCTGTTCAAAAACAATGGTGAGGAAGACATGTCATTTGCAAAAACGGATTGTGAACGATTCATTAGATAGGAGGCAATAAGTTTAGTGAAGCTATGAGAAAAATTGAAAAAATAACGAAGTTTCATAATCAGGGTATGGTGATTAACAGAATCAAAGGCCTTAGTATGATCAAGAAGAACCAAGAAGTTCAACCGATTGCGATCCAGTTCCCTCCTAATATTCTCACTCACGTCAATTAAAGCCATTATACAACTTCTATTCGAACGGAAACCTGACTGCATTTCACGCACCCGTTTACGTGAAAAAAAGATCTCGCTATGACGATTTACCAGGTTAATAATACTGACTAAAGGGTTGTAATGACTAATTATTTATGTATGACGATTTACAAATTTTAATTCATTCATGAGTTAAAGTCACATGACCGTCTGTTTCGTTTTCGCTCCGCTGGAAGGACCAAGGAGTAACTGCACGATGATTTCAATTTTGCCTTTCGTATGAATCTCATTATCTTCTCGGTATCATTTATACCCGTTCTTAATAGATGTGAACGATGTTGCATTTCAACAGGATGGTGCTACTTGCCACACATCTCATGACGCAATCGATCTTTTTCGTCAAACGTTTGATGACCGTTTAATTAGTCCAAATGGTGATGTCAATTGACCGCCAAGAAGCTGCGATGTGACAATGTTAGACTATTTTCTGTGTGTTCTCCCGCCAAACCAGAGACAACTAAGCTTTGCTGGTCAACAAAAAAAAAGTACTCATAAATACATAAATACGACAGTGAATCTCTGATACATTCTTTCTAAGGTTTTACTATGTATTGGATAACAGTAACGTAATCATAGCAATTGGATTGTTCTTCGGCTATAAGCCAAATTCGAATATTTTTTGTTTCGTTTTATTGCAGTTTAAATTCTTATTGCAGTTCCATGAGTATTTGCACATTTTTAAGTATGTCGTTAACAAAACGAAATCTTTTTACGAAACACCTGCTCTCTTTAACCACTTCAAAGTGGTTTCAAGTTAAAAACTTTAATGTTTTAAAATATCACACGCACATACACACTCAGAGCAAATTGAAGTAAAATTTAACTGCGATGGGTTTTGTCCTAAAAAAACGCACATGAACAGCTGGTAATACAAGAATATTCTTTACGAATTTAATCCGCAATAATCTAATAAGAAAATGTAACAAAAACTCAACTGTACTTTACTCTTTGTTTTGTTTTTGTCTTTTTGTTACATATTTTCATAAGAATCGTAGAAAAATATGCCGTTTTTTATAGAATTTTATAACGAAAATGTTTAAAATAAATGTTCTATTGCCTGCTTGCTAGAGAAGCATTTTGAAAAACCATTACCATTAAAATACTATATTTATGTATGTATGTATTTATGTATGTATGTAGACTTTTAATATTTTTATTCTCGTGAATGAATGCTTTTTCTCATAAAAAAAAAATGGAACAATAAACGAAAACTAGAAAAAATGCTCAAACACAGTATTACAAACATATTCCACCATTTTCACATTTTTTCGCCTTTTTTGAAATATGAAAAAAGGAAATAATGCCTGCACGAAGTAAACTGAAGCAAATATGACAACAGTGACCACTACAGTTTGATCCACATAAGAAGATCACTTTCTGTAAACATACATACATTAGAGCGACTCACCAAAAAAAGTGCTCGATGTACCTCCCCTAAAAATGAACGTTGCACGTTGGACAACATTTAAAATATTTCGGCTCCAGTTGCGACCTCTCGTGAGCTGGACCATTCTGAAAAAAGGTCTATTTTTGAATGTTTTGTTAATTTGAGCATCTGTTTCCTTACCAACATGAACAATATCTATATCAGAAGAAAGGTTTTTTAAGGCACGTCCAACAGTGTATACAAATTCTTCAAAAACGATCATCCATGTCCTTTTTTGAAGGATATTCTGTAAAAAAAATGGTTTTTGAATTTTTCGTTCAGGGTTGTTTGTAATATAAATGCCAAATTAACATATTTTAATCTTTAGTCGATTTAATTAAATACTGGTCCCAGCTTTTTTTGAAATTCGCACAAATTCGCGTTTTGAAAAAAATGACCTATAGATTTCTGACAAACTTTTCATGGCAATTCATTTACTCTCAGAGTTTTGGTCAGAAATCTGCTGAGAGGAATTCGCCATAGAAATATTTTTTATTTTGTTTTGACGTCTGGCCTGGGGCTCGAACCCTGACATTACATCTAATAAGTCAACACACTACCTACTAGACTAATTTATGTAAACTTGTAGTGTAAATATGGGTGTAGTATGTTAGTGCCGTTTTCAGAAGTTGACATTGCCTGCAGGATACTTCTTAGACAGATTATTTGAAGAAAAATTGAAATGTCCATGGATATGGGCTGATGTGATAGAGAAATATTGTTTCGCAGACGTGAAAGTAAGCCTTACATACATAGTTGATCATAATAAACCTTCAGCCATTATTACAACCCAGTTTCTCACACCACTTACATATATTGTTCGTTTTATTTTTATCCATAAGTGGCGGGAATCTACAGTTTAAAGTCGACTCCGATCAGAGTCTGCCATATCCACTAAAGATGAATTTTTGTAAATGCTGTCCTCAGTACGTTGTTGGCCATTTTTTAGGTCTTCCAAAACATAATTACGAACTTTGGCAGTTGATTTCAATCATATTGTTAAAGCTACATTTGACAAATTAGTTTTCATTTATTCAGTCTACTCTGCTTAGTTATTATGGACGGATATAACATTCAAATTTGCGTTCCCGTACTTCACCCATTTAATGATCGTCGTAATCGTACGATTAAACTGAATGTATGGATGCATGAACAAACAAGTTGTCGAATTTGGAACGATACCAATTCACATCCAAAATCCAAAAGTGTCGATGTTATCTCACCCATATTTTTTTTTTATTTAAATTTATAGATAAGAAGAGCTTGATGAAAGGTTTGATATGTATAGCTCTGTCCTTCAGAAACCACTTGCCGTTGGTGTCCACATCATAATACTCGCCGTTAACAGAGATGGGCTTTTCAAAAGCGTTCTCTAAGAAACAATATCACCGCAAGACCAAAATTCACATCAAAAAATATGTTTTGCACAAGACCCTCAAGTGGATGAGTATAGTTCATGTACTAATTCAACTAGAAATGGGCCTCATTACTGACAATGAAGTTCTGATGCCAACTGCTAATTAGAATTCTATATAGTCGTAGGCCAATGTAATGATGGAAAATTCGTCAAGTTGTGTTCTGATCAAAAAAAAAAAAATCGATTCAGATTTTCCTGCACACTCTCACAGATAGTGGCAGGGGCTGTCTTTAACAAATCTTCCGTTTATCGGTGTACGGATATTGGTTGATCCTTTACTGAACTAGTGGGCTCGAATTTATCCACTACATTTGAAAAGAGTACGGTTCGCTCTCAAATTGGTTTTGAGTAATGGGACACTGCGTTATTGACTATTTCACTGAGAAACTCGATCTGCCCCATCCGTATTACTGCAGGAGCTGCCATGATATGGAAGAACCAGAATCGGTAAAACACCGGTTATGCGCATGCCCTGGAAATCGGACCAGATGTTATCGGCATTCGGTTAACAAAACTTTTAAAGAACTGGGCTTATTGGAAGCTGCCCAGTTTCATACGAAAATCGGTTTGGTTCAAACGCTCCACTATCGGTCTTACTCAAGAATGATAAACTAAAGATTACTGACGTAGTTGGGCTATTTTAAAGATTTCCAAGTCTTTTTTGTATGTGAAAATTAACATTTCTTCTGAAAAGTGTGTGCACTACGTGAATGTAGCTGGCAGCCCTGTAATATAACTTACATTATCATTAGCCAATAGGAACACAATTTGCGTGACGTCGTTGATTCAACATGCGCAGAAAGTTTTAATTTTGTGTGGGTGATGGCGTAATCTTTAGCTTATCATTGTTGGGTCTTACTTCACATTGGGTAGCGTAATGGGAAATATGAGGCGCCGAATGTACTGGCTGTGAACGGCAAGCTACCCGTTAACCTAACTTGACTGCAAATAGTTTTCTCGGTAGAACAATTATGGTGATCATAAAATGGGAACAGCGCGTAATACGTAGCCCGAACACAATAATCAAATGATATTATTGTTCACAGCGATTTAGGAACTAGACTAAAAACATAGTATAGTAGGTAGCCTGTTGGCTTACTAGACGTGATGACAAACCCTAGATCAGACATCTCCAACAAAATTAAATATGAAGAATAAATTCCTCGTCGAGTTTTTCTCATCAGATTTCTGGCAATAACTTTAGGAGTAAATAAAATTGCCATGAAAAGTTTCTCAAAAAATCTGTCATTCGGAAACGACTATAAGCTGTAGGTCCCGCCCTTTCTCGACCATATTACTGTACCAGCAGAAGTCAATTAAAACATTTTAAAAATTTTCCAATTTAGCATGAAGTCCCTTAAATAAGGTTAATAATGTCCACAGTTGACAAGATTTATTTATTTTGGTTTCTCAACTCCCATTATTTCTGTGGTGACCTTAGTTTAAACCAAAATAAAAACAAAATAAATTTTTTCGTATTTCCTAAGCTGACTTAAAAAAAAAAAACCTGAAATCAACGTACAAGACCTACCTGTTTATGGTTCAAATTGCGTTTCGCAGAGGATTCCACTATTTTCGCAATTTTTATGTTTTTTTTATTTTGAAAGTGAAATGTTGCACATCCATCACTACTATTCAACGTAGTCAACGTTTTACTTAGATTTGCATAGAAAAAAAACACCAAAAAAAATTTGAAAATGAATGGAAAAAACTGAAATTGAAACGTATACATGGAATATATGGCGAAATAACAAAATATTTCTCACTCGCTTTTTTATTCCAAATGGTCCCTGCTGGACTATTCTCTGCTGAAAATTTAAAGTCAAACAAAGCCAATGAAAATTCGAAAAAAAAACGCGAATGGATGCATGGATGGCCTGGATGGTTTCCTTTCATTTCTATTTTTATTTAGATTTTCCCTTGCGTTATTGTATTTTTTTTTTTTCAATTTTTCATTTTCGTTTAGGCATAGAAATACGAAACATTTTTAATAATTGGGTTAAAATGTCCAAAAGCTGTTGCTCTAATGCAATTGTTCGAATCAAGTTTTTTTTTGTGATTCTTTTGTAGGCAAATCTATGGTAAATCGCTGACTGAGAACAGCTCAAAATGTTAAAGCCACGTACGTAGTGTTGTGTGTTTTTATATTAAAAAGTGATCAACTAAAAGAAAATTGTTCATTTTGCAAATAAAATATTAGAATTTTAATAAAAGATGAATAAGTTTTTATTTATTATTGCAAAAGAAATGAAATTTTTATGATTAAAAACACATGAGCATTGAAACAAAAGGGATTTAGCTATGTACGTGCCTACTACGGGTAGATGTTGTATATTTTTACCTTTTAAAAACATTTAAAATGTGAGCTCGTAGATTGCAAATATTCAAAATAAGAATAAATTTTTGTTTAGTTTTAATAAAAATTTTTTATTATTCGCATAATTCTTTCTGCCACCGTTCACAACTTGATGTAAACAACAACAATTGCTTTCCGTTGTTATTCTTCTGTTTATACCCTTTGCATAAACAATTGCAATTTCTAGACAATTATTCGACATATCTTTTAACGGAGATGTTCAAATCGCGATCACTCTCTTGAAACTCACAGCGTCTTCACACAAAACTAACTGGACTTCACTGACCCAGTCGCCTGCTTTTCCTTGCCTTTTATATGGCAAAAAACAGTCTAATGAATGTTCTTGAAGGCGAACGTTCATGAATTCGCCTTCACGAAATCTATATAAATGTAAACATCATTATTTACATTTATTATTGTAGTGTTGTTGGTATATTTTTGTTTACTTGTTTATCATTAGAAATAACGCGATAGACAGCGCAAATATTGGAAAAATTTCATCTTAAAATACTTTTATAGAATGGCGCGCTATAGTAGTTAAAGTGATTGATTACAAATATTCAATTGATCGTGCAACCTGTGTGAAAATTACCAACAAGCCATTAATATGTGAATTAATAGCTTTCACAAATCTTTTGTAATATCATTGATTTATTCACCTCCAAGGTTTATGATTACAGTGGGGTAAAATTAAAGTTTTTATAAGTCTACATAACACATTTCCTGGCAGCTAGCTAACTCAATGCGAAACATACTTTTTCAGGATACTATGTCCTATATGTCTGCTATTGTTTGATGTTTTAGTTAAAATGGACTTAAAAGTCGTTTAGAATAGAGAAGAAACTTATTGGCCTACTGACAGCTTAACAATTTTAGATGTGAACGACTTTACATACTTAATTGGTCGTTACAAACCTTCAGTTAGCGTTACGTCCTAGCTCCCCACACGATTTATGTTGTTTGTATTAAATTTTTAAACGAAATTAAATACATAATAATTAAAAAATTTATTTATTTAGTAATTAATTACTAAAATTTAATATTTTTCTTGAATAAATAATTCTTATTCTAATAACTTGGGATTCACAATATATTTTGATTTTTTCTGTGGTGCGTATACATATAAACCTGCGAACATGCAACGTAAAGCTGTCCATGTGAGAAAAATGGATCTCCTAGATTAAGTCCATAAACTTGAAAGGACTAACCTTAAGCTTTATTAATCGTCATTGCAAATGCTATGCGAATAGGAAACTGCAGGCATCTCCAATGTGGACATAGGAATACGTGGCAGCAATACATCAGTTCCCTTAAACTTTCCAGTTATAATGTTGGCCTCGATAATATTGCTCATAATTTTTTTTTTACTGTTAGTCGAGTGTCATTACAAAAGATCGTGGAGAATCAATATTTTTAAGTAAAATAATGGGAACACCGTTTTTTAACTGTAAGTCATGTGGTGGAAAGCGTGGTAAATCTAACGAATTTCAAAATTCGACTGGATAATTGACGACATCCTCAATATTTGAAACTGTGTCGATTAATTAATAAGTTCTTAGATTACCATCGATCATGTTGAGAATATTGCTGTTGACGGAATTAACGTTAATATTTTTCTCAGAAAACCATTTGATATTTTTAAAATTTTTCATGATATTGGGAAATACACAATTTCTTAATTATTCTTTTGATTGTGTCATTCTGCAAAAGTCTGATGGAAATTTTGTGTACTTTGTTATAGAATCCATTAGAATTCTTCCATTACCTAAATCAAGCAATTGTTTGGAAATAGTTGAAGCTGAAGCATCACCTTCCAATTGAAAAGACCTATTAGTAGTTAATTTTAGAATCTGAAAATGTCGCCAAAGATATGATGATTTTAGAAATGATTTTAGCTCATCAGCTGGTTTTGATTCTAAAAAATGGGATTCTAGCTGTTAGAGTTTTTCAGATATACAGATTTTCGTATTTACTTTATATGGGAGGTAACACAACCACTATTACAAGTTCGGCCATTTTGGGCCCAAATGTTTATATTGAAACTGGAGTTACATGTACAAAATTTGAGGTATTTTGTTGTTATAATTTTTTCAATATTGTCATCTTGTTATTAGCTTACAATAGTAGGTAATGTAGTATATGTAGGCGTGGCACCTCGCTCATTTGAAATATCAAAATAAAAAGTAGCCTATAACTCCTTCCAGACATACAGGAAGATAATGTGAAAGAAAATCAAGAAAATCGGTTCAGCCGTTTAGTCGTCTATAACGTTCAAACATACATACAATCAAACAAACAAACAAACACACATTCATTTTTATATCTATAGATTCTGATTTCTTTTTTCTTAATAAAATTAAAATATAAATAAATACCCATATTTATGGACTTTATAAAATATATTGCTGAAACGCCAAATGAATTTCAACGTATTGAAATTTGTACAATTGGGGCAGCAGAAGGAGACATAATGTTCAAATTAATTTATGAATCATAGCCTCTTGGCATTTCGCGGTAGTTGTACGTGTTTATTCGTAGAATATAATTTTTTTCTTTATTAACTGTTATCCCATTTCAATTTCATTTTTTAAAGGGCACTTCGGAAAAAAAAATTGTTTTTGTTATGGTCACAGTGTATGGTAACTTAAAATTGGAATTGGTTGTTTAAAGCTAATTTTAGTTGTTGAGTGCAAAAAAGAAAAAAATATAAACAAAAATGTTGAATATTGAATAGGTCAGTTTTTCTCTTTCTTGTTTTTTTAAAGCACAACTAAGGACTGCGCACAAAAAAATGGGTCTACGTTTAAGTTTATAACTTTTACCGTTACATTGGTTTTGTTAGTCATCTGTTTCAAAATCTACGTGCTAAATTTAATTGCATTAGCAAAATTAGTTTTTTGAAAATGGGCATCCAACAAGAACGTCGTAAAAACAGTTTCTAAGATAAAATAAAACAATATAAGGAGTTTTTGAGTATTGAGAGAAAGCGTGGAAGTGGAAGGAAAATAAAGGATTTGCCGACCAAAACAAAGCAAGTAAAATAATACGTATTTTTCTAAAACCCCTTAACATATCTGGAAGAAAAGTGGTTCAAAAATTTGTAGTCTCCGCGAAGTCAAAGACGATGCGAAGTCCACTAAGTAGCGTTTTGGCATATTAGACTTCTTTGTCCGATATCTCCAACAAATCGAAATTTGGAGAAAATATTTCTTTAGTGACTTCCACCCAACAGATTTCTGGCAAAACCTCTGGGAGTGAATAAAATCGCCATGAAAACTTTTTCAAAGAAATCTATAGTTTGGAGTCGACTTTAAACTGTAGGTCCCGCCACTTCTGCATAAAATTAACACACACAACATAAGTGATGTGAGAAACTGCGGGGTTCTTGGGAGACGATTGCTATAGACTGTCTAATGGTGAAGGTATAGCACTGGCTATTTTATAGTCACCAGTAGGCAACTCGTTTCCTTACCGTTCGCATCTTCCCTTTCTCTTTCCACCTTTCCTAAAAAATCTGCACAATGCACTGCATGAGTAGGGGTCATCCCCTGAGTGCTGACTAATTTCTTAGATGAGTTTGGTGGAATCAAAGCTACTATTACAATCTACCTACCCACCAATAATAAAAGTAGATTCGTCTTTCCTACCCTCATTAACTTATTTTCCTAATTCTAATACAGTGCACTGCATAAGGAATACAACATCGTCCCCGTATTTGTCATGCTAAAACAAAATATTTTGCTTACCCATCCTTTTCAAACAATTACAGCGAATGACTTTAAAGCTCTCATTGAATTTTTTTCTTTTCCGTATTTCCAGTGCAGTTCCTTTTAAACATAATGATTCTGTTAAAACCCAACAATTGTTTGTAGGCAACATTTTTGAATTTCTCTATGCTGGAATAACCTTAAGCCTTTATATGTTCATAAAAATTTACCCGATACATACACATGTACGTACGTATGTACATATGTATGTATATGTGTGTTTTTAAATATAAACATAAACATATCTGTGTATGTGTATTGCAATATCAACAGCAAATTTTCGTGTGCATTTAATGGGAATGAACAATCCGCTGTTCTTGGTTTTTAAGCCATCCTTTATGATGTTGTTGTTGGCAATTGAATGTTGTAGGCTTTTCTTTTACAGACATGAAATTGTGTTTGTTGTTGAATTGCAACAAACCGTTATTGTTGGCGGTTAAAATGGTTCAAGTTTAATAATAACATTTTATATGTGCATGTGATTATGACCATACACTGTGTATAGTCAAAGCCAAAAGTATTCGATAGTAATTATTATTGACAACGTCGAGTTTTATCTTAAAGAAAAACTATTTAGGACCATTTCAAGGGAGGGATAAATTGTTTTTCATTATTACAAGTACCCAATAAAATAGAAGTGAGCGTTAAGCTAAACAGAAGATCATCCTACGTTTAACATTAACTAACTTTATGTTTAAACTTGTCATATCATATACTATTTCTGATATGGTAATTTAAAATTTAAACAAAATGAGCATATACAACAACAAAAGAAAAAAAAAACAAAGGCCGTTGTTGCCACTGCGTTAAAAAGAAAACTTGTTTAATTGAGCAGTTTTCTCGACTTTGCTCCGGCACTACCATATTTTTTATAATGTTAACTTTGTTTTATCTTTAAGTTGTAATAACCAAAATAAGTTAAAGGTGCCTTTACCGTTCACTTTAGCTAAAGGTACCTTTAACTAACGCCAACTTTAACGCGAAGTTCTAATAATGGCCCTTAAATTTATTTAAATTAAAAACAAACTTATTTAATCGTATTATGAAAAATTTTAAATTCATTTTTGATAATTGTTTCAATTAGAAAGTGAAATAGTACGAAAACCTTTACCCCCTACTGTACTTTTACACATATTGCTTGACGTAAATGACTGCCAGCAGTAAGAAACAGTGGTGGAGTATTTTACCATTTTAAATATTACTTTAAAGCCAACATTAAGTTTTTAATTTAGAAATTAATGACAATCAAGTTTGATGGGAAGTTTAATGGCCTCATGTCATAACATTTCTTTTCTTTCCTGCTTTTTTATGTGGCTTATAAGTTAAAATGAAATGATTCGTTATAGTTACTCAGTTTTATTACTAACGTTTTTAGCTGTATGACGTTGCAGTAATTTAGTAGGTAATGTGTTAGTTTACCAGATGTAAGACGACGGTTCAAACCCCTGCTCAGACACCTCCAACAAAACAAAATATGAAAATATATTACTTCGGCGACTGCCTCACAATAGATTTCTGTCAGAACCCCTGAGTGTAAACGAAATTGCCATAAAAAGTTTTTGAAAAATCTGTAGTTCAGAATCCATTTTAATCCCTCCACTCATGTGTAAAATTCAAACACATTACATAAGTGGTATGAGAACTTAGCTTGTAATCTCGACTTAAGAGTTGTCATAGCTAATTGTGTTATTATTATCAGTATATAAAAGGATTCGTTACATGTGGAAATGCCAAAAATATAGAGAAAGGTTTCTCATTTTGTTAAGGACTGACAATGCTTGCAACTTGTTGAATTTTTGTATCAAAATTTATCGGATTTTACAATGAGGCTGAGTAACTCAGACTTTATGCTCGGTGTGGTAAAACAAACCAAAACCTCTGGTATAAATTAAATCTTCAACCTTGACGCACTATCCACTAGACTAACAGGGCATCATAACGAAAACTTTCTGTTAGTGAAGATGCTCATGTTTAGCTCAATGAATATAGTCGTCCAAGAACAATAAATACAAATTGAAGGCTTCATTGATTGCTGCGGTGTGTAAGCTGGCGACAACATTGGTCCATATCTCGTCATATTTGACGAACAATGAAGATGGCATCAATTAAGGTAATAAAATATTATGCACGGTTTTTTTTATTTATTTCTGTTGCCCAAATGAAAGAATTGGTCTTGATTGACATGTGATTTCAATAAGATGGTGGCTGCCTCATACTGCACCATATGAACTTATCGAGAGGCATGAGTTGATGAGCAATTAGTATCACGTGTTGTAGCACTTAGTTATTCCTTATACCATGAGATTTGAACTCTATTCTGACGTTGCCGTAGTCTAGTAGGTAGTGTGCTGACATATTAGATGACGATCACGTGCTTTTAAGGTGAAGTCAAACATCTGTTCATAACTAAAATTTTAATTCCAATACATACAGGGTGGCTGATATATAATGCAACACAGTAAAGCGCAATATTTTTTTAATTTTATTGTTCAAGAGCAAAAAATGTTGGAAATAACATCAAATTTTAGAATCAGTTTAGATTTGTTCGAAATGGCCACCTTTGGTACGAACTATTACGGCCTTCAAACGGCTGACAAATCCATCGCAGGCTGCACGAAAGTGGCTCTGCGGTGTTTAGGTCCATTCCCGGCGAAGCGCCGTCTGGAGATGATCGACTCTTTGGTATTTTTTAGTGAGAAGCTTACTCTCCAAAATATGCCAGGCACAAAAGTCTAACGCTTTGAGATCCGGAGAATTTGGTTGCCATTATGCGGTAGAAATGAAGCGAGGAACCTCCTTTTTAAGCCATTCTTGGTTGACTCGCGCTGAGTGCTGTGGTGCTGAGTGCTGTTGGAATGTTCATTGTCTGCGGCCGAAATGTTTGTCTGCCTAGGGCTTCAATGCTGCCTTTAAGACATTTTCCTAATAATGTTCGCCATTTATTTTGAACCCAAGGTCAATGAATACGTGCTGAGAGCGAACATCGGCCGTTACGGCGGCGCATACCATTACCATCGGTGTAAATTTCAGCTGATCTCTTTAGCAATTAAACCCGATCATTTTGTTTGTCCACAAACTGCTCAATTTGGAATGACTTGTCATCGGAGAAAACAAAATTTGGTAATGGGACACTTTCGTGCAAGCGAAGTAACTTCTTGACTCTTTCCAGTCTAACTTTTTTTTGTCCATCGGTGAGCTCTTGCACTTTTTGGAACTTCAGTATGTGTTGCATCCGTTCTCGCGATAATTTTTCTACCACTGCGTCGAAGATTTCGATCAAATCTGGCCTTCACTTTTCGGGTCATTTCTGGTGTTGTTACCATCTTTTTTCGTCCACTTTTTGGACGCGATGCAACACTGCCAGTATCACAGTAACGAGCAATGGTACGAGAAACAGAAGATTTATTCACATTTAAATGCTGGAGGGCTCTAACGATAGCAACCTGTGGTTTTCCAGCCAAATATAAAGCAATCACACTATTACGCTTGCATTTCATCACAAATAACTTTTTCTGAATACAATAGATCAAAATACTTTTGTAAGCTTGTAAATAATAAAATAAACTGTCAATGGAATAAATCTGTCAGCTGTCAGACGAGCGGTTTACAAATGATAACAACCTGAAGTTGGTTGCAGTACCTATCAGCCATACACAATTGATCATTACAACCCTACACAGTAAGGATTACGATCAAGCTTCTCATTCCACTTATGTTGTGTGTGTTAATTGTCGACATGAGTGGCGGGACCGGCAGTTTAAAGTCAATTCCGAACAACAGATTTTTAAGGAACTTTTCATGGCAAATTTGTTTCATCTCAGAATATTCCAGAAATCTGTTGAGAGAAAATCGCCTAAAAATATTTCTTTTCATATTTCATTTTGTGTGAGTTATTTAACCTGTGGCTTAAACCATGGGCTTACGTCTGATAAGTCAACATACTACCTCTAGATTACAATAATACACCTACTGTAGAATGGGCTTATTAACCTCTAAAATTAACGATTACAGAAGGGCTTTAAAGATCTCCTCTAGTTTCTTCTAAATCCAGAATAATTTTGAACGTCGTTTTTAGTGGAGGAATAACCTATTGGCCTACTAACAGAAAAGCATTTCCAGATGTGAGCAACTCTGGAGTAATAAAGAATGTACCCAGAGACTGATTTTTGACTAATTCTTTAGTATTTACCAGAAATCTGCTGAGAGCTAGTCCCCGAAGAATTATTTTCAATATCATGTTAGACATGTCTGGTTTTGGGTTTGAACCGTGACCTCACGTCTAATAAGTCAATACACTACCTACTAGACTACCCACCTGTTAAGAGACTCCATACAAATCTACACCGACGGTTTTAAGCTGAACGGAGCTGTTGGTAGTGGAATTTTTTTCGGAATCGAGTGGAATAGCCCAATCTATAAGACAGCCGGACCACTGCAGTTTCTTTCAGATGGAGGTGGTGGAAATACAGGCTGTGACGAACGTCACCATACTTTCTGATAGTCAGGCGGCTATCAAAGCTCTGAGTTCTAAAGTGATGATATCAGATATCTAAAGTGATAATATCAGATATCTCGACGAGATAGCGGAACGAAATGACATCCATATCCTATTAGTACCGGGGCACAGTGGCATTCCTGGTAACTGCAAAGCTGCTGAATTTGGCAGGCGGGGCACGATCATCGAACTCTCCGACGAGTTTTCGAATCTGAACATACTTATAAGGACCTGGAAGCTCATAATTGATAATGCGATCGTCGACTCCGTCAACGACAGATGGCCTCGGACACGGGTAGAACGGCTCGTAAAATAAAAAGGACGTAAAATGAGGGACGCACAATGAGTCTACTTAAACTCCAAAGAGGCATACTAAGTGAAGTTGTCAGTGTCAGCATTGCATTATGGCCACGCATGTGCCTTTTACAGAAGCTGCAGAGACGAGGAAGAGGAGGAGACTGTATCTCACCTGCTGGGTACATGCCTGGCTCTTTGCCAAAGGAGAAGGAAGTACTTGGGTACTCACTATATAGATGATCTGGAAGAACTGACATTGACATTGGCAGACTAAATCGCTTCATCAGGAGCTCCGAGTGGTTCCGGGACTAGGAGATTAGGGATAACTGTGGTAACACAATGGGATCAATGCGGTGTAAGAGAGTCCACCCAAGGATTTTTCTTGGATGGGCAGCCATCTCTACCTACCTACCTATCTACCTACTAGACTATGGTGACTATCTGCTAAATGAAATCATACATGTTCGTTGGCTTTAGCCTATATCTCGGCTTGTTGTGTTTTCTTTTCATAAGTTAATGATGCCCTGAAAGCATTTTTATTTGACTCCCATTGACATACAACTTAAGCAACGTCCTTTCGTCACATTTTTTTCTTTATTTTTTATTTCTCGTTCGTTATATTGGTTGTTTGTTGCATTCATAATTAAACTGAAAATATCGACAATTTATGAATAAAAATGTTTCACAAGAGTGAAACCATTGTAGGATTCTTACGAAAAGTTTTCCTTTGAGTGGCTTTCTTAATTCATTGCATTTCTTAATTTTAACGCTTAAACAAATAATTTATTAAACTGTTGCACTTTTTTAACCAAAATGGAGAAAGTTAAAGAGAAATGAATTTTTCGGATTTTTTTAACTCCTTTTAACGGACATCGAAATCCATTAAGAATTAAGGATGAAAAGTTCATTTGCAATTTCATTAATTAATTAATCAATTACGAAGTATGTATTGAAAATATTGGAAAAATAATTTAAAACAGAGGAAACATTTAAGGAATGGTGATTAAATGGACACATAAGGGGATTTGCCATTGAAGAAGGCATCAATTAAAATGAATTCATGATAAATTTATAATAAAAATATTTAAAAGAATAATCAAGACTGTCATCATCGTTGCCTTTGTCGAGGAGAGGGTTAGCGACAATTGGAGACAAATTATCCTCTTACCTCTTTCCTAAAACTTAAAGCAATGATGGAATAGAACCAAAATAGTTATATAGATCGCTTATGAAGACCCAAAACAAATTGAACTCTCTAAGGTCGATGAATCAGAATTTCTTCTTGTTCTGAGTACGGTTCACGTGGATACATATTTAGATACAACCCTTCAGTCGGGATTAGGACATAGCTTCTCAATTCACTTACATTGCGTGTGTTAATCTTATACAGGAGTGGCGGAACTTACAGTTCAAAGTCGACACGAATTGTACCGTTGCCTCAGGTTTAATAAACCATCCCAGTACCTAATAGATAACGACGAATTTAGATGGATAACTCAGTGAAATCTTCAGTCAAGAAAAATGGTTCAAAATAATGAGTTGCATCTTACTACCTAGAATTGATTAACAGTAAATTATGGCAGTGATGGAAGCTAACTGTGGTTACACCATCGCAAGCTATAAGTACTTGAAATAAGTTTTGACGATGTAGCTGACACATGCACTGAACTCATAGAAAGTACATCTTTCGCAGGAAATTGCACTGAGATTTGTGAGAAGAAAAGTGAAAACATTCTTCTTTAAAATGGTTATAGGAAAAATATTTAAGAAAGTGAAACTATACGAAGCAGGACTACACCTAATTACTTAGGTAGAACATGTTCTAGTCCCAGCACTTGCGAACATATTGTAAAACAGCCTATATTCCACTTCGTTTTAGAGTGATCAATATCGGCTATCATTTAGAATTCAGCTATACAACTGTCAGTCTCCTGTTTTAGTTTCAGTATAAGTCCTCAAAAGTCTTGTCATTCGAAAAATATCAATCAGAATATTCTAATTGAAAGCAAAAATGTTCTTTGTAATCATTTCACCATTTACGTTTAATGATTTATCTCAGTGTTGCATTCCCATTGTTAGGTTTCGCTGTTGTTTACTGAGTCATGATAAACTACTGAAAATAAGATAACTTCCAACGAAGATATGTATACTTTTGGTAAAGATGAATATTATATGTAACTTGGATAAAAGAATCATTTTTAAGGTACGGTTTTTGAGAACTTAGCCATCTACCATATTTTTAGAAAAATAGTTTTGTTGTTACCCTCAAATACCATCCATTTACCGGGAATAAGTAAGAATCATCGAAACTTTTTATTCGTTTTAAACAACTATTGATGCCATTATATATACGTAGAATTTAACAACATCCGCTTATTCGAACTAGCTGGGACTTGAGAAAACGTAACATAAGAAACAGTCTAACAAAGGTCTCGACAGTTAATTCACATCAAGAGATGATAACGTTCGCAAATCGCTCGTGTAAAATATCCAATGCGGCATTAGCTGTGATATCCAGGTCATCCAATTCAGGGCAAAAGAAGTTGGTAACCATTGACGTGTAATGCCTGGACAACGTTCTTCATAAAGAAATTGAGCCGATGTCGTCGCCAGCTCAAAGTCCACTCCAAACACTGAATTTTTCGGAATGCTCTTGTGTACTGATATTATCCCAAATCAGACAGTTTGGTTTTTTCTCGTATCCATTCATTCAGAAATGGTCTCAAATTGCACGTGCATAATATGGCATGAGCTGAATTATGAGCATGAATTCCAGAAATTAGAATCAGTGCTTGCAATACATTATACGCTCTAAAATTCGAATTTGAAATTCTAAGTGATTTTCAGTTATTTTTTGCTATTTTAACACAAGAAATTCACAAATTCTTTTTATTCTGTAAAACTAAAAAGGGGAATCACCAATTAAATATATGTTTTTCCGTGTTTGATGTTCATATTTTGGTCGCATTTATGTATTTTGTGTCTGGTTTATTTGTGAAATTTGATAAGCGTGTACAAGGAAAAAAAAACGTCCAGAAATTAGAATAATTCAGAAATCAGAATTTTCTCAAAAACAAAGCGGTTCTTGTTTTTATTATTTTTTTTATATAAAAACCAACACTCAGGGGATGCCCCCTACTCATGCAGTGCATTGAGCAGGTTTAGCAAAATGGGTTATAGGAAGGTGGAAAGATGAAGTAGTGTTTGTGGACATTTGATTTAAACTTACCAATATCGTAATTCACGAGCAGTGCGGGCTAAAAATAAATTCTCCCTGTAATGCATTTTGCGGTTCACTGGACAATTAATCACAAAAGGATGTGCGAGAAGCTCAAGTACCACGTAAAAATATGTGATAATCGGGAACCAAGCCCCTTATCTCGCGAGAACACCTCCCATTATAGTACCGATAGAACAATGAAATACACATTGCGACGATGCTCCAACGAATCAATAGAGTTGGATACCCTACTGTCATTAATAAGCACCTTCGCCCTCTCCTGAAGCACCGGCCCATACATGAGAGTTGTACTCCATCCGGGGTCGGATAAAGGTCCTGTAAATAGTAAGAAGATCGAATGGAGTGAAGTATTTTCTGCACCGTTTCAAAAAACCAAAGCACTTGAATGCTTCCTTCGACACTCGAAAAATGTGGTCGTTCCAACGAGCATCACAACTAATTCTCATGCCCAGAACATCAAGAGCATCCGCCTAATCAATGTTAATGTTCAGAACATTAAATTCAGGCCACAAAATATGTTTGTAACCATCGATCTATTGTGCCTACAAGGGATGCCAAACGGGATCGATTTTTAAGAATCCCGGGATTTCGGGATTTACAAAATCGCGAATCCCGGGATATTTCGGAATATTTCGGGACCTAAAAATCACGAAAATAAAAAATAATAAACATATTTTGTTAACAAAATCATCGTGTAGGCTACTGCATGCCAGCCGTGGCATCCATTTGAATGAAATTATTTTCCATTGTTAACCGGAAGGATTTTACTTTCAAATAAAAAAAGAAATGTTAGAAAATATTCAGTAGTTATTTGGCTTTACTTCTATTGGCAAAATAGTTCCAAGATAGCTGTACGCAGCTTGTAAATATTCACCTCCACTACCTCCTGATGTAAATAAATCTATTTCTTTAGACAATTGAGTATCTAAATCAGTTGCCCTTTTAATTCGTTTTATAGGGCTTTTGCATTCTTCGATGCCATCAAATAATTTTTTTTATCACTGGTTTTCCTCATCTGAGATGCTATTATCGAAGTCAAGTGATATAGACATTTTTTCAAGATCTTTATTAGGGTCAAAATACATATGAATTCACAGTCCCGAAAATCCAGAAAAATCCCGGGACAAGCTTTTAAAAATCCCGGGATTCGGTAATTGAGAATCTAGAAAATCCCGGGACTCATGCATAAAGTTAACGCACACAACATAAGTGGTGTGAAAATCTAGGTTGAAATCCTGACAGAAGGGTTGTAATTGCCATATGCAAAATATGATGCTAAGTATAATTCATATCGGCGCCTTCTTGATAGGTAATGCCGTAACTTATTAGTGTGAAGGTTGTGGGATATATTCCATCCACAAATCTTGGTCTGTACCTCTGCTCCGCGCATAGGGTTTTAGTTACTTTTATGTATTAGGGTCGGTTGTCAACTGCTCCAGGTTTCTTTTAACACACGTGATTGCCTAAACATCATTTGTCGTACATCAATCCCTAGGGCAGTTGAAATTTGTACAGGTGCAGATACAGATCACAACACAACATTTCTTAAGTTATGGTCTACGAAACATCAAGATTTTGTAAGCGACACAAAATTATCACCCTGGGATTCTTACGAACGCTCTAACGGACTCGAATTTATTCACGACATCCGAATAGACCTCTCAGTAGAATGATTATGGGGATCGAAAAAGTGGCAAGACATAACAACGTTGCTCGAATAGAGATTTTTAAAGATAAAATCGTTTGTAAAAATTTTCTGATATGTAAAAAATTTTCTGATATGACAATATTAATAAAAAGAAATTTGCATTTAAATTTTTTACAGAAACTTAACGTAAATTTAATTTTAAATGCATTGAAATTCCAAAAAACATAAAAACAATTGCTTCCTTATCACTTAAACTAAGGAAAGCCAAAATGAAGCCATTGTCAAAATATGTCGAGGTTTTATTGGTGAAAGACCATGAAAACGGTATGAAATATAAAGATTTGGCGGCAAAATATAATATTTCGATAAATGGAGCCAGAAAAATATATGAACTTTTTAAAAAGAGAAATTCAAACGAAAATTTAAAAAAACTTTGTGGAAGAAAATCTGAGGCGTCAGCAAAAGATGATCATCATATCGCCATTCTAGTCAAAAAAGGTCCATTTACTTCAGCTAGAAAACTAAAAGAGGAACTAAAATTAGATATTTCAACTCGTACTATCCAAAGAAGATGATATGAGTTAAAAAATGCAAAACGCCGCAAACGAGTCTGGTGCGACCAATCAGAGGGGTTTAAATCAAAGAATGTTATACATACTGTAAAACATGGTGAAGGAAGCCTGATGTTCTGGGGTTGTTTCTCTGCTTTGGTTAAAATTGATTCTAAAAAGACCGGACAACATTACGTTGCCAGTTTGTGAGAAAACCTTCATAGCAGTGGATAGGAAATAGGCTTGCGGGAATTTATCTTTCAATAAGATAATGACCCCAAGCATACGAGCAGGCTGGCAATAAATTTTTTTAATGAAAATAATATAGAGAAATTAGATTGGCCTCCTCAAAGCCCCGATCTGAATCCAATTGAGCACCTCTGAACTATTTTGGACGAGAAAATTCCAATGGAATCGAGAAAAAACTTTCAGGTATTTTGGGAAAAAATATAAGTTGAATGGTGAGCGATTTCGCAATATATTTTTAAAAAATAGACTCAAAGTATGCCCAATCGTTTTACACTTTATTTTGTCCGATGTCCGATAGTGTCACTGCAATAACTGGAATTACGTTTCCTTGAACGGTGTCTAACTACTTTATAAGTTTTTTAGTATATTGTTGTTGTTGTTTTCATATAAAATTTACGATTTCAAAATTCTTGATACAAAATCTGCCTTGTAATCATCACATAAGAACTAAACTGTCGATATCTTTTATCTTTAAACCAATGCAGCAGCAATCAATTGTTTTTTTTGAATTCTACTTAAAAATACTGGATTTTAGAAAAAAAGCAGCTTTGCAAGATAGTTTGCTAAAGAACACCCAGAATGAATCTATGAAATCCTATTCATAAAAGAATTCTGAATAAAACATTTCCTTTTCTTGATATTGTTTACAAGTATGTATGCATGTACGAGTATATGAACGATACAATAAATCAACAATTGAATTCATTTCATTCATTCACATCAAGCATATGCTTCTTTGAAATGAGGTATGAAAAGAGAAAAATTAAAAGAAAAAAGAATACATCCGTGAGCTCATATTTCCAGCTGTTTTTCCCTTTTAAAGATTGCAAGAGAAAAATAACAAATCACACAAACACACATATACTGTGCTTTACAATTAAAGAGATTTCAAGGATATTTCAAACAAAAGGATACTTACTTATTGCACATGCCGCTCCATTTCTACGGAATTCTAATTTAAAATTTTTATCGACTCTGTTCGGTTGAACATCAAATACCAAAAGAACTAAAAGTAGGGGGGAACAATTAAAGATTTTCAAATGAAACAGCTGTTGATTGCTGGCTGGCTGGTTGGTCGGTCTGATCCTCTATTCCGGCTGCCTTTTGTTTTCGATCATAGTCTCGCTCATATTTGTTGTCATTATTGATGGTGGCTTGAAGACAAGTTACATCTGTCTAATTATTATTTTTGTATCGTTTGCACTGGGCTTGGAAACCTTTTCATCTTCTGCTGTTGATGCGTAGTGTGCATGCGTGCGTGCGTCCATGTTATGTTGCATGATGCATGATGCATGTCTTTAAGTTGGGATTTATTTCATTAAATCGGTTTATTTTTTGTTTTTTTTTCCTTTTAGTAGTTGCCAGTGTCTTTGGATTTTGTAACCCTCCATGGATTGTCTGAATTACGTGTTTTATGCACTTCCCTTATTTTAATTCCTTTATTTTCTTTTTTATTTTTTATTTCTTTTCTTTCCATAAATTTCTGATATTTTTACAGGTTTTGTGTTCTGTTTTTTTTTGGTTTACAATTCAATATTTTACCTGCTTTACATTTATACAGTGGAATATCGTTATAAAAGACAATCTGAATCCTGGAATAAACCTTCACATAACTTCATATTCTACTGTACGTATTGCCTTAACATGCTGTCATATTGCGAAGAAGAGGGTCATCTGCGCTGAGTACAAAAAAAAAAAAACAAAAGAAAGACTTAAAGAGAGGGGCAAGAATAATATGAATGATTGAGTTAATGGAAGAGTATCAATGAATGTCAATTTAAAAATTTGCAAATAAATTACAATCATTTCCCCATTCATTCATTCATCCATTCATTCATTTATTTCTTTGATTTCCTAAGGTTACAACAACAAAATTAAAAACTTTTATTATTTTGTTGTTAAAATGCAGATGATGAAATTAAATTATCTTCTATGAAAACAAATTCCATAAAATATGAGATTTTTTTAATTTTTATTTTCCCGATGATGATGATGATGATGAATGGCAATAAAATGCTGCACCAAGGTTTCCCTTGAGTGGCCACAATGACAACCAATCATTTCCGTATTGATTGACAAAAAATAAATACAAAAACAAAAGATAACATAGATGGCGAGTTTCATATTTGATGTTCTTTTCATTTTGTATTTTCTATTCTCTTTTGCCCCACCAATACATAGACTTCATGGCTAAGTTAATTTGAATATTGGAATTATAAGGGAAATATATAGTACTCGTACTTAAGTACTAAACAATTGATTTAAATTATTTATAAGTACATTCCAAAACTGAATACATAAATCGACTAAAGATAAAATATGTTAATTTGGCATTTTTATTACAAACAACCTCGAACAAAAAATTTTAAAACCATTTTTTTTTACAGAATATCCTTAAAAAAGGACATAGACGATCGTTCTTGGACAAATTGTTTACTGTTGGTAGCCTCTCTAAGATATTGTATACGTTGGTAATGAAACAGAACCTCAAATTAACAAAATATTCAATAATAGACCCTTTTTCATAATGGTCCAGCTCACGGGAGGTCGAAACTGTATCCGAAATATTTTAAATGTTGTCTTAAAAAAGTCCAAGGTTCATTTTTAGGAGAGTACATTGAGGCACTCTTTTTAGTGAGTCGTTCTAATGTACAAATGTATATGATTGGCCATTACACACCATCAGTTAGGATTACAAACTAGCTTATGTTGCGTGTTAATTATTTAGAGAACGGCAGGACCTACAGTTTGAAATCTACTCCGAACGACAAATTTTTTTTTTCAGAAATTTTTCATGGTCATTTTACTGATATTCAGAGTTCTTACCAGAAATCTTCTGAGTGTAAGTCACCGAACAAATATCTTTTCATATTTCGTTTTATTGGAGACGGCCTTATCTTTATACAGTCAAACTCGTTTCTAACGTACTCGGTTACGTACATATTTTCAAGTCCCAACGTTTTAAAAACCACATTCGTTGATAACGAGTTCTCAGTTAAAGGGAACAACTTTAAATAGTCCCAGTAATTAAATTCCATACATTTTATCTTTTTTATAACGAACCCTAAGAAATAACTTTGAAGTGTGGCAATAGTACTTACTTTTATTTAATATGGCAGCACTAAATTATAACTCAGCATCTTTAATCAGCTGCTAGATAAAAAGAATTAACAAATATTTTTGGTTTTTAACAAAAAAAAAATACTTTTTGTTTTAATAAATGATAAAAATTCTTTGTATTTTATATTTTGTTCTATGACTTTACCCCGTTTATTACGACTTTGCCTATAATGAACTATTTTTTCTGGACCCACGCAGTACGTTATAACCGGGTTTGACTGTATACAAAAATTAATGTGTGTTTGCTTGTAGTTTGTTTGTATGTATATTTTAACGTTATAGACGGCTAAACGGCTGAATCGATTTTCTTGAAGTTTTCACAGAATCTTCCTGTATGTCTAGAAGGAATTATAGGCTACTTTTTATTTTGATATTTCTAATGAGCGAGGTATCACGTCCACACATGCAACATTACCTGCTATTGTAAGATAATAAAGTGGGTATATTTGAAAAACTATACCAGCAAGATACCCCAAATTTTGCAGAAGTAACTACAGTTTCAATATAAATATTTTGGACAAAAATGGGCGTGGCATTGCCCATATAAAGTAAATACGAAAATCTGTGTATCTGAAAAACTGTAACAGCTAGAACCCCATTTTTTGAGATCAACGCCAGCTGATGAGCTAAATGCATGTCTAAAATTATTATAGCTTTGGCGGCTTGTTCACATTCTAAAATTAACTACTAAAATATGTGTTTTCAGTTGCAACGTGATGCTTCAGTTTCAACTTTTTCCAAAAGAAGGATTAATAAATTGTGTATTTCCCAATATCGTGCAAAATTTTAAAAATATCCAATTGGTTTTCTGAACGTGCGTTACTAGCATCCAAAAATATTTACGTTAATTCCATCAACAGCAATATTCTCAACAAGATCGATGGGAATCTAAGAACTTATTAATCAATCGACACAGTTTCAAATATTGAAGATGTCGTCAATTATCCAGTCGGAATTTATAAATTCGTTAGATTTACCAGGTTTTCCACCACCTGACTTACTGTTAAAAAACGGTGTTCCCATTATTTTACTTAGAAATGTTGATTCTCCATGATCCTTTGTAGTGGCACTCCACTACCAGCAAAAAAAATATGATGAGCAATCTTATTGAGGCCGACATAATAACTTGAAAGTTTAATGGAACTGATGTATTGCTGCCACGTATTCCTATGTATTCGCCTAGCATTCGCAATGACGATTAATAAAGCTTAAGGTCAGTCCTTTCAAGTTTGTGGACTTAATCTAGAAAATCCATGTTTCTCACATGGACAGCATATTCGAGAGTAGGAAAAGCTGCAGATTTATATGTATACGCACCAGACGGAAAAACAAAAAAAGTTTTGACTAAATCTACTTTTCCTGAACATTGGAAACTGGCAAAAATCATTCCCATAATGAACAACGAGTTCAGGCCAATTGCTATCCTTTTTTTTTTATGCAAGGTAATGGAAAATATAATGGCCAGTCGAGATTTATGAAAAGTAGAAGTTGCCCTAAAAAATGTTATTGAAGATCTTAGATCGAAACTAGATGTAAATAGTGTAGCATTTCTGGTTCTGCTTGATAACACTAAGGTTTTTGACACAGTCGATCATGCAGTTCTTTTGAAAAAGCTCCGGAAACTGTTCTATTTCTAAAATTTTGCGTGTAATTTTATTTATTCTTATTTGCTAAATAGGTTTCATAAAGTTCATCTTAATGGCAATATCTCAGATCCACTTAGTATTAGTAGAGGTGTTCCCCAGGGGTCAATACTTGGGCCTCTGATGTTTTGTATGTATATAAATGATCTATCGGATATCTTGGTTCACTGTAATGTTCATATGTATGCTGATGATGTGCAGCTTTATACTAGTACTTATAGGGAGAACATTGATTCTTGTTTAGATTACATTAACCGTGATTTGGTTAGGATTGGCAACTGGGCCTCGAACAATGGACTTTGCATCAATCTCTCCAAGTCTAAATGTAGTATACTTTCGCGAACTGACAGATCATTTGTCATGCCTGAATTTTGCATCAGGGGAAATAAGATTGACTTTGTCAAATCTACAAGAAATCTGGATATTGTCTTTAATGGCAGTTTATTGTGGTCTGACCATATGGGTCTCGTTGTTGGTAGAAATTATAGTATGCTTAGGAACTTGTGGACTGTTAATGATTCGACTCCTTTTGTCATTCGTATGCAACTTGCTAGCACGTACTTAATTAAAATACGGGTGTGAAATCCTCGCAAACTGTGATTGTGATGACAACCGTAAACTTAACTTGGCATTTAATAACAAAACTAGATATGTCTTTCATAAAGGGCGTCGTGATCACATTTCTCATTTGGCTTGCCGGATTCTTAACGTAGAATTTGCTGATCTCTTGAAAATTAAATGCCTTATTTTACTTCATAAAATCATTTACAATGAACGGCCGGAATATTTATTAAGTCGAATTAAATTTATCCTTTGAATTTGACATTAACTTGTAGGTCCCGCCACTCATGAATACAATTAACACGCACAAAATGAAGTGGTGAAAGCTTTGAGTTCGACAGGAGATCGATTCATACTCTAACAGGAATTTGAATGGGACACTTCACTATTGCTCCACCAGGATTACTGCAGAATCTGCCAGGATGTGGAAGAAAAGGACGCCTTTTATATAAGAGCTCTGAACTTCAGAACAGACGTCAGAACTTTTGGAAATCTGGACATGGGGTGAACGTACCAGTTTCAACCGGGGCTGATTTAAACAACATACTTTGTTCTTTATTTCTTCAGTTTAAAATTGGAAGCGCTCATAAAAACTTCCTATATTAGAAGAGGAGAACCAGGGAACTACTTGAGTTCGGCAGGTGAACGGTATACACTCTAACCGGAATTCGAACGGGACACTTCGCTAATGCTCCACCAGGATTACAGCAGAAGCTGCCAAGATGTGGCAGAAAAGGACGCCTTTTATGTGAGCGCCCCGAACTTCAGAACAGACGCCAGAACGTTTGAAGATCTGGACATGGTGGTGAACGTGCCATTAAAGAACCATCATAAACTGAACAAGACAGTGGGCCTTACTTCACACTGAATAAAAAACTTCCCCCCTAAACTAACTTGACTTTACGCTTGGTGAACAACGTGCTTCTTCTATAAATTAAGTGACGAGATATATTGGACTTTCCGTTGAATGCCGAATGAGGCAAGTTGTGTAGAAGAGAATTGAAAGGATTTTAATGCATAATTCAATTGCAAGAAAAAATAGCTACACCCCGATCGTCAAAGAGCTGCTTAACCATAAATGTTCCGTATGGACATAGGACGATTCTGTTTAAAGTTTTTCTATTGGTATAAACAATGACAACAACTGAGGCGACGACACTGGATGGCATGATCCAAGAGGGTATAATGCATTTTAAAAAAATCACTGTTAGGTGTGGATTTTAGGCTGGCGAAAGAACATCATTGATCGGGCCATCACCGTCAATGATGAGTATTATATATCGATGGTTTGGTTTTAACAGGCCGGCGCTTCGTTCCACGAATGATGTTTTGCGCAAGCGGGTTTTCTTAGGTTGCAGGCGTATCCAAATAAGTTACAATCAGCAGCAGAACTCAAATCCAATATAACCTAAAGCAGTGGTAAAATGCATCCTTTATTTATGCGTTAAAGTATTAAAAAATTAAAAATTTCAAATGAGAAGCTATGAGGCAATGCTTTTTTCAAACGATTAAAAAATTACGATGATATCTCGAACACCGGGATTTCTAAAGTCCATGATATATAGCCCTCGAATGGTTCCGAAATGGAAATGATACCCCGATGAGGAAATAAGGCGGGTTTTTAGTCGGTATACCCAGTATACCCGTCCAACATACCATGTGTGTTGACGACCTTCATGACTGCATAAAAAATTTTCCCTCCTTCCAGCAAAAAAAAAAAAAGAAAAAAAATTATATATATCCCGGTTTCAAGGTTGTAACTACGAAAGGTTTCAGTTATGCTACAGAGAAAGTCTCATTACCTACTCTGTCTATTGTCCTAATTAATTGTGCAAATCTTTTCAGTTTTCATCAATCATTTCTTTTTGTTTCCATTCCGCATTGTGTGAATATTATTTGCAAGTGAAGTATGATTTAGTATTTAAAGCATTGAAGTGAAAAATACTTTTACTTGAGAAAATAATCGGAATTCTTGTTAATGGCCAGTAACAATCAAAATGTTAGGCAAACCTAAGAGAAAAAAAAATCGTTTAACCCTTCTTCTTACGGCAAGGCAAGTCTATCTGAAACTGACGAGCTGTTAATTTAAGCAATTTCAGTTTTTCAAACAAAATCAAATCATGCCTAAAATAGCAACAAAAAAAAAATTATCGTGTACTTAAGCATTTATTTTCATTTTTTGTTAAATCCTTTTAAACGCTTAAACACTTGCTGCTTTCAAGTGGGTGGCCGTTTCATCAAATCAAATCAAATCAGAGAATTAGACCTAAAAATCAAGTTGAATCAATGAACCAGAAACGTTTTTCTTTCCATCTTTTTTTTTTGTTTTTTTTTCATTTTTACAACTAAAAGAAGGGCAAATAGATGTGAAAAAAAAAATTGCAGAAATTTTTTTTATTGTTTTCAAGGAAGGCGAAATGATAAAAAGAAGGTGCTTTGGCTGACCGGTTAAAAATGATGCTCTCGGCTGCTGGTTGCTGTCTGCTGACAAACACAATAACAGCATGTAGCCTTGAACGGGCAAAGGCAACACGAACAAGAAAAACAAAAACAAAAATTTTACTGACTCACCGAAAAACACGTTACTGGCCTGGTGAGCCATTCACATATTCTGTATCGACTTTTAAGTCCTAAAAGGTTTTAGTTTTCGTTGAAATATTTTTTTTTGTTATTATTCTTGATTCTTTTTAATTTTTTCATTTCTTCTTTTCCATTCTGTCTTTCTTTTATTTTATTTTTTTTAACTCAGTGAGACAAAGAAATAAAGCACATGCTGACCACTGAAGCGTACGCAAAATAATACGAGTATCTGAGAAATTGCAGCTTGTAGTCTTATTCCTGCATGTGTTTTGCTTTTATTTTTGTTTTTGTTGTTGTTGTTTTTGTATTATTTTATTATACAATGAAAATACGTTGTGAGTATTAAATGTAAGACAGATATTGTATTTGGATTACTGGAAAGAAATGAAATAAAATACGAAACATTAATTTAAGGCCATTAACAAGTAACAAGTACTCAACGATTACTCGTTGCTTTACAAACGTGCTAATGAGAATTCAGTTTAGGTCAGCAGGTAGTTTTCTACAAGATTGTAATACATCGCCTTCAAAAATACAATAACAATCCCTAACATATTTAAGAGGGCAAGTATGCAGAGGTCGAACGAGGTAGCGTTTAAGGATTCCGGCAAAGTGATGGCGTTTGTGATACCGTTAGTACATCAATTCTTCTTTTGAAAACATTTAAATTCTGACTGATTACCGTGAATAGAGCAGTGATATCATTTGCATGATAGAAGCCTTCAACTACAGCAGAGTGCTGAAAGTGTATCCAATACCCTTTTTTACGCCGAGGAGGGGTAAATATACCTAACCGCACCATAGAAGAAGCCGTCACGTCCCCATCCACTAAATCCCTCCTCGTCCCGTGGACCGTTGTGCCCACTCCGGAACTACAGTGGTATTACTTCGGAGTGGAGTCCTTTTGAGAGTTTGGGCACCTTCAAGCTCATATCCGCTTATGTCCGGATTGCGTATAGAAGGTTAAGGAGACTTCTGAGTGCCTCCACTATTCCTTTCGTTCAGTTTCCCTACTGGAATTTCGTTGGACACGTGAGCTAGTGACATCTGTACCGGCGTGACTACATGTTGTGCAGCCTCCTAATCTCTTTTCTTTGGTCTCAGGATACGCTCCACGTAAATTGTCACTGAGGCCCAATTCTCCCTACTCGCCTTCATAAATCCGACTATGTTAGCGATCGTGATCGTTCCAATCGTTGACGTCAACACAGAGCGTGCACATTCAAACACAGTGTGTTCCGCATCATCAATTACTTCCACTTCCTCGTACAGACAGTAAGGGGAGTCGGTCTTGCCCATTCTGTGCAGATATTTCCTAAAATATCCGTGACCCGATTGCATCTGCGTAACGTAAAAAATTAACCTCTCCAAATTTCCGACGAATGCATGGCTTTATGTCCGGGATAAGTCTCGCAGTCCACCTACCTCTATCTTCATTGTTCATATCGCCGTTGCCATTCTGAAATGGTGTCTTCCCTGAAGTGACCGGTTATGTGATCTCCAGCCGATTTCGCTTTATAAATCTCCATCCGCTCTACTGCCAGCAGATCCACAGGAATTGTACCTGCTATTACAACTACCGCTGGGCCAGACACTGTACGATATGCCGACGCGATACGCAATCCAGCCGTTCTCTGTACCGATAGCAGTGAGTTTGCCCGCTTCTTAACCTCTAGCATTTCAGCGTATATCCAACTTCCATCAGAAATCATCGTCTCGCCAGTAGCGGGCCTCGCTATTATTATTCGCTATTAATCTGCTGAGCTGTCAAACGATCTTCCGGGCTTTCTCAGCCGAGTACTGAATCTGATACGAAAATGTCAGTCTGGGATCCAGTTTAAATCCCAGGTATTCGTAAACCACAACGACGTCTTCGTTCAGTAATATTCTAAGCCGAAAAAGTGTGTTTTGAGTTAAGAACTCTCAGAGTTTTCATGCGCCATAAGGCTATATGCATATTCTAAGTAGATTTTTCTCTATAACTTCGGAACGGATGGGAGCATCTTAATCAAATTTTGATAGTATTTAAGTTAGAGAACGTAAAACATAATAATCGATATAATTAAGAACAATGCGGCTCGTATCTGTACGTTACTTGGAATACAATGTGCAGAAGAGACTTAGAATACGACGATAAGCGTGTTGCTGTGGCTAAATTTGGCCATATTAATTGTATTAACTTTCCAATGTCGATATTACTATGTGGAATTCCCAATGTAGAGATAATCTACACGAAATGGTTATGCCACGGCCAGTTACATAATCAACTGTGCGGTTTTCTGAAATTTCTAAGTATTCCAACAGCCATATGTTGTGAACGTTGTAGCATTTTACAATTCCATTTAGTGGTTCGCGACAGCCGAAAATCGTCCTCGAGGTGCTTTTGTTATGAAGCATAAGTATAAAGCAACAACACAAATATCGGATGTTTCATTAAGTGCTTCTTGCCTTTGAATAATTGTGTAATCGCCGTAGTGAGTTGGCTTATTAGATTTGAGACACGGTTTAAAGTCCAGATCGAACATTTCCATCAGAACAGAGTATAAAAAAAATATTTATTCCTCTCAGTAGATTTCTAACATAAGTTCTAAGAGTAAAAAGCAAAAAGAGTTGACATGAAAACTTTCTTAAAAATTCTATCGTTCGGAGTTGACTTTAAACTGTTGGTCCCACTACTTTTGGATACACAACATAAGTGATGTATGGTAGGTCATGGTCCTAACTGAAGGGCTGTATTGTATGTATGCCTGAGATGTCATCGAAATTGTTTATTTGGCTGAAAGTACGTTGTATATAGAATATAAAATCATTAAAATTTGCATCACGGGTGCTCTGGGTGGAACGCATTCGAAAAGTGTAATTTTCAATGAATGTTGGCTTTTTGTCAGAGATCAGCAACGAGTATTCAAAACGATGAATAGATTCAAATCGTACTTGTAATTTCTGATGCTAATACGCATTCATACTTATTTTAATATGATACTCATATTACTCATACTCAAAGTTGGAAGTACTCGTCGTATTCATACTTAAAAATGCGCATGATGTTACTGACTCTAACTCGTCTCCAGATAACATTTAGACGAAGCACAAAATAAATATGATTCGCGTACGAATACTACTATACTCACAAGAAGATTGTGTGTATGCGTTGCTTGTTGTCTTTGTCTTTCCAATCTTCTTTGTTTGAAAATGCTACAACAACAAAGGCTGTAAATTTTGATACATGATTCGAGCCACTCGAATCACTTATAAGTATTATAAGTATTTTTCTAAATTTATGAATTATAATGAGTAGGCCTATGAATCAAACATATTACGAATTTTGTGAGTTTGATGTCAACGTTGTACTCATACTCATTACTACTTATATTTATAAAACAATGTTGTAGCGAATGCGAATGAACCAGATAGTTGAATTTCAATTTTGTTGATTCATTCATACTCAAAATTGCATGAGTGCTTATGAGTAGCGGAAAAACGATTCATCGTATTCATGTTAAGTATGAATACGACGTGTAAGTTTTTCCAACTTTGAGTATGAGTAGTATGAGTATCATATTAAAATAAGTGTGTATGCGTATAATGTACTCATCGTTTTGAATACTTATGAATATGACCTCTGGTTGTGACCAGTCTACACATTGATTTTATGAAAGCTATTTCGTCGCTGCAAATTTTATTAACGTTTATGATAGTGTGAACCCGATTATTACATATTGAAAGTTATTGCAGATATTGCCGGTAGCCACTCGTCATAATATAGATTGAGCTTTGGCAGGAATCGTCATCAGATGTTTCCTGGTTAAATTCTGTGGTATCACAAAATTTAGTTTTATCTCACTTAGCCTCCCACGCCACACATGTAGCGTGTGTTTACTTATATCTACTATACTAGTGTCGGGACCTATAGTCAGCTTCGAACAACGGATTTTACAAACTTTTCATGGCTCTTTTATTTACTCTCAGAATGTTTGGAAGAAGACTGCTGTAGGGAAAGTGGCTGAAGGAAATATATTTTTTCCACATTCCGTTCTACTCCCGATGTCTGAGTAGGGGCCATGGCCCCTTGTTTTAATCATGTCATATAGTGGATCGAAACTGCCAGCAGTAGGGTGTATAATCTAGAGAAAAAAAACAACAAAGATTAAATCAGGTAAGATTGGTTGGTTTTTTCATTGCCTTTGCTCTTCTTTATTTTGGCCAAGTTATTAAATGTGTCTGAAAAGAAATGAAAAAAAAAAAAGAAAACGAGAAGCAGAAAAAAACCGTTTGCACCTGCTACTTTAGTGCATCCACTAGGTTTTTTTGGTTTCTGTTTTTGGTTTTTTTGGTTGTCTTTCTGCACTACTACGAGTATTGCCACTTACGATACTTACTTACGACTGCCACAAAATCTACAACATCTACCGTTCGTTGTTGTTTGTATTTTTGCTTCATGTAGATGTTCTTGTTGCCATTGTAATTATTATCACTGCCAATGGCAAATCCAACAACAGCAATAGCAATAACAATGGCAACAATGCTTTGGAGGCAATAGTATTGCCGGTATAACGCGAATGTTGCATGTAATGACGACGACGACGACGTTGTTAAAATATTTGTTCTCGCATTATTCCTGTTCTTTTCTGGTTCTCTTCTGTATTTCGCTTGCATTTATGTTCTGCACTTTATGCTACATTTTGTGGCAATGTCTATAGATTCACCTCTTATTGTTGTTGTTGTCATTGCAGCATATGTTTGTTGGTTATCAGCTCTGGTTCATGTTTATTTTGACCATGTGATTAGCGTTCGCCAGAAGGTCGTTTTATTTATTCCACTTGTTTTTCCATTTGATTGTGTTATTTCGTATCCGGGTAGTTAATACGGGTGACTAGAGTCGCTTTAAATCTGCTTAAATTAGTAGGATTTTGGGTTTTTTACTGAAGATAATAATCTACTTTAACTGCTTACGAATTAGAAAATTATATTTACGTCTTCTTTGTCTTACATACGCTTTTCATATTTGAAATTAACGACGCCAAATGCAAGATAGCCGAATAAACTCAGTAACTCAAATTCAGGTGAGCTAAGTCCATTGCGCAGTTGCTTAATTCTGTATAACTTACAGCAAGACCCCACTTAACGGGAAGATACATTCCAATAAGTTCCAATGCTAAATGAAAAAGTATTAAACAAGGCAACTTTATACGTACAGAGGCGAGCAGAAGTGAGTGCATGTTCACAATACTGAGTTTCGTCATCCACAAAAACAAAAAGTAGTTCTGCTATCCAAGACCCGGGGAACGCGTTCAAAGATACCATGTGAAGGAAACTGTTAAAAATGGCGGCGAAAATTTAATGGTTTGGGGATGCTTAATATGGTGTATGGTGTATCAAGCGAAAAAAGACTATCTACAGATTCTGCAAACCCATCCTCCGAATTTTTATGGACAAATGTGCTTATCCAGGATAAGAAATTGTTCCCAACAGGATGGTAATCCGAAGCATACAGCAAAAATTATAATGATATGAAGTAGGAAACGAAATTTTCAATTGATGGAATGGCCAACACAAAGTTTCGACCTCAATCCAATTGAAAATCTTTGGCCATTCGTGAAAATCCGGCTCGGCCAGTACGAAACAGCCCCAACAAACATGAACAAACTTT
This sequence comes from Sarcophaga peregrina, assembly GCA_014635995.1. NCBI lineage: Eukaryota > Metazoa > Arthropoda > Insecta > Diptera > Sarcophagidae > Sarcophaga > Sarcophaga peregrina. The sequence goes on along the minus strand of CM025793.1, from coordinate 52,701,414 downwards.
GGAATCGTATAAATGTGAAATGAAATCGAATTCCGAAAGATATTATTGATAATTTGGTAGAAAGCATGTCAAACCGCGTAAATCAAGCTATTTCTAATATAGGTCTATGGATCAAATATTGAAATTTGGTTAGTTTCTTGAATTTTCTTGAAAAGTGCAAAATTGAGTTTATGTAGGTTATTTTCGTTTTTTACATTCAAACTCATTGAATTCATTTCATTAATTATTGTTTTAATTAAATTTAATTTCTTTTTTTTTTTTGTATTGGCTTGTATGGTTTTGTTTTTGTGGATGACGAAACTCAGTATTGGGAACATGCACTCATTTCTGCTCGCCACTGTACATATGTAAATAATTACGACTTCGAAAAATACAGTTGGAATCTTTATCCTGAACAGATTAACAAAATAGCGTTGAAAAAGATACATAGAATACACCGTTACTGAATAGCGTACCGTTTTTGGTTGGTTTATGGCGTTTTCATTTGCAACAGGTATTGGGTGAATCCCAGTACTACCGCGGAACAGCGTCAAGCGGGGTCTTACTGTACTCAATAAACAAAATTGACAAATTTATATAGGCAGTTTTTATGCGCTTCCTGTCTTTAACTTCAAATAAAGAAAAATATGTGTTAAGTCGTCTTAGTTTAGTAGGCAGTGTGTTGGCTTATGAGACGAAAACCCGTGGTTCAAGAGAGTACATAAATATTTACATAGGTTAGGTAATAGTGGTAGTTCTGATATCATAAAGCTCCCTTGAGCACGCATGGCGGCCCGTTGTGATGCCACGGGTGAACGTAGTCCCTGTACTAACCAAGTTCCGCCAAATCAGGTAAAAGAAAGAAGTTGTTCAGCGCAAGGGCTGCACAACAAAAGCACGACTACTCCGCACTGGACAACCACCCAGAAAATTTGATGAACGATATCAATAGATAATAGCTCCGTTAAGCTTACAAGAAATGGGGAGCCAAATAATCTATATCTACATCTAGCAAGAGACTGGCAAAGAAAGTGAATAACACTTTCCTCTTCCTCAGTGGACCTGCATCCACGGCAGATCGTTAAAAGGGAGCCTCATTCTCTCAGAGTGTCTACCCATGATGCAATGACCCGTAAGCACGGCCACTACGGTCGAGATGACATCACGACCGAGACCAAGTAATCGATTGGTACGCCTTCCATCCATCCTGGGCCAGGTAAGTCTAGCGGTGGAGCAGGACTCCTCATTGACCCAGAATAGGTTGGCGTCCCGAAGGAACCTCCACGCAATGGTCAACTTGACCGAGGCAAGTGGCATACCCAATTCAACAGAAGAGGATTCCGGAAGGAGTGTACCAGCTCTGGCTAGCTCATCATCCCTACAGTTTCCTGGAATATATTTCTGTGCCCGGGGACCCACACCAGAGAGACACCGGTGAAGCGCCCCGAGACTAGGTCGAGACAGCGGCGACATTCCCTAACGATCCTAGAGTTATTCACGAAACCTGACAGAGATCTTATCTTACCTGACTGTCTGAAAAGATCGAGACGTGACTGAAAGCAGCATCGTTGACGATGATCCATCGAGCGGCGCGGTAAATTGCCATCACATCCGCCTGAAACACACTGCAGTAGTCAGGCAGACGGAGAGAAATATTCAGGTCCAGTTTCCCAGAGTAGACACCACTTCCAACCCCAACCTCGAGTTTAGAGCCGTCGGTATATATATCCAGGACATCCGGGGGACGATCGTATCAGGATTTCAGTCATCCCTACTCGGAATCAGATTGACATAAAAAAATTTCTCAATTCTGTTATTAGGGGTCAACATTAGGTTCCGTCAGCCACGAATAAAATTAATCCACACAACATGAGTGGTGTGACGAGTTAACTAAAGGATTGTAACAACCATTTAAGTCAGTGTCTGAGATATTATTATAATTTGTTATTCGTTTGAAAAGCCTATTAATGTCATTATTTCTGGGATACAATATCTTTCTCTGGGTAGAGCAGCTGCGAAATGTGAAATTTTTATGAACCTTGTGTATAAATCCTGAAGAATTTGATAGCATAAGGTATGTTTAAAAAGCTCTGTGGTTTGTGTTTTCGCGTACATTTCTGAGGTTGAAATATGCAAAGAAAAGTCTAACGAAGTCCACCGATTTTAGTGGGCAGGTCAGGCATGTGCTGAGTGGCACATGTCCTCCTCGCAGATCAACCAATTCAGACCAAAAGGATGGTTTGTTACCATCAATCTATAGTGCTTGTCTTTCTCAAAATCTACACCAAACAGTTAAACTTTCGATATGGATTGGACTGTCTTTGATCGTATGAGAATTGACATCATCCCAAGACAGACAAATTTGTTTGTTCACGGCTAGAAATTGACTCCATCGCTGAAGATGATTCTTTGATGAAAATTAAGGCCAGTTGTTAGCTGTTCAACGAACATACGTCGCTGGCACTGTTCAGTTGGATTCCTGATTTTGCAGGCGATACTAGATAAATGCTCATACGATAGTGGTTTACGACTGTAAGATAATGTCAATCAAGTTTCAAGTTTCTTCTGACGCCATGAAGTCGAATGAGGTGCCTTATTAAAATACTTGAATCTCTGATTGTCTTTTGCAATACCCAAGTAATGTAATACTGAGTAAAAGCTATAAAAATTGACGCTCTACGATCCTATGGTATAGTGTATCGAAAGAAGATTTACTAACAGTAATGCTATTAGATATCTTAAGAGTGTTTAAAGCATATTCTAAATCATCCTCGACTACTTCGAAAGCTATCTTTAAAAATAAAGGACGACATGATTTTATATTCGTACATGAAATTGGCAATCCTCTAATGAGGGCCAAACAGATGGTCTCATACAAGCTTCACTGATTTTTAAAATAAACCCGACAGGCCATTAAATTTGACCAGAAACTATCTTGGGGACATGGCACTTATATCAGCTTCCGCACTTGCCCTAAGAAGAACCTTAATCACCTAGAAATTATTGACAAAATGTGTTCAGCGAAAGATATTTGGCAGAGTTCACATGTTCAAGAAACTCTTGCAGTGTCTGATTAGTGCTTACAGCCTATAGTTGACAATTCATTCTTTCCCTGATACAATGATCCACTAAATCTATTCTACTTGGTTATTTCTCACAATTGAAAGCAGTTAAATCAGATTATCAAAACCGTCACTTTCAGAAATTCGACAGAAGGTTTTAAAACAGACTACAAGACAGACAATGAAATTTTATCCGAATGGCTCTACTTAAAGATATCGCCTCATACTCCATAGTGTTATATGTAATAGCATAATTAAGCATTGGCTTTTAGATAAGAGCCCATTGTTCGAACTCCAACACGGACATCTCGAATAAATCGAAACATATCTTCCGGTAAAAAGTTATCTTATCTTATCTTCTTAAAAAGTTTTTAATATCTGTCGTAAGTCATTGATATAAAACGGTAGGACCCGCCATTTTGGATTAAAGAAACTCTTGTAATATGGGTGGTGAATTTGAAATCACCCTAGTCCATTAGGTATTAAGTGTGTTGGATTATTAGACATGAGGCCATGGTTCAAACCCCAGGTCAGACATGCAAATATTTCTCAAAAAATCTATCGACGTTAACTTAACAACATAAGTGGTGTCTGTAGCTAGGTCGTAATCCTGACTTGAAGGATTGTAATGACAAATTATGTAAGATGGGTGGCATGATAAGCTAGGTTGTGTACCTGGCTAAATGTTGCAATGACAAGTTAAGGAAGTAAGCTACGAAGAGATCGATATCTACTAGCATTTCTATATTCCGTTACAACTTTTAGGTCTGAATTGTCTAGGACCTATACTATTGTGGCGATTTGTATAATAAGAATGTACTATACAGAGGGAGACATGCTTCAATGCAGGGCGTAGATGCTGATTGTCGAGATTATTGACTTATGGCTTGGTAGTTAGCTGCGGGGTACCGATCGATATGTGCGTTCATATGATCCCCGATTTTACCGAAGCTGGCACACTTTCCTATCCCATCCTATCTTAAGTACCATAGCAAACAATTCTTAGCGATGGTTTTTACGATTTTCGTTGTTGACAACATAGAGAGCTCCCTGTTTATATGGCTTATTAAACGGGAATTGATAGTTTTCCACTTCTAGAAAGTAAAATTCATGATGAACATTTTTTGGCATCAATCGTCACACTATACCACCGTCGTTATTACAATTATTAGTAGCTTCCAAACTTATCCCCTCCACTTTAAGTTACGTTGCCGTATCAAAAATTTTAATTCTTAAATTTTTTTCAGTTTGCTTATGTTTTATAAAATCCTGCTCGTACATTCTGCAGGTTGTTACACAAAACGTTTAAATTTTTCATATTTTCCTTGAACCAACCAATAACAGGTATTTTCCTTAAAGGAATATTAAATTTTTTCTTTTCGTTGTCATAAAAAATTGTGCAACGAATAGTGTATTCAGGTCTTGAAGCAAAAGCAAAAAATGCCTTCAAGTTCTAGACTTCACTTTTAAAGGTAGAAAAATTACCACCACGCTGACATAAAATGGTATCGCATAAAATAAAAAGACTTTTTGACATTAAAAACGGTATCTCATGACAACCAGCTTCTGTTGTCCTGGCAACCAATATGATGCCATCGCAACTCCAAAACGGACAACAAATAATCTTTGATGCTGCAGCAAAAGTTCAAAAAGGGCCATGGACACTGAAAAGAATGCGACAATATGCTGATAAAGGCTTTTAAACATTAATTTTCGTAACAAATATTAAATTTTAATAAAGGAAAGTTACTTACAAATAGGAAACTAATGCTCTTAGTAATCTGTACCTTTGGGTATTAAATTAAAGGAAATAAAAGAAAAACACGAAAGACTTTAAAAATTAATGAAATTAAATGATTTACGTTGGGTAGCAAATATATATTTAGTCAGAATCCAGCAAAAGAGCTCACCTCTTACCATTTCGATGTCTTTAGCGTGTAAAACGTATCAAATTATTTACTTACTTATTTGCATAATTGATCATCACAACCCTTTGGTCAGTAGTTCTATGTAGATTCTCACTCCTCTATTTATGTCTTGTGGAATTTACTTTTTAATATGGACTCCGAACGACAGATTTGAGAAATTGTTTATGGCAATTTCATTTTACGCTTGGCAGTTTTTGCCGAAGAAATATTTTCATTTTCTTCGAGACATCTGAGCTGGGGTTTGAACCATGTGCTCCATTTTTAATGAATTTAGGGGTTGAGGATTGCCTTCTAATATAATATTGGCTCTTGACGTAGTTATTGATGAAATAAGAATGCTTAAGAGCGTAATAATGGTCGTTCAGCAAAACCCATAAGCCAACATATTGACAATGACGAGAAATCAACACTTTGGGGCCTTTTTGTTGTCTTAACGGGTTTGAGTGCGGTCAATAACTGCACGTATTACTTGCTGATTAGACAGATTATGTTGAATGTAAGGCCTTTGCGAAAACATATATTTTTTTTTTAAGTAAATTACCCCCCAGTCTGCCACCTCTATGGCCTCATCGATGGATGGGTCAGAGGAGGGAAGAGCAGAGATGTTGGGGGGAACGGATCAGGTTGTTCTGTTTCTAGACGTCTATGGCCTGCTGTGGACAGTAAGAGAACAGATTGGCTGATGGGCTTGGCTAAGGCCAGCTTAATTAAAGTTGGTTGTCGGTTTTATCACGGGGCACTACGAGATAAGGTCGCTGACGGGGATATGGAACAGATCCCAGCCAAACTATTGCAGGATATGTTGTGATGAGGAGGAGCTAGAGACTGTCGAACATCTCCTCTGTAACTGCCCAGCCCTTGGTAGGTTGAGGACCTTTGGTAGGGCCTTCTTTGAGAGCTTGAGTTCTGTGTCGAGAGCCGAAATCAAGGCTCTCCACAGATTCATTAGCAGCTTGGGCTGGTTGAGAGGTGCTATGGCTTCATAAGTGTAGTCGCGCTCTCACCCTTTTTTGTTTTGTGTCTGTTTCTTTCTGTGTGTAATTCCTGCGTTTCCCATTCTCCCTCCCCTTACTTACATTCCTATATCCTCTATTTCCTTCCTCCCCTAAGGACAATGTACAATGGGTCAATTTCAACTTCTGGGTACTCTGCTTGTCTTGACCGACAGGTGTACGTTCTCTAACCTAACCTAAAAGAAAATTTGAACAATTTTAGAGATTGTTCTAATCCATGATGGCTACCTGAACCATACTGAACAGCAACCCAACAGTCTTAACTGTCAAACCAAAATTTACGTTACCGATAATTATTTTTCAAAGATGAATGAACTAAAGGCGTCCATAGTTGGATTTTATACTGATAGTCCTAGGATTCATAATTAAAATTATACTTGCGAATACACAGTTTGATGTGGATAGTGTGACGGAAGTCGATAATGGGGTTGGAAGCGGTGTCTATTCAGGGAAACTTAATCGAAATTTTTTTTCCATCTGCAGGACTACCGCAGCGTGTTTCAGGCGGAGGTGATGACAATTTACCGGGTCGCTCAATGGATTCTCGTCAACGTCTTTCACTCGCGCCTCGGTCTTTTCTGATAGGGAGGCTGCGATAAGATTTCTATCGGGTTGCGTGAATAACTCTAGGATCGATAGGAAATGTCCCCGCCGTCTCGGCCTTCTTTCTGTGCGCTTCACCAGTGTCTCACAGTGCGCTCCTTCCGGAATTCTCTTATATTGGATTGGGTATGCCACTTGCCTCGGGCAAATTGGACATTGCGCGGAAATTCTTTCGGGACGCCAACCTATCCTGGGTCAACGAGGTGTCCTGCTCCACCGCTAGACTCACATGGCCCTTGATGGTTAGAAGGCGTACCAACCAATTACTTGGTATTGGTCGTGACATCTTCTCGACTACAGTGGCCGTGATTACAGGCCATTGCGTCATGGATAGACACGCGAAAAGAATGAGACTTCCATTTAACGACTACTGCCGTGACTGCAAATCCGCTGAGGAAGAGAAGACTATTATGTTTCCCCATTCCTTGTCAGCTTGACGGTGGTATCATCTATTGAAATTAAGGATATTGCTTCATTTATCAAATTTTCTGACTGGTTTTCCAGTGTGGGGTAGTCGTGCTTTTGTTGTGTAGACCTTGCGCGGACAAACATCTTCCTCTTACCTGATTTTGGTGGAACTTGGTCAGTACAGGGAGACAGCGTTCACCCGTGGTATCGAAACCGCCCGCTCTGCGTGATCAATTGAGCTTTGTGATATCAGTGCTACCACTCCGACCTAACCTAACCTTTGGAAGTCGATAAACGATTGTGGTCTACGAGGCGGACATACGTAAGTTCAATTTTGACAAACTTTTCTTCAGTATTTCAGTCGATAACTACTCAATAATTGTTGTAATGTTGTCTAGAATGCCAGAACCAAAATTGTGACTGGCTTGAACCTGTAATCTACAGACTTTTCTTTTGCGACCAATGAACGTAAGGCTAAATGCTTACCAAATCAGCCTTATACGTTTGCGTTGATTGTTTCCAATATTTTTGCGGAGAACCAGACTAATCTATGTACACTTTAGTTATTTTTTATTTGTTTCTGACTGCTAATGGATATGTAATTTGAACTGAAATATTCTTCCCACTATTTCAAAATGAAAAAAATTAAAATGTTAAACTAGCTATGACTGACGTGATTTTACCCAAATATTTGAAAGCAATTTCAGTTTGGCTTACTACAGCTAATGAAACATTCCCATCTCAATGCGAAAGAAGTTGTGAAATTTATGTAACATTGAAAAAGTGGCTTTAGGTTGACTGACATGATCCGATTTAGAGTAAGGATTTGTGACGTTATTGACCTCCACATCATAATCTCAAGAAACGGGTACTCCTAAGTACCACAGTTCTGTCGAAGTGATTTCATGGAACGTCAAAACTATCAGCATGCTTTGCCTTAGGATAGTGGTCGTAAGAATCTCATCTAAACATAATGAGCGCAGTACACCTAACTGAGATAACACCAATGGCCTTCAATAAATAATTTACATCCCGGAATTGCAATTAACGGAAACCTCGGAATCTTTAGACTAGACGTTCCTAGATTTAATTCTTAAATTATTTGTTTTATTTAGACAATCATAAGTAGCCATAAAATCGATCCGAGTATTTTCATATTTTTCCAGAAGTGCCGCATGTCCATGGTACAGGTTGCCCCAAGGCTTAACTGCATTAAGCCTCAGCTATAATAAAAGGTCAAAATGAAGCCTATTATGTATAGCAAACAATACCTTAGTTGGGGTGAAATGAAGTGCGTTGTTGATTAGAAGGAATAACTGCCAGAGCATTCCGCCTTGTAATTTATAGCGACGTTAATATTTGCTTCACGTTTAAAAAATTGGAGCGCCATAAAAAAAGGTTAGTTCTTCTACATCCTAACGAATTATTTAGTACGTGATGGCAGGTTTATCCAAGGCGCTTTTAAAGGCGTAAAGCACTATGTTCTCTCTCTTTACCCTTTCAATGTTATTAAACCATGTGAACCCGGTCTGTACTGACCGCATTCCACCAAACACATTAAAGAAGTTGGACAGCGCATGGATTGCACTCTAAAGCTTTTCTCTCCTGTACTGGAAATCCGTCTGAAATTTTAGAAACAAAGCTATATCTTAGATAATAATGGATGATAACTCCGTTAAGCTGAGAAGAACTGGTAAGGCAAGTAACTTAAATCTGGACCTCAAAAGGGATGTGAATTGACAAAGAAAGTGGATAACAGGTCTATCCTATTCAGCTAATCCACAACCTCGGCAAAAATCCTTTGATGGGAGCTGCAATCTTACCATGTGTTATCCCTTAATGTAATGACCTGCAAGCCTAGCCACGGTGATCGCGATGGTATTGCAATAAGGTTTGAGTAATTGATTGGTACTCAGAGATCAGCAATGAATCGGTTTTCCGCTACTTATAAGCACTCATGCAATTTGGATTATGAATGAATCTACAGAATTGAAATTCTACTACTCCAATTCTTTCGTACTCGCTACAACATTGATTAGTAAGTATAAGTAGAAATGAGTATGAGTACAACGTTAACATTAAACTCACAACATTCGAAATATGTTTGATTCATACGCCTACCCATTCTGATTCATAAATTTAGAAAAATACTTATAATAATTATAAGTGGTTCAAGTGACTCGAATCATTCATTAAAATTTACAGCCTCTGTTGTATATACAAACAAAGAAGAAAGGAAAGACAAAGACAACAAATCTTCTTGTGTTCGTACTCGAATCATACTTATTTTGTGCTTCGTGTAAATGTTAAGTAGAGACAACTCGAAGTTAATAACCTCATGGGTATTGTTAAGTATGAATACGACGAGTACTTCCAACTTTGAGTATGAAATCAAAGTAAGTATGACTGGATATAAGTATTAGAAATTATAAGTATGACTCGAATTTATTCATCGTTTTGAATACTTATTGCTAATCTCTGGTTTGTACGCCTCCTATTCATCCTGGTTCAAGTGAATTCGACAGTGAAGCAGCATTCCTCTCTTGGATCCAGGATAGGCTGGCTAACTGTGGAATAGTTGTCGGCACCATTCACGTAGATTTCCTAAGAGCCGTTCCTATCGGCGATATTGCAATTTACATTGTGAATAATTCATGAATAATTTTATAACCTCTTAGTTATTAAAATCATTAATTTGTCTGTGAATACGTAAGAAAACAAAAAACTAAAACAAAAAGTCTGAAGGGAACTGAACAGAAAGTTTAATTTGAAGAAATATTTGCGAACGTAAAAGGAAAAATATTTCAATTTGTGTGCAATTTAAGTACAGCTATATATATATAAATGAATGTGTGTTTGTTTGTTTGTTTGTTTGTATGTATGTTTGAACGTTATAGACGGCTAAACGGCTGAATCGATTTTCTTGAAATTTTCACAGTAGCTTCCTGTATGTTTGGAAGGAGTTATAGGCTACTTTTTATTTTAATATTTTCTAATGAGCGAGGTGCCACGCCCACATATGCAATATTACCTGCTATTGTAAGACAATAAAATGGGTTTATTAGAAAATTTTTTACAAGTACCTACAGTTTCAATATAAACATTTGGTACCAAAATGGGTAAACTAGTAATCGTGGGTGTGGTACTTCCCATATAAAGTAAATACGAAAATCTGTGTATCTGAAAAACTGTAACAGCTAGAACCCAATTTTTTGAAATCAACGCCAGCTGATGAGCTAAATGCATGTCTAAAATTATTATAGCTTTGGCGACGTGTTCACATTCTAAAATTAACTACAAATTTGTGTTTTCAGTTGCAACGTGATGCTTCAGCTTCAACTTTTACCAAACAATTGCTGGATTTAGGTAATGAAAAAATTCCAATGGGTCCTATAACAAAGTATATAAAATTTCCATCAGACTTTTGCAGAATGACACCATCAAAAGAAGAATTAATAAATTATGTATTTCCCAATACCATAAAAAATTTTAAAAATATCCAATGGTTATCTGAATGTGCGTTACTAGCATCCAAAAATATTAACGTTAATTCCACTAACAGCAATATTCTCAACAAGATTGATGGGAAGCTAAGAACTTATTAATCAATCGCCACAGATTCGAATATTGAGGATGTCACCAGTTATCCAGTTGAATTTTTAAATTCGTTAGATTTACCAGGATTTCCACCACATGACTTACAGTTAAAAAACGGTGTTTGCATTATTTTAATTAGAAATATTTATCCTTCACGATCCTTTATAATGACACTCGACTAACAGTAAAATAAAATTATGAGCAATATTATCGAAGCGAACATTATAACTGGAAAGTTTAAGGGAACTGATGTATTGCTGCCACGTATTCCTATGACAACATCGGAGATGCTTGCAATTTCCAATTCGCCTAGCATTTGCAATGACGATTCATGAAGCTCAAGGTCAGTCCTTTCAAGTTTGTGGACTTAATCTAGAATATTCATGTTTCTCACATTGACAGCTTTACGTAGCATGTTCGCTAGTAGGAAAATTCACAGATGTACATATATGTAAGCGCACCAGAGGGAAAAACAAAATAAATTGTGTATCCCAAGGTATTAGAATAAGAATTATTTATTTAAGAAAAAGTACGCATTCAATTTTAGTATTTAATTACTAAATAAATAAATGTTTTAATTATTATGTATTTAATTTCTATGGGGAGGGTAGCGAAGCACACCGGGTATTATCTCGTTTACAATGAAAACAAAAATAAATTCAATAATTCGCAATTAAGATATGATATTAACCAATTAGCATTGATGTTTTAAGAATGCAATGGAGTCGTTTAAGTATCATTTTCACATTCAACAAATGCATTCAATTAAATGCTAATAAAGACATAGTCTGAGTACTTTTTAATTGGAGTCTGTAAAAATGTTTTTCCAATCAATTGAAATGAATGAAATTGTTTTGAACTAAAGCTCTTGAGTTGTGTTTTGTATCATTGGTGGAGTTTTTCTAAACACTATTCGATCTTATTTAAATAAAAACAATCAGGAATATTAAAAACAACATGTTTTAAACTATTATTTGCAATAAAAAAAATTGTTTTCCTTTAAAATTATGTTAATATTACTAAAACAAACACAACAACAAAAAATAAGTTAATATAAGAAGGCCACTTATTTAAGTATTCACTTCAGAATTCTTAATTGCAGTCTGCCATTCAGCCAGTTAGTCAGCCAGTCATTTTAAGACATTTTAAGCAAGAGAAAACGAAGAGAAAATAACTGACCAACCAAGCAACCAACACAACACAAGAAGGATAACGTCAAACTCAAAAGTCATGCAAACCACACAATTAAAGCTTGAATAAATAAATATGAAATGACTTACCATCACAGGTAAAAAAAATGCATCTGTAACTGAAAACTCACTCAAGTGTATGAAATTCAAAGAAAATAGAACAAAACCACGATGCAGAAGAAGAACAAGAAGAAGTAGTAGAACGTAATACTCGTTTAAGTAATTATTTTCAAAGTCAAAGTTCATTTGTAAACAGTAAATGAAAACAGTTCAGCACAAAAGTTTACGGAGCAACGAAAAGAAAAGCCATTTAATCCTTTTCATACTTTTTTTTTATTAAACCAGCACTCAGAGGATGGCCCCAACTCATGCAGTGCATTGTACAGGTTTTTTAGGAAAGGTGGAAAGAGGGAAGATACGAACGGCAAGGAAACGAGTTGCTGAGGCCAGTGTCATACCTTCACCATTAGACAGTCTACAGCAATCGTCCCCAAGGACCCCGCAGTTTCTCACATTACTTATGTTCTGTGTGTTAATTTTATGCAGAAGTGGCGGACCTACAGTTTAAAATCGACTCCGAACGACAGATTTTTGAGAAACTTTTCATGGCAATTTTTTTCCTCTCATAGTTTTTACCAGAAATCTGCTGAGAAGAAATCGCCGAAGAAAAACGTTTTTTGTATTTTATTTTGATGTCTGGCCTGGGACTCAAACCCTGGCTTTACCACTAATAAGCCAGCACACTACCTATAGACCAAGGCGACACTTTAGCAGCTTAATTCTGTTTCAAAAAAAACTTTTTCATACTGCTTTACTATTTACATTGAAGACGAGTATACTCGTCATAAACAAAGTAAAATGTTTCAGCCTGTAAAAGAAAGCCATTATGACTAAATATCAAATGTTGCATGTTGCGTTTGTTTTCTATATTTAGTAATAATGGTACTTTTTTAGAATTTCTTATTTTAACTTAGAACAGGCTTTTGAAACTGGATCACGTAGTAACTCAGTTCGCAATGTTTGTTCTCCATGCAAAGGGCTATTGAAAGGACAAGCTGAAATGTACATCTTCCCTTAAAACTATTCTCCCATCATGACTGCCATTTGTGTATGGAAATCCTTTTTTTCTCCGCTTCCGTCCTCGAAAGTATATCCGCCTCATCCCACCCGCAAATATGTCTATTTATATTGCCTTTGCCAATACCAATACCGCTTCATTACCGCTTCTAATCGCGCTTAGACGATACACCGAGAATAGTATTTTCCTTGTCGTCCCCACGAAGAGTGCCTCCGACCATATGAGGAAAACGTACAGCATTATCGCCGTCACTACCGCTGAAATTATCTTCCCCTTGAATGAACCTGATCCTCCAATATTTGACATCATCCTCACCAGGCAGCACAAAGTGTGAGTAGAGGTGTGCTACAGGATACAAATCTAGGGCATCTATTACTCTGTCTGTACGTCGCTAATTTGCCCAATGAGTTAGAACACTACGGTGTATGCCGATGTGCTGATTCATCTTATAACATATTTTAATCAAACCCGATAAGTAATGAAGGGCGTTAGATTAGAAAACTTGGATTTGTTGTAACCTTCCTCAAGAAAAAATATAATCAGTCACGAAATATGTAATCGTGTTATAGGAAAACGAAACCAAAAACAAAAAAAGGAAACTCCAGAATTCCGTACCGCAGTGGGTAGCAAGAAATTTCAATAGAATTGAAGATCGAAAATCTTGTAACCAGCATAAGCAGAGAATAGAGGCAGTTCGTAAGGTCAGTTTGTGCCACTGTGCGTGCATGCCGTTTGCGCTGAGAATATGAAACAAATTTTTAAAATTATTGAAAACGATTTTCTTTTCATAATATCCACTTCGAAATCAAGTGTCCAATATTTCAACCACAAGCTTGGAAGCCTATTTATTTTTTAGTTCTCATATGTCCAAGGTTTCTAACGTACACAGATGCTTTTTGCTGTTAAAAGAAATGAATCGAATCATTTTCTACGGCTCTTTTGTGTTCAGACATTAATAAAGTGCTCAAGTCCATCCTTTTTTCTGGGTCTCTTATATCCTCCCTTTCCTACCTCATCCCCTTTTCCAAATTCCTTATCTCCCTCTCCCTCCCTTCTAGAACGAAAATACTGGGTATTGTACTCGCCTCAATGACAAGTACACGTCCGATAAGTCCGATCTACTCCTACGAATTCTTCCAAGGATTTGGTTTTATTCATTACAACTTGGCAGGAACTATTACTTACGCTGTTGTAAGGTGTTTGGAACTAAAGTCCGAATAAATAAATAGTGCTAGAATAAGCGAACCTCTGCGTGCTCCACTGGAATTGTCCTGGCAGTTATAAAGACACTTCTTGTCATCAAGGAAGTCTCAGATCTAGGAAAATCATTGGATTTCAATGCAATTTCTAATTTCTGCCTTTTCATTTAATTTTTTTTTATGTCATGCAGAGAAGAAATTGTGGATAGCAAATGGATTTCATAATTCGTTTTGCCACTTTTGGCTGTAACTGTTTCATTACAGGGTGGCTGATATATAATGCAACAAAGTAAAGCGCAATATTTTTTTAATTTTTTTTTAATTTTATTGTTCAATAGCAAAAAATATTGGAAATAAAATCAGATTTTAGAATCACTTTAGATTTGTTCGAATTGGCCATCTTTGGTACGAATTATAACCTTCAAAGAGCTGACAATGCCATCACAGGCTCCACGAAAGTGGCACTGCGGTATATTTGCCCATTTCCGGCGAAGCCACTTTGGTATTTTTTAGAGAGAACCTTACGCAAAAGTCCAAAGAATTGAGATCAGGAGATTTTGGTGGCCATCGTGCGGTAGAAATAAAGCGAGGAACCTTCTTTTTACGCCATTCTTGGATGATGCGTGCTAAGTGCGATGGTACTGAGTCCTTTTGGAATGTCCATGGTCTGCGGCCGAAATGTTTGTCTGCCCAGGGCTTCAATATTGTCTTTAAGAAATTTTCCCAATAATATTCGTCATTTATTTTGATCCCACGGTCGATTAATACGAGCGGGAAGCAACCATCGGTCGTTACGGTGGCCCACACCATTACCATCGGCGGAGCTTGAGTTTTGGTGGCAATCGTAGATTTAAATTTTTAGCTGACCTCTTTGGCAAGTAAACCCAGTCATTCTGTTTGTTCACAAACTGCTTAATTTGGAATGGCTTCACATCGAAGAAAACTAAATTCGGTAACTGGCCACTTTCGTGCAAGCGAAGTAACTCCTTGGCTCTTTCCAACTTTTTTGTCAATCGGAGAGCTTTAGCACTTTTTGGAACTTCAATGGCTTTAGTCCAAGCTCATTTTTTAATATGTGTTGCAACCGTTCTCGCGATATGTTCAGCACACGAACAATTTTCCTACCACTGCGGCGTGTATTTCGATCAAATCTGGCCTTCATTTTTCGGATCATTTCTGGTGTTGTTACCGTTTTTTTTCGTCCACTTTTTGGACGCGATGCAAGCAACTGCCACTATCACGGTTAAGAGCAATGGTACGAGAAACAAAAGATTTATTCACATTTAAGTGGAGAGTTCTGGAGGGTTCTAAAGATAGCCACCTGTGGTTTTCCAGTCAAATATAAAACAATCACACTATCACGCTTGAATTCCATCACGAATAACTTTTTTTCTGAATGCTATAGATCGCCGTGGTCTAGTAGGTAGTGTGTTGGCTTATTAGACGTAAAAGCCAGGGTTCAAGTCCCAGGCCAGACATCAAAACAAAATACAAAAAGTATTTTTTCGGCGATTTCCTCTCAGCAGATTTCTGGCAATAACTCTGAGAGTAAAAAAATTGCTATGAAAAGTTTCTCATAAAATCTGTCGTTCGGAGTCGACTTTAAACTGTATATCCCCGCTACTTATGTATAAAATTAACACACACAACATAAGTGGTGTGAGAAACTAGGTCAATAATTCTGAGTGATAGGTTCTAATGACCAATTATGTAATAGATCAAAATGCTTTTGTAAGCTTGTAAATAATAAAATAAACTGTCACTGGAATAAATCTGTCAGCTACCAGACGAGCGGTTTACAAATGATAACAACCTGAAGTTGGTTGCATTATATATATCAGCCACCCTGTGTGTGTGCTAAGTGTACTGCATATGTGTGTAGAGTTAATCATTTAATTGAAGCTTATCACCCCTAAATGCACTTTAAGGATATTAATTATTTCAAATAACTCTCCACTGGATATTTCAAATGACTGGCCAAATACGATGCAATAAAGCAACAACAACAACAACGACAACGATAATATTCAGAACAACAATACAACCATAATTAAAGCCACGAACATAAAAAAAAATTATGCACATTAACAATATTATTATTACCGGGCAGAAACTTAATACAAGCAACGTATTGCATTGTGTTTGCTAAGGGTAAATGCATGCGTTTCCTACGTACGACAACGTGCAACGGTGCAGCGCGTAAATGTAAAATGCATTTGTAACGTATTTTTAAAAAAACGTTTGTTGGTTCTTGTAACTGCTGTTTTAGTGTTTCGAGCACGGAATGTGTGTAGTATGCAATTGAAAACCTGTGTGTTGCATTTAAGGAGAAAGATTGCAATTTTTGATAAAAATTAACTTTATTTTCATTTGAGTTGTTATGTAGTTTTTCTTTTTCCTTTCTTTTTTCTCTTATTTTTGGTCGTTTTTATTTTAATTTTAATTCTTTCCGTTTGTTGTTGTTGCTGCTGTTGTTGTTGCTGTTTTTGCATTTTTGTAGGGAGAAAATTAAATGCAACTACAACCACAACAACATCAACAATGGTCACAAAAAATATAAACAACAACAAAAACAGACAGAAGAAAATAATAAAAATTTGTAAACCGCAACAGTAACAACATGTAGCATGCACCAGTCCACAAAAAAAAGCAAAATTAAAAAAAAATTTTGCAACTTAATCGCTGACATAGTGTTACACACCATTAACTCCACAACATGCTGACCATAATATGGAAGTGGGCTTATATATCTATGTATCTGCCTTTTTGTTTGCCTATTGTTTTTATATTTACTGTTTTTATTGTTGTTGTTGTTGTTGTTGTTATGGCTGTTATTGCAACATCTCTTTACTGCTACATCCACATACCATACCGTACCATATACGATATAAAAGTGCCACATGGTGGAATGTATAATGAAAATCAACTGACAGTTTTATTCATTCACAGACATTTTACGACTACCATACATACACATACATACATACACAATAAATTTTCATGTTGCTCCTTTACAGTATGACAGTATGAGTGTTTGAGTATTTGCATAGTGAGAGAGAGAACGAAAGCAAGAGAGTGGAAAAGAGTTTAAAATAGAAAAGAATTTAAATTCAAAGTACCATACAAACCATTACAAAGACAATTGTGAAGAGATAATGAAAAACATACACTCTAGCATATTTTAATATTCACATACACATGCATATGTACGTGTGTATACACAAAAACACAAGCCTGTATTATACATTAACATATGCATATGCGTTTATGTTTATAAGGCATACGCAACAGTGGTCCTGTTTTACATTTCATTACGGCATTAGAGATATTCGCTTAAAGTCACCAAAACAACTCTGCAGTATTTTAAATTTAAGCCCGTTTAATTGGTTTCAACTCAGGAACAATACCGACTTTTTACATTTTTGTGTTGGCATTTCTATTTTATTTTATTTTTCAACATCGTAATCTCTTTTTAGTTGTTTTCTCTTTCTCTCTCTCTCTCTCTCTCTCTGAAAAATAACACTGCATGCTAATAAGCACAAGAGGATTTATTAGGAACAGTTAAAATTAGAGATTCGCTTTAATACTTTAATCCAGTTCAACGGCTATACATATTTGCCAGCCGTGGCTTAATATTTAATAATCACTAGAAAACAACTATGTACGTTTGACAAAGCCAACTAAATGATAACCCATGATATTTACATTATGCCATAGATACACCAGATTAATTATTCCGGCGTTAAATTTGTTTTAATGCACAAATCAATGCCTACCGGATAGGTATTCTTAACCCTTCTGCACTCCTTGGGTCAAATTGACCCAATTTTGATTTTCAAAAGCAAAATTTTTCCCTTTAATTATAAGTAATTATATGTTCGTGAAATTTTAATTTATCCATCGTGGACACAAAAACTATGCTTTTAAAGGAAAGCATACATACATTACAACCCTTCAGTCAGGATTACGATCTAGCTTCTCACACCACTTTTGTTGTGTGCATTAATTTTATACATGAGAGGCTACAGTGGCGGTACCTTTCGAACGACAAATTTTTGAGAAGCTTTTCATGGCAATTTTTTACTCTCAGAGTCTTTGCCAGCAATCTGCTGAGAGGAAGTCGCCGAAGAAATATTTTTCGTTTTGATGTCTGACCTGGGATACCAACCAGGGCCTTTCGTCTAATTAGCCAATACACTACCTACTAGACCACGGCGACTTAAATGAAAACAATAAAATTTAAATTTTTCCATCACCCTCCACATTTCAAAACACGATTTAAATACATTCAATATCCTTTGGGTCAATATGACCCATCATGCAATATTACAAGTTTACCGTTCAGAATTATCGATCAATAATTTTTTCAGTCAAACATCGAAGTGTCTACGGTTTTTCAACTTAGAAGATAGAGAAGAAAGAAGTCTTCTTAACAAACTAGCACCGATAAGAAACGTTTGAGATAAGTGGAGTAATTCAAATCAAAGTTTTTTCCAATCGTCATGAAAATGTTACGGTAGATGAACAATTGGTTTTATTTCAAGGTCGGTCTAGTTTTAGGCAATATATTCCATCAAAGCCCACCAGATATGATTTAACATAGGATCCTGTATTCCAAAAAAACATGCATTCTCCTCTTATGTTCTCTGCATCATTCAGCCGACGTTAGAAATGATGAAAAGATCATTACAACCAGACGAAAGCTGCAGTAGATGCTCTGGACCAACTAGTTACTCATTACACAAGTAAGCGCATAACTAAGCGATGGCCTGTTCCGTTATTTTCAAATATCAGCATATAATTCCTAGGCATATGAATCCTGCCTGGTATTTCAACAAAAACTTCTAACGCAGGCATTATTCAGAAGAACTTGCAGATCAGTTAATAACCGAACATATTTTGCGAAGAAAGACCATTAGCAAGAAATCTTGTCAAAACTACTCAAGAACAAAATGATCTTACAAGTGCCTCGCAATGTTCTAAGCAAAATAATACAAATTCACTATTGCCCAGAAATTTATCAAATAAACGACGACGGGGTTTTTCTTTTGCCAACATGGATGGAATTCAAATAAGCATTCCACTAAATGTAATTCTTGTAAAAAATTTCTTTGCACGGAGTACATGGTCACTTTGTGTATAAATTGTAACAAAAATTGTTAAATTAAAAATATAATTTTTATTAATAATTGCTCAAAAGTCGCCGTAGTCTAGTAGATAGTGTGTCGGTTTATTAGACGTAAGGTCCGTATTTTAAAACCCAGGTGAGACATTAAAACGAAAATATTTCTTCGACGAATTCCTCTTAGCAGATTTCTGGCAAAAACCCTGAGAGAAAATAAAATTGCCATGAAGAGCACCTCAAAACATCTGTCATTCGGAGTCGACTTTAAATTGTAGGTCCCGCCATTCATGTATAAAATTAACGCATACAACATAAGTGGTGTGTGAAGCTAGGACAAAATCCTTACTCAAGGGTTGTAATGACCAATTATGTGTAAAGGTAGTGTTGTATACACTTCAAATTTATTTGATAGGCCGTGGCATGTTGTGCAACTAATCGAAACTTGTTGCTTTTTAAATCCGTAACTACTTCTCTCAGTTTTCGCAAGGATTAAAGCATCAGGGTTGTTACATTTAAGATCAGATGAGTTCAAGCTGATATCAATTGTATAATATCTGTTTAGCACTTAACCTACCGATAGTTCATGTATTCATATTGCTACCAAAGGGGGTCAAACGACCCCTTGCGGTATTTAAGGAAGATTACATAAATTTCTCGGTAAAAAGAAATTATCAAGAGAGAAGTAAATCTTGGAAAACACATTCGATGTATTTTTTTAGTAAAAGTCGTAAAGCCAAACGACGTGATAATATTATTTTCAAGAAATTCCAACAAGAAATTCAAAATGGGTCATTTGACCCATTCATGGTAGGTTTAGTGCTAATTATCAACTCTATTTCTAATTTGTTTTTAACGATTTATTGTGTTAACTTAAAATCCTATCTATTCTTTTGAAGATGGCAGTTGTATAGGCTCCTTTTTTTGAGGGCTTCCTACCTTTGCTTTTCAATAAAACAAAGGCTATGTGAGACATAATCGAAATTGTTTATACATTTGAAAGACCTACTTATGCCATTATAATGAATATAACATTGTTCAAATGACCCCATATTTTCTCTAAGTAGAAAACATTTGATATTTTTAATTTTTCATGATTCTGGCTTTAACACTATTTCTACCAAAGGTTTCAAGACACCTTTAAAAATTTTAACTTCAAATTTATTTCAAAGTTTTGTAATATTATCTCAGTTAATGTTTTGACATTTCGTATAATAATTGTTAAGTTTATTTAGCGTTATCATCTTCCTCTAGCTCTTCCTGAATAAGTATAAGCGCACATGGTATACCTATTTCTACCATGAGGTGTCTTTTGACACCTTTGCGATTTTTCTTACAGCAAGATGTAAAAAATATAAAGAAACTACACTAACATATATTTGGACTGAACTATAATTTATTTTTAGTTTTTCCTCCTCATATTAAGATACCAAGCCATGAAAATTCTGGGCAATTGGAAGTCTTCTGAAATGCCGGGCTACGGAAATTTTGTGAAATTCTGTTCAGCAAATTTTCGAAAATGCCAGAAATTTTCGGTACACTGAATACCCTGTTATAATTTTTATATTCGGTTGTTGTTTTGGAGCAATAGGAATAGGAATAGAATGTATTTCAATAATTATTTCCATAATTATTTGCATCCAAACGCAAAGGTGTCAAAAGACAAGGTTAGTCGAAATAGGTGTACACAAAATCGTGGTAGAAATAGTGTTAAATCAGATCAATGGTGTAGGTTATGTTGACTTTGAACACCATTGTGGTTAACTGCTTTTTTAGGATATTTTTTCTGTATTATTGACCTGGTTTCTCACACCACTTATGTTGTGTATGTTAATTTTTATACATAAGTGGCGGGACCTAGAGTTTAAACTCGACTCCGAACTACAGATTTTTGAAAAACTCTTCATGGCAATTTTATTACTCTCAGAATTTTGAGTGGAAATCGTCGAAAAAGTACTTTTTGTATTTTGTTTTGATGTCTGGCCTTGGGCTCGAACCCAGGCTTTACGTCTAATAAGCATACACACTATCTACTAGGCTACGGCGACTTCATATGCGACTTTAAAACTTTACAAGGAAAAGTCTAAGGGGTCAAATTGTACGATCTTAGTTGCCAGTTCTCATTTTCTAAACGTGAGATGACAATGTGCTCATATCTCATGAGTAGAATATCCAATATCCCGTCCTTTTTAAACCACAATTCATTAGTGTAGAATTTGTTCAATACGTGCCAATAAAAGTTGGTAATAATCAACCTATAGTACTCGCCGTTGACAACGTAATTCCCAAAGATGACGCCGCCAAATAGAAACTATTTCGGACTGTACAGACTGCAGTTTTCGCTCCTGGAAGTCATGTGGATTCAAAAGTTGTTGCGTGTTGTTTCATCTATTCAGGGTGACTAATTTATCTGACGTAGGTGCAACAAGATGGTCGATCAACGTTATGATTCCAAACTATTTGGTAAAACTAATACGAATACAAATATTGATGAAACAATATCTATCATCGAAATTTCAGTAACAAAACTAGATTACGCAACAAAGCCTTACCCGTTTTACCAAGCTGCACCTAAGTAAACTCGGTATCAGAATTTATTACATTCCAAGGTTATCATATGGGGTCCTTTACACGGAAATATTGAAGGTAATACCAAAGACGACAAGAAGATTGGCAAAGGGGCAAACAAATTCTCTGATAGTAAATAAAGGAAATATGAGACAATAAACTCACTTAGGGATTAGAGATCAGGCAGATATGGCTTAAAACCAAAATTTTGCATTAAACAAGATTTGAGCCGATTTTAGGAATACATATAATAGTGGCTATAATGGGATGCCTTGGAATAACTCACAATGTTGTCTGCAGATGCTGGAGTATGTATGCCATAATCTTTAAGCTAAACAGTGAACGATAAGTTAAAATTCGCTTTCTATGTGCTGGTCCTGCAAACGTTCATACTTTATTGGTGATTACAACCCTTCAGCCAGGATTGCAATCTATCTTCTTACAGCATTTACAGGGTGGCTGATATATAATGCAACTGATATATATGACGCCCTGGTAGTCTAGTCTAGACTATTAGCATGAGGGTCGTGGGTTCGATGCCCACCAAAGGCTCTGCTTTGTGACACTACACCGGGCATATGGACGAAGTTACTCAGCTCGTATATGATTATAATATAATTTGTAATTGTATTGTAATTCTTAAATAAATAATATAACTAATTTTTTTTTTGTAATTTAATTGTTCAAAAGCAAAAAATGTTGGAAATAACATCAAATTTTAGAATCAGTTTAGATTTGTTCGAATTTGCCACCTTTGGTACTAATTATGGCCTTCAAACGGCCGACAAAGCCATCACAGGCTGCATGAAAGTGGCTCTGCGGTATTTTTGACCATTTCCGACGAAGCGCCGCCTTGAAATGATGGACACTTTGGTCTTTTTTTAGAGAGAACCTTACCCTCCGAAATGCCCCAGGCGCAAAAGTCCAACGGATTGAGATTCGGAGATTTTGGTGGCCATTATGCGGTAGAAATGATGCGAGGAACCTCCTTTTTAACCCATTCTTGGTTGCTGCGTGCTGAGTCCTGTTGGAATGTCCATGGTCTGCGGCCGAAATGTTTGTCCAGCATTTATTTTGACCATATTCGATGAATACGAGCAGGGAGCGACCATCGACCGTTACGGCGGCCCACTCCATTGCCATAGGCGGCGCTTGAGTTCTGGTGGCCAATCGCAATGTAAATTTTTTGCTGACCTCTTTGGCAAGTAAACCCGATCATTTTGTTTATTCACAAACTGCTCAATATGGAATGGCTTCTCATCGGAGAAAACCAAAACTTGATAACTGGCCATTTTCGTGCAAGCGAAGTAACTCCTTGGCTCTTTCCAGTCTAACTTTTTTTGCCCATCGGTGAGCCTTTGCACTCTTTGGAACTTCAATGGCTTTAGTCCAAGTTCAGTTTTCAGTATGTGTTCCATCCGTTCTCGCGATAAGTTCAGCTCACGAAAAATTTTTCCAAAACTGCGGCGTGTATTTCGATAAAATCTGGCTTTTACTTTTCGGATCATTTCTGGTGTTGTTACCGTTTTTTTCGTCCACTTTTTGGACGCGATGCAATACTGCCAGTATCACGGTAATGAGCAATGGTACGAGAAACAAAAGATTTATTCAAATTTAAATGCTGGGGGTTCTAACGATCCAGTCATATATCACGCTTGAATTCCAACACGTATAATTTTTTTTCTGATTGCAATAGATCAAAATGCTTTAGTAAGCTTGTAAATAATAAAATGAACTGGCACTGGAATAAATCAGTCAGCTGTCAGACGAACGGTTTAGATCGCCGTGGTCTAGAAGATAGTGTTCTGGCTTATTAGACGTAAACCCAGGGTTCGAGTCCCAGACCAGACATCAAAATAAAACATAAAAAGTATTTTTTCGGCGATATCCTCTCAGCAGTTTTCTGGCAAAAACTCTAAGAGTAAATAAAATTGCCATGAAAAATATCTCAAAAAAAAAAAAAAAAATCTATCGTTAGGAGTCGACTTTAAACTCTAGATCCCGTCACTTATGTATAATATTAATACACACAACATAAGTAGTGTGAGAAACTAGGTCAATAATCCTGACTAAAGGGTTGTAATGACCAATTATGTTGGAATTTCAGACGAGCGGTTTACAAATAATAACAACCTGAAGTTGGTTGCAATACATATCGGTCACCCTGTATGTATGTTTTGAGTGTTAATTTTATATTTGAGTGGCTAAAAGTCGATTCCAAACGACGGATATTTGAGAAACTTTTCATAGCAATTTTTTGTTTACCCTTAGAGCTTTTTATATTTATGTTTTTCATTATGTTGAAGATGTCTGAAGTGGGGTTTAAACCTTGAACCGCCAACATAGACAACCTACTAGACTATGAGTGCTTTAGAAGTTTCTCTAATACAGGTCTTGAACACAGGCTTCAAACAGTAGTTTTGCTAATGAAAGTCTATGTTTTTGGCTAGATCGGCTAACGTTAGTAGCCTTAGCAAATAAAACCAATTGTAGTTTTGATATACAGGGTCCTAAAAATATTATAATCTGCACAAAATAAAGAAATTAATGCATATGATGCATGCAACAATTGGATTTTTTTTTTGTTTGTTTTTGTTCATAAATAAATTCACAACTAGAAGATACAAAATCAATGTGAATGAGTCAGTTTTTTATATTCTCTCCTTCCCTCCCCATAAATGCTTAAATTTTTCCCTTTTTTTAAACATCAAATGTAGCTTTAGCTGTAGTTCGCTTATGTATAATAAATATGAACTTTGGAAATTTAACAACCCTTTTCAAAACTACTGTATTTTAGAGTTTTAAAATAGACAAAATACAAACAAAAACAACAAAAAAAAAAGAAAAAAGGAAATATTTTATCGGATATCGTGCAACAAAAAAAAAAAAAAGAAAGAATGAAAAAAATAGCGAAATGTACGCATAAAATGAAACTTAAAATATAAACTTTATATGACAAACGACATGAGTACGTTGCAACATGGAAGTAAAATTTGTTGCAAAACAAAAAAAGGGACTGCCACCAACCAGCCAGCCAGTCAGCCAGCCAGCCAACTATGAAAGTGTATCTCACAAATACCCCATTTTGCAAAAGTTCACTGAGTGTCATGTCGTTGCTGTTGTTGCTGTTTTTGTTCTTGTCGTAGTTCCTGTCGTAGTTGGGCCAAGTGCAAATAGTATCTGCCTGTCTATCTGGGTGCATGCATATGGCTCAGAGAACATTATGTTCTACAAATTTTAAAATGTATGCAAATGTCATAAAATAAAACCGACTTAACCGAAAACGTAACACCGAACAAACAGTAACAGCAACAACAACAACTAACTACCACTGCCTTTCGAAATAAGTTGCGAAAGCAAGATGAGTTATTGACGTTGCCAGTACACCATACTGTTGCATTTGCTTCTATTGGCAATGCAAATGCCACAAGTGATGGTAATGGCAGTGGTGGTGTTGGTGGTGGTGGCGTTGGAGTTGGTATTACCACTGCACTTTGCTACTTAATTGTAAAGTTGTTGCATTATTACAACCGGATCTAAGGTAACCCAACTCTTTATAAACACACACATACACACACACGTACAAGTGTACTTCCAACGCAACCAAAAACAAAAAGCAATTGAAAAACAGAAGTATTAAAATGTCCATGTATGCGTTTCATACAATTTGACTATTTGTTTGTTCTATAAATGTTTACACAGTCTTGTTGCAGCAGCACTTTTCATATGTGGTAGCTGCATGTGGCAGCAGGTCGCGATAAAAAAACAATCGTTTAAACTTTACTTTTTTCTTTTTACGATAAAAAGTGTTTCTCTTTTATTTTAAAAGATATTCTCGCCGTACACAAACAATTGCGAATTCCCCAAGTGCTCTTCTATTTTTAATTCTTCTGATAAAAAAAACAAATGAACACGCGGCATAAGAAGTTCGCACTGAACGAATGAAAGTGATGGCATGCATGCAATCTATTGTGGCAAGAAAAGTGGGCAACCAAAACAAAACAGCCGGCAGGGCACCATTCAAGCAACCCAGTGACAGCATTTATACACGAATTCATAGAATTTGCGTGGTTGGAAATGTCCTAACAAAGAAATGTAATCTTACCGGAATAATTTTGTTCAGCAGGTTCGACTTCGACACAAAATTTAAATACGTATTAAATGTTTTGAACCTTTTTTACGTATCTATTAAGTCTTTAGTTTTATATGGAATTTAAACTTTTTATTGTTTATGTCGTGTATATTCGTCAGGTTTGAGTTTACCTTCGACACGGAAAAAATTTCAGTAGATTCGTTCACTAATAATATGAATCTGATTTTTTTTTTCATTTCTTTTCGATGTGACGAGTATACTCGTCTTGAATCTACTACAAGTGTTTCCATTACAAACGTCCCAAATTTTTTTAATTTTCGGCTAAATTCGTTAGTGTGGATAATAACGTGTAACAGGTTATGTTCGGTTAGGTTAAAATACGTATACTTGTCAACTATGGCAATGACTTTTTAGTGCGAGTATTCTCGTCAGACTTCAGTTTACCTTTGACACGGAAAATATCTCAGTAGCTTCGTTCACTAATAATATGAATCTGATTTTTTTCTTCATTTCTTTTCGATGTGACGAGTATACTCGCTTTGAATCTACTACAAGTGTTTCCATGGCAAAGGTCAAAAAAATTTTTTTTTTAATTTTTCATTTTAGACAATTTTGTTCGGCTAAATTCGTTAGTGTGGCCAATAGCTTGTATTAGGTTCGGTTAGGTTAAAAGACGTGTAATTATCAACTGTGACAAGTACAGTACCCGGAAAAAATTTCAGAATCTGATTTTTTTCTTCGTTTCGTTTCGATCTGACGAGTATATTCGCCTTGAATCTATTACAAGTGTTCCATGGCAAAGGTCAAAAAATAATTTATTAAATTTTCATTTTCGACAATTTCGTTCGGCTAAATTCGTTAGTGTGGCCAATAGCGAGTATTAGAATAGGTTAGGTTAAAATACGTATACTTGTCAACTGTGACAATGATTTTTTTTAGTGCGAATATACTCGTCAGGCTTTAGTTAACCTTTGACACGGAAAAAATTTCAGTAGATTCGTTGACTAATAATATGAATCTCATTTTTTTCTTTATTTCTTTTCGATGTGACGAGTATAATCGCTTTGAATCTACTACAAATGTTTCCATGGCAAAAGTCAAAAATTTTTTTTTTTTAATTTTCATTTTAGACAATTTCGTTCGTCTAAATTCATTAGTGTGGTGTACTTGTCAACTGTGACAAGTACCGTACCCAGAGATAGAATTGACCCATTGTACAACGTCCTAGCTTCTAAAACCACTCGTGAAGTGTACGTCAATTTTTATACATGACTGGCGGGGTACCTCCACTTTAAAGTCGACTCCGAACGACAGATTTTGAGAAGGTCTTCATGGCAATTTTATTTACTCCCAGAGTTTTTGCCAGATATTTGCTGAGAGAAAGTCGCCGTACAAATACTATCTTTATATTTCTTTTTTCTGAAGATGTCTGACCTGGGGTGGTCTCACATCTAATAAGCCAAGGCACTACCTACTAGACTACGGCGAATGGCATAAACTCCTCGAAGAGTATATGAAAGGCTTATAAGGTGTTTGTGGTCAAAATTTTGCTGCATAGACTTATGGTAGCTTCGTACATTAGGATAAGCAATTTGGTGTGGAGTCAAAGCGACTAATAAACCTTTGGAAGCGATTATAGCACTTGGTATCCTAACACCCATGCAGTTTATGAGCACACATACATACATAATAGGTCATTACAACCCTTCAGTCAGGATTATTGACCTAGTTTCTCACACTACTTATGTTGTGTGTGATAATTTTATACTGAAAGTGGCGAGACCTACAATTTAAAGTAGACTCCGAACGACAGATTTTTGAGAAGGTCTTCATGGCAATTTCATTTACTCTCAGAGTTTTTGCCAGAAATCTGCTGAGAAGAAATCGCCGAAAAAAAATTTTTTGTATTTTGATTTCATGTCTGGGCTGGGGTTCGAACCCTGGCTTTACGTCTAATATGCCAACGCACTACCTATTAGACTACGGCGACCTGAGTTTATGAGCACATACAGTTTAATTATAAGCCTGGTTTGCATCAAATGGAAACTTTAACGTGTAACTCGGTACTTATCTCACTTCGTCTATCATTGATTAAATCAAAATGCATTTTAAACCCACTGTAGGGTATTTTTGCAATACTCAACACTACCTTTTGAACTTGTTAACCGAAAGGGAAGTTTATTATTTTCATATTGTTTTTGTCACTGTTATTGTTGTTGTTGTTATTGTTGTTGGTATTTTTATTATTATTATTTTGAATTTATAATAAAAACAACTTAAAACAATAATGTCTGACTTAAATTGTTTCATTTGTTGTTGTTCTATACTGTACGAGTACTAGTCATAGTGATATTGTTGTTGCTGTTGTAAACTTTAACTCGTTAACTTTGGAAAAAAAAAAAAGATGAAAACTAAAAACAAACAAGAGGGAGGGCAAGAGACCATAACATGCAACGAACCGCATTTAATAATTTGTATTTGTTTTTGGGAATATTTGTATGCAGAAAATAAAAGTGTACAGCAACCCAAAGAGTAAAGTATCGAGATACAAAAATGAGTATCTGAATGAATGAATGAATGAATTGAAGCAAAAAGACAAAAACTACCTGCATTTACACATTCACTACTGCTAAAACGTGTACCTACATACAGGGTAGCTGACATGTATTGCAACCAAATTCAGATTGTTATAATTTGTAAACCACTCGTCTGACAGCTGGCAAATTTGTTCCAGTGACAGTTCATTTCATTATTTACAAGCTTACAAAAGCATTTTAATCTATTGCATTCAGAAAAAAAGTTATTCGTGATGGAATTTAAGCATGATAGAGTGATTGCTTTATATTTGGCTGGAAAACCACACGCAGGTGGCTATCGTTAGATAGTGTCGCGTACCATTGCTCATTGCTGATACTGGCAGTGTTGCATTGCGTCCAAAAAGTGAACGAAAAAACGGTAACAACACCAGAAATGATCCGAAAAGTGAAGGCCTGATTTGATCGAAATCCACGCCGCAGTGGTAGAAAAATTGCTGGTGAGCTGAACACATCGCGAAAACGGTGCAACACATATTGGACTAAAGCCATTTAAGTTCCGAAAAGCGCAAGATCTCACCGATGGACAAACAAAGTTAGACTGGAAAGAGCTTGCACGAAAGTGGCCAGTTTCCGAATTTGGTTTTCTCCAATGAGAAGCCATTCCAAATTGAGCAGTTTGTGAACAATCAAAATGATCGGGTTTACTTGCCAAAGAGGACAGATGAAAATTTACACCTGCGATGGGCCACCAGAACTCAAGCACCACCGTAACGGCCGATGTTCCTTCCCCGCTCGTATTTATCGACCGTGGAGTCAAAATAAATGCCGAATATTAATGGGAAAATGCTTAAAGATAGTATTAAAACCGTGGGTAGACAAACATTTCGGCTGCAGACCAAGGACATTCCAACAGGACTCAGTACCACCGCATTCAGGACGCGTCAATAATGGCTTAGGAGTTTCCTCGCTTTATTTCTACAGTATAATGGCCCCCAAAATCTCCAGATCTCAATCCGTTGGACTTTTGCGCCTGGGGCATCTTAGAAAGTAAGCTTCTCACTAAAAAATTCCAAAGTGTCGATCATCTCAAGACGGCGCATCGCAGGGAATGGACCAAAATACCCCAAAGCCACTTTCGTGCAGCCTGTGATGTTTCTGTCGGCCGTTTGAAGGCCATAATTCATACCAAAGGTGGCCAATTCGAACAAATCTAAACTGATTCTAAAATGTGATGTTATTTTTTGCTTTTAAACAATAAAATTAAAAAATATTGCGCTTTACTTTGTTGCATTATATATCAGCTACCCTGTACATGTTGTTACTGCAACATTGTAATCTGTTGGAACTGTGTATGGATGAATGTAACGAGGAGGAGTGTATTACTGGGTAAAATATATTCTGCATCTGAATGAATATTCTGTTGCATACAATTTGTGTTAAAAACTTTTTGTTTCACATTTCATTTTATGAATTTTGCTCTCTTTCTCCGTGTGTGTGTGTGTGTAGGTGCATGTGGGTATCTCAATATGTTAGTAAAGTCGACAAAGGGCAAAACACTACACAAAAGTATCAAAAAATAAAAGCAAACTTCATACAAAGTTTGAAATACAAAAAGATTCTTACAGGGAACGAACATCAAATGACAAAAATAATGTCAAAATCAGAAAACAAAAAACAAAAACACACACACACGTACACAAATTGAATTAAAATAAATACAAATAACTTGCACTCATTGACTCAGCAAGTAATCACCAAAACAAACCTTGTTGTGGGGGTACAATTTTAAGGCATTGCCAACAATAATAACTAAAATCCTATTAAAATAAAACAAAAAAAAAAACTAAATTCCACAACAAAATTTTTAATGTTTAAGAATAAAACAACAACAAGAAATCCATCAAAGCACACTGCCAACTGCAAGTGTAAAAATTACAAAAAAACCTGCAGCACTGCATACATGTTGCTGGTGTTTTAAAATTCACAAAAACATCTGTCGTTCTGGGTATTGAAATTGAAAACAAAGCAAAACGAAACGAAATGAAAAACGTGAAAAGGCAGTCGCTAATCAACCAAATTGCCGTCTGTTTGGTCTAACCAATATTTTAAGCCACATCTAAAAGAGACTCTCTTTTAAGAGAACATTTCATTTAAGAGAATTTAAAAAAAAAATTTCCTCTTTAATTCTTTGTATTTCATTCGAATTCTTTTCATAGCCAGCCAGCTAGCCAGCCAGCCAGCCTGCATATTTATTTGAATTCTGCATTGAACAATAATTGCCGGCTGAGTAATGAACAATAAAATTAAATTGATTGTAATTATGCTGTCATAAAATTCATTACTACCCTCATATTATTTTTATGTGCATATGTCTGCCTACATAAATATGCTTGCATGAATTGTGTGTCCAGATATCATTGAAATTATTTATTCGTATGAAATACTTTCTGATGCGTAAAATACTTTCTGATGTGTAAACGTCTTATTGGGATGCAGCCCATCCAAAATGTCAAATTTTCCACGGCTCCTACAAAAAATTTAGACCAAATTTAACCGTTGAAATGGATCAAATCAAACGATTTCGGTGACCACTTCATATCAACTCCACTTGCGATAACTCTGCCCTCAAACCGCTCGAGCAGTTCACCTAAGGAGTGCGCACAAAAAAAAGGACCTATTTTTAAGCTTATAACTTTTATCATAATTGAAAAAAATGAGTACCGTTACACTGTTCCAAAATCCACGTGCTAAATTTCATTGCAATAGGAAAATTAGTTTTTTGAAAAGGGGCACCCAATAAGAATGTCGTAAAAAAATAATTAAATTTTCAATGAAAAACTGCGCCGCTTACAAAAAACGATTGAGCCTAGCAATGTTAACCAAAAAAGGGATTCTAAGGAAATAATAAAACAATATAAGGAATCCTTGAGTATTGAGAGAAAGCGTGGAAGTGAAAGGAAAAAAGGATTTGTCGACCAAAACAAAGCAAGTAAAATAATACGTATTTTTCTAAAACACCCTAACATGTGGCTGAAAAAGTTTGATGCTTTGAGACCTTGTTCAGAAAAAAATTTTATACACAAAAGAATTCAAATATTATTTACTTTAATTGAAATATAAAACGAAAAAAAGCCGCCACTTAGTTTTATTTCTATAACGAAAAGTGTAATACCAGTTTTTTATGTGCGTACTCTTTAATATGGCAGTAGCTGTGTGGCGCGTAGCACTGTTCTACTAAAACCACATACCTTTGGTGCCTAGATCGCTGATTTCAGCTTTAAGGAATTTGATAATCATCTTCTAAGAAATATGGACCGATGCAGCTACCAGCCCAAAATCAAATCAAACAATAATTTTTTCAGAATTTATTGAATGGTCTATGAATTTGATTTTTTCACGTAAGCGTGTTTGTCCGGAATTTGGCCTAATCCTTAAACAAAATTTCAATGAAAATAAGGCCAGACCCTATTCAGCGAACAAATATCGTTGGACATGGTCGTTTACCATAAGTTCCTGGGCAAGTTGAATATTTTACCAGTGCAGACGCAAGTCACAATAAAAAATTTGCCAAAGGACCGAGTTATTATGAACGATTGTGATCAACTGCCATGAATTTTTCTTTATAGATCTTACACGTACTTCTCGCAGGGCACATCCTTTTGTGGTTGATTGTTCAATGAACCGCACAATATATTACAGGGAAAATTTATTTTTTGCCCCCACTGTTCGCGTGTGGAATGATCTTCCTGCGGAAGTTTTTCCCGTCAGATACGATATTGGTAAGTTTAAATAAAATGTCCACAAACTCTACTCTAACTTATTTTCCTAAACCTGCACAATGCGCTGCATGAGTAGGGGTCATCCCCTGAGTGCTGGTTTTATAAAAAAAAAAATTCAACGATTTGCCCTCTTAACATTGTGGGATATGAAAAAATGTTATCCGATTCTCAGACCTACCCGATATGTAGGAAAAATTTTATGAAAATTCGTCGATCCATTTCGGAGGAGTTTAACCACTAACACCGTGATACGAGAGTTTTATATATTAGATTTAGATTGTCTTGAATGTGGATTTCAGGCCAAATATGCTTTTGATGGATACGATCTTGAGCTTGTAGATAACTTCCTGAATCTAGAAGTTTTACTTGATCCCAAACTAAATTCTATTCCGCACATAGCTATGAGAGTAAATAAACCAAGAAGCGTACTTGGTTTTATAAAACGGTGGGCAAAAGAATTTAATGATCCTTAGGTTGCTAAATCGCTCTACACATCTCTTGTAAGGCCTATACTAGAGTATGGATCCATAATATGGGATCCTCTATATAAAAAATCTTCCGATGTCATCGAATCTGTACAAAAGCAATTCCTGATATTTTGTCTACGAAGACTGAATTTTAATCCCACTAGTTTACCATCTTATTCTGCCAGACTAGCATTGATCAAATTTCCCACACTTAAAAGCTGCAGAACTATGTTAAATATCTCGTTCATATTTATTGTAATTACTGGTGATATTGGCTCCAGTTTTTTAATCCATGATATCACCTTTAATGTTCCTCTACGTAGGTCAAGTCATTTGTTAGATCCAACTACGCTGTTGCTGATTCAATAAGGAGAATGTTCAACGAATTTAATAAATTTTATACGCTGATCGATTTTTCTTTAACGAATAATGTCATAAAAATTAATGTAATTAAGAATTTAAATTCTTAGTTTTTGTAAATTTAATTTAATTTCATAATTTGTAACATTAGCCAATTGCCTGTTAGGAATATTTCATAGGCAAATAAGGTAAATTAAAAAATTTGCTTCTCTATTTTGAAATATTGAAAGATATTCATAGCACTGAAGTCTACATACATAGCCTAGTGGTTAGTGCGTTAGCTCATTGACGAAAGCCTGTGGTTCAACCAACGACCAGGCTTGGCATCTCAAATACAATGAAATATGAGAAATTATTTCTTTCGGAGACTTCTCTCAGCAGTTTTCTGATAAAAACCCTAAGAGTAAATAAAATTGTAATGAAAAATTACTGAAAGCAGTTTTTCAAAATCGCCACTCATGTATAAAATTTTTACGTGCAGCATGTGTAGTGTGTGTTTCTCAAAGATCTATAGTTCGGAATCGACTTTAAACTGTAGATCCCTTTACTCATATTGGAAATTTACACACACACACACACAAGTTCATTAGTGTCTTAAGAAGTTAGCTCGTAATCATAACAAAAGCCTTATAATAACCAACTATTTATGTATGTAGTATGTAAGGGAAATAGTGTCAGTCGACCCAAAGATATCACTCAATTTAATGAACTTAATTTGTTATAAAAAATTTGATGATAATTCTCATAAAATCTCTTCTTAAAAATTCCATTATGGCTATAAAATACAATTGGATTTTCAGTAACCTTACAATCATAGCTACCAGATTTAACGATTTATCGTCTTTTTGGTGACGATGTGACAATTTATGCCCTTATTTTGATGATTTTTAGAAATTAAAAATTTTCATCATATTCTTTGGATCAGTACATTAAAAGCCATTTAAAGTTTTGTATTTACCTTGAAGTTATTACTATTTCAAATTTAAGTGATGATCTGTATCTGTATCTCACGTCTGTTTCATCCCTTAAAAGCCAAAAAAATTACAATCTCTAGACGAAGGGCGCTCCTCATATGAATAGTACGTCTAACAAGCGAACTTTGTCTGTAATGCAGTGTGCGATCTACTGCCCAATCGATCCCATATGTATGTGCTCACCTAGAATATCGAGTTTTACGCAGAAATGCATGATTCTCGGGAACAAGTTAATTATATCGCTCGAACAAAATCCGTTAAAATAGCGATAGAACAGTGAAACATAAACCACCTTGAAACGATGCTCCAAGGAATCAATGGAGTTTGATATCCTACTGTCATTAATGGGCAACTTCGGCTCCTCTCTTATATGCGGTCGAAATGTCCCAAAATAGACATCGAGACACTGATCTATACTTTCTTAAGAAGCTAAGGCCCTGAAAAATGTGTCGATACTAGCGAACGTTACTTTGAATTTTCATGGCAATTTTGTACCGATTGGTTTTACGATTTCCATGAATGTTTTCGACGATTTTGTTCTCCCAGTATTTGACAAATTGATGCTTTATTTATCCTTCCAATTCCTAATTTATTCTTTATATTTTCTTAAAATTTTTTGGAATCCAATAATAGGAAAAGAAAATTCATTATTTTCCCACCCAATAGCATAAAAATCTGTTGTATTTGTTGACAAACCTCAGAGCAATTTCATTACAATATTTTTCGAATTATTAAAGAAATAAAAATCCTAAGAGCGTACTTCATTCTCTTTCGACATGCATATTAAAAGAGAAATTCTTGCTCTTAGTACACCAACACTGTAGTATTGTAATAACAACCTGTTTGCATGAGACATGCTCTCATAGACTACACAAGCCAGACGAACTCAGAGTATGTGAAAAGAAAAGAAAGAACAAAAAAACAGAACATTGAACGTATAAAAGGACGAAACAGGCAATGAAACAACTTTAGTCCTCATTCAACTCTCGTCTAACGAATACAACTAAGACACGGTTAGCGCTTGTATGTTGGAATAAAAAATAAGCAAAGAAGAAAGAAAAAGAAAAAAACAAAATTGTGTTGAAAAAGTTTTATATTTTTTAACTTGAAATGTACGTACAAATACGAGTATAAATATACTAACACACATACGATATACATTTTCGTAAACGGGGGAGGCAATTTTTCTCTGTGTGTGAGTGCGTGTGTGTGTGTGCGTGTGTATGGAAAGTTAAAAGTGAGAAAAGTTTACAATAGAAAAGTGCTTATGAAGTTACAGTCTTTTTGGTTTGTTTGTTTCTGTTTTTGTATTTGTTTTACGTTCACACAAATAAACATCATAAAATGATTTAGAAAAAAAAAAGAAGAAGAAAAATAATCAAAATGAAATAAAAAGTATAAGAAAAAAAAGAAATTAAAAATTAATAAAAAAAAGAAAGAAAGAAAAGAAAAGAAAAGAAAGAAATTTTTTCCAAAGTTGTATTGTTCATAAGGATATTCAAGAATTTATTTTGAGAAAGAAAAGGAAGAAAATCTGTTCATAAGTTTTTATTGAAATAAGAAAATTAAAACAAAAAAAAAAATGTCGCTGACAAATTACGGCCTGCAGGCAGTTGTTATGCCTTTAATTACAGTCACTCTCTTAATGTTATGTGGCTTTGCCGGCTTATCGCAAGCCAGTGATGCTATTAACGTAATGAACAGTGTTATGCGCGATATATCAACGGAAGTGAATACAATAGCAACGCCTGGCACTAGCGCCACCGCCTCTACTTTAAGCGTTACCGGCTTATTGCTGCCAACCTTGTCGTCAACAACCGTTAGGCAAATGATATTACGAAATACTAACAACAAAAACAACAACAACAACCAGTATAATAGCAAAAGTAACAATTTCATTGAGAACGACAATAGTGCCAGTGATAATGAGGATTCGTTTTCATACAATGAGCCATCATCGGCCGAAATATTACGCTTTGTTAACGATAACGATGCTAACGACAATGAGTACAATAACGTTGATGAGTTTAGTGTTGCAAACAGTAAGAACCGTAATCAAAATAACATTAATAGTGTTGATAACCGTTATAACAATGAAATCATTTCTGTTAAGCCCATAAATAATTATCAAACAATAAATCACAATTTTAATAACAATAAACATAATAACGATAACGATAACAATAAAACTAACAATAACGATAACGATAACAATAATAATTATAATGATGATTATATTGAATCATTAAGTTTACGAGATCAAGTGCGTCTGTTATCGAAACAATTGAATGTTCTAATGAATCGTCGTCGTGAGGATTATGAACTATTGGAGCATAACATACGTAAATCACTAAGGATTACACAAAACAACAATCAACCGCAAAAACAGCACTCTCAACAATCAATCTCAACTGATTTGGATTTACGCAATGAATTGGAAAAATTGAGGTTGGTTTTCTCTTCTTTTCTTTTTATTTTATTTTTTGTTTTCTTTTTAGTTGTGGTACCATTTTTTTTTTTTTGACCCCAGCAACATAATTTTTTTTTTTTAATTTCTTTTTTTTTCTCATTTCGTATACGAAAAATACGAAAATTATTTTTTATTGTTGTTGTAGTTATTGATATTGGTATTCCACAACAATAGCAGTAAATTTATTGCAATAAAAAGAGAATACATACGTATGTACATTGGAAATTAATTCCGACAGTAGCAGTCAGTACAAGTGAGCTATGTCCAATGGATTTGCCTATATAAATATACAAATATGTACCATATATGGGTCATTTCATAGCTAAATAGGCTGTCAAAATACAAATTAGAGAAAAATTATTCAATAATGTGGAAGAATTTTATACTATAACGGAAAAATTTTTAATCTTTTGACTTTTAAAGTCAAAAGTGATTGAAATTGGATTGGAAATTGATTCAAGTGGTAAACTAAAATGATATTTACTTTTGAAAGATTACTTTATTGAAAATCACTGGCGTTCAGTCAAGATTACGCGGTCGCTGTTTGCAATATAATGGCAAAAGAGAGTATAGTTGTATAAAATACAGTTTGAATGTCCATCCAAAGGATTCTTTTGCCCAATTTAAGGTCGGAACTATCAAAAAAAAAAAAAAAAAAAAAAAAAAAAAATAGAGAAAAATAAATGATTTGAAGTTTCTATTTGAAATTTATTTTAAAAGTTTTATGAAAAATATTGCATACCAATGACTAAGTGGGAATTTTTGTACCCAAGTCACCTGTAGCCTAGATAAGTAGACCAATTTAAGTGAAAGTATTTTTATTGGGTAGAAGATATATTATATATTATATCTGAGAATAACATCCATACATATTCCCCAGAATATCTTTCTACAAAATCTTGATTTTGAAAAATTCATAATCTTTGACCTTTTTTCTGTAATCTAAAATATGTGAATATCATGCCGGACTAATTTTTTTTTCAACCGATCTATGTCTTCTTTATTCGTTCTAAAAGAAACATGTAGGCTCCCGTGTAGTTGGGTCAAGACTTCTTCTTTTTTAGGTATTTTTCTACCCATTCGGCATTAATGGATTCAGGCCTGGATTCTCACATCACCTATATTGTGGTATATGAGAGTCTTACCAGTTTAATATTAACTTGAAACTACAAATTTGAGAAGTTCTTCATTTTTTTACTTACAAATCTTTCGACAGACAATTTCAGAAGGAAGGGATGAAATAACATTTCATCATATTGCTCGTTTTGTTTTTTTGGAGATCATGGCGCTAAGATTTGTACCGCGAGCCAAAAATTATTTTGTATTTCATACCTGAGTTATAATTTCATTAGGTGTTATAGGTTTTTAACTTTAAATAAAACTTCATTGAGTTATCATCGATAATTTGTAATTCGTTTTAAAACTGGCCATTGTATCTGAAATATAACATTCTAATATTCGCCAAGGTTTCTCTTGGTAGAGAATGTTCATGTTGCATACATCAGAGGGAATTTAATCGATGGAATAGGTTATGTAGGCTACTCGTGATGATGTGATTTGTGGTTTATTCGCATACACCTACGACGTAAAAAACTCTCACAAGAATAAGTCTAATAGGGTCAAACCACATTATCCCGATGACCAGTTTACACCATCTCCATGTGAGATGGCTGCGCTCTTAAATCGCTGGTGCAGAGTATCCTAAATGACATGAGCTGCCAGGTATGTAGCTCCATACTGTTGAAACCACAAACCATGGTAATCTAGATGATTTAAGGCGGATAAATGAATACCTAGGGTTAATAGTGATGTCTTGACCAACGTAATCCTAAAAGCAATGAATTATATGCTCTATATTCCAATGCATACATATCGGCCATTACAACCTTTCATTTAGGACCTAGTCATTGACCTAGTTTCTCACACTACTTATGTTGTGTGTGTTAATTTTATACGTAAGTGGCGGGACCTACAGTTTAAAGTCGACTCCGAACGACAGATTTTTGAGAAGCTTTTCATAGCAATTTTATTTACTCTCAGAATTTTTGCCAGAAATCTGCTGAGAGGAAATCGCCGAAGAAATACTTTTTGTCTGGCCCGGGGCTCGAACCCTGGCTTTTACGTCTAATAAGCCAACACACTACCTATTAGACCACAGCGAGTCGGAATATATTACAACTAATTTAACAGATGAAGTCGCCATGATCTGGTAGGTACTATGCCAGCTTATTAGACCTAAGGCCATCGTTTATATCCTACGTCAAACATTTCGAACAAAACAAACATGAAAAAAAATATTTCTTTGACGACTTTCCCTCAGAAGATTTCTGGCAAAAACTCTTAGATGAAATAAATTAATCATGAAAAGTTTCTTTAAAATCTGTTGTTCAAAGTCGACTATAAACTGTAGGTCCTGCCACTCATTTTTAAAAATAAAAAAACACAACGTATGTGGTGTGGGAAGCTAGATCGTAATCCTGACTGAAAGATTGTAATGATCAATCAAGCAAGTTATTTAACAAATGTATGAGAGCCCTGGTAGTCTAGTGGGTAGTGTGCTAGACTATTAGCGTGAGGGTCGTGGGTTCGATTCCCACCAGAGGCTCTGGTCTGTAACACTATGGTCAAAGTTACTCAGCTCGTATATGATTATAATATAATTTGTAATTGTATTGTAATTCCTAAACAAATAAAAAATAAATAAAACAAATGTAGCTTTGACGTGGCCGACAAAGTTCGAAAAAAAACTTGTAAGATCCTTGACTTAAGCAAGAACTCGTTTGATGCATTTCAATGTAATAATAACGACTATGGCTCGATTCCTAACAAAGTCCAGCATAAATCGGGAGAATTGGCTTTCTGTGCATCGGGCCACACTCTGTGATACGAATTCAAATATATGAGATGTTGTACAATATTCTCTTGATTTACGTTGTAGAATGTTCTTGAAAAAGGCGACGTAAATCGAATTTCGAAGAACTCATACTATCAGATGGATTTATTTTTTTTTTCCAAAGTCAGAAACTAAAATAGTTAAATTTTTATTCCAAGTGTTGAAATTTTTGAATTCCCTTGATTTTGTTTAAAAACAACAGAGGCGACGTAAATCGAATCACAACTCAAATCGAAGTTGAAGGGAACAAAAATTTTGACGACGTTAATCGAAACAACGTAAATCGAGACAACGTAAATCGAGGGATTACTGTATTTACTTTTCTGTTAAATAATCTAAGCCTAATTTTTCTCATTTAAAAATAATTTTTTTTTTTAATCGATAAATGATCGATTCAAGTATAAATAAGACCCGCAAATTCGAATGGATTCTCCTTCATAAGCATTAAGGATATACAGTGAAGCAAAAAACTCTACATACATTCACATTTTTTTTTTTTAATATTGTAAAGTAAATTAAAAGCAAAAAAAAAATTATACAACAGTTTTTAAATTGTCAATTTTTAAATTGTAAAAAAAATATTTGTAAACAAAAAAAAAAAAAAAGAGTGAACACAGTAAATAATTCATATGCAGTGAAACTCGTTTAATGTTCTTCTCAAATAAAAAATTACATTACGACAGGGTTGGTTAAAAAATTTTTTAATGCACCCTGTAAGAAGGGTGACTTTTTCTTTGTAGAAAAGAAAACACCGTAAGTATTGGAAAAATGTACACTTTTTTTAAGATTATTAGGCCGTATGTCAAATTTTTTACTATGATTTTTGATTTAATAGTTTTAAAGAGTCTAATATATTGAGGAAGGAAGTCTTTAGAATTACTATTAAAAAAAAAAAAATATTTTCTTAAAAGTATTACAAATTTTCCATAACGTTAATACTAATATTTTACTCTGTATGTAGACTTTTTCCCTTGACTGTATGTATATTTGTTTTGGACAATTTGTTTTATGTTGTTATATAGCATTTAAGTTAAACCCACTGATAAGTATATCTGACCTAAACAAAAAAAATAAAAAAGTAGAGAGTAGAAAGCCATTTTTTTTTGTTGTGGTTGTTGTTGTGGTTGTTGTTGTAATATTCTTTTAACCTATAAAAACTTGTTATTTTATTGACTTTGATGGACGTCTATTTTGAGGATATTGTAAAGACTATTTAATAAAATCAAAATGAATGTATGTCGGTATGTAAGTGAGTGAGTGAGTGAATGTGTATATTTAACTGTGTGTATGTGGGTGTATGTATGTGTGTGTGTGTGTTTTGTTGTGTATCTGGGCATGACCATACATGTTAAATCATGCATAATTGAATTATTTTTTTATTATTTTTTTTTTGCTGCTTTTTTTCGTTCATATTGTGCTTTATAAACCAATTGTATATAACTGTGTATGTATATTATAGATACATACAGCTGTGTACAAAATAATAGGAGTTGCTACCATGTAATATTTTCAAAGTTAAAAATTTTGTAAGAAATAAAATACAAAAAAGAATCTCGTAATAATTTTAATATTTACGATGAAATTCAGTCATTTCTGCGTTTGCCTTTGACTTCAGTTGATCAAAAAAATAGGAGTGCTTTAAAAGGAGTTCTTTTAAAAATAAAAATATAACAGCATAGAATTTAAAAAAAAAACAGTGAGCAGTAATTACGGAAGAATGTAGTTAAAACTTTTTCTACAGTGATTCACATAAATTTTTGTAATAGTGGGATGACAAAAGCATTCTACTAAAGAAAAGGAGAGAACTAATTAAAAATCTTCGAAAAGAAGGCAAACTTTCAAAGAAATTTGTGAAACCTTGAGTTACTCAGATCAAATGATCTCAAAAAGTTCGAAACGCGTGAGCGCAGGGGCAAAACATCAACTATCGATGACCGCCGAATTGTGCGATACAGCAAAATAAATTTTTCGGCGTCTTTAAAAAAATTCAAAAGGATCTGAATCTTGCCGTAAGTGGCCCAACTATTCCTAGGCATGCAATGGACAACAATTTATTCGCAAGAAGTCCACCAAAGGCTGCCATTGCTGACTAAAAATACAGATGGCAGCACGCTTAAAGTTTGCCGAGAAACATATCAAATATCAAGAATGATAAACTAAAGATTACGCCATTACGCACACAAAATTAAAGCTTTCAGCGCATGTTGAATTAATGACGTCACGCAAATTGTGTTTCTATTGGCTAATGATAATGTAAGTTATATTGCAGGGCTGCCAACTACTTTCAAGTAGTGCACACATTTTTCAAATGAAATGTTCATTTTCACGTATGAAAAAGACTTGGAAACCTTTAAATAGCCCAACAACGTCATCTAACTGGAAATCATGTGCAAGGCGTTAGCTGTAGTTTATCATTCTAGTCAAATATCCGAAAGAAAAATGGAGAAACATACTGTGGACCGATGAAAGCAAAATTATTTTATTTGGTTGTACTGGGTCTAGACAGTATATTAGACGTCTAACCAATACCAAATATAAAGCTCTGGATGCACAAAAGACAGTTAAACTGTGTGGTTCAAAACTAATGAAGCTTTTCATATATCAGTATTCCCAATACATCCAATAAGAGACATAATGGATAGGAACGTCTATGTCGGTATTTTGAGAGAAGTTATGTTACCATATTCCATGCCTTTAAAATGGGTATTCCAACAAGATAATGTCACGAAACATACCAGTCTATTGGCAAATGAGTGGTTTCGGGTTCCTAACCTTAATCCCATAGAAAATCTAAAATCATAATTTTCAAATGCAGAAGAACTATGGATCACAGAGCGCGGATGCATGGCATCAAATTCCTTTAAACAAATGTCAAGATCTTTTGAATCAATGCCTCGTAGATGTGCTGCAGTCATTAAAAACAAAGGTTGTTCAACCAAATACTAAAAGAGCTGCCGTATTTTAAGATGATATCAAACTTAAGTGCCTTTTGTTTAAAAATTATTAGGTTGTGCGCTAACACTACTAATATTTTCAACAATTAATTTTGAGAGTAATCTTTATTTACATGAAATAGTTTTTGTTTTCGTAGTTTTAATTTAATAATTGAATAGTACAAGATTAGAATATGAATAAGAAATAAATTTTAAGTCAAAAAAAACTTGATATTTACTTTTATATTTTTCTTCTTTTTGAGCTTAGCTTTTAAATGAAAGGCACTCCTATTATTTTGAACGCAACTGTATGTATGTACGTATAAACGATAGCTTTTTAGTTTCAAAAATTGAAATATCTATTAAAAGAAAATTGCTTGTATATGTAT
This sequence comes from Sarcophaga peregrina, assembly GCA_014635995.1. NCBI lineage: Eukaryota > Metazoa > Arthropoda > Insecta > Diptera > Sarcophagidae > Sarcophaga > Sarcophaga peregrina. The sequence goes on along the minus strand of CM025793.1, from coordinate 52,658,772 downwards.
GTACATATATACATAGATGTCATATGTTAGAGAGATATGCATGCATACAATATATTTTTCTTTTTTATAAAGATTTAAATCAATACATGATTTGCCATATGCTCTGAATAAAAAAAAAAACACATTTTAAATAAAATAAAATGTTAAGTTTTATCATCCAATGAAATAAATTGGATTAAAAATTTTGTAATTAAAAAAAAAAACATGACATACATTTAGGAGTTTAACTTGGCATTACATACATATATCTACATACAGACGTATAGTGCACATGGCTTTAATGGAGATTAAAAATATCAGCAATTGCTTTCAATAAATAACCTTTAGATACAAACATAATAATATTATTATCCTTTTTAGTAACAGAATATTATTGAAAAAGAAACATATTTCGTAACGCTTAAAAACTTGAAAAATCAAATCATAATTTTAGGCGTTTTTATTACTTAACCAGGGATTTTTAGATTAAATTTATTTTATTTTAAATTTTAATAAACTTCTAATTGTAATTGCAAATTTCTTTTTTCTTTTTCCAAGTCTAATAATCGTTATAAAATAAACTCTTTATTATACATGCTCAAATTGTTTTCATTTGAAAAAATAATTACGGTTTGTATTCATTACAATATCCGTTTCCTTTTTAAATTGTTGGGTTATTGTCAGTTTAACTCCATTCTATTTTTGTTTTTCCAAGGTATTGTGCCAAAAAAAAAACAAAAAATAAAGAGGGAAACTCTATTGTTAAACTGACAGTGTTTAACAAAACAATTGTTTAACAGAGTACAGCGAAAAAAAAAAAAAAACGAATAATAAAATAAAAATTAAAAGGGAAAAAATGGTTTTTATAAAGGCTGAATGTTTTATTTGTCAAAAAGTATTTTCCTTTTTCCATTCAAAATATTTTACCTTTTCTAGTTGAAAACTTTTCAAACACGATTAAACACATAAACCAGCAAATGTTTTAAAATAATTTTGTAAAAATGTAAGCATTACGGTGAACTTTTTTAAATACATAAGCATACTTTAAGGAGTTAAAAGAAATTTAAGGAATTTTTGGCAGCCGAAACATAATTTAAGGAAGTTAAAGTAAATTTAACGGAATCTTTATAGAAGGGGCATACTTTAAGGAGTTAAAAGAAATTTTTAAATTGGCCTGGTAATCAAGAAAGTAATGTCCTTGCTTTTTAATTTGACAAAGACTATCTGCACTATTTTAAGAAACTGTACAGCAAAACACTTTGATACTCGAGATAGTGGTCTGTTTGTCGCTTAGTGTGAGAGAGATTTTATGTACAGTTTTAAAAACTTCAACTTTTTAAATAAATAAACATACTTTAAGGAGTTAAAGAAAATTAAAATGCCCTAGTAATCGAGGTAGTAGGTAGTGTGCTTGTTTCTCAGTGTAAGGCTCGTGAGTTTGTTTTTCGTTAATCCATTTGATGAAAATTTGAAACACACGAAATAAAATACGAAAATATATTTCTTCAGTGACTCTCTCTTAATAAACTCCTACAGTAGGCTGTAGATCCCGCCACTAATCTATAATATTAATACACACAACATAACTGGCGTGAGAAGCTAGGTCGTAATCCGGGCTGAATAGTGCTAATGATCAATTTCGTATGTATGTAGAAATAAAAGTGTGTTAAAAATTTTCATTTCGATATTTCAGTTACTGTTTGCTGGGAATTCTTTTTTTTTTTTTTTGTGTACAACAAGGGTTATTATTATTAAAGTTTTGCATACTTTTTTGCGTCTGTAGCAGGGAAAGAAAAATAAAGAGTAATTTTCAGTATTAATATTAATAATTTAAAAACTTGTTTTAAAAAATAATATCCATAAAAAGGGTAGAACTCAATAAATAAGATGATAAAAAAAATAGAAGAAAAACAAAAACAAATATATTAAGCGTAGCTTAAAGCCAATGTTACTTTATTGCATTAAATTACAGTACAAAAGTATGCCTACAAAATTTGTGAAAATGAAAAATTGAAAACACATTGATAAACAGGATATACATGTGATATATAGCATAGCTTAAGGGCTGTTAAATCTTATTGTACTAAAAGTATGTTGTAATAATTAAAACACCAAAGTTTTTAGTATGGTTTTAAATTACACAAAGAGGATAAAAGAAAACATTGTCAAATTGAAACATACAGGAACTAATGTAAATAATAAACATTTTTATATGAGAAGTTATAGGCCAAACCTCAATATTCGAATTTTAATTAAATGAAATATTTGATATGCAGTATGTATATTAAATTAATTATTTTGCAATGTGTTAAAGGTTGGATATTGTAGGTAAAAGCTACCTGATAAAATTTTTCAAAAAAGAAATGATAATGACCACCCTTATTATCATATTATGGGAAAGGAGGTGCGGTGCCCTTAGCCACCATGAGATAAATTTGTTATGCCCATAAATATTTTTGTCTAATACGCAGTATGCTGGCTTATTAGACCTGCAACGAAATACGAAAATAAATTTCGTCGACCCAGCCGATTTATGGTAAAAACTCTGAGGATAAATGAAATTGCTTGGTAAAGTTTTTCAAAAATCTGTCATTCCATGTCGATTTTAAACTATAGTCCCCCAGTAATATATAAAATAACTACACACAGCATAAGATGGGGTGAGCAGCTAGATCCTTCAGTTAGGATTACAATCTAGCTTCTCACATCGTTTATGTTGTGTTTGTTCAATTTTGTACATGAGTGGGAGAAACTCCGAGCGACAGAGAAATTCTTCATGGCATTTTCTTTTTGCTAGAAATCTATAAAAAGAGGAATTCGCCTAAGAAATATTTTTTCGGCGTGCTAACCTAACCTAAAGTATGCAGTAAAACCAAACATTGCAACATAACTTCTTAAAATATGCTTTCACATTTAATACTTATATTTTGTGTAACCTTTTCCAAGTACTTGTGGCCATATTCCGTGCTCGAAAATTAATTTTCCTAATTTCTAAATGTATGTTACAATTTTACAAAATAATTTTTTAATATCATTACTTATACAATTAACATTTTGCTGGAATTCACCTTCTTCAAAGGAAATACTAACCCTTCAAGCATGCTTTCATAAGCATAAGGAAAACAAATTAAAAAGTTTTTCTTTGAAATATTGATTTTCATTTTCAAAGGAAAGATTTATTGCCTGTAAACAAATTTTACGTGTTTGAAGCTACTACAAAAGATTAGCATTTGTTTGAAAATAAGAATCTCCGTTTCGTTTTTAGGTTTAATGAACTTGAAAATTTAAATTTTTTTATTTAAAAAAGAAGAATTTGAAAACACAAATTGAAGCATATTTTAAGGAAAGTTCTGCTAACTAATCTTTATAAGCATGAGCTTGGATATGCTTCAATGTTTCATTCCTTTTTGCCAGAGCGAGTTATACAAATTATTTATCAATTAACTCCTTAAGATATGCTTCGAAATTACCAGTATCCATATGCATGCATTAACTCATTAAAATTTTGTTCGCAAATAAACTATAATTATCTCATATTATAAAGATTCAATACTAATTACACTAAATACATACTTAACATAATGAAACCAAACATAAGACTTAAATATAAATGTAGCTCTCATGTCTACCATATGTATGCAATACGATATGCAATAAAAATAAGTACAGATAAAAATAAAATAAACCATAGATGAGACTCCTTAACTTATACTTTAATTTATATGCATGCATTCGCATAGCAAATACATATAAAATATTAGATTGCATTTGCTTAAGTACTTGGCTTGTGGTGTTGAAGCATTAAAATCGTATGCTTGCTTTCCATATATTTTCTACTTATAATTTAGATATCAGATACGTATGTATAAATATAAACATTTAAATGTTATGTTTTTACATATATTTGCATATCTTGAGGAGCTAAAGTTTGGTAAATTGCTTATGGTTTGACAACATTCTTCGTCTTCTTTATGTATCCACTATACTTATGTATGTATATGTGAAATAAATACTTAGAAATGCTTTTTGCAACCACATAAACCAAATACAGATCAATTAGCATTGTATACATGTTGAAAATAGAACAAGATTAGAAAATTATTATTTTAAGCTCCTAAAAGTAGTGAAAACAAATTTTATCTGTCTTCATTAATATTATCCAAGCAGCATTTAACTAAAGACACTTAAGTTCCTTTGGGAAATTTTCTGAGAATCATTAATACGTCTATCTGCTGTTGTGTTAATTTACTTAATAACCCCTTTTACCAAAGTTTTAAGCTCTTAAAAGTATACTTTGAAAATTATAAGAAACTTTACAAACAAAACTAGTAGTTATTAAAAACGTTAATACGTATAAATTAATAAGAATTACGACAAAAAGTAAAAATAAAGACATTAAAAAGTAAACTAGACTAAATATGTACATGAGAATATTAAAATAGTCATAAAAAATGACATAAAAATATTTTATTTGTTGAATTTATTTAAGCGTGTAAGGCATAGCGGCCTATTAAATTAAGATTTTTCATTAAATTCAATATTAAAGCAAATTTAGAGGTCTAGTTAATACATAATTTGTTTTATTTTGCTTTAGCAAAAATTAGCAGCTAGGTTGTAGTCTTCGCTAAAGGTTCTAAAAGCCAATTCAATGATTAAGTATTTAACCGTGTGTTTCTCCACCTAAAATTATGTTAAAAAATACCCAAAAATCGAGTGTATTGGTCAAAATTATTATTCCATTATTATTAGTCAACTATTAGGGGGACTTTCTTTTAGCAGATTTCGGACTCTACTTAAAACTATTTTCTACTCATGTCGGAAATTATCACACACAATATAAGTTAGGGCGACTTCGCCAAACCAATTGGTCACTTAATTATCGACTTCTTTGTAGCAATCGTAGTACAATTCTGCCAATGTGTGTCGATGCAATGAAATAGGAATCGAAAAAGGCCAAGTTTGATCAGTTTTTCTGGATGTAGCGGTGTACATTTAACTTACGCCTTACTTGATGATCTTTTGGCTTCAATTCTTGCACGAGTTGGATTTTGGACACAGATCCAATTCCTGTGCTATAGTCTACAGCGGCAATAGCTTTGTCTGTACGCACTGTACGGCGATGCAAGTTATCAATAAGAATAAACGTGGTGCGAAAACGTTCCATGGTTAATCGAATTAACTGCTCTGATGGACGATTTTGTCGACGAAAAAACGGGTGTAGTGCGCGATACGATTTCCGCACAGAACCATTATTTTCGAAATAAAATTGCACTATTTGCAAGCGTTGTTCAGGCGTGAGTTTACTCACGCTGAATTGCCAAACCAAACTGAGAATAAATCCCTTGACACCCATTAGTAGCTCGAAGTACGCCACACTTTTCCGGCCGCACCAAGCACATAGCATTTTTTTACCCGGATAAACCCATTCCGATGTAGTCAGAAATTCTATCTAACATTTCTGCCATTTGTTTCTCTCACAAAGTGTCACCTCAATCCAATATTGTCCAGCCATCTAATACTGTCTTCAAACGTATTTGGATGTTTTCCACTCAATCTAACATCAAAATCGTTATCTCTGAACCCCTGAAATCATCTTCTGCTAGTTGCTTCAAAAGTAGCAAAAAATAAATGTTTTCTGCATGTTATAAGTTTGACAGATGTCATTGCCAACGTAAAAAGAAAATAAGGCCCGTTCACAATAAAGGTTTTTTATGGAGACATTTGTAGCTTGCCGCTTATTTCACACCGGTTCACACGGTATATTTGATTATTAGTTAATATGACGCCTAAAAGTATACTGTATAAATAAAAATGAAAATTTTTGATGTATTATTATAGGCAAATATTAATTTTCTAAATAATTTTGGCACCAGTAAATTGCCCATGAAAACTAAGTTATTTTAAATTTTATTTTCGTACGTGAAATTTATTGATTTTCTTAAAAAATTCACAAATAATTCCATCCATGTTTTTTGTGTTCAACGTTAGTTATTCATCAATTTGAAAAAACTTCTGAAATTAATTAACATAGAATGAAACTTAAATATTAATAAAACCGTAAATAAATTATTTCATATAAAAACTTAATTTCTGGGTACATCTTGCATACTTTAAGGGTGCCTACCGAAACTGAATTACGATTTATTTATAAATTCTTTGACAATAAATTTATTCAGACTTGTGCTTGTTCATAACATGCCAGAAATTCCGTCAAGACAAAATTTAAATCAATATTTATTCAGTAGGAAAAAAAAACAAATTTCATTGCCATACCCTCAAAACCAACAGAAAACGCTTTAAGGTTTCTTCTCTATTTATTCACTTCATATTGAAAATTTCATTTATTTAAATATTTATTTACCAAGAAAAAAACGAACAAAGATATTAAATTAAATCAATTAAATTTTGTGATTGTAAAACTCAATAAGTTGCCTGAAAGTATACTACAAAAAAAATTACAATAAAAACTTTTGTTATTATGCAAATTGGAAATGAGAAAAAATTAAAAATTCATGTTAAAAAAATACATTCTCGTTAAAACATGCGAAACAGTATTTGTACAGCTTAAAAGAAAAAAAAATTTCAAATCAATCACTTTATGATGGCATACATTTAGGGTGACACAAAATATTACAAGCACATTTCAGCGATTTTGCTAAGTAATTATTAAGGGGAGTGGGCGGGGGTAGGGGGTGTGTTCGTACAAATCATCTACTAAAATACAAAACAGATTGTTTTCCCTCTCTAGGTTTTATAAACCCTCTAAAAGTGGCACGTTACTAAGGCATTTTGTCTGTGGTGGCAGCAGTATTTCCATAATGACATACTTGAAGTAATTTAAGCTTTCATTACCAGTAAATTTATAAATACTCAGACATATTAAATATCATTTGAAATGTTATTGTCTTGTTTTTGTAACAATAAAAAAAAAAAGTAAAAGAAAATAAAACAACACAATTGTTTAAAACCACAGGGCTTTGCAGAAAATAAGAATTTATAAAAAAAATAAAAAAATGAGAAGCATACCCTAAGGAGAATAAAAATATTTTTAAATTGTTTCAACAACAGCTACAAAAACAATCACTTATATTGACAGTATTTACATTTCTTAATTCATTTCTTATTTCAATTTTTATTTTCATTTGTTGGTTTTTATTTATTTCTTTTCGTTTTTCGTCTGTCGTGTTCTGTTTGTGCACCAGACAAGAAATACAAAGTTTGCGTAATGGGCAACAAATTGATGGCACCATCATGAGCAACAATAAGGAACGTTTAACCATTGAATGGTTACAGCAATCCATTGGTGAATTACGTAAACAATTGGTAGAGTTGCAACAAATTGCCAGTAATGCGATGAGAGATGTGACAACACGCACACAAAGCTGGGAAGATTTAGCAACAATACGCAGTGATTTTCAACAACTTAAGCTCGAATTAGCCGCACTCAAAGAACGTCAACAACAAAGTGACGTCTATATACAGGAATTACGTGAGGAGAGCGAACAGCAAGAGCAAGAATTTCAACATTTTGTAATACAAAATAAACAAATCACAACTGACAGACAACAGCAACGTCAGCAACAACAGCATCATCATCCGGATAGCAAAGCTTTGGTGGATACAGTCAATTTAAGTAGCAGCTCAAGTGAAAGTTTAGATGAAGATATCAAAGCAGATGTAAAAGAGGTAAGTTTGTATTGTATGGATTTAAATTGTAGCATATAGGAAAATATACCCAATGTCTTCATGGCAGTATTAAAGCCATTTTATAAAATGTCTTATGCGTCTCATGATATTTACAAAATTATAACATTTCTTTAAACATATTAAACATGCTTTAAAATAGGCTTTATATTGTTAAATTACATTATGCCTGAAAATAGGCTTTAACGTTAAAATATTAAAAGTATAATAAGCCATTAAATATGCAAATTTAAAAAAGGTTCGTATTATTCGGTTTTATGCGAAAAGACTACAAAGCTCCTAAGACCATGACTATTATGATATTAAAACTAATAACCATAATATAATATTTAAAGATCGTACATTTATTTTTTCCTATTATTATTTCGTATTGTATTGTATATGAACATTGCTATAGCCCCTCAAAGTATGCTTAACCTATATATAGGTTTTTATTTAATTCACTTGTGTTAAGCTAAATACAAATATATTTTCTGAATATTTGAAAAATATTCAAATGAAGTTGTATATACAAACATACAATAAAAAAAAATTATTTGCCATGTATCTACATAAAGCACAACTTGTGCAGAAATATTATTAAATTAAAACAAATAACATTTATATTTATTGTTTTATAAAAATTGTATTATTGTTAAGATTATTTTTTTTTCTAAAGCCTAAATGTAGGCTTTGTGATAATTTATCACCTAACAGTATGCTGCAAACAAATTGCATTTTTTTCTAATCCTGTTTCTTCAAATTAAGAAAACAAATGCATTCAATAGAAAAAGTGTGTCATAAAAGTATTTTAATAAAACAAAATTTTCTCATATCGTATGTGCCTATTTATATGCTTTAAATATTTTTTTTAAAGACAACTTAACTGGCCTATTTTCATTGCAGCATGAATCAACATAATTGAAATTCAACTACTCTGATTCATTCGTACTCGCTACAACATTGATTTGTAACTATAAGTAGCAACTCACAACATTCGAAATATGTTTGATTCATACGCCTACTTATTCAGATTCATAAATATTGAAACTACTTCAAATACTTATAAGTGATTCGAGTGATTCGAATCATTCAATCTTCACCCAATCTTCTTGTGAGTATTGCAGTGCTCGTTCGCGAATCATTTTGTGATGCGTGTAAGTGTTAAGTAGATACAAGTTGAAGTCAATAACATTATGCGTATTGTTAAGTATGAATACCATAAGTACTTCCAACTTTGAGTATGAGTAGTCCGAGTATGATATCAAAATAAGCACGAATGCGTATAGGTATCTGAAATTATAAGTACGACTCGAATCTACGTATTGTTTTAATACTTATTTCTGATCTCAGGTTACTATCGTGTTCAATTCAAATAATGAAGTTGAATAGTCCACTGCTATTAATAAGTAAATCCACCATGTCTTGTACACGTCTTATATGTCATTTTCTGTTGGATGTTTGTAAGTGATATAAACGTATGGAGATCAGATGATATGAGATATTACTTGTACTAACTTCAGACACCGAGACATTTAATGCTGCAAGCATAGCAAAGAATTTTCATGCTCACAATATTTAGAGCTTTTGCCTTTACAATATTTCCGGGAATCATCAGTATTCGGCGTAGTTTATTAAGTAGTTTGTTGGCGTGAGGTCATAGTTGAAAACGCAGGTCAAACATCTTTAATAAAGGCGAAGTATGACAGAATATTTCTTTGGCGACCGTTTCTCTGCAGATTTCTGGCAAAAACTCAGAGAGTAAATAAAATTGCCATAAAAAATTTCTTAAAAATCGGTCGCTCGGAGTCAACACTCAACTGTAGAAGCCGTAACTTATAGATAAAATTAGCACACTCGATAATCCTGATTAAATGGTTGTAATTACATGAATGTAATATTAAATCAAGCCGGTAAATACAACATCGTTTGGATATTAATATAACGAATATTTTATTCATCTGAAGTCCTTCCTTTCTTTTAATTTTCGAAACGAAATAGGACCTTGTGGTACGCCTTAATGCAGCACTAACACTTGCTTCTTCCTTCTGGTTCGCAGGGAATTCAGTCCTTTTTCGAATGGTACTTTAAAAATAGGGTAGTCCTATATCTATCTATATATATAAAAATGAATGTGTGTTTATTTGTTTGTGGGTTTGTTTGAAGTCTATAGACGGCTGGACCGATTTTCTTGAAATTTTAGCTGTGATTTCCTGTATGTCTGGAAGGAACTATAGGCTATATTTTATTATTTTAAAATTTCAAGTAGGCGTGGTGCCACACCCACATACCCAATAAATATTTAATATCGAATATCTCATAAACAGCGTATATATGAACAAAATAGGCGCATTGGCTATAGTGGGCGTGTCACCTCCCATAGTCTATATATATAAAAATTAATGCTTGTTTGTATGTACCTTATAGAATCGTAAACTATGCATTTGATCATGTTATGATCTTTAGAAAATTTATTGCGCATAAGCCGGGGTATGATTCTAAGTTGGTATGACCAATATCCGATAAGTGACGCTACTGAAAATTGGTTCAAATTAATTAAATCTTAAACTGTGCATTTGATAATGTTATGATCTTTAGCAAAGTTGTTACGTATGAGTCGACGGAAATTGTTGCGATTAATTTCCAATGAATGGTGTCACTAAAAATTATTCAAAATGAATGACAAGCAACTGATCGACCTACACACCAAGCACGGAAGAAAAGAGCATTACGAGTCTCAGAATCAGACGAGCACTGTGACGGGGAAATGTTCGAGAATATACTGCTGAGACCCGCTCGCATGAACCACTTGAACAACAAGAAGTGAGTTTAGAAACTGATCGAATGCGTACTACTCAGGCCCGTTCATCTGAATCATCAGGACAAAATGGACATTTATGTAATGCCTTTCCTTCAAATTTATTTTAGTTGGGAGCGCAGCAATACGTGCAGGGTACAGCTAGTAATATAAATAAAAGAAAATTTAAAAAAAAAGAAGTCAACAACAGCACAAGAAGAGCAATTGCTTCTATTGTCGAATAATTTGAGTTTATAGTTCTTTAACTTTCATTAGTCGTGTGTCTTATGTAGGGCATAACAACAAAGTTACTGTAGCTAACAGAGGGTTCATGACATTTGGTAACATATTGTGAATGCCTTCAAATGAAAACTCAAACATACAGACATACGTACATACTACGTATACATTTTGTACATTTTGATTTTCAAAATAATATCACAGTGAACTCTGACTGTTAGGGGTGATTGGAGCCGATATACGAGTGTATATGTATGTTTAGATACTGTACTACAATACAATAACAACAAAATAAAATATCTACTTCATGACACGTTTACAAGCATGAAATATTAGCTTGTCACATTTATAAATAGTATAAATTTTATTAAACTGGCTGTCATATAAACACATACAACCCGGGCTTATGAATTTACCAAACTTTTTATAACAAATTCTTAAAAACATCAAAATAGATTTCAATTTTGTGGGTGCTGGGAGGTGGAAGGGGGTGGTACACAAACGGATGTGAAACTAAGTTAATATAATAAAAATATTGGCTTTAAATAAAATATTGGGGTGGAATAAATATTTGTATATGAAAACAAAAAATAAAATTTATTTTTTTTTATTTTACCACCCTACCCCACGGCTACGTTTTCTGGATTTGATTTGTTTATGCTCGAATGTGTTGCTTCATAACACAAGACACACGTAAAATCCAAATGTTTTCATAACTTGTTTTCCATTGGCATGCACTGTATGTTGTTGTATTTTATTTTTGCTTTGCTTTCAGTTGCTCGTTACGTTTTCAATAAAGTTCTTAACATACATTTTTCAATCGAATTTTTGTTGCATACTTTTAGAATGAATAGAAAAAGGAGAAGAACGAAAAATTAAGTTACATTTGCAAAGAGTGTAAGAATATTTCTGTCATACAATTGCTTAATGAAAATATAAGTTTTCCTCTGAAATCTTTCTTTGTGTGAATGCAATGCACATAACAGGATTTTGTAATAAACAAGCAAATAAAGAACTTTACTTTTGTACCATTGCATATTTTCAGGATTTGAAAAAAAAACAAAAATAATAATAATAAGAATTCTGTTCATCATATGATGATTTTATTTCCAAGTATAAAAGATATTATATTGCAAAATATTTCTTTAAATCGATATTTTCCATCTTTGAAATGAATAATTGCAATGATTATTTATTATTGTAGCATACTTTTAGTCGTCATTGATATGGCCGAGCCAGCGCAGCTGCTGGATATTAATACGCTGTACAACGTCCATGTCGTTTGAGGAGCTCATACAGTTCACTGTTGAATCGGATGCGAAAATCATCGCCTACTCGCACTGGACCGAAAATCTTACGTAGGACTTTTCTCTCGAATACTATCACGGCAGCTGCATCAGTTCTTAATAGTGTCCATGCTTCTGCGCCAAAAAGAAGCACGGGTAGGATGAACGTCTTGTAGACTATTAGTTTCGTCTTACGAGAAAGATCTCTGCTACTTAATTGCCTATTGCAACCAAAGTAGCACCTATTGGCAAGAGTAATACCGTGTTTGATCTCCAGACCGACATCATTTTCGGTAGTAACAGCGGAGCCAAGATAAATTAATTCCTTGACTGTATCAAAAGTATAGTTATCGGTCATAATTTGAGAATCGATGCGCGCACGGATGCACTCCCGCCTTTCGCAGAACACTCTCCATGATGAAGTTGAAGAGTTCGCATGATAAGGAATCACCTTTTCTGAAACCTCGCACGGGAAAAACACGATAATGCTGGAGAAATGTCTGTAGCTAATTTGGATAAATTGCGTAATGCTAACGGCTGTATTACCACTTCAGATCTATGTTTGAAAATGCATAAAACAATGCAACAACATGCGGCTGGTTTTCGAGATGGTCCTGTACTTAAACAAGGCCTTGAGAGAAAGTGTGATATCTACAAGCAATTTAAGGATACTAAAGTTGTCGATAAATCTATGATTTGGAATTCTGATTTAGTAGAAACTTTGGAATTACAAAATCTTTTAGCAAACGCTAGAATGGCTATAGTTGCTGCTGAAAAAGTTGCTGCGTAAAGAGTCACGAGGTAATCATGCTCGTGAGAAGACACGCATGATTACTTTGAAAACGCGTTGCGTGTTAAGAAAACAATCGTTATAAAGATCTGACAAAGAATTGTTAGTGTTTACGCAGAAGAATGTAAAGAAGAATTTCAAACAAGGCAAATTGTTGTCGTTTGCATCAAGTTGTTAACAGTGGCGCACAAAAATATGCGAACAATAAATTTAATTAAAACTTAATGTAAATTTGTTTATTTTTGCAATCTACAAGCTCATATCTCAATTCTTTTGAGATGGATTGGACAGTTTGGTTTCATGTGAATTGGTACCCATTCATCCAGAAATTAGCTTTAATGTTGAAGATGATTTTTCGATGATAATTATTAGCTGTTCTAATTGTTCCAGAGCCCATTCATCGAACACATGTCGTTGGCAAAACAGTATTCCCTTGATTTACGTCGTAGAATATTTCCGAAAAAGGCGATGTAAATCGAATTTCAAAGAACTCATACTAAATTTTTATTATATGCATTGAATTTCTTTTAAAAGGAAAGTCCCCAGATTTTGTTTATAAACAACAGAGGCGACATAAATCGAATGACGACGCAAATCGAAGTTTAAGGGAACAAAATTTTTGACAAAATTTTTTTACTGTAGTCGTCCAAGGTGATTTGGTAACTCAAAGTGAATAAATGACCGTTGTTTGATGTCATAATTCGCCAGTTCTGGAGATCTTAATTTAAAAGATTTTATTTTGATTCGTAACTATATGGTGAATTACACTTCATTATGCTTGTGTGTAATGTAAAATTTCCTATTTAATATTATATTCTAAGGAATTCTATTGAATTGCATTCTAACAAATAATTCGAATTGAAGAAGAAATATTTACTTCGTCTTTTTTTGCATGAATTTCATTTCAATTTATTTTAACAGAAAGAAAATATGAAAAAAAAAATTCCATAATTTTTTGCATTACTTCTTACCCCCCCCAAAAAAAAATTGATGTTTTGAGAAATTTTTTTTTTTTTTAAATTTTTATTTTAATTAAAAATTGTGTTCATCAAAGGCCTGTTGTGTTGTTGTCATTTCTCTAGAACAATAATCAATATTAAAAACAATTTACTTTTTTCTGTAATTATTAAACTTTTTTTGTGTAACTTGTTTGACGTGCATTGAATTTATTTTTAATGTTTTTTTGTTTGATGTCAGGAACAATTATTAAATTTGACCACAATAAAGGAACACGTCACAAACATGTCAGAAATTCTAAAGTTTAACTTTAACGTTAGCTTGTAAATGTATTTGTTTACTTCTGTTTACAGTTAGAGTAGAAGCAAGTAAAATGGGTTTAAAACGTGAAATGTTCGGCATTCTTTGGAGGAACCCTTTTGGATCTTAATACGTGTATGAAAGGGAAGTGTAAACAATCTTCATTCTTATTTCCTCGTTAATATACAAAAAAAAAATTATAAACTCTGGAAATTAATTAAATTAATATGAAGAATTAAAATAAAATTTCCTTGAATGTTTCAACGAATGACTTTCTAAAATTTCATTGCTATTCAATTCGTTTTAAGAAATTGAAAAAAGATCAAAATTAGTTTGGAGTTATCAGTGAAGTTTCATATTTTTTTTTCAATTAAATTTAAAAAAATTTATTTGCTAAATAATACAAGCGATTATATGTACAGAGTGGCTGATATGTATTGCAACCAACTTCAGGTTGTTACCATTTGTAAACTGCTCGTCTGACAGCTGACAGACGTATTTCAGTGACAATTCATTTTATTATTTACAAAGCTTAGAAAAGCATTTTGATCTATTGCATTCAGAAAAAAAGTTATTCGTGATGGAATTCAAGCGTGATATTTGGCTGGAAAACCACAGGTGGCTATCGTTATAGCCCTCCAGCATTTAAATGTGAATAAATTTTTTGTTTCTCGTATCATTGCTCGTTACCGTGATACTGGCAGTGCTGCACCGAGTCTTAAAAGTGGACGAAAAAAGCGATAACTAAACCGAAAATTATCCGAAAAGGAAGGGAAGATTTGATCGAAATCCACGACGCAGTGGTAGAAAAATTGCTCGCGAGCTGAACATATCTCTCGATAATGAATGCAATACATATTGTAAAATGAGCTGGACTAAAGCCATTGAAGTTCCACAAAAAGTGCAATAGCTCACCGATGTACAAAAAAAGTTAGACTAGATAGAGCCAAGGAGTTACTTAGCTTGCACGAAAGCGGCCAGTTACCGAATTTGGTTTTCTCCGATGAAAAGCCACTCTAAATTGAGCAGTTTGTGAATAAACAAAATGAACGGGTTTACTTACGAAAGCGGTCAATTGAAAATTTACAGAACTCAAGGGCCGCTGATGGTAATGGTGTGGGCCGCTGTAACGGTCGCTGGTCGCTCCCCGCTCGTATTCATTGACCGTGGGGTCAAAACAAGGGTCAAAGAAAGTATTGAAGCCCTGAGCAGACAAACATTTCGGCCGCAGACCATGGACATTCCAACAGGACTCAGCACCACCGCACTTAACACGTGTCAACCAAGAACGGCATAAAAAGGAGGGTCCTCGCTTCATTTCTACCGCACAATGGCCACCAAAATCTCCGGATCTCAATCCGTTTGACTTTTGCGTCTGGGGCATTTTGTACAGTAAGGTTCTCACTAAAAAATACCAAAGTGTCGATCTTCTCAAGACGGTGTTTCGCCAGCAATGGGCCAAAATACCGCAGAGCCACTTTCGTGCAGCCTATGATTGCTTTGTCGGCGGTTTGAAGGCTATAATTCATACCAATGGTAGGCCAAATCGAACAAATCTAAACCGATTCTGATTTCAAACTTTTTTTGGTTTTGAATAACAAAATTTTAAAAATGTAGCGCTTTACTTGGTTGTATTATGTATCAGCCACCTTATATAGGTCTTCAGATGATTAACACAACAAACATTTTGTTTAAATAAGTTTCGTTAATTTTGTACAGCAGCAGAGAATATTAAACTGTCTGAACATTTCTGTACAATAACGTTTTAAAAGTCATTACAAGGAAAATGTTTTCAAATTTCATCTACTTCAAGAATATTGCGATGTTCATAGAATATTTGTTTTATTTTACGAACACTATAATTGCCGTAGACTAGTCGGTGGTAGGTTGACTTATTAGACGTGAGGTCACGGTTCAAACACCGAGCTTGACATCACTAAACAGAACGAAATATGGGAAAATATTTCTTCGACGACTTTCCCTAAGCATCTTGTGAAGAAATAAAGTGCCATGAAAAGACTTTTAAGAAATCTGTCGTTCAGAAGCAATTTTTAAATGTAGATTCCACCACTCTTGCATAAAATTAACACAAACAACATTAGTGCTATAAGAAACTAGGTCGTAATCCTGACTAAAGTGTTGTAATGACCAATTATGCTATGATGTGTGTAATCGGCCTAGTGATGAGCAATCTATTCAATCAAGTGTTGATCGTTTTCATAATAATTTTCTTCTTTTTGATTTGAGACCATCAAGAAGGCAAAGCCAAAATTTCTTTTTTTTTTTTTGAGTAAATTTGCTTCTGGGCAGTGAAATCTTAAATAATATGACGTAATGTCGAAATGCTTTTCGGCTACGTGGAAAATTTTTCATAAACATCTTGTCTAACGTGCCTACGAAATGCAGGTTGTACTAGAATTCAATTGATCATCGTATGCTTTGCGAAAACCTGGTGAAAATGAAAGTTTTTGTCGAAGGATTGCGTTTAACTCATCTGGTTAAGTTGAGTAATCAAAATTTAAGTGTTGGAATGAATATAATGCTTAAGCAGCCAACAATAAGCTCCTGCTATAATGAGTACCAAGAGCTCTTCGAATTTTTATTTCAGAAATTAATCAGATAATCACCTACAACAAAATGGGTCACCTTGCCATGCAGCAGGCTTAACAATCGATTTGTTGCCCTTAAATCTATTTGTTGTTAACATGCCGTTTAAGGCAAAATAATTTATTTTTAAATAGCCAGCAGAGATACTTTAAACAAACTCTATCAGAAGCAAGACGACTGCTTATTCTATCCTAGCTTTAGAAGTCACCGTGGTCTAGTAGGTAGATGAGAGCACCTGGTTCCAACATAAAATGAAATATTTAAAACTATTCCTTTCAGTGATTTTTTCTCAGCAGTATTCGGGCAAAAGTCCTGAGAGTAAAAAAAATAATCATGAAGAGATTCTCATAAATCTGTCGTTCGGAATCGATTTTAAACTATAGGAATCGATTTTAAACATGAATAAAATTGATACATACGATAACGGATGTTGTGAGAAGCTAGGTTGTAATATTGATCTAAGGGTTGTAAGATATTGTTTGTAACTAACTTAACTGTGGCTTAACTGTCCCACAACAAAGTTGAGTTTAAAGCTACACAAACATTAAATATTCTAAGGTTGGTTCGTCTGAATAATTGTGAGTTTCTCCGTTCTTTTCTAGTCTTTTATTTGCGTTTATTTTTATGGTGCAATTTGTTGTCACTGTAGGGACAAGATACTAGATGGTAATCACATACTCGACCAGTTAGCCTTATAGCTTGATGCTATCGGCTTTGGTTTTCTTTCATCTCAAGTTCACACTGCGCGCTTTTCTTCTCAAGCACTCGTACATGTTGCGGATTTTATACGAGAGTAGACAAATGTAATCCCTATAATTTAAAGCCTTGACTTGACGTGAGAGACTCTACACAATTCCCCTTTGAATAGAATTTGCACATGCTACTATGCAACACAAAGGTAAACCGACAGGAGAACTTGCACGTTTTACGGTAGCCCTCGGCGTCACTTCAAGGTTAAGTTAGGTTAGAAAATGAAACTCTTGCTTTTGATTTATTGGCGAAAGAAATGTCTTTGATACCCAAAACTATGGCAAGACTTGAGGCCAAACTCAGTTTATTTCACAAAAATTTATGAAACTCCATATGAAATGTTTACTGGGTTACCAACCAACATGTAAAAAAAACGAAGGCTGTCAAAGAAGCATTTGCAAAAATAAATTAAGTTTCGCATATAAAAAGGAGAAATAAAAACAAATTAAAACTGAAACCAAAACAGATGTTTAATAAAGTGGCTTGACCAAAAGATAAATTGGTAACACTGCTGAAAATAAAGTCCAAACGTACTCATACATACGCTTTTATAATAATTTATTGCCAATAACGGGAAAAAAAGGGGAACCGTTAAATAAAAAAGAGGTCAGCTGTTAAAAATTAAAAAAACAAACCACTTTTGGTTTTTAGTTTCTCACGTTAAATTGGAGAACAAAACGAAATTAAAAACACAGTTTCACTGGAGATAAGAAAGAGGGGGAAAAACCTAAAAAGGGAGATCCCAATAAAGGATTAATTTCATTATTGGTAGGCCATAAAGCAGCCGCTTGAATTAAAAGTTTTTGCAAATAATTTTCATTTCATAAAATTAATGAATATCATTGGCGTTAATGAGTTTTTTAATAAAACCCTAGAGTATGACAATATTCCATTACATAGAAGGAATTAATAATGCGTGAGCGCCATATTTCCCATGCATATTTATGATGGACGGTGGCTTTAAGCCATAAAATAAACTCATTTGGTTTTATTGTTATTAATTAAAAAAAAAAAAAGTAATTTAAAGTAAAAATAATACGATTTTATAAATTTAATAATTATTACATAAACATTTTGAAAATTTAATGATTAAAATTTTTAGCATACATTTAGGTTACTCTACATATAGTTCAAATAATATTTTTGCAATAAATTAAAACCAAATCCCAAGAGTTTAATATTCTTAAGCAACAACCTTTACCGAACTTTAACAAAAAAAAAAAAAAAAAAAAAACAAGAAAAATAAAAAACCAGTTTTTTTTGCTTGGCTGTATCACCTGAAAGTATACCATATTATTTTTGTGTAAATTATTTAAAATGATAACCCCCATACAAAATATCGAACCCATTAGAAAAGCTTTTAATAGTTTTGAAAACATTTTTAAACGAGTTTATCACCTTTGCTGTCATTTCAGGCTATAAATTTTTAAAATAATATCATACGGCTTTGCATTAAAGGATTAAAACGGAATATTGTCGTGTTATGTGAGACAAAATTAAATGTGCCACCTGGTATCCGTTATTAAATGAAGTATAAAAAACTTAATTTAATAACTACTGCTGCTGACATTTTATTATTTTCATTTAGAAAGTCTTTAAAAATGTTGTAGACGGTACTTATGCGGTAAATTAAACAATGTTAAAGCGCCTTAAATTATGCGTTTTATGCAGCTTGGTTAATATTAAGCCTTAAAATATGCTTTGAAATTTAATTAAGTAAACAGAAAACTTGAAAGTTTCGAAACAATTTTAAATTTTTTTTATAACTTTTCTATACTTTGTAAATGACTTGAAGTTGAATATTGTAAGCAGCAGCTTATGCATGTAAAATGAATGATTTTATAGTTATATACAGATGGCGCTATAGGAAGAGACATTTGGTGAACAATTAATTTACAGTCCATTGGCCGCCATTGTGAGCTTAGAAACTATCAAGGAAGAAGTGTCTTTACAAAAAAAATATTTTCTTTGTTATCCTTTGCCTTTTTAATGTTATTTTCAAATCATAGTTAATTGTTGTCCTTCTTCGAAGTCCATTACATTTCATTATTTAGGAAATAGGTTTCTGTAGCTTGTTAAAAATTCCTTAACGTCATGAATTAAAATATTTTTACAGGGACTCCTAGTGAGTTTTTTTTCAACAATTCCTATTTTTTAAATTAAAATAAAATGTTCCGAACTTAAGATCAGACAATAAAACGTCATACATACATAATTCGTAATTACAATCCTTCAGTCAGGATTACTGACCTCGTTTCTGACACCACTTAAGTTGCGTGTGTTAATTTTATACAAAAGTGGCGGGACCTACCTTCTTTAAACTAAAGTCGACTCCGAACGACAAATTTTTGAGAAACTATTAAAGGGAATTTTATTTACTCTCATACTTTTTGCCAGAAATCTGCTGAGAAGACAACGCCGAAAAAATACTTCTTGTATTTTCTTTTGATGTCTGGCCTGGGACTCAAACCCTGGCTTTACGTCTTATTAGCCAGCACACTACCTACTAGACCACGGCGACTTCAAAATAATAAAACGTCATTAGGAACAAATATTTCTTCATCGACTCCTTCTCAGCAGATCTCTGGCTTAAATTCTGACAGTCAATAAAATTGCAGTGAAGCATTTTTCAAAAGTCTATCGTTAAGAGTCGACTTTAAACTATAGGTCCCTGCCACTCGTGTATAAAATTTGCACATAGCCTTCACATGAGATGACCACGTGGGACAGTTAATGCCGTTGATAACCACGTGTCGTTGATATTTAAATCAGTCAACTCAAGAATGATTAACTAAAGATTACGCCATCACGCACACAAAATTAAAACTTTCTGCGCATGGTGAATCAATGACGTCACGAAAATTGTTTTCATTGTTGTCCTATTGGCTAATGGTAATGTAAGTTATATTGCTGCCAACTATTTTCGCATAGTGCATACAGTTTTCAGAAGAAATGTTCATTTTCACATATAAAACAGGCTTGGAAACCTTGAAAATAGCCCAGCAACGTCATCTATCGGAAAATCATGCGCAAGGCGTAATCTTTAGTTTATCATTTTTGAGTCAACTCAAGCCAAAAGAATTTAGAAATTATCAACATCTGATACACGCCGTTACTTGTGGTTGCCTCGCATACGTCATTCTCAATGAAGTCACCAGCCCTAAATTCAAACCAAGAAGTAACTTTTTCGGAATAAATTGGAAGCTCCTCGATCTTATGTAGGTTTCTACAGTTTGAAAGTGAACAATGATTTCTATGTTCTCGTAAATATTCATTCAGAAAAGGTGTTCCATCGCTGATTTTTCATACAGCAAATACACCGGGCTAAATGTAGGTAAATAAATTACAATTAATTTGGCAGAGCAGACCGTTATCAATTGTCAATTGCCTTTATAAGTATAATCACAGACTTTTGATTCCAAGTTAAATACGCTTACAGGCAGGCCTAATAAAAGTAGAATCGTTTAATGAAATCAATAGGGCATTATTGGTAGGAGCCGATGAGGCATTCCGATTTTATAAAATCAAGTAGACTTTAGTCATAATTTATGTTTATAATAATATTCCTGAAACCCTTTTCCACTATAACTTCAGCCGTTAAGTATACTGCAGTATTTTTTTAGAATGTTTCCTTTATTTTTAACTGGCATTTTGTCATTCTCGCTTAGTTGGCATACTTAAAGGGCTTGAATTCTACAAAAAAAAAATACCTTTTTCCCTAAACATAGTTAGCATATTCTTAGGAAAAAAAGGAGAAAAACGGAAGAACTATAAGTTTAGACCATAAATTCCTGACACATACAATATACTTAAAATAAATACCGGTCAGGATGAAAAGGGTTCATAAAAAATGCAACACATATTCAAATACAATAACTACTCAATTTTAAAGAATCAAAAAAGTGAGTATAATGTTAACCTTTTTGCCTTATGCTAACAATAGAAAACGTTTTACGGCAAAACACGGTTAAAACATATTTTAAGGCTTCCGATTTAATCGGTGTGATAAAAATTTAAAGCATATGCTATTTTGTGTAGGGTAAAATAAAATAATGTTTTGCATACTTTTAGGCATCCTTTGTAGTGTTTACAAATATTTAATACACAATATTTTTATATAACATTTATAGCCATAAAACAGCATTTACTGGTAATAAATTCTAGTGAATAGAAAAGAGCAAACGAGCCATTAACAAAACTTTTATAACATATCCTCTGTGCTTGTTTTGTTGTGTTGTTACTGTTTTTTTTTTTTTTTTTTGTGATTTTGTTGAATGGAGCATAACTTAAGGAGCCGTTTTATTTAATATGTTTTATATTTAAGAGTTTCTATGTTCCTATGTAATCTCTAGAGATTAATATTTTATTTATTTTTTGTTGTTGTCATTTTCTGTGTGTTGTTTTGTTAAGCAATGCCGATAATGTTTTGGAAATGAATACTTTAATGAACAGATTATATAAGAAGTCTTTTATTAAATATACGCCAAAGGCTAATTATTTAATACGTAAAGTTTGTTGGCTTGTAGAAATTAATTGCGTAAATTGGCTTTCACAAAAGATTAACCAACATTATCGGTTTCATTGGCCATGGAATGAGTTAATGGTAGTTTTCTTTCTTTCTTTCTTTCTGAGAATCGAATAAAGCCATGTGTTATGTTTCAATAAGTAATCATTAAATATTTATAAATAAATAAAAAATAGATTTTTACTTAATTTACATTTAACCTGAAACACTTTATGGAACATGGAAATTCCATTTGTTTTATTTGTTTCAATAATTTTACCCTTTCTGGTGTCTACTTTAAGGCAAAAACCTTTTTTAAAACTTAAATTATGTTTCTTTGGTTCTGGTGTAAATTGTGTTCATCTTTTTTTTTTCAACCTCTTTCATAACAAGTGCTTTATTGCCTAAAAATAAAAAAAAAAAATAAAGAAGAAGACCAAAAGATACTCTCCGAAAAAAGGTAACAATATGAAAAAGATTTCCTCCCTATAATTATGCAATAAAAACCAAACGTTTCCTGGTTCTTTTTCACTGCTGTTACACACAGCACTATACAATTCAACGAAAAGAAAGCAAAATATGTTGAGGGTTTCCTTTATGAAACGAAAATCATGTAATTTTACAAAGAGTCTGAACTGGACTGTACTTTAAGGGGGCAGGGATGCCATATATAACAAATCGCTTTGGGAATTTTACAAATAAAATTCAGAAAACAAATGTCGTTGTAAATATATTCTTTTTTATGATCATGATTATTATTACGATTATTATTTTTCATAAGTACGGTAACGCAACGCAACGCAACGCAACACAACGCTGCGTTATAAGGCTTTAATGTGTAAATTGTATGATAATTTTGAAACAAAAAGAAAACAAAAAAATACCAGAAAAGTAAATATTTTTGAAGATAAATAAAAATCCAATGAAATATAAGAAAATAGCAAAGCAAACGGAACAAACAATAAAGTTTACAGTCTAAGCAAGCAGCTTTAAAATTTCTCTTTAAGGCAAACGCCATCAGGCTTAGATAATAACGTGGAGAAAGTACACAAGGTGGTAGGCCATTTTTTTTTTTATGATTTATATCAAGCATTTGCACATTAACTTTGGCAAATGAAACACATTTTTGTTAACACAAAACAAAAAAAAAAAAACATTAGAACAAAATAATGAATGAACATAAAGATAGAGTATTTTCATATAAATTATTTGTATATAAGCCAGTAAGCGATATTCATAATGTTTTTAATACCTCCTACAGCAAAAAGAACTGGAAAACATGGCAAAAGCCATAAAAAAGAATGAAAATAAAACAGGTGTTTAGCAGTTATATTCGTTTATTAGTCATGCTAAAAAGGCTATAAAGTTAATAAAAGTAATGACACGAGTATTAAAACGCAGCTGAATTTAATGGCATACTTTTAGGTGATTAACAGAATTTTTGTATGAGAAAGCATACAACAAAAGGACATTTTAAGGTAATCAGACAAGTAAATGTTCATTTTGTTATTAAATTAAATGGTTTCTGTTTTAAAACATATTTTTTTATGTTTTTTTAAATAAAATGTTGCCTAGTTTTAGGCATATACAAGCCATATTGCCTCTATTATTAACGATAACACTTTTATTCAAGAATTTTATTCATTTTTCTTTGAGTTCTTATATTTCTGGCATTTTATAGCCCTTGTTAACCTCAATAATGTGATTTGAATTGTTATTAGAATTTTGAAATGAAATACATATGCATACATACTTGTTTGCTCATGTGCAATTTAAAACGTCACTTTATGTAGCATGCCTTTAGGCTTTCAATTTCAACACAAATATTAATGCCAGTGACATACGACCCCAATAACATATGCACACACAAGATTTTTGCATAATCAAATGGCAAATAAATTTGCGTTCTTTGCTCTCATAAAAACCCAATTTATGGCGTATTTAAAATGTGAGAAAATGAAGGAAAATAAACAAATATAACCCACATACAAATAAAAGTTAATAAACTCACACACACACACACACACACATACGTACATAGTCGAATACACACAATTAAATACACTTGTACATGAAGTTTTATTCTTTTGCTAACAATCGCTCTCATCAACATACTCTACTGATTTATTTCCTCTGATAAAATAAGTAAACAAATGCAACAGCAACAGCAGCAGCAACACAAACAACAACAACAACAATATCATATATTTATAATGTAAAAAAGAGAAAACAGGAAACCGAAACAATAACAAAATTGTAAATGTAAATGCGAATACGAATGCAATAATGCTGAAATGCATAAAAACACCACACAATCCACCCATACACAGAACAGAAAAACGCCAAAACACAGTGTGATGATTCAAAATTAAAACACATAAACAACAGAGGTGGGGCACAGTGTAAATATAAAAAGAAAACAAAAATATATTACAATAACAATAAAACACCAACAACAATACTAATGAACGATCTCAATGTGTCAACGTATGACAACAGATCGTCGTAATGTACTCGTTATATGGTAAAAATGAAACAAAAGCAAATACATACAACAACACAAAAAACAAAAACTATCAATGAATGCAATGAAAATAAGAAGAACAAAAACAACAACAAAAAAAAAAAGAGAATTCAAATTAATTTCAAATAAACAACAATAATTAAATGCATGTGTGCATGTAGGTATGTTGTGCGTGTAATTGGTGAATAAAAGTCAACGAAACAAAAAACAATTTCATTCAAATGAAATCAAATTCTTTTTTTATATTTTTATTGTCTCAACAAACAAATCCCCATTGATTCACACAGACAGAAAGCTTACCGATACATACACACATTGAAACAATATTAAATAATGAACATCATCAATCTCTTGTCACAAAACAAAAAAACAAAACAAAAGTAAAAACAAAGTGAGAAAACAATAACAATATATTTACTTTGTCAAACTCACATACACATGCCTGTGTACCTACACACACACACACACAAAGTACTTGGCATGAAATACAATTGTAAACATCGTTTTAAATATTGGCTCCATTTGCTTCAAACAAAAGAATGTCTGTTCATTTCGAAAGCAAATACAGTATCGTACAAAATTAAAGTACTAGGGACTTGTAATTACGACCTAGTTTATCTTACCACTTATGTTGCGTGTGTTTTTTTGTACATAAGGAGCTGAACCTATAGTTTAAAATGGACTCTGAAATAATAGATTTTTATGATACTTTTCATGGCAATTTTTTATTTACTGTTAGAGTTTTTGCCAAAAATCTACGGAGAGGAAGTTGATATATTTTTTTTCCTATATTATCTTGATCGGGAGAATTGACCTGTGCTTTGAACCAGATTTAATAAGCTAACACCTTACTTACTGGACAACGGCGAAACGATTTAACAGCTCCAACAAAATTTTCGTTGCTACCATATATTGTCGTTGTGTAAAAGTGTACCATAGTACTGCTATCATGTAATATTTTCTACTCCAATCCTCTGTAGGATATTCCTATAATATCCCCACCATTGCCCTAATACACTGCAGGATGTTGCTTTGTATCAGCGAGGATATTTCCCTGCCAGCCATCAGGCAGATTCCAAGTATGTGTTCATTCTCATTACCACATATTCCATCGGGTGGGCCATCTATCTCCTTCTATTCTGTCTCCACAGGACGTAATGAAACGATTTACGCTTAATAGATTGGTCGGAGATTGCACAAAAATGTCAACACCGGGACTAACAGTGTCCGGTGGGGGTTTATTGCTAAAGATCTTGAAACTGGTCTCATTACTGACGCTCTAAGACGTAAACGTGGTCGTACAGTGTGTATACCCGAACATATCTGTTCCTATCTTTTTCTCTTTCCTGCGTATACTATACACTTAAAGGTTCCGATTGTTTTTGAGACGCATTTTGTAAATAATCTCCGAACATAATGGAATTTGTTGTGTCATATATTCCACCCAGACATAAAAACTATATTCAAATAAATTAACCTTAGATCATTTCAATGCATTCTCTTTATTTTTTATTGCACCTTGGCCCTATTATTCCATTAAAATTTTTTTATTCAATCCCGGCATTTTCTTTTCATGGTTTTGTTCTTCTGTATGATTTAAACAAATCTTCCAACAGAGACTTTCGAACTTGGGTAGTTGATAAGGGGCACCTTGTTAAAGACAGGCTTGACAGTGGTTGCCCATACCAACCAAGGACCATTTAAATTGCAGATAGGAAGTGCTTAATGATAGAACCGCTTTTTATAAGCAACCCAGAGATATGCAGATGACAAGGATCCCAAAAGAGAATTTTTTTAATTCTAATTTTTTTATATTAGCTTAGCTGATTCACCATTTTCATGTCAGTTTTATTCTTTACTGTAAATGAAAAAGTATTTTTTGGCTTTTGAAAGGAGAAGATATTTGTTTCGATAAATAAAATCAAAGCAAAATAAATTAAAAGGTGACAATTAATTTCAAGGTCTGTCAATTTATTCATGGATCGTGAATGGAATTGCGATTAGATGCCTAACATAGTTACCGTTGGTTTATACTAGTATGTCATTGGAAGGCCTAACCCCGACAATTTGACCATCTTATCCTTTTGATGACTTTCATGTTTGTTTACATATAACCCCTCCATTCTATAATGTATAAGTACACTTGAACGTTTTAATTTCTTATTTTAAATTCAACTCCAATAATTAAATACTGTCAAAATTGGTTAGCGAGTGTAAACTGATCAGTACAGCGGACTCTTTTTTTTTTTTTTTTGTGATACGCTCATTTGTTAAATTTGAAGTGCCATATCGAAAATGTAATGAACTGGCAGGTGAAACATAAGTGACTTTAATTTTAGGTAGAATGTTCTTCTTTAGCTTAACGTGTCACCTTATTATTGGGGTAACTCGGTAATAATGAAAAACAATCTTATCTGCACGTTAAAATCCTCCCTTTAGTTAACGGCAAGTTGTAATAATGGACCCTAAAACTAATTAGAATTCAATTAAATTTCATGTATTAGCTAAGCATTTAATTTGAATTCGAGACAATTATCCTCCTCAATTAATTTCTTACTTTTTAGATCTACTCTACTCTCTAGTGAGTCTTCATTACTCAATTTCTTTTTGTTTTCCTTTCAAAAAAAATTTGTTTTCTTACTTTACACCCTATTTGTTCACAAAATTTTCTTTTTAATTTTTGTTTCCAGACCACGTCGCCAACAGTCACTTTACTTGCTGACCACAAACGTCGTCACTGTCGTTACCAACGCCAACAGCTGCACGAGCTACAATTGTCGCAACGACAACTCAAACGTCAGTTTAATGAATTAAAATATCATCGGATTGCCGAACGTGTACGCAGCATTGAAATTGAACAACATCGCATAGCGGATGCCAATTTCAATCTGTCACGTCAAATAGCCTCACTCGATAAATTACACTCATCGATGCTGGAACTACTCGAAGATGTTGAGAATGTTCAAACAAAAGTCGATAAAAATCTACCCGAATTACGTCACGAAATTTCAAAATTGGAATTTGCCAACGCACAGCTAATGTCCGAACAGAATTTGGTGCGTGAGGAGGGTAAGAATGTGGCACGTTCACTGCAGGCAATGGCTGTCAGTGTTAGTACGTTGCAGGATGAACGTGATGGTATACGACGTATGCAAACAGGCTTTGGTGAGATGCGTACAAAAGTGGACCGTTTGCAGACAATGGTTGACGATGTACAAAGGGCGTTGCAACACCGTCAACACCGTGGCTTTGGCAATAACAATAAGGTGAGTCGTATGTAGCATAAATAAAATGAACAAGAAAGACAAAAAAAAAGTAGAAAAAGGAAATAAAAGGATTTAGTTGTTAGCATTGAAAATCCAATACAAGAAACAATTTTTCAATGTGTTTGTGAGCGCATATGTGTGAATATGTGTTTCACAGCACGAAATATTTCATCATATTTTTGCGTTATCGTTCAAAAATCTGTCACGTTTTGTCAACGCTTGCATGCACATGATTTGCTTGATAAAATAAGAAATGGAAAGAAGACGTCATTTTTTTTTTGCATATTGCAACTCTAGACTTAGCGAACTGTAAGCAGAGAATGAAATAAATGTCATAACCTAAATGTATGCTTTAAATAAATCTGTACTTTAAGTTAAAGTCAACACCTAAAAGCGGGCAATGAAATAACGATTCTCATCTTCTAAGTAAGTGCTGTTTGGTAACTAAAGTTATTTCTTATAAGATTTTTTAATTAAGCTATTAAAGTTGCATTAAAAATAAAAATAATAATATGTGACATTCCCTAAAAGTATGCTTTAAATTAAATGATTTATTTTAAAGTTAGCTCCTTAAAGCAAACATATAGTTTGAATTAATATGGCTCTCTAACCTAAAAGTATTCCTCAAGAATGAATTCCATTATTTTATTAATGATATTTAATCAAGGGCAAATTTAATCACGTAGTAAATCTGAAAATATTAACCCTGAGTAGGTATAGCTCCAAAATATGTTCTGAGATTCCTTTCATCAAAGCCCATCAATGTTTTCTCGATATGATCAAATCTGAAGATGTATTTGATTTGTATCTAAAGATCGGATCCTGACGTGACTAAATCTTTTCATTATAATCACTAATTTGAAACCGTCAATAAGAGTCACTGCTCTGCTTCGCTTAATCGAAGTTATCTTCCCACATCCATTCTTCTATTAAGATGACTCCGACTTATTCTAGGACTTTCATCATATGATCATTGTACTACCTCAACTTTAAAGTCTCTAGGCCAAGGCTGTTGTCACGACATATTTCAAGCTGCTGCTCGGTGTAAACAAGGAGAATTCCCTGGCAAGCAGATGATGTGCACCAAGGTTTTAACTTCTAAGAATATGTTCTGATGATTTCTTTTAATCATCAAAGCACCCACAATGTTTTCTTCGATACGACTCCAAATTTGAACAGGTGTATTTTGGATTTTAAGTGTCCAGTCGAAAGATCGCTTGCTAACCTCAAGTTATTCATGGACGTGACTAAAATCTGTTCTCATTATAACTACAAAATTTTGATTTTCTCAATCCCGGTCTAAGAAGACTCTCTGCCCTTGTTCGCTTCTAGCTAGATCGGTGCAAGTTAGCATACCATTTCCCTCTCTGCCAAGCTCATCTTCTTTCCCATTAGCGATGAATTCCGAAATATTCTACGACCCTGCAGACTTCCCCTGACAGTGGGTGTCATACTACATTCGACTTACTGCCAGATAGTTATGATATAAAGTCATGTTTTCTAAGTGTCTATTGACCTAGATCATATAAATACTTCGCTTGCAAAATTGTATTCTGTTCGATTAGGTTTTATGACTTTAGCTCGGATCCTAATTCTTCTAGTGAATTCTGGTGAGGAAAAAAGCTCAGCATATTTAAATGAATTTTAAAATAATTCTAATAATTAGGATCCTAATTCCCTTATATGGCAAGAAGTCGAATAATTCCTAAAGGACCATGAAACCTTCAACATTATAAATTAGGTGACATGAAAAGCTTATTATAATTAATAGCAGTGGGAAAAATGTAATTAAAAAATTTAAAGCATAATTTAAGGTTGTACGGCTTAACTGAAATCCGTAAAATAGGAAGGAGATATATAGTGGAACCGAAAACTTTTGAATTCACTCTATGATGTTAGAAAACCTTTAAAAGTAATTATAACTTTACCTTGTTTTTTCCCTCTAAATATTACATTTCTTTGCATACATTTAGGGGTTCATGAAACAGTTTGTGGGGAAAAAAGCTTAGCATATTAAAAGGGATATAAAAATAATTTAATTTAAAAATGTTTATAGCACAACATATTTTTATTTATCAATTTTAATTTCACATATTGCGTACAAGCTTTATTAAACTGCAGCTTTGTTTTTAAATTTAAATTTTTCAATTTTTCAATGAAAAACGTTCATTCATTTCGCTTTATTGCCATGTCATGTCGAGAAAGGCTATTAATTTAAAATTATTTTTCGTTTTTTCTTTTTTTTCTTTGTTGTTTCCTTGGTACCGCAATATTAGAAATCTTTACATCATCACAACGATACATCATATGCCAGTCAACAGCCACAGCAAAAGCCGCAAACCACAACAGGCATACAACAGCAACAAGAACAACAGACGCAAAATGCTGAATCTTTAGTTGCCAAATTGGAAAATGTTGAAGCACAATTTGAATCAATTATTGAGAAACTCCCTAAGGATTGTAGTGAAGTAACACCGTTAGCGTTGAATAACAACAACAACAATAACAACAATTCAAGCTCTAGTGTTGGCGGTGGACTGTATCTTATTGCACCATCAGCTGAACGTCATCCCTTGATGGCACATTGCAGTGGCGATGGCTGGACAACTGTACAAAGGCGTTACGATGGCAGTGCCGACTTCAATCGTTCGTGGGAGGATTATGCAAATGGTTTTGGTTCGCCGGCTGGTGAATTTTGGATCGGCAATGAGCAATTGCATCATTTGACATTGAACAATTGTACACGCTTAAGGGTGGTCATGCAAGACATTTACGACAATGTCTGGCTGGCCGATTATACACAATTTTACATATCGTCACGCGCCGATGGCTATCGTTTGCACATTAGCGGCTACAGTGGCAATGCCTCCGATGCGCTGGACTATCAGCAGGATATGCAGTTCTCGGCCATTGATGTTGACCGTGACATATCACAAACGCATTGTGCTGCTAACTATGAGGGTGGGTGGTGGTTCTCTCATTGTCAGCATGCAAATTTGAATGGTCGTTACAATTTGGGCCTGACATGGTTCGATGCGGCCCGTAATGAATGGATTGCTGTCAAATCATCACAAATGATGATCAAACGCCAATCGACGGCGACTTGCAACTACATACAGGAAACTCTATTAAAATCAACAGCAACTAATAATGATGCCTCAGTAACGACGACAACGACGACATCAAAGTCAACGATAACGTCGACAACAACATCGACATCGTCAACGGCGACAATAAATTCTAACAAGTCAATACCTTTAAATAACTTAAGAATAGAGCAACAAGCAAACATGGTGTAGAAAAATATTTCCCGTCTTGTCTACATTCCCTCCATAATCACAACATCGCCATCACCATCATCATCATTATCATTGTCATCGTCATCGTCATCATCCCGAGCATAGCTATCTTCATTATCACAATCATTTTCATTATCGTTGCTCTTATTCTTAAGTTATCTAAGCAGAAAGGCATAAGAAAACCGCAATATTTTTAAATTTTCATTTGAAAATCTAAAAAGGAAAGCGGAAGTAAAAGAGAAAGCGAGAAAGAGAGAGAGAGAGGAATAAAAAAAACTTGTTAGAGTTAGAACCACCAAAGCCATACCTTATTATAGTTTGGAGTACAGTACGATTGTGTATGTGTAAATTGTGAAGAGAAAAGAGCATTTAAGAGTATTTAAAAATACTTTTAAAAACAATTTATTTAAGAGCCTAAGTTTTAAGCGAGTGAGAGTGTTTCAGTGAGTGTTGGTGCTAAAACGTATACAAAATAGGAAACAGGATTTTTTTTTTGTAATTTTTTAATTTAATTTGTAATTTTAATGCTAATTTTTTAATGTTTTTGAAAAAAAAATGTATTGTTTGATCAGCTGCTACACATTTTAACGTCTTTCTGTGAAGGACTTTCTAAGTACTGAGCTCTATTAGCAATACACGACCAATAGTTTTCAATCATTGGAAATCCGTTTTCATGGACGTGGTTAAGTATGATAAACATATTGACTCAAAAGTTATTTCAAAACTTATTTAATCAAATAATATTACGATCATCTATAAAAGGGCGGAATCTTCAAGAAATCCATTCAGTATAATCCACTCAAGAGATGAACAAATTTTGTATCAAAGTGATTGAAACTAGCATATCTCGTCAATTATTCTTCTATAGTCACGATTGACTTCTCATTTATGTACTTTCATTCCTTACCTACATTCCTATATCCTCTATTTTCTTCCTCCCCTAAGGACAATGTCTAATGGGTCAATTTCGACCTACAGCTACTGTACTTGTTTTAACCGACAAGTACACGTCCTCTAACCTAACCTAACTTATGTCCTTTCATCATAAATCTGTTAAATGTGTTCGTGAAAATATTAAACTTTTATGAATTGAACAACATTCATCTAACAATGTCACTCAATAACCCTTACGCTGGCAATTCACGGTCCACTGTTTTATTTTCTTTACCATTCGCAAGAAAAATTTTGTTCTATACATAATCCTTTATACTCTACAGGGTGCAACAAAGCAAAGCGCAATATTTCTTTCAGAAATCTGCGATGAGGAAATCGCCGAAGAATTATTTTTTCATATTGCGTTTCGATGCCTGACGTGGGATACGAACCCGGGTTTTAAGTTTAATTAGCCAACACATTACCGACTAGAACACGGTGACTTTAATAATATCACAAAAGGTTATCATAATTATAAGAATCCCAATATGCAGGGTGGCTGATATATAATGCAACAAAGTAAGGCGCTATATTATTTTAATTTTTTTTTTAATTTTATTGGCCAAAAGCAAAAAATGTTGGAAATAAAATCAAATTTTAGAATTAGTTTAGATTTGTTCGGATTGGCCACCTTTGGTACCAATTATGGGCTACAAACGGATGACAACGCCATCATTTATACCCTTCTTGAGATGATCGAGACTTTGGTATTTTTTAGTGAGAAGCTTTCTTTCTAAAATGCCAAAGGCGCATAGGTCCAACGGATTGAGATCCGGAGATTTTGGTGGTCATTGTGCGGTAGAAATGCAGCGAGGAACTTTCTTTTTAAGCCAATCTTGGTTCACGCGTTCTGAGTGCGGTGGTGCTGAGACCTATTGGAACGCCCATGGTCTGCAGCCGAAATGTTTGTCTGCCCAGATCTCAATACTGTCTTATTTTGACCCCACGGTCGATGAATACGAGCGGGGAGCGACTATCGGCCATTACGGCGGCCCACACCATTACCATCGGTGGCTCTTGAGTTCTGGTGTAAATTTTCAGCTGACCTCTTTGGCAAATAAACCCGATCATTTTGTTTGTTCACAAACTGCCCAATTTGGAATGGCTTCTCATCGGAGAAAACCAAATTCGGTAACTGGCCACTTTCGTGCAAGCGAAGTAACTCTTTGGCTCTTTCCAGTCTAACTTTTTTTGTCCATTGGTGAGCTCTGGCTCTTTTTGGAACTTCAATAGTCTAAGCTCATTTTTCAATATGTATTGCATCCGTTCTTGTGAGATGTTCAGCTGACAAGCAATTTTTCTACCACTGCGGCTGTGGATTTCAATCAAATCTGGACTTTACTTTTCGGATCATTGTTAGTGTTGTTATCGTTTTTGGGCGCGATGCAACACTGTCAGTCAATGGTAAGAGAAACAAAAGATTTATTCACTTTTAAAGGCTGGAGGGCTCTAACGACAATCACCTATGGGTTTCTAGCTAAATATGAAGCAATCACACTATCACGCTTGAATTCCATCACGAATAACTTTTTTCTGAATGCAATAGAGCAAAATGCTTTTGGAAGCTTGTAAATAATGAAATGAACTGTCACTGGAATAAATCTGTCAGCTGTCAGACAAGCGGTTATCAAATTATAACAACCTGAAGTTGGTTGCAATACATTTGAGCTACCCTGTATAGACACATTCTGTAGAATGCAATCATTGACATGAAATTATTTGATAATACAGTGAATGATTTGGAATCCCTCAACTACACGGCCTAAAATTACCACCCTTCGATAAATACTGCAACATATTTGGTTGCGGAATTGCCGTAGACTGGTAGACTGGTCTCGATCAAATATAAATAAAAAAACAATATTTCTTCGGCGACTTCCTCCCATCAGGTTTCTGCTTTGAGCTGTAGGTCCTGCCACTTATGGATAAATTAACACATACAACATAAGATTTATAAGAAGCTAGATTGTAACTGAAGGTCAGTGACCAAGCGCGTATGTAATTTATTTGACAAGCTGGTACATTACGAGACATTATTTTCTCATTTTTGACACCATTTTTGCAAGTTGTGAATTTGTCGTGAATACCCTCTTGACTGGAATTAAAAACAGGGTGCATAACGGATTCAGCTTCTCTAGATGGTACCAAACAATTTTCTATTTGATCTCATTAGCGTCGAGTGCTAGGTTGGCGGTTTGTCTGTTAGATGGTATCATTACGTTCCATTCTTTCTGTTTAAGTTGAATAAGGCATATCGTTCGAGGGCTTTAATTTAAAAGCAAAATACTAGCAATTCTTCAGAAAAGTTCGGAATATTTTACTCTGTGAAATGTGTTCTTGTTCCTTTATCCATTACCGACTCATTTGTATACTATAAAATGATCAACTTTTTAAAACATTATGTAGCCTCTAGGTTACTTTATTCACTTTTGTTACTAAAACTAGTTGCGAAGCCTTATTTAACAAGTTCGTGTAATGTGACACTTAAGAAGAGAGCAATGTCTCCTGATGAATCTCGAGTTAAACTTGTATTCCATAGTGCTAATCACAAATTAAGAAAATCTTGCAGGGCCACTGACAGACAGGTTCACGCTTGTTTCTGTAACAATTAGAGTTTAAAGTTTATAAGGTTAACAAACAGATGGCTTTTCTAGTATAAAATCCATTTGATTTTAAGTGAACCCTAACCCTCGAGAGACTCCTATGTAAATTTTACAGTTGTCGGTCCAACAGTTTGTGGGAAAGAGCATTTTAAGTTTCATTAAAAGAAAGCCAAATTACATGAAGGTTGAAACTGCTTTCCCGCGTTCTTTATTTTTATCAGATATGGTGGCTATCCTGTGTTTCCTGTGATTATTGTTATTCCCAGAAGTCCTTTACTGATGTAAAGTATGGAGTATTAAATTAATTATTTTCAAAACTATTCTTTATGTGAAGTTATTGTACAGTATTCCCTCGATTTACGATTTTTTTTATAAAACCTGCACTCAGGGGAAGGCCCCTAATCATGCAGTACACTGTGCAGGTTTTTAGGAAAGATGGAAAGAGGGAAGATGCGTACGACAAGGAAACGAGTTGCTGCTGGTAACTATAAAATGACCAGTGCTATACCTTCACCATTAGACTGTCTACAGCAATCGTCCCCAAGAAGCCAGCACTTTTCTGACACCACTTATGTTATGGGTGTATTAATTTTATATAGAAGTGGCGGGATCCTACAGTTTAAAGTCGACTCCTAACGACAGATTTTTGAGAAACCAGAAGAGAAAGAAAAGAAATCACCGAAAACAACACTTTTTATATTTTTTTTTTTACTTTTGATGTCTTGCCTGGGATTCGAACTAGACTAGATTTACGTCTAATAAGCCAGCACACTACCTACTAGACCACCACGGCGACTTACGTTGTTTCGATTAACGTCGTCAAAAATTGTGTTCTATTCAACTTCGATTTGCGTTGTCATTCGATTTACGTCGCCTTACGGTGTTTATAAACATAATCAGGGGACTTCCCTTTTAAAAGAAATTCAATACATAGAATAAAAATTTAATTATTTTAGATTTTTTTTTTTTTTTGTAAAATGTACACAAACAAATTCCTCCTTCCGCTTCCCTACATTCCTATATTCTCCATTTCCTTCCTCCCCTAAGGACAATGTACAATGGGTCAATTTCGACCTCCGGGTACTGAGCTTGTTTTGACCGACAGTTGCACGTCCTCTAACCTGACCTAACGTAACCTAACCTACACAAGCAAATGCATCTGATAAAATGAGTTCTTTGAAATTCGATTTACGTCGCCTTTTTCCGAAACATTCTACAACGTAGATCCAGGGAATATTGTACAGTAGAGCGTTAAATGGAAAAAGTTAGCTTCAAAAATTTTTGACCATCCAATTGATTTTTTAATGACATCAAATGAGTAGCTCTTAAATGCTTTGTTTGATAAGTAAACTAAATTTAAATTTAATAAATTAAAACAAAGAAAGAAAAGAAACTTTTAATTTAATTTATTTAAATGCTGTTATATCCGTTTCCTGTTTTCAAAATAGCCCAACATTAACAACACATGCAAATAAGAATATTTTTTTTTTTTTTTGAAATTTTGTTTTTGTAAATAAAATAAAACGGACTTTATTAAACTGATTTTAATTTATAAATATTTTAATTTAATTTTTTTATTTTCATTTCAAATTTAATTTAATTTAATTTTTATTACTTGAATTATATTTTTAATCAACTAAATTGAATATAAACTAAGTTATTAATAAATAAACTAATAAATAAATAATGAACATGAAGATGGAAAGGAAGAGGAAGTGAAGAGAAGAGAAAGAAAACTGCTATTAAAACAATATGAATATGAACACACACTCACAAAACAAATAAACAAACAAACAATAAACCTAAGCGTCCATTAACAGTCAATATCACATACAAAACAAAACATTTAGAATTAAAAGTTAAAATAAAAAAAGAAAAAAATAGGAAATAAATATATTTAAATAAAAAAATGAAGAAGAAGAAAAGGAAACAATATTAATATAAAATATAAATAAAAAATCAATTAAATTTAAATACGTTAAATAAATAAGAAACAATAAAAGTGGAGGAGGAGGCGGATTAGGCGATTTTGACAGGAAGTAAAGAAATCAATAATAAATAATAAAAAAAAAAACAAAAATAGTTACTATGAGTAGAGATGTATAATCGGTCAAGTCAGTCAGTCAGTCAGTCACACATACAATATAGAATTTTTTTGTATTCATTTTGAATGAATTTTTTTTTTAAAGAATTTATTTCTAGAATTTATTTCTAAAATAAAATCAAATAATAAAAATTTAAATAAACTTATTTACCCGTATATTATATGGTACATGTATGGTATATATATAATGAAATGAAATGAAAATAGAATATTTAACAAATATTTGTAAATACGATAGTAATTTTAATTTGTATTCCTATATTTATGACTACCTTAGTTTGTATGCATTGTGTATGTCTAATTGTATTGTAAGTTAATGAATAGATAACAAAAAAAAAAAACAAAAAACAAAAAAACAAATGAAACTATTTATAACAAAAACTAAAAAGTAAAGCCAAATATTAAACAAAACAAAAAACAAAAAAAAAAAAAAAAATAATAATGAAAAAAAATTTAACAAAAAACCAAAAGAAATTGAATTTTATTTTTATTTACTGCTTTAAAGCCTTACAACCCCTTCAGTCAGGTTTACAAGATCTAGCTGTTAACACCACTTACATTGAGAGATACAACATCGTTATGAAAATCATCGATGTTGCCAGCATCGATGTATCAAGAATAAAAATATCGAAGTTAATAAACATCGGTGATAAATCGTCGATACACCGATGTTTTTTTTTCATATTAATAATACTAAAACAAATATTTAAAGGAATAACTAAGTTTTCTGACAAATATTATTTAATAACTAACAGATTATAGAAATAACAATAAATATAAATCCGGTTTTGAAACCGGTTTCTTAAAAAGTCCAATTTTCAATTTATTCGGAAACCGGTTTTTTGAATATTCTAAATCCTAAATATAAATGCATATAATTTGCCCATTTTTCGCCCCTTACCCCCTTTTTTTGACCCCCTTCGGTCCAACTTTATAAACAGAACACCAATAGCTTTTTGGGAAACTTAACTTAAATCGTAATAAAGTACTAATTTTTGCCCTTTTTTTCTCCCTTTATCTCATTTTTTTTCTCTTTGGCTCAAAATTTTTAAAAGACTTATAGCCTCTAACCTGCACCGACAAAAGCTCGATCAATATCCCAAATTTCAAGAAAATTGATTCAAGCGTTCAGGCGCGTTTGGGTATGCTCTTAATTTGCCCGTTTTCGGCCCTTTTCCCCCTTTTGGTTCAACCTTATAAAGGGAACACCTCCAATAGCTATCTGGGAAACTTAACGAAACTAAATCGTAAAAAATTACCTATTACCATTTTTTTCCATTTTTTTATTGACTTCGACTCGCCTCTACTTAACATTTACATGAAACACAAAATAAGCATGATTCGCGTACGTGAATACACAGTAGTGTGTATGCTTTGCTTGTTGTCTTTTTCTTTCCTTTCTTCTTTGTATGTATATGCACCACCAACACAGGCTGTAAATTTTGATGAATGATCCGAACCAATCGAATCACTTATAAGTATTATAAGTATTTTTCTAAACTAATGAATCAGAATGAGTACGCTTATGAATCAAAAATATTTCGAATGTTGTGAGTTTAATGTCAACGTTGTACTCATACTCATTGCAACCTGTACTTATAAATCAATGTTGTAGCGAGTACAAATGAAACAGAGTAGTTGAATATCAGTTCTGTTGATTCACTCATACTCGAAATTGCATGATTGCTTATGAGTAGCAGAGAAACGATTCATTGCTGATATCTGGTGAGAACCTTACATCGGCAGCGCTGGAGTTCTGATGGTCAGCAGACCTCTTTGGCAAATAAACCCGATCATTTTGTTCGTTCACAAACTGCTCAATTTGGAATGGCTTCTCATCGGAGAAAACCGAATTCGGTAACTGGCCACTTCCGTGCAAGCGAAGTAACTTCTTGGCTCTCTCCAGTCTAACTTGTTTTTGTCCATAGGTGAGCTCTTGCACTCTTTGGAACTTTAATGGCCAAGTCCAAGTTGGACCCTTTTCAATAATTGTTGCATCCGTTCTCGTGATATGTTCAGCTCACGAGCAATTTTTCTACCGCTGCTGCATGGATTTCGATCCAATCTGGCCTTCACTGTTCGGATCATTTTTGGTGTTGTTACCGTTTGTTTGGTCCACGTTTTGAACGCGATGCAACACTGCCATTATCCAGGTAAGGAGCAATGGTACCAGAAACAAAAGATTTAGCACATTTAAATGCTGGAGGGCTCTATCGACAGCCACCTGTGATTTTCCTGCCAAATATAAAGCAATCACACTATCACGCTTAAATTCCATCACGAATAACTTTTATTCTGAATTCAATCGGTCAAAATGCTTTTGTGAGCTTGTGAACAATAAAATGAACTGTCACTGGAATAAATCTGTCATCTGTCAGACGAGCGGTTTACAAATGATAACAACCTGAAGTTGGTTGCAATACATATCAGCCACCCTGTATATATTTCCACGGTCATTAATTAGTTGAACAAATAATTAATTAATTTATAAATTTTATTAAAGATTAAATAATTTTGACTTTAATTGAGATTAAGTAATCAGATTAACAATCAGAGATACCATTTATATGCAGATCGTATGAACAGATAGACAGTGATATATGCGAACTGAGTTGTCTCTGGACTTAATCATAACTTGAATTATAAATATCGACAACTGTGGTTTGACAGATGACGCTGTGTTGACATATCTGTCGAATACGATTTGGCTGGTCATAATGACACCTATAATACCAAACCAATGCTTCAAAACTGTGGAAAGTTACTTAAAAAAAACCAAAAATTGGAAAAAAAAAGATTGTTCGTGAAGTCCGTAGAGCCTGTTTTTTTTTTCGGTCCACACAATCGGTCAAAAAGTATTTTTTCGGCGATTTCTTTTCAGCAGATTTCTGTCATAAACTCGTAGAGTAAATAAAATTGCCATGAAAAGTTTTCCAATAAAATACGTTCTTCCGAATCGACTGTGAGCTGTCAGTCCCGATGCTCATGAATGAAATTAACACACACAACACCAGTGGAGTGAAAAGCTAACTTGTAGTCTTCACTGAGGACTTCTAGTGACCAATTATGAATGCATCTTCGATTTCTCTGTGGCGAGATTATGATAACTTTTTAAGTTGATGGATTTAAATCTTCTAAAATTTAAATCGAATCTGAACATGGTTCATAATTCAGTAAAGCATTTCACTTGCGAATTATATTTTTGCCAAAAGTCTTCCAATTGCTTTTCTTTTTATGTTTTATTTATAAATTTTATGCAAAAAAAAAAACAAAAACGAAAAAAAGTTTTGTTTCGAAAACAAGAATAAACAAATTTTCACAAATATTCCCATAGAAATACAAAACTTTTGTTTTCATATCAAACGATGCTGTACTAAGTACAAGGATGATATGCATGCGTACAATACAAAGCCACCACCTCCTGTAGCACATTTAGAAATGAAGGTGCGGTGCGTTTGTGTATTTTATTGAAATATTTTGCAAATATCGTACTAGTACTGTTTGCTGGAAGTGTGTTTGTATGTATATATGTATGTGTGTAATATTTATTTTATTTATTTATATGATACACATACATACATACATATGTATGTATGTATAGTATGTATGTGATGTATATACGTATTGGATATTTTTATGATTTCTATGTTGTTGTTTGCATATGTTTTTGTTTAAATTTTTATTTGCAATTTGCAAAGAAAAAGATAACGAACAAGAAGAAGAAGAAGAAGAAAAATTGTATACAATAAAATAACACTTAAGAGAACAACAGCAATAACGTAAAGAATATCAATAAGATTGTACAGACGTATGACAATAACAATAAAAAGAACAGGAGAACAATAACAGCAACTGTAGATAACAACATTCAATTGCTTTTGAATTTTTCAATTTTCAACCAAAAAACAGAAAATTAAAGTCTAACACAACACTTGAAATATAATTCGAATAAAAATTTACAGGTAAAATCGACTATGTGGTATGATTTAATGTAAAAAATTACTTCATGATTTGCTTTTTTTTTGATTGTAGGGTACCCATGCTACTTACTATTCGAAATGGAAGAAAACAAAACGAATGCAATAAATTTTTCGCAATTATTTTCCATTCTAAAGGAAATGAAAAAAAAAATCTCTAGAAATTCTTTATTTTATATTTTTTGTTTTTGTTCTTATCTTTCTTTTGTTTTCTTTAAATGCATAAATTAGATTCAAAGATAAAATTGTTGATTTACGCACACAGAAAGAAAACTTAATTGCTTCCTTAAGGAAATGCAAGAAAGATTGAAATTGAAATGCCTTTTGGCTAGCAAACTTTTGTCAAAGGAAACTTTTCAACTGATTTTAAGAAACAGAACAGAATCATTTCAAATGATTAAATAATCTACTCAGTATTATAATTTTCTTTAAAAAGATCCTACTGGTTTACTAGCGATGCCAAACGGGATCGATTTTTGAAAATCCCGGGATGTGGGATTTTGTAAATCCCGATCCCGAAATCCCAGGATATTTCGGGATAATTCGGGACCCAAAAATCCCCCAAAATCAAGGGAATAATCGTGATTTTCATTTGTATTCCATTTATGTATATCAGAATTATGTGTCATTAAAAATAAAATATAAAAAAGCAAAACAAAATGTAACAAAGAAGCGTAAATTAACAAAAATAAAAATTATTCATATAAATACAAATGCATTAGTTTTAAGAAAATTATTTGGATACCAATAAAGCATCTAACATGTGATCGAATAGGCTTCAACGAATTTTGTTGTCAACATTCCCTGCCATTGAAAAACCCTTCTCCCAATCAATATTTGTTGGTGAAATAGTTCCAAGATAGGTGTATGCAGCTTCTACCAGTTCCTGATATAAAGAAATCTATTGTGTTTGGACAGTTGACTATCTAAATCAGTTACCCTTTTAATTCGTTTTAGGAATTTTGCACTCTTTGATGGCATTGAATAACTTTTTAGCAATGGAAGTAGCGTTTTCCTCATCTGAAATGCTATTATAGAAGTCAAGTGATATGAAATTTTTTTTCAGAACCTTTTGTAGGGTCAAAATACATATCGCTGCTTTATTGCAGCATGGTCATATCTCAAAAAATTAAAAATTTGTAGCTACTTAAGCAAAACTGCTCTTTTAGACCTTCTGTACATGTTGAAAAAAAAATCAGTTTTATATCCCAAGCTGGACCGAAGTTATAGCAAAAATTGTTTGCGGCAATTAGATCATAGGACTTATGTCTTGAAAACTCAAATCGCATTTTGCAAAGTTCAAGTTTCTTTGCGATAGGACTATGTTGCAGGAAAGCAGCGATATGAACTCACAATCCCGAAAAATC
Organism: Sarcophaga peregrina; assembly: GCA_014635995.1. Taxonomy (NCBI): domain Eukaryota; kingdom Metazoa; phylum Arthropoda; class Insecta; order Diptera; family Sarcophagidae; genus Sarcophaga; species Sarcophaga peregrina. The sequence goes on along the minus strand of CM025793.1, from coordinate 52,616,806 downwards.
CCGGGACAAGTTTTTAAAAATCCCGGGATTCGGGACCTTATGAATCCCGGGATTTCGGGATTTCTCATTTGGCATCCCCACTGTTTACGGTCAGCTGAGAATCATATACCGCGGATTTAAAGAATTAGTATGTTGCAATGCAAAAGCTAGTGAATCCGAATAATCCGTAGTCCCATCTTTAGTGTAAATAAGTTACATTGATGCAGGCGTATAGTTTTATGACCAATCAGACAATTCTTGATGCAACTGATTGTTAACAAAGGTCTGCTATCTTCTAGACATCCGGTTGATAACTTATGGTTTTTCACTCCATTTCAATCTTTCACGGTCTTTCTATATATCGGACATACAATTGAAAGTTTTCTATCTTTGGACATAAGGAGTGCGTACGAAAAAAAATGTGCCTACTTTTAAGCTTATAACTTTTATCATAATTAAAAAAGATGAATACCGTTACTTTGTTTTTCTTAGTTATCTGTTTCAAAATCCACGTGATAAATTTCATTGCAATAGCAAAAATTGTTTTTTAAAAATGGACATCCAACAAGAATGTCGTAAAAAAATAATTGAAATTTTCAATGAAAAACCAATTGCAAAGTTCGCAGGTGCTAACCAAAAAACAGTTTCTAAGGTAAGAATAAAACAATATAAGGAGTCTTTGAGTATTAAGAGAAAGCGTGGAAGTGGAAGAAAAAAAGGATTTGCCGACCAAAACAAAGCAAATAAATAATACGTATTTTTCTACAACACCCTAACATGTCTGGAAGAAAAGCGACTCAAAAAGTTGAATGCTCTGAGTCCTTGGTTAGAAAAAAATTTTATACACAAAAGATTTCAAATGTTATTTACTTACTTACTTACTTAATTGGCCATTACAACCCTTCAGTCAGGATTACGACCTAGCTTCTCACACCACTTATGTTGTGTGCGTTAATTATATCCATTAGTGGCGGGACAGAAAAAAAATTATTTTTTGACTTTTATTTTTTCGGGTGAGAATAAAAGTTATTTTTGACTTTTATTTTTTCCACATTTTTCGAGAGTCATATAATTATAATTCATAAAATTGCGATATGATTTCATGTTAAATTTATATTTAAAACGATAATTTGATATACAGGGAAATATAGCCATTCAATACGGACTTCCAAACTCTTACTGATGATAAATAAACCAATATTCGTGAAACCCGTTGTTATTTGTTCCATACATAATAAAATCGTTTCATTACAATGCGTATTATGTTCGGACAACACGCCGCACCAAGAATCATTGTCGACAAGGAGACTCATTTCTAAATAATTTATCGAATTTGAGGCGAAACCAATCCAGATAAAATCGAAGAGCATACAATACATGCCGAAAAACTGGTGATATCATCAGTTCATATTTCTTTAAGAACGACATTGACTAGGCATTGATTCATCCATGATTCCAAAAAACTTTTGGCCAGAATTAGATGAACTGGACAACAGCGACTTGTGGTTTTAATATGACGGCCTAACATTGCCACATTGGATACTCTACACAAGTGATTAGAGGACTCATTCATATTTCGTGGAGGTAACAAGATATGCTGTGTTCAACTTTTTCTTGTAAAATTTTCTTAACTTATATTGACCATTGTGGTCAAATTCAGCCGTATTTATACCCTAGAGTCATGGAAAATTTCCAGAGAGGATTAGACCGATTTTATATTCCACATGTAATGGCATTAGTTAGTCTTTCTGGCGAATGAAAAATGTCCACACCTCAATTCTTCTCAATTGCATGTTGGCTGATATGTATTGCAACCAACTTCAGATTGTTATCATTTGTAAACCGCTCTTCTGAAAGCTGACAGATTTATTCCAGTGACAGATCATTTTATTATATACAAGCTTACAAAAGCATCGTTAGCGCCCTCAAGCATTTAAATGTGAATAAATCTTTTGTTTCTAGTACCATTGCTCATTACCGTGACACAGTGTTCCATCGCATCCAAAAAATGGACGAAAGAAAACGGTAACAACACCAGGAATGATCCGAAAAGTGAAGGCCAGATTTGATCGAAATCCACACCGCAGTGGTAGAAGAATTGCTCATGAGCTGAACATATCGCGAGAACGGATGCAACATATATTGAAAAATGAACTTGGACTAAAGCCATTGAAGTCTAAAAAGTGCAAGGGCTCAAAGATGGACAAAAAAAGTTAGACTGGAAAGAGCCAAGGAGTTACTTTGCTTGCACGAAAGTCTCCAGTTACCGAATTTGTTTTTCTCCGATGTGAAGACATTCTAAATTGAGCAGTTTGTGAATAAATAAACTGATCGGGTTTACGTGCTAAAGAGGTCAGCTGAAAATTTACACCTGCGATTGGCCACCAGAACTCAAGCGCTGCCAATAGTAATAGTGTGGGCTGCCGTAACGGCCGATGGTCGCTCCCTGCTCGTATTCATCGACTGTGGGATCAAACCAAGTGCCGAATATTTTCGGGAAAATGTCTTAAAGACAATATTGAAGCCCTGGGCAGACAAATGTTTCAGCCGCAGACATTCCTACAGGAATCAGCATCACCGCACTCAGCAAGCGTCAACCAAAAATGGTTTAAAAAGGAGGTTCCTCGCTTCAAGTCTTCCGCACAATGGCCACGAAAATCTCCGGACCTCAGTCCGTTGGACTTTTGCGCCTGGGGAAAGTAAGGTTCGCGCTAAAAAATACAAAAATGTCGATCATCTCAAGCCGGGAATGGGCCAAAATATCGCACAGCCACTTTCGAGTAGCCTTCAATAGGAGGTTCCTCGCTTCATTTCTACCGTACAATGGCCACCAAAACCGCCGGATCTCAATCCTTTGGACTTTTGCGCCTGAGGCATTTTGGAGACTAGGGTTCTCTCTAAATAAATATCAAAGTGTCGATCATCTGAAGACAGCGCTTCGCCGGGAATGGGCCTAAATACCGCAGAGCCACTTTCGTGCAGCCTGTGATGGCTTTGTCAACCGTTTGCAAGTCATAATTCGTACAAAAGGCGGCCAACTCGAACAAATCTAAACTGATTCTAAAATTTGATGATATTTCCAACATTTTTTGCTTTTGAACAATAAAATTAAAAAAAAAGATTTAAAAAGAATATTGCGCTTTACTTTGTTGCATTATATATCAGCCAGCCTGTACTATTTAATGCATTGCCATATTAAAGGGAAAGGAATAGAATTGAAAATTGAAAGTCCAAAATAATTTCCTAATGTGGACAGCATAAGAATTTTATAAAAGTCAATACATTTCTTAATAGAGTTTTGCCAACTCAAAGACAATTTAATGCAATACCATGCAATGCTATTAATACTGTGTGTGTGTGAGTGATGAAAACTTTACAACAAATTTCATTGATAACACATGACACATGATTGTGAAGAGTTTGTTTGTGTTATTGTGTTAGTTTCGCAACTGAAATAAATGTTTTTCAAATGTTTTTCAAATTTCCAAAAATTACCGAACATGTGAGAAAAGTTTTCTTCAGTGTTGTTCAAACAGTTTCACTTTTTGTCTTATTTAAACAAAGCGAGAAAGAGAAGGAAATGGCTAAAGTGCCTTTAAGAAGTTTGTATTTGAAACAGACGGCAAATATGTTTCCGTTTCCTTTTAATAAAATTTGTTACTCAAACTAAAGTTTTTCGTACACAGCAGCTACAGCTACAGCTCCATCAACAAGAGAAATAAAAAAAAATCGACAACATTATTGAGCTTAAAGACAGGAAGTTTTTTCTCCTTCTTTTGTTTTTGTGCTTAATAAAACATTTAAAAAAAATAGAAAGAAAGAATGAATGAATGAATTAAGAAAATAAATACGAAACTATACTTCCGGACATGTGTTGCAAATAACACATACGCACACAATAAAAAGTTGACCAAATTTCTTCAAATAGTTTGTTCAAATGAAAACATTGTCATCTCGTTTTTGTTTTTGTTTTTGTATTTTTTTTTTTTTCAATTTGTTTAATAAAGAAATTTATAAATTTAAATCATTGTAAATAAAACATATTCCAATAAAATGTTTACATGTAACAGATCCATGACGGTCATTCAAGGTCAACTATGTTTATTTGTTAATTTATAGATTATTGTGAAGTCGCCCTAGTCTATTAAGTAGTGCGTTGGCTTCTTCTCAGCAGGTTTCTGGCAAAAATTCTGAGAGTAAAATAAAATTGCCATGAAAAGTTTCTCAAAAAATGTGTCGTTCGGAGTCGACTTTAAACTATAGGTCCCGTCACTCATGCATATAATTAACACACACTACATAAGTGGTGTGAGAAGCTTGGTTGTAATGCTGTTGTTTAGACCAATTACGTAGGTAAATATGATAACAACTTTGATAAATACCACACACCAGTAACCGTACTGAAACCGAAAATATAGGTACAAAACGTGACTAGGTACCCCTGAGAACGGGGTACTTGTACTTCGGAATCTCGTTTCATTTAAATATGTTTGCTATGGTATACTGTTGATTTGAGACCCATATACTGTATCACAGGCGACCCCAAGCAGGTAATACCAAATCAGAACTGCTCCAGAAATATGCGATACAAACTAAAGAAAACAACTGCCGAAATTCCTAGAGAAAGGACTCCCAGTCCTAATTACAAGTGAGACTTAACTGTTGTTCAAGAGATTAAACATTAACACTGAATTTCTGGAAAAAGGTCCTGCAACTTGGTCGCAGAGCATCAACTAGCAGGAGGGCAAATAATGGTAAACAACTTAACAATTTATTTTTCTCCTCAAATCAAGGATAGTGACCCCCACAGTGTTGGCCGCGTATTGTCAGAAATGGTTTGTAGGGGTACACCGCAAGGCAAGGTGTTCTATCACCTCTTTACTGGAATCTTGTAGTCAACTTACTACTGAGGGGGCTGGAACAATCTGGCAGTGAGGCCATAGCTTACGCTGACGACATTGCCATTGCCGTATCGGGAATTTGTCCCGCAGACACTGTCGTATAAGTTGATCTTGGCTCTGTCAATCGTGCTGGACTGGTATAGGGATTTTAGGCTATCTATTAACCCCTCTAAGACCAATGCGATTCTTTTTACGAAGAAATATAAAATTCCGACCTTCTCCCTTCCCAGCATAGGTGGGACCAGACTCACGTTGAGTCCCGAGGTTAAATATCTGGGCTTGATCCTCGATCCCAAACTAAACTGGAGGGCGAATCTGGCATGCTACCGACTGCTGCAGAAGAGCGGTCGGAACCAGACGGGATCTTCGCCCAAGGATCATGCGTTAGATATATTCCACGGTCATCGAACCCAAACTCTTATACGGTGTTGCTTTCTGGTGGACTGCTCTGGACAGACAATATAACGTCAGACTTCTTGACAAGGTCAGAAGGTCTGCCGCCATTCATATAACTGGTGCTCTATGCATCACCCCCACGAAAGCCTTGTTCGCAATGCTAAACTGGCTTTCTACTGTGCTTTTCACAAAGCATGTGGCCAAATTTGCTGCGACTAGACTTAATGCTCTCTCTCGTTGGCATATTGTACCTTCTGGTCACTCCAGTATTCTGGAGATTGACCCGGTGGCCCCTGTGAACATGGACTGTTTCCCTGCTGAACATTGTCTTGATAGATGTTTCCACTCTCTGATTCCGAGTAGGGGTGACTGGAATCCTGATACGATCGTCCCCCCGGATGTCCTGGATGTCCTGTACACTGGATGTCCTGTACACCCGGATGTCCTGTACACTGTCGGATCTAAACTCGATGGTGGGGTTGGAAGTGGTGTCTACTCTGGGAAACTGGATCTGAATATTTCTCTCCGTCTGCCTGACTACTGCAGTGTGTTTCAGGTGGAGGTGATGGTAATTTACCGGGCCTCTCAATGGATCCTCGTCAACGATGCTCCTTTCGGTAGCGGCTCGATCTTTTCAGACAGTCAGGCAGCGATAAGATCTCTTTAAGGTTTCGTGATTAACTCTAGGATCGTTAGGGACTGTCGCCGCTGTCTCGACCTAGTCTTGGGACGCTTCAGAAGTATCTCTCTGGTGTGGGTCCCGGGCACATTGATATTCCGGATAACTGTAGGGCCGTCGAGCTCGCCAGTGCTGGTGCGCTCCTTCCGGAATCCTCTTCTGTTGAATTGGGTATGCCACTTTCCTCTTGCTAGGTCTAGCTTCGCTCCCCATTTCATAACGGAGATAATAGATGATACTATTGATATCAAGGATATAGCTTCCTTCATCAAATTTTCTGGTCGGTTGTAAAGTGCCGGGTAGTCGTGCTTTTGTTGTGTAGCCCTTGCGCTGACCAACTTCTTCCTTTTCCCTAATTTGGCGGAACATGGTTAGTACAGGGACTGCGTTCACCCGTGGCATCACAATGGGCTGCCATGCGTGCTCAAGTGAGTTTTGTGATATCAGAGCTACCACTACGACTTAAACCTAAACAATTTAGTCACGGTTTTAAGAACATTGGGTTCATTATCTCGAATTCAGTACTATTTACGTATTTCTTTAGAGCGCCCTGGTAGTCTAGTGGGTAGTGTGCTAGACTATTAGCGTGATGGTCGTGGGTTCGATTCCCACCAGAGGCTCTGGTCTGTGACACTACACCGAGCGTATGGTCGAAGTTACTCAGCCCGTATAGAATTAGAATATAATTTGTAATTGTATTGTAATTAATAAATAAATAAATAATACGTATTTCTTTATTTCATATAAAATATTGTAAACAGAATGGCCTTTAGTTTGATGTGTGACACGGGCAAATATATTAAACCGTTCTCCAGATATGGGTTGGCAAAGTCGCCAAACAAAACAAACGCCAAAAAACAAGATTTTCAAAACTTTGAGGCCCTAGTGGCATGTTTTAACATCTTCCAATTGTGCTCAAAACTTTGGCAATCCTAAACTATGACAGAAAGAAACATTGTAGGGGGGTGTCCCTAATAAAATATAGACATCGATTTTAAAACCACCCTAGTCAACACACTATCTACTTAACCACGGAGACTACTACAAAATGCTTAGCACAAAATATTCTTAGCCGCCTTTATTTCTCTGGCATGTGGACCAAACAACCTAATTGTAAATTGTATTTGTCGTCTGAACAACCTTATGTCCAATGTTGAGGAGAAGAAAGAAATTTTTGAAATGTGTTAGTAATATTGAATAATTTTTGCGCTTTTTACTTGATTCGTATCTGAATTACTTATGTTCGTAATCAAGCATTTTCACCATTGCCCCAATAACCCCCACCTCCATTATTGTTTCTTAATTGTAAACTATTTATTACCCACCTATTTAATATACGATATTGTATTTGTCTACAATACTGACTGACTGCATATTCTGTTCTTCTAAAAATTACACAAAAAACAAAGAAATTTTAAATTTATTATCTGCAGGATACCATGACTATCCATTGCATATACAGGCTGGCTGATATGTATTGCAACCAAATTCAGGTTGTTATCATTTGTAAACCGCTCATCTGACAGCTGACAGATTTATTCCAGTGACAGTTCATTTCATTATTTACAAGCTTCCAAAAGCATTTTGCTCTATTGCATTCAGAAAAAAGTTATTCGTGATGGAATTCAAGCGTGATAGTGTGATTGCTTTATATCTGGCTGGAAAACCACAGATGGTTATCGTTAGAGCCCTCCAGCATTTAAATGTGAATAAATCTTGTGTTTCTGGTACCATTGCTCGTTACCGTGATACTGGCAGTGTTGGATCACGTCCAAAAAGTGGACGAAAAAAACTGTACCAACACCAGAAATGATCCTAAATGTGAAGGCCAGATTTGATCGAAATCCATGCCGCAGTAGTAGAAAAATTGCTCATGAGCTGAACATATCGCGAGAACGGCTACAACACATAATGAAAAATGATGAGCTTGGACTAAAGCCATTGAAGTTCCACAAAGTGCAAGAGCTCACCGATGGACAAAAAAAAGTTAGACTGGAAAGAGCCAAGGAGTTACTTCGCATGCACGAAAGTGGCGAGTTACGGAATTTGGTTTTCTCCGATGAGAAGCCATTCCAAATTGATCAGTTTGTGAACAAACAAAATGATCGGGTTTACTTGCCAAAGACGTCAGCTGAAAATTTACACCTACGATTGGCCGCAAGAACTCAAGCGCTGCCGATGGTAATGGAGTGGGTCGCCGTAACGACCGATGGTCGCTTCCCGCTCGTATTCTTCGACCGTGGGGTCAAAATAAATTATCGGGAAAATGTCTTAAAGAAACTATTAAAGCCCTGAGCAGACACACATTTCGGCCGCAGACTATGGACATTCCACAGGACTCAACACCACCTCACTCAGCACGCGTCAACCAAGAATGGCTTAAAAAGGAGGTTCCTCACTTTATTTCTACCGAACAATGGCCAACCAAATCTCCGGATCTCAATCCGTTGGACTTTTACAACTGGGACATTTTGGAGAGTAAGGTTCTCACTAAAAAATGCCAATGTGTTGATCATCCAAAGTACCGCAGAGCCATTTTTGTGCAGCTTGTGATGGCTTTGTCGGCCGTTTGAAGGCCATAATTCGTACCAAAGGTGGCCAATCCGAACAAATCTAAACTGGTGCTAAAATCTGATTTTATTTCCAAAATTTTTTGCTTTCGAACAATGAAATTTAAAAAAAAAATTAAAAAAATATTGAGCTTTACTTTGTTGCATTATATATCAGGCACCCTGTAATACATTCATAGTATCATACATGCATACATTGTATATTGAATCTTACTTTCATCTGTATTCGTGCAAGAGAAAGTGGTTAACATATGTGAGTGTATGTATGTGTGAGAGTGTGATTCTGTGTAATTTTCCTTCCTTGTTTGTGTGCATTCAATTATTCAAATAAACAATTTTGTGGTCAAGGTGTTGAATACGTTTTTGTTTTTCCAACTTTTTTCTCTTCAATCTTATTTTTTTTTGTTGCTCTTCCCTCTGTTATTTATTTTCATTTAAGTTAACAACTATAATGTGTTTATATGCACGTACGTGTATATACTTACATACCGTACCTTAGACGCATACATACACACATGCATATGCGATATAAAAAGAACAAACAAATATTACAAAGTACACACATAAATTTGCCTGCAGTATTACACACACACACAGATACATACGAGTGCATATATATTTTCATTCACTCATACAAGTGTTTGGGTTCATAGTGCATCAGGATATGAGCAGAAAAACGAGCGAAAGAAGATAAAAATTTTAAATCCTTTATTTGGATATGAATTTATTCAGTTTGTGTTTGTATGTGGGTATACCTGTGTGTGTATGTGTATGTTATATTTGTGTGTGCCCGTGTTGAAAATACAAAATTTATTTACTCACGTTTAAAACAGTGTTTGCTTATGAAAAATAAATCACGTATAGCCGGAATATATTTTTATCCTCACATATTAATTTGCTTGCAATCGAAAATATGTGTTAACGTGCATGCATCCTTCTGCTGTGTTTCATATGTATGCACTGTTATTAGCCAACAATTTAAAAAAATAGTTTAATTTTGCCAAATGGAAAATAAAGTCTAAAAACGGAATTGTTTTCAATTTTTGTTTTTTTCGAAAATTTTGTAAAGTTTCTTTAATGAATTCGTTTTTCTATTGAAATTGCTTTAAAACAGTTTGACCAGGGAATGGGTATAAGGAATGGCATAGAATAAAAATACATATTTAGGGTCTTCCAACATTGATTTTTGAACTTCTGAAGTTGATAATGGCCATCTTAATGAAACCACATCTGACAAATTCATTGCCCTTTACCAGTGTGTTCGCTGAATGGGCTCTGGAGCAGTTGGCAGGTTAGGTTCGGTTCGTAGTGGTAGCTCTGATATCATAAAGCTCACTTGAGCATGCATGGCGGCCCGTTGTGATGCCACGGGTGAACGCAGTCCCTGTACTAACCAAGCTCCGCCAAATCAGGGAAAAGGAAGAAGTTGGTCAGCGCAAGGGCTGCACAACAAAAGCACGACTACCCGGCACTTTACGACCGACCAGAAAATTTGATGAACGAAGCCATATCAATGATATCAATAGATGATAGCTCCGTTAAGATAACAAGAAATGCGGAGCCAAATAACCTATATCTACACCTAGCAAGAGACGAGCACTGGTAAAGAAAATGAATGACATTTTCTTTTTCCTCAGTGGACCTGCATCCACGGCAGAAGTCGTTAAAAGGGAGCCTCATTCTCTCAGCGTGTCTACCCATGATGCAATGACCCGTAAGCATGGCCATTACAGTCGAGATGACATCACGACCAACACCAAGTAATCGGTTGGTACGCCTTCCGTCCATCCTGGGCAGGTAAGTCTAGCGGTGGAGCAGGACTTCTCATTGACACAGGATAGGTTGGCGTCCCGAAGGAACCTCCGCGCGTTCATTGAAATTGTAAAAAAATCGTCAGAAAATGAATGATTCTTCTATACATAATTGCGGTGTAAATATTAAGGAGTCAGAAGCTCTTGACTTTATGGGAATAAAGATTCAGTGTTCGATTCAAAGTTCGTTTGTTAGACGGACTATTCATATGTGGAACTGCCTTCATGCAGAGATCTTCTCTCTTACTTATATAAACACCGCACCCTTTTACCTCATTCCTATAATATATTTGCTTAGTTCTAAAAACAATGCCAACCCCTGAGTGTTAGTCCTAAGAAAAAAAAAATAAAAATATATTAAAAACAATAATCGAATTTTTGAAATTGTCTACAACGGCGTATAATAATCTATTATCAACTACGATGTTAATAACGAGTTGAAATTTTTTTTGCTTTTAAGGGATTAAAACGTTATAAAATACAAAAAAATCATCAGGTATTCAGGTACAGGGTGGCTGATATATAATGCAACAAAGTAAAGCACTAAATTTTTTTAATTTTTTAAAATTTTTTTTTGTTCAAAAGCAAAAAATGTTGGTAATAACATCAAACTTTAGAATCAGTTTAGATTTGTTCGAGTAGGTCACCTTTGGTACGAATTATGGCCTTCAAACGGCCGACAAACCCATCACAGGCTGCACGAAAGTGGTTTTGCGGTATTTTAGCCCATTCTCCAAAATGCCGCAGGCGCAAAAGCCCAACGGATTGAGATCTAAAGATTTTGGTGGATCATTGTGAGGTAAAAATTAAGCGAGGAACTTTCGTGTTTAGCTATTCTTAGTTGACGCGTGCTGAGTGCGGTGGTGCTGAGTCCTATTGGAATGTCCGCTGCCATAATTTTTGTCTGCCCAGGACTTTAATACTGTCTTTAAGACATTTTCCAGATAAAATTCGTCATTTATTTTGACCCCACGATCGATGAATACGAGCGGGGAGCGACCATAGGCCGTTACGGCAGCCCACACCATTACCATCGGCGTCGCTTTAGTTCTGGTGGTCAATCGGAGTGTAAATTTTCTTTGGCAAGTAAACCCGATCCTTTTGTTTGTTTACAAACTGCTCAATTTGGAATGACTTTTCATTGGAGAAAACTAAATTTGGTAACTGCCAACTTTCCTTGGCTCTTTACAGTCTAATTTTTATTTATCCATCGGGGTCAGCTCTTACACTTTTTGAAACTTCGATGGCTTTAGTCCCAGCTCATTTTTCAATATGTGTTGCATACCTTCTCGCGATATGTTCAGCTTATGAGCAATTTTTCTACTACTGCCTCGTGGATTTCGATCAAATCTGGCCTTCACTTTTCGGATCATTTCTGGTGTTGTTACCGTTTTTTTTCGTCCACTTTTTGGACGCGATTCAACACAGCCAACAGAGAAACAAAAGATTTATTCACATTTAAATGCTGGAGGACTCTAACATAGCCACCTGTGGTTTTCCAGCCAAATATAAAGCAATCACACTATCACGCTTGAATTCCATCACGAATAATTTTTTTTCTGAATTCAATAGATCAAAATGCTTTTGTAGGTTGTAAATAATAAAATGAACTGTCACTGGAGTAAATCTGTCAGCTGTCAGACGTGCGGTTTACAAATGACAACAACCTGAAGTTGGTTGCAATACATATCAGCCATCCTGTATACGAAAATAATTTAAAAATATAATACTTTACACCTTGTTATACAAATCTTAAGGAAGCCTTTAGGGTACTAAAGTAAAGAAAATGATTTAAATTTTTAATTGTTAAAAATCGTCAAAATAAGGGCATAAATCGCCATGTTGTCAGAATAACACAGAAGGCTGTTGAGACAAAGTCCCCGAAAGAAATATAATCATGCCTGAGGTGTATAAGGCAAGAGTTAAACCACGAGTTCTCGTCTAATAAGACAGGACACTGCCTACTAAAGTACGGTGATTTTAAGTATATTAGCAGTTAAGTCCAGAATCTGTTCTAATGTACGATGGAGTATCAAAATCTAGTACAATGCACCATAAAAACTCTATTTGGATTCCAAATTTTTTAAAACTCAATTTTCAACATTTTGCAGAAAATTATTTTCTAATCGAATATTTTTTTTAAATTTCTCCTAATAAAATACGATTTGATTTCAAATAAATGTTGTATTTCGTTTAAAAACCATAAAATATTTTTATTGTAAGTCCCTTAACATGTAATGGGAATACGATATTAAAACAAGAAAATAAAGGAAAATATGTTACGATTTGAAAGAAAAATAAAGAAAAGAAATTTTAAAGAAATCAATAAACAAGACATGAATTTAATACTCATGTTATTATAATAAATTCAAGTATCATATATGTATGCATGTATGTATATATGTATAGTGGTAGAGTGTGCATCATGGTGGCGTCTAGGAATTATTGAACATTCTGGCGACGAGCATTTATTTTCATTTTTTAAACAATAAAATTGAGTGTCATTTTCACAATCTGTTAGTACTTGTCGATAGTAGGGAAATATTATGAGTATTCAGAAATATTTTTCTTCTTCTATTCACTATTGAGTTATCGCGATTTCTCTGAACGTTTATAAATTCCTTAATAAAAGTGTTTCTTTTGAATAATTTTTTTTTATTTGCATTGCTAGCAAAGATCAGAATCAAACTTTAAAGCTTATTAGATTTTTGATGATAATACTTGGGACATGTATTTCAATGTCAAGAAAAACTATGAAACTTATGTCGGTCAGACTATCTGCCGGTTTTAATTTGAACCATCGGTTATTTCGAATCTGGCAATATTTTTGTCATTCTCTTTTTTCAAAAAACTCAGTACGGAGTACTCAGAACTCCACTGAACGTAATAAATCGATTTAAGCTTGAGAAACGTTAAGATTTATTGGAATCTTTTTTTCCAAAACGTACGAAAATGTCGTACAAAATTTGATCTCAGTGAAGTCCAACTGTGCTTTATAAATGGAAGTTTATTGCTTAAGTTCCATTTATAAAGCACAGTTGGACTGGTTTCATTGTTGATGGGCCAAGGCATAAGCCTCTTCGTACACTTGAGTTGAGCAATCAGTAACTATTGTGTGTATTTGCGAATTTTGCGAAAAGATCTCGGTATGACGCTTTAGAAATTTCAAATGGTTCAAGAGTTGAAGCCGCATGACCATCCGCTTCGAGAAACTGCACGATGATATTGATTTTGTAAAAAAAAATTCTTTCGGATGAAGTTCGATTTCATCTTGGTGTGTACTTTAATAATCCGAATTGCCAAATTTGGGGATCAGACAACTTACACGTGGTCCTACAGAAGTCAATGCATCGACTTTTTGGTCCATATTTCTTTGAAAATGAGGACGGAGTCAATGGAGACATCTATCGTACCACGATAACCGATTTTTTTTGTACTCGCTCTTCATGGTATTCATAGAACGATGTTTGGCTTCAATAGGATACTGCAACTTGCAACACTTCTCATGCCACAATTAATTTATTATGCCAGAAAGCTGTGATTTGACACCTTTGGAACATTTTCTGTTTTATTCCGACAAAACTGAGATAATTGAGCGTTTAAGGGCCAATATGTGTGATGCCATTTTCGAGATATGACCCCATACACTCGAGAAAGCGCACAAAAAATAATCCGAGTGAATGAGGTGCTGTGAAGCTAGCCGCGGCAGCCATATGCATGAAATAATATACCTTTTCTAATCGGTACAACAATAAAATTTATTTGACAAGATTTGAAACCATTTTTTGTTTTTATTGCATTTTTAAATTTACATTTTTAAATGGCCTACCCATTATATTTACTCATATTATGCTCATACGTATTTAAAATGTATGTAAAATTCATAGACAAGTACATGTGTGACGTATGAGTGATAATTAATTCTACTAATCTCATACATGACAAAATAAACGATTTTTTATTGCATACTTTTCCGCGCAATTCTTCCGGTACATGTAATATGGTGCGTATGAGTAATTTATTTCAAATTCTATTAAATAGAAAGTATACGGCTGGACTTAAACATTTACAAGCTATAATATAACAATTCAAGTGGATTTTTTATAAGATTTAATATTTTTCGAGATATTTTAACCTATAAAAACCACAATTCGAGTCCATAGTCTGGTGGGTATTGCATAAAAAAAAAAAAAAATAAAAAAAAAAAATTCAAAGATTTCGAACCGTTTTTGTTTCATTACATTTTTAAATTTAAACTTTTAAGTTTCCCCACCCTATAGTAGGGCTGGTAATGTTTATCTGGACGCATAATAATTTTAGAGTAGAGTTTACATTGCTAAAAAGTAATGCCTATCATGTTTTTTTAAGGATTTTGGTAGGCTATACAAATGAAATTCTAAAGCAAAGATGAGAATTCCTTTTGCAAGACTTGTTTGCATTTGAATCTGGCAATACTTATATAATTCTATTCCGTCACAAAATTCTGTTCAGTTAGCTCCACTGAACGTAATGAATCGATTTACGTATGAGCAAGACTAAAAGTGTCTGGCATTCACATACATAACCATGTATAATTGGTAAATACAACCCTTTAGTCAGGATTATTGACCTAATTTCTCATACTACTTCTGTTGTATGTGTTAGTTTTATACATAAATGGCGCGACCTACAGTTTAAAGTCGACTCCGAACGACAGATTTTTGAGAAACTTTTCATTGCAATTTTATTTACTCTCAGAGTTTTTGCTGAGAAAAAATCGCCCGAAGAAACACTTTTTTTGTATTTTGTTGAAATGTCTGGTCTGGGACACGAAGCCTGGCTTTACGTCTAATAAGCCAGCACACTATCTACTAGACCACGGCGACTTTTATGTCGCATGCGCAAGCTTATTACTAAAGTTAGTGAAACTAGTTTGATTGTTGATGTGTTGATAATGTTTGGTACCCGATCTTCATCGTATTGATGTAAAAAATGTTTGGTTTCAACAATTTAGTGCAACTTGCCAAACAACTAATGTCACGACCGATTTATTGCTTTAAACATTTGATGGCTTTTAATTAGCCGTCAAGAAGCTGTGATTCGACACTGTTGGACTATTTTCGGTGGGGCGCCGTTAAAGAAGTGTGTTATGCCGACAAACCAGAAACAATTCAGCATTTGAACGCCAACATTCGTGAGGACCGAAAAATGATTCGATCGAATGAAGTACTTTGGGGCAGGTCGCCTCAAGCCATATGAATAAAATGCCAATCCATTTTTAACCAAAACAATTTACAAAAATAAATTTGGCAAATTTTTTAATTTTTTTATTTTTTTGATTAGCAAATCACACTTAACCATGCATAGCGGCCCGCTGTGACGTCAGATGTAAGCGCAATCGCTGTACTGACCGAATTTTATCAAACTCATGAAGCAAGTTAGTCATCGCAAGGACTGGACTGAAAGTTTAATAAACGAAGTTATAAACGTGCTACCAATGGATGATAACTCCGTTAAGCTGATATGGAATGGAAAGTCAAATATTCTAAATCTACATCGTGCAAAAAATGGGAATTTGGTAAAGAAAGTGAATAACAGTTATCTCCTCTTTAACAGACAAGGCAGTAGTTGTTAGATGGAAACTACAGTATTTCTGCTTATTTTCCGATAACGCAATAACCTATAAGCATGAGTGCGATGTGATCGTTTCTCAATAGAAATTGTTGGCCATACAATTACTTGAGTTAATGGCCGCTAAGGCTCAGGAGCTCAAGACACGTCATGCAGTAATTCTTTTAGGGGTTTGATAGCATTCGGTTATACTAACCTATGGCCTTGTCCGTTTCAACAAGAACCTGATAGAGAACGCCATCTGTTTCATTTGCGCTTTTACAGTAAGCATAAACTTCTATACCTGGGACTGAGTCATAGTCAAACTGGCACGACATTTCCTTGTAAATCGTTCCATTAATACGGTTTTGGTGCTGGCCTTGCGCTGGTGAAAGTTGGTCAGAACAAGGACTGCGCTTACCTGTGGCTTCAGAACGGAACACTATGTATGTTTATGTGTGCCTTAGTAACCAAAGCTACCACTTTCTTCTAACCTAATCAAATACGGTTTTAAATTCTGCCGATTATGCTCGCAAAATATGACACAAAACATAATTAGTTCGTGCACGGTACTACGGAATCAGTACTTTACTGCACGCAGTCCATCCTTATCCGTGGTTATGTCACATGTTGTAAGGAAGTGTGTCGTGTTTTTTGGGATGTCGAGCTCTCCTTTAGACAGAGCATTAATCATATTTGGTTTTCTTGGTTGAGATACCTAAGGTGGAATTGAATCGTCGGATAAGCGAACAGTCTACCTGCTAGGCTACGGATATTGGTAAGGCAAATGTATGGGAAAAAGCATGAAATGGGTTCTTAAAAATGTTATAAAATTGTCTCATTCGAACACGAGTGAAGGATATTATAAAGTAAGAGTAAAAAAAGTTATCCGGATTCCAAGGAATTTGTCAACTTACAGAAGTATTTTCTATTGAAAAACGTAACTTGATGCCCATAATATAACAACAGAAGTATTTAGAACTCTTTTTAAAGAGTAGAGATTAGGGATGCCAATCGCAAATTCCGAAATCCTGGTATTTTTCAAAACTTGTCCCGGATTGTTAATTAATATGTATTTTGACACTATAAAAGGTTATGAAAAAAATTCTATATCACTTTACTTCGATAATACCATCTTAGATGAGGAAAACATTACTCCCAGTGATAACAAATTATTTGATGGCATCGAAGAATGCAGGGCACCAAAGGGTAACTAATTTAGATAGTCAACTGTCCAAAGAAATAGATTTATTTACATTAGGCGGTGGTAGTGGTGAATATTTACAAGCTGCAAACAGCTGTCTTGGAACTATTTTACCAACAATGTTGATTGCGAGAAGTGTTTTTCAACGGCAGCGTATGTTTACAACAAATTTGTTCAAGCCTATCAGATCACATGTTAGATGCTTTAATCCTTTTGTGGGAATCCAAAAAATTTTCTTAAAATCAATGCATTTGCATATGTATGAATAATTCTATTTTTGTTAATTTACACAATTTTGTATTTTTTTATATTTGTTTTTATTGACATATAATTATCATCATATATATTTTTACTAAAGCACTTTTTTTGTCGGTTGGAAATATCTACCATACCACCGCAACATATTTAATGAATGATATCTCATTTTAAAGCTTATACCTAACACTAAAGACCAAAAATAATTAGAAATTGAAAAACTAACATTTTCATTGATAAAAATTATATTTTATATAGAACTGCATGATAATACTGTCATTATGATTATATGTTTTGTTCAAGTGTGGTAATACAGATTCGCTTAATAGTAATGCAGTTCTACGTAATATAGTATGTATTAAAATCCACTCTGGCAATACCGCTATTTACTATAATGCCATTTATTACCAAGTCACTTATATATGATATGCATATTAAGTTGTAAAAGCTGTTTTGGCAATACTTTGCTGTAGTCATAGCATTGTTTTGTTTATGAAGTGTAGTAAGACGGTGTCTTTTAATTTATTCATATATATAGTGTCAGCCGATATTTAACAGTTAAAAAGATTTTAAGAAAAATAAGAATAAAAGTATATTGAAAAGACAAATGCAATTATAATGTTAATCAGAAATTTAACAAATGGTACCAGGTTAAACGTAACAAACTTGGGAGAGCACATCATAACATCAAAAATTATTCATATCGATAAAACTGTACTCATACCGCAAGAATCAACCTTACAACTTTTGAATCAACTGTGCCTTTCCAAATGACACGAAAACAATTCCCTGTGAAAGTTGCTTTTGCTATGATGATAAACAAAGCACGAGGTTAAACCCTACAAAAGGTAGGATTGTATTTACCAGGACCGGTCTTTTCACATGTGCAGTTGTACGTGGCGTTTTCTCTATTGCGTACGTTTAAAAATATTTTTGTTTTAATAATAACAAAATTAATAATAAATAAAAATTAATAAAATTTCTATTAATTATTTTCATTTTCTGTTACAAAAATGACAACTAACGGTGCGAAATAATCGCACGGGTTATCTAGTTCAGATATAATTGGGATTACAAAATTCCGAATCCCGGGATTTTTAAAAATCACTCCCGTTTGACTGTCCATAGTGGAGATCCTATGCTTACCATGTTAGGCGTATAAAATTGAGACACTTGCTTTCATACTTGCTTTTCAATGGCTTTATTCTCATCTAATACGATGTTAGACGGCACATTTTTTTATTATTTGTCTAGACAATACGAATGTATTTAACAAAAATTGTCTCCATCGGAAGACATGTACTTAAAATCATAGAAACGGAATTTAATAAAAAAAAAAAACGAAAGGAAAAGAAAAACATATTTTGCTGCAAGACATTTCAACATGTGTTAAAAAATGTATTTCCATAAAAAAAATACTAAGACTGTGTGGCATATTTGAATCACTGTTGGCTGTAGTACACACGCTACTTCGTTCAGTGAGTATAGGAACACTTAGGAACACTTGCGTAATTCCAGATGAGCTATTTTTGAAGTTGTCGAAAAGCAGTTAAGTGCTGCTCATATTGTCTATAAGGGGGTACATTAAAGTCTTTCTAGGATATAGAGTTAAAAGGGTTCTTAGAGAACCTAAATGTATTCAAGTCTTCTGAGCCGAGTAGTATAAACAAATATGTAATAAAGTTGTGACTACGAGGATAGGTCGTCCATTAGACAAACTTTTTAGTACGGATCAAATCAACCAATATTTGTCCTTTATCTATTGCACAATGCAGAGGTAAGAATATCTACGAATAGCAGATACGAATATCCTAACCACAATATGTATATAAGAATGGCTGTTGAGGAGGTACATTAAATCACGAGAACTGTATACCCAGTTAGATTAACTCCATCTCGAAGTAGTGCGCTTGCGATTCCGGAATGGTTCTTATGGAAAACGTTACTTATTTCACACGTCATCATCAGAGATCAGCAACGAGTATTCAAAACGTTGGGTAGATTCGAGTCATACTTATAATTTCTAATACTTATATGCATTCATACTTATTTTAATATCATACTCATACTACTCATACTAAAATTTGGTAGTACTCGTCGTATTCATACTTAACAATACGCATGATATTAGTGACTTCGACTCGTCTCTATTTAACATTTACACGAAGCATAAAATAAGTATGATTCGAGTTCGAACACTACTATACTCACAATAGTGTGTATGCTTTGCTGGTTGTCTTTGTCTCAAAATTGCATGAGTGTGTATGAGTAGCAGAAAAAGGATTCATTGTCATATTTGTCACGTTGTCAGGTTTAAAATCTAACTTCTCACATCTTTTATGTTAATTTTATCCATTAGTGAGGTTAAAATCCTTTTCGCCACTTGGTCTTGTTACATTTCCTGACACCGCAACTCTTTAGTCTGGACTATGTTCTAGCAGCTCACACCATAAGTGACGGGACTAACAGTTACTCCCAAGGTTTTTGCCAGAAATCAGATGAGATGAAGTTGGCGAAGAAATATTTGTTTTTATTTCATTTATGGTATTAGCATTTGGCTTATGTTATAAAAACTGCACTTTATATTAACGAAGGCAGCAATACAGCCCTACCTCTATTAATGAACACCTTCGTCATTTGCTGTACTCGATCGAGAAGCTTCAAAGTAGACTTTAAGGCAACGAGAGAGAGGTTGAGAGTTGTATTCCATTCTCGGTCGGATATAAGTGGTGTAAATAGTAAGAAAATCAGATGAAATGTAGTGTTTCGTGCACGAAGTCCCTTGAATGATTCTTGTACTCCATCCAGTGAACATCACACTGAATTTTCATGCCCAGAACATCAAGAGCATCTGACGCATTAATACATACAGTAATTGGCCATTACAACCCTTCAGACAGGATTATGACCTAGTTTCTCACACCACTTATGTTGTGTGTGTTAATTTTATACTTGAGTGGCATTACCTACTGTTTAATATTGACATATTTTTGTGAAAATTTTCATAGCAATTTTATTTTTACTTTCCCAGTTTTTGTCAGAAATCTGCTGAGAAGAAGACGACGAAGAAATATTTGTTTTGATGTCTATCCGGGAATCACCGAAGGAAAATTTTTTTATATTTCGTTTTATTGGTGATGTCTAACCTGGGGTTTGAACCCTACCCAAACGCCTAATAAACCAACACGTTACCTACTAGACCAAGAATAATAAATTAAAGATTACGTCTT